>JAGRRH010000023.1:0-1342202 GCA_019154785.2 Nitzschia inconspicua
CCCAACCCTAACCCAACCCCAACCCTAACCCAACCCTAACCCTAACCCAACCCTAACCCCAACCCTAACCCCAACCCCAACCCTAACCCCAACCCTAACCCCAACCCTAACCCCAACCCCAACCCCAACCCTAACCCAACCCTAACCCTCAACCCTAACCCCAACCCCAACCCCAACCCTAACCCCAACCCTAACCCCAACCCTAACCCCAACCCTAACCCCAACCCCAACCTAACCCTAACCCAACCCTAACCCCAACCCTAACCCCAACCCTAACCCCAACCCTAACCCTAACCCCAACCCTAACCCAACCCTAACCCCAACCCTAACCCCAACCCCAACCCTAACCCTAACCCAACCCTAACCCCAACCCTAACCCCAACCCTAACCCCAACCCTAACCCAACCCTAACCCTTGTAAACCGTTCCCTAGTAATGTTTAGGAACGAATTCGATGTACTATAATATCGTTATCATGATCAGATAAAGCTACAAATGGCAATACACCAAAAAGTTCGGCATCGAAGGAGTTGGATCATCCGCTAAAGAAAGAGCGCATGATATCCTACAGCGGTTGGGTAATTGATCTTAACGTGCGTAAATTGTCGTGTGAATTGTTTGACGGGGTGGGAAGTCACTTTTGGACGATGTTTTCAGTACAAGACTTCACAATAACCTTACGAATTGTAAAATCAGAATCGATTCTGTGGAGAATTGTTCCAAATTTGCCGGAAGACATGCAGCAAGACATCAGAAATCGATGCGATCCACAAGGGGTTGATAAAATACAAATAATCAAAATTCTATTTTAAGGCTGTACTAACATCCAGGTGCGGTTCCGCATCGAGAAGTAGCTCACCCGCCTGGTCCCCTACTAGAGAGGGCGGGGCAATTTAGCAAACAGCTTTCCATCCAGTCATTACTCTGTTGCCCACCACTCAGGACTGGAAAGGCAAAAAACCTCATCAATGATGAGGAAAAGTCCAAACCAGTGAATGTCAGATTTGGTGTGGTCTTCCAAAAACAATGCTGGGAAGGCAGCAATAACCACATAAATTGTGTTGGGTGTGTTGATATCTTCTACCTGTTGCAACCCAATAGGGCGCATTGTACGTGTAGAAGAAACCTTCCATGCCAAGCACCAGTAATATTTCCAATTAAATAGTACCGTCCCTTTGCACTTGACACTCGGCTGGATTATGATGCCATTTCTTCCATAGAAATGTCAGAGCCCATCCCAACTCTATCAGGAATCATGCATTAAGCAATCTTCCTCCTCTCCCTTAGCCCCATTCCGACTAAATAAGAGAAACACAATCTTTCCGGTCGGCCACCGGTTCTGCATGATGCCATGCACAAGACAGCAGTAGTTGGATCTACCGCTGGGACAATCTCTTCCGTTGCACTGATAGATCGTCTGTAGATTCTTAGTTCCCAAGGCTCTGACAAACCTGGGTTAAGCCCCCCTACCACGACAAGGTGATCCACTCAGGGGGGAAGGGGTTGATAAAATACTCCAAACGCACGTAAATTGTCGTGTAAATTGTTTGACGGGATGGGAAGTCACTTTTGGACGATGTTTTCAGTACAAGACTTCACAATAACGTTACGAATTGAAAAATCAGAATCGATTCTGTAGAGAATTGTTCCAAATTTGCCGGAAGACATGCAGCAAGACATCGGAAATCGACTCGATCCACAAGGGGTTGGGTAATTGATCTTAACGCGCGTAAATTGTCGTGTAAATTCTTTGACGGGGTGGGAAGTCACTTTCGGACGATGTTTTCAAAACAAGCCTTCACAAGAACGTTACGAATTGTATGATCAGGATCGATTCTGCAGAGATTTGTTCCAAATTTTCCGAAAGACTTGCAGAAAGACATCACATACCGAGTCGATCCACAAGGGATTGGGTAATCAATCTTAACGCGCGTAAATTTTGTTGTGATTGTGGTCGTGGTGGAAGTATTGGAGGAAGCGGCGTTCGATGGCACCACAATTGAACAAACACTGAGTGATTTGACACTTTCTCACGTCCGTCTCATGTAAAAGGTATCCCAACATCTTAACACGATGCCGAATCCAGAAAGGCGATCGCCGCAAAGGACACAACCATTTCCAGCCAGAAAATCAAGAACCATCACACATTTCTACTGCAAGATTGAAAGTTCATCCTCGAAACGAGAATAATTTTTTTGTTCTTTTCTCAGATTATGGTCGCGTTTTTCAACTCCACCACAAAACGACGAAGGCCTCTCGTTTGTCAGATCAACCCAAGAACGAGGTGAGATCGATTATTTTCAAAAATAATAATATAATTTTGGTCGCGTTTTTCAACTCAACCCCGAAACGACGAAGGCCTCTCGTTTGTCAGATCAACCCAGAAACGACGGGAGATTTTTGGTCGCGTTTTTCAACTCAACCCCGAAACGACGAAGGCCTCTCGTTTGTCACAGATCAACCCAAGAACGAGGTGAGATCGATTATTTTCAAATAATAATATAATTTTGGTCGCGTTTTTCAACTCCACCCCGAAACGACAAAGGCCTTTCGTTTGTCAGCTCAACCCAGAAACGACGGTAGATTTTTGGTCGCGTTTTTCGACCCAACCCCGAAACGACGAAGGCCTCTCGTTTGTCAGATCAACCCAAGAACGAGGTGAGATCGATTATTTTCAAATAATAATATAGTTTTGGTCGCGTTTTTCAACTCAACCCCGAAACGACGAAGGCCTCTCGTTTGTCAGCTCAACCCAGAAAGGACGGAAGATATTACAAAACGCTGACGCAGTAATCTCAATCATACCTATCCAACATCAGCACGGCTACAATTTTGAACGCTCATGAGATAAATGATTGGTTATTCCCAATCATATCTTTGAACATCATAACGGCTCCAATTTTGAACGCTATCATGAGATAACGGTTTTATTTTCTCTTTCTATGTATTTACAAGAAAACTATGCTAAAGGAGAAAGAATAATCCAGGCGTACGGTGGCTTTTCGTATCGTTTCGTCTTGGTCGGCAGAGGACAAATCACTGACTCGGTTATCCCAATAATACCTATCAAAATCATTACAGCTCCAAGTATGAACGCTATCATGAGATGAACGATAAGATATCCTCATTCTGTGTTTTACCAAACAAAGTATGCTAAAGGAGAAAGAATAATCCAGGCGTACGGTGGCGATTCGTATCGTTAGGTCTTGGTCGGCAGAGGACAAACCACTGACTCGGTTATCCCAATCATACCTATCAAAATCATTACAGCTCCAAGTATGAACGCTATCATGAGATGAACGATAAGATATCCTCATTCTGTGTTTTACCAAACAAAGTATGCTAAAGGAGAAAGAATAATCCAGGCGTACGGTGGCGATTCGTATCGTTAGGTCTTGGTCGGCAGAGGACAAATCACTGACTCGGTTATCCCAATCATACCTATCAAAATCATTACAGCTCCAAGTATGAACGCTATCATGAGATGAACGATAAGATATCCTCATTCTGTGTTTTACCAAACAAAGTATGCTAAAGGAGAAAGAATAATCCAGGCGTACGGTGGCGATTCGTATCGTTAGGTCTTGGTCGGCAGAGGACAAATCACTGACTCGGTTATCCCAATCATACCTATCAAAATCATTACAGCTCCAAGTATGAACGCTATCATGAGATGAACGATAAGATATCCTCATTCTGTGTTTTACCAAACAAAGTATGCTAAAGGAGAAAGAATAATCCAGGCGTACGGTGGCGATTCGTATCGTTAGGTCTTGGTCGGCAGAGGACAAAACACTGACGCGGAATTCGCAATCATACCTTCCAACATCAGTACGGCTCCAGGTATGCACGCTATCATGAGATGAACGATAAGATATCCTCATTCAATGCATTTAAAAGGATACTCTACTAAGAAGAAGGCGTACGGAGTAGATTCCTATCGTTAGGTCTTGGTCGGCAGAGGACAAAACACTGACTCGGTAATCCCAATCATACCTTCCAACATCAGTACGGCTCCAATTTCGATCGCTATCATGAGATAAAGGTTTTGATATACTCATTCTACGTATTTAAAAGGAAACAATGCTAAAGGAGAAAGAATTATCTAGGTGTACGGTGGCGATTCCTATCGTTTGGTCTTGGTCGGCAGAAGACATCACACTGACGCGGAAATCGCAATCATACCTTCCAGCATCAGTACGTATCGCCCATCAATATGCCTAAAAGCTAATTGGCACTGAGCTGCTCTGACCATGCAAAACTACCGGGAGCTATTGCTTCCGACGGCAATGGCAATCTTGCTACGGACACTGGTATTTTGATAGTCTCCAAGTCCAAGGAGTTGATTGTCAAGTTGGAAATTTCACATGTGATTCCGACACCCATCCTCCATCCTTTTTTTTTTTGTAGTGTCATTTTTCATTATTCCTTGTTGATGTCTCTTCCTTCCTTCCTTGTTGATGTCTCTTCCCTTCTACCTTTCGATGTCCTTCCTTCCTTTCTTCCATCCTTTCGATGTCCTTTAGATTTTCGACTTCTTGTTGCAGATACAACAGCCATTTTCGACTTCTTGTTGAAGATACAACAGCTTGTCTTTGAGTGCACTCATAACAATTTCGTACGCAAACATTGCTCCTGTGGCTTCCACCGAGAAGACGAATTTTTCGTCGCTCGGCTTCACCGTGACAAAATCGTCGTCTTCCGGACGACGTTTCAGCGATTGTTGGAACTGTTCCAAGTCTTCTGTAAAGGTGGCCTTATCCCATAAAGGCTGGATGGGGATCGGTAGCAGCCAAAGAATCGGTTGGTTTGTAACACAATGGAATCAATCCCAATCGGTGTGCGATGTATTCATCATTCAACACGAACAAATTGACATGGAATTCGACGAGATCAATTGCCAAGGTTGGAACTTCTGCGATCATGATACGACGAAATGCATTCGCCATGGACGTGTCCGTCTTGCTCAGTACAAATCGAACCTCATGAGATTGTATGATATCGTCAAAATTTCAATGTTCGGAAACCGTTGATTGGGCATATTGGTGGTGGTGGTGTTTGTTGTTGTCGTTGTTGTCGTTGTTGTTGTGAATTAAGAAATCAAAAGACACAGACAAAAGTAGTAGGGAGGAATTTGATGGTGTTGGGATCAATGATGATGATATTGGGATCAATAATGAGGATGAGGATGATGCAGGAATGAGGGTAGGAGTCACGATGGCGATGGATGCAATTTTTTTGACTTACGTCGTATGATACGACGTAGGGACAGAGGGCATACTACATACAGATCATATCAAGGTAGGGGTTGTATACTACTCCGTAAGAATGCGTAATTAGAAGAGAAACGACGATGGTGATTTGACGATGTATCATAAGATCCCTATCTTCATGTAGCATCCCGATACACGTAACAATGACGTCGCTACTCCGTTCGACAATCCAAAGGTCAGTGGGACTACCACTACGTACTACGGAGTACGTATGATATACCTCAAATATGATACGTCTTGTGGATGACCCAACCCTAACCCACACCTTACTCCTGTTGCTATTGCCAACACACCAACGTAACTACGGTAGCTGCACAGATCCCAAATTCCAAAGAAATCCTCGGCCGCTTCCTCCAAGTATTATACTTCTCTTTTCGTTCTTTCTATCCAACTTTTCCACCACAACAACAGCAACTGCTTAAGAAACAACAACTACTACTACAACAACTACTACTACTACTACACTGCTGCATTTTATGCAACGTTTTTCTCGACCAGTTAATTACAAGATGTTGTCAACTTGTATCTGGACAATTATCTATACGTCCAAACTGCGGCCGTTGAACGAGGCGATGATGAATTGAATAGTACAACTATTGTTGATAATATTGATGTCATCACAACACCAACCACTGCCATGGAAACATTGTTGCAAACATACGGTCCCATTGAACAATGGAAGACACGAGGTATTCGTGACTTTTCCAACTTGTTCAATGCCAAACGCAATCCAA
Source organism: Nitzschia inconspicua (assembly GCA_019154785.2). Lineage (NCBI taxonomy): Eukaryota > Bacillariophyta > Bacillariophyceae > Bacillariales > Bacillariaceae > Nitzschia > Nitzschia inconspicua. The sequence goes on from JAGRRH010000023.1 coordinate 6,007, forward strand.
GGGCTGCTACAGTATCTTTGGATTTGTCACAATGGGATGTATCGAATGCTAAATCACTCAGCCCGGACCACTCTTCGTACGGGATGTACCATTGAACGGACCGGAATCCAACATAATGACCTGATTACCGAATACGTCAATGGACAATGGTTCCAACAACGGGTAGAAAATCTTGTCGGATTGGATCATGTCCTCGTCGAAAAACTTTGGATATTTGTCGGAATATTACGGAAAATGGCACCTTCCCGATAAACTCTGGTATTTGCATGATACTGAAACCAACGTCAACAAGAACAAGAATGACAAATGTGGTTCAATACAACGATTATGACTTTGCCCGGGATGAACATTACTTTTTGAATGATTCCGATGGACGATGCAGAAATGATTACTCAATCTACAACTTCACAATGAGGAATACCAAGAACTGCTGAGAGATCAAAAGGAGGAACGACATTTATTGTTTCAACTCTCGTCCGAGGAAAATGCTGCCTGGGGACACTTACCACCCCAACAATCCATGCAAGATGTTTTGAAACAAATCCAGCAGGCACGGCAACAGCAACAACAACAACAAAATGAGAAAGAAATGAAAGAATAAATGAATTAAGACGTTAAAAACGGAAACGACACTACCGTTGATGACACCAAATCATCCTCATAATATTTGGACGAGGGACCAAACGTATATGGACTTTTTTTGGATGCGATTTTGGGCGTCATGCGGAATTCATTCCTCCATCCGTTAAATGGACCATGATACCGGTATTTTTCGTTTTGGTCCATTTATATTCGTCTTCAATCTCCGATTCCCTTCACGATGGATCTCGTGACAACCGAAGAGGGTCACTAAAATCATTTCGACGATGAAAGAAACCAAAGCGGGTCCAACCCTGACTCTTTGACAGGGCACCGACGAAGAATAATAGTTGAAACGTTGAAACACAACAACACAATCAAACATCCTCCACAGCTACAGAGACAGCAAGTGTCCTTTGCGTCATGAAATGGACTATGCGATTACTTTTTCCGTATCCTCAATATCAAGGTTGTTTCAAATCAAAAATAATCGTCCCCGAAAAGGATGTAGCAACCGGTTTCTAAGTGCAAGTGTATCCGAACTTTTGCAGCACTCGCAAACGGTGTTTCTGTTTCTGTCAGGCGACATACATTCGAATTCACATGGAACAGTCGATGCAGTTCTCTTTAAGGCCACATACCTACGAGATTGTATGGAACGGACGATTTGAGTTTCTTCTATTACCTTTTACGGAAACGTTTTATCGTCTTGATGAACAACCATCTCAAAACACGGCGGAGATACATGTCTATGGAGCGTCACGAAAACGTTTGGGAGAGAGTCAAGAACAACCTTTGTGCCGCTGTCAGGCGGCATACCTACGTGATTACAAGCAACAGACGATGTTATCTTCTTTTACTGTCGTTGCGCAAACGCTGTGTCGTATTTCCAAGTGAGTTTCTGTTTCCTCGTCATGTTCGAATCAAATAAGCGACGCGGTGGTATGATACATGTTATCGCAAATGGTTCGTTGGTGCGACAAAAAAGAGAGAGAAAATGGTGGTGTTTTTGAATTTGGCAAAAGCGAATGTTTTGCATGTCGTACAAATTGTGCCTAGGCTAGTACCTAAGACCGGTTCCATCTCCGACATGGTGCCTGTGGTCACTCTTTTCATACTTAGTTGTCTATTACCCATAGCTACTGAGTCGACAGGTTATGAACCCTTGTGAAGTGTAGATCTCATCTGCTTCCTTGTAGTCCATCTCCTACTCACCCTTGAGTGTAGATTTCGTCTGCTCTTGCGGTCCCATTGACAGAAAAGACCCTGCAACATCATCGACCGACGTCGTCGCTGCTAACGCAACAAAACACAAACATATTTTTTTTCCTACACAGATTCTGGTACTCCTTCTACGTTTGCCCGCGCGCTGCCCGCGACGAATGCCTTGACGACGACAACAACGCCATCCGACTTGGTGCTCTTCTTTGCCTTTTCCTTGACTGTTGCGTTTCCTTTCTTGGTGGTTGGACTATTCTCTGCTTTTAGGATTGCTCACTACAACATCTATCCTTCGCTCTACCTCACGCATTGCATTGAGCCCCCTTTTTTTCCCTCCTTGACTTGCTCCCTCGTCTTTCCTTGCGTTGACCACCCCTAACCCTACGATGTGATCTGCCCGTGTCCCCTTTTTCCGACTGTCCCGACCGTAACTGTCGTTAAACTATCTGTCTCGAGTTGGACCTTCGCCTCCGTCTACCATCTGTCCCTCTTGACACCCCTGGGCTTCGCCTTTTTTTCTTTGACATTATGTCCAATGGATACTATGTGCACCCCTACATCCTTTTTGGACGTGACTGTAGCGGTAATAAGGGTTTCATTTGCGCTACGGCTGCTGCGGCACTGTCTGCTTCCTCTGGCACTCCGGCCTCCCCTGCTGTTGTTCCGGACCTCCCGGCGTCGCTTTCTGACTTTATTGAGAGCTGTAGCCTTGCCATCTGGTCCTTGCTTAGCCAAGACAAGATGTTCCCCGACGAAAGCATTTTCCAGTCCTTCGTGCGGAAGTCGTATGGACGTGGATACGAAGCCCTCCGCCAAATGGCTATGCGCACCAGCCCTTTGTTTGCTGAGTCTCCTGGTGACCATGTCCGTAGCCCCCCCAATCAGTTGGTTGGTAAATCCCTCCTGGACTACCACGTTGTGTTTCGGGACTACCTTGCCATGTCTGCTCTGGTTCACAACACGTCCATGTCCGTTGATGAACCCCGTGTTATGGACATGTTCCTTGCTGGCACCATTGATTATACTTTCTTCCGGCGTGTCTCTCGTGAGGAACGGCAACAACCCTCCCGTCTCCGTTTTTTTCGTGACGAGACCATTGTTGCCACCCTGGAAGCATACATGCAGTACCCTGACTATGTTCCTGCTCCTACTGCTCCCACGCGCCCACGTGCTTGGCAGTCCTCCTCTGGCCGACCCACTGAACACAAGTCCCTTCATCTTCTTGACCTTGCTCCTGCTCCACCATCCTTTGGGATTTTGGACTCTGCGTTGGACTCGCCCGATGTCTCCCCTGACGCCCACCTCCATGCCCTGGGTCCGGTCATCCCTCCAGATGATGCTGATCTTGCAGTGGACCAGAAGTACCGTGCTGCAGTTTATGCCCTCCACCAGAGTCCGTCATCCCTTGCGTCCCCTTGTATGGTTTGTGGTGATGCCCACCGCTTTGATGACTGCCCTGTTCTGCAGAATGTTGCCTACCTCCGTGACCATTATATCAAATTTTGTGGCTTCTTCAAGCGTGCTCTCACCTCACGCCATACCATGACACATACTTCCCCTCCTTTTCTCCCACCCCCTTCCGTTGATGGTTCTGTCCATGCTGTTTCTTCCTCGGCGGAGGTTCATACCGTCCACTCTGGGTCCGCCATCCATCCCGCCTCCCTCCGTGACCAGGATTTTCATTGGCGCCAGCTCTGACTGATCCCCAGGCCTGCTGCGCTACTTTGGATCTCCCTGATTCCCCGTCTCCGCCTTTGGATTCTACGGGCTTGACATCAGGGGAGGGCTCCGGTACTGCAACTGCTCCTGCTGTGCTTTCGGACGTGGACTCTGATTTTGTTGATTGGAATATTAATGCCGTGGACTTTCAGCCTCTTGGCTCCTCCTGCCCTTTGACGATGTTTATGCGGTTGATGATCCCACTGATCCTCTTCCTGCGGATGACAACCCTCGGACGGTCAATTGGACATCTACTGAACCCGACACCCCGGTGCTCCATTCTGATCTCGATGGGTTTGACGATCTTCCTCGTGCACAGATGAATGATGCTGCACAGGTCTCTTGTTCCAACGATAAAACCCTTCTCCACCACTATCGTCCTTATGGCCCAGGTTTTCCTTGCCCTATTCGCCTCAAGCCTGCTGTACAAAATGCGGCTGTCCTTCCTGAAGGCCAAGGTTACATCCGTGTTCCTGCACCTGCCCCTTATGGCTATCACAACTTCCTGGTCTATTACTCCCCCTTGCTGAATGCTACCCTCCTCAGTGAGAGTGATCTGTACAAAGCCCTTGGTTATCGGCGTTCTCAGTATTCTGGCGTCTCCCACCAACACTTTTATGCTGCTGGCACTTGGACCGCCACTGCCCATCACAAGCTCACTTCCTCCAAGACTGACATTGCCGCTCATCCGCCCCTCCCTTTCTGCGGATGACCCTCTGGCCACTGCGGAGAATTCTTTGGCTATCGCTATGCTGCATGACCCTGCCCTTGCTGCGGAATGTGATGACTTAGAACACTCCCTTACCATTGATGCCCGCAATGCCTTATACCGGACATTAGCTGCAGACCTTGCCGATAAACCTCCTGAGTTCTGGGACTTCCCCTTTCACAAGTACATCACCCATGCTACTTCGGTTATGGCCATCTGTGCCACTGCTGAGCGACTGCTCTGGCACCAACGTCTGGGTCACCCCTCTGACCACTATTTGTACCATGCCCATGAACATATTACTGGGGTCCCTCGCTTTCGCCATTTTGATCCGATTTTGGAACAGTGTCCCACCTGTATACGGGCTAAACAGACCAAAGAATCTGCTGGCACTCACTCTACTCGCACTGCCACCCAGCCTTTTCAGGGTCTCTCCATTGATTTCTCGTTTGCCGGTGTTCGATCGAAGGATGTGGAACGCAAGAAAGACTTCACTGGCCTTAACGGTGAGACTTGTTGGATTTTGGTGACCGACCATTTCACCCGAGCTGTTTTTGGTGACACCCGTGTTTCTAAGGCTTCTCCTATGGAGTGGCTTCGCTCCTTCCTTCGGCAGCATTCCCCACAGTGTCCTGGCAAATATGTTTACCTCGATCAAGGTGGTGAGCTTTATGCTAATCCTGCTGTCCGGGCATTGTTTGAGCAGTTTGGTTATGCCGTTCGCCCAACTGGTGCCGACGCTTCCAATCAAAATGGTCCTGTCGAACGTGCCCACCTCACTGTTGCGAATGCTTTGCGGGCGATGTTGCTTGGGGCTGGTCTTGACCCTCGTTTTTGGCCCTATGCTTTCCATCATTTCCTCCGTATCACTAATGCAACACCTTCCCGTGACCAAGTCAAGTCCCCTTTTGAGCTCCTTCGTGGTGATAAGGAGAATTTCACTGGTTTCCGCACTTTTGGTTGTCGTGTGTGGGTCCGCCCCCCTGGTCGTCGCCGTTCTAAGCTTTTGCCTAACGCCCGCAAAGGTATTTTCCTTGGAATTCTCCTGAATACGACGAAGAATATCCTCTGCGTGTCCAATCTGGCGAACCATTTCCTGCTGAGGTGGATGACGCTACTGTTGACGAGTTTACTGCTTTTGTCAATCCTTTCAGTCATACCCTGTTGGAATCCCTCACTGTTCCGGCCTCCAACCGCAGCCCCACTTTTGGCTTTGACCTCCTCACGGATGAACTTAACAACCGCGTCTTTGTTGCGGCAATTAAGCCTGGTAGTCCTGCCTCTCGGATTCGCTCTTCTTCCAAGGCCACTAATAATGCGCTCCGTGGTGCTTACCTGGTTGCCATTAATAATGTCCTAGTCTTCACAAAGGAACAAGCCCTTCTTGAGTTCCGGAAGGCTTTTGACTCCAAATCCCCCTCCCTCTCCCTCACCTTTGCTCCGGAAAAACGCTTGACCATGGCTGAGCTCCGTCGTGCTCTCGCAGACCATCGTGAACCCTCCATCTTCACGGATCCTGCCATGCCTGATGAGGAAACTCCTGTTCTCACCCTTGATGCTATCCGGTCTATTTGTTCGCTACGTTTCCCCGACACTGACTTCTCCTCTGTACCTGTTGAGGACATTGCAGCTGCCATCCATGCTGTCACTTCTACGGCTGTCACTCCCGCTGAACAGGCACTTGGATTCTTCACTCGCCGTAAGCTCCAACGCCTTTCCACATGGCCCGACTGGCAGCGTGGTGAATTTAAGCAACTGGACCGTATGCATGACCTTGGTATGTTTGGTGCCCCTGTTGCCCCTCCCCCTGGTGCCATTATTCTTCGCTTACATTGGCAATACCAGATCAAGCGCTCTGGTGAACGTCGTTCCCGCAGCTGTTGTGATGGCTCCCTCCGTGCTGCTCCTCTTCTTCACCAAGTTGCCTCCACCTACTCCTCCTGCGTTGAACAACCGATCCAACGGATGTTTTTTGCTCTGGCCGCTGCCCATGATATGCGGGTGTATGGTGGTGATGCCACTGATGCTTTTGCTCATTCTCCTCCTCCTGAGACACCTACCTTCATCATGATTGACGATGCATATGCTGAATGGTACAAAGCTCGTTTTGGTGTCACCCTTGATCGGAACATGGTCCTCCCTGTCCTTCACGCCCTCCAGGGACATCCAGAATCTGGTCGCCTCTGGGAAACCTACATCAACAAGATCCTTTCCCTTCCTGAATTGAGCTTCCGCTCCACTACTCATGATCGTACTATCTACAGCGGTGTCTTTGAGGGTGAGCCTATCTTGCTCCTCCGGCAAGTGGATGATTTTGCTCTGGCTTGTCGTCGTGAATCTACCGCTAAAGCTGTATATGACTTTATTCGTAAGGCCCTCCAACAGCCTAATGAAGCACAACCTCCCTTTACCTATCTTGGGCTCCTCAGTGACTACAATGGTGTTGATGTTCACCAAACGGCTGACTACATCGAACTGAACTGACTTCCGCTGGGTATCTTGATCGCCTCCTTCGGAGCCATGGTTGGGATACGCCCTCTCCGCATGAGTCCTCTGATGACCGTTCTGCCCCCCTCCCGGTTGATGCTGTCGATCGCCTCTATCAGTCCCCTGCTGGCCCCTCCGAAGGTTCTCCCGAACATGCTGACCTTTGTGCATCCCAGGGTTTCTCTTACCGTACCCTTCTTGGAGAGCTTCTATATGCTTACATTACTTGCCGCCCAGATATCGGTTATGCTGTTGTGACTCTGTCAAAGTTTGCCTCTGCACCACATGCCTACCACTACAGCTGTCTTAAAGGAGTCGCACGTTATCTCCGTCGGACTAAACACTGGGGTATCCGTTTTGCCCGACGTACTCATGATCCCTCTTTGTCACCTGGCACCCCCCACAACCTTTCCCTTGATCCCTCTCTCCCTCCCTTTCCCTCTATTCCTTCCCCTCTTCAACTCACTGGGTATGTTGACGCTGCTCATGCCAATGATCTCCGCAACCGTCGCTCCACTACCAGTTATGCTTTCGTCCTTAACGGAGGTGCTATTGCTTACCGTTCCAAGACACAAACTGTCACTGCTACTAGCTCCACCGAGGCCGAATTCATTGCCGCCGTTTCTGCTGCGAAAACTGCAAAATACCTTCGAGCAGTTCTCCATGAGCTCTCTTTTCCCCAGCTTTCCCCTACCCCCATTCATATTGATAATGTCTCTGCTATCCAAATTATCAATGCTCGCAAGCCCACTGAGCGGTCTCGCCATATTGACATCCAGGCTTTCGCGATACAAGATTGGAAGGATAATGGTGATATCTTGATGCATCATATTCCAGGTGTAATCAATCCTTCTGATTCCCTCACGAAACCGACTGGTTGGGTTCTACATTCCCGTCACTGCCGGCGTATTATGGGTCATTACTATTGTTGATCCTCTTTCCTGTTTCATTTTCTATTTGTTCCATGTTACATCTACTACATTGCTGGTTTTTGGCACCATTTGTCCATTTGATGATCTCCTCACACGTGTTTCGATCAGGGGAGGGTGTCGTACAAATTGTGCCTAGGCTAGTACCTAAGACCGGTTCCATCTCCGACATGGTGCCTGTGGTCACTCTTTTCATACTTAGTTGTCTATTACCCATAGCTACTGAGTCGACATTGCATGGAAATTGGAGCTGATAGTGTATATTTTGCCTCGACGGCGACGGCGGCGACTACCACGGCGGCAGCCAAATCGCCACAATTTTAACAACAATCGGCACAATTGATGGAAATCTAACAACATCGATATGCCACGGAATGCAATAGGGAAGCAACTGTACAAGAACAAAGCAATAAGAAACAGAATTTTCGTTGAAAGCAACGGTTCGAACGAAACAAGGCCGTGGAACGGGAATTGGAGGAGATTGAAGCTGAATTCTGCTGCCTTTGACGGCGAGGACCAAGCATCAACAACAACAACTGCTATCGCCCAAATGAGGCGCAGCCGAAGAAGCAGCGTCGCCCATATCACAAAAAGGTCGCCCATCTTGCAATAATTGGGTGGTGTTGGTGCCAGTGATATGCATTCCTTTGAATCTACATAAGCTACTGCTGCCGTTCATGGCCTTATCATGGCCACTTCAATGGTTCGAGAACCAGTGCCACTGATGGATCGTTGTCATCTTTTTCGAATGCCTCTGTTCCGTCAACATTGACACTCCAACAGCTCGCATCGTCGGTCTGGATGATCATAGTCGGTTGGTGGAACAGCAACAGGAGCATCAACGACAAATGGAAACGACCGCTATCTATAAATGGCGATGTAAACTACTCGACTTGTTCCGTATCAAAGGAGTTGAATCATCCGCCAAAGAAAGAGCGCATGATTTCCTACAGTATACATTCTTCGGGATGCGGCCGTTCTTCTCAATCATTTCACAAAGCACCAACCGATTAACGAATTTTGTAAACCGTTCCCTAGTAATGTTTAGGAACGAATTCGATGTACTATAATATGGTTATCATGATCAGATAAAGCTACAAATGGCAATACACCAAAAAGTTCGGCATCGAAGGAGTTGGATCATCCGCCAAAAAAAGAGCGCATGATATCCTACAGCGGTTGGGTAATTGATCTTAACGTGCGTAAATTGTCGTGTGAATTGTTTGACGGGGTGGGAAGTCACTATTGGACGATGTTTTCAGTACAAGACTTCACAATAACGTTACGAATTGTAAAATCAGAATCGATTCTGTAGAGAATTGTTCCAAATTTGCCGGAAGACATGCAGCAAGACATCAGAAATCGATGCGATCCACAAGGGGTTGATAAAATACAAATAATCAAAATTCTATTTTAAGGCTGTACTAACATCCAGGTGCGGTTCCGCACTGAGAAGTAGCTCACCCCCCTGGCCCCCTACTAGAGAGGGCGGGGCAATTTTGCAAACAGCTTTCCATCCACTCATTACTCTGATGCCCACCACTCAGGACTGGAACGTGTAAATTGTTTGACGGGTTGGGAAGTCACTTTCGGACGATGTTAATTGTCGTGTAAATTGTTTGACGGGATGGGAAGTCACTTTTGGACGATGTTTTCAGTACAAGACTTCACAATAACGTTACGAATTGAAAAATCAGAATCGATTCTGTAGAGAATTGTTCCAAATTTGCCGGAAGACATGCAGCAAGACATCGGAAATCGACTCGATCCACAAGGGGTTGGGTAATTGATCTTAACGCGCGTAAATTTTCGTGTAAATTCTTTGACGGGGTGGGAAGTCACTTTCGGACGATGTTTTCAAAACAAGCCTTCACAAGAACGTTACGAATTTTATGATCAGGATCGATTCTGCAGAGATTTGTTCCAAATTTTCCGAAAGACTTGCAGAAAGACATCAAATACCGAGTCGATCCACAAGGGATTGGGTAATCAATCTTAACGCGCGTAAATTTTGTTGTGATTGTGGTCGTGGTGGAAGTATTGGAGGAAGCGGCGTTCGATGGCACCACAATTGAACAAACACTGAGTGATTTGACACTTTCTCACGTCCGTCTCATGTAAAAGGTATCCCAACATCTTAACACGATGCCGAATCCAGAAAGGCGATCGCAGAAAATCAAGAACCATTATTTCTCAGATTATGGTCGCGTTTTTCAACTCCACCCCGAAACGACGAAGACCTCTCGTTTGTCAGCTCAACAAAGAAACGACGGGAGATTTTTGGTCGCGTTTTTCAACTCCACCCCGAAACGATGAAGGCCTCTCGTTTGTCAGATCAACCCAAGAACGAGGTGAGATCGATTATTTTTCAAATAATATCTCGTTTGTCAGCTCAACCAAGAAACGACGGGAGATTTTTGGTCGCGTTTTTCAACTCCACCCCGAAACGACGACGGTCTCTTGTTTGTCAGATCAACCCAAGAACGAGGTGAGATCGATTATTTTCAAATAATAATATAATAATAATGGTTGCGTTTTTCAACTCCACCCCGAAACGACGAGGGTCTCTCGTTTGTCAGCTCAACCCAGAAAGGACGGAAGATATTACAAAACGCTGACGCGGTAATCCCAATCATACCTATCCAACATCAGCACGGCTACAATTTTGAACGCTATCATGAGATAAATGATTGGTTATTCTCTTGCTACGTATTTCAAAGAAAGTTATGCTAAAGGAGAAAGAATAGTCTAGGCGTACGGAGGAGATTCCTATCATTTGGTCATGAACGTTTGGAATCCCATTTACTATGGATTAAAAAGGAAACTTTTCTAACAAGAAGGAATTGTCTAGGTGTACGGAGGAGATTCCTATCGTTTTTTCTTGGTCGGAAGAGGACAAAACACTGACTCGGTAATCCCAATCATATCTTTCAACATCATAACGACTCCAATTTTGAACGCTCCAACCCTAACCCAACCCTAACCCTCACAGCGAAAACTCATGATGCAAAAGCTTGCCATATCCAAGAGATTTGACATGATGTTTGATTTGGATACCGACCCGTTTGAGATGAACAATCTTTTGGGATTCAATGCAATGAATGCGACGGATGCTACCATCATCCAAGCTGAACATATGCGATGTCTATTGCTGGATTGGATGACTCGACTCGACGGAACGGTTGGGTACTATTCGGTTCCTGCTGCAAATTACGGCCAAGGCAACGGTGACATTTCGGAGATTCGTGACAGACAGTCATGGAAGGCGGTTGGTTTCTGGACGAGTTCCAGCGACAGTGGCGTATTAGAAATGGGCAATGTTGCCTGGACGGGGGATGCGTATGTTCGTCATGAATGGCTGTACATGGGAACTCGAATGGCAGACCAGTCGATTCGAGTGTCGTCCATGACCGTCACTGGGCAACATGCAAATCGATTCACCATTGATGACAAGTTTCCCATTGATTTTTCCTTCAAATCTTGCGTTCCGATTCGTATTTCCTTTTCATCGGCTACGACTTTGGCATCAACTCCAATTGATGCATCGCTGGTGATTCAATGGAGTGAAGTAGATAGTACTGGTGCAGTGACGACATCGCAATCTACAGAGACCATCCGATTGACCATGAAGAATTATGACTTCGAATCCCAAAATCTTGGATATCCGCCACCACCTACAATCGCCCCAACAATTTCTCCTGCTCCGACCAATGTACCAACGATACTACCGACGATCAATCCCACCACGCCATCATCTCCTTCCACGACTGCCAGTGGAGAGACAACGTCGTCTCCATCAACCATGAGTGGGGAAGAAGCAGAGAGTGACGAAAATGGAACCACTTCGGTTCCTCCAGTAGTGAGTTGTGGTCCCGATTGCGTCGAAACAAATGATCACGACAACACTGCTGTTCCTGCTGCTGCGGGTTCGACGGCCACTGCTGGACGAAGTTTGGGGCGTCGTCGTCTTTTTGTTGCGGTTGTGGCACTGGTCGGCAGCATCGCATTGGCAACGATTTGAGGCGGGATGTAGTAGTGGGAATGGCAACAGAGCGATTCCTACGGGCAACAACAATTACATAGTTGCTTGGGTAGGTAATCTTCCTGTGATTTAGGAAGCTCTATTAATACATTTGGAAGGTAATTTTATACTGCTACTACGTACTAATATTACGTAGCTATCGTAGAGTTCGTATGATACCCTCGAGTTGACATTCGCCTCAGTCGTGCGTAGAAACAATGACGACTTTCTTGATTGTTCCAAGTAGGTTCCTCCACGTTGACGCTCCGTGAAGGTGACCTTCGCCTCGAAGGTCAAGAGGTTCCACGTGTCGCCCCATGCGTCGACCAAACATTCGCCTCATCACATCATCATCCGCGGACAACTCCAGACGCCAGACTCCAGACTCGTGAATTTTTCTTCTTCGGTGTACGACAGTATCTATCGAAAATTGACCTGTCCAAAATTGCATCCATCCACCATTCATCCTCTTTACCCAATCTCACTCATAGTCACAAGAATGACCTCCGAGCGATGACAACATCATCCGTTGCAAGATAACAGAGACAAAGGCATACAGAGAGAGAGAGAGAAAACTGTAAAAAAACAATCATGCATGGTACTTCGACTTCGACTGCAACAGCAGCAAAGTATCTCATCGAACGATTGGCCACTAAAAAGGCATCTTCGCTGTCTCTGTCGCTGCACCTGTCAGTGTCGTCCCCTTCTTGTCATAACAAGATTCTATCAATGACAAGGCAACCACATTCTCATTCCCCCCGACGCAACTATCATTCACTCTGTTCCATAATTACACCAAACCAACGACGACGACAACAACAACAACAAATTCGATTGTTGGGTACAACCTCATCCCCATCGAGAGGAGGCAACGGTGACAATAATGATAAATCTTTCACAAACAACAACAACAACAACATCGATCCAAAAGATCAACATGCATTCTTTCAAGAACAGCTCTTGGAATTAGAAGCCGAGCGGACCTCCTTTTTTGCATCCACTTCGACCAGTGAGACAGAAACTATACAATCTACAATGGCATCTTCCATCACCGATAGTTCCAGTAACAACGATAACAACAGCAACAACAACATCTTTGTGGAACAGCTACATGAATGGAAGATGGAACAAGCCAACGTGTTTGGTCAAGAACTTGTTGACGAAAACCATAGTCCAACGCAACCACGACAAAATCTCGATGATTCGTCAGACGAGGAATATCAAGAACTATTGGAAGATCAAAAGGAGGAACGACAATTGTTGTTCCAATTCTCAACCGAGGAAAAGGCTGCATGGGGACAATTACCATCCCAACAATCCATGCAAGATGTTTTGAAACAAGTCCAACAGGCACGGCAACAACGACAACAAAATGAAGAGGAAATGAAACAAGACGTCAACAACGGAAACGACACTACCGTTGATGACACCAAATCATCCTCGGTGATAAACAGCAACGATAACTCCCACCACTATCACCATGAATCCTTTTCGCATGTCAGTTCCGACGGGAACAGCGTTCACATGGTCGATGTTGGGAACAAGGCTGTCACACAACGAATGGCACATGCTCAATCCAAAGTCATTCTACCGGCAACCGTCCTACAAGCTTTTTCTTTATCACCATCATCACAGTATTCTTCTACTGGTACTTCGAAAGCACAGAGTGAACTAATTGGACCCAAGGGACCCATTTTTGCCACGGCCAAGATTGCTGGCATGATGGCCGCCAAACAAACATCCAACTTAATTCCCCTTTGTCATCCCTTACCCATTGATCAAGTTATCATTGACATTGTATTGCAACGTGATACCATTATCATTGATTGTACCTGTCGGGTCACACACAAGACGGGTGTCGAAATGGAAGCCTTGACGGGTGCTACCGTCGCTGCACTCACCATTTACGACATGGTCAAAGCTGTGAGTCATGATGTCGTCTTGGCCGATACACGATTGATATCCAAGTCGGGAGGTAAGCGCCACGTTTCGCAACAGGACAAGACTACTGTTGTCGAAAAGGAGAATAACGACGACTATTACTACTAGTAGCAGCAGTAGTACTGCAGATGATACGTCGTCGTCACAACTGCCCACACATCTTCATGTAGGGCCCAGTGGGGATGTTTGGGTCGGAAATTCTATTTTTGCTGCCAAACATTTATAGCCGGATTACGTCAAGAGTATTCCACTGTTCGATTCGATTGTATCGCAACGGCGGCATGCAACTCGATTGGTCGAACTGCTAGAAGAACAACCTTTGTTGGCACAACAAATCTATGATACAGGAAAGATATCACAAACCGTTACAAACACATTGCAACAACTAGAAGGAATGGAAGGTCCATAGATAATGTTACAAGAAAGGGGCAGAGGATGCTGTCACTTTCTTTCTTGAAATAAGTTGGTGAGCAATTGGATTGCCAAAGTCTGACTGGCCGTGACTCGTAGAGGAGATGGAAAAAGACACACAAGCCACAAGACCTGACCATTGGAGATGGCTGAAAAACAAGGCCATCCTTATCGACATTCAGAGCAACGCCGAGTCAGATGTCGGAAATGAAAGCCGAGGATCTGCCAATGGCGCTTTTATCGGTGGCTCTTGGTAACAAGTATTGATGATGTTCGTAACTTCAAAAAAAAATCATATCCAAGGCCACACACATAGCCACTCACATCCAAAGTTGTTCTTTGTTCTTCGACATGGAGAAGGTGAGCTGGAATTACAATGTTAGAGATGTGCGGCACTTTTACGAACCAATGAACGTGTTGTTGTTTGGTTCTTAAATAACCATGAGGCAAGCAATGTATGCGACGTACATAATACTCGGAGTAACAGTAAAAGAAAAGAAAACGATAACTCCAACCCACATTCCTCCTGTCTTGGTAAAACGCCACAACAGAGTACGAAGCATTATCACTTTTTTTTGTCTCTCTCTCAATCTGTTACTACCCCACCCTACCGTAGTAGGTATGGTAGAAGGTTTTCATAACATGCGATAGTACTTTCAGACGCGCAATCTTACATCCAAAGCACTTGCTCCTTATCATACATACGGTACCACCCACGAAGCTGACAATGCACGAATGCAATGGGACAACGTGGCTTCTCACACTTTCTTCCGCCACGAATATGTTGAAGATGAACTACATCTTATTATGGATCGGAAGGAGAATGATATCATTTTAAGAGTTATGAGAAAATTTCCCTTCCGGAAAAAAGAGGAATACGTTTCCTTCCAACTTCAACGTCTGTGGTGGTTATTGACTGTCAGGGAAGTTGCTTGATTGTAATTTTAAAGACAGAAACGTGAGAGGAATCTGAGAGGAATCTTCATCGCTCTCTTCATGCGTAACGATTATTAGAATGGCGAATGATTGGTTAAGAGCGCTTCGTTCTGCTCGATGATATTATTCTTACCCTACCGTCCGAATGGGCTCTCACAGATGAAACATAAAAAAGTAATTAAACAGATTTGAAGATGATAATTGGGACGCGACGTGTGTCCAGATGTCACAGTCAAAAAATGTGGTCCGAAAAATCTGACTGATAATAAAATACATATATTGACTCCGTGATGATGTTGAATCCCTTCTGACGACTGACGACCGATTGAGTGGTGAATATGTCATCAGAAGAAAAAAGTTTGAAAGTAGTGTATTAGCGCTCTTGACACTCTGTCTGTGAATGATCGGACACAACATAATAATAGATTATTATTTTCGTCCTTCTACTGCAGCAAATCATGATACGTGCCGGTAGTTTTGTCACACTTCATGACAATTAAAAATAATCGAATGATCCTCACCATGGCTCCGACGACGGCGACGACGACAACGACGAACGGTTCCAAGTTATGTCACCAGAAGACAACCCCACGGCATTCCTTACTTGATGTTGTAAGGAGTGGATGTAATAGTACTAGTACTGCCACTGCACCACTACCGAGGAAACCGGTGTGCAATAACAAAGGGGGAGGACTCCGACGGAGACGATCGTCTTCGTCGTCCGTCGATCGAAAGGTACTACTACGGCAGCCCACTGCTGCCAAACACAAGTACAGTTGCGGATCGAACAACCACAGCATCTCTCTTCTTCTTCTTCCCCCTTCATCAGGGTCTACTTCTTCTCCCAAAGAAAAACGTGGTCTCATCGGAAGTTCTCGTTCCACCATGTTACGACGGAGTCCACTATTCCAAGAGACGGAAATGATCATGTGGAAAACGATAGGAGCTAGCAACGAGACGTGGCAACAGGAGAAGAAGGATGGCATATACCAAAACAGCAACAACAACGATTGCACGAATACGAAAAGTACAAGAGGGAGAAAAAATGCGTTACTGCAGAATCTATCTCCACAATTCATGGACCTGCTCGCCCGTGAAGACTTTTCGTCCATCATGTCGTTTCGAACGATCACTGTCGAGGATCCAGAATTGACCAGCAAGAGTCAAGAAGACCACAACGACAACGTCATCATGAACAACAACAATGACGACGTTCCGATTACTAGCGACGATGCTGTATCACCATCCACCATCTATAGAGATGATTCGATGCGAACGTAGGGAGGAAATTGTTCCTGTTCCAAATCCGACCTCACCCTAATACCTAGGTAGCGAGCCAGCTGATAATAGTACTCGGTACCAGGATGTAAAGCAAAACAACTCTCAGCTATGTGGTTGTATTCAGCCGAAACGAGATAAGATCATAGAAGTGCTACCAACCTACTCGGAGAACCGGTAGTCATTAACGAAAACTAACTCCTGGAGTAGACTCACAGTAACTCTAGTACAACATAGAGACTACGGTACACGAATACCTAACTTCTCTCCGCTAGCTATGATAGAGAGCTAGCAATCCTCTACTTTTATGATAGCTCGCCGGCTATTCATGTAGGTACCTAGTTTCAAGGTTGCGAGCGGTCTCTACTCTAGCTAGAGTAGAATACATGTCGTACTCGGAGTTGCTGAGTTGCTGTTAAAAAAGGAGCTCCACAGAGAGGGAGAAAGGAGAGAGCATTTTCGTCCTCCATTTTCATTTTAATGATATGACGTATCCTATTCTTTCTTTTGTACATCGTCTGTCGTTGGCGTGATATCTTCTTCGTGAAAAAAAATGGGAATCCATCGTTCTACTTTCGTGTCGATTCTCAGTGGTAGTAAAAGGTTCCGACCGAAAAGTTCATTGATAGGTAATAGAGTTTATTACCACGCAACATCGACCCCGTTGGGTTTTGACGCAACCTTCCCATTATTTAAAGGTCTCATCTTTCGAAGAAGTAAAAAGAACAAATTTTTATTCATCATCTTGTGTTCGATGCTCTGTACAAGTTGAAGATGCAATCGGGGTAGTACCGGTATCCAACTCTCTTTAGTAGAGAATACCCCCCTGCGTTCGTCTTGTGACTAGCTACTCCTCCGTAGTAGAGAGAGTATGTTCTGATCTCCTTTACACAGTTAATTCATACCGTACTCCGATAGTCTTATTTTAGTAGTGTGACGAAATCCTACCGATGAGTACTATTGATATGTACGAATGTGGGTGTTCGTACGCCCGTAGAGTACGGTAGGTATCTTTATCATACACCGTACATACACGTATGATACCAACTCGATTGGCATGTCATACGTCATCAGTACCGTGCACTGATCTGTTTCGAAGCGAACTTCAACCAAAACTTTTGTGACTGTGAGTTTTCTCTTCCCAACCATCGATCGTTGGAATCCATCTCACCCTCTACGACAGTAGTGTACACCTGTGATGAACGCATACGGGTAGGTTGTTCGACACGGACATCAAATATCAATGTTCTTTGTCGTTGTCGTTGTTGTCTCTTGGCCAGACTCTCTCTACTAGAGTACTACACTGTATTCACAATCAATATACGACGTATATAAAATATAAACAGAAAGGAACAGCATCGTTTGACCATGATGATATGGATTAGGATGGTCATGATACCGAAACCATTGCTGGAACGAGTGATTCTTCTTGCCGTATGGATGTTCTGCGTTTTGGGTGTGGAAGGATTTTCTAAACAATCGGCTCTGTCCAAGAAGAAACAGTCTTATTGTGATCATCATCAACAACAACGACGACGACAACATCAGCATCATTATCATCATTGGAACGATGCAAAACCAGTGTTTTTACACACCAACAGTGTAGTATCATCATCATCAACAACAACATCATCATCATCAACAACAACAACAACATCCGTTGTGGAAAATGCATCATTCACATCATCATTAACATCATCATCATTAACATCGACAAATGATGGAACTCCCTTTCTCTCATATACACGTCTTTATGAACGTATTGCAGATCAAATTTTGGATATTGTATTATTGGATTTGGAAGCAACCCACCAAAATGGAATAGCAGTATGGACGAGTAGTGTCAACGAGGACGACAATAACAACAACAAAGGCAGTAGCAGTACAACCCATACCAAACATCAAATCCAACAACAAAGGCAGCAACAAAGACGATACTCTCAAGAGCAACAAGCGTTATGGATCGAACAACTTTCCAAAATCATGACCGTCAACGGGAGAACCTTATGGTCACAGGCACGGATCCGATCCGGCGTTTTACCCAGTGGACGAACGGTCCTTGGAACGATTGTAGATCCATTGGGTATCTTTTTGAAAGAGGAGACGACGACGACCAACAACAACAGCGACAGCGGCAAGAGGTATCTTTATTCTTGGAATGTTGCACCCTCCCATCAACAACAACCACAGCAACCACAACGACCAACACAAGAAGATCGGACTGTCGTCCTGACAAGGCAACTCGTCGAGTTGATTTATCGGAACCGATGTACGGATGATGACGACGACGCCAAAGACAGCGACGAATCGATCGTCGTGTCGTTACATAAGAACAGTCCACTCCGTCAAGTAGCGGACGCGTTACCATATCCCCCGTCGGAAATGACCCGTCCTCAGCTGGTCACTTTTTCACGTGTTTTGAGTGCCAAGATCTGGGACCGTCGCGTCGAGTTGGTACAATCCTCCAATCGATTTTGGAAACAAATGGTATCGTTGCAGGCATACCGATCCACCAAACGGTTGGCTGTCGTTAGTGGACAACGTCTTCTACAATCCGTTCCTAGCCGTACCACCAACAACCAACAACAACCAGAACAACATGACCCAACTAGTGACCAACAACAAGAACAACATCAACAACAAGAATCGGAACGATTACAAGCGGCACGAAACTTTTTACAGTATTATCAATCGGATGATTCCCAAGAACGATCTACAAGCTCCGTCCGTACCACCTTGTAATGTGATCAAAAGATAACAGCAACAATAACAATAACAACAGCAACAGCAACCACATGTGAAATGAATTTTTCTTTTCTCTTCTCGATTTTGTTCCCTAAGGTGGTATCACATCGGTATGCTGTTGCCAACCTACAAGCCAGGTCGGACTGTCGTAAAAATAATTGACTAATTGAATCGAATGTACATCTATTTTCTAAATACTCTTGTCGCAGTAGACGAGCGAGAACCCAAGGTTGAACGTATGAATCCGATGCCCTTCCCAACCCATAGTCAGACCAACTCACAGTCAATTCAATTCATATATAATAACAAGACTCAGTTTTCGTTTCTGGAGACCGTGCTTGTAGCTATCGACGTCTTCACAATCTAATTGCTTAAAAGAGAGGTTCATTCGTTGAAGTGTTTCTTTCGTCTAAAACGCTGTACTACAATTTTTTATGAAAAAAATTCTATCGAACTTTTGTTAAAACACATATTAGGATGTTATCAAAAAAAACCTCAACAATAACGTTGCAAATATCCTAATCTACATCTCTTCAATTTGACAAAGGACTTGAAGGACGACATTAGGTAACGATTCGATCCAACGGGTTGGGAAAACATCCCTAATGCTTGAAATTGTCTCTCGACGGGGTGGGAAATCAATTTTTGAGGATGTTTTCGACAATCCTCAACAATAACGGTACAATTATTTATAGAAGGAAATCGTTGTTGGAGGGAACGAACATTTTTAACCCTAACATTAACCTCTCATCATATCAGCGCATCTATCACAGTAATTAGATTCTCACAATAAAATAAAAGCAAACAACCTATCGGCATTCATTCGTTTGCTCTCATTTTACACAATCAAATTTTTTACTCTCACTACTCACTTCACTCGATTACTCTCACTTCGCTGCTGCCCTCTGCCTTCTACCATGCCTGATCACGAAGACCGAGACCCAAACTTTGATGCTGAAGAGGCCGTCCGTGTATCTATTTTGCGCATATGAAGAACGATCAGCTTGGGCAGGTATGTGAAAAGAATACTAAGTACATTGTTTCGACTTATACGGTATCAGAAATTTACTAACTAACTGAACTGCTTCATGATCAATTGGCGGATTTGAAAAACTTGGTGTTTTGTCGGCTAAATTCTCCAGGTGACTCTATTGTAGCAACAGGAGTGGCTCCGCACATTTCAATCTTGCAGCACATGCATTCATTGGCAAAAAATGTGAATGATGTGGTGCCCCAAATTCAAAAAGTGGCACTGGAAGTAATTCGGGGAGTGATTGACGATTTCGAGAAAGGAGCGATGACGGCTGGAACAGTTACCAGAGATGGTTTGGAAGCTTTGATTAGCGGTTGCATAGAGAAATCGGGCTTTATCGATTAGTTCAGAAACTTGAGAACTCTCCAACTCCCGGGATTCAACAGGAAGAAACTTTGACAGGTGATAAAGCAGTAACGATGAATCACATGGTGGGTATGCATTCGTGGGGTGGGCACTTGCATCTCGTACCGCAAGATTTTGCCTTTCCAAATAGTTGTTCTCAAATAGCCTGGCAATATTGGATGTGTGGGGATTGCCAAAAGCAGTATCCACCATTGCGAATTTTGTCAAATAATGATATGTCAAAGACAAATATGCAGAGGCGTTTATCAGATTTCCGATACTTGATGCAATTGGTCGAGAAAAGGGTTGAAGAAAAAGGAAAGTGGATAGCGCACCCTTCAATCGATCAGACTAATGAAATGTTCGAGGCAGGAAAAGATGTACTAGATATTTCCGAGGTTTCCGAGAAAGGCAGTAAGAGGCGAGGGGAACAAATGGAATGGAGTACTACGGTTAACCGGGCTCGAAATAAAAGGAAAAGCCAGAGAACTTCGTTAATAATTGGCTTCTTGTTTTGATTCTTTGCTTTGTTTACAAATAATCATGTCAAAGTGCAAAAAAAAAATAAAAGATTTACCATTCACATGTTTCACAACTACAACCTACTCCGGAGTAGCTAGCTGCCTTTACTACGGTACTATTCGTAGTCGCATCGTACATACAGTTTCATCCGTGATTGACTGTGAAGTCCGAGTCCTCCGTTGGAAAGCATACCAACGAAATCTTGCTAACGTAATTAGTGCTCGAAAATAGCGCTTGGATACGAGCTCCTTGGTAAATTACTCTTTATTGAAATCGTTGGAATGAACACCAACGGTCGCGCGCGATTGAGTGTACGCGTTCCAACGAATTACAGAGAATTATCATTATATATATTCGTTCGAACCTGGTCCATCGACAGAAAGAAATACATCAGATATCGACTCGATTCACTGGGGTGGGGAAAATACCCCTTTCGCGCGAAAAATGGTTCGTATGAATCTCCTGACGGAGTGGGAAATCGTTTTCCATACACTCAACGTCAGTCATGTTACGAATCTTCTAATCTATATCCAATCAACACAGATTCGTTCGAACCTGGTCCATCGACAGACAGAAACAAATCAGATATCGACTCGATTCCCTGGGGTGGGGAAAATACCCCTTTCGCGCGTAAACGGATCGAATAAATATCTTGACGGAGTGGGAAATCGACTATGTTTTCCATACAATCTTGGTCAGTCTACGTCTGTTATGTTATGAATCTTTTAATCTCTATAATAACAGACAGAAACTGTTAGAAGTCAATAATTCCTAATCTCTGCTGCTCCTACTTCACAAGAATGTAAAATACTCTCTTTCTTTTACACTTCCAAAAATTATGATCATTACAAGTATCTTCACATCACTGAATATTTTCATCTTCACTTTCATATATTGTCGAGAACATTTCTCTTCCTTCTCGTTTCTTTCTCTTCTCATTTCTCTATCTTCTCATTTCTCTCTCTTCTCATTTCGATAATAAATTGCATATGCCCTTATTGTCTTTATCTCAGACATAGACCTTCTGACATCCTCCCTCTATGTTGAGATTTGATTCAATCTCCGACCATATACTTAGACGTCAGTCTCCAAAAAATATCATTCGACGTATTCTTTGTAAAAGTGTCACTCTGATTATCTTCGCTCCGAACAAACTCAATATCGATGTTGATCTTATCATCTCCTTGTGTCAGCTCTCTGACAAAATGCAATCTTGTGTCAATGTGTTTTGTCCTCGAACCACTTGACGCATTGTTGGCAAGATGGATTGCTCCAATATTGTCAACATACACCTTCATTGGTATTCCTGGATCAATATCCAAGAAATCCATTACCATCTTTATAAATTTCAAGTCCATCGACACTTCACTAATCGCATAATATTCTGCTTCACTGCTGCTCAAGGTTACACCTCCTTGTTGCTTCGACTTCCATGAGATGGGGACACCAAATAGATAGACCAAAAATCCAGTTATCGATCTTCTGTTTCCCATGTCTCCTGCGAACGGACATTTCATGTAAACTTCTTCTTCCATGTCACCATGAAGGAATGCAGTAGTTATGTCAACTACCTCATTTTCCCAACCATTAATCATCATACATGCAATGACTATTCTCACGGTGACATCATCAACAACTGGACTTGAAGTGTCCATAAAGTCTTCACCAGGAATCTGTCTTGCCCTGTATCTCCCATCCTTCTTCTTTTTGAAGATCCACTTACATCCAATCAATCTTCTATGGCTTGGTATGGAAGACTTGTTTGTCTTTCGCCACACCTTTCTCACTATCATGTCGTGGAATTCTTTTCTTATTGCCTCTCTCCATTTCTTTCTTTCCTCTGGATCCGGGTGATTCCACGCTTCTTGAAAAGTCTTCGGTTCCTCAAACTTTCCTTCTGCATACAGGACATATTCTTGAATGTCCGCAAACTCTTCTTCTTTACTAATGTCTTCCATCACTGTATCATCGAGTGCTTGGAACGAGTTAGCAGTTGAGATACCTTTTGCTATCATTGCTGCGGCTTTGTAAGTTGATCCTGATCTTGTCTGTCCTGTCGGCTTGGGTTGGTATATCAATCTTTCTCTACCAGCTCTGACCTCTTGCCACTCTTCATCCTGAGTGTTTTCCTCTTCTTGATTCTCGACTTCCGAATTGTCTGGAACATTGTGATCATCCTCCCCAATTCCAAGTTGAGAATCATGGTCATCATCTTGAGCATCCTCCCTAATCTGAGGTTTCTTGTATTCTCCATATGTCTTTCATAACCACTGGACATCTCTGGACAGACGCAATTGTTTGGTATTCAAATCCAACATCCGATATACATTACCAGCATGTTGTTTTGCATATCCTAGGAAAATGGCAGGGGAACCTCTGTCATCCAACTTTCCTTTCACAGTCGCAATGTTCCTTGCAACTCCAATTTCTCCAAACGTTCGCAGGTATGGGCCATATGGGGCCACTTTTCCATGAAACAATTCATACGGGGTTTTATCGCCCGTTTTTCTGACCAACAGACATTCCAAGTCTGTTGCACAATTGGCTGCCTCTGCCCATAATTGCTGACGAATGGTGTCATGCAATCCTGCACCATTGTTCATTGATCTAACCTTCCCAAACAATGTTGCAAATTTTCTCTCAACAACTCCATTTTGTTGAGGTGTTCCTGGAGCCGTGTACTCAAAAATAATTTGCAGTCCTTGCTTCCGACACGCTTGTTCCAGCATTTTGTTCTCACCTGCATTGTCACAACGTATAGTCTTAACCACTATATCTTTCGTGTTCAGGTCCAATAGCATATCGATGCCTACTCTCATCAGATCACTCTTATGTTTTCCGAAACAGGAAATCGTATGGTTCGAAAAACCATCAACAAACAAAAACCAAAACTTTTTGCTGCCCATACTTGGCTTGTCGATGCTTGCAGTATCCATGTACATTACCTCACCTGGTTTAGTCACTTCACGACTTGCCACTTTGGGTACCGACATTTGCTTCATCTTCCCTGTCAAGATCACTCCCATATGCTTAGCAGTTAGACGGATAGAATCCTCATTCGCATGGCCCATCATGGTGTGAAATTTCGAAATTTGTACGTTAGTTCCTTCTTTTAAACTGACATGTGCTGACTCATCTTGAAGTTCCATTGGCTCAATCTTGCAGCCAACAGAAAACCATTTGCAGTCTCGATGCGATGATCAAAACTGATTGTCGTTCCATTACACTCAAGAATCATTGTCTCTCCATTTGATTTGACAATTCCTTTGTTCAAAGCACGAGTCAACGAGAACAAATTATAAGCGGACCCTGGCACCACAGTGACTCCATCAAGAATTACTTTCTTCAGGACACCATTGTCCTTGATCATTCCAGCCCATTTTCCAACAACAGTTGATGTCGACTGAGCTCCATTTCCATATTTGATGACGCATTTTTCTTCTCTCAAATCATACATGCCACTTGTATCACGTCTCATGTGAACAGTAGCTCCAGAATCACCAATCATAAGATTGTCATCAATTCTTTTCTTCAATCCTGTGGTTAGACACACTTCATCCACTTCTTGTTCTTCAATTTCATGTACTGTGCACCACTCATTCATTTCTTCATCAGTGTAAGTAGTCTCACGTCCAATAACAATTGGTTCACCTGTACTGTCATCATCATTTGGTATGATCAGCACTAGATCGTCGTCATCATACACTTCGTCATTCGTTAGAACTGTTAGATCATCCTCATCATCATCGTTTCTTGAGATGAGATCTGGGAGATCATCGTCATCTTCATCATCATCATCACTGTCATCGTTTCTTGTGATGAGATCTGGAAGATCATCATAGGTGTCGTCATCTGAGAATTCACTTGACTGATCAGATTCACAACAATCTGCCCACCAGTTCACCTTTGTATCCGACTTTCTCGAATCCAAATATTCATCCAATGGCTCATCACTATCCAAAATCAAAATAGGTCTATCTTGGATCAGCGATATTTCATGGAACAATTCAACTTCAGGTTCATGGATCAGTTGACACATCAACTGTTCGTCGTTTGGATCATTATTCCATCCAGAAAATTCCTCATCCATTGCCTCTGCTATGTCCTCTGCCATGAGAACCACAGCACCACTTTCGTCTGCTTTGTCTTCTTTAAGTTTAAAACAGTCTGCCTTCTTGTGACCTTTCTTTCCACAATGATGACATTCACCTTGAAACTTAGTCTTTCCTTTGTCTGACTTCTTGTTTCCATATTTCTCAGCTTGTTCCTTCTTGAAACACTGAAATGATTTGTGACCTTGTTTGCCACAATAATTGCAGTTTCCTGAGAACTTCTTGTATCCTGTTAACGCTTTCTCTGACTCGTCAACAGTCCCAGCAATCTTCATCCTTTCAAATTTCTCCTTCAACTCATCAGTTACACTTGTGATAGTCTTATTGGAGTCTCTTGCTAGATTGTCTGCCACATGTTCATATTCCTTGGGCAAATTTCCAAGAATATGAGACATCAACAACCCATCAGAAATGGTCTCTCCCATTACCTGAAGCTTGGTTTGTTTCTCTTGAAGTAGCAAAATCCATTTCTCTGGATCCTTGCTCACATCATCCAACTTTAAAGTAAACATCGTTAAAAGGTTATAAGTATCATGCTACGGAATTGCACCCTAGACCATGACTCTTCATAATGTGGATTACTATCTTATATAGTACCGTCCAACACCCTCCCATAATCCACAGTTATGGAGCAATGTACCCTCCCATGTCCTAAATTGCCGAAATTGAGTCGTTTTTGGAAGTAGTATTACGGCCAAAAGGACATAAATATAGAGTCGTTTGAAGGGGGGTGGACAGTTTGTTGATTACTGTAATATAAACCCATCATCATACATGAGAAGATGCGGCATTCATATAGTAGTATTGTTACGTAGTATTAATACTTCTTTGTCAATTTTCCCTTCATCGTCTTCGTCTTCGAAAGTTGGTTGTTGATGTTGATGATGCTGATCCAGATACGACAGCCCCATCCTGTCTTGTGGGAATTGTGGGCGTGAGGGGACCTTCGGAAACTCCCTCGATGGAACGTTGTCGTCGCAATTGTCCATCCACAAGAGTAGTATTTGTTGTTGTTGTTGCATTTCCACCGCCACCGCCACCGCCGCCAGTAGTACCAATGTCCGTTCTTCGTTGTCGTATGGAATATTGCTGTTGCAGCTGGTCCGTCGGAAACATGAGTTTACCAGTGATGACTCCCACAATTACACACAGAAACAGTTCTACACTAAACATCATGGAAATCAGCATGAGTGCCCAACCCAAACATTGTTGTATCCCGTACAACAACGTCATGACCCATTTGTGACCTTTGGGTCGAGTTTGAAGGTTCGGTGCCACACGAACCTTGCCTTGAAGGTACGACATGCCTTCACATAACACGGCCAAAAGAAACGTGTACACTTTGTTAGAAGAAACGTAAAGAAAAAAAGAAAAACAACAAAATAGAACTGTTAGAATTCAATGGTCAATAGATTTTGACGGATCCTCCTTTTTCTATTAGTTCCATTTCCCATCGTTCGCTCTTACCCATGGCACCTTGAAACTTTCCTGACGTGTCGAGTCTCCAATTTCGAAATAGATACGTCAAACAATCGGCAGTATTTGTGTTGTTGTTCTTGTTGTTGTTGTTGTTGTTGTTGTGTGATGAGGATGAAGACGACAAGAACAGTGACGATTGAAACCCGGACATGGACATGACCATGGACATGCCATTACAAAAGGTGGTACTCATTGTTGCTGCTACTGATGCAACTGTCGTAGAATCCTCATCATTGTCACCATTGTAAGAGTGGTCGTTGTCCATGTTGGTTTATATAAAATACGATGTGTATCTTCACACAAAACTGATGGAACAATAGCTTGTTGTACCGTTGTACCAGTGCTACCTTTGGGTGGCAACCTCATCACAACAACAACAACAACAACAAAACAACAACCACAGCTAACAAATCTTTCGAAACAGACAGACAAGCAACAATAATAACGGTATGTCATGATATCGTACGTAGTACCTATGAATACGTTGTATCATACGATAGGTTTGTAGATATTAATCGTATTATGGTACGGCCTTTAGTACGTAATCATCAACAGTCAACTCCACCCGACCACCGACGACCAACCAAACGTTAGGTACAACGGTACACATGTAACTACCGGTACCGTATGATACCAACCGAATCACAAGGTACCGGCCTCTCCTTTCGAGTGTCAAAAGGGAAGAAAGGCTATCATTCATTTCCTTCGCAAGTTGCCAAGCAACTACAGTGATACTACCGGTAGTGCAGTATCGTGGGCGCAGGGGGAAACCCAACCTTGATGTCGTAGTGTTGAAAGATGCAAGCGAATGATCGAACGATGACGACGACGACGACGACAACGACGACAGGTCGCAACCCAACAGATCCAGCACAACAATTGGATTCATCTCTACAACAGCATGATTCTTCAACAACGGAAATAAGCCACGAAGCACAATCAAATTTAGAAGTACAACAAGACAATCATGATGATCAACGCAAAAAACGTCGTCGTGATAAAGGAACGAAGGACAATCGAAAAGGAAAGAAACCAAAGGTACAAGAACTCGATTCATCACAACAACAATCAAACCTGAATACCACGGATCCATCGAATCCCAACAGCGACCGTCCTTCCCGAACTGTTTCGAAAAAACCGTTGAGTGGAATGACAATTTCGGTTTCCACACTCCAAACTTCGGCTCTATCGACGGCAAGAACAACAACAAGAACAACAACATCATCATCAAAGACAACGACAACATCAGTACCATTATCCACATCGTATCAACAGGCGTGTGAGATCTGTCGAGAACTGGGTGCGACCATCAGTGAACTGGTGAGCAAACGAGTTGACGTGGTCGTTTGCTCTCCAGAGGCCGTCCAAAAAGCAACACAACGTGTCCGGAAGGCCATCAAACGGAACAAACCGATCGTCTCTCTCGATTGGATCTATGCATGTCGTCGAAGCAATGCGGATGGTCGTTGTTGTAAAGTCGACATGACACCCTATCGACTCGAAAAGGAGGCATTGACGGCGATGGATAACAGAAACAACCACAACAACAACAACAACAACCACAACAATAAAAAAAGTAACACAAGTAACAAACCGACAAAACAGTCGTCGTCCCAAGAGGAGAATCCGGTGGAACGAACCCTCGAATTGGGATGTTGTTGTGTATGTCATGAACAGGGAACCACAAGCGATTGCCCATGGTGTCAAAATTGTCCAAAATAGTCATAACTTTATTTCATTCTACTAGAGTAGCTACTCTTTCTAGTAGAGTTAGCTACTCTCTCTAGAGTAGAGTGTTCTCTTCCGTTTGTCAACCCACTACGTGTGATGATAGTAATATTATTCACCTACCGCGTCGCGTCGATGGGTAGGTGTCAAACAGTTGCTATTTTTCTTTATTTTCCTTTCACACGATTTTGTAGTATAATAATAGTATGTATAATATCAAAACTGGTATTAGGTAATAGTACTACCACTGTTAGCTACCGTAGACAACGACAGTACCAGTCACAATCAGTATACTACCGTCCTATCATAATAATGTAAAGCCTCCCTCTTCACGCGCGTTTTTTTGGCGTACATTAGGATCGGCCTTATACCCCCAAGGCACATTTGAACCGCTACTTGGTCGTGAAAGACAGTTAACCTCATTATACGATAAACTACCGCACGCAGTACTACGTAGGAAATTGTACAATGACTGGAGAGCACCTTTTTCTCGAAATATCAATTTTATCAATTTGAAAGAGGTACTCCTTGTTAATCTTGTGTCATGACAATTGATAAGAAGGGAGGGAAGGATAGAAACGCCTGTTGTTAATTTGGATTGTTCATGGTCACTATGAAACTACTTTGTCTATCGTTTAGAAATATCGTTTCAATCAAAAGTACTAAGGAATGTAAAATCGTTCTTCGTTAGAACGTTGTGGAAAATTGACAGATCGCATTAATTTAATGTAAACTTGAAACATAGCAGTACACGGAGAATATTATCGCTCTCTCGTCTCTCTCTCTCCTGTCGCTTACTTCTTTTTGATTCGTCAGGACGTAATAGCTCCTTTGGAATAAATGTCGATATATAGTTATTATAATACTCCGAACTTATAATTCTGCGTTCATTGAAACTACAAATTGTACACTCTGTTGACTGGCCTACAGGTAAGATCGTGTTTTTTCTACTGGTATGGATAGCTACTACACAACTGCAATTTTCTCCGTGGTGGGAACATGACCAGTTAAACAACGAGTGCCGTCCATCGTCAACGAGGAAGAATAAAAATGAAGGATGATGGGAAGAAGAGAGAAAAAGACCGACCCAACCAGTCATAAAACATGCAACAATAAAAAAAATTACACCCTGTTTGTCACCGAAACCGACCAACAAAATAAAAGAAAAGAAGGAAAAAACAAACATCCAAAAGAAATAATCTAACTCTCCGCACCAGAAGAAATCATGCGTCTCTTTGCTTCCATCGGTCAGCGTTTCAATCGCAACAAGGGCAACAAAAACAAAAAGACAAAACATGAGAATCCTTCCATTGTTGATTTTGTCGATAGATCTACACTGGCAACTGCAATGGGTGGAAAAACCAGAACAAACAGTATCGGCGGTTCTTCTGCTTATTCTATAGGATCGGAAGAATCCTCCATCTCGTCGTTTGGAGATTCAGTCGAAATCTCGCCTGTGGAATGGACGTTGCCTCTAGTCGACGAGACGACGACCGATCCACAGACCATGGAAGAAGAAATGAAACGCTTGGAAGTTCTCAACTCGTATTTTGTGTTGGATTCCGACGGAGAAGAAGCGTTTGATCGAATCACCGCACTAGGAGCAACCATGTTCAATGTACCCATTTGTCTTATTTCTCTTGTCGATTTAGGACGACAATGGTTCCTCAGTAAGGTTGGATTGGATGCTGTAGAAACGGCTCGAAAGCATGCCTTTTGTGCTCACGTCATTCTCAACAAGTACAAGTTGTTGGTCATCCCAGATGCTACCAAAGATTTTCGGTTCAAGGACAACCCACTCGTAACCGATGGTCTCAAGATTCGTTTTTACGCTGGAGCTGCTCTCGTTTCCAAGGAAGGGTACAAGCTAGGGACGGTTTGTATCATTTCTCCCGACGTCCGACCCCAAGGCTTGACGGACACGGAATCCAAGATGTTGCACAATTTAGCTGCAATGACCATCGGTGCCATGGAGGCTCGTCGAAACCGATTGCTCAAGGAAGAATACGAGACCAAATTCCATTCCTTGGCCCGAACATTTCTTGATACGACACATCATCTGGAAGAAGCCAAGGATTGCGTCGAAAAGGCAATGGTCTTGAATTCGTGGGGTGGAACCGAAGAGGAATACAAAACTCTTAACTCTGCCGTGGAAATTCTGAAAGTGCAATCGAAAATATGCTCGGCAGCCATGAAATCAACACTACAAGATATCACAGTGTCCAATACCAGCAACAACGAAACCACAAACGATACATCCAGCGAGGATGATGATGGGTGTTTGGATAGAGAAATCATCGAAAATCCCGAGGACATGGACAATCCGATCACCGACATGAAAAAGCTCTTTGACAATATTAATTCCATCATTAGCAATTTCCCTCGTCAGGATGCGGTTTCTGTCGAAATCGAAAAGACCATCCCCAAGACGATCGTGTGTGACGATTTGCTGTTGTTCCGTGCCGTCCTCAACACGTTGACTCATTGCATGGGGGCATCAGCCAGAGACACACCTTGTGGCATCCGAATCAGACGCATGAAACGTGACGACAATGAATTGTTAGTTCAATGTCTCTTGGGAGGAAAGCCCATTTCGAAAAAAGAAGCCAAGTTGTTGTATGAAAATAGAGATACGTTGCTTGCACCTGTGGCATCCATTGTTCGGAGTATGGGCGGGCATTACGGTATGTACGAGGCAAAATGGGATCCAACCATTTCCAAGTCAGAGGTACAAAGCATCTTTTGGTTCCAAGTCCCATACGATATACCCAAAAAGATCGAAAAGCTGTCTCGGAATCTTATCAAAATTCATCCCAAACCAGAAGGGGCCACCACTCCTAACAAGAACAGTAACATTGATCCTTTCCAACAGGCGTTGCTAGCAAACGGTTGTGGCCAAGCCCGATAATCTTCTAATGCCGCAGGAATGACATTATGTAGGTAAATTTGAATCAGGGCCGGAAAACAAAGGTCACCAAACAAGAAAAAAAGAAACAATAATATCGTTCACTTTGATAAAAAAATGTAAATATCTGTAGAGGAACAAAAGGTTGCTACTACTCTACTGAAATAGCAGACGCAAGGAAAGTAGGACGGAGAAATTATTGGAACCATTTAGGTATCATACATACTCTAGTAGTCTATGGAAGTACGTACTGTAGTCTACCGTATGATACGTTCCTGGGGTATCATACCAACTCTGATTTACCAGACAACAGTCTTTTTACACTATGTGTTCGTATGACTGGGAACAGAAACCCCGGATTTATGATACATAATATCATAAATGAGTCCGTTAGAACATTGAACGGAATAGATCTCATTTTCTTATTGTATAGCAGCATCTTGGACCTCATCCTACAATGGCCCATGACGAATCTTGGTCATCGAACATCTCACAATTTTTTGAACTGGAGATTCGTTTGTCGGAAGCTTTGGCCGTTGTTTGTCAGCCTTTGTCGAATCTTCGGGGCGCATTCTCACCACCGTCGTACCGTTGGCGATGGCGTTGACACAGGAAGGTTTTCTGGCTAAAGATTCGTTCCAAGACTAAAACACACGATGATGGTTTATTCTATGATGACATCTGATGATGATGATGCCACAAAGAAAACAAATAGTTTAGTAGTAACGAAGATTGGAAGACACAGATAGAGCTCGGAATACCAAAGGATAGTTACAAGCAATGAAGAAGATTGCATTCGACGTTGCATGGGTGTTGGTGTTTTACCTTTTTCTAACGGCAACTCTTGTTGAATCGTTCCAAAATCCCGGCTCTTTTCAGACGTTGCAACACAAACGGCAACGGACAGTATGGAATGCCTCTTTAGAGGCGAATCAAAAACAACTACAGCATCCGTTGAAGTACAAATCGTATACTTTGGTGGGGGACAATGAAATGCATTCTTTTTGGTTTCCAGAGAAACA
This sequence comes from Nitzschia inconspicua, assembly GCA_019154785.2. Lineage (NCBI taxonomy): Eukaryota > Bacillariophyta > Bacillariophyceae > Bacillariales > Bacillariaceae > Nitzschia > Nitzschia inconspicua. Next base: position 38,129 of record JAGRRH010000023.1, read on the forward strand.
CGAAAAAGAATCGATTATTCAATCAACGTCCTCCACTTCACCATCTCCTTCTGTCCCATCTCCTATCAACAACAAACATTCTTCGGCCGATTGGTTGTACAACCTTAAAACAATTCCAAGTTCAACCGTTCTTAGAGAGACAAAGGGACCTGTTTTGTCACTAGCAGGATGGGCAATTTTTGTCAGCATAGTTTATCAAATACTGAAATCGATTGGAAAACATTCCGCTGCTTCAAGTTTGACAATCTCATCTTCCGCCCATGGATTTGTGGTGTCTTCTTTGGGACTTCTCTTGGTTTTTCGCACGAACAGTGCCTATCAACGTTTTCTTGTAAGAAACATTCCAAGTGGCACTAATTGTGTAAATTGATTCGCTGGCAGATTCTCATTTTCTGCTTTTCTTACCACAGGAAGGACGAAAGATTTGGGAAAATATTCATTCCATCAGTCGAAATTTGTCCCGTATGGTCCACCTGTACCTTCCCCAACTCGGAAGAGCTAAGGCAGGTCGTGTCAAGAATCTACTCGCTGCTTTTCCCTATCTTTTGCGACATCATGTTCGATCGGGGTGTCTCTGTACCGAGGAGGATCCTGTCTCCATTGATCCACGGTACCGTATGCTCTTACACAACTCTTTCACGAACGTTGTGGATAGTCGATACGAAGGCGACAAAGCATCCGGAGGCGTTACTCATATCTCTAACGATGACAACGATAACCGTACGAGTCGCTCATGCTATGTTGATGTAAGAGACTTGCCATGGAGTCTACTGAAGCAGGACGATGACTTGAGAGGTGTTGCCCAAGCCATCAACAAGCCTTTGTGGGTCCTGGATAGGCTCGGCCAAGAGATCATGGACATTCCATACAGCATCCACTTTTGTTCCCGAGAACGTGCCGCGTTTCTTAGTTTTGTTGAAAAGTTGACAGCGACTATAGGTCAATGCGAACGTATTCATCAGGTATGTACAGGAAAATGAAACATACGTCGAAAAATGAGCCTACTGGTACTGTATAAATTTTCGATTTCTTCAAGAGCGTTTTCTCGCTCACAAAATTCTGAAAATGATGTTTCGTTTCATCACAGACGTCGGTGCCACTCAATTACGCCCGTCATTCCTTGCGTGGTCTCAGTGTCTTCCTCATGACACTGCCGTTCTGTCTCGTGAAAGATATGGGACTCTTGACGGGTCCCGCCACTGCCATTATGGCTTGGCTTTTGTTTGGGATCTACCAGATTGGATACCACGTGGAAGATCCCTTTCAAGGTTCCCTCCGCTTGTCCATTCTGTGTGATGCTATTCGAAAAGATCTCTTGTCGAGCGACGAGTCTGCCTTTCACTATGTTGATGACAAGTACGACGACGAAGACACACAGATACCCACGCCTACAATCTTTCTACCAAATCGCCTGAGCCCTTTGCAACTGGTCGACTTGGCGACGTCGATGTCGTCATGTACGCCACGAGAGACGGCTACTCTTCACGGTCTCAAACCATAGAATTCCCACCCGGCAACCAATTGTGAAGGTCATCATCATCCTCCCGGGACATTAATCATTCGACTGACAGCTATTGGTTTTAACATAGTGAGGAATGAGTTTGAATTTACTATAAGTGTTTAGAAATATGGTAGCATTGGCGAGGCGCGATTGCCCTTTGTTAGCAGTAGCACTGCGTGGTTGCTTTGGGTTCAGTCAGAGATAGGGCGGATTTGTAGCTTGCGGCACCACACCGAATCGGCATTTCTCATCATGCGGCTGGGGCAACGTGAGGGGTTTTTAGAATCAAAAACAAAGTGTTTTCTAAAAAGAATGCGATTGAACGGTCATCGTACAAACGAGCTCCATTGATATTCAGCTGAAAGACAATGATGGTTCTCAATAAGAGATCGAAGCACGCTGTCGACTTTTCCCTATCACCCAACGAGGCAAAGCAGTGGCCTAGGTTGTTCAAGATGGCATGTACGAACAATGGCAGGAAAGCTGCATCAATGATGTCTTTTCGTTGGTCTCGCCGTTGTGGGATCGAGAAAGCAACACTGTACAAGTCTCGCGCCTTTGAAAGAAAGGCTCGACTCTTTGTTGCATCGCTGTCTCTGGATACCAGGGCCACGGCGTGATGAGCCAAGGCCAAGTTGTATATCAAAACCATGGACAGTTTCGAGAACAATAAATAGTGTTCGCCACCAACGGCATCTCTTTGCTTCATTTGCTGTCCAGCACAGGAAACTTCTTCGACTCCGCTCACCAAGGCCACTTCGACCTCAAACGCGTTCGGATACACATTGCTGCGATCCTTGTTGCAATGTAGATCGTGATTACGTGCGGAAGGCAAAACAAGCATGGACATTACAAGCTCGACAGATTTGGAACTTTCTGCTTCTTGGAGTGGACAGTCCAAGAAGGTCTTTGAAGCACTGATAGCTTCCGTGAATACCTGCACTGCCTCGTCATAATTTCCTTGATTGAACAGCGCAACGCCCGCGTTGTTTCGATGGGATGTAGACTGCAACGCTCTGGCTGTTGCAACAGATATCCAAGACATCGGTCCACTGTTAACTGTTAGTTTAATACGGTAGTACTTATCTCTTATTTCTGTCTACGAGTTCTTTCCACTGTGAGCTTGGATGCTTGGAAGTTTCAAATGCTTTTTTTTTCTGTCGCAGGTCTAAATTTGTGCTGTGATTATGCGAGACGAAGAAATAATTTGATGTCTTTATGAAAGACTTGTATTGAAACCTCCCAGTACTACGGTAGTTCGATAGAACAATTTTATCATTTGTTGCTATTTATTGACAACGAATCATTTCATTTTGCGCACATCGAGGAGGATACCTTGTAACGAAGTTAACGTTGGAACTCACATATATGGGAAACCAGCGTTCGAAAATGGGAAGCATTCCCCAATCCTTTCATGACGAACGAAAAATTCGAAATGGCTTTCCTCTAGCTAGCTAGCTAGCTAGTAGCTAGCAAAAAAAAGCGAATTATATAAAGGCTACTAGAAAGAAGAATCAGACTGGTTACAGTTAGTTTCTTCATCCAAGAGGGCCTTCGGCCGATCTTTCATACGTATGTCCTGTGAGAAAGGTCTTTGATTGAAGAGCGCACGCAACATGAGATCATGCGTGTACAAGTGATGCGTCAAATAAGAAAACGGGGACCATTGTTGATAATTAATTCCTTAATACATTTACAGCTAGTTAGTAAAATGGTTTCATTGCGAAGTGTTCTTGAATAAAAATCCTTTCTCTCAGGTACTACGAACTGTATTCAGTGCGACATGTATCCGAAGAATCTTGGTTGTCCCTGTATCCTCCATTCTTCATCATTGTGTTCCTCAATGATGTTATCACACACAACCAACAAAAGTAAAATATGAAAACCGTAGTACCTACTCCGTACTAGAGACTACCCGTAGGTACTTCGCACTCTTACGGTAGCATAGCTTGTAGCGACTTTGAGACGCATGGTATATTTATGTATGTGATCTCAAGTACGGAAGTACCGTAGAGTAGAACATCAGAAGTACGGTAGGTATTCTTTCTACCGGTACTCTCTTGGTAGTTGAGAGTTAAGAGAGTGATAGCCGTTGGTAGACACTACGTACGATGTTGTGTCTACTCCAGCAAGTTACTGTTAGAAGTTAGAAACAGTAAGTCCAACTATCGTAAGGTAGGTAGTTAGGTAGGCAGGTATGTAGGTTGTGACTGTGAGTTCACGATCGATCGGATCGATCGACCAAACGATTGACTGTGATGAAGACAAAGTTGACAGTAACACTCCAACAATATGCTGAATTGTCCTCGTTGTGCCCTCAGTTCCTTTCACATCATCATCGTCATCATTATTTCATTATAAATTGTTACGGCTGCTGTATTTCATACAACGACAGTATCCCAAGACCCAAGAACATTTGGATGATAAGGATACCAATGATGTTGTCCTCTGTGTTGCAACAGCAACAGCAACAATTGCTACTGCTACTCTTTCTTGGGATGATGATTATGTTACCATCTTCTTCTCTATATAATATTACGGATGATGGTGATGATACTGTTGATAATCACAAGTATACATTTCCGGGTGTATTTACTATTGCAGTGAACGGCCATTGGCAACAATGGAAGGACGATTATCGAAACAGAAACCATTCTTTAGCAAATGCAACAACAACGCCAAAATCAACAACAACGACACCAGAACCTGTCTGGCTGCATATGGATGTACTTGAAATTGAATGTTATCCAAAAGAAGGAAACAACAAGAACCGTTTTACAGCGCAAACGACAACCAATACAGAATTCTGTCATATACATGTATTGGTACAGACACCAAACGAATATCAACAGTTGGTATCTTCATTACAATTACCATCCCGAAAAGCACCTACAGACATTTCATCTACGTATACATTTCGATACAACCATTCGTTATCTCAAGAATGGATTGAACCACGTTTACAAATACAACGTTATCATCAAGCCAAAAAACATTACAACGACAACAACAGCAGCACTAATAAAACGCAGTCTCAAACACAAAGATCCATGTTACAGAACGAGGAAGGGTATTCTCATATCGCATCGCGTGAATGTTTTCTCGATTATCAGGGAATGATGGATTTCATACAAGATTTTATTCAACGCGCCACCGACACTGGTCTATTACATGTCGAATGGGTAGATATCGGTGATTCCTACCTCAAAACCATCGATCCGGAACAGGGAAATGATATCAACGTATTGACCGTTACAGCGAATACCAACATCAAAAACACCAACAACTCATCCTCCGCGATGGCAGCAGCACCGTTTGTGTTGACGTCCAGTGTTCATGCTCGGGAATATGCATCCCCCGAACTCGTTCGACGATTTTTGTTACATATTTTAGAGTATGTGAACGACAACGGCCGGGTTCCATCCTACTTACAGACGTCACAAATTCATTGGATACCGTACGTGAACGTCGACGGACGGATCCAAGCGGAAACGACGGAACCATGGAGACGAAAAAACATGAATCCCGATTGGAACACCGCCTCGGTTATCTGTTCCGATGATGCATGGGGCGTCGATCTCAATCGTAACTATCCGTTTCAATGGGGTATGGACGATGGTAGTTCCGAAGATGCGTGCAGTCCCTTTGCCAGAGGATCGAAACCTGCCAGTGAACCAGAAACAAAAGCCGTCATGGACTATGCATCCACCATATTTCCTTCAAATCAACGACAACAAGCCCTTTCGGTACAAACGGGGAACATTCCACAAGATTTACCAAACGATTGGAAGGGATACAACGAATCAACGACTGTGGGGGTATTTGTCGATGTACATTCCTTTGGACAAGGTGCGTCTGTCATGAATATGTATATCACTATTTGACACCCCTGTCTTCTCTTTCAATCCTCTCATCATGATTTCTGAACTACTCTTTCTTGTTTAGTCTTGATATATCCTTGGGGGAACCGAAATATTGAAACTCCCAATCACGCTGCGATCAAAGCGCCAATGGGGAAATTACAGCATATCACCACCTACCGGGCCTTGGGACCTGGTCGGAACTTTTACGGTGCCGCCAGTGGCGCCACGGACGATTCGTTTTATGCACTGTTTGGAGCACTTTCCATGACGTGGGAGTTGGGACTCGCCTTTCACGAACGATGTGACGATTTTGAACAAGAATTGCCCAGCCTCATTCGAGGATTGGAATATTTGGCCAACATTGCGCCGCTTCCCTATTCACTCGGTCAAGGTCCAGATATCGTATCAGCTATTGTAAATCCCTCCTCGGTAGGTGAAGGAGAATCGGTAATTCTCACCATTCAAGCCAGCGATTCGACACAACAAGCCTTTGGTGATGTTGTATCTACGAACAATCAAGCCGTTGTGGAGGTTCGAATCTATATGGATCATCCATTGGTTCGTGGCCATGAAAACATTGAGGCCGTAAGAATTTGGAATGTCCATGATGACGGTTGGACCGTCAACGACGACGATGACAATGGTATATCCTTTTCAACAAACTTGTCGTGGGAGGATCTTTTCGTGACACGAGGGCCGGGACAGCATGTACTCTATCTTCAAGCAGTCTATAGCAACGGGTATTGGGGACCCGTTACCACCGTTCCGATCAAAGTTAAAGACCCAAACGGATCGGCTCTGCCAGATGGTAAGTCTCTCCAAGTATCGTCTATCAAATATGGATGGCGTCTCGAGCTCTTCAACTTTGCTCGATGGAGTGTGCGATTCGAAAGGGTACCCATGCCGAAAGGAATAATGATACAGTACGATGGTCGGTTGTTGCTTGTATCGTTTTCTTTGTTTTTGACATGTATCTTTTCAAGCTTGGAAGTATGGAAATTCTCTTCTCTGTCGCTTTCTTCGCTTCTTCTTACCAAGAGTAACCGTTGTCCTATGGCACTTTCTCAACTGTTTCTTTTGTATGTGTTTTTTTGCATGAATTGTAGCAAGATGGGTGCACTCGGGATTTCCAGCAAGATCGTTCACCGGGATCATGGTCGCAACTGCAATAGTATTTTCACCTGCTATTGCAAATCTCATACTCTAGTTCGTAGCACGAGCTGTCTTGGTGAATTTGCCAACATCAAAACGAGCAGCAGCCGACTTGCTTTCATTTACGTGGTTGGGATGTTGTAATATTTTTAACTAGTGTAATTTTCGTATCATTCGCTGGGCTATCATTTATAAACTTTCCTATTTGTTCGACTGGGAATCTCTATCCAGAGGTTTGAGGTAATATCAGGCATTCCCTTCTAGAGGGACAGCAAGGGCAATCGGTCAGCAAGCTGTACCAATTTTTTTGCGCAACAGTTGGGGTTGATTCAAAAGCATCCTTTAGATTGGGTCACTGCCAATAGTGATAGGTTAGGGAATATGTAAAAGGGTTAGGGGTAGGGTTAATTTTATCACATGGCTCGTCGATACGATTTGTGATTTGTTGCAAGAAATGAATTATTAGAACATGGTTCATTGAATTGATTGGGATGGCTCGATTGGTGGCTTGAATTCGATAGTTCTTTCGGTTGTTGTGACAATCGACCGAAGACTGAAAGTCGACGAGCGTTTGTATGAATTTAATCTATGCACTGATCATGCAGCTGGGGCAACGCAAGGGTTTCTGAGGATTAGAAACAAGGTGTTGTTCAAAAAGCATGCCATAGAACGTTCATTGTACAAAAGATCGTCAAACGCCCCCAAATTGCAAGCCCCACTGAAATTCTGCTGAAAGACAATGATGGTCCTCAGTAAGAGCTCGAAGCAAGCTTCCGAGTTGTTCCTATCATCCAAAAAGGCATAACATTGGCCTAGGTTGTTCAGGATTGCCATCACAAACAATGGCAGCAAAGCTGCATCGATGATTTCTTTTTCTTGATCTCCCTGTGGGATCGAGTACGCCAAACTGTACAAGTCCCTCGCCTTTGAAAGGTAGACTCGTTTTGTTGTTGTATCGCTGTCTCTAGATACCATGGCTGCGGCATGATACGCCAAGGCCAAGTTGTATATCAAAACCGTAGCTAGTTTTGAGAACAACAAGCAGTGTCCGTCACCAACAGCGTTTCTTTGCTTCGTTAGATGCCCACAAGAGTCTTCGACCACGCCCACCAAGGACACCAAGACCTCGAATGTGTTCGCATAAACAGTGGGATCATTGTCCGAACGAAGTTCGCAGGTACGCGTCATTTGTGAAGAAGGGAATACAAGCATTGACATGACGAGCTCTGCAGAGGCAGCAACGCTTTGTGCTTGTTCGGGTGGACGGTTCAAAAAGGTCTTGGAAGTGTTTGTAGCATTCTTGAACACCTGAACCGCTTCGCCATAATTTCCCTGATTGAACAGTACAACGCCCTCGTTGTTTTGATTGGATATGGATTGCAAGGCTCTGGCTGTTGCAACAGAAATTAAAGACATTGTTCCAGTTTTTAGTGATCTTCCTTCTGTCAACGATTGCTTTCCACTGTGTGCAGGACTCTCGAGAGTTTCCACTTTTTTTCCTGTCGCAGGTTTACTGATTTGTGACATGATTCTGCGGGCAAAGAAGAAAATGGATTGACAGCTGCTACACCGTATGAATGTTATACACAGATCACGTTTTATTACTCTATTTTTTGTCATTTGTTGATGCTGAATCATTCTCTTTCGTTACTTCCCTGCAGATGGAATTGGGGACGATTTCTTGCACGTACTTAACGCTTGACCTCACTGTATCGGAAACAAGCGTTCGAAAAAAAGGGAAGCCTTGCTTAAAGAAATATCTCCTAACAACAAGTCTTGTGTTTATGCACGACATATATGGTTAAGAGTTAATAACTGTGGTAAGTATTCTTGTTCATGCGTTCTCTTCGACGTGAGGTTGAAATTGTTATTAAATGATGTCGTTTCTGAGCATTTTACTGTCGAAGTCCAATTCTTTTTCTTTTTTGGATTCATCTCTTCAACCAAGAGACATTCCCAAAACTTAAAGCGAAATACAGAAAGAGAAGGAGAAGAATCAGCTTTTCTTCCTTCTGCAGCGAACACTAATCGTTGCTTTTACGGAGTAATAACAGTAGTTGCACTCGGAGTAGAACTCAATTATTGTCTTAGGAATTAGCAGCACATGGCTCTTTAGCTACGAAGAAAATAAAGTGTGTTCCTCATCATTCTCTTGACTGTCAAGCTGTTTTTGCTAACTGTAGTAGTATAACAATAAAGTCCTATCTACGGTAGGTACGACGTACCACATCTTGTATCGTACAACATGGTTACATTTATTATTTTTTCCTGTTACTGTTTGTTACTGTTACGGTAGCACTCCCGTCTCCCGTAGTACATTTTTTTTGAACCTATCCTTTTCTGTCGTAAATTCCATACGTCGTACCTGAAATAACCATCTCCTCATCTCTCCGGCATACTGATACATACCTCCAGTGAGCTAAAGTAGCCACTACTCCGATCGTCAAACTCCCTTCTAAATTTTATGTGAAAATAATGAAATGCATTACAGGTAGTTAGAAGTGTAAAAGAAGTGCCATAGTAAAATAAAAACAATAAAAATAATAATGTATGTGTAGTTTAAAATATATACTAGTATATGTAGAAAAGTGTATGTCATGTCAGTGAAGATGTCTCCTCTGTACATCCCCTTTTATTTTCTTGAATGTAGGGTTGGTCTGTGACTTGTTGTCTTGGGTTGCTTTTTGTTTCGTTTGGTATTCACCCCCTGAAAGAAAAAAAAATTGGCTGCGGTGTAGTTCATTTGATTTGTGTCGGTTGCTGTAAAAAAGAATTGGGTGTTGTAGTTTGTATAAGTGTAGTGAAAAGAGTGGTGTCAAGCAACAAAGTACAGTGTTGCTACGGTAATGTATCTGTCATGATGGTCCTCTCTGCCTTTTTCAAAACCTTGTCTATCGGTGTATAGGCGACATGGCAGATGGACTGTTACACCATCTTTGGTGTTGATGGTGGGCCTCCAACAATGCAGCAGAAGAGGGGGGTGACAAGGGAAGAGATGATGATGCTTTGGTGTACAACAGATCGGTTGGTGTTGCACCATAATACCATGGAGCTGCACTACCATCCAAGACTGGATAGGTCCCTTCCTTTGTCACTGCACGGAATTCATGGTAGAGATACTCCTCAATCTGGTCTAGGTTGTCGTTGTCGTTATTACCATGATGGTTGTCTTCCAATGTATCATCGTCACTGTCAGGAAGAAGAAAGAATTGATCGTCCAATTCTTCCATGTCGGCCTGTAGGGCTTCTAGTTCTGGTAGAAGATCCCGATGATTACTGTTGACGAGACGTTGATAGATGTGCAATGCATCTCTATATGCTTCCTTGGCATCCTTCCAATGTTTGGCTTGATGGTAGACATGTCCCATGGCAGCACAGAGTCTTGCCGATTGATGCCATTTGGAAATGTCATTGTTGTTGTTGTTGGAAGAAGAGAGAGGTAAATGGTGGTTGTCACCATTGTTACGATCCATGTCATCCTCATCATCACTTGATTCCTCGTCTTGTTGTTTGGGATTTGTTGGACCTTCCCACCAGAGTGTTCGTTTTGCTTGCACAAGTGTTTGTAATGCCTGCGAATAGTTTCCAACATCTAAATGGACATTGGCAATATTGTGTAGGGTACTCACAACCGCCAAGACCGGATCCACAGTAGTAGTTGCTGTAGCAGTATTGTTGTTGTTGCTGTTGCTACTGTTGTTGCTGCGCAAGGGAGATTTTGTTGCACCCTCCTGGTGGTTGATACCATGACTGCTAATGGTATTCTCCTGGATGTGGTTGCCATTGTTGTTGTTGCCATCATCATCTTGGTCGTTATCCAAAGAGGAAGAGGTAGAAGGGGACAAGGAAGAAGCAGAAGCAGACCCATCCTCCTCCTCCTTTTGTTGTTGTTGCTGGTGCTGCTGCTGCCATTTGGTATGTCGTATCTGTAATGCAGCATGTAACGCTTGAAGCGCCAGTTGGGTTTGTTGCAACTTTCCCAAGGCGATTCCACGGTTGTTCTGTACGTTGGCCACGTGTCCGTGTTGATTCCCCAGCAATGTTGTGTATATCTCCAGGGCGTTGTCCCAACATTCCAAGGCGTGATTCCAATCGTTGGTGAGAGTTGCCGCCTGTAACCCCTTTTGGTTCCAAGTTTTAGCGAGTTGTAACGACCGTTGGAAGATGGGCGTCTCCTTTTGTTCGTTCCGACGTCGACGAAGAAGCTCCCATCGGTATGCCGATTCTGAACTGAGCGTTGGCGGACAATCCATTCGACGATCGTTCATATTCGCTGGAGACGATGGTGAAGGAGTGGACGTAGTAGTACCAGTAATGGTAGTAGTAGTACTACTAGTAGTGGTTGAAGTGGAAGATGGAGCATGATGTGTAGTAGTGGTAGTTGCAACCGAATCGAGTTGCAAGACCAAATTGATCGGTTTGATGGAAGGATGATGATGATGATGATTTTTCCAATGTTGCTGTTGCTGTTGTTTTCGTCTTCGATTGCTTGATTTGGGTGTCCCCGGCAATGTTACAGCACAAGACGGTGTCGATGCGACACTATCATCGTTATCATCATCGTTATCATCGTCATGATGGTGATGATGATGATGATGATGCTGACGTCTCGTTGTCAAGTTGTTGTTGAGGGATGGATGGTACAGGTCGGGCATACTCTTGGAAGTGGTAGTGGTTTTGGTCTTGTTGTTGTTTTGGTTGGGTGTGATTGGAATCTTCCATTGTGCCAAGAGTCGTTGCAGTGGTGAAAGTTGTTGTTGTTGTTGTTGTTGTGGTCCTTGGCGTTGAGTAGTATATACCTTCGAATGGTATACATTGCTCCTCTTGTTGTTGATGTTGTGACTGTGACCATGATGTTGCGTATTAGAATTGTTGTTGTTGTTCACCTTCTTGGGAGGCGTGTTGAGGAGGTGAGCAAGATGTTGAGGATCATGATGTTTGGGTACCAAGTCTTCGATCCAATCCATCAGGAAAAAGGGAAGTTGTTGTTGTTGTTGTTTCGGCAATGGCAGTGTCATGTTCGTACAATGTTTATGTTCATCATCATCATCATCATAATCATCATTATCGTCATCATCTTGATGTTGTTGTTCTTGTGCTGTTGTTGGTAGATCTAGTAGATCGGCAAAGAAGAAGACATCATCTCGTGACTCTTGTTGACGATGACCGGTACCACCATGGCGATGTTGCTGTTGTTGTCGTTGATGATGATGATGATGAGAAATAGTCTTGTTGTTGTTGTTGTTGTTGTTGTTGTTGTTGTTCTTGGATGTTGTCTGTTTGACATTCCTCAAAGACAGTATTGTTGTATCGGATGATGGTGTCTCTGTTGTGTTTGTACCGTATCCTTCTTCTTCATCTTGTTCTTCTTCCTCTTTGGATGAATTGCTTTCCTCTTGGTCCATGGAAGTGACTGACGAAGGAGACGATGGTGCGATCCGTTGTTGATGTTCTTGTTCTTGTTGTTGATGATGATACATCCTAAAATAGGACACGGTGGGAGAAGCAGAAGAGGGAGACAGAGCCATTATTACTGCTAATTCTTCTTGTTGTTGTGCTTCGTTTTCGTTTAATCCATTCATCATCGTCACTGATCAGTGAAATCACGAAAGATCGACGGATTTGTGTTACGGAATGTGGTACCTGTAGTGTAATCGGTAGTCGGTAATACGGAGTAATAGTGCAAATGGATAGCAATATGTTGTACTGCTGTCGGTGACAACAACTGCCAACTATTCCGTACTCCGTAGTACTAATTGTGCTTGGAAGAGTTCGTTTTACAGTTAGTTGTTGTGGTAGTAGCAGTAGGAGTAGCTTCGATTCATTTGTCAAAATAACAACAACAATTTGTTATTCTTACAATCAGTCAATTGCACTACCGGTAGGTAATAGTAGTCCTACTTCCGTCGTTCTTCACAGTCAATCGTTTTGTGTGGTTGTGGTTTTTGTGGCATTGATGATGATGATGATGATGATGAGATAGAGAGAGAGATCAACAAACAGCTGTCTACCTAGCTACGGTAGCTAGTAGAGTGTATGTGTGTGTGTATGTGTGTGTCTTGTCTCGCTCGCTCCCAAAAGCTGCGTTGGAAATTTTGTGTCCGTGAAATGAAAAAAGAAACTGCTACCGGTAGGTAGTAGTACTACGAGCAGATGGATGATGAAAAGAGGGAATGATGATGATGATGATGATGATGATGCAGCAACGTACGATACGATACACACCGACCGTGGCGGCGGCAACCGTTCGACGAAGAGGTTGACAGATGGAAAGTGATACTTTTTTAATTAGGTAGTTATAGTCTTCGTTTTTGAAGAAGCACATGCGTCTCGTGGCTGGGTGAGATGACAACAGTAAATAATAGAGGAGTAATACTGTTTTGTCCCAATGATGGACAAGATGACCAGGGCAGGACGAATCGTATCATCTCTTCGTTTCTCTCTCGCTCTCTCTTTTCATTTTTGGTCGTGATGATGCGCATCACCCGTTGACGTTTCAATGACATTGGTCGGTTTTTTGGATCTCTCTCGCTTTTCATTTATCATTCTTCTTCACCACTGGACAAATCGACTACCGTAGAGAACGGTAGGTACCCTTGTCATCCAACTACCGATAATAACTGTAAATAACTCCACGCCAGTAATCCCTTCAAATTTAGAAAGGGATCGCATCGTCATCCTTCCTCCGAATTAACAACAGTAGGAAATGGTTCCGTCATCATGGAAGAGCGAAAAAATTAATTACCAAAGCACAACTCCCGTACCGTCTTCGTACATAGAATCCCAAACAGTTACTTAAGAAAAAGTATTAGGCCATCCCAAAAGGCCCAACGGTGCACTCACCATCCTCGGAGTCGACATCACACTGGTCGGAGTCGACAAGTATGATACACGGACTATCCATCCAATCGTTTCTCTCTTTCTCTCTTCGTCTCTCTTTCTTCGTCGTCTTCTTCGTCGTCTTCTGTTCCAGTGAGTCGAATTGTTTCGCCTCCTTAATAACAACAGTGAAAGAAGGTACTATTCTTTGTGTTGCATTCTACCGTAGGAAGATTCAAAAACCAGTACCGTAGTTTACAGTTAATAATACTACAACAGCATATGTACAAGTGGTACGTAAGAAGAAAGCGTACTACTCTAAAATGTACTAACTGTAAAAGTGGGAAAGTGTTTCCACAAAACAAAACTTCCCTTCTTTTCCGGATGAAACGACATCGAGATGAATGTGTACAAGGGAAGAATCTTAAAGGTTTGTATAGAAAACATCCTCCAAAATTGATTTCCCCACCCCGTCGAGAGCACTTCTTTTACGCGCGTTTTAGGGATGTTTACCGACCCTAGCTAGTGGATCGGATCGATCTCTGATGTCAACCTTTACGGCGTTGGTCCAATTTTGGAACAACTCGTTTTCGAAGAAATATAATATAGATCATGATAATATATTCGTAACCGTTTTATCAGAGGTTGGAATGTATCATAGAAAACACCATCCTCAAAAATTGATTTCCCACCCCGCCGAGAGAACTTGTTCCCATCCCATTACGCGCGTTATTAGGGATAGTTTCCAACACATAATATGATGCTCACTTGCGCACTACAGAACAGTGATTTGTTCAAAAAAAAATTATAGTACGACGTTTCAGACGAAAGATGCACTCGAACGAGTGTTCCTCTCGAACAATTATTACAACGATTCTAACCAACAGCGGACAATAGATTTTTTTTTTTAGACGTTGCTTCATCTAAAAGATCATTCATCAGCCTACCTACAATACGTACTTGGCAAATTTACTGTTAATTACTGTTGAAGTAACACACAGTGATTTTTTCAAAAAAATTATAGTACGACGTTTCAGACGAAAGATGCACTCGAACGAGTGTTCCTCTCGAACAATTATTACAACGATTCTAACCAACAGCGGACAATTGATTATTTTTTTAGACGTTGCTTCATCTAAAAGATCATTCTTTAGCCTACCTACAATACGTACTGGGAAATTTACTGTTAATTACAGTCGAAGTAACATTGACAGTAAACGAATATCACTCTACTTGCTTCTACTAGCTAGCTAGTGAAGGGCTGACATACAATGCTCACTTGCGCACTACAGAACAGTGAATTTTTTAGAAATATATAGTACGACGTTTCGGACGAAAGATGCACTCGAACGATTGTTCCTCTCAAAGATTCTGATGAACTGCGGGTAATATTTAGTACGTAGAACTATTAGAGGTTGCTTCATCTAAAAGATCAGTCATTAGACTCTAACTACAATACGTTTTTGTGAATTTACAGTTGAATCTGACGAATTATCATATCTCTCTTCTCGCTCCTACTACTAGAGGCGTGATCTACTCTCTCTAGAGTAAAAATTTAGAAATATTGCCACAAATCAAACCTGCCCTCTTCTACGGATGATCCGACATCTATCGACCCAGATTACGGTAGATAGTCTACGGTAATTTTCAAGATTGTTTGGACGTATCCGGTACTATTGTGACTGGAACGACCGCCACTGCATGCCGCATATCAGACGACGCTTCGGATTCATTTCAGCGTGACAACAGCGGAAGTTGAGCTACGGAAATTTGCTACTGTGGAAATGACCCTTGTGCGGTTACAGTCAATCTAGCTTGCCGGGAATTGTCTGAATCGTATGACTTCATTGGATCTTGTGTGCGTTGTCAGTTCCCAGGGTGATTTGCACAACCCCGGTTGATCGAATCGAGATGTGATGTCGTCTGGCACCTCCTTGGTCGAAATTTACAGTAAGAACAAGTCTATCGAAGGGATACAGATTATGATAGCTCTACCGTCATTGTTGAGGTTTGTATTAAAAAACATCCTCATCAATATTTTGTAAGAATAACTTTACAGTTATCAGAAGTAACAGAAAAAATCTGATAAAAATTACGGCGTTTCGGACGAAAGAAACACTTAAACGAATGAACCTCGCTTAGAAGCCGAGAGATTCTGATGAACTGCGCGTTATGAAAAACCATAGATATTATTAACAGTAAATTAGACGAAAGGAACACTTCAACGAATGAACCTCTCTTAGTAGAAGCCTCTAGCTACTAGCTAGAGAGAGATTCTGATGAACTTCGCGTTATGAAAAACCACCGAAAAAAATTTAGACGAAAGAAACACTTCAACGAATGAACCTCTCTTAGAAGCCGAGAGATCTGATGAACTGCGAGTTTTGAAAAACCATAGAAAATAATTTTATTAATATGGTGTTTTAATTGAAAGATCGTACTTTGGAAGAACGGTAATCCATACTTAGTAATATTCGCTTAATTACCGTAGTACTTACTAATTTTAAGTAAACCGATGCTACTCGAAAGATTCTGGATTGCGCATTACTAAACAGTTAATAATTGTAAAAATATTCGAAAAAATTGTAACGTCGTAGTATTATACCACGTATCAAAGTAGTTAGTACGTAGTTATGGTTAATAGTATGAATCTTGCTACTGACAGGCAATGTCAGTTTACGAACTTTTACCACATCGAGTCATAGAAAAAGTACACAAGCTGACACCAGTGCGATCAAGCTGCCGGAGCAAGGCCGGGGTCTTTGAGGATCAAAAATATTGTGTTGTTCCAAAAGCAAGCCGTGTGATGGGGAAAACATTCTTTGGATTCCCCTAAGTTCCGACATTGGATGTGATCCTGTTGGAATAGAATGATACTTTGCAGTAGGAGCTCATAGCACGCATTCGATTTATTGATATCACCCAGGGAGGAAAAGCAGTGGCCTAGGTTGTTCAAAATGGCCTTCACAAACAAGGGCAACATCGATTCATCGATGATTTCTTGTTCCTGTTCTCCCTGTGGGATCGAATAAGCTAAATTATACAAGTGCCTTGCCTTTGAAAGAAATTCTCGTTTTGATGTGGAATCTTTGTCCTCGCTGAACATCATTGCGATCGCATGGTGGGTCAAGGCCATGTTGAAGATCAAGATGGTTGATAGTCTCGAAAACAGCAACCGGTGTTGACAATTCGCAACAGTCAAATCTTCCATTATTTGAAGACCTCCCGAGGTAACAACAGCCTCGAATGGATTCAAATAAACGGTCGAGTGATCGATCAAAGAATCTATATCGCTGGTAAGTGCGGTTCTCGAAGGCAATACCTGTAGCGATGAACTCAACTCAACAGATGTAGCTCTTTCCACATCCATGGGACGACTCAGATAGTTTTTGGAAGCGCTTGTGGCGTCTTTGAACACATGAATTGCTTCAGCAAACCTGCCTTGATTGTACAATGATACACCCTCATTGTTCTGTTCGGATACCGACTGCAAGGCTGCCGCTGTCGCTCCAGTGATGTATGTCGTAGTTCCAGGTAAAGACACCATATTTTGCAGTATGAGTACTGTAGTAGTAGTAGTAATAGTAGTAGTAGTTGTTGTTGTTGTTGTTGTTGGTGTTGTTGGTGGTTCCAATTTTGTGAGAAAGAGAAATTGACTCCTATAAGATCGAAGACGAACCACAACTTCGTTCGTTTGTCGTTTGTGATGACTTGATTGTATGGTGGTTTCTTTGCTCCCTTCAAAAGTCGGTTTTCTCCTGGCGTCAATTTTTGCCAGCACAACGAGATCGTCAAGAACATTGTGAAAGAGAATCTCTCTCTCTCTCTCTGTTGATCTTGGAAACGGGTTAAAAGACGAAAATGATATTTATGCTTTGTGCTTTCTCCGATTTCTCCTGAAGAGTTTGTCAAAAAAAGGGAGAAACGAGCAGCCGTTCGGACCATACGTCGCTGATTTCCAGCGAATACAGAGATCTTGGAAAAGTTTTGTAAAGCGGTTATGAGGTCTGCGTTGTTGAAGGAGGAATACAAACACACATGTCACATTGCTTCTCCTTTTTTTTCCTTTGTCCGCCGTTTGATTATTATTGGGGGGGAAGAATACCGTACGGTATTTTTGTCCTACTATCATACGAGGTATCATACTTCTCCTTTTTTTCCTTTGTCCGCCGTTTGATTATATTATTGGGGGGGAAGAATACCGTACGGTATTTTTGTCCTACTATCGTACGCGGTATCATAGGTATGTAGGATATCCTTCCTCCTTTGACGTCTATTCACATACATACAGAGGCGCGTTTTTATCCTGTCTTGAACCAATTAACCTGTAAAACACCGGTAGTGTCTTCTTGTTTCTGTTGGTGGTTCTTCTCTCCACATCAAAAAAAAAACTACTAGGTACCTAAAAGCCACGAAATCGAAGTATCAAATGTAAACAAAGCAGGAATTATCGATCGTTAAACTGTAAATGATTTTACTGTCTGTAAGGATTTCTTTGTTTACAGTTAGTTAGTGGTGCAAAAAGTGGTGACAAATTGAAGTGGTGACACATTTGTCACCAGCAGCTCCATCACCTGTATGATTATGATGTGCTGTTGCCGGTTGTTTTTTTGTGGTCCTGCGGGTGTCTGACGTTTTGCATGATCATTGGCTCGTGCGTATATTTCCAGCCAGTTTTTCAAGGCTGGTTGTTGCATCTGTATCTCTGCTGCGAAAAATGGTCCTCCACTGTTGGGGTAGAAATAATGTCGTTGGGCTTGGAGGGGAAACGCTTGGGCTTTAGGTCGTATAGGTCCCTAATGCCCCTGTGAGCCTTTTCTAGTCGCCGCCGGGGTTTGTCTTCGGCGTCCTTACCATGTCTAGCTTTGTTTCTGTGTTTTCCACCCCTTGTAGCAGTGATCCCACGTGAGGCGGATAATGTTACTAGACCACGAACGACCGTGGTCCTTCTTTCTTTACGTCGATGTGGTTCCGTTGTAGGTACTGCAACTGGAGGTTAGTCCAGTGCTTGGCCCACCGGCCTAGGAGGAAGTTGGCCCACGGATTGGTGTGTACCTTGGAGCCAGTGGTTGCGGGCCCCACAGGAGGAGGTCTCTACTAGAGAAGTGGCTGGATATGTGTGTCCACTGACTCGCATCTGTGCCGAATGGATGTCTTAAGGGCCGCATGCCATTCGCGACGTGCATGTGGGGAAAGTGTTTAGAATCTTCATTGAGCTCATCGCAGGATGGGCAAGCGCTGGGGCACTTGACCCGGGTGGTTCCTGGATACTGATAGCTTTCTCACCACGGGGAGCCATCCGTGGAGTAACTTTGACGTGGAACATGTGTGGGCCGTCGTCTTTTGAACGTGTTAACGGAACGTTCCGTTCGTGGCTCTGCCAATCTCATGTCTGCAAATGCTGCTGCCTCCGACATTTGGTGTCTTCCGCTTGATGTGATATGTCTTGAGCTCCTTTTTTGGTGCGTGCGGCGATGATCTCTTATGTGCCTGCGGTGTTTGGAGGCGACTGTTCGTCCATCATAGGATGAGGTGGCAGTGGGTGCCTTCGATCGTTGGAGCTGGGGTATCCTTGTGCGAGGAACGACGCTGGTATGCAGTTTCCAGCCTGACAAACTGGAAGGGGATGATGAATGTATGAACAAATCACACATGCGTAATAAGCAACGATGAATATGATGATGAAGATGAAGATGACCTTACTGTTAGTCGTACGTGGTACTCCGTAGTATTTTAACTTGACGATGTTTTGGCAATCGATATTTTACTGTCATAATTATTTCTCTTCTTTTTTGGACGAATGGTGTCCTTACTGTTAGTATCTACCCTGCTATCGTACTACGGTACTACCATTGGTACCCGTAATAAGTACCACGTTACTATTCTACGGTAGCTACCGGTAGCTAGGTAGGTACATACCTGGTACCGTAGCTAGCTATGGCTGGATTACGGTAGGTATTTTGGAAGCCTGTCGCCGTAGGAATACGTACACCTGGTAGTATCTGGACGTAGACCGTCGTTTGGATCTTTTGATATCCCGCCGCCGGACAGATCGATTCAGTAGTGCATCTACGAAAAAATTGATGACAACAACAACATTTTCTTTACTTTCATTGAGAAGATGTTTTCTCTATGCCAACTTCTGATCAATAAGCCTCGACTCTTCTAATCTGCTTCAAATATCCTTTGGAAGGATATATGTTGGCGGGGCCGATTGGCGCGATGGTTTTGCCATTGACAGATGACGCACCAAAGGTCACAAAGGAAATTCTGGGGCACGCGTTGGAACTGACCATCCACCACCCGACAATTGGTCCCAAGATTTGCAACAAGTGGATCACAGTGGATACCATCATCGACGCCATTCGTGCTGCCGCTGTCATTGATACTTCCGTGGTGATGAATGCCCGATTGTTGAACATTCTCCTCTCGAAGATTCAGAAGTATCAATTGATCGATCGTTTCGACGGAAGCAATTTGTCTGGTTTTTTCCGAGCAAAATATTCGAAACAATCATATTATATCATACTGCCGCCGGGTGAGCAAGCCGAATACCCGTTATTGGATAAGCAGTGGAAAGAAGAAGTGGAAAGGGTGAAGAGTTTGATTTCATTTCGGTCGCTGAAATCAAACGACATTCCACCAGTCGAAAACCTGCTGGAGCAGGAAAAAATGGATCATCTGTTCAACGTCGGGCTACTTATTGTGTCAACCCCCAGAACACGAAAAGTGATATCCATGAATGTCAACAAGATTCTGATCATGTTTCTATGCCCAAGAACACGAAAAGTGATAGCCATGAACGTCAACAAGATTCTGATCATGTTGATGTGCCACGGCAGCAATCAGTGTGCGGTACTTATTGGGATTCGCCAGAGGCCTACAAGCTTTTCAGGCCAAGACAGTGTGATTCGAATTGTCTCTCAGCCGTTGAGAGACGCATCAAACTACTTCAGAGAGCACAA
Organism: Nitzschia inconspicua; assembly: GCA_019154785.2. NCBI lineage: Eukaryota > Bacillariophyta > Bacillariophyceae > Bacillariales > Bacillariaceae > Nitzschia > Nitzschia inconspicua. Next base: position 58,429 of record JAGRRH010000023.1, read on the forward strand.
CAATTTGAAGGCTGGCGGGATTTGGTCCATGGACGAGATCCAGATAATGTTTGTTCGAACTATGACAAATTAGTCATTCGTCAGAAGTCAATGTTCATTTTAAAGGCATACCAGATCTACCTTGGAAATGAATAGAAAAACATGGCTCGAATGCTGTGAAATTAATTTGCTAGGGGTTACTCTGACTACCCGGGGCGACAACCTATCTCGGTGGCACCGACTGTTCAGGACAAGAGAAGCCTTTTTGCACCGAAACCTCGAGGCTCGAGTCGGGAGAGATCCAGTGCCTCCATTTCTTCGAATGTTCCCAGATGCCGCGACTGAAATCAAACAGTTCTGTCGGGTCAACCTTCTCAACCTCAATGTCGAAACCGTCCACCAATTCATTTTGAACAAGGTATTCCCCAGGATATACGCCGTCTGGGCATCGGAACAAAAAAGCCGTGGCCACACTCTCCAATCCTTTCTGAAGCTTTTCCGAATCAGCGTCTTCTCTCCACAGACAACACTTTCCTGGATGAAGCAGCTTGGTATGAAATGCCAACCACAAGAAAAGCTATTACGTTGATGGGCACGAGAGGGAGGACGTGGCGGTCCAGTTCGAGGATGTTGCGGACTGTCTGAAAGTCCTGTACCCCAGCCACGAATTTGTGTTCCTGTTTGACCACTCACAGGGTCACAACAGAAAAAGAAAAGGCGCCCTTGATGTGAACAATATGAACGTGAGCTTTGGCGGTAAGCAAGAGCGACTTCGCGACACAATTATTCAAAATTTTGAAGGTTACCTGGGACGTTACTCTCCACTTCTCTCAGTCGGCGATACGCGGCGCATGAACTGGTCCAATGAAGAACCACCCGAAGAAAGTACAGAGGGTCCTTTCAATCTGAGAGTACAGGAACGGCGTAAACGAAGGTCAACCCAGTTGTTAGATGAATTTTCTTCTTTCGAAATTATACCTTCGCGTTGTAAGTCGGTCGTCAGTTCCTTTTTTGTTTTCGGTTTGTTGTTGCCGACTTACAACGCGAAGGTATAATTTCGAAAGAAGACAGAAGAGGCTACACTGTGAAGGAAATGCAGAAGCTAGCGGGAGATCATGGAATCGCAATTTCGAAATCCGAGCAAAAAAAATTACAGGGTGGGTAGGGGAACCCAAAGGTTTGTTACAGGTGGCTCGTGAACGAGGATTGATCGACCACATCAATCATCACCTCTATTCGGCGAATCCGAAGAAAAATCCTGACGGGACATTGAATGCAGAAAAGTCGCTGAGAAGTATTGTTGGACAGTGCACAGATTTTCAGAACGAGTTAACTCACCTGCAGGTTATGGCCAACGAATTAAAGGTCCAGGTGATGTTCACGAAAAAATTTCACGCCGAGATGGCAGGTGAGGGCATCGGGTATTCCTGGGGTTTTGCGAAGGGGAGCTACAGAAGGAAAACCCTTCAGAAAAAGAGGAAGAGAGCAGACTTCGAAGACTTGGTGGATGAGTGCACAAACGTTGAGACAGAACTGACAAAAGCGAGGATCAGAAAATTCAGTGCACGGGCAAGGGCTTACTTGTGCACAAATCATTATCTCGCAACAGCAGAACCAACAGCAGCAGAACCAACAGCAGCAGCAATCAAAGACAACGACCAGGAGAAAAAGCAAAAGGTTCCTATGATGGATGAGATTGAAAGGTTGATGAAGAAGTTCAAGACTCATCGGTGTGCGTTTGATTGACAGAGGTTTTGTGATGGATCATGGTTCTTTGAATCCAACGAGTCATACCGAACTAAGGGAGCTGTAAAGTTAGTACCATTATTCCACGTGGTAGTACTGAACTTGTGTAAAATCCTACTGGGTATTGTGCACTTCCAAAATAATCCAGCCATACCACCACAGCTTCCAGTGGAAAAATAAATGAACAACATCATCATGTGTATTACATACACCGTATCGACAATTATCTACCGTACTCTCTACGACAGTAGTAGCTCTAGGTAGAGTAACGCTAGTACCGGAAGAGACTACCGGTAGGTACCATATCGGTATGATACCGGTTGCCGGTCGTGAAATACCAAAATAAAAAGTCTGTATTTACAGAAATACCCTCCTTCGAGTATCGGAATCTACTAAAACGTATCGTAATTATTACTGTAGTGTATTACGTTGTTAGTTAGAGTCGTACATATGATACCAGGTAGAAGAAAAAAATGAATCATCGTCTTCAACATCGTCATCATCATCCATCTTCTTTTTTTCTTCTTCTTTTCTCCTGTCTGTCTATGATGGTCTGTCTGTAATATCATCTATCTATCTCTGTATCCCTCTGATATCTTTATCATCCGCTCCAATTTACACTGACGCTCACATACAAGTGTCGCCAAAAGTACAATGAATGATGACAAAAGTAGCAGCAGCAGCAGCCTTGGTCGTCGTCGACGAAAGATTAACTGTATTTTCACAACCACGACATCTCTCATTGTTGTTGATGGTATTGACTGTGATTTCAATGACAACAATGATGGAACAGAATCAATAACGGCGACAAAGAGATTGCTGTCTTCTCATCATCATCATCATCATCATCGACGACGACGACGTCGACGACATCTTCTTTTGTCAGTCTTGTTCCTTTCGTTCTTTCATCTCTCTATTGTACAAGCGTTTCTTTGTCCACCCGATCGATACAGCAGCAGCAACAACAACAACAACCACAACCGTATCAGTCCAAACCAAGAAATAACAGCAAGAAAACAACCAATCAAGCTGAACAATCGTTTCTCTTCTCTTGTTTCGTCGTCTTCTCTTTTCGTCACTCAACAACAACAACAGTCGATACCATCCTCTTCTTCTTCCTCCTCAACATCATCATCGTCATCAACCAAGGCATCATCATCGTCATCCGACATTGAACGACAAATTCTCAAATTGGGTCGAAAGGGACAAACCGATCAAGCCTTGCAACTCTTTCATGATTGTCCATCACCGACCGTACGAATTTGGAACGCCGCCATTGATGCTTGTGCTAGAGCAACACCCACACGATTGGACACCGCCTTTCAACTATTTCAACAACAACAACAACAACAACAATCCAAATCATCGTCATCAGTATCATTGAAACCAAACATCTTTACCTTTGGTGCACTCATGAACGCGTGTAACAGAGCTGGGAATGCCGAACAGGCCATTCGGTTACTACAAACGATGCAATCCCAGTATCACATCACACCCAACGCGGTCGTGTACTCGTCGGCCATTTCTGCCTGTGCACGTGCCGTTTCGAAGAATCACATCCAATACAAGGACAAGGCCCTCCAATTGTTACAACATGCCGTCGAACAACAACAAATTCCCATGAGCGTCGTTGGATTCAATGCCGCCATTTCGGCATGTGCCCAAGCGGGGGATTATAACAATGCGATCGGACTGTTGAACCGAATGCGACTTGCACAACACAACAATACGACACAGTATCTCGTACCGACCCCCGATGCCGTCACATACGGGACGGTACTGGCTGCCTGCGAACGGGCACAACAATGGCATCTCGTACTCGAACAGGCACAACAAATCATGCAACTGCAACAACAAGAACAAACCAATACTACACCATCCATGGACGGGATGGCACTCATGACGTGTTTACATGCGGCCGCCGAATTGGGACGACCATCGGATGCATTGTTTTATTTACAACAATTGAAGCAATTACAAATCGACACGGAACAAACCAACCTTCAAAAACAACAACAACAACAACAACAATTGTCTCCCACCCGTGATCGGTACGGTCGTACATCCTTGAATGGGCCGGATGCCGTCGCATACCACGTTGCGATTTCGGCATGTGCCCGTGGTGGAGCATGGCAAGATGGGATACGACTATTGGAGGAATGCAAAACAACATTGGGATCGGAGGCTGCCAACGTCGTTGCGTACACTGCCGCCATTACTGGATGCGAATATGCCGGACAATGGAAACAGGCATTTTTGTTACTCGATAAGATGCGAAAGGATAACGTCACGCCCAACGAACTCACCATGGGAGCCGTCCTGGGAGCATGTGCCACCGCAACCGCCAAGGAATACGAAGATTCCAACAACAGCAACGACTCGTCGTCACCAATGTCGTTATCATCATCAATCGTCAATGAGAACAACAACAATAACAACAAGGATCTGCCATTGCCGTATCAAAAGGGGATGCAATTACTTCAAGTCCTCAAGACGGATCCCACGGTCGTCAAACCGAACATTCAAATTTACAACGCCGCCATCCGATTATGTGCCGAAGCACGACAGGTCCGACAGGCCTTTCGTTTGTTACAAGAAATTCAAGATTCCGGTCTCGAACGGACCCAAATCACGTACGGGTCGCTCATGACGGCATGCGAACGGGTCGGAAACGTCGAATATGCCTCCAAGGCATTCCGACAAATGAAGGAGGACGGAATCGATGCCAACGAGATCATATACGGTGCCGCCATTTCGTGTTGTCGCAAGGCCAAGGAACCACAACGGGCACTGTTACTGCTCAAGAAGATGATCAAGGAGGGACTCTCCCCCAACGCGGCATGTTGGAACACGGTTTTGATCGCCCAAACCGATGCCAAACGAATCAAGGACAGTGACACTGTTTTGCAATTGTACCGTTGGATGAAAGCACTTCCACAACAACAACAACAATCTCAACAACAACATGGACCCAACCGTCAAACGTACAACATTTTGATTCAATTCTTTGCAGCTACGAATCAACCGGCCACGGCGGAAGCCTTTTTGGACAAGATGCGGGACGAGGCGCAACTCAAACCGGACGTCGATTTGTTCACGGCGACCGTCGCCGCATACGAACGGACCAACCAACCCCTCAAGGCATTGAAACTCATGCAACGGATGGAGGAATACGGATACGACTTTTACAGCGTCAAGGTCTTGAACGCGGCCTTTAAAAAGGCTGTCAACTTGGTCAACGCCGTCGGTCAAACATTCGTACGAGACCAAGACGTCCTGTTAACGAAACGATCGTTGGAACAACTCATCAATGCGACCGCCATGAACGACGATGATGACGAGTACAATGACGACAATAACGATGGATTGTAAAACAAAAAGAAGAAGAAGAAGAAGAAACAGAGAGAATACGTTGTTATAATATATAGTGTCACAGAGACATCAAAGTTTTTGTAGTCATACGATATAGAAATGTAACACTGATTCTTTGTAGAGAGCATGGGATCCAAGTCAGTGCAATAACAACACAGAGAAACGCGGTGTTGTTGTGATGAAAACTCTGATGGAAATTACATCATTAACATCATCCTGTCATCTGGATGTTGTTTGTTTCTACCTCCATTTTTCCATTTCTCGTCTCTCTCTACTACTAGAGAGTACAGAAGAGACAAACCGGTGGAATGGGATACGACCACAGTTTTATGGTCTCTCTGGCCCCTTCGGTCGACGATATGCTCTCCCCTACCACTCACAATTCAAGCAGGGAAGCCTGATTCATGTGTGCAACAACACCACGGGCTGTTCGTTCCAAAAATACGAGGTGTGCATAGTATTGCGATGGTTTCCTTTTTACAGTATCATGCTATATCATAAATTAATAATACTTCGTATCCGTTACTCTTGTTTACTATTTCCACATGCACCACCACCCGACCAAAAAAAGAAGAAGAATGAAAAAACCAACACAATTCAATTATCTTCCTCCTAATCCACCCATCCATCCTTTTTATCCTAAGCGGACTTTCCATGTAAACTCATCAAACAAAGGTCCAAGACGGTCGTCCATTTTTTCGTTTTGACGTTCCTTTGTTACATTCTGGTCCATGTAAGAATCCGTTCAGAATCCTTTCTTTCGTGGCTTGGAATCCATGGCGGTCGTCCACTCCTGTAGCATACACACACATATAAGAAGACGTGTGTGTGTGTGTGTGTGTGTGTGTGTGTGTGTGTGTGTGTGTGTGTGTGTGTGTGTGTGTGTGTAAGTGTGTTTGTGTGTGAAGAGGAAGAAAAGAATCACAGCAACATACACAAGATGGGCAGAAAACACAAGTGGTGAGTGTTTTTCCAAATTCCAAACCAAATTCGTCCAAATATACACGGATTCATCGTCACCAAAAGCACCACCAAAAGCACCAACAACAAACACAACGTGGAACACAAATATTGATCTTCTTACCTTCCCAAGTGGTTTTCGTCCACCGTGTCCATTAGCTTGATGGTCCAAGCCGTATGGTTTGATATGAAGTTGTTCTTCGTTGCTTTTGGATACCTTCATGTCCATAGCAGACGTCCATTCCTTTCCAAGGGGGGCACGTCCCCCCTTACCGTTGGCTTGGTTGTCTTCGCCATAAAATTGGATAGGGCTGTTGGTACCCTGTGCATCATTCGTCGTCACTTTCCGGTCCATGTTGGAGGTCCATTTTTTGCCCAGGGGTGCCATCGGATCTTCCTTGATGGTCATGGGAGCCATACCACCAGTCGTCGACGGAGGAGCAAAATATTCTTGCGACGACGACGACGATTGTGCGGAGGACGATCGAGGAGGAGGAATGGAGGACCATCCAACCACATTTGTTGGAACGAGGGAAACAACAAGCAATAGAATCACTGACGACTTCATCATCTTTTCTTGTTCGTATACTATTATTATTATTGTGGGTGATGGATGATGACAGTGTTGGCTGGTTTGTTGGAAATGTAGAAGCAGTAGCTAATGTAGCAGTAGTTGTGTGTTATTTAACACGTAGAAGAATCAGAATCAATAACAGCTGCTATTGCACGCTCATGGTCGTTTGTCGCTTTCCTTTCTCTTCCAAGGACAGAAGACACAGAGAGAGATGCTTGCGACAGACAGGGCGGTGACATCATGTGAAACGGTGGTACCAAACGACACACACGTCCTTTTATTAGAAACAAGCACAATCCTTTCCCTTCAAAGGAGCATACGTCATTCGAAAAAAAGAAAAGAGAAACAAAAGACCAAGATCATTGTCTGTCTGTCTGTCTGTCTGAGTCGATCAGGTCGTCCGAAGTACAATACTACCTACGGTAGGTAGGTAGGTATTCGTAGTTTTACAAAACTGTCGTATTACTCGGAGTATTATATTACTAACAACTGTATAATAGCGCTGCTCCATCGTCAGAATCGGTGCGCGTAAAGGGTATCATAAGGTGCTCTTGACAGGGTATGATATATGAATAGTACATGGTGCGTACTACCGTCCTCGAGTAGGTACCTATGATACGTCGTAAGACGTACCGTAGAACTGGGTACCGGTACGTACCACCATAGATGCTGTCGTACATAGACTACCACCTACCGGTAGGTATACCGGTAGACTACCGGTACTGGTACTACCGGTAGTACGGTACCCGTAGAATACGATATACGGTAGTTTCAAAGTCGTATGTAGAGAGCTACCATAGTAGGTTTATTAATAGTGCACTACTTTTTATTTTTTTGGTTTTAAAAGTTCCGGTAGTTCCGGTAGTATAATAGTATCTTCCCAACAAAGTGCTAGATGAAGAGAGTTCTGGTAGCTACCGCTGAGGTGTGTGCTCCGGCGACAACAACTAGTAGAAATAGGAGGTGGTAGCTACGACTAGCTGCTGGTGGCGTGGCTGTGTTTGTTATAATAGTTGGGCTCTGCTCAGAAATTCGGCCGGACGATTGGTGGGCGGCGGGGGTGGCGGTAATGGAGAGAGGAGGAAAAATGCACAACGAGTCCTCCCATTTCAATTTGATAGGCACACGCACATTCCTGTGATGGATCATAGAAAATGGGCCTGTAAGACAATCGAAAGGGGACAAGCAGAACTGGACATTTACAAACCTAACCCTACCCTTGTTTCGTTCTTTCACAACCCAAACACATGCTAAGTACAAGACTACGGTAGTATTTTTGTGCAGTAACTGTCTTCTTTTTAACACAGCGGTATTAAAATACTTGTCATATTATGATCATTATTATCATCGATCGTGGTTGCCGTTGTTCCTACCGTCGTTTCTTGTTTTGAAACTCAAGCAGTCGACATGTAAAATATTGAACTGTAGCAGTCCAAATCGGGTCTATGAATCGTCCAACACTCGTCAATATCATGTCACACTAGACATTCTTCTTGTCTCACTCCCCACCGAATCGCAATTGACGGTATCCTGGATCGGTTCTAATAGATGTTCTTGGTTGACTCTTACCAGCGGTGCTATCGCGTTTGCCGGATTTGCTGCCCTTGCCGCCCTTTTTGCCAGTGGTGGGAGGAGGAGGTGGAATGTTGAGATTCTCCTCTTCATTCTCATCATTGTCACCATCACCGTCTCCGTCAATGGCAGCAGCACAACCACACATTCCTCCCCTTGCAATGGTTGCAACGACCCTGGGACACAACTCCTCTGGAATGAGTCCTCTTTGGCCGGCAAAATCGGAACAACCGCAAATATACATCACTCCATCGAGAGGACCAAAGTTCTCTGTGGGTGCCGTCACCACATTACCGTCACCACAAATGTTGCAAACCGTCCCAACGTCCGCAATATTGGATTCGGCCACTGCTTGGACACGGGATTCACATATCTGCAAGCTTGCTTCCGTAGTACTTGTTATGCCCGTCGAGGGGAGAACGTCCGAGACGGGAGGAGGAAACGTATCCTCGTCACCTATTGTTGACGTCGACGGAAATTCCACGGGAGGAGTCGTCGGTCGTTCCGGCAATACGGGTGGTCGTTCGGGCAGCGTTGTGGTCTGTGCAAGAGTCGTCGTTGACAACAATCCAACCACCAAAAGGAATAGTACAGTCCAGGATGTCATGGTATTTTTTGTTTATTTGTTTGGATGTGGGAGTTTTTGCCTTGGAATAGTCACGAAGTATTATCAATAAATAGTTTTCAGTGACAATGTCAAAAATACCAACAACCTGTCGATGTTGTAGGGGGGATAGCAGTACGAAGTAGTAGTATATTTTATGAAGGGAGGAAGATCCCACCCCCCACTCAAGTAAAAATTGTGTGTGAAGAGAAAGTAACGTCTTTTACTTTTTCAAATGCAATACACACAAAAAATTTCATGTGTCGGTGTTCCTTTCGAATGAGACGAGAGAGAGAAAAAGCAATCGGCGAGATCGATACTTGCCTTTTTTCGGCCGGAGTGATGGGTTTTTGGAACGGATTTCTTAACTATTCCAGACGTTGGAAGCATCAGTTGAAGAACATTTTAGGCGATGAAATTTTGGCCAGGCGAGGCAGACAAAAGAACGGTGCGCACAATTTGACAGTGATGTCCTACTATCTGCAATCTGCATATCGTTCCACTATACGATACATACTCACATACCCACCCAATATCAATTGATGTATGACTCACAATGACGAACTACCACTGAAACCAAAAGAGTACTACTTTACGCTCCTATTGTTGTAGAGTTTATGACCATTTTTGTATTTACAGTTATTACTTCGAAGTAGTAGATATTTTAGTTTGCAGCAGCGAGAACGGAGAGAAGAAAGAACAAGAGAAAGATCCAATCATCTTCGCCATGATGTCAGGCAGGCAGCAGGCAAGCAGGCGGCATTTATAATCATCATCTGTCAAAAGATCTTCCTACGAAAGTCTACCGCCCATCAGCAACAGAGTCTACTACTGTCAGTACAAGTACAATAACGCCCACTACTCCGTAAAGTATCACCATGTTCTCCAAGACAATCTTCATCGTCGCCTGCCTTGTGACTCGAAGTGCTACTAGTACTGCTACTGCTTCCCATTATGAAAAGCCTCCTTGTCAAAATGATGACGAAAAGGCCGTTGAAATTATGGGCATTGACGGCATGTTTTGTTCTCCCAGTTGCAAGGACACTGCATGTCCATCTGACGTCCCCGACGGAGTCACAGCCATCCCCACATGTGCTCTCCAAAGTCCAACGGGAGAAAAGTATTGTGCCATCTTGTGTTCTCCGAGTGACGATGGTGATAACAACAGTATCGCTTCGGACGGTAGTATGGAGGGAGGAGAATGCGGTCCCATGATGTGTCAACCCATTCCCCAAGCGCAGGGTATGGGGATTTGCGTTTACACCACCCAAGACCAAGACTATACCTGGGAAGATAGTCGTAGTGTCATGACCGAAGCGACCATAACTCTGGAGGAATGAACAGTATCCGATAGACCTACAAAAAAAGGAAACGAAACCTCGGATTCATGTTTTATACCATCAGCACGGTCCCTTCACTTACAAAAGAAGATAAAGGTTCTCTATCAAACAAACGATTCACAAAAGTCTATAAAAATGGTACAAAGATTGGTGTATCAACTTTCCTTACAGTAGCAAGTACCACTATCGTTTTTCTTGTTTATTAGGGTACTGTTTCCGTCGATTCATTTTCTTCAACATGCAAAGTAATATATATTGCATTCCAATCGTGTTCTCAGAAAAAATGTTTTAGCCAATAATGGGAAAGAAGAGACAAGAAGCAAGGTGTCTCATACCGCTTCCATCCTCGACCGAACAACAATTACACTTTCTGTGCATCGTCGTCATCGTCGTCCATATCCATTTCCGAGTTGCCTCCTGCGGTAGACACATCGGCGCCTTCGGTCTTGGCTTGGAAGTTTCGGATGGACTCTTCCTTGGCAGTCACCCATTCTTCAATGATATCATCTTCATCGTCCAACACACACAACTCCCAATTTTCAAAGATCCGGGGCAACAAATAAAGACGGGCAGGAATGCACAGTAAGGTCATCAGAGGAAAGGCAATGGCAATCTTCTTGTAGTTTTGGACAAAAAAGACCAAGCCGAAGAAGAAGATTTGGATACACGTGTACATATGGATGCGCTTGGCTTTCATCCATTCGGTGAACGGATAGCTCGGATACATGGCAGGTTGTTCAAAGAACATGAGAAAGCGATTCCAGAATTGGATCTTCGGCAACGAAGAGAGACCCATGAACAAAAAGACACCATACAAGACTGGAAGTGGGATCAGTTCCAACACATTGGTTGCCAAGATAGAAAGTCCCACCAACAAGTGGCTTCCCAGAAGTGTCAAACGAGTTTCTTGGACACTCAAGATGTGACCATCCTTGTCAGTCTCAGCCAGGGCATTCAAGTGAATGATGCAAGGCACAGTGGACGCCACCAACCAAGGAAGACCCAAACATCCATTCACAACTTGGAAGAATCCAGAGAGCATTAGATCATAGTTGTAAGCTTCTCCGTGTTCCAATTTGTTGTGCTTGTGGTTGATCAAATGCCAGGTGATACCATTATCAAGGTAGATCAAAACAAAGGCCAGAATGGCAGGCCCAGCAGCCATGATGGGGACCCATCCCTTTCCATTCAAATCACCAAAATTGGCCATCCATGGCCGGGTTCCAAATCGCTCAGCTTGGCCAGGGCAGTCCACAGGCCATTGTGTGTTGCAAGAAGCATCACAGCACTGGTAGGTAGTTTCAAAGCTTGTGGGCACATTCAACCGTTCAGTGGGCACTTCACTGTACCCAAGTTCCTTGATCAATGTAAAGGTAATCACAGACACCACCACAGCAAAGTCGTGAATGGAAGTACGGATTCCTTGGTTGCAGCAAAAGGGAGAAAATTTGAACCCACGGAGGAAGAAGATAAACCAGCAGGTACCAAATCCAAGGATGATGCTCAAGAAGGCACTCGTCAAGTAGTTGTAGTTGGGGTCGTCTTCATAGGCTTGATGGGACTTGTGGTTGGGGTCCAAATATCGCAAGAGACCAGTAGTAGAAAATGGTGATCCCACAGCATTCAAAACAAAGATTGCAACAATCAAGAGCGCAAAGATCTCATCCAAGAATCGTGTGGCCAATCGGACATAGCGGGTCATGTCAAAGAAGGCACAGATGAAGCAGTAGGCAACCAACCAAATTGAAGTCCAAGCATAAAATGTAAGGAAAGGAACATCCAGTCCACTGGAAATGTCATATAGGGCAGTGGTGAAGGCCAAGACAGGACCTGTACTACCAATCACACAAAGGGGCATGCCACCAAAGATGGAGTAAGCAATCCCAACCCAAGCAGTACCTAACATGGTTTCAATTGCACCAATTGCGTTTCCAGTGGACTTTCCATAAACAGCTCCAAAGGTAAGGGTAGGACTGATGACAGCAATGAACAAGAAGAGGGTGACAGCAATCGTCTTGAAGTTGAAGTTGATCATCTCCTCCCACCAATGGCCAAGAATACACTCCTTGAATTCTTTGACGATTCCCTTTCCCCACACTGTTAGCAGAAAGGAAGACGGAACAAAGGAAGTTGATGGGTGTTAGCAACATGAATCTTTGTTTGCATGGTCTTAGAACGTAATTTTGTTGACTTCGATGGCGATCAATTCGAACTACGAAAGGACGCCATATTGACATTTCCTCGTCCGAATGACATGAAAACTCTGGTAACAAGAATAGCACTCTATTCAGTAGGTTGTAACTCACTTTGCGGTTCATCGAGGACAACCTTTCCGGCGGCCAACACCAGGTCCGAGTTGTGTGGAAGTTGCGGATTCTCGTCTTTCTTCGACATGATAAATGATGGAATCGGTGGACGGGGAGAGGAGGTGGAGGGATGGAAACAGCCGGAGCAACGCAAACAAACAATCGAACCTGACGGAGAAAGCAAATATGGATTTTACTTTCTGTGTGGATTCGATTTGTCAAGCTTTTAAATTTTTATGAGAACGTTGGTTGTGGTTGTCCTACTCTAGAAAGTTGGATTGGAAAGGATATTTGGAGATTGCCACACGAATGCACACTGTCGTATGAGTGAGGTGCTTTTTGTCAGACTTTCGATGCTTTTTTCTTCTCTTCTCGACAACGTGGTTCGAAAAAAAGAAAAGGAGAAAGGATTACGTCGCAGGATACTATTGTATGATTTTTGTGCTGACGTTGCTTGTTCTCTTGTTGCATTCATACTACATACACTGTCTCTGTAGGAAGAAGAGAAACAAGTTTACGTTTCTGCAGGAGCAAGAAGTTCAAACTAGTAAATCCCGCTTGGGACGGTCGCCCATGATGGCTGGTTTCTGTTCGGTCGAAAATTCTTTCCTTTTAATCATTGTTGTTAAAAATGAGATGCTAGAAAATATCACAACTGATTTTCAAGTACTCCGGGTTCTAGTTGTGTATTAAAGAAACGGCCACGTATGTTCAACACCGAACCCGACCAACCTTTATTCAGGAGTACCACGTAGTATGTATTTTCTTGCCTACTAGTAGAGGTAGAGCTGATAGTATCCTTCCTTTCTTCCTTTCTCATCTCCTCCTTCCGACTTTCCCTGTTTCTCTCGGAACTTATTTATTATGATGCAGATTGCGGAAGTAACCAGCTCTGTAGTTGGCTTCCTACTGTACTCTACTAGAGTACCCAGCTAGCTATGACATACCTGTAGCTACCTAATTGTACTAAGCTCAGATTTCGTTGTACAGAGAGAGTCTAAATTGCTACTACATGCTACGGTAGCTACATATCAGTAGAGAGAAATCGCTTAGGTAAGTCAATTCACACGCCAATAAATAAGTACACTCTTTTCATCCTTTTACAGTCATCAATCCTCTTATTAGTATTCTTGATTGCATCGATTGATTGTTTTGTTGCTTGCCCTATTGTGATTGGTGAATGCGTAAGAATTATTGGGATTGTGTCATCGTCAGGACGGTTGGGTAAATTTGATTCAGTACTCAATTAGTCCTTCGTTGTTCATGCGCAGACTGTTCATTTGGGTCATGGAAATTTACCAAACATCAGTGTTTAAGCTCATATTTTATTCCTTAAAAATCCCTCGCTTAAAATTGCGTTCCCCGAATATATCAGGGGATGCTAAGCGCACCGAAACGCACGAAGTTTCTCCGAAACGCACGAAGTTTCTCCGAAGCGCACCGAAGCGCACGAAGTTATTGCTAAGCGCACCGAAGCGCACGAAGTTTTTGCTAAGCGCACCAAAGCGCACGAAGATTAAGCGCACCGAAGCTCACGAAGATTAAGCTCACCGAAGCTCACGGAAGGTCATGGAAACTCACGTAGAGATCTAACACTATCGTAGGTAGTGTTTTACAGTTGGTAATATCCGTCCCAGTTCTTCGACAGTGATAAGACTACTGCAACAAGAGTTTCACCATGACAAAGAAAAGCAAGGCATTGACTGTGAGTGCAGGTATCGGAGCTAAATGCTCACAATTATTTTACTGTAGCCAAGTTGTACCTCCGGTAGTAAATAATAATCTCACTCACTGTCAATGAATTCGTACAGAAGAGTAGTGGAGAATAAAATAATGCTGGTTGAAGGCGACATCGAGGGCATCGGAAGCCTAAATGAAATCCAAACATAACAATATTATAAGTACACAGAAGACAGATCACGAAGTTTCTCCTACTTAGCGCACCGAAGCGCACCAAATTGGTCCGATAAGCGCACCGAATCGCACCAAGTTTCTCCGATAAGCGCACCAGATTTCTCCGATAAGCGCACCAAATTTGTCCGAAGCGCACCAAATTTGTCCGAAGCGCACCAAATTTGTCCGATAAGCGCACCGAAGCGCACCAAATTTCTCCGAAGCGCACCAAATTTCTCCGATAAGCACACCAAATTTCTCCGAAGCGCACCAAATTTCTCCGATAAGCGCACCAAATTCTCCGAAGCGCACCAAATTTGTCCGAAGCGCACCAAATTTGTCCGAAGCGCACCGAAGCGCACCAAATTTGTCCGAAGCGCACCGAAGCGCACCAAATTTGTCCGAAGCGCACCAAGTTTCTCCGAAGCGCACCGAAGCGCACGAATTCCCCCGATTAAAAAATCAGGGGGCAATTGATGAAACATTCCTAAATAAAAGAGATTTGTTAGTTGATTTTTTATCTTCGCTATCAACCATATATATGAATGTCTTCCACGAATGAATAAAAAGAACCAAACCATGAATGAAAGATGAAAACCCGGATTTACCCAACCGTCCAGATGATAGAAAGAGGTTTTCATCATCATCATTATTTATTAACTATTCTCTTTCACGTCACAGTACGTCATTTTGCAGCATACCCTTCCTTCCGCAATCATCCAACGATTATTATTTCGTTGAAGAGCGGAAACTACTATGATACTTAACTACCGGTATCGTACATAGCGCGACAATCTTTCTTCGTGATTATTTACACTAATATATCACCTATCTATGGCAGAGGTAGTCTACCGGTAGTACAATTTACTGTTAAATCGATTCAGCTTCAACGATGCTTTCCTTCTTTTCCATCTCATCTTTCGTACGACATGCTTTACTGTTAGTCTCTTTTCCTTCCATTGTAACTACCTACTATGATACGTAGTACGTAGTCGAGTAAAAAGTCTGCGTTGTACTACGTATTACCTTTCTCTTGTTGCTTGTTGATGATAGATTGCCCCGTGTCAGCTTTTCTTCTCTTCTTTTCCCTCTTCGTTGATTGTCCGATGATGGGTACGAATATCATCATCAGTCAGTTGCAGCAGACTTGTGAGGAGATGAATGCCACTTCCAAGCTGGTGGATGGCAGAAGTAATGGCTGCAGTAATAGCAGGACTATGTCAAATAGTGCGGTCGATTCCGTGTCGACCATTGCAACAGATTCCTTGTCACTACTAGTATCGGTACAGGACCATGACCATGAAGAAGATGATACCGATGCATCGTCTTTGATTCTCCCGCCAATGATAGACAGCATGTCAAAGTCGTCCGTGCCCATGATGGATGCTACTACTATTACTACTACTACAACTACTGCAAGTACAACTAGTAGCAGTAGCTCTACTAGCGATGACCGCTGCCTCCGGTTCGGCATTTCCAGTGATCTTTCTCTCTTGGGTCATCAAACAAGTTTGCCCTCTTCGTCCTCGTCTTCCTCTTCCAACAGTTATATTATGAACACTCATAACACTGTCTCGTTTTCCACTGTACACATTCGCGCATTTGAACGTATTGCCGGCGACCATCCCTTCACTTCCATGGGTGTGCCCTTAACCATTGGATGGAAGTTTGTAGAGCTTCCAGGCCTACCAGTGGATGTGTACGAAACAAAAAGAAAAAGAAGGGACAAGAGAAGACAACAATCTTCGTCGCACCAACAAGAAGATGGTTCATCTACCACTTCATCCAACATTATTTCTTCTCCTTCTTTCATGACCGTTCCGAAAGCGAATGTTAAGAATGTCAAACGGGTGAATGCGCTCGATCGCAAATACCTTCTGTTAAAGGAATTTCAAGTTCCACTCCAAGACATTCGTATGGCCGAGCGAGAATTGGTCAAATTTCAAAAGGGTGTCGAGAAACGACGACGACAAGAAGAGAAACGCCAACCAAAGCGCCAAATATTTCGGCAACGACTGGTGAAATCACAACAACATGGAGAAGAAGCAGGAGCGCCACCACCTACAGCTCGGGATAAACAATACAGCAAAAAACTGTTTTCACGTTTTTCAAAGGGAGTTCGAAGGCTAGTTGGGTGGGAGCAGAGGCAGATGTAAAAAAAATTTCGCAAGTTTGTTGTGATAATGAAAAAGCAAATTCACCTTGAGAAATTATTCTTTTTCAGATTGTTGCTATAACTCCTAATGCAAATCAGGTAGAATTTGTTGTCGAAATAACTGTAAACACGAAATTCGTCTTGCAAGAAAGCGGGAGTGTCCGTCGTATGATACAGAGTACCTACGGACCAATCAATTGTTACAAAAAGAAATTTGTCTCGCGACATGCGGGTTGTCCATAATGACAGGAACTGGTATACACTCGGACCACGCCTGTGTCCTCATCCCCGGGAGACAATTCACAGATGGAACACTCCTGACTGCCACATAATGAGGTACCGTCAGTGTTGAGTTTGTCATAGACACTGCACCCATACGTTTCAAAGTTGTACGACAAGGCTGTACACAATACTGGTGATACGGTACAGGTGGGTTCGGAACACTGGCAGGACTCTCCCAACAACAGAAAGGGATACGTCAAGGGTGCTATTCCCCACGTATATGCATCATCATTAAATGCTCCAAAGGAGTCCACACCGTGCGACCAATATAGTCGTTGCCATTTGACATAGTTCACAGTCATTGTGTCATTGACAGGTTGACGACAATCAACAGTATTGATAACATCCCCTTCAAAGTAGTAGAAGTTTTCTTCTGGATTGTTGTAGATGTTGTCCTCTTCTTCAGTGCAAGTGCAAGTATATCCACCAATCCCATTTTCGTACTTGTTGGTCATGTAGTTACAAAACCTAGTGGATGTTCGCATATTGTTTAATAGTTTTGGATTGGGAGTATGATGCGCTGCAGATGCCATGGCCCCATACAGCCATTCCGGCTTTGGAATCAACGAGGGGACGCAAGGGCGTTGGTCCAAATTGTTGTTGTTGTTGCTGTTGTTGTTGCTGGTGCTGCCGTGATCGAAATCGGATCCACAATCAGAGGTATCAAAATAGTAATATCCACTATCAGAATCAGTAGCACCATCAGTTTGGGGGAGACCACCACAAAGTTGGCACGCTTCATGGAAGGAGCTGTAGTCGTTCCCAAACAAGTCTTGTTCGACTTTGAACACGGTGCAAATGGATTCTCCCCATGTGACATTGTTGGTGATGCGACAAGTCGAGGAATAATCAGAACTGGAGACTTCAATACATCGAATGGTTTCATGATCACAGGATGGTGTTTCACATTCACAGCTGGTACCCGTGTAACCAGTTGGATCGATGCCGTACACATGGTCGTACTGATGAATCACGAGGACGGTCATTGGAGCATCAGGGTCAGGAAGGACGGTGTTGGTGTTGGTGGTAGTAGTAGTATCATCCTTCTCGGCGTTGTTGAGAGTAGTAGAATCAAGAGAAGTGAAAGAATAATCTTGGGTTGGTCGTGTCCCTTGACATTCAATCCAACGATAATCGTGATCACAACGACAATTCAACCACGGTTGTTCCAAGGCATAAAATCCCATGACGGTAAAACAAAAGGCTTCAAAGGAATCAAAATAGATCGTATTGGTGGGTGGTCCGTTCGTACTGTACCAGTCCGACGACGATTTGTCTTGTATCAACAGGACCGAACCAACAGTGATCATGATGAACATAGCAATAAAAAACGACGTCCACACACAAGGATTTTTGCAGTCCTGAGTGTCGTTGTTTCTGTTTCTTCTGTTGTGCTGGGACCGTTGAGTTGACCTTCTTGTAGTAGTTGTTGGAGCAGTAGCCGTGATTGAATTGATGGGAACTGCCACCGCCACTCGTTTTGGTGTTCGAGTAGTAATAGTAGTAGTAGTGGACGTTGTTGTAGTTGTATCTCTCCGCATACTAGTGGGAGCAGTCGCCCTTTCGGGATCCATCACCATGAAAATCGGGTCTTGGGGAGTATCATCCGATGATGATGATGATGATGATGATGATGTTTCATCTGATGATGATGATGATGATGAGGAGGAGGAGGAGGAGGAAGATGATGGGCAAAGGATATCGGCATCAACAACAGCAACGGCAACAGGAACTTCCGCCAGAAAAGTAGTAGTATGAGTAGTATCCATAACCATGCTGGATGTGGCGGCGTCAGAAGCTGCTGTTGCAGCAGCGGCATCAGCAGCAGCATTGTCACTCATGTTTTGTGAGGTGATGCTGATTACAGTGATGATGATATTATGTATAATGAGATGTTTTGATTTTGTGCTTTGTTAGAGAGAATAGTAGAGATTGATGATGATTTAAATTGAGACGTAGTATTATACTTCGTACTGTGTTTTGTTGATACGTCGTAGGCAAGACTCTTTTACCGGTAGTTGGTTGTGTGTTCCGATCATGTTCCTTTTGTGATTTTTGGGGCGGGTCTTGACGAGATTCGTGTGATAAACACATGAATGGACCGGAGTAATTGCGAAGTGGTGTATTGACTGTAAATGTAAATTGACTATGAGGTCAGAAGAAGCAGTACGACGAAGCAGAAAGAATAATAAAATGTCATAAACTTGGCCAACTTCGTTACTACGTGGTAGGATCCAATTAAAGTACAATGCCCATATTTTTGAAGGCGCTTTCGAAAGCGCCTTGACAGTTAAAGAGACATTTTTGAGGGCGACCACACTCGTGGATCCAGATTTATTATCGCGCGAAAAGACGGGTCCAGGATACAAGAAGAACGGGGAATACCATTTTTCAAGTATTCCAACAACATAAGTCGTATTAACTGTAAACTGTAAACAAGAAGAAAAGAAGCACAGAGTTATCTTCCAAATGTTTCGAGGACATTCAAAGGATTCTACTACGTCGTGCTAGCTACTATGATAGAGAAATACCGGTAGATAACAAATTGATTTTTCTTCTTTATCATACACCACAGGACCCTGGTTTTAATAAACCCTAACCTTAAGTACTATGTTTAATTTCCCCCTAGAATGATATCCCTTTTCTTCAACTGAATAAGGTTTTTAAAATCGGAAACGAATAACTCTAGCCCTAACGATTCAAAATTCTCCACTTTTTTCTCCGGTTTGCAGAGTTCTCCGGTTTTTTCAAAAATTCTCCGCTTTGTCCGTGAGTTCTCCGCTTTTTTCAAAAGTTCTCCGCTTTTTCAAAAAGTTCTCCGCTTTTCAAAAAGCGGAGAACCCTCCAAAAAAAAGCGGAGAATAAAAATCGAGGACTTGAAACTGAGTTTCTACCCCCCTCTTCAGCTCATACCGCATACGAATTAGGTACCGTCTACTACGGTACTAATAACGTGGTACCGGTAGTAGTAATACTTCGAGCGCTACGCGTTCAAGCAACTCTGCCGTTTAGTCCTGCAGAAGTCTCCTTAATACCTACCGGTAGTTCAATCCTCTTCCATAATATAGCATCTTGGTCAAGATCCTGGCCTTGGCTCCCTCGCCGGCCCTACTCTCTACTAGGCTTGTTCTTCTTCCTGGCCATGTTCGTCGAAGCAGCACCGTTACTTCTTGTATGTGCGTGTATCACGTTGGCCCGGTCCTGCGAGAAAATCAGTACGGTCTTCCAAATTTTTTTTCTCCGCTTTTTTTCTCCGCTTTTTTTCTCCGCTTTAGAGAGTTCTCCGCTTTTTTAAAAAGTTCTCCGCTTTTTTAATTAGTTCTCCGCTTTGTCAATGAGTTCTCCGCTTTTTTCAAAAGTTCTCCGCTTTTTGAAAAGCGGAGAACTTTTTTTGCCGGGACTGCATGACGTGTCTCGTGACCAAAAACGGCCGTTTCTTGTGCGAAAAAGAACTAGGGATAGAAGTAAACCATAAAAGACTGATTGAACAAAGAATAATTTTAGGGCTGTTCTAAACCGGGGTCCAGAGAAAATTAATGGAGAGAGAAAAACTTGGACGTCGTGTGCCTTTTTTCTTTTTTCATTTCTTTTTTTGGGCCCTTTCGCGCAGGGTGCAACCTCAGGGTGCACTATTCTATGATACGTGGTAAATACCTATTTCGAAATAGGTAACGTAATGAATGTGCGGTGCCGGGACGTCCCTCTCCTCAGGGTGCTACGTGGTAATACCTATTATTTCGAAATACCGTAGCTAAAAAAAATGCACCCTCAGGGTGCGAATTTTCTTACAAGTATGAAATTGTGTAGATTTTATGACCCTGCTGGGACGTCCCCTCTTCCGAATGATCCTGTAGACACTTTGCTTCCAGCCGAAACACTCGCCAAGTAGTGTTGACAGAGACTCAACTGTAGTCTTGGTGCCTTGTCAGGGTGTCAAAGTTTTGCTGTTGTTGTGTCTGTTCATACTTGTCACGTTGTTTGCCTCCGCCGAATCAGAGGAAGAGGCTGCGTCCGATCGTATTGGCAACGATCGTCCCCTCCTTCTTCTTGTTGAAGTTGTTGCAGTCGATGCTCCTCCTGACTCTGTTGTAGTGTCAACGACGATAGACTACCGGCGCTAGTAGGAGATGGCAGTGTCCTTGATCTTGTTAACAGTGCACCGGATACCATTCTTCTGCTGTAGTAGTCAGTCAGTACCGGTACTCGATTTTCTTTCGCGATCCGTTGGCATTGACCACTGATTGTTTTTCCTTCCAAAGTATGCTGCATCACTTCGACACAAACCAAAACATACACTCATCGTGATGATCCATGTAACATTTCCTTCCTTTGACACTCCCTTGGTCGACGTGCCCGTGTAATGGGACGCTGCACATACCACAACGCGTCTTCGCCTTGTCCCCACAAACAAAGCAAAAAAAAAACAGTTGTTTTCTTGTATTGCTCGTTTCCTTTTGAAGCAACCATGTTGTTTTGTATTTTGTCAAGTTACCAAAAAACCGACCGCCTTTCTCTTCTTCTTCATCGTCGCTGTTGCTTATCGTCTCTGTTCTGGCACGACGTTTCCTAGTAGCGTTCCTTCTTTTTCAATCGAACATCTTTGTGAACCTCTCGAAAGTTACGATCTCCATGGTAGAATACATTTGCAGGAGTGTAGGGTTAGCATGTGTATCGACAACTTGTCGTTGAACTCGTGGAACTTGAGCGGTCCTTTCGATAGCTTCAGTCTTGTTGTGTCGTCACGTTGAAAGAACTCTCGTGGCAAGGAGGGGGGCGGGGGGGTCTCTGTTGTACACTCAAGATACATGTCATACAACGCCAACAAACACGACAGCCATAGCCAACGCACGATTCTTCGATAAAGTGCCAATACTGTACTGGAATGATTCGTTTGTAGATCCCTGTACTTGCGCAACATTGAGTCGACAGTATCGATGTGCCCCGTACGTCTTCAAATAAATAGAGTTGTCTTGCTGTATATTCATTTCGATTCCCCATACTCTTTCTTTTTTTTTGTTTCCACTTCTTCCGCGATCCTTCTTTGCGATATCCCACTTCATTGTTTTCTTGTTGCTTTGCATTGACAGTGTACCAAAAGTTGGTGCTGCTTGTCGATTTGGGCATGGATGAAAAACATGAACCCCGTGTGTAGTGTATTGTTTTGGTTGTCGTGTTTTTTTTTTTGCGTTGATGGCATCGGATTTTCATTCACCTTGACTGCTGTTGTTACCTGTTGACTCCTGAACCGTGCGCACTTTAGCAGAAATAATCAATTCACAGTCACAAATGGAACACTCCTGACTGACTGCAACATGATGAGGTACCGTCAGCGGTCACATTGAGTTTGTCCTACTAGGTAGGTAGACATTGCATCCATACGTTTCAAAAAGTTTTGCACGACAAGGCTGTACACAATACCGGTGATACTGATGCGGGTATGTACAGGTGGGTTCGGAAGGACACTGGCAGGACTCTCCCAACAAGAAAAAGAGATACGTCAAGGGTCAGTGCTACTCACAAAGAATAATAGCCATCATCATTGGATGCTGTAAAGGAGTTGACATCGTGCGGACAGTGTAGTCGTAACTAACCATTTGACATAGTTCCATGTGTCATCATGGACAGGTCGACGAAGGCATTTCACAGTACTGACAATATCCCCTCCACCACCGTAGTGTGTAGTAATATTCTTCTGGATCGTTTAGACCCCCCTTTGTCGATGCACGGTGCAAATAGTACAATATATTCATCAATCTCATTCTCGTACTTGTTGATCATGATAATGTAGTTGCTGCCATCAGTGGTATCATAGGATCCTACTACGTACTCTAGTACCGGTACTCTACTACCGGTAGGAGTAGTACCGGTGGTATGATAACATACCACCATTGGACTGCCGGCAGTCTACGACAGCAGGTAGGACAGTACCTAGTAGAGATAGGTATCATAATAATATTTCTCCCGCAGTCTGTCATACGTTTCGATGACCACACACCACACAGTCATCACACCATCATCATCATCATCATCAATCTTCCAACTGTACATACACTTTTCATTCACGCACCGAAATAAATTGTACACACTGTTAAAAGGTTATTAGTATCATGCTACGGAATTGCACCCTAGACCATGACGCTTCATAATGTGGATTACTATCTTATATAGTACCGTCCAACACCCTCCCATAATCCACAGTTATGGAGCAATGTACCCTCCCATGTCCTTCAGCCCTCTTCACAGGACATTCACTAAGGATCGGGAATCGAACTCGGGTCATCTATGAATTCGTCCATGTGTGTCACAAAACCTAGCCACGATACTAACCATTATCTCTATGATACCATGTTAAAAGGTTATTAGTATCATGCTACGGAATTGCACCCTAGACCATCTTACTTTTGCGCCGACAACGGTATCGTCGGCAGCTTTTTCTTTTGCGCCGACAACGGTATCGTCGGCAGCTGTTACTTTTGCGCCGACAACGGTATCGTCGGCAGCTTTTTCTTTTGCGCCGACAACGGTATCGTCGGCAGCTGTTACTTTTGCGCCGACAACGGTATCGTCGGCAGCTTTTTCTTTTGCGCCGACAACGGTATCGTCGGCAGCTGTTACTTTTGCGCCGACAACGGTATCGTCGGCAGCTCTTACTTTTGCGCCGACAACGGTATCGTCGGCAGCTCTTACTTTTGCGCCGACAACGGTATCGTCGGCAGCTCTTACTTTTGCGCCGACAACGGTATCGTCGGCAGCTCTTACTTTTGCGCCGACAATGGTATCGTCGGCAGCTTTTTCTTTTGCGCTGACAACGGTATCGTCGGCAGCAGCAGCAGCACCAACACCGGATGCTCTTACAGCAAACGGAGCAAGCAACAATGGAAACGGTGGAAGTAGCCGTCACCGTGGCCATGCCCTACAACAGTGTGTTGAGACCAACATGGCGCATTCAGGTGCCCAGGATGATTTCTTGGACTTTGACTGTGCATCTGCATTTGCTGTTAACCTCTCTCATGCAGGGAATCAAGGAGCATACATGGAACAGGATGATGTCCTGTCCCTAGGAGCGGATATGAGTCTAGAAGCAAATCAAGAACCATACCAGGAACATCAAGGGAGGACCCCTCGAGCTGGGGGATCCACAGACTCCACTCCACTTGGCAGCCAGGCTTATGACCAAACATGCCGCTACAAACACCGTGTTGGACGTGATGCCCAACCAAACATCCCAATCCTCCAACTCCTCAGCACTGCCTTCCAAACAAAAGCCAAGGCAACCAATGATCAAGTTGTTGTTTTCATGATGATGCATCTGCCATGTTTTGGCAGCAATGCCCAATTGTATGATCCACACCCAACCAACTGCATTGATGTTCGCATCATTGGAACGATTGCTTTGAAGGGCTGGAACCACTTGTTCCCCACCAAGTTTCCTACCAACTTCCAGGATGATGTCCAGGCTGTTGTGGCAGAAGCAAAGTTTGTGAGCCTCGAGCCCAATGTCTTTCCACGTGGTGTTGTGAATGAAAATTTGGAGCATGATTTATTCTCGACTACTGCTCCCGATGCTAATGCATATAGCGTTCTTCAAGCCCAGGATGATGTCTTGGACCTTGACTATGCGCCTGCCCCAACTGCTAACCAGAGTTCCAAGGACAATCAAGGAGCGTCCACGGATCAAGATGAAGTTCTGTTCCGAGGAACAGATGTGCATAGTCTAGGAGAAGATCAAGGAGCAAACCATGATGGAAGTTGTGGAGCAAAGAAAGGAAACCAAGGAGCTGGAGGCACTGCCAATTATCTTCCACCTGCTGATCTACTAGAGAACGATCCTCTCGGTATCATTCAGAATGAGGTCTCGTCCCAGGATGGGAGTAAGGTCAGTCTCGGTTTGGGCAAAGGTGCTGCCAAGGCCTTGAGCCAGCGACACCCCAGCATTGAAAGCAGAGACGGCCTGCATAATGAGAGAGAGACGGATGATTTCCTGCATCGTGACAATGCTGACCAGGTTCCTGCTGAAAATCAAGGAGTACATGTGAATCAGGATGATGTCCTGCTTCAAGGAGCGAATATGGAGGTTCCAGCAGATGACCAAGGATCGATCCAAGAGGCGCATGCGATGGAGAACCAAGGAGTGGATATGGCAGAAAAGCAAGGAGCGATCCATTTTGTAGTAATGAGAAACAGCTTCAAGACACCATCTGTCTGTTTTCACAAGGCCCTATACGGATGTGTAAAATCTGTGCTCCTCTGGTACAATCATTTAGCTTCCACCCTCATGGACATGGGTTTCGAGCTTAATCTGTACTATCCATGTGCTGCCAACAAGATGGTCAATGGGAAGCAGTGCACTGTCGCCTGGTATGTAGACGACAACAACATCAGTCATATGGACCCCCAAGTTGTCACCAACGTGATCACGGCCCTTGAAGAGCACATCGGTGAAATGACTGTCACCAGCGGTTGTTGTCACAAGTGCCTCGGTATGGACATTACCTTCAACTCCGACGGAACTGTTAGTATTCTAATGGAAGACTATCTCAAAAGTGTGATCGAGTTTTTGGGTGAACCCATTTCGTCCTCTAATGCCACTGACAAGGGATTGCTAGATGTGAATCCAGACCCACCTGCCGTGGATTCTAAGGAGCGCATTGATCTCTATGGCAGTATTGTCCCCAAAGGACGTGCGTCTGCAGGACAAAAATCCCTGCACATTAACATTCACCACTACTTCATAACCAATCATGTCAAGACTGAAGGTCTCAACATCATTCACTGCCCTGCTGAGGCAGTGCTGGCAGTTTTCTTTACGAAACTACTCAAGGGAGCCCTATTCCGAAAATTTCGAGACGTCATCTTAGCACCCAGCTCCTTTTCCGTACCGGCGACGTCGCTGCGTGAGGAGCGTGTTGGAAAGAATGATAAAACCCCAACTTTAACTGAGAATGCGGAGAAGCATTCGGAAGCGGCGAATCACGCGGAGAAGCGATTAATCCCGGGAGAACCCGGTCGCCGCACATATGCTGATGTCCTCCGAGGATGCGAGGACCTCAAGACTGACGTTCCCCATGGATGCGGGATCGCTGATAGGAACAATGAAAATGTACACCGAGGATGCAAGAGCATCGCAGACGGAGTAGTCTGCACTAACAAGATTGGAGACGGAGTAGTCTCAGCAAAGGTTAGAAAGAAACGTAATGACAAGAAAGGGACAGAGGAGACTGTCACTTTCTTGGAATAATCCCATTGCGTAAGGACTTTGACTTCAGTAGTTATTCCCATCGTAGATCATTGTATTTGAGCCGTCTCTGACACAGCTGCCATCTAAAGGATGGTAGTGGAGACGGACCTCAGGTATAATCTAACACACACTCTTTTTATTTTATAAACTCCACACATTATTATTTTATTTTATTCGTGTGTTGCTCTTGATGTGTCGCTTTTTGCCTCTCTCTCATTACTATATTCATCATCATTTTCATCATCGAATTTTAAACAGTAAGTGCAGCAGCAAATTGCAACATCGGCATGTGTTCGGCAACAGCTACCAAAACTGATAGTAATGCTGGGCAACCACAAGAACCACAACAACAAAAGGATGATGATGATGGTGATTATTCTTCCGAACATTATGCAGCACCATTCCAACATCAGCAACAACAACGACGACGACGTTTGAAACGAGACAAGGTTGACAACGATGATTCTACATTCCAACAACAACAACAACAACAACAACAGTATCAACAACAACAAGAGAACAAGAAAACGAAGAAAACGAAGAAAAAGAAGTCATCGTCATCTTCCAAACTGTTTCAACGACATTCCAAAGATTCTCCCAGTGGTGGATTCGAATCATTGTTGCCATCATTGGTAGGTGTTGGAATATTGGTCTTTGCGATATTGGCGCAACGTGGTTTTCGTGGACGTGTTTCGGTGGCGGGGATCGATTTGGGTACCACCAATTCCGTTTTATGTGTCCAAACATTGTCCAAGGGTGTGGGTGATATAAGTTGTGTGCCAGATACCAACGGTTCACCGATCGTACCGTCCGTCGTTTCGTTTTTGGAAGTACACGAACGACCGGTCGGACCAAGCACGAAAATCAAATCGTTACTGTATCCCCATCCTTCTCAAGTCGTCGTCGGATATCAAGCCAAACCAAGAATCGATTCTCATCCCCATCATACGTTGTATCATGCCAAACGTGTGTTGGGGAAATCTATGACGGATCCAGAAGTTATTCAATTCCAAAAGGAAGTGGATTTTGTTATCGGTACTTCTCTTACTACTAGTACCACCAACAACAACAACAAAAACACCAACAACAATCATGACAACGACAACAACGACAACAACAGTAGTATTGTCTTTGCCATTGCCAAAGATACAACTCCTTCTCATCAACAACAACATGACCAAGAACAACAACAACAACAACAATATCATACGGACGATTATTATACGGTATCACCCCAACAGGTGGGTGGATATGTCGTGTATCATTTGTTACAACTTGCACAAAAGGCGTTGGGTCATTCCAATATCAAGGGGGCTGTCATTGCGGTCCCGGCCAAGTTTACACCGTATCAACGACAATTGACGGCACAGGCGTTTCAATTGGCGGGACTACAGGTACATCGGATATTAGAAGAACCGACGGCGGCCGCGTTAGCGTACGGGTTACATCGTAAACCGAACGTCGATAAAATTTTGGTATACGACTTTGGTGGTGGTACACTCGACGTTTCTATATTACACGTATCGGACGGATTCGTCGATGTCATGGGATGTGACGGAGACGATACACTCGGTGGGGCCGATTTTGATGTCGCCATTGCACATCACTTCGAACGACGCCATGTCGAACTACTACGCAATTTACAATCGTACTACCAACATCACAATCAACAACATCAACATGATGATGATTGGAATACCGAAGCGTTCATCGCACAATGTCCCCGGATCAACGATACAATACCCCTTTGTAGTGTGTCGTCCTTCCATACATTGGGTGAAGCCATGAAGATACAATTGTCTACCATTTTAATGCAACAGCAAGAACAACAAAATGATACCACCACCACCACCAACAACAACAACGCTTCGTCAAATATGGTTGTATCCACTCAATGTTGGGCACTTCCACATAAATCATCCATACCCTCATCTTCTTCCACGACGACCACAACGCCAACCACCACCATGATGAAAACATCATTGTGTGAATCACTGTATTTACAAACCATGACATTGTCGTTGGACGAATACAATACCATCGCACAACCACTCTTTCAACGATCGATACTACCCATCCAACGGTTGTTACACGAGTTGACGTTATCGACCAACGATGTCGACGAGATCGTCATGGTCGGTGGAACGACACGGATGCCACAAATACGACACCTCGTGCAACAACAATTCCCACATATACCACAACTGAACACACACATCGATCCCGACTTGACGGTCGCGTACGGTGCCGCATCCGTCATTGACTAAAACTAAAATATACTATAAAAAAATTATAATAATAATGATGATGATGATAAACAAAACCTTTTATCTGGTTACGTAGGATACGTGTTTCCATTTTTTTTGTATTTTTTTTACACATCATTTTCATGGAAAAAGGTTTTGTTTCACAACAAGAAGGTTTCTTGGTCGTTGTATTTCATTGGTAGGACTTGTACTGTAAAAAAGAAGAAGAAGAAAAAGAAGAAGAAATGCTTATCACTACTCTTAGTTAGTAGAGACTACTGCAGTGATAACGAACTCACAGTTTGGTTTACACACAACCTGTAGTTGAGGCCAATAAACTACTACTAACACAGACATTTGAAGCAAACGAATTTCGTTCAACAACAACAAGAAGAAGAAGAACAGCAACAAAAAAGAGTCCCTTTAACAGGATTGTTGTTCCATTGTACCTACAGACAACCGGAAGCAGTCTCAAACATTGTCGTCGTATCTTCCCTCCCTCCCTCTCCCCGTCCATTTGGCTGAAACTGTATGTAGTCCGGGTGGTTTTTACAAAAAGAAATTTGTCTCGCGACATGCCATCGGCTGTTGTCCATCATTACAGGAACTGGTGTCCACTCGGACCATGCCTGTGTCTTTCATCCCCGGGAGACAATTCACAAATGGAACATTCCTGACTGCCACATAATAAGGCACCGTCATCATCATCATCAGCAGGAGTCGCATTGAGCTTGTCATAGACACTGCATCCATATCGTTCAAAGTTGTACGACAAGGCTGTACACAATACTGGGGATACGGTACAGGTCGGTTCGGAACACTGGCACGACTCTCCCAACAACTGAAAGGGATACGTCAAGGGTGCAACTCTTGAGGATGTTGCACTCCAACCAATCGGTTCTTCAAAGGAATTGACATCATACGGCCAATATAGTCGTTGCCATCGTACATAGTTCATGGTGTCATTGATAGCTTGACGACATTCGACAGTATTGATGATATCTCCAAGGTAATTTCCGAGACTGTTGTTGGTATTGTTGTAATCTTCTTCAGTGCAGGTGCAAGTATATCCACCAATCTCATTTTCGTACTTGTTGGTCATGTAGTTGCAAAAGGCATTGGAGGTTTGCATACTGTTCAATAATTGTTGATTGGGAGTATGATGTGCTGCCGTTGTCATGGCACCATACAGAAGAGCCTGGTTTGGAATCAACGAGAGGACGCAATAGTTTGGGTCCATGTTGTTGTTGCTGCTGTTGTTGCCGTGATTGAAATCGGATCCACAACCAGAGGTATCAAAATAGTAATATCCACTATCAGAATCAGTAGCATCATCAGTTTGAGGGAGACCGCCACAAAGTTGGCAGGCATCATGGAAGGTGCTATATTCCTCTCCAAAAATGTCCTGTTCGACTCCGAATACAGTGCAAATCGAATCTCCCCATGCGACATAGTTGGTGATACGACAATCGGAGGAGTCATCATAACGGTTGAGTTCGAAACATACCGTCGTGTCAGGGTCACAGGATTGTGTTGCACATTCACAGCTGGTACCTGTATATACTATCTGATCGGCATCGTCCACATTGCTGTACTGAAACATGACAACGGTGAAAGGAGCATCATTGGGACGGACGGTAGCATCATCGGTATTGTTGAAGTTTGTAGAGGAGTCCAGAGAAGTATTGTTGAGACCAGAATCAATGGGACTGAAAGAACTATCTTGGATCGGTCTGGTTCCTTGACATTCAATCCAATAACTATCGTGATCACAACGGCACTTCAGCCAAGGTTTCTCCAGGCCGTAGAATCCCATGACGGAAAAACAAAAAGCTTCAAAGGAATCGTAATAAGACACTGTATCGGTAGGTGTAGTAGTGTAATCGGGCGTTGATGTGCCATCGACCAACATTGCGATAACGATTGTGAAAATGATGACCAAGACAATTATAGCAGAACACATGATTGCCTTTTGGCTGTCACTGCATTTTTTATTGTTGGACCGTTGAGTTGCAGCAGATTTCGAATCGATTGGAATTGCAACCGCCAATGGCAGAGTGGAATCCTGCTCTGTCCTCATTGCCTGCTGAGTAGCAGTAACAGGTTGGCCACGAGAAGTCGATGTGGGTCCAAAGAAATCATTATCGATCGCCACGGGAGGAGAAGAAAAATCAATAGCGTCCAAAGAGATATCCAGGCACATTGTGAGTGTCGTGTTGTTTTGTGAGGGTCCTATCGTTTTGATGAGGAAGGAAAAGATGAACCCTCGTTGGAAGGAAGTGATATTTGGAAGGTGCACCAAAAACCTTATTACTGTAGACTAGATTTGAAGATATTGAAGATTGTGAAATGAACTTCTGTTCTACTCTCAATCACAATCTCGTCATGCCACATTTTTTATCATAGAGGATTCAAACGGGTCGCGGTCGACCGACCATCACACGACTTGATGAACCATGTAAACGACTTGTTACCATTCCGAGTGAGACGGATCTTTACAGTTTTATTATTACAGTTTATAACGGCAATTTTTGGGAGCAATTAATTATTTCATTACTGAATGCGTTGACGGACTGTGAGTAAGTACAGTAGGAACTTTCTGCATCGTACTATGGTAGTGCAGCAAAAGACCGGTAAAGTACCTATTTACAGTTAATTAAGTAATAAGCTCTCTCTCTATGAATGGAGATCAATTGATCCCCACTCGTATGATACGAGATGACCAGTTACCTACTACCTAGTACGGTACTACGTACGGTAGGAATGTACGTTACCAGTAATGTTGCTACATGCCACTACGTAGTACGTAGGATTACAGGGGTACAGGGGTACCTACCACGTAGCTACGGTATCGGTAGGAGAACACATCACTACTGACCGTCACACCGTCACACTCAAATGTCAACGAGGAATAAAATCAATCAATCATCAACGATCGTCGTCCAGTGTCGATACTGTTGCTGTTCCCGTCGAGGGACGACGGGAAGAATACCCACGGGATGGTAGACGTGGGACAGTGTCCAACTGCTTCTTTTTTTTCACCCAAAAGGTATGCATCGGGTCTTTCCCCTTGATATCGATACGACCACGAGCAATCAACAATGCGGTAGGATCCTGTTGTTGCAACAACCGTGCCGATACGGCCGAACAATGGACACAATCGGCCTGCGAATGACTCTCCATCCGTGACGATACATTCACTGTATCGCCAAACAGACAATACCTTGGATTACGTGATCCCACAACATCCGCCACTACCGGTCCGGAATGAAAGCCAACTCGAATCGAAACATACCCCTTGCTCGGATCATCCACATCGATCAACGTCGAATTGGCGGCAGCAACTGCATCCAAGGCAAAGTCGGCAATTCGCTTCACATGATCCGTACTTTGATCGCAAATCAAATTCGTGGCACCCATCCAACAATCACCGATCGTTTCGATCTTAAAGACATTATGGGCCTGCGACAGTGCATCAAATTTCAAATACAATCGATCCAACATATTGGCAATTTGGATGGGCTGTAACGTTTCCGATATGGACGTATACCCCACAATGTCACTGAAGAAGATAGTTACCATGTCTTTGGATTCTGGCTCAACACGTCGTCCATCACGAAGTGCCTTGGCAATGTGAGGTGGAAATACTTCGTCCAACAACGAAACATCCCGATGGTGTAGTTGCTGTTTCTTGGGTTGCATTGAAAACAACGTCTCACCAGGTTGGACCATGTCCACGTCCATTATCTTTACTCGTAGATCCAAATCTTCAAACGTCGGCCGTTTCGACGGTGTTGCCTCCAAACAATCTACCATCATGGATTGGATCTCTGTGGGACAACTCTCCGGTACGGGCGGGCGTTTGTTAATGGCAGAATCACACACGTCCTTTAATACTTTTTCAAAGACCTCGCCTTCATACGGATTCTTCCGGGAGTAGATCTCATACAAGATGATACCAAACGAATACACGTCGCTCTGCGAAGTGCAGTTTGTTCTTCCCAAAAGGACTTCCGGCGCTGTCCAATAGGGCGTTCCTGCCGCTCCCAGTCGTTGTTTCTGTGTCAAACCAAAGTCGGCTACCTTGGCACGAAAATGACTATCCACAAGGATATTCTGTGCCTTCAAGTCGCCATGGATTACGTGAGGCGTAGCAGCATGTAGGAATCGAAGTCCACTGCATATGTCGCGAAGAATGGGCAAAAGCTGCTCTCCTTCAATCAACATTGTTTCATTATGCAACAAGTCCCACAAGGATCCGTGCTCCATCCATTCCATGACAAGACTCGGTTCATCCACTCGATTGATAACGGCTCCTATCAAAACCAAATGAGGAACAGAAATGGGGAGGGGTGGGTTAGACTACGCAAAACAGCCAACTTGGAGGAAAAGTATCAAAACCATCGAGCAACGTACCCATCACTGTGGTGATGCAAGGATGACGAAGCTTGGACAAATGGCGCATCTCTTCAATGAACTGTGTCTTTAACGCAAAGTACTCATCTCGAGGAAATTGAAAGGTGCCGTTCCAATTTCGTCTTCCAACAGTGCGGAAACCTGCTCTAGTACCTGTTTCACTGTAGGATTTCCCCATCTCCATCGATGAAAGATCGGAATCGATTCCAATTTCAATATCACTCTGATTCCTAGACGAACTTTTACTCTGACCTTCTGAAGCTTCAAAATTGTTACGAGGGGGGATGACGCGTTTCACGGCAACATGTGTCCCTCGATACTCGGCTAGAAAAACTTCACCAAACGTTCCTCGTCCCAGAATCTGTGGCGGAGTTTTGAACTTGAGTTCGCTTGCATTAATTTGCCACAGCAAGTCACTTTGTCGACGCTTATGGTCAGCATAGAGGTACACCGCGGCCGTAATAAAAATAATTAACAAAACTGCTGCAAGAGTGCCAGCGAGAATACTTCTGGACGTCTTGTTGGGAGCTACCACGTCCAGATATATGGCTAAATTGTCGGGAGAAACACAAGCGTTGGCTGTCGCAAAAGCAGAGTCGCAAGCTGTGACTTCATTTGTGATTGTAAAACTGAAGCCCCTGTCGAGGCCAACAGAACCGGCAACTGCATTGACCGTCACTGTTGCAACTGTCTCGTTGTCGTATAGGACCACACGTGATGGCACTGTGTATATTTCCACATCGACATTCGACAACACTTTCGGTTCGATCCATACTGCACCCCGAATAGGCTGAGCTCCCAAGTGAACGAAGTATTGCGCAGAAAAGCCATTGTCCTCTGACAGTACAAGGTTTTCCTCATATGTCACGTGTACTCTTGCGTCGTCAACTTCGCATCTTGTTCGATGTACTCTGCCGGAAATCCAACCTGGAATGGTCATGTTTTCATCTCGGTAGTGCTCTGGATGACAGCAAACTTCTTCGACCTGTGTCACAAAGTTAAAATGGTAGCATATGGGAAAGGCATTGGGGAGCCTACCGTCGTAGGCAAAGTATCGACAATTGTCAAGGATGGAACAGTACTCGGCGCATTTTGTTGCAGATTCTGCCGCTTCGGAAAACAAGGGTGAGGATCTGCTGATGGCATGCAATGTTTCTGTTGACAAGTATTGAGTAAAATTTTCATAAACGGCATCGATTCCTGGCCGATCAATGTCTAGTTTGCAAAAACTCCAGTTACGTCCTGACTTTCCTACTTGAATCTTGTCGGTGGGTCCGATACTACAACAGATATCTCCATAGCTTTGTTCCCTCGTCGAGATGACATTGGCGATTCCGGCCAGACCATCGGCATTCTCGTAGGTTACTTTTTCCAAGTTGGGCATGAACTCGAGTACTTCCGGCGAGAGATAGGTGAGATTGGCTGGCAGTAACAGCTCCTCTACCGACTCGAATCCGACCAAGGACCTGCTACCCAATATCAAGAGCCGTGGATTGTCTCGCAAATCAAGTACTTTGGGTCCCCACAACTCCACTCCGATTGTGGTTGGTGGAAGTATGAGGTTTCGTCCCCTGCAGTCAATGGTCCGTGATGCCATATCGCACGAACAAACACCGCAAACTTCTCCTCGAGCTTCAATCGTATCCTTCCAAAAGACCGTAAATGATCTCTCTCTAAAGTCGGAATTTACCAATCGAACATGATCGGATGGCATCCATTCACTAAGGAAGCAATCCTTACCGTCCGATAGGGCAAAGTTGCAATAGGGATTGGCATGACATGTTTCACAACAGCGATGCAAGTTGAGAAATTCAATGCGTCGGAAATACTCGGGTGAAATAACAAGTCGAAGATCGGGTTCGATTATGCATTGGGAAAGATCTTGCTCGGTGGCATTGTACTCTTTCAGCGCTTGTAAATTTCGTAGTTCCAACCTACCATTGATAAAGCTGCCCTTGTCTCCCTGTGAATCAATAACAATCTCAAATTTGACGCCACGTATCTTGTCCTTGTCGAGCACCTTGTTTCCTTCTACACCGGACCATCCCGTCTTCCAAAAGGGACTCAAATTGTTGCCGTCGCCTTGCAGTTCCACCACGATTGTCCCTGACTCGTTGGGACGGTTCTCCAAAATGTAATGAAAGCTGTAATAATTTTCGAGTTGTTCGGCATTGTAGGTACAGTCACCGACACAGTCACTCCCATCAAACAAAATCAGTCGAAAGTGGCCACGTCCCGACTCCGATAGAGGTGTGACGACAGTATAGTCCAATGACACGGCAGCAGCACGAGACAAGTTGTAGTATGCCCGGGAGGGTGGAATATGTTGATAGGAGAGGTATCCGCCCCACGATTCTCGTTGTTCGACCAAATACTGCATGACCATAGTCCCATCGTTGTTTACGTTGAGCCATTCTTTGGTTTTATTTTCCGAAAGAGAAGAGTCATGGATGATTCGCTGGATGGTTTGGTCATGAATGGCTTCCGGATAGGATTGAGTATGAAGAAAGGCCCCCATCAGGTCTGGACCGCCATCGAAGCTGAGCTGATCGATACGAAATGTACCCCTTTGAGAATTGATTGCTTGGTCAGGAAACACCAACATTATACGCCAACCTCTGTTAAAAAAACGGGAACAAGAGAGGCAATGTTTTTTAGACACGGGTTTGCAGTGTCATCATACAACAGGACTTTACGTACTTGATTCGATCTAGATCTAGCTTTTCGTTGTTGGATCCTTGGACTCGTTGCCAATCCGAAACTGCTGTAGTAGGTATACGCACTTGATGCCATTCAGTGCTATTCAAGAGTGGAATAGAGTTCTGATACTGCCAAGTTTCCATGTGTTGACATCCACCATTTGTCGATGGATCTTGTAGTTGCTTTTGTTGTTGTTGTTGTTGTTGTTGTAACTGATCGTCATCTTGACAGAAAGACGCCATATCAACGAGAGAGAATTGGAGTTCGGGGAGAGAAGTTCCTTCTTGGGCACGAAGAGAATACCAAAAGGACACAAAGGAAGCACCGTGAACATTGTGAACCCGATGCTCCTGTGGAAGGATACCTTCCAGCAATATAGAGTTGGTGTTTTGCGGTTCATAGTCCACTTGTAGAGCGAGTTTTCCAAACACGGCATCGCTGGAAGCCAAGATCTTAGACGGCTTTGACGATGGATCTTCTAGTAATACCACGTCGTTGACAACATCTTCTTCAAACGGCTCTAGAACATACGACACCACTGAAGTTTCATCATCGTCGATTCCTTGTTGTGCGGAGATTTGTGATGTTGGATACGTTATTACAAAGAAAAGCAGAATGAACTGCACGAAGATGGTGCATGTGATCATTCTGTATAGCTGCTTGTGTTCTTGTTTCTATTGTTATTGTTGTTGTGGAAAAGTCCCAACCTATCTTTGAATGTGTTGATCCGTGAAACTCGAAGAATTAACAGAAAGTACGGAGTACCTCATCACCTCATCACTACGATTAACTGTAAAATGTCACACAACACCATCACAACAAGCTTTACCACATCAGTTTTAACTCGTTGTGGTGGCAAGAGGCGAAGGACTACCACAAATGTCCCATTACTTTATTATGTAAAAGCTGTTTCTCATCAGGTCGCAACGAATCTTCCATTCATTTCATTCTCTCTACTCTATACCACATAGTAGAAGAAGAAAATATTTAAAGACAAAGATGTCTTATTTAGAGAGTTCGATATTTGGAAAGAGAAAGAGGGATAGGAACGTCTCGTCTTCCATCATCACTCGCTCATAATTCGCTCGCGACTGGATCGAGGGCCTACATGTCTTTGAAACGAAGCAGTAAAAATTCCGAAATTGCGTAATTCACAGTCAATAATTAACGTTTCAATTTTACTGTTAGAAATAAGAGTGAATGCAAGGTACCGGTAACCGGTAATATTATTATTTTGACAATAAGTATCTCTGCACACCAAAATTCTAAAGAGTACTCGCGGTCATGATGATAAGTTTTTGCATCCTTCATCTCACGTCTGGAAGGAAAGAAGTCTCTTTTACATAATAGTACAAATGGAGTATTTAAATGTAAAAGAAGTGTATCTGCTACACTTCCGGGGTTGACGATGGTCTTCAACACCACTTTTTGTGAAACAGCTTCGCACAGTACGGTTGTTGACCTATCATACCATCTAAACATACTACCTACCAGGTACGGTAGTCTCGATGCTAGGTACCGTAGTACCGTAGCTATCTACTGGCCGTTGCGCGTCAGAAGCACCGTAGTACAGGTTACATAGGTAGAGCTACCGGTAGTAGTGAATCGAGTTTTACCAAACAAGATGTATTATATAAAAATGGAATTTTACAGTTAGTTAATTTTAGGTAAATAACAATCCTTGCTTGTAATAATATTCACAGTCAATTGTGAATGTACTGCTGTAGCTACTACTCCGGAGTACCGTAGTAGAGGACTGTACGATAGTACGACTTGTCCAAAACCGGGTTGTCGGACTTTGGGACCCCCTTTCGGTCCCACAAAACCGGGTTAATGGATGATGATGCTTTGCTCATTGCAAACGTACCATTCGACTCGGGAGTACCGGTATAAACTTAACAGTAACCACAAAATAATCATGACGACACCGATGATGTCGTTGATTGCATCCATGTATTTTACACCAACCACAAGGCATCATTGAAACCATGCCGTCATCACCAACCAAGTCACCACAAGAAGAGGATTGCAACAACAAGAGGAAGGATGATGTCTACAATGCTTTCACATCTACTGATTCTTCCGTTCTGTCGTCTCCATTTTTCCATATCCGACCAACACTTCACAATGGATTTGGATGTTTTGCAAGTGTTGATATTCCACGTCATACTATCATCTTGATAGAACAACATCCCTTGATATGTGGACCGCAATTGGAATTGGCATTGAACCATCACGAATCTGGAAAACATTCTTGTCAGGAAGATGATGATACGTACTTACGAGATGTGTGTCAATTGTCTTTCCAACAACGGCAACTAGTATGGCAAATGCATGATCAATACAATTCCAATAATACAAACAACAGCATCAACAGCAACAGCAACAACAAACATCAACAAAATGGACTAAATGAACACAAACGTCTGTGGGGAATATTTTATTCCAACGCCTTTTTCAATGACGAATTGGGATGCAATTCTCTTTACTATTGGGCTGCAAAGTTCAATCATTCGTGTCGGCCAACTGTTGGGTATGACTTTGATGGACCGTCCATGCGACTGTGGACGACAAGGTTTGTACATGAGGGAGAAGAACTACACGATTGTTACAGTGACGTCGTCTATCATCAGCCAGCGTATCGACGGCAACTCTACTTGCATTCCAAATATCAATTTTACTGTCAATGTGTGGCATGTTGTCGTTGGGGTTATGGTTCTGTCACGGAAAAGGATGACAATAACGACCAAGACGACAAGGACGATTTGATTCAAGAACAAAGTGATGTCCGACGATGGAGGATCCAACAAATTGCCAAGAACTTACATGACGAACTGGGTATCGACTTTTTGTACAGTCCAACCTTGGAGGAAGAGGTGGAACAGATTGTCATGGCAAGTGAAAATAATCAAGAGGAGGAAAGTCATCATTCCCATGGCAGTATCAATGACAGTGAAGATACATTATCAACAACGTTTCCATCCTTGGCCAAGAAACATTCGTATCACCGTGACAACAATGGTTCTTCCTCCTCCTCCTTTTCTTCTTCCATTCCCTTCAAGCATCATCAACACAACCCTAATCGAAAGCAACAACCAAAGACGCGGCATTTGGACCTGGTCCTAGAATACCTTGAGCTGTTGCAACAAGAAGGCATCGATCATGACACCTTGGACGTTTGGATGTTGGCCTACGACTTGGCCGTGTTTCTACGGGCCACAAACATCCTTCAACATTATCGACTGGCAGACACTTGTTGGCAAGTCCAACTCGTACACAAGGGTCAACGACATCCTACCACCCTATCACTGCAAGAGAAATTACGGAACCAATACACTACAACGTATTAATGACTATAAAACTAACAGTAAATGTAGGAAAAGCTTCACCATTAAAACTACCGTACTACCGTAAACATGTCACTGCTTACCTCTACGTAATAAAATCATAGATTCCTTCACGATTCACCGTCCCCAAAAAGAGAACTTCTCTCTACTAGCTAGTAGCTAGGATGGACGCAATAAAATAAAAAAAACATAAAGAGCAAGTGGAGCGACGACAAAGCTTCTTCCAAAGGACCACCTATGATGGACATCAAACTGCCTGTGACGCAAAGGTAAAGTTTATTTATAATTCACAGTCATCAGGATACGTACAGGTTATGTGTGGATTTCTAATAGCACGAGGATAGAAAGTCCCTCATCCCAAAAATCTACTACGGTACTCTATCAAACTACGTGTGATACTTCATCGTCTTGTTGGCGCGATGCTTATCATCGAAGGAGAATCTTTTTTAGTCCTCGGTTCTAGCTAGATCTTCAATGTTCGAAGGCAATTTTCCAACAAATCAACGGCGACTTAAATGAACCCATGAGACGAGCACATTAATGACGGATGGCGCATTCAACATACTGAAAGAGCCTTTTTCAAGACGTAATGCAGTAGAGAACAACAATGAGCTGGCTGAGTTGGTTGCTTTCGTATGTATATCTTCTCTAGGTCTCCTCGGTTCTGATGAGGAAGCAAGGAGAAAAAGTACGAACTAATCTACTCTAAGGTGCTTGTGGGTGACTCCCTAATGATCTGTCGTAGTTATGACATTATTCCTATTTTGTCTTCTTCTTGTTCTTACTTGCAGTTAATGTTCGATCGTTCTGTTGCTTGTCACATTCTCTCTCTTTCGACAAAGAAACATCTCTTTTATCGCCCGAAGTGCTTCAAATTCGCAATTCGAGTGAGACCTTTTCATCCGGAAATGTAATACGGTACTCCACAATACTGTCGCCCGCCCGGGTGTTGCATCAAGTCATTCAGCTTACAGGCAGTATGTGCACCTCAAACATTCACACTTTTCACCGTTCATTAGGAAAACATTGAATACAAATTTTCAACATGCCATCGTCTGGGAAGTCTCCATACATTCATGTCGGGACGCAGAGAGCCTTGCAGTTGATATCCCACCAAAACAACGAGGGCGTTACACTGTACAATCAGGGAAAGTATGCCGAAGCAGTGAAGGTATTTAAGGAGGCCACTAGCACTTCCAAGAAACTTTTGGGTCGACCTCTTGAAGAAGTGAGTAGCACTGACAATGGAGATGTACTATGCACATCACTACAAGTTTTACCTTCGCAAACAGCATGTGACAACGATGTCAATGTTTCTACTGTTTATTGGAAACCATTCGAGGTCGTGTTCACATTGGTATCTTGCAAGTCTGTGCTGGCCAATTGCAAAAGTCGATTGTTTCTCTCAAGACTCTCGGCCATCATGATCTTCAACATGGCCTTGACCCATCATGCGATTGCAATGATGTCAAGCGAGGACAACGATTCCACAACAAATCGAGAATTTCTTTCAAAGGCAAGGCACTTGTATAATTTAGCTTATTCGATCCCACAGGGAGAACAGGAACAAGAGGTCATCGATGAAGCGATGCTGCCCTTGTTTGTCAAGGCCGTTTTGAACAACCTAGGCCATTGCTTTTCCTCCTTGGGTGATATCAATAACTCTGTTGCGTGCTATGAGCTCCTACTGCGAAGTATCATGCTATTCCAACAGGATCGTCACATCCAATATCGGACCTCTAGGGAGTCCAAGGAAAGCTTTCCCAAGGACCATTCCACGGCTTGCTTTTTGGACAACACATTATTTTTGATCCTCAAAGACCCCTGTGGGGCTCCGGCAGCTTGATCACCAATATACCAGTGAGTCGTAGTTTTCTTACTTTCAAACGATAGATAGAATTTAATTTTTTCTTGGCTGTCTTCTTCCAAGCCACACACACATCCTTCAACAATATCGATTGGCAGACACGTGTTGGGAACTTCAACTCGTACACAAGGGCTAACAACTACCAGCAAAGTATGGTATTAGAATTTGGGTTACAATCGCCATTGTTAGCACTCCATTGGCATGCTCATGACGAGCCAGTTCCCA
Organism: Nitzschia inconspicua; assembly: GCA_019154785.2. Classification (NCBI taxonomy): domain Eukaryota; phylum Bacillariophyta; class Bacillariophyceae; order Bacillariales; family Bacillariaceae; genus Nitzschia; species Nitzschia inconspicua. The sequence goes on from JAGRRH010000023.1 coordinate 99,251, forward strand.
GTGATACGAACGTACCATGGGTCGATGATCCTTTTACTCTGGTTTAGCTATGATTGCTACGGTAGAGTTCTTCTCTCTCCAAATAGCGACCACGATGAAAGGACTTCGTTTACTGAAAACAATCAATGACGGCGTCTTTTGATAATGATGTGAATTCATATGATACAGAGACGGAAAGCATTCCGACGCAACGAAATTACTCTTGTTGCTGAAGTCACGCTCTTATGTACAAGTTTGTTGAAACTGCGCAGTCATGATACGGTAACACACTACCGTATTACAAATAGGAGAAACAAAGCGTTCGTTCAGACGAATAGTGCGATGCGAAGAAATGTCAGAAATGGAACGGGTCGAAGGCCCCGAGATAGATAAATAAGGCACTACAGCTAATAGGAGAGCTCACCTCAGTTGCCACTAACTGTGAAGGTTGCTATTGATGTTGCGCATACGACTACATACTATCGGTAGGTAGCTAGCTACCGGAAGTTTTGTTGAAAGATACCTATGCTAATATATCCCGACTATATTTTCAGTAGCTACTACTCGGAGTAGCTACCGGCAGTTTGTTGAAAGGTGCCTTTGCTAATATGTCACGACTCTATTATCGGTAGCTAGCTACCGGTAGTTTTGTTGAAAGGTGCCTTTGCTACGCACAATGGATCGAACATATCAATCACATCAAAACGGGGCATGTAATGGATGCGGATCCAATGCTACCATGTTTGAACGCAATCGAAATCAGCACAGGATTTTTTTGCCGATAAAGCTTTAACTGTAAACGCTAAGTACGAAAATAATGTAGCATGTTGGTAGCGTTTTCGAAATGAAGAATTATAAAATTGGTGAAAGAGGCGTCAAGTTGCGAGATACTACGAAGTCCAGCTTTCGTCGTGGCGAACATTGAGAATCATAGAGAGCTGGCAGACCTTTCTCATCAAAATTATCACCTGCATGGCACCGTTGCATGCGTTGTCGCAAAGTCATGTGCGGCGGGACATCAACCACTGTCATTGGTGAATTTTGATGATCATTAATAATCATCATTTCGGTCACGTTGCCGAATCTGCCACCACGATTGGGTAACGAGACGTGAGACGTAGAGGATGAGGAGTCCGCAGACCATCTTTGATTTTTCATGGCCGGCGAGACTTCTTCCACACACATTTCACCATCACAATGATTGCGACTTTTGTTGGTTTCAACAGAGGCCAGATCGAGATCCCGTAAGAAAGTTTCGACATCCATGCCTCGTTCTCGTGCTCGTTGGGCACACTCCCTCGAGCGCTCTGAGTAGAGTTGAGCCAATTGATCGGGATTCTTTGTCTTACAACGTTTTTGTTCGCCAAGTACAAAGAGTTGCGTCTTTCGAATAATTTTGCACCGAGCGGCCCTTTCTTGACTGGTCTGGATCCCCCAAACACGCTGTGCAATGATTTGTTGCCGGTGCCGCTCTGACTTGACTTGTTTGGAAATTTGTTTCATCAAGGATTGTTCCCTTCTTCGAATGTACTTGTAATCGGCATTGGAATACCATAGATCCTCTTGTTCGTGAGAAGTGATGTCGTCCAAATTAGGGACAAAACGAACGAGCACAATGGGGTTGAAACTCAACACTGCGACAGAGCGCACCGAAGATTGGTCCGTTCCTTTTTCTTGCATTCTGCATGCGATGGCAGTACTGTCTCCGTGAGGTAAAGTCTGAAAATCAATTGTTGGAAGAAACAGTGACGGATAGGAGGATAAGAATTCCGAGTCCATCTTGTACGCCCTTGCTCTTGCGAGGCTCGTAAAGTTGATTCTTTTGTGGCTGTTGAACGAATATATGATTTTTTTTGGTTGTGTGAGAAATTGATTGAGCCTTGAATGGATCACGAAGCTTCCGATCACATCAAATCAATAAAATATACTCCGTATATATATATGAACGATTCCAATCTTTCTTCATCATTTCAGCATCATTCAAAAATCGTTTTTGATTGATATTATTTTTATTCAAGGTTGTTCTTCTTTTCCCTTAAACAACAACAACAATAAAAGGGTTACTCTAACGGTAGGCTTCATTGCTATTTCGGTGCATCACTACCGATTTTTTGTTCGTCTGAGCCCCCATTATTGTGCCTAAGTGGGGAGAGGAAGGAGAAGAATCGAGATGGTTTAGGAAGTCTTGCAACGACAAAACGATGCGTCCTACATTTTAGGAATGTTGCGGATTCTGTATTTCCTACTTCTATCATACGAATAAAACATAAAGTCGAGGATCAAATATTGCAAGGAGCAGAATAGTGACGTTTCTTCGAAAAAACTCTCCTCATGACAGCATTATTCCATAGAACAAGAACCCGTACGCACTTGAAAAACAACATTTTGCGATGCTCGTTGTTGAGGATGTCGGGATGATGATTTAAAGGGCCGTCTTTCCAAACTGATCGAAGGAATCGTCAACGGAACCCAAATCTTATTTTTGTGTCCGAACCTCAAACAGTGTAGTAAGGCAGACTTCTGTTAAGAGTCTACAAAAAAATATTTAGAAAAATACTAACTTGAAGTCGAAGGAAATTGTAGCAGCGCTGTTGACATCGCGAATTCTCTTTTGAATGAAGCGACTACTTTTCGACGTCAATTCTCTCCTTGCCCTTTTTCGGCATTGGTTTGCCGCCACGGCACACAACTCCGTGGAACGCTATGAGGAGCTCAGGAATGCACCGATAGTTTTTCCAAAGGATCATTCCACCAATTGCTGTTGGAATTTGGAAAAACACATTCATTAGGATCCTCAAAGACCCCGATCTTACACCGGCAGCGTAATAAGCAATATGTGCCTGTAGTGTCATCTAGTAGCGAAGGTGTATCATTCACGCTTTTAATGATCTGATTTTGCAAAAGATAAAAGAAGCCTTCAGACCATCCCTATAGTTGCGAATTCATGCAAGCGTGCCTAGGTAGATATGCCAAACATATGATGTCAATAGAGATTGCTTCAGCACCTTGTCCTCTTATCGTGGTAGAGAGTGTAATATCCCAGGTTTGTGAGCGCCTTAACTCGTTCATCCACAACCCATATTGAGCTCTTGGGAAACTTATTAGGGCGCGTGTTAAGGAATCCAACTATTGTGCCAGGTAGTTAGAAAATACTACTGCGTCATCACCAAAGAAGAGCATAGAAGGACGACGACGCTGGATGACGCACCGCAGAGGAAGAAGCGGTCTGAAGACTAACTGTAACCAATAGTGGTCTTGCAGACTTTCATCGGAACTTTCGTAGGAAATAGGAGAAAAGAGACCTTCGACAATTCTAAGCGACAAAGCGTCACAAAGAAGTTTTGTCTCAGAAATTGATGAATGAGGCTGTACAGTTAGCCGCGTGAAAGAATTCTACCTGCGAACTTCGATAAATAAATCCTCTTCGGTAGACGAACAGTAGAACCGTTCATCGGGAGAAAAAGGGTAGGAATCATGTCAGAGGAGAATATGTCTTGAGGTCCCGAGATACTCGATAAAAAGATGGGAGAAGGGCTCCTAGAAGAGGTTGGATACCAATTTTATGATGTCGCGGTCCGAAATTTGTGAACATACTTTTCATAATAAAACTTGATTATGACTTTACTTAGGTTTGTCGGGAAACGAAATATTACTCTAATAGCTAGTAGTAGAAACAGCAACAAAAATCATAGATGATGAAGAGTCGCTTTGAATAAAACCTGTTAAACGTTAGTTTCAAAATTAAGCAGCAGGGTAGGAGCGTAGTAGCGTTTCAAAAATGCATTTTTATGAAAAGGAAGGAGACGACGAGTTGGCAGCTGCTGCAAAGTCCAATTTACGGCGTTGCGGCAATTGGGGATGAAAGGGTAGATCCAGCTCATCATCATTTTCTTCAACTTGGCGTCGTCGCAAGTGTTGCCGCAATGTAATATGAAGTGGGACATCGACCACTGTCATGGGCGTGGACTGATTTTTATCAGTTTCAAGCATACTGGCGCCGTTGCAACTGCTGCCACCACGAGTGGGCGACGAAGAGTGTGAGGTGGAAGACGATGAGTCTGCCGACCACCGTTGATTTTTCATGACCGGAGAGAGATTTGGAGGACTTTCCCAGCAAGCTTGCGAACGGCCCCTTTCACCATGCAAATGATTGTGGCACTTGTTGTGTTCAAGCGAGGCCAGCTCTAGACTCCTCAAGACAATTTCAACATTCATACCTCGTTCTCGTGCTCGTTGGGCACACTCCCTCGAGCGTTCTGAGTAGATTATGGCCAGTTGTTCGGGGTTGTTTTTCATGAGCCGTTGTTGTTCCTCCAGTACCAAGAGCTGGGTTTTCCGAATGTTTTGGAACCGATCGTCTCTTTCCCGACTGGTTTGGAGTCCTAAGACACGTTGGGTCATACTTGGTCGACAGGTAAAGTAGAGATGCTGTGAACGTTCCATCGCGGCTTGTTGGGAAATTTTCTTCATCAAGGTTTGTTCCCTACTTCGTATGTTCTTGTATTCGGCTCTGGAATACCAAAGATCGTTGTGCTCTTGAGGAGTGATTTCGTCCAAATTGGGGACAAAACGGACTAGAACAATGGGGTTGAATTGCAATGTCAAGGAAGGCGAGAATGAGTTAGAGGAAGAGGAGAGAATAGAAGTCGCTGGCTTTTGGTTCGTTCCTCCCCGTTTCATTTTGCCGGACATATCAAGACTGTCTATTTGAGGTTTTTTGGGATGATCAATCGTTGGAGGAGACGGAGGTGAAGAAGTTAATTCCAAGTACATAGTGATTTCAATCGCTTGCTCTTGTAAGGCATGTTGAGAAGGGTATTCATTCCTTGTTGGCCGTTGCATGATGATAAGGGGGGGGATGAAATAATACTCTGATATCAGAAGATTTTTAGATTTTGAATCTATTATTTTTGCGTAAGAAAAATGCTGAGACTTCAAAGGTTTTGACCGATCGATTGGATTCCCTTGATGAAGTCATTAACTTGATAAGTGTCCAATTATCACTTTATTAACCTAGACGGAACACAAAGATGACTCTGCTCACTCTATGATACCTACTCCAGAGTAGACATCCTCAAAACTCAAAACCAGTGACAACACTCGATTATTCATTGACGTAAGCCATTATTGCATAGGTGCGGATATCAAAGAGAGCATGAATGATAAGGTTAATTATGGATTCTGATAGCTTCTCGAATGTTGTTAAACGATTCTCGACGATGACGTCAATAAGAATCTTTACGCACTAAGAACAAACTAATATTACGACTATTTATACAATGTGTATTTGGATAATGCGAGAGGGATGTCAGAATGATGATTTATTTACTTACTGTTATTAATGACACTGTAACAGTAAAGTTCTGTTGTTATTTAGGAGACCATTTTCGCGAGGAACTACCAAATTGGAGAGTTTGAACTGCCGCAAGTTGTACCGACAAGACAAGACCATCAAGTAGGTAGTGGTAGAAAAAGTCCTGGAAAAGTTGTCATCGGCTCACGTTAGTACGACGGTGAAATCCTGGGAGTGGGTCGGGGTCATCAATTAGCTTGGTAGTTACTTAGTATATATTATAGGATTCCACGTCGCGTGTTGGAAAAGTATGCCAAGTCTTGATGGGATACCGTTCCGTCAGTTTCGCGGACCAACCAGTCGTTGTAATCGTCCGCCAGATAAAGGTACATCATGTTGACCAGGGCATATACCACTGTCATAACAAACACAGTTTGGACGATACGAAGGGGCAAACCGATCATCACAGAGTAAATCAACCCAAAAACACTGGACAAGATCATACCCATGAAGACGGTCAAAACGTCGGAACTTCCAGAAATATCCTCGGCCGGAGGGGACGTCGAATCAGCAGCAGCAGCAGGCTTGGTCGTATCATCGGCCGAAGCGATGTTCTCTACAGTGATCGACATTGTGGGAGCAGTCATCATTCCCTTTTCGTCCGTCTCGGTACCGACATCTTTACTGGGTGCCTTGGCCAAACTTGGTACTTCGGCTGCTTCAACTGCAGCAGGTGTTGCTGCCGGTGGCCGATCCTTCAGGCTCAATGCCGTGTTGATCATGGAGCTGGAATACTGTTCCCGCACCAACATGGCTTCTTCGACGATATCATCCAAGGAGTATTCAAGTTCCTTGGCTTGTTCGTCGATATAGGTGACAAACCCTAGAGGACGGTCCAACTCTTCCACATTGGGGATCATCTTCCACCCACCGTCACTAGTGCTATTCTTGTTGTATCGGACACCTGCCTTGTCGAAAAGAAGCATGACCGAGTTGTCTGCTAAAATGGTCACACCAACTTCCAATGCGGCCAACGTAGAGACGTGAGCTCGTTTCATATAGACATCGTCCGGCATGGGGGAGATGTACTGAAAGAGATCGGGTGCCGTGATATTGCCATAGGGTCGCCGTACGACGTAGGTTGCCAATGGTGAAGTGAATTCAAAGGGTACGTACTGTACCGCTTCTCGAAATTGCGACAATAGTTGCTTTTCGATTTGTTTCATGGGAACATCGGGTGGCAAGTTGGGAATGACGGGATTGATGCTCATGCTACGATCCGACAAGGACTTGAAACGTTTTCGGGGTGAATCACGCAATCCTGCCACGACATTTCGCAATGGTGACATGGCCGTCAAAGATCCTACACCTCCTCCTTTTCGTGGCGTGCCACCCTGGTTTTGGTTGTGTGCTGGTGGTTGGGACTTGACCCAGGCCATGGCCGCTTCTGGTCCGTCCGTTTCGGCCAACTGTAACATGTATTGGAAATCGATGTTGGAATTGGATCCCGGTGGTGGCAACTTGTTCGCCAGTTGTTCGGCCTTGGCAACCTTATCTTGTGCTTGTAAAAGTTGATCCTCCAATTGTTTGATTTTAACAAGCGCGGCGGTTTTTTCTCGTTCGGCTTTTTGGTAGGCCTCTTCCAAACGCTTTTCCGATTCACTAGTCACTGTTGCTGATGCTTCTGCCGAATCGGCGGTAGCCACAGCAGAAATTGTTCCGTCGGGAGGAGATCGTGCCAGACGACGAGGAGGCGTCGGTGGTTCGTCCTTATTCGATGGGACTTCTGCTGGTTGTGCTTCTGTTTCGGCCACAGCATTGCGCATCATGTTGATCTTCTCTCGTTTTGTGGAAGAAGGCATTGGGAGGGAGATTGGCGGTGACGATGAGGAGGAAGTGGTCTTGTTGTTGTGGGTGGCAACCTGCGGTGTGGCCATGGGAGGTGCGGAAATACTAGTGGATATGGTCTTGGTGGATGGGATCAAATGGGGAGAATTTGCTTCTTGATGGGGATGAGATGCCTCTCGTTCCTTCCGTGCTTGAGCTCGTTCGGCAGTCCGTGAAAAGGGTATATCGGTAGTGTCGGATGGAGGACGTCCTGTCGGGATGTTGCTTCTGCTGGATGGTTTGGAGGCAGCAGAAGCAGCACCACCAGTCGCGGATGATGGAACATTCTTGGGCGGTGGTGGAGGAGGTGGCCGAGAGGGAGGTGCCGATTTGGAACGAGTTCTCGTTTCCGCACTATTAGTTGTTTCCAACGTCATCGATCCCTTTTGAGAGGAAGGAAACTCTAGTTTTCGATTGACAGTTGGAGTGGAAGGAACCTTGATTGCCGTCGAATCAGATATGATAGTGGGAGGTGGTCTGTTGTTCGCAAGGGCTTCTGTTTGCGCAGGTAGTGCTGGTGGTTGTTGCTGGTTTGGAAAGGCGAGGGTAGGAGCACCCGTTGCCTCACTGACATCCAACAACGTTTGACGAGTGACTTGAGGGGAAGGAGACTTGGGTACGGTCGGGAACAGATCGGAATGGTGACGTTGCACTCCAGCGGATCGCATGGGTGGTGGTGGTGGGCCTCCTCCTGTAGTAGATGTAACATTCGATGCAATAGTAGTATTAGCAGCAGCAGCAGCAGCATTGGTAGTACTAGTAGTAGCACTGATACTAGTATTGGTAGTGCCAGCAGTCGAACCAGACGCAGCCGCCGTTCGTTTGGCCTGTAAACGCCGCAATTCGGCTCGACGACGAGCAATGGCATCTTCGGCAGTGCTAGTCAATCGTCCCGTACGAGTAGCAGTACTACCGGTAGTGTTAGGCACGAAAGGGGGAGGGGGGCCAGCATTACTACTACTAGTACTGCTACTCATCATCATGGTTGTTCCTGATGGTCGAGGAGTAGTACCGCCACGTTGTTTCTTGGAAGCCGGTGGACGGCTCATTGGGGACATGAACTTGTCTTCCGGATTGTTCATGGTAGTAATCAACAATACTTTTATACTTTAGGGAAAAGTATAGTTTGTTTAATGACTGTGGATAGATACACGATAACGGGTCTTTCCTTATTACACAAACGGCCAATGAATCTCCTCGTCATGGTGGTCATTGGGTAGGTATGGGATGGGATGTGGGATGATTGTTGCAATGACTTGATAGTAATGGTAGTAGTGTATATACGTACGGTATTATCACAAACTGTAAAGTACGTATGATATGGTACGACGTAGCAGGGACCTCTTTTCATTGCTTGGGCTTTCAAATGTCACGGGATGTTTATATGATGATAAATGGATCGAGAAAACATCTTTTGGATCTTTCAGAAGCTCCTTTGATATCATACGCTGACTGTCTACGTAGTGCGGTAGTACCAATAAAAGATAGATTTTTTTTCCGCTACATGTATCATACCGAAATCCTAGTACCATACCAGTAGGTACCGCAGCACGAGTACCGGTTGTACAAGTTATGACGCCGTTTGGCCCAACAAAAGAAGCAAACTGCTGAAACTGTAAGTAAAATAGGGAACTATTACTCTCTATTAATAATGAGAGATTGATATAATATTCTTCAACATCACTGATAAATGACCAATTGAAGATGGGGTATCATTAAATCTTACTTTCTGTCTTTTAACTCACATTTCTCTTTTCGGCAGTGATTCTCTCTTTCACAACAATAATGTTGTTGTTGCCTACAACAATGGATTTTTTCTGGCTGAAAATCGACGCCACGGAAAATTCGCTTCATTTTTGTACCACGTTGTATCATACAAAGAAGTCACAAACGAACGATGTTGTGGTTCTTCTTTTTAGTTTTTTCTTCTGTTTCATCTGTCGATCTTGCTTTCAAAATTTGGAACCAACAACAACAGAAACAACTAAGAAACAACAATCGTACACACCTGCAGAGTAGTGAAGTAAACACTTCAAATATGGCGACTTCACCTGGAACAAATGAATACATCACCGGAGTAGTGACAGCGACTGGTGCCTTGCAATCAATATCCGAACAAAACAATGAGGGTGTAACATTGTACAACCAAGGAAGGTTTGCCGAAGCGGTGCAGGTGTTCAAAGAAGCCGCGAGCGCTTCCAAAACCTTTTTGAGTCGTCCCATGGATGTGGAAAGGAACACATTTGTTGAACTGTGCATGTCCGTGCAAATCTTACCTTCGAAAACGAAGAGTACAAACCACATCAATCGCACTGTGTATTCCAAACCGTTCGAGGTTGTTCTGACCTCGAGAGGTCGTCAAATGGTGAAAGATTTCACTGTTACAAGCTGTCAACTCCGGTTGCTGTTTTCGAGAGTATCAACCGTCTTGATCTTCAACATGGCCTTGACCCATCATGCGATCGCAATGATGTCAAGCGAGGACAACGATTCCATATCAAAACGAGAATTTCTTTCAAAGGCAAGGCACTTGTATAATTTAGCATATTCGATCCCACAGGGACAACAAGAACAAGAGGTCATCGATGAAGCGATGCTGCCATTGTTTGTCAAGGCCGTTTTGAACAACCTAGGCCATTGCTTTTCCTCCTTGGGTGATATCAATAACTCTGTTGCGTGCTATGAGCTCCTACTGCGAAGTATCATGCTATTCCAACAGGATCACCACATCCGATATCGGAACTCGGGGGAGTCCAACGAAAGTTTTCACAAGGACCATTCCACGGCTTGCTTTTTGGACAACACATTATTTTTGATCCTCAAAGAGTCCGGCCTTGCTCCGGCCGCTTGATCGCACCGGTGTCAGCATATGTGCATTTTTTTTTCTATTATAACTCGATGTGGTAGAAAATACGGAAACTGTAAACTGGCATCGACTGTAAGTAGCAAAATTCATACTATTAGTTGCTACTACGTACTACGACGTGGTGCGTTACCATGTTCGCATTGTACTACCAAATAGTTCGTCCGGTAATAAGGCTCCTATCGGTTGAAGTTTTGGCCGTCGTTGTTGTCAAGTTGATACCTTTGAAATGCAGGATATGGACCAGAGACAATCCCCATTGTCATTCCTCAAAGGAAGAATGGTATCAAAGAACTCTTTTTCGTTCCTGTTCGTTGGTCACAAGGTTCATTTCGTCACGAGAAATCCCCTCAAACATTTTGATCCCATGCACGTTTTTTCGTGTCAAACCATGACCGTCTTCTCCACTACCATAAAACTTCTGAAAAGCCAGCTCGTTCAACTGCTTGGTGGTTTAACTATTGCTAAGGCCCTGGACGGCATCATATGCCCTGAAGCAAAATGTCATCTTGGATTTCCTTTACAACCATGATCCAACCGGCTTCAACAACAAGTCTACCAGTAACAGAGGTGAGGTGCCTTTACAGCCTTTCTTCTTGAACATGTTCGCAAGACGAAACAAAGATGTCAAGTCATCAGACGGGTTGACGGTTCAAGGATTATGCGATTTCAACAGCTTCGATGCGATCCTTCATCCTGGCAAATGTTGTGCTGCAGTACGAACAACATTAACATTCTTAATCGCAACTCTTGCCGTGCAGATGATGGAGTTACTGGATGAAGTGCTTCCATTTGTATCGTTGTCATTGTATGATAGATGCCACTCTTCGTGTCGTGGCTGTCGTTTTTTGCTTCGACTCTGAAAACTGGAAACGATGTTTTCATTACCACGACTCTATACATACGTAGGTATGATAGTGCTGCCGGTACTCGACCGAAAGTGGTACATACACTTTGATGTGTATGTACATACCATTCCAAGGTTCGATGTTGCCCAAAGCACTTTTTCTTTTCTTTCTTTCGCTCTCTCCATATGGAAACTCTACAGTTATTCTATGTTAGTGGCGCAACCATTCCTAAGTAAACAGCGACGGTTCCATTGATCGTTCATAAAGCGACAGAGAGGTAGAACGTCCGGTTGCTGGCGCTTGGCGAGATGCTGCAATAGAACGAAAGACTGTTCTTTATGTATTTCATTCTGAATTGCTATTCCGCGATTCACTGTTTTGATTAGGGACATGGCGCTTATAATTACTACAGAAGTTCTTTAGTGATCTTTTTGTGCAATGCTTAAATAATACTGAACCCCCCTCCCCTTTGAGACGTATGATAGAGAGAAAGGGAGCAGAAAGTTACTACCGGTAGACTGCTGACGAGAAGAAATAATGATTTTTTATTCATCCACTTCCCTCTAGCTAGTACTCCGAGTAGCTAGTACTTCGGTGGTGATGATGCGTTTGTTTCGTAGCCAAATTGCTTCACAACAAACTCAGCGGCAAGAGGGCAGAGTGCTCAGAATCCTTTCCAAACTAATATAGCAGTTCATCCGGAGGGAGAGACAAAGACAGAGTGAGAGAGTGAGAGAGAGAGTGTAGAAAGCTAGTACAACAGGAGTTAGGAAGAGATCGGATCGTATGGGGGTGGATTTGTTCCTTTCGCCTCTTTCATCAGCTTTCGTAAAAGTGTTTCTGCAACCCTACCAGTAATCAACCATGACTTTCTACAATCACAAGAGGCATTTGCCTGTTATTACAGCACCAACAAACGAAGGAGTGCAACCACCACTATTGCCGACGAATTTCACTCCTTCTCGCATATATTACTTTGGATACGGCCCGATTGTTCATCCCCTCGTAAGGCACCGCCGAGGTGTTCCCATTGCCAGTGTAGAAGCGGCCGTCTTGTACGAACATCGGTTGACCTTTCAACATGGCGGTCTCGTCCATGCTCAACCGCAACAACGTGGATATCAAGTCTACGGTGTTCTATTGAATTTCGATTCCATTCAAGAGTGGCAAACGTTTGCCGCATTTGATGAGGGTGCCTATCGAATAACCACCAAACAAGTGTACAGTTTGAAGACGGACCGTCAAGTCACGGCCTATACCTTTGTTATGGACATTGGTATTGACGATGGACAGTCTGCGGAAGCATTACCACAAGAACGATACCTTCATTTGATGGCCGAAGGATTGAAACAACTGGGTGATGATATCCCCCAAGACTATATTGATGATGAACTGTTTGCGGTACCATACAATCCCAAAACAAAGGATTACAGGTCTTTTCCGCAAGAACAAGACGTGTTACAAACCATTTCACAAAAACGGTATCAACGATTGTGTCGCAGCTGCAACCAACACGAAAGTTCATATTTTATCATTGGACGGAAGGTTATAAAACTTTTTCTCCCCACAAATTCTGCAAAAGAAAAAAACGATACCCGCCATTGTTGTACCAATCCCTGTGCGAAATGGATTCAATCTCGTTTTCATGGAAAGCCCGATGGGACACTATTCTTACATCAAACCGTCGTCGACCCGGAGTTGAGCATGGTCGATACGGTACAAGAACTAACGCATCAACATTTTTCCTGGGCGGAACATTACATGGTCGAATACCTCGAACAGGGTGGTTTGAGTGCCAAAGTCGCATATTACTTGGAACCAAAAAAACAAAGATATTGTGATAAGACAGGACGGTGGTGGTGGTCTTGGCTACAAGTGCGGAATAGTCCCGGATCTCTCAATTCCAACCATTCCGATCATTCGTCGTCACGGTCCAAGTTGCATCGTCGTGGACGACTGCGCAGCAAACATGATGATGATGATGTCGAAAGTCACTACAGTTACAGCAGCAATGCTAGCAGCAACGTCGCGTTGCATCATATTTCTCGAACTCGACGGCAAAAACGGATTCAACGCGAATCATTGGCCGCTGTGTTGTTCAACAATCAAAAGAACGATATGGACGGAACCGCCGCCGAAGGGACCTATTTCATTGAAGACGATAATGAAGATGATCGCCTCGACGACACTCACAACAATTTGTCCCTCATCTTACCTCATGTCATTGTACGACATGATTGTATTGCAACCACCATGGACAAGGGAGATCATTGTAACGATTCCTGGCATGATATCTCGGTGGAGGAATGTAAGTTACCCGAAGATCAATTGTCAAAACTATAATTAACAGTTCTCCATCAACAATGGCACCGTCGATGTCAGTTTTGCAAAGCTCCAATGCCTGTCGTGCCAAAAAAAATAGGAATTTCCGTAACCAACAGAAACTCGTTCCATGATACACCAGTTGGCAAACAGTTCTGATGGTCGTTCCACAAATGTGAGACAAATGGGTCAACCCTAAGATGAATCGACTTCAATAAGGACCGAGAGTTGCGCTTCCCATCTCTAACGTAGCCCTTGCTGTACCGCTGACAGTTAACGACAAAGTCTTGGCACCTGAAATTGCTCAACGAAGGGTTGGCATTACGTCGTTTGAACGGTAGGTTGTAGACAGATAAACTTTGCTAGTTTATTCGAACCTCCTTCTATGTTTTATCCATGGCTATGTACATTTTCAAACGGGTGTAAAAATTCTTTCAAAGGCGCAGCACGAAATTCCCGCACCCGAGACCGTGAACAAGACCCTTTCTGTCCTTCGTTGATTTTATTTTCGACGATAGCGACAACTTGACGGTATTTTTTACAGTTAAAAGATTCTCGACAGAGTTTTCTGGGGAGTGAATCACACACAAGTGCGCGTGGACGTCAGGTCTTGTTGTTGCGGTCATCATTACTCATCGGTCGTCGTACGACATTAACCCATCCACTACTAGAGAGCAACCCCAACCCTAACCTGCTACAGGTGCAGAGAGAGAGCAACCCTAATAGGTGCAATCGACTTCTACGCTACCAAGAACACAGAACAAGTTTTGTTTTGCCAGGAGGAGAAAGAAGAAGTAAGAAACCGAAGAAACCTTTTTTCATTACGACTAGACTAGGTACCCCCGCTACCGGTAGTAAACTACCACGACGATAGACGATAGATATTCGAATGTACCGATGTATGTAACTGTAAACGCCGGTACTGTGGACACTTGTATGTATCGTTTACTGGTTTTAGAATCAAACGAAATATCGTTTCGGAACCAAGAACTTTTTAAAGGGTTTAAAGGACCCTTTATTAATTGTTTGGATGAGTCGTTAAGCAACAGAACCTAATCTTCACCAAAGTACCCCACATAAGTCTCAACCGCCTACAACACAAAATTATAATTTATTCTTCCTCTCGATACACTTGCTTGTGAATTACCACAATAGTACTCGGTTGTTTTTGGAAAGCGTCATCATCAATCATTTATTTTACAGTACGTCTTGAACGCTGGTGGAGAATTTTGATGGCGTCGAACAGTAAACAGTTCTCTCCGTCATTCGGAAAAAATGAATTCTGTCCCATCATACTTCGGGAAGTGCCTGTTACGCCTTCACAAAAAAGGAAGTCGAAGAACTGTCGGCCGTAGCGATTGCCATTCTTTTGGGGTTGAAAAGGCATCCTCCCCATTCGTCAACGAACCTTTTTACAACAAAACACAACATGAAATTTTGAACCATAACAAGAAAACTATCATTGATTGTCGTTTGTTGCAGATAATGATGTTGCACTCACAGTCAGCATCCAGAGTATCATAGTTTCCCTTCTTTTTTTACTACCTTTTTGCCAAACTTTCTTTGACACACAAGCAAGTTGAAACAGGCAAGATGAGCAGCAAAATGTCTAGTAGCGGTGGAACAATATCAGCCATTTCGAAGGAGGCGGTCACAGCTTTGCAATGGGTGTCCCATCAAAACAACAGCGGCGTTTTATTGTACAATCAAGGGAAATTTGCCGAAGCGGTGGTACTTTTCAAGAAGGCTACGACCATTTCCAAGACCTTTCTGAATCGACGTCCTTTCGAAGAAGGTGGGAGCAAAACCAATTTTAAAGTCTTTGTGACACTGCAGATCTTGCCTTCGCATACGACACGATCCAACGAAATCGATTTTTTTATGGATCCATCAGTGTACTCGAACCCATTCGCGGTTGTGGTGACCTCGGTGGACATGGGCAAAGCATCTTTTGATCCTCAAATGATGCAACGCCAGGTACTTACAGACGATGTTGATCGATTGCTGTTCTCGCGACTCTCTACCATTTTGATCTTCAACTTGGCATTGTGCAATCATGCCAGGGCTCATTCATCCGCAGAAGATGATGCTACAATGAGACGAAACTTTCATCAAAAAGCGCAGGAGTTGTACATTCTTGCGTACTCGATCCCAAAGGGAGAACAGGAACAAGAAATTATCGATGAAGTTTTGATGCCATTGTTTGTCCAGGCAATTTTCAACAATCTCGGCCAGTGTTATGCCTCGTTGGACGATACCAACAACTCGGCGGCGTGCTTTGAGCTGTTGCTGAGAAGTATCATTCTGTTTCGATCGGATCGCAGTGGGGCCTGCAATCTTGGGGAGTACGGTGACAATGATACCAACAGCCGACATGCGCCCTGCTTTTTGGGCAATGTTTTGTTTTTGATCCTAAAAAATCCTGGATTCGCCCCAGCTGCATGACTGTTGGTGAGTATGGTATGAGATACATGCAAATATGGCTACGAAGCTTGGGAAAACAAACCTCGGCAGTGATTTTTGGGCCGTAGGTGTGATATAAAGAATACGTCGTAAAAAAAACTTTTTTTCAATTTTTCCGACTGCCTCTCAGCTATCTTTCGTATGGACCTCACTTTTTCGACGAAATAAGCAGTCCACTCTCCTACTAGTAGGGTAGACGTACCATGTTAATGGGAGACATACGTCTGATGTTTACTACGACCTTCGTGGATCGTTCTCTTGAAGAAGTGGAAAATACTAGGGCTGTTGAGCATAGCACGTCGTTGCTATCCTTGCCTTCGCCAACGGTATGTACCAATGAGATCGATTATTTCACCGATTCACACGGGTATTCGAAACCATTTGAGACCATCGCGACTTTGACGAGCACCACAGGCGAAGTATCTTGTGATCCACAAATGATGCTAGGCCAGGCCGTTGCACATGGCGACCGGCATTTAATTTTCTCGAGACTCTCTAACAGTATTGATCTTCAACTTGGTATTGTGCTATCATGCCATGGGCTTGGTATCAGGGGACGGAGATTCCTCGACAAGGCAGTACATTGGCTATCAGACCCCCGTATTCACTATCATTTCTATGATTTGTGATTTGGGGGAGTGCCTCTTCACGCCTCCGCAAAAACGGAAGTCGAAGAACCTGTCAGCAGGATCGATTTGATCGGTTTTTTTGTTAAGGCCTTTAATAGGCTATTTAAATATCATCATCATTCTTTTCTTTTTTGATGATGAGAGGATGAAGTTCCTGTACTCATCACAATAGCCTATGCCCACAAATTTGTATGTAAAAATTCTGCATGATTCATCAACAAAATCAAAATAAGACACTGGACGTTTGATATGTACCCAAATTGATATGTCTGTCCATCGTCAGAGCTCAAAACCCTATCCTTCAAATCAAAATTACAAATTTTACTGACATGTGAGCTACCTGTGTCATCTACAAGAACTCTAGCTCTAGTAGAGCTAGTCGTATCTATTAGCATTGTAGCCGTTGGAAAGCGTTAGGATGTCCTAAGTCTAGAAATCCGGGGTAGCAAAAAATTCTCGTTGCGAAACGGGACAAGAAAATTTGGTCGCGTTTGTTTTTTGCTGCACTCACAGTCAACTTTTTTTTCTCATCGTTCATCGCTGAAAACGTTGTCTTACCATCGTTGTTGCACTTCTCTTTGCTCCTGATCTAAGCTATGGACTGTGTAAATTGCTCTCGAAAGACAATGGTACCCAACAACAGAAACACAGATGTTGCCACAGATAGGCAGGGACGGAGCAAGTTTTTCACTGCTCCAACCTTCATTCAGGGCAAGAGGAATGTTCCGCTCGAGCCTTTCGAAGCTTGTGGAGAGAGGATACGGTGTCAACAAGTCCACCTGCAAAGGAATGACATGCCACTGCCTTCAAAGTCTATTTGATAAACTCTTTTGTACAGCAGTTGCAGAATACCAAGTGATGTTTTACACGAAGGATGAGGTTGAGCAGAAAAAAGTCGTGATTGAATGGCTCCGAAACGGGAGCGCCGAAACGGGAGCGCCGAAACGAAGTCTTTTCGGATACCTTTCATAATTGTAAAAAGCAATAAAAGCACAGCTGGAACATTGTCAGCCATTTCGAAGGATACAATCAGAGCCTTGCAATCGGTGTCCCATCTTAACAACAAGGGCGTTTTACTGCACAATCAAGGGAGATTCGCCGAAGAGGTGGTGGTATTTTTCAAGACGGCTACAATCGTTTCTAGTGCCTTCTTGGATCGTCCTCTTCAACAAGTTGGGAGCAAGATCAGTATTACAGAGTTATGGTGCTATCGACTGACGCCGTTCCTCTCGCACTGACGGCGCTCTCGCAGAATTGATTATCTTGGAATGTCCCGGACCCACTGGGATCCATGGTGGAAACGGTCGAACCGGACCGTCTTGTTGATTTTAAGATTCCTCCAAACGTGTTGGTCTTCGTACAGAGAGCATTTGATTCGGCCGATTTTCTTTTACCTCCGCTTTTATAATGTTTGTTGTTGCCATCTTCGTCGAACATGACTTGCTCCGTGAGATGCAAATTGCCATTGCTGTCGTCTAGCCTTCCATCATTGATGTGCTTTAGGAGAATCGGCAGCAGTCGCGATACTTGTACATCACCCCCATCATTGGAAGCTTGCGAACTTGTGGAAAAGCCACTTTCCCCGTCGTCAGTAGGATCATCTCGAAAGAACACAATCTCTTCTTCATGGTGCAGTCCCGGTGGCTCCCGCTGTCGTGTAGCCAAGTAGTTATGCGCCAGATCAATAGACGTGTTGTTAAGATTGCGGAAACCATAGCTGCGACGTGTCGCTCCATGCAGCCTTCCCTTTTTGCTGCGGCGACGATTGGCCTTTTTGGGTTGTGGAGGAGTAGTCATGAGTTCCACACCACGTGAGTGAACATTGGATTGATCTTCATCCTTGTCATCCCCGCTCGAACTGGCAAACAGCGACAGTACTGCCGCTGTCAGATACATCCAGTGTGCAAACAGCATGCAAGATCCGCCAAGAGCAGCAGTCCAGTGCAAATGAAATAGTTGTTGGAAGTTGGCTGGAACGTAAAAACGAGGAATGTTGAGACTACAAGTATGCAATATCAATAATGAGATTGAGTCCATGTCTCAACGTACACAACACAGACCACTGGAAGAAGTAGTCTAGCACTAATTCAATCGCACTATAGAGTGCACGGGAGCTATACGCAATCAGAGCAACCCAGTGCTGCATGATCAAAATGAGAATAGGAGAAATCAAGTACCGCGAGGGTGGGATGACTCCCACGGTGAGCATGGCAATGATAAATGAGGCTGATCCATGATGGACCGCAGTTCCGATGCCGTTCAAAAAGTCGCTTGTCCTCCCAACAGAACCTTGGCGCCCAAAGATTCCTAGGTAAATATACATTAGTGTCTGAAACCCAGAATCAGAGAAATGGCGTGAGTCGATAAACTTATTGATGCAATTGGCAAAATCACAAACGTACCTCTGGGAATCCAAACTGGTACGTTGAAAAGAGGCAGGTAAGAATTCATGAATGAAAATAATGCAAAAGAGGAAAGCATCGACTGAACAACGTACCTTCCACAGACCAAATACCATGACCGGAAGCGAAAAATAGTTTCGATACAGTGCTAAACCCAAGGATGTCATTGCAAACAAGGGGAAAAAAAACTGCGCAAATCGCCAGTAACGCTCTCGTTCCTCACTCCAGACTCGGATGAAATAAATCCAGACCAAAGCCTCCATTCCGACTCCAGCTATTAAAGTGGTGATCCAGAGGATAAATCCAACATAAACATAAAATTCCACATCGTCCAATCGACTTTGAATTTCGGTTCCACTCGGCGTCGCTTGTTTTCCAAGTGCAGGATATCTGCTCATCCCGTTGTGTGCCCAAGCATCGCTCCATTCAGGATTACGTTGCCCAATACCCCATATCGTCATTGCTGCAAAGCCAAAGATCGAACCAAGCATCACAACCCAGACGATGGCAATGGTCCACAGTCGCTTCGAATCCGGCGAAGTCAAGATAGTCTCTGGTTTGACACAACGTATGCCAAGGTACACAACTAGGAAAAGAATAATGGGAACAATCACACCTGCAATCAAGCTCCGTGTCCGGTTCTCCTCTGGCGGTAGAGAAAGAATTTTGAAGCCTAGAGTGGGATCGATGTCGCCTTGCGATCCCAGTACCGCATTTAGTTTCTGGATGTATCGTTCATATCCTGCCATATCTTCGTCATCAAAAAACTCGCTCGATCGCATATACTCCGATTCTTGACATTTGACCCCTCCTTTTGGATCTTCGGTAGCAGCAAATGCAACATGGGGGCAGTGAAAGTCATCAAACTCGGCAAGTTGGGAATGTAGAGCTCGACATGCGTATGAATTCCCATCAATGTATCCACGTCCTTCTTCGTCTTCAGTGTAAGTTGGCAACGCCGCGAGTCGTCGCAAACATTGATTCTTTGTCATATCTTGATCGTCATTAGTTTTGTTCAAGCATCCGGCATGAACGTTGCAAATATGCTCACTTCGGGTGTAGGATCGAGCCATAACAAACTTAAGAAATGCGTCCGTGTAGAACAAATCGATTTCTTTGATGTAGTCTTCGTGATAATTGTAGATCAGTTTGGTCATTGCAGTTACCATAAAATCCGATTCGACAAAAAATTCGGGGTCTGTTAAATAGCGGGTGGAAGAGTTGATGATGAAAGTGCAAGTGCCTTCAGACGAATCAACAGTTTTCAACGACACGTTCACGTTAGAGATGGATTTTTCCTTGAATATAGGGTTACGTAGTGACACGAAGGCAACGTATTCTTCAATGGCCAGTGTTCCTTGGTAGACACCAGCAGGTGGGTAAATGAATTTAGAGTCGTCCCGAAAGTAGCGATGGTACAAATGAAAATTGTCACTCTCGAATCCCAGGGCCGCAAACTTAGCAACACAAGCGGAAGTGGGGATCTCTCCGATGCTCCCGCCGCTTAAACTTGGACTATTACCGGTAGAGGGGATAGAGGGGCCGCCATTACGGCGCAACCATGCAGAGAGAACATCAGTACTGAGCTTAAAGACAAGGTGTTGTCCCAAGCAACTCCGCCTACCAGTATCAAAGGAATATTGCGGATCGTACCCCATGGACGCAAAGGTCAAGAGGCTGCTCTTCAAGTTGGCCCGCTCAACATCGAAGGTGTATGAATCTGGGAAGAAGTCCTCGTCAAAACCACTAAGTAAAATGCTTGCCATGACGGATGTTCCAGCCGGAAATGTCTGATCGGCACCTCCCACCTTGAAGGACGTATTTTCGGAGAGAATTACATTGACATTTTTCACAGGTGGATTGAAACGGGCAGCTTCCAAAAGAGCATTTCCTAGCATGTGAGAATCATCGGGATCCAATAACACATAGTCATCTGACGGCACAATCCTGGTGAAAATGTTCAAAATAAAATGCTGCACTCCAAGGAGGGAAGCACCGCTAAAAAATGCAGCGAGCTCACGTGCATAGTCATATTTCGTCAAAAAGAAGTTGGACTCGGACGGAGAATAGCCTTGTAGCACAGGCGACCGTTCAACGACCGAGACGAGTGAGTCAAAGGCAGCGATAATCTTGGCCCCGTCTTCAAAACTGAGCTGAGAAGCAAAAGGTTCCACCCAAAATCCATAGATACTTAAGGATGGCATCAGAAACAACGTCTTTATTACGGAAATGATTTGCGGATCAACATCCATATCCAAAATGACTTTGAAGGCCCACTTTGTCACAAATGTCCCGACTACGTCCGTCGTTAGCGTCGTGTTGACGTCCGGTGTGCCCATTTTTGCTTCCTTATCCAGTTGTTCAATCATTTCGTCTATAAAAATATTCAATTCTGACTGTAAACTGGAATCGAGGACCCGTTGTTGTGCCGGCACAATGATGGTATCAATCATAGCTTTTCGCAAAATATCGTGGACGCCACTGCGTCCCTCATCGGTATCGCTTCCACCGTCACTCATTGCCAGCAAAAAGAAGGGCGGCAACCGCTCTGGATTCAATTTTGCTCGACCCAAGTACCAACCCCGAGTTTGAGGAATGTCGCTCTTCACCAAAGTGTCTTGAACCAAGCCATAGTCTCCCAAAATGACCCGGCCCATAGAGCAGAAGTTTCGATTGCCTCCGCCACACACATGGGAACGCCTGCGCAAGAATTTGGAAGGATTGGCGATGTATTGCACCAGGTCTTGGGCATATAATGTTGACAGAACTCCTGTTGTATCATTTTCCAGAGTGACACCATTCCGCAAGAGTTGTTCTTGCTCCTTGCAGATACGAGCAACATTGGCGTCGACAAGATAGTCTTGGATGGACGGATGCCACACCGCTAGAGAGGGTTCCACTGCGACAGCATTTTCTTGCAAGATGGATGCCAGTTGACCACCCCTTCCAACGAGTCCATTGTCGTTGCTACCATCAATCAAATCGCTCGTAATATCAGCATCCTCTTGCGCATACTTTAGAAAGGCAGAATAGAAAGGTTCGATGGCATGTCCAGTGCCATTGACGATAGGATAGACGTAGTAGTCTGGCAACACGGCCATTTCTCGAGAACGATCGTCAGGGTGGACGACGACTGTGGTTCGAATCCATGTAGCACACTTGGCGATGTCGACTGACGACGATGCATTACCAGATAGAATATCCATGGCGTCGCCAGTATAGCATTCTTCGGCTGGTTCTTGATAGTGCATGGTCAAGTTGACGTCAACGCCCGCGACTTGGGCAGAGGGATAATAATTCCCATCTTGCAAGTGAGGTTTGTAATAGTAGACTTGCGTATTTTGAAAAGTTTCATCAAAGTACCAACGATAAAAGCTGGTTTCGGATGCTTGCACCTGAAAGATGTTGTTTCCAGTTTTGGTGTTGAAAAAGGGCCAGGCTGGTCCCGTATGATCAACCGTGAGGATGTGATTATCGGAATTTATTTCAGAGAGTGTGTCGTCAATGCCATCAAAGGCGACGATTGCGTTTTGTCCAACACGATCTTTCGGTCTTTTGGGTAAGTCAGGAGTCAAGTATCCACTCTGATCCATCCAAAAAACTCCTTGGACATGGGGAGGAAGGGTACTTTCGGAGAGAGCTAGTTTGTCTTGCATATCTCGTAAAACTTGATGCATAGGACGGACATCCACCCTCTGGCTGGCAATTTCTTCGCCGCCATCTTCTTGAGCCTTACAGAATGTTCTGAACAATACACTTCCAAGAAGGAAGATTTGTGGAACGTTGACGATGAACTTCATGTTAGAAAACCAGAGGAAGATTCTATGAGGGTTCGTCCTTCTTTCTACCCTAGCAGAGGTGCACAGAAAAAAGGTGAGACGCCGAGGACGACCTAAGCACAGTGTGGTAGCACAAAGAGCCACTGCCGATCCAAGTTGTTTACAGTAGCTGTTGGTCTTTTTACGTACCGTTACCGCGAGAATAAAAGACAGATCCAGCGAGTAGAAACGAGAGTCGGTCTCTAATTTTCTGAAGAGGAAAAATAATGGATCGCTTGACGAGAAGCAAACGAGTAAACTTGTTGAAATCGTGTTTTCAGGGTAATGGGCATGTAGTGCGGCATAAAAAACTCTGATTGTGACGTTTTCAGAATTCAAATTTTCGTGCTCTTCCACAGCACTTTGTGTTCATTCCCTCTTTCCTTTGCGTTCCATCTTTTTCGTGCTACGTGCACTTCTCGTTTTAGGTGGGCACGAAATATCTAACATTTACACTTGTTCCCGCTGTTCCCATCTCTTAATTGGAAATATTCCTTAGGGCCTGATGAAAAGTCTTGGATTGACGTGTGACCGGCCTTTCAGACCGGTGATTCAGTTTTATTTAAGATGAACTGGGAAGCATCAGTGGAGAATCAGAGCATTTCGAGCCTATTTTTTCTTAAGGAACCGAAACAAATCGATTGGACGCGTTTCTAAACATAATAATACATAGAATGTTCTTTGAATGACCACATGATACGTCATAAAATCAACATTATACAGTCAAGGAAACTAGAGTAATCCTGCTACATCGCTCTACTACCGTAGTAGGTAGTAGGGTCAGAAAAAATACTCGAAGTTAGCACAACAAATAATTTTTAGAACTCTTCGTCGGCTTGTAGTTTACACAACCTGCATTTATCTTTCAAAAAATTGGAATCCTTCTGCTAGGACCAATGATCCCTTCTTCGAAAGAGGCTTTTGCGAAAAATGGATTACGTAAGAACGATCCATGGATGACGCAGGTGATACTGGCATTTCTCTGGGAATCCAAACGACCATTCAAAAATAATGTAAAATCTCTCAAAGATATATATATTATATATAAATGAAATGAAATAAAATAAAATTGTACATCAGTATTGCCGGTCGTATTACTGTAGTACAAGCAAGCTATATAAGTTAGCAATGTCGTCGTATCTGCCTTAACTGTAAGTACAGAGTGATCGTTTGCGATTTGGGGTTGTTGATCTAGAATGCATCAGTTCCTTTTGGCGGTAACGATCTCTTGCACGGAAAACACAATCCCTGTCACCATCACCATCAACGAAAAGAGAATGGTAAAACAGTCCATGAGGATATTTATCCATCCAGCCGTCACAATCGCTCCTTGTCGTTGCAACTGTAAATGAATAGCACATGGCATCAATGCCAAGCCCGTTTGACCGACGGCACCAAACAAACTCATCAACAGTGACAAGTTATTCACAAGCAACACCAACAGGGCACATCCGAAAACAACCATGTAGCGACGGAAGATCCATTCGTACTTGCCAAAGCATCTGTCGGGAGGTGACGAAAAATTTTCATAGTCCGAATCGTTTTCATAGTCCGAATCGTTTTCGTCGACCACTCTTGGAATCGGGATAGTTACATTGACACCCAAGTCTATTCCGTTTGTCTCGTCGTTCGATCGTAGAATACCATCTCGCGTTGTGTCTTGCCTCGTCGATTCTTCGTTTCGTTCATCGTCGACATGTTCGTTTCGACGACTCTCGTCTCGCGGACTTTCTTCTTCATCATATTCTTCTTGTTGTTGCCGTTGGTGGCGGTGGTCGTGTCGTTGCGGTTGCTGCCGTCGCAAAACCAACACGGAATGGGCGCTGTCCCAACAACATGCCTTCCCTCTAACATTGTCTCGAAGACTACTACCACTACAACACATGGGATCGCATCCTGGTCCAAACCATTCGTCCAAAACTTCCATGGCCGGTGTCAATTGTAGTGGAAACGTCAAGTAAACGGCTATCATGACCAAGGTATTGACAACTGGGTACCACGGATTGTGTGGGAAGGTTGCTGTCAGATAGGCGGTTATACTGCCACTGGTAATATCCGTAAAGGCCAAACTGGACGGAATACCAATACACAAGAACAAAAACGCCACAACTGTCATGCTTCCCGTCAAAATGTATCTTTGAAAGGTATATTGTCGTCGTCGTCGTCGTCGTCGTTGTAGGGATGATGCTGCTGCTGATGATGATGAAAGTGCATGGCTTGGAATGGTGCCGACGTCGTCGTCGTTGTCGTCATTGTCGTTACTGCCGACATAGGAATTCTCAATGGGCAATACCAGTCCAATACCCTCAAAGGAAAAGAACATGGACGAGACAAAGGTGGCCATATTGGCAAAGCTGGATGTTGCTCGAACGGGTGGTGGTCTTTCGGAATCATTGTTGTTGTTGTTGTTGTTGTTGTTGCTGTTGTGAGTGTCCAGTAATTCGACAATGGCCGCTACAGTGGCAGTCACAATGGCAGTCACCATGAACACATTGGCGGTTGTTGATAACCAACGTAAATCTCGTAAATTTTGTAACAAGACAATCCCCAATAATGCGAACGTGACCAGTCCGACGCAATATTCGCTGCCAATGGGGAATTGTGCGTGTAGGTTGGTGGCCAACAAACCCAAAAAGACACAACAGACACCCAATTGTAACACCACCAAGAGCGTTTGTATGATGATCGATCCAGGACGTCCAAAGGCGGCATGAGCAACATCCATAAAGGTATGGACAATATGGTGTGTTGATTGCGATTGTTGTTGTTGTCGCAAGGATAGTTGGATTTTACAATGGACCAAAATGAACATGCTGTAAATGCCTTGTGCGACGACCATGACAAAGAGTCCCAAACCAAGGAGCCATCCTGACAAGACAAAGGCATGGGGTATATTGAGACATCCGGGACCTAGATTGCCCTTGATCAAATGCATGGATGCATCAAACCAAGAAATGATTGTTGTTGATGATGTTGTGGACAGCGGTGGTTGTTGTTGTTGGTGTGTATAATTGTCGGTATCGTTGGAGGAAACGTCGCCGTTGGTTGTCGGTATAATTCCATCCGTCTCGCCATGACCATCATTTTCTACAACTTCACAAGTGTTTCTTCTTCTGGTGGACGTAATTTCGATGTTAGAATCTTCATGATTCTCATTCTCTTCTTCTGGTAGTTGATCATGTCCATGAATTTTTTCATAGTTTTGTCTCGATACTTTGTTACTGCTGCAGGTAGTAGTCATGGCAGCTTTGGTGGTGACGACGATATTGGAATTTTCTGTCGAGTGTATTGTCCCTTCCTCGATGAGTGCCACAAAGTCAGTCGATGTTGGAGAGCCGTTGTGTTCGTGACGAAACGCTGCCAGTCGATCTATCGAATCGGTTTTGTTGTCACTATGACTACTCATGGGTTACAGAAGAATCAGATGATGAAGCTACAGAAAATATTCATCGATCAAGAAAAGAACAAGAAAGATACGACAAGAAGAGAAAAGAAGAAGAAAAAGTAGGTAAGTAAGAAAGAAAGGATTAGGTATGCATGATTTCACTTTATGGAACAGGAACAGAAATTTCCCATACACGCAGACCTCCAAATTGTAGTACTAACAGTAAGTATATACTCTATGGATGGATTTGGTTTGGTTTCTATCATACAAACACAAAAACGAACAAAATAAAGTTGTGGGTGTGTGTTTGTTTCGCAAATCAAAGGAGGAGTGTATGTGTGTGTCAGACAAAGACAGGACGTTTCATCAGAAAAATAAATGACAGACAGACAACTTTGCAGCAAAGATTCCATCTCCTCTCGTTTGTGTATCGAGTCTGGGAATATGTCGCACCTTTTTCAAACTATATCTATCGTCCTCTTCGTTTTCTATCTATTAGTATTGTCGTTGTTGTGTTTCTCTCATTCTATTGTCCCCATTCTATAACATACGATGTACACAAGCACATACATGACAATGATGGATGCATAGGAATGGACGAAGGTGTGGTCACTCTGGTAGCATTTTGTAGGAGATCATGATGATCATCTCCATGCACGAGATCATCTCCATGCACGAGTTGATGAAAGAGAGAGAGGATGGGCAACAATAAAACGAGAAAGGTGTCGTACGTTGATACGTTGACACTACGGTACGTACGTACGTACGTACGTACTTGGGTGGACAGAGAGGAGGCAGGGCCAGTCATCACAGTCCATCTTCCCAAAAAAAAATCAACACTTCGTTTCAATAAAAAAATATGCTGATTTATTTATTTACAGTTAATATATTATAAGATTATTATTCTAATATAGGCATTCGAACTCATCAACTTGAGCAAGATATCATATACGACTACCGGTGGTAAAAAAAGTAGTATCATCACACTATCATACAATAATATTCGTCTTCTTCTTCCTCCCTCCAAATACAGTACCGTCACCATCTTCCCCCTCCCACCAACGCCCACGATGTGTCACTGGGAAACGCATCAAATGTCAAGGCCAAACTCAAATGACGTTTCATCTTGGTCACAGATCACACATCCTCTTGGGGGGAGTTCCGAATCTGGAATACACAAACGCATTCCTCCCTCCTGGACGAAGAGAAGGAGCAGCACATGTTGGGGTTGCGGATACGTCCACTGTAGGTGGAACACTGGTTGGAGGAACAGGTTCCCATAGAAGGCAGAGTCTCCACCAAACTGGGTGGTACGGCTGGACCTGCAACCAACGAGAGACTCGTCGTCTTTGGAGTAGGAGAGATTGTAGGGCTTGTCGGTACCACTACAACCGACGGCTTGCCGGTTGGAACACCAAGAACATCCATGGATGGACGTGAGGTTGGAAGGTCTGTGTTGGGAAATACAACAGAAGGAGGGATGAATGGTCATCGGGGTAGGACCAGAAGTAGGACTTTCTGGGACAACAATAATCGGAGGCGAGGTGGGATTGGGACCTTTGGTGAATACACTGAAGGAACGGGCGTTGGACTACTAGGGACAGGAACAATCACAGGTCCTTTTGTTGTGATAGGAGGGGGGTGTAAGGGTAGGATTCGTCGTAGGTACATCATCCTCCTTGTTTGGCATACACTTGGTCACGATAGTACCGATGCATAACCGGTTGGGCTTATCGGCATCGATGGATCTTGCTTGGATTGTAATGGTAAGTTTATATTCGTCTTGCTGGATATCAACCGGAACCACCACACTCTCTTGTGACCTTGCCACCGGGTTTCACCAGACGATTCGGTGAAAAGAACAAGTGAGCGGGTTTTCTTCATTCCAATAGTGTGTTGCTTGGCGAGAGACCAAGGAAGACAATTGGGATTTTTGTATTGTTTGATCATCAATATCATCTTTTCTTTTTTTTCGTCTTGAATCGAAAAGAAACCGTTTCCCCTCACTCTACGATATTGCTTGTTGATGAGGCTCTTTACTAACATTGGTGCTCGGTTCCATCGTTGAATCTTCAATAAGAATGCTGTCGCTGTTGAAACCAATCTTTCAATCTTTTGTGTGTTACAAAGCAGATCCAAAATGGAACGATTCGTGAACCAATGCAAAACCATTTCGGTTCCAAAGAGAGAGGCAATCATTATAAGTTATAAGGATGGGAGTCTTCATTTTGGTGACTTTTTGGAAGGTATAAAGTCGTCAAGGATGGAACGAAGGAAAAGGACAACTTTCTCCTTGTTTTTCGCCGTTTGTGACTACAACAATATGCATTTCGCGACGGGAAACGCTGCGCAACTTTTTTCTGGTTCGTACCCCACAATCATCGATAAGTGTCATTGTAGTCATCGATTTTATCAATTGCTGCACGTAATCTCCGATGATCGATCGACACGGCAGGCAGCAACACACATCATCACCATCACCATCGACCAAAAATTCCATCGAACGACGATGATGTGACACATAAAATACCCCGTTCTTGCCGTCAATAAGGTCGGAGGGATGATATACAACTTGTACAAAAATTACGATTACGATTGTAGTCGCACAGCATCCAACACCATCGAGTTACGAATAGTACGGTAACGACAAAATGAGATCTATTAATCTACTCTCTTTACGTTATTATTAATTTCTTGTATATACCATACCGTAGTAGTTGTGCCGTATGAAAAAATTCAACTGTCACAGCATGAAGAAGAAGAAGACGAGAAATCCCAAACAGTTTTAACTGTAAAAAACCCCATAATATCTCTTTTGCAAGAGCTTTTGGTTGGTTATACGTGATACGATTATCATAGCGGTGCATTCCTAAGACCAGCAACGCTGCTGTTATTGGTAGCGGCCACTGTCTGTCTGTTGTTGTTGTTGTTGCTGCTGCCGTTGTTGATTTTGAAAATGCACCAACAAGGAATGCGGGATGGGTTCTGTGTTAGCAGCGGCGGTAGTATTCTTGTTGGAGTTCAATTTGGCCAAAGCATTATTCCCCGCACTGCCCCGTCGGGGACAAAAAACAAAGCCGAGTTGTTGGAGCTTTTGATATCTTCCCATGGACAGGTTGGATTTTTGTCCCTGCAACAACAACTTGTATTGTCGTCGTTGACACTTGACCCATATGGACAATTTGGGATTGTCTGGGTATTGCTTGGGAACATTAGCGTGTCCATGGAGTTGAACAAAATCATACAATTCCTGCCACCGTTCTTGCCAGGCAGCGGCATGCGAATCCCAAACGAACTGCAATTCTTGGAGGGCAGCTTCGCGTTCTGCCGTCAAGGTACTGTTGTTGTTGCTCCCACTAGCACCCATGTTGTTGTCCTCATTGTCTTCATTGCTGCCTCCACCAACACCATACTTGAGCTTATATTGATATCGTTGTCTGTGTGTTGTGTTGGTTTGTGTGTGATGAGACAGAGACAGAATGAGATTTGTGATGACAATTGTGTGTGAGCATTACAACAACAAAAAACATGACACCATGCAAAAACAAAAATGAACAACAACAACAACAACAACAACACCAACAACAGCCACTTACCGTTTGACCCAATGTGCCAAGGATGGATTTTGTGGCCAATTCATAGGAACAAGGGAATGTCCATATTGTTGAAAAAAGGCCTTGAGTTCTTGATAGCGTGAGTTCCACATGTGTTCATGAGAGGAGGGAGCGTTGTTGTCCACGTTGTTGCTACCATTGATATTGTTGTTGTTGTTGATAGTTAGAGTGGATTGGATTCCATCCGAGTTGTTGTTCCTGTTGATATTGTTGTTGTTGATGCCATTGCGGGGCAAACTACTACTTTTGGTTGCCGAAAAGGACAGTGTTTTGTGATGTTGTTGGTGAGATGGGATAGCAAATAGTGACAAGTTGTTGTTGTTGTTGTTGTTGTTGTCGAGGAGTGAGTTATTATTACTGCTGTTGGAGTGCAAGTTGTCAGCAGGACTGGTAGTAGATGAAGCTTCCGAGATAAAAACACTAGTGGGAGCTTCATTACTGCCATGTTTGGATGCAGCAGCAGCAGTAGCAGTGTTGTTCTTGTTGTTGTTGATGTTATTGTTGTTAGGCTGGGACACCATGTTGTTCATCATGATTCGTATCCAGTCCGAGACTGACTCTTGTGAGGTATTATTATTATTATTAGTAGTAGTAGTAGTAATAGTAGAGCTTGCTTGGTGCATGGTTGTGGATGTTGGTTGCTGATGCTGTTGGGTGACTTGTTGAAAGAGATCTGTCAAGTTCAATCCTCCCAAAGAAGGTGGAGCAGAGGGAGGAGCAGCTGCTGCAGGATTACCAGTAAAGAACTGCTGCTTTTGTTGTTGTTGATTTTGTTGTTGTTGTTGCAGAAAAAAAGGAGCTGGAGTCTGTTGCTGTGCCTGTTGTTGCTGCTGCAGGGTTGGCTGAAGCTGTTGTAGTTGCAGTTGTTGGAGAGGCTGAACTGAATTGCCTGCAAGAATTTCCTTGATAGACTGCAAGAGCCATTGGGGGTCAGCAGTGGCATTGGCATTGGCATTGACAGAATTTGAGGATGTCGGTGCTCCAGCTGAATTTGACTGTTGT
This sequence comes from Nitzschia inconspicua, assembly GCA_019154785.2. Taxonomy (NCBI): domain Eukaryota; phylum Bacillariophyta; class Bacillariophyceae; order Bacillariales; family Bacillariaceae; genus Nitzschia; species Nitzschia inconspicua. The sequence continues at coordinate 129,756 of JAGRRH010000023.1, forward strand.
ACGTTAACATTACTGTTAGAGTTGATATTGGCAAAGGGAGGCATGTTGAAGGTCTGTTGCTGTGCTTGCAGAAGAGATTGCTGTTGCAATAGTAGCTGTTGCTGTTGGGAAAGAAGTTGATTCTGGTTTTGATTTTGGTTCTGAAACTGCTGTTGTTGTTGTTGCTGTTGCTGCTGTTGAAACTGTGGAACAACAATAGGATTGAGATTGCCTTGCCACGAGGAAGGCAAGAGCTGTGATTGTGCCACAAGAGCAGCAAGATTGCCATTGTTGTTGTTACTGTTGTTGTTACTGCTTCTATTGGTGGCAGCAGAGGAGGCCGCTGCGGCCATCATCTGTTGAAGCATGAGCGAAGCTTCATTGTTGTTTGTTGTTGCAGTAAGAGAAGAAGGAAAGGCATAGTTATGCGTCGACAAAAACTGTGTGTTATCACGGTTGTGGTTGGTAATATTTGTAGTATCGGTAGTAGTAGTGTTGGAGTTGGTGGTGTCGATAGAAGCAGCAGCAGCAGTAGCAGTGGTAGTAGTAGAATACATGACGTTGCCTTGAGGCCGATTCATGTTTCGAATATATCTGATACTGATATCTGATGTGAGGATCTTTTATTAACAGTAAGTAGGATGTGTTTGTTGTTGATGATGTATGTTGCTGCTGCTGCTGCTGCTACTGCCGCCGCCGCTGCTCTTCTTGCTGCTGTGCCGTTCTTCTTGTGAAGATTGGGTTCTTTCTGTCGGTCTATTGGTAGTAGTGTATGATACGATCGGTGGATGGAATGGGATCAGAAGGATACAAACACAATAAATACCACCTCTTGGGATGATGTGACTGTTTGGTTTCTCCAAAAAAATAAATGTTGTTTGGTGTTGTTGGTGTTGTATGCATACCTGGAGTGTTAATAATGAAGAGAGATAAAATTGTGATCGAAAAGAGTCATCAGAGAGAGCAAACTGACAAGAGAACATGAAGATTTCAGGCACAAAAGGTACCATTTATTTCTGTGTTTTCGTTCTATTTTATTGATCAGGCCTGTGACAGTGCGTGAATTTACTACTGAAGTACCGGTGGATACCGTAGGCACGTGTTCATTGTGCACTATAAATCGAATTCGCTACTCCCCAATTAAGTTGTTCAAGCAACAAGTGCGTGGGTGGTTGCAAAATGGGAACGTTGAGAAGCCGAAACCATGCTGAGACATAGGATAAATTCAACTTCAAAAGAAGAGAACATTATTTCTATTAGATTGCGAATTTAGTGTCGTATGCACGTGAGAACATCATGAAGGCTTGGAACAGACGTCTTTCTGACAATTTCACCTTATTGTTCAGTGTATTTATTCTGTTACACTATCAAAGGTAGAACAATTTGACTCTATGTCGATGTGTATAAAATAATCATCGATACTCGTCTTCAAGATTCCTAAAAGTTATCTTAGTTCTCCCCTCTACGAATATATATTGTTTACACGGCTTCGTCAAGTTGGCACCAAAATTTTCTCCCTTCTTCCTTGTTCTTCGAACATACCGTACTTGTTCAGAGGTGTGCTGAGTGTGATGAGTGATACTCCCGAAAAAGGTATTCTCCTTCACCTATTATTACTAATAATAATATTTTTAATAGTAGTACCGGAAAAAGTGCATCGGTATCGGTAGCTTTCGAAAGTTCGTATAGTAAATAACAACAGTATGGGCGCGTTCGAATGCCGGTAGCGGAGCTGGTAGTACGGTAATTAGGTACATATGCATAGGTAGTACCTACCTAGTACCGGTAGTTAAATAGTGTACTTACAGTTAGTAGATATGACGTAATAATGTTCGATTTTCCTCTACTACGTAGTACCCGTCGTAGTACCGCAGTAAGGTACCTATTATCATAGCATGACGATCTGTATGATTTTTATTACGTACGGTTGTACAGGTATGATACGATTTGGTACTCCGGTAACTACCGGTACCGGTACCGGTAGTAGAGGACTGGTAGTGTATGATAGTATGATAGACGCCCTCCGTCCCGATCAATTCATGTTTTTGTCACAGAGTTCAAAAAGTTAAACCTCTCTTTGAAATTGATTGGAGTTTGTAGTAGCATCATCATCCAACTGTCTTACTACGGTTTTCTACGTACGTAGTAGTATTTATTTTCTCTTGGTGATGGAGTCTCCCGATAATAAAATGGTGGAGGATCTTCTTAACCTGCCTCTCGGAACAATCTTTCCAGTCATCCCAAACGATACTCCGTGAAGCATTATGACTGCACAAAAACACTCTGATCTTACTGACATAGACTTAAGTCGTACTCCGAATAAAATATTACTGTGGTAATATCTCTTCCTGTCATCTACCGTATAAGAGTCTACCACCGTAGCTACTGGTTGTTCGGTTCGGTTCGGTTCGTTCTCTTCTGCAATTCCAGTAGGGACAATTCTTCGAACAGAATAACATACCTGGTACACACAACACTACTTATTTGCATCACCTCGGGGCATCTCGTTTCTTGAAATTATTTCCTCGAATGACCGGAACTGGGTCCTGAATAACCTGAATGTCTTTTATTTAAATGACTATATGATAGTTACACAGTGAAAAAGGCCCAGTCCGCTATCGGAAATGACCATTCTTTTATGACTGATATTTATTTGAGATAGCATCTTGAGAAGGACCAAAGGATATCAGACACCACCTCAGAATGGTGAAACGTTCGCGACACATCAATTAATCGCCGCCCATCTTCATCATCATCCAGAATGTCGCCTCTCATCAGGAGGGACATATTTTTACAGTTATACCTCGCACACAAGCATCATCATCTCCACTTTGACAAACCAAGGAGCATATCCCACACAAATTCCAAAGACAGAGCAATCAATAGATATATAATACGACGAAGAGACATCTCCAACGAACAACAGATAGATAGCTACATCGAGCATCAATCGTACCATGAAGCTGTTAACAACGTCTTTTTTCTTGGCTCTCGCAGTAGACTCAACAGTACTGGTAAGTCGACATGATGATCCCATCGCAGTGAATAGCAATGAAGTTATTGTCTCGACAACGACAGCCCTCCTCCAAAATGACTTACTTGACTTACCATTTCTACAAATTCCATAGGCTGCCGACTCCAATCTTCGGAGTGCATCTAATAAACCACGTCGACGTCGACTCGAACAAAAGGAACCATGCACACTCATCTTCCAGGAGACTCAGTTCTATGATGAAGAGCCAGATCCGACACGCGATGATGATGATGAAAGTGTTGGAGGTCGTCGTCGTCGTCATCTCAAACAAGCCAGCTCCATCAAGGAAAAGAAGGAGTGGGTATGCGAACTCTCCAAGGCAGACGCTGCAGTCGCCGCGTCGAACATTGTCCGTATCGAAGGAATCGACGATGCATTCATAGAAGCGAATGACATTGAGAGTGGTGAGAATACAATCCTTTTTGAAGGCGACACCATCGAAGGAGACGCGATGTACGTTGCAAACTCCATTAACGCAGTTATCATCGGAGAAAGTGAACAAAAGAAGGCCAAAAACGCCAAGAGTGGCAAATCCAATCGTCGACGTAGACTTGCCGCCGGTGCTAAAACTGTCCTCGTGGTCCGTGTAAACAATTCCAATGATGGAAGGAAGACTAGTGCCAGTGCCTCTCAACTTGCCAACGACATTTTTGATGACGCCGTCTCTCTCAGGACACACTATGCTGCTTGCTCAAACAATCAACTCACGTTCAACAAGGCCACTGGAAAGAACATCGTCAACGGTGTAATCTCTGTCAACTTGAACTCCAATGTCAACAATGTCGATTCGTCTGCCGTTCGAACAAACATGCAAAACGCCGCCAACAGCCTCGCCGGATTTGATGTGAGAAATGCTTTCGACCATGTCATGTTCTGTATCCCTCCCGGTTCCACCGATAGTGGAAGTAAGGGGTGGTGAGTATTTAGATGCCAAAACATTTCTGCAAACTTGTTTTCTTCCAGCAACGCCTAATGGTTCCTCTTTTGGTTTTCCTTTTAGGTTTGCTTACGCGGGCGTTGGTTCCTGGTACAGTGTCTACAACGACAATGCCTGCACATATGTCTCAGCTCAAATGCATGGTACGTTCTAGCAAAACTCTCCACCAAAGGGCTTTTGTGGCGCCTTTTTAGGGCCTTCTTTAATCATTTTTGTTTGTCCTGTTTTTTATTTCATCTATTGTAGAACTTGGACACAACTTCTATCTTGCCCACTCGAACGAAGCTGGGGAAACATACCGCGATCAAACCGGAATGATGGGTATCAGTTATGCAGAGGATGATACAAGAATGTGTTTCAATCCTGTGAAGTCTTGGCAGCTTGGTTGGTATGCAGATCGTCAAAAGGATCTTAACCCTGCCACGGAAGCTCCCTTTCAAACCACCTTGATTGGAACTGCTGGATACAAAGCCTCCAAGGACAGTGGCAATTCCAATGAACGTGTTATCATCCGCATTGGGAATGCTGAGACTTCAGGTGGTGTCACCTATGACTACTACATTGGATATAATGCTCAGTTTGGCATCAATGCTGATACCAAGGAGGGTCAAAACCAGGTCACCGTAACCAAGAGAGAAGCTGGAACAGCATACAGAACTTCAGATCTTGTGGCAAAACTGAGTGTTGGAGGCAAATACACTATCAACAAATTCCGGGGAACTAACAACAAACTCATCATCCAATTTAAGTCCCGTGTTGATGGACTTCAAAAGGCTGTTGTGGAGGTGTACTTTGATGGTCTCCAGGGAAATTTCCCAACAATGGCACCAACAGAGCCTTGTGCACCTGGAGAGGCATTTTTTGAACTTGACCTCACTCTTGATTACTGGGCTCCAGAAGACAACTCTTGGACCCTTGTCCATGACTTATCTGCAGGTCAAGTTGGATCTGGAAAAAACTTTGCCAGAAACTCGCAATCTTATTATTCTGAATGTCTCAACTCGGCCACATCCTACACCTGGACTCTCACTGATAACCACGGAGATGCCATATGTTGTTCTGCTGGTAATGGGGAGTTCATTGGCTATGTCAATGGGGTAGAGATTTTCCGAGGAGGTTCTGCACAAGATTTTGTGGCCAGCAAGGCTGTCAAGAAATTCACCACTCCAGGAGGCGCAGCACCCAAGCCCAACCCAACAAAAGCCCCTACTCCTAGTCCAACCCCAATGCCAGCCCCGAAACCAACCTCCCCTCCTCAACCAGCACCAACGACTGCTCCTGCACCTGCTCCGGTTCCAGCTGCCGGCAATTGTGCTGCTGGGCAGACATTGTTTGAACTGGATCTTCAATTGGACTACTGGGCTCCCGATGACAATTCTTGGACAGTGACCGATGGAAAGGGAAAAACTGTACTGTCGGGAAGTTCCTATAAACGAAACGCTGCTGATTCCAAATCTATGTGCGTCAACAATGGTGAACAATATACCTTCACTCTGTTGGATAATTGGGGTGACTCAATTTGTTGTCAACATGGCAAGGGTTACGTCCGTGGAAAGTTGGGAGGGAAAGAGACCTTTTCTGGAGGTGAAGGGTTTGGCAAAAGTTTCCAACAAAAGTTCATTGCTGGGAGCAATACCACACCAGGTGCCAACCCAACATCTGGATCCAATGGAAACTGTCCCAGTGGAAAGAAACAACTTGTACTGGAACTTTTGTTTGACTATTGGGCCCCCGATGATAATTCCTGGACCTTGACAACAGGAACAACGACCGTCGACTCTGGAAGTAACTATGCAAGGAATGCTGCCGACACTCGAACATTGTGTTTGGACAGTGGAAAGACGTACACTTTCAGTCTCCTCGATAAATGGGGCGACTCTATCTGTTGCAGTCATGGCAAAGGATTCTACAAGGGAACATTGGCTGGAAAACAGATCTTTTCCGGTGGAGAGGGTTTTGGCAAAGAGGCCAAGGCAACATTCAAAGTGTAAAGAAACTGTTGATTCCGGCTGGTCTTTTACCCAGTTTTACGACAACAACAACAACCTTGTAACAGTATTACATGCAAAAAAAGTTGTATTGTACGGCATTAGTGATGATGATTTTTTACGAGGAAGCATTAACTGTAAGTAATATCACCATACACATACAAACATGACTACAGCAATTGGTCATTTGATAGAGAACAAAAAAAAGGATATATTATACGACAGTACTTTGTAATTCGGCCAAGTTGGAGTCGATTACGGATATAAAACGTCGTAATGTACTACGTTATTATGATGATCGCCTCTCTGGATATGCTCTGCAGTCTCCAGCCAAGATGCGTTGTGATGATGCTCTCTTATGTCTTTTAACAAAATGGCTTGCTGCTCAATATGTCACGGCGGGGTGCAGGGGGGAAGACGACCACATCACAAACCAAAACAAAAAACAAGGGTATTCTTGTAGGTCATCCTTGACCAATACTATAGTACGTCGGATGCAATATGCAGCAATCGTAATCATCCGTCATCAATAGTCATTCTCTCTGTGTCTCTCTTGAAGGGTCCATCCTTCATCTTCACTGTTTAATTAACTCTAAACCCTCTTTTCTTTCATAGTAGAGTGTTGTTGTTGGGATGTATGATACGTCGAAGTACTCGACGTACGACGTACGATTAATACCAGGTACCGGTAACATACGGTAATAGTACGTAGTACAGTACCTACCGGTAGTCGGACTTCATCCCTACAAAATTCTCCGTAAGCGATGATGAGTCATGAGAGTCACATCATCTGCATCATCATTCCCTCGCTTCTCTCCTCATCATCTCACTCACAGTCATCACATCACACCATGCATGACATGAAGAAGCACAAGAAAAAAATCCTCTTGCTAGCTAGTAGAGAGATCTTTTACATCAAAATCAAAGCCAAGACGTATTAACACAAATCAGTTATTATCCTCCCTGTACTTTTACTCGAAGTACGACACTCTACTAGTAGACTACTACCTATCTTTTATTTCATTCCACAATTGTACTATTGTTTGGTGTTGCACGACAACAGTAGTATCTTTTGGCATTCTGGTGGATATTTCATACACTGCTACTCCAGTCTACTGAAGTAAGACGTACAGCAGAAACAACTCTCATCCATAAACGATCCTAATAATAGAGCCTGTCAGTCAGTCAGTCAGTCAGTCATGATCCCCTTCCGTCTGTGTCGATGTCTGTTTCTGTTTCTGGTTCAGATCCTTCTAGTGTCGACAACATTATCGTCACACTCCTCAAGGGTATGGGCCTTTTCTTCCACCACCAGCACGATCGCATCATTCGCAACAACATCAAGAAGGGTCATAACAACAGCATCCCAATCAACAACAACAGCAACGACATTATTCGTTCCTTCTGTAAAAAGGAACGTCAATACAAATACTGCCCTGTGTGGCAGCAGTTCCATTCCAGCAGAAGCTTTTTTGATGGACAACGACTACGGTAACGATGACAACAACAATGGCAGCAACAAAAACAACACGTCGTCCTCTGTTCCTACGACTGCTACTACAACTACAAAGAAGATTACGGCGTCCGATATACAACAAATTTCCGTCACTACCGTTGACGGAACGACTGTTACATTGGGAGAACTTATGTCCACCAACGCGGACAGTAACGCAACGACAACGTCTGCTACGACTACAACATCCATTGTGGTCTTTTTACGACATTTGGGATGTTTTCATTGTTGGAGTTATGCCCGCGAATGGATCAACGTACTGAAAGAACAACAAGAACAACTATCCAAAACGAACCATCCTCCAAACAACAACAACACTACTACCAATAGTATCGTGGGACCTATCTTTCTTTCGATTGGTGATCCCGATCGATTGACGGCATTTTTACGACATCATCCGGAGATTCCTTCGTCTCGAATTGCCGTCGATGGATATGACTTTGACGCCTATCGAAAGGCCGGTTTTGGTCGGATGGACACCAAAGAAGTAAAACAACAATCCACTTCCACTTCGAGCAACGTCGTATCACCACGACCCATACAATTGGGCGGTTGGAAGGGATGGTGGACCTTTTTGACGAATTTCGTCCCACTTGCACCCGTCACGCCGGACATGACGTTTCCCGAAATGTTAGCGCCCGAAGGATTGATGTGGCTGGGCGGCACCATGATACTCCAAAGAACCAATCATGGTGAGGATAACGATGATAATGAAACCAACAACAACAAAAACAATCTGAAAATTATCTATCGGTGGGATGATCGAATACCGGGCGATTACCCAAATGCCAAGGAAGTTTGGGACATTGCTCAACAGGCAGCAGCAGCAGCAGCAGATGCTGTCGCAGCGAAAAAATCGGATCAATCGGGATAAGGTAGAGACAACTATTACTCTATTGATATGACTACTTCATACCCTACTAGAGAGACCTGCTACTGTGCGGAACTGAACCATTCGCTCCATAACAAAGGTACACCTTTGACAAGATGTCCTTGGGAATAGAAATAATTACTTGCGAAGTACGTAGTAAATCGATGAGACTCGAAAGATTATGAACTGCGCACTACGGAACATAACAGTGTATGTTAAGAGTAAAATTGTTGAAAAAATTATAGTACGACGTTTCGGACGAAAGATACACGTCAACGAATGAATCGATTTGGTGTGCAGATGTTCACCTTCCAACCAGACGAATTCCTTTTCACGGTAACAGATACTTATATCAACGTCAAACGAATTGGTACGAGAGGAACAACCAAAATTGACCGAATGCAAAGATTGTTTCCGTTCGTCGTTCGACCAACACGACGACAAAAACGACTACTACTACTACTACTACTACTACTACTACTACTACTACTACTACTACTACTACTACTACTACTACTACTACTACTACGACGACGACGACGACGACGACGAATCGGGAGAAGAAGAAGAAGTAATACTACGATCGTTGGAGTGAGTCGTTCGACCAAAACGACGACAAAAGTCGACGACAATCAAGACAGCACGACATTCCTGCCAAACAGGAATCCCTCTCACTCTTCAACAACATATATCCGCATCAATTCTTCCGTCTTTGCCAAACACCAAGTAATCATGATGAACCGACCGACCGACCGAAAAAAGAACCTTGTGGTTGTCATGATATCAATGGAGTACCAGCAGAGAAGCTACAATCTGGTCCATCGTGCGATTTCGATCCATTCGGACCAGTGGGAATCTTCATGGATACTAACATACTCCTGTTGACGGATGAAAAAAGGGAGAACGAGTTTTATTTTCATAAGACACTCCCGGTCAACGATACCAAATTGGTCGTCATGCAAAGGCCACGACGAAGATTTGAACGCACGTCATACACCTACCGTTCACACAACAACAACAACATCATCATCATCATCAACAACAACAACAACAACAACTTCCATCGAAAATACGAACGAAACAACAACAACAACAACAACAACAACAACGGCCAAGACAGAGACTCGTCGCTTTTTTCGTTACGACATGGCGTTGGAACGTTTCAAGACGTTGGTACTGCAATATGTCAGCGAACATCCGATGCTGGATGCAACAATGGAATACATCTTTTATATATGGATATTATTGATAACCTTGTCTGTCAATGACCTGCAACGTTTGTGGGGACGATGACTACGATGAGTTTCCAAAAAAGTACGGGAAACTAACTCATTCGAGATATGATTCTCAAAAGGTTGGAGGTGGCAGCCAACAACGATAGTACCTATCGTCATGCACCCCCCCCAAAAAAAACAATTTTATCTCGTATTGGAAAGATCCAGGAAGCAGGCATCCGCAGTTCGGTCAAATACTGTATCATCGCAGGTACTCCCATGGTTGCTTGGAACACTGGAGGTACCAGATCGACGCAGACCACAACTAATGGTTCTTTAATGGAACAACCCTTATTGACAACGGCTTTGGAACATCAGAACAATACGTCGTTTGGATCCTGAACAAGATCCTCCACTTATACCCATTTGTCATTTCGTACAGCTGACAGTCCAACAAAAAACTTTTTTTTGATTTGTCCCGCGTCGAGATTGTGACGGGGAAACATAATTCCCGGTTCCCCCCATTCTTCACTTTACCAAAATTCGAGTGGATTTGAACGAAGCCAGGGATCAAATGGATTTTTTTTTATGAAGGCATTACAATTGAAATATAAGACCATTCCTACTACTAGTAGTGACAAGGGTGAACCCACAAGAACCATAGTGTCCATGGAAGATGACTCTCCACATTTTTACACGGTAAAGCATGAACCCATTACCTGGGAGAGTATCATCATTCCTCGTGATACCAAAGGCAATGAAAAGAAACCGCCACCCATCAATGGCACGGCTGCTGCGTAGGCAGTTCCAGGAGAGCCTCACATGAGGCCAATGGAAGCCACTTCATACGTCGTATCATGAATAGACATACCAATACCATCCATTACCGCTGATACTTTTGTTTTATTATTATACCTCTAGTCGTCGTTACGACTTGGCTGGTAAAGATTTTAGATGTAAGTATTGCGAGGTCGTTGAATTGTTAATTTTCCCAACGTGTGAGAAAAGGAAGCAGCTTCTGATAGTATCGTTGCCACTGATTTTGAGGATTCTTCAACTGGTAGTGACGAGGTAGATTTGGAAGCTGAACGAGAGGAAGCTTCTCTGTTCACCAATGGGTCTGCTTACTACCATGGAGGAAGAAGAACGTGTCAAAACAAAGGCGAAGAAGCGGAGAGGTGAGAAAGTTGTTGCTCATTACACCAGAGAAGAAGACCGACATTCCCGTTCAAAGCATTGCTGACAACCGACAAGATTTGGAAGACATGCTTGTGCGCTGCATAATATGCTTTTAAGAAGTTGATGGATTGGTCGAGAAATGGCATGATTGGCGTGCCTTCCCATTGGCTGGGAAGGTGATGCTGCTGGCAATCATGATGCCACAGGCGTTAGATTTGCTATTAAAAGACTCAACAATCCAAGCACAGCCAGGACTTATGCTGATTCAAGTGCCATGAAATGACCAGGACAGAGTTGCTCCTCCACTTGATTCACAGTCAGTACAAATGTTGCCACACAGCAGACAACCTGCACTTTGTTATTCCCGGATGGCATTCTCGCTCGTTTTCGCGCAAAAAAAGGACACTACTCTACCTAGCTAGCTACTAGTAGTAGAGAGAGCCCGGATTATATCGGTCGTAGATTCTTTTGAGTTTTGTAAGATACGACTAGGTAGTATGATACACGGTGGAAGATTGTACGGAGCATAACAGCAACTGCTAATATTATGCTGCAATTTATAGATACAGATTCCGAACAGGTACTTGAAGTTTGCGGAATTTCGTTTGGTCCACCATGGAAGGAAACGACTGACTGAGATTGCACTGGTTCGATATGTACGTTGTGTTTTCTTTTGGACCTTGGTTTGTGTGGACGACTTAGGTACTTCGAATGATTCAACTTAACTGTTAGGTCTCAGTTAGTTTTCGAAAAAAAACTTTATGTAAAAACTGCACAGCACTAAATATTGCTCAATTGATGGCATTGTTGTCCGAAAAAATCTTGGATGGTATCTTTGACTGCCGAGTGCCGACTCTATAATTCCGTTTTGCCCATACAGGGGAAGATAACTCAAGTCAAAGAAGGAGGATATACTCCGAGTATTATGAAGTTCTGGTTTCTGGGACGGCTTCTGTAGCATCCTACTGCCGGTATCATTCAACTGTAAGTCAATTCCAACACAATTATCGCGAAGAACTACTTCGGCGACAGGCATCTATCGGATTGCATAAATATATTTCCCATGGAGTGCCGAATACTAATGTACCAGTTAATAAGTAATGTTTTAGGGATTCTACGACGTATTCTTGCACAGCACTTTTCACCTCTTTAATAAGAGTACGAAGAACCTATGTACAGCTTCATCTTTCACGGTACCGTCAATCATCATTACACTTCGCTACTTTTGTTCGAAGTATTTACAGTTATTACTCGATACAATCATGAGCAGCTGTTCCCTTTGCCTTTAACCCGACTTTGAAGACTGCACGAGAAGATAATACCGTATCAGCTCATCGTCTCTCTCTTGCTTGAATCGTTTCGAGTTTCGAGGACCGATAATCTCACAAACCCCAATCCGGTCTGTGGAATGTTGAAGATGACAGTTAAAGTCGATTCCTCTCAACCTCTTAAAATTGTGAAGTGCCAATCAACTCAACCGGTAGTGGATTCGCAGCATCAGGAACACAGGAAACAAGAGAGGAAGTCTCTGAAGCACAGTTTTCCTCTCATCAACATGTCCAAGGCCAAGAACCGTGGGGGCATGTCCCAGTCGTCGTCCCGTCGCTCTGTCGTTCTATTGGATATTCAAGAAGGTTCAATCGTCAACACGGACTCTTTATCATCCTCTACCAACGACGTAAGCGATCCACCGAAGCAAGAACAACTGCAGCGGGTCATTGACCAAAAGGCTTTATCCGTGCAAACCATGCTGGATGCTCTTGAAAGGGGCGGTGATTGCAAGAATTCGAATATTATCGATAACAATAATGAAGGCGATCCATCTGCTTCCAGCGACACCAGCATTGAGTTCATGGAGCTACTTCCTCCAGCCCCATCCAAATCCCAACGACAATTTGTTTCACTTAATGGCAACACAACATCATCCAACCAAAATAGAAAAATGACTACACACGGACACTCGAGTGACAGCCAGCTTCACTTCCCCATTAGACGCGTGATGCGGCGACGACGGTCCGAAGATCTAACTCCCGTCCTGGACTCCACTTCCCTCCAAGATATCAGCCCTTCTGAAACTGTTCATTTCCGGCCACGACTCGAGATTGCTATGGAACAACAGCGAGAAATCGAAGAAGTTAATCGACGACGTGTCTCGGCTATTTTGCGTCAACAACAGCGATTGAGCGCTTCTTGTGTGATGGACGGGACACTGCATGAATCCAAGCTATCTATATCACTGGATGACTCATTCCTTTCCATAACCAACGAAAACCTCGCCCTGGAGGGTTTGTCGGACGATCCCTATCAAACAGCCTGCCAAGTTGCCAAGTCGATCCATGAAGAGGACTTCGAACATTCCAAAATTGACGATTTGTGTTTCAAGATCCCACAATTTGACTTCGATGAAATTCAACTTGGGTTGTTTTTGGGCAAGGGTAGCTTTGCCCAAGTCATAGAGGTCAGGGGATTTGCTCTACAGCCGTTATCGATCGTCAAGACGAACCCCATCACGGGCTCTTCTCGATATTTTACAGAATCGATGAGACACAAACGATGGGCCATGGCCGGTATGGATTTGGAAAATTTGGATGATGATGATGACAGTGACGAGGGAAACGACGTATCAAATCTGCCCAAATTTGCAGCAAGGGATGCAGTAGATATCGTTGAGGGCGTCTTGGATGCTGATCGCAACATTCGAATGAGACATCGAGACTCCACGCTCTCTGATGCTAATGATAGCTCCATCATTGCCAAGAAGCCCACAGCAATCACTGGTCAGAATGTGAGTTCTGTCAGCATGGACTCGTCCCGCCGATTCATTGCCAGTCATTCCCATCGTGCCAAAGAGGGAGCACCGCATCAGGCTATAGCACGATATGCTCTCAAGCAGCTCAGGCGCAACGTCACGGAAGATCCCAAGTCCTTGATGCAAGGTGTTGCCGATATGGCTACCGAGACGCGCGTGTTGAGTAGTTTGACGGACCATCCTAACATCATAAAGCTGCGTGGTATCGCTCGTGGGTCTGAAATGCCCTTTCGGAACGATTATTTCATAATACTCGACCGTCTCTACGACACACTGGAAAGTCGGATGAAAAAGTGGAAATTGATGGAGAAACAATGGTGCGGAGTCCAAGGTCTCGTTCGAGACCCACGACAAGCGAAGCGAAAGCAACTCTGGTTGGACCGCGTCTCCTTTGCCTACGACTTGAGTAGTGCACTGTCGTACTTGCACAGCAATCACGTCATGCACCGCGACTTGAAGCCAGCGAATATTGGGTTTGACATTCGAGGTGACATCAAGATTTTTGATTTTGGTTTGGCCAAGGAGCTTCCGACAGTTAACAACGGTCATTTAGATGTGTTTCACTTTACTGGTTTGTGCGGATCGCCTCGATATGTACGTTTCTTCAACTGAACTGAATTGTGATTATGTGCATTGGTGCCACCCAAATCTGATTCTTACCCGACACAAATCTTCTTTCATTCTCCGAACAGATGGCTCCTGAAGTTGGAATGGAAGAGCCATATAACGAGTTGTGCGATGTTTACAGCTTTGGAGTCTTGTTTTGGGAAATGATGGCCTTGTCCAAACCCTACGACAAATGTTCCATGGTGGATCTCGTGAGTGATGTGTGGAAGAACGATGCCGATGCAACACGTCCCTCCCCTTCGCTGGTGGGAAAAGGACGTTTTTTGGCTGGTCGTGCCTTTCAAAGACTCTACAAGATCAAAAGGAATACCGCGGCACCACTTGTGGGGTCACCAGCATCCTTGCAGTCGCTTTTGAAATCATGCTGGTCGTACCAGATGAAGTATCGTCCCAGCATGCAGCAAGTGGAATATCGCCTCAGGGACGAAATTTTGGCCTTTCAAGATATTCATGGCCTGACAGATTGCCGCCGCATGAGTCATGTTCGGAGACGATCCACCTATATTTTCGTGGATGGTGAGAATGATGCCTCGTAAATCCTCCATCCGAATGTTTTCCCGAAGAAACGTCAGAGTTCTCCTGCATTTTGACAACTTTTGAAAATGGGTATTTAGCGTAATAACCCTGCTAGTTCATGTCTATACGTATTGAATTTGCATTATCTATCTATGAACTACTATTGTTCCCTAAAATATGTTGTGACTAACTGTAAAAACAATCTCCTTGAGATTTGTTTTGTTCTTCACTTTGTTTTGGTTTTCTGGTGCATGCTCTCTCCTCTCTCGCTCGCTCGCTCTCACACACAAACAATCTCTCTCTCTCTCTCTTTCTCCCACAACAGTATACGCTCTTCAACGCAACATGGTGGGATCCACCACCATACGCACTACATTTTTCGTAGCGAATTCGTCACGAATGGCATCCAAATTGGGATAGTCTTCAATTTTCTTATCGTTCAGAGCCACCAACCGGTCTCCCACTGCCAAATTGTGAGCTGGTGCCGGATGTTGGACCTTGGCCAAATAAATGCGATTGCCATGTCCAGGCTTTCGTTCGATGTCCAATCCGGAATCGACCTTGGATTTGCGGTCACCGTCAGCTCCGTCTTTGGAATACTCGACGTATTTTTCACCTGGCATGGGATCCATGATCGTCTTTCCTTCCACTTCGGGACGTTCGATGTTGTCAACAACAGAGGCCGGCATATTGTATAAAATTGCGGTGGAGCAACAAAAATTGTAATTCTTAGCGTGTTTTGTGATCCTGCAGGAAATTCCAAGCTGGCTCCTTTTTTATTGTACCGGGCTTGATTTGACGTTTCTTGTCCTCTTGATCTGATTCCAAAGAAGAGAGGTTTTTGTTTTTTTGCTCTTGGTCATAAATATTTTCCCAAACAGTCATCGCAGGGAGTCATTCTTGGAGAATTTGCTATCGCGCGCGTTTGACTTCAGCATTGAAAATACCAAGAAGAAAGTAGTACGAGGTAAAATATTCCTCTAATAATACAGTAATACGGAGTATTTCGTTATTCGATAATACCATACTACTACTACCGGCAGCTAGACTAGACCCTCTAGCTAGAGCTGATAATTTAGTGCGTCCCACTCTTCAAACAGCTATTAATATTACTTGTACTACTATTGTTTCGGCAGTCCGTCATGTCTTATGGATCTACTACCTTGTACTGATCGAGGTACCCTCGTACCACTTCGTATGTCAGAAACATGAGTGCCGAGTTGGGCACGACCTTCATCAAGTGGACACCCATCCCACTATATAGCGACTGTAATCCCTCTTCTTGTGCCATGAGTTGCAATGTCTGCCACATTCCTTTGTATTTGAAAATTCCGGATCGGGCCTGTTCCCTCATCCTTGTCCGGGCCACTTCGTGGGGGTACGTCAAGACGGCGGCTACTGCCTTGCTGGCCGCGGCGGCCCAAAAGTACGTTGCCTTGGGCAGTTCTTGGGACGGTCGCAGTCCCTGTTGTGCCCGGCGTTCATTTTGTCGGTCGAGCAGCTTGGTTTTGAGCTGTTCGTACAGGATGAATTGGAGGGCGCCTTCGGCACATCCCCAATAACTGGCCGTGATGCCCTTGTAGAATCCTTTGATACCCTCTTCTTTCCAGATGGTAGCAATGGCATCGCCATAACCGGCGTATTGTCGTTGTCCGGCGGTGTGATCAATTAGTAGTTGCATACGGGTTCGGACCATCCAAATGGGATTGGTAAGTGTGTTACCGACCATACCAGCCAAAAATCCCGCAATGAGTGCATTGGGCGGAGATCCTTCGGGAAGTGTTGGATGTAAAAAGGATTTGATTCTTGAATATGCATAAAAGTAAGCCGATCGTGATGGAATGATACCAATCAAGGTGGGTGGAAGTCCCCGAAAAAAGCCTGACGGTCCGTCTTGTTGAATAATCGTTTTGGCGACAGCTACGGGATGTCCCTTTTGCAATTCTCTGTTGGAAGATTGGAGTTGTGTTTTAATGACCTCCAGTGGATTGGTAACACATGCAGCGACAGTCCCAGCAACACCACCCGAAAGAAATCTGTGAAAATAATGGGGGCGAACAAAAAAATAACGGAGGGCACCCAGGCAATCAGATGCAAAAAACAAACAACGTCAGAGAACAGAAAAAGTAATCGAACAGGGTTGTTTTTTTTTGTATTGGTTTTGACATTTCTCTTCTCAATAATATAATAATTGTAGGATACATACTTGAAGGTTTCCATGCGCCGTGCTGTCATGGTCTTGACGATGTGTCCGGCGGCGGCAGCTCCTCCACGAGCATCCTGTTGAATAGATTTGGCAGCGGCCAACAAGACTTGTTTGGGATTTTTATTGGTGATGGTGTTGAAATCGCCGTTTGCTGATTTGTCGTTTCGATTTTGTCGTCGTCTTGATCTGGCCATCCAAGGATCTGTAGGTGACAACGACATTGACGCTCCACATGTTGAATATGGTTGTCGAATCAGTTTGTGATTGGATGCAAAATGAGCTTCCACCTGGATTGGTCTGGTCATGACACATAGCAGTAAAAGGAGAATGGAGAGCAGTGTTGACTTGGAAACGGAATATTTATTCGCTGTAGTACTAGCAGCACAATTAGTAGCGGTGATGGACATGATTCCTTGTTTCTCGCGATTTGCGTTGTGTGAATTGTGAAGTACTCTAGTAGATTCGGTTTTTGGGTGCTGCAGGTTGCACGGTGAAGGAGAGAGAGAAGAAAAGAATAATTTTATATAAAGATGTTGATCGTTCGTTCGTTGTCGAAGGAAGGAAATCTTGAATCTTCTTCCACAATTGTCGAGATTTGATGTGTGCCGATTGGATCGGCAGTGAGGATGATGAGGCGTGACATTGACCCAATTCAAAGAACATCAGAATCTTTTACAGGAGAATCAAGAAGACTACCTCTCATCAAGAAGAAATGAACGAATGGTGTGTGGAATTGAAAAAAGGTGACGGGTGACGTACCAACATAACAATCGGTACTGTTATGGCTAGCTGGCGTAATGCAATCTTCTGTGAATACAGTTTTTAATTTTCTCACCACATGGCTAGCTCGCGTAATCCGTTTTCATTCATTGAATCTCTCATTTTTGTTCACTCAGCCCCTCATTTCTTTCACTCCAACCCTCATTTTTCCGTTGTATGTGTGTGGGTCCTCATAACGCAACTTATCGTTAGCAACGAGAATCTGCATGTCACGAATGAAATTACAACCAAAATGAAAAAAACGCATGATAGTATGCTTTTGTACTTTTCACTTCCGACTCTGTCGACTTTCTTTTTAACTTTACATTGCTCGTCTTTTTACCGATTCCACCCCCCTATAGCACCATGGCAACTGGCTCCACTAGCTCCACCTCCAGTCCCACCGCTGGCTCAAAATCTTCTCTGTCCCACGACGTTACACTATCGCGTCCACTCATCTCTGGGAGATTCGACCCCAATGATTTTGTTTCTCGGTTCCTTCCTCCCAATCACAACCAACCGTCTGAATTGGAAGCAGATGAAATGAACTCCACTGTTATTGATGGTCTAAGAGTTCGACATTATCACACCCACCACAACAATCAAACGTACAACATTTACCTCTCCGGTGATTTGCCCACATCCGTTCCTGCAAAAGAGGAAGACGAATCATTCAGCACTCACAATGCTGAAGCTCCCGCCAACATAGAGGCGTCCTTCCCTAAACAAAGCCCCCCAAAACATATACGTTTCCTGCAAAAAATACCCTGGAAGGTAGACCCTACCCAGTAGGATCCGAGCAATCCGTACGGTCTGGTGTTACCCAGCAATCACTAATGTCAGAGCTCCCTTCCACATCTCGAGGCACTGTCGTTCATCAACGCTCCCAGTTACCTCGCATTCCACGCCGTAAACTGAATCCAGATCACGTCGAGTGTCTCCCATGCTCCAACGAAACGGATCATGTTGACGCAACAATCACAATGCAGCTGCCCCGACCGCAAGACGGGGTATTAGAACTTGAACGAACGTCATCCGGCCAGGAACAAAAGAGTACACAGGATCAGAGGTTCCATGAGAAGTTCAACCGCCAACTGTTCAACATCGATCTCGAGGGAAATGGACTGGATGGGAAGCCACCCATCGTGCCACGTTCCAGTCAACAGCTTACGAATGAATCGTACCAGCGACTTCTGGAAATATGTTTCGACAAGCAATCCGGAGATGCTGAGCGGTGGCGAGTAGTCCTTCAAAAGTACCACACCCGGATCTACGAGGTGGCCAAAAATTACACCGCAGAAGTGGTGAGGCTTCCCAGTGGGGAGAAGGTACCCAAATTATTCTTCCAGGGACGTCTTGCCATTCCCCAACGAGAGGTCTTCATGGCAATCCGCGATTGTCATGCTTCCCGATCAAGGCACACCAAACAACAAGCAACGTTTGCATCAGTCAGCGACATGTATTGTAACATAACGCAGTTGACGAGTGCAGGATCTGGCATTGCCTGACAAGCTGGAGGTAGTGCGTGAGGAGATCATGAATGGGTTGTTCGATTTGGGAAAACAAAAACAAAAAGTTAGCATGAAGACAGCTTACAGGTTGGTGGAAGGAGGTCCTCCCATTGAGAGAAAGGGCTGCGGATGCAAGGGGAAGAAATGCACACATTTCTGTGGATGCGTGAAGGCGAAGAAGAAGTATTCCCTACAATGTTCCTGTAAGGGAGAATGTAACAACCACACTTGACGAACAATTTACCACCGAAGATGAGCAACGGTGCAGTGAGAACTTCTTTGTGAAGTTAACGTATTTTTAACGTAAATTTTTAAAAAAAAAATTAAAAAGGTATCTTATTTCATCAGAGGAAGGCGTTGTGCGGAGGGGGGAATGAGCCCAATTCGTGCATTTATAGTTCCGTGAATTCAAGAAAAAAAGGTCCTGAATTCACGGAACTATGCATTACGCCAGCTAGCCATAACAGTACTACTATTTGTGTATGTAACAAGAGTACGTGAGGCACAATGTGCTCGTACCCACGTAGTACTGTCGCACTCTTCGTGCGAACAGCTACATACTCGTACATACGGTATCGCCCCTTTCGCACACACCAGGCAACTTCAAACTACAGTACCGCGTAATAAAGCACTACCGGCAGACTACCGTACCTACGGTAGGTACCTTGTTGGTGTGGTGGAAGGTCGTTCCGACATCGTTGATGATCTTGTTATTCTCTTCGAAATCCTACCCTTGTTCGCTTTATGAATGATACTCGGACTCTCTCTGCTGCCGACACAGTGGGAATCCTCATACTTGAAGCAAGTGCCCCCCCCCCCCCCCTTCCCTTTTTTAGTGCAGGCTACATCACAATCGATGGTCGATTTCAAAGAATTTGAAGAAAAATAAAAAAAATCTTCAATGTTTCTCCTCGAACACAAAAGTCATCCCATCCCATTCCATCCTTCATCAGAGCACGGCATTGAAATTCTGCTTCCGATCAAAAGGACTACTAGCTGCCATCGATTCCGCATCCGAAAAGTTGACTCATCTACCCCCCAATGGAGCGGGGAAAATCATGCAACAGATTTCCATCCACCCAGTACTCTGTACCCACCACTCAGAACTCGAAAGACGAATCGTCATAAAATGAGGAAAAATCCAAACCAGTGGAGAGTTAGATATGGTGTGGTCTACCAAAAGTCATGCTGGGAAGGCAGCAATAAGGACATTAAGGATACTGGTGGCAGTGTCGGACATCGTCTCATCCCGCTTTAGTCACGTCTACAAAGGTCCCTCGTCCCCCTTTCACAGGACGACACTTTCGGGCATGCTCATCGGCGGCAAAATGGACCACTCCGGTAGTTGCACGGATCAAGTCGTAATCTTGAAAATGATTGGCACCATCGTCGTAAGAACATCCCCACCAAAAGTCTGCGCAGTTGGCCTTTTCCGCTTCGATTATACCCGTGGTACTGTTTGGACCCAAATCGCAGCAGGCATCTACTTCCGAATCCATGGAGAAGATTGGTTTTTGTCGTTGGAACGGAGCCGTCTTTTCTGTCGTTAAACCCCAAAAAATCGAACTCATTGGGATGGGTTGTAATCGATGGGGCAGAATGATACCGCCCCCTTTCATCGCTTCAAGGAAACTGGGAGTCAATCGAGCATTCAAAATTTGATCGGGTTCCGTAAAGTAAATGAACTCCCAGTTCCACGATGTCCAAGGGTACCGAGCTCCTTCACTTTTGGATTGTTGATTGGTTGGCAATTTTGGACCCAACCACATTTCCGGCACTAGACCATTCTCATCGATCTTTCCTTGTAGTGCTTGCTTCAATCCCCGTAAGGCCTCCTTGGGTACGAGCTCGCCATCCCCTTTGGTGTGTACAAAGGCTAATTGCTGAAATATTGTCTCACCATTCACTTGTCGTTTCAGATCTACTTGGAATGGCACAGTAGAGTCTTTGATTTCTTAGATGACACTGCCCGTTTGCTCGTAGAGCACCTGTAGTTTTAAGAAAACGTTCTGTACCAGGATGGAATCCTGCGCAAAGTGTCCCACGATCACAACTCGTCCGATACCATACTGGAGCAACGAGGCGATTGTAGCGGCCATTGCTTCTTGAAGCGTTCGTTGATAGATTGGATTGTCTGTGTCGGTAGCGAACGGGATGACTGCCAAAGTCGTTTGCATAATACTCGATGGTGGCTGTTGAAGACCTTTCTTCACCATCAGTTCTGTGGCAAACTGAATTCGCTCCGTTGCATATGCCAAAATATCATCCCCTGGCCATTTGTAGCAGTGACTCAAATGTTCCACCATGAAATCCATAAAATCGACAGTCATTCGAATGTCGTCTAAGCCCCTACCACGTTCCAGCACGGGGATATAGGTGGCTCCTTCTATATTAGTGATTTCATCGATCGGAAACTCCAGACAACGTTTCACTGACTGCCACCATGCGGCAGAGTAAACTTCCAAAGTATTGGTGTCGGTAGTAAAAGTGAGTCTTTTGAGAAGAATATTTGAAGATTATCGTGAGCTGATTGATAGTTTGGCATCCAAAGAAATACGTTGCCCAAGGCAAACAGAACAGCGAGAGCGTATGTGTATGCAACTGTAGGATGTTTTTGTTGCACTCGTTTGGAAGCTGGGTAAAATGAATTGGAAACGGCTGCCATGGTGAAGTCTCCGGCTGTAGCCTGTATCATAGCTGGTGTGGTGGTGTATGTGATCAATGAATGATGATGATAGTTTTGTTGCACGAACATTCGGTAAGCCTACTATGGTACTTAGCGACTACCGGTAGCGAATTGTGCGACCACTACTAAGTGCAAGTAACCATGTAAAACGGTTGACGATTTTAAGTAAAAAACGTCGACTGTCGCGCATGTTCGATTACAGGGACAATTAGGTGGTGGATGGATGGATGGAATTAGTACTACGTATTGACAGAACGGATTCAGACTCTTCTTCGGCTCTCTTATTATGTAGTAATCAAAATAGAATCGACCTAATCAGTTTCAAAATCTCAAAAACAATAGCCAATGGTACGGCTAGTAACCAAAATGCATGTGCCACTTTCGAATCCACCATCTTGGCCTTCATTTCCAACAGTATGCGTTCCCACTCCGGTAATTGCATCAGTTCAACTTTTCTCGCCAGCATTCGACAGTACTGCTCTCGATATATCATGGCCTCTTCCAGCACTTGATCCAACGAGTAATCTTGTCCCTTGTTGTTAACCACCCACCCCAAGGGAACGTCCCGACGATCGACACTGCCATAATCGGTCCACTTGCCTCCTGCCAAGATCATGACACGATCCGTGCCACGCAGGTACAACAAACTTCCGTCGTACTTGATACGGGCAATTATTTCCAACGTAGATGGCTCGGTCGGTCGGACTTTATCGATGTACTCCGTTGGAGAAGTTAATAAACCATCATTGCCCAAACTTTTGTACAATTTGCCCCAAACATTGCCCAAAGCGGCTGTTTCTACCACAATCGGTCGGACCATGTAATCCGCCAAGGAACTTTCCATCACCGGGTTGATTTGCTGAGACGATTGACACAAGATTGATTCTTGGACGATTTCTGGGACGGCTCGATTACCGCCCTTATCACCAACACCCAAACCTCTCCCAGCTGAACTAAACTTGGAATCATGATCCAAATCCACAAACGGCATCATCATATCTTTGGTTTCCAAGGTGTCGTCGCTGGAAAAGAGCGATCCGGCACTATTCTGTGAAGAAATGCGAGACGACGTGCAAGCCGCCACCAGCTCCATCACGGCTTGCAAATGCTTGTGAAGCTCGTCCAGGGTTGCCTGCGCCGATTTCGACCGGCCGCCATCTTTCACAATCGTCTCCCGCAGTGTCCGTACGTTGGTATCCATGGCCGTGTGGAGCGTTAGTATTTTCATGACTTGCTTGCGAAGGGTCTTGTATTTAACATTTTTCGATTTCAATTGCGACGATATCTTTTGCATAAGGACGGCGGCCTGTGCGTTCTGTCGTTGGAGTTTCGTGAGTTTGGTGTCGGCGTGCCGGCGTTCGTCGCGCAACGATTGCAAGATACTTTGAATCTCGGCAAGTGTCTCTTTGTGATATTGCTGCATCATACCTCCAGACAAAGACGGTCCCTGCGGTTGGAGGTGGGGTGGATCGGCATTGACATCACCAGCATCGCTGCCATCGAGACGAACGACGCTGACTTCGGCTGGTACCGACGATTCTCGTTGCAACAAACTGGCAATTTCAGACGCCAATGATACCAATATTTTGGATACGTCCTCTCGATACTGTTCCAATTTGGTTTCGGCTTGTGCCGCCAAGTCACGAAACACTCGCGTTTCGGCGGCATGTTTGGTTTCGAGCTGTAACATTTCGGAGCTGACGGGTGCAAATGATCCAATGGAAATAGCTGCGGATGCTGCTGCTGCTGCTGCTGTTGTCGAGGGTTCCCTTCGTGTGTTGGATATGACTTTCTCGTGCTCTTGTTGAAGCTTGGCAAGATCATCCTTGATGGCATCCCGCTGTTGCTGTGCTTCCTGTACTTTCGTAACAAGCTCGACGGCATGGTGTTCCTTGACTTTTTCCAGTTCATCCCTAAGTTGCGACAGCTCCTGGATGGCAGCATCTCGTTCCATGGTGGCTTGGGACAGTTTTTCCGGCAAAGATCGATCCATATGCCTACTAGCAGACGATTCTTCTAATTCCTTGACACGAATCGTAGCCTCTTCCAAGCGTTTCAAATTTTCTTCGTGTACCAACTTGAGTTCTTCATACTGTGCACTGGCTGTACTACCAATGGCTTCCAAACTGCCAATTCGCTTGTTGGATTCTTCTACCTGTTTGTTGGCCACGTCCAAGGCAGCTTCCAGCTCTTTGATTCGTCGATCCGATTGTTGGATGTTGTCGTCGTCATCTCTATTTTTTTCTTCTAGCTGTTGTTGTTCGTTGATTTGAAGACGTGACTGTACCAACGACAGTTCCGATTCGGCCTTTTGCAGCTGCAACGCCATTTCGGTCGACTTTGTCTGTACTTCCAACAGTTCTTTGGACAATGACTTGTTTTCACGTGCCAACTTGGAAATCTGTTGCTTCGATGTCGTCAAGGACAATACCAATCCCTCCTTGGCCATGGATAGTTCACTCACGGTGTGTTGGCTTTTCGATTTTTCCAGTTCCAACGTACCCAATCGATCGGTCAATTCTTGGATTTGAGCGTGTAGTTCCATTACACCATCGTTGTTTTGTGGCAAGACACCATGATCCCCTTGGTCTGTCGTGTCTTGCAATTTGTTACTACTTCTACTAATACTGTGTCGGGACAATGCACTGGAAGCAATTGGTTGCGTGACTTGTTTGAAGGACGACGACGACGACGTAGATGACGATACGGGCAGGACTTCTAACGGCAGAACAGGTTCAGGTAGGGCCATTTCCGGAACGATAGTCGCAGTCGCAGCAGCAGCAGTAGTAGTATCATCCGTAAAGTCATCCTCTTGTTCCAAGGAGGACAGTAACAAAGTATCGTTTGTAGTTTGTTGGGATGGACCGTGTCGTTGGTTTGGTCTTGTCCTTTTTTTCATATCCTTCTTCTTCTTATTCTTTTTGTTGTTGCCACCAGGTGTGGTGGTATTTGTTGTTGTTAAATCTTCTTGAAGAGAATTGATTTCTTCCATGGATCGTTGCAATGTCGAAACGACCAAATCCTTCCAGGATTGTGACAATGCCATGGAAGAATAAGAAGACGACGATGATGTTGATGATGAACCTGACGATGATGGTATGACCGCCGTGGTTGAAATCAACACATTCAACGCTTGATGGTACCGTTGTTGAGCTTTCAATAACCATTCTCCTCCTCCTCCTCCCCCTTCTTTTCGAAGTCCAGAATTGTTGCTGCGACCGATCCATTCGTATTGCCACAACCAATCATCTGCAGCCTGTTCGAATTGGACCGATTGGATCATGGATTTGGACAATCGATCACCACCGTGTAACGAAGAAGAAGAAGAACGAGTATTCCTGGTAGTGGAAGAAGTGGTAGTCGGAATGGACGATAGTTTGTTGTTGGTGTTGGTATTATTGGTAATGACTTGGAGTAATCGTTGCAAGGTCGTGTCCGTATCGGGATGTGGATCGAGCTGCAAGACAGACGAGGTGGAAGTCGATGATGATGATGACGGTGGCGTGGATCGTTTGGGCGATAACGGTAATGGAGAGAGTGTGGTTTGATGGTTGTTGTTGTCGTTGGTTGATGATGACGACAATGATGTGGATATGGATGTGGATGTTGATATTTGTAATGTCATGGAATGGGAGGCCCGAAACAGTTTGAGTGCCTGTCGATAATCATGTACAGCCTGTTGTTGATGATAAGAAGAAGAAGATACTACCGTAGATGATGATTGGATGTTGCCACTTTTGGACGACATTGATTGTTGTTGTTGTTGTTTTTGTTGTTGTTTTTGTTTTTGTTGTTTCAGTTCTTGTAGATGCAACTGATGATGACAAAAGGCACATTTTCCCCATAACGCTGCATGATGCGGATCTGGAAAGGAATCCATACTGGCCTGATAGAGTTCCAGTGCCGTTCCGTATTGATATTGTCGCAACAACGTATCACCCTTGGCTTCCAACCGAATCGAATCTTCGAGGGCTGTTAGGTACAGTCCGTCATCAGTCGTAGTATCATTGTTGTTGTTGTTGTTATCAGTTGCATCGTTCTTTTCGTTGTGACCATGAGATAGTTTGGTACCCAATACAAGCTGTTGGTAGGTTTGATATTGTTGCCAAGTGGTGGTCGTCAAATAAATGGATTTTTGACTACTATTACTGAAACTTGTGTCGGGATCTGTGCTGGAAAGAGTGACATTGGTAGTTTCCTCCTGTATGGACGGATTGTTGTTCATGTTGTTCATGTTGTTATTGTTATTATACCGTTCTTGAATGGCTCGTATAACCCATTGGATTGCCTGCTTCGCTTCTTGAATGGCCTTGTTGGGAACGACACCACCATCTTGGTTGATAGAAACATCTTTGGAAGGAATCGTTTTTTCATTAGAAGTTTCATTAGCCGTTGGTTCTGTAGTAACACCAGTCTCTGTTTGGTCTTGTTGTTGTTTGGTCTTGTTGATGTTATTATTAGATGGTCGTTTCTTTTCCGGTAGTGACAATCGAATCCGTGCACTTTTGGTAAAGGCGGCCAATGCCAATAACAGATATTGTACATCGACAGCAGCAGTAGAAGAAGTAGTAGAATTGTCCGAAGTTGTTGTTGTGGTTGATGATGTTGTTGTGGTTGTTGTATTCGTCAAGGAATGTTTGTAAATGAATCCGATCCAATAATACGTCTTTGCGACGAGGGGATGATACCCACCCAAGGATGATTCTAACAATCGAACCGCCGTACCGAAATGTTCCAACGCTTCCACATACCGTTGTTGTTGCCAAGCCGATCGACCTTGACTGCACAAATTCGATGCATATTGCATCGTCGACGTCGTCGTCGTCGTCGTCGTCGTTGTTGTTGCCGATGTTGTCTTGTGGGAGGAAGACGACGACGACGACGACGACGACGATACTGGAGCCGACGTTGACATGGTTGGTTGATGGTGGAAAGGACTGTAAAGTAACTGTAACAGTAAATACAGGATTTTCCTTGTATATAATATATGCTATGCGACCAAAAGGGACCCAACCGACTGACTGTGACTGACAAGAGAAGAGGTGCGAACAGTCAATCAATCAATCCATCCATCCATCCAAACAAGTTCAAAGGGAGAGACAACAACGATGAGAGATACTCTCTTTGTAAAAGAAAACGAAGGACAACAACACACAGAGAGAGAGAATTTAACTGTAAATACGACAGTAGAGAGGATTGACCTGCTGAACGTGGCGGTCGCGGTGGATCTTCTTTTCTATGATGTTCTCTCTCTTTGTCGCGCTGCTGAAATATCATGGAGGTACGATCGTACTACTCCGAATATTACCGGTATCATAGTGGCCCGTTGGCACAGACGTACTCTCTGCTACCACCTACTCCGAGTAGTTGAGTACGGTAGATACGTGCATCGTACAGTACGTCATAAGGATAAAGTACTACTACTCCCGTACTACGTATAATACGTTCGACTCCAACATAACAACAACATTACACAATAACATTATTATTTTTTATGGAAAGACTGAACTCTGGAACTGGACAAGTTCCAAAAAATATTACACCATCTACTTCAAACGTACGATGGGCCTCCTCAATCTCTGTGATACGAGGTGGAACAGCACATCCAAGAGAAGCTGCAATGTTTTTTAGCGGTAACAAGATCCATCTTTTGAGACAGGGTACGGAAGAAGCTTTAGCCTTGGTGGTAGGACCACTGAGAAAGGCGCCGCCGCTATTTCTGAGTTGGTTTTCAGAGAATGGAAAAGTTGCCATTCAAGGGAATTTTCCATATTGGGGCACTGGGAATGGCTTTGGTGGTGACGAAACGACTATTACTCCTCCTCCAGACTTGGAGTCTTGCGTTTTTGTGTGTAGATGGTGGAGGTTGATTTTCCGTTTCGCTGATGCAGATAAGAGATGGAGTCAGAGGTAGTGGCACTTCCTTGAGCGAGTCGTCATTCACGGTCTTTTGTCGCTGGGAGTGCCTTTTCCTCCGACATGATTGTGGTCACTCCTCCCGTCTCGGAGTCCTTCGATTTGCATGTAGATGGTGGTGGTGGTTGATTTTCCGTTTCGCAGATACAATTTGGTATAAAATGCAAGTGTGCCACGAAGGTTACAATTAGATACTCACCGTGGTGCTCATGCTGATAGCAGCTTGTTTCTTGTTCTCCTCGGGGGTGCGTTGTTTCGGTGACTCTTTCGCTGTTGTGAAGCTGCCTTGGTCTAGACCTGCCGAAATTCAACCCATCGCCACTCCCAAACTGTAAATGTGATATAATGGTGATTTGCAACAACAACAAACACAAAGACAAAATTTGAATGCACAGCATTGTCCGACCCGTTTATGAAGTAAATTCATGGAATTTAATGGCAGGCAATAATTCACACACGGTACTTGAGAACTTCACAAAATCCGAGGACAGACACTGACCTTCAGGCCAAATTACCCCCCTTATGACATGTGATTGGTGTGTCAATGGATGAAATGCCTATCTGCCGGATGAGCAACAAGTCCATGGAATGCATCTAATAGGACCTTCAAGGGGAGTTGAACATCATATGAATTCCAACATACTGAATGCCAATGGAAACGCGATCAAATGATATCATACAGTGCAAGGAGACAGATGGAGATGAACGGAATCCTTATAGGAGCAACAGCTTTGAACGCTTTTTGAACACCGGACAAAAGGTCCAACAATCAGGCGAGTGTACTAGAAAACACTTCGTCACGCCGCAAATAGAATGCTGTCGAAACGACAACCATCCGACAACGATATGAAACATTTAATATTAGATCCAGCCATCCTGGAACCGCTACTGTGTGTGGCATGAACCATTGGCTCCATGGTACAACTTTTTCAAAACCACCGCCTCCACACGGCATGTATAGAAAACATTCGTCAAAAATTGAATTCCCAACCCGTTCGAGATATTTTTCCCACTGCGAAATGAGGTTTGGGCAACATCCCACCGTTTATCAAGGATGAACGTCGATGAAACATTAAATGTGATGCCATGATCTCATTCTACTACTACACAAATGACTTACAGTTAGTAGTTGTGTCTCATGGCAAAAAGCAACCAACGAAGAGAGATGCCTATAATACAGTTATGAAATAAGAATATGGATCTTTTCCTTTGCAGTTTTTAGTGTCCTCTACCAAATGGGTGGAGACCCAGCAACTACCCAAATTGTTTAATCAAAGATTCAAATCAAAGAGTAGTTTGAGCTGTCTGAAACCTGCACATACCATTTTCTACTAATGGTGAATCAGTTTTCCTGTCATTCCACTCATTGATTTCGTCTTGCCGTCTGGAATCATATAAAGCACGATCGGTTTGGCATCATTGATGTATGGTCGATCTACGCGGTAGAATCCACGACGTTCTAATTGGATAATATCATGTTGCTGCAAGGTCTTTAGGCCGGCGTCACCAACTGCTGTTGTTGTGGCCAGGGTGTTTTCATTGACGAAATCTTCAAATCTGTCCGTTTCCTCAAGCTTGTCCTTGCACACCAAATTATCAAACTCGGTCAAAACGACCGTTGCGTTGCTAGAAACCTTCGCCATCCAAGACAACTTGCGTTTACAAGTCTTGAAGTCCCCGTTGGGAATAAACTCACCGGTGATAGCCATGACTTTGCCATCAGTCTCTTCCACCTTGGTGATTTTGACAACACCTGCAACAATCAAATACATCAACATATGGTAAGTATGGAAATTATTCCTCCGCAGGTCCTGTTGAACCATCAACTTACCCCAGCGCATCAACACAATGCTCTCGCCTTCAACGATTCCTTCCACGTCAATAGACTCCAAAATGACATCTTTCGAAATTCGAATGGCACGCTCTCCCATACTAGCATCTTTTGGATGAAAAGCTGCTGTTAAAAAAGTGTTCGAGGCTTCCGTGGGACCATTCACGACAGTCAACGGAATGTGATTGGCAGCATCGATGGCCATGTACCGTTTGGCAGATGCGTCAAGAATCTTTTTGTTTTCTGCCCAAAACGAGTTCCAAACCATATTAACCACACGACGAGATGCTCCTTGGCTGTATATGTACGCTTTGAGTGCAGGGACTTGGACACCGCGTCGAACCACGCCTCTCACGGTCGGCATACGGGCATCGTCCCATCCATTTACAAGTTTTTGATCCACAAACCATGTCAGCTTTCGCTTCGAGAGGACTGTGTATTGGAAATTTACACGAGAAAAGGCATGGATACGTACTCGACGCAATCCTAATGCTTTCAATAACCACTGGTACTGTTCGTCACGATCGTTGTACTCAGTTGTACGTAACGCATGGGTGACTCCTTCCAACGAGTCGACAATGGGACATGCGAGATCGTAGGTTGGGTATGCCTTGTACGTTATACCAGTTCGGTGATGGGGTGTCAAGTTCTGTCGATAGAGGACAGGGTCGCGTAAAGTTCCATTGTCGCTCTTCATATCAATCTTGGCTCGTAGACACCAAGTTTCCGTATCCGGTTTCCCTTCACACATGTCCAAAAACAGCTGTTGGGCTTGTTCTGGCGTCTGGCTGTTGCGGTATTTGGACTCGATGCGATTGGCACGTTCCTCCTTCATTTGCTCTTGCGGGGTGTCGTCCATGTAAGCTTTGCCTTCTTGAATCAACTGTAGAGCCTTGGCTTGGATGGCTCCAAAGTAGTCGGAAGTGTATGTCACAACATCGGGATGGACTCCTAGCAGCTCCAAATCTTCCACAATCGATTGTTGGTACTCTTGCTTTTCCTTGGTTGGGTTGGTATCATCGAATCGAACAATCAACCGTCCTTTGTAACGACGGGCATAATAATCATTCAACAATACCGCTTTGGAATGTCCAATCTGCAATATTTTTTGGAGGGAGACAAAAAAGGTGGTACGATGCAAAATGGTTGTGTTGTTAGGGAAAACACACAAAAAAATAATAGTTAGCAATACATCATATCGTACATCACGCAACGCTATCCCATTCATGACAAACTTTGGGTTCCATAATAAAAATACACTCTCATATAATATGTGGTACGTACATGCAGGTAGCCACTGGGTTCGGGGGGAAATCTCGTCACGACTTGTCCCGGAATGGCACCCTCCAGAACATTCATTCCTGATACCATCGGTTCCAAGACATCGTCGTAATTGAAGATTGCTTCTTCGGCATCACCCAAGGCCAACTGCGTTGCCTTTTGCAATGCTGGATGTGATGCCAACATTTTCACCCAACGAGTAGCACAGGGATAGTCCTGTAATTGTGCTAGAATGGCAGTCTGTTGTGTCAAGGCACAAGGCCATCCCAAGACGGCAAATAAGGCCAAATCGGCCATGGAGAGAGAATATCCCACCAGATACGTCCGTGTTTGCAATGCATGTTCGAGGGTCATGGCCAAACCTTTGAGTCGTTGGTCAACACCAAGTTGTGTCATGCTGGATGCATAATCAATCCACGACGTTTGCAACGCCTCTTGCTCGATGGTACAAGTAAGGACATTGCACGGTCCAGCAGGAGAACGACGATACAAAAACCGTGCCATGGCCAAGTCTCCCACCAACGTGCCATTCTCCAATCCCAACATTGCCTGCGGTGCACGAGGTGCCAACGTAATTTGCAAATCAACGTCGGTGTTCGTCAAGACAGCGACTGCCAAGGCCATATAGGGACGATCCATCACACCCTGTTTGGGTGCATTGGGATTAATAACGATTTGAAGAGGAGCAACCTTGAAATTCGAAATGGCCGAGGCATTCGTTGGAACAACAACAGCAGCATTGGTCTTGATAGTGTTCGGATTTGCAGGAACAGCAGCAGCTGGAGCAACAACAGGATCAGTGGATGTTCCAGCTAGATTCTTGTTACTGCTGTCGCCTGCAGGAGGAGGAGGAGCACTACCACCTGCCTTGTGAGCCGCTTTCTTAGCGGCCTTTTCGGCTTTTTTGGCAGCCTTTTTGGCGGCATTTTCTGGATTCACTTCTTGAGAGGCTTGTGCCTTGGCAGGGTCCTTCTTTTTACTGCTGGTAGCACTAGAAACAGCACCAAATGGTTTGCCATCAACGCCAACACCATTGTTATTATCGGCGTATTCTTGTTTCTTGGCCAAGAGTTGTTTCACCAAAGGATCAATAACGCTCTTGTCCGACTTGTCCGACTTGGCTTGTTTGATCTGATTGCCAATCGAATCGATTTCAGCTTTAAGACTGTCCAAATCTACCATGGTATATGTTGTTCACGGACGGTAATGATTAGTTTTTGGGGTACGATTTGCTGGACGGGCAGGTGCTAACAGAGACAAGCGAAGGTAGAAAAGATAACAAAACAACACCACACAATGAATGTTTTGATTCGGGATGATGCTTATGATGATGATGTATGATAACATGGACGGCAAGATTGAGATACGAAGGAGCATGGTCAGACGGACAGACAGCACCGTTCACACACTAACACGTAAACAGATGCGATGTACTATCATACTTACCAGCATACCTAAGCTGGTACGGTTGATTGACTTTGACTGTGAGTACTGTGGATAGTGGATACGAATATACTGTTATTACCCTACTACGTTACATATCACAAGGTACGGTAGCAGCACAACAGTCTGATTGTGAGTCAAGAATTTGGGAGGGGGGATTTTCGCTTCTCTCTCTAGCTAGCTACCGTAATACTCGAAGGATTTCGGTCTTTTGTAGTAGAACTGTCGATTGATTCACGCAAATGATTCATGATTACAAGTTCCTTCTTGGGAGATTTGTACAAATGGAAACGATGGAGGCACTTCTTGACAAGCATCCATTGTCATCTCGCGCTCCGAGAGCAGCAGCAGGGAATCATACAATTCGATGTAGTAGTAGGCTAACCGGTGTTTCGAACTTTTACAATACATTTTAGGGTTGGGATAGGAGAAAGTCAACAAGGCTCGACTTGAGAAATCAGATAGATGCTAGCTACGTAGACTCGTTTCAGGTTGAAGCAAACGGTTGACATTAAACATAGTAGTACTGCTTCTAGGTAGGCTGATCAATCTAGATGGAAATGTATCAGATTAAAAGTCGGAGTCTGATCCCCCAGGGTATCACTTTATGAAATGCCAATGTTAGAAATGAATTCTTCGTATGGCGTTGTAGAAAACTACTAGTACGGAGGAAAAAGCTACCGCCTAGTTCCGTATCACAGGAGCCGAACTCCTCTAGTAGCTAGCTAGGGGAACGGCGAAGTATTTGATGTTCGATGCCAAGTCGGTATTCAAGTTCACGACGACGGTGCGAGCGATGTGGATGCCCCGAACGCATTCCTTCAACTCTCCTATCACTGGAAAGATTTGGACGGTTTTGCGGGCCCGACTTCAGACCTGAAGAGGGTAAAACCACAATCATCAGCAAGCGCGCTCCAAGACCGTAAGCAGGACCACATCTACCGCCGGTAGTATGCTTGTACTAATTGTATGGGATACTACGACTAGGTAAGTACGGTAGTTCTAACCCGAGAGGCAGACCTGGTAGACTATGGATGGAACCTCGGACACGGTTCTCAAGCTAGAAGATATTCTTCTGATAGCTAGCAACGGTAGCTACCCGGAGGAACTTTTCTGGTAAACGATTTACTGGATAGAGTCGTATTATACTTGTACTTCAAACAACGGCGGTATTGGTGGGCGGTAATTAACAGTAAAGTGTGTATCCGAAATCCGTAACCCAACTTTGACAACGACATTCGGTCCATAATAGAACATGGCAATACTCCGCCTTGCAATTTCAGAAGAACTCATCATCTTCCACCTAATCATGATTCACGACGCAATTTCATTTTCTTCTAAGCGCGATCAATCGAGCTTCAGGGGGCAATTTTAACATTGACAGGCTCTGTTCTTTATCCTACAACGTACTATCCTGTTCACCAATCACCACCAACAACAACACTACTGTCGTCAACACCATTCTTCTCTGTGGTGATTGTACTAAGTTGTAGTCATCCAACAACAACAAAATCCTCCAAAAAAATTCACTCCATCATTGGATCTATCTGTTTCTTCTCTTCACAAATATATTCCCATTTTGATTCACGTCCAAACCCTAAAACAACTACTGTAACACAAGTCGAGATCCAATCAAAGGAATAAAAGCACAGACATCATGCCGCCTAACCGCAAGAACGTCTCCACTGTTGGACTTCCCATCGCGGTAGACACCTTGACATTTTTGCCACTCACCGATCCACGAGAGCAAAAACAGCACGAGCGACTGCAAGTACAAAATACTTCAAGTAAGCAGCAAGGTGATGCTGTCAACGATTCAATGTCCTACTGGGATTGGCCTTCTGACACTCAAGAAGAAGAGAAGGTGGAATCACTCTTCTCGACCGCACGCATAGAATCCAACTTGATCCTCGATGGGAAAAAGTACGAATCTTGTACCGGTTCCCAATTGGCAGTCCATGATGACTACTGGGCGGAGAATGCTTCGTCGAATGCCGATTGTGTCCGCTCTGTATTGCCACAACATCAATCCGATCAGTATTGGTCTTGGTACGCGAACCGTAACCTTCACAAAGAACAACTTGCGGAACGTCTTACCGCTTCTACTCGAATGGAAGAACTTCTGAGTCGCGAAAACTCCAAATTGTCTAGTACTTCATCGCCCGTTCAACAACACGATAATTACTGGGAGTGGCCAGCCGATTCGCAACCGCAACAGCAACATCCAAGGCTGTCACAGTCTCAGAGCGATTTGTATTGGACCTGGGACACTCTCTCCACGGCAGAAAAAAAGCAGCAGCTCATCGATTCCATTCTTCAATACGAGAGGGCACGGAATCTCCTCTCTGCCGATCATATCCAGAAGCAAATGATTGCTTCCGCGTCAGCGGTAGATAATAACGACATTATCTTGTCCACGGCGACGTCTATTCCTTCCAGTGGCTATTGGGACTGGTAAAGAGATCTACTTTTTTCTTTGCTGCAAATCCAAGTAGAAATAATAATACTATGCATTCATGAATGATACATGCTACTACACCTTCGTTCCCTTTCTGTTCTCTTTCCTTCTACTCATTCGTAAGCCTACCTTCGATAGCCGCTAGTAAGGTTCTCTTATTCTTGAATTTCACCAACTTGTGACTCGCTCGTTTGAACCTCCTCATTCGTTGTTTCCGTCGTAGAACCTCATCACAAAACGCTCGATCAATGTAGAGCCGTTCATATGATGGTTCTCTACCTCTCTTGTGTCATTCCCGTTTGTGCTTGGTGCCGTTAACGAGGAAGAACGTTGCCCTGTCTGCAGTAAAAGCCAGTTCTGCCGAGTTCTGTATCTTCAATACGTGTCTATGATGTAAGCTGCGAAGTACTTTTTTATGACCTGCCCGGATATGGGGTGTGGGGCATCGGTTCTTTTCCTCCTTTTCTCAAATTCCACTACACAGTCTCCACACCAATCACTACAAGGTAATATTCTTTCACCGAACCCTTAACTTCAATCTTGAACCGATTTGTGCCTTTAAGTTTCGATCCATCCAGTGTCACAGAATAATGGCCACCCTTGGGACCATTGCTGTCCCTCTTGACTGGCGTGGACGGAATCAAGATGCTACCGTTGCGTTCTGCCGTCACTGTCACATGCGCTCCATTGTCACCTTTGCTAAACACTTTGAAGAAAGAGGCAGATTCGTTGCTGGACAACTCCAAGGTGATCGATGATTTATGACCTGTCGTGGCAATCAGGCATTCTACAATCCATCGGGAACAAGATCCCACCTCTGCTTGTCGGCTCCTCAAAACATCGTCAAAGGCAGGACCGGTACCACCGTAGTCAGACAAGAGTTCGTTCGAATCGACGAAATTCAATAAATCTTGTTTGGCACGACTCTCCCAAGCAAAGAATCCGATTTTCGCAATGGTTCTAGCCTCCATGAATAACTTGGCCACAGCCCATACAACCGTAAACGCCGTTGGGACGTTGAGCATATAGGTTCGGTTCATAGTTTCGGGGAAGCAGGCTGTAATTTTGGCGGCTTCCTTCATGAACTCTGTGTTGAACAAGGCTGACGAGATGTTTTTCATATCGAAAACGATGATGCGCTCTGACAGAACAGTCTTGTCGTTCCCATGAGCTTTGACTTCGCGTTGCATGGATGAAATCCCTCCCTGGTGCAGCATGTACCATAGGTACGGTACCAATTCTGGTAAGTTTGCCACACATTCCAGCGCATTCATGTCCATTCCACCAGGTTTGAAATAGAACATGGTTGCCCCGTTCTTGGCCAACCCCGAAATAACAACAGGAAAGAGTTTCATAAACACTGGCAATGGGCATCCATTGTACACCTTCTCCAAATCTTGATAAAATTCCTTGTCACGTGCCTGCTTCCACACGTCGACCGCCTTGTTGTCTTCCAACATGGCAAAAACGGAATTCACATCAAACTCCCTTGCCCGTAAAAATCGACAAAGAGCAAAAGCTTCGTCTTCCGCCGGACTGTAGGCATGGACCATTTCGCGATAGGCCGAATCTCGTTTCTTGAGTTGGTCCCGAAATTCCAAACAAGCATTGAGTTCTGTTTCATCCAGTTGGCCGGGATATCCACGAATGGTAAGGTTACCGTGGATAAGTTTGTCACTGATTTCAATCACCGATTGGCGGGCGTTTCCGCCCTTCTTGTTGGATGTCGGTGGGGCCGAAGGATCGGAAACGTTGTTTGTTGGAATCGGATTTGTTAAAAGCATACTTTTGGGAAGTGCCACAGATGCACTTCGTCCTCCTGGAATCATGGTGGACGTAGGAGCATACGACATGTTTCCGATCGCAAGGGAAAACGATTCAAGGGCGTCGTAAAAGACTAGTTCTTCTCCATCCGTTTCGTCTCGATAGGATTGGGGATTCAAGCCATCTTCTTTCACCATCGCTGCTGTTGTTATTGCTGCCTTGTTGTCGACCATGGCCGGGGACCCATTATTCGTCGCCCGTGATGATGTCTCCATGACAGACGATTCTTTGCTTGCAAGACATCCCATTGTGAATAAGAAAACACTGTTCTTCCAACAACTTTGCTAAAAGGCAACGAGTGTGGACGAATCTTCTTTTTCTCCGGTGAGCAAAACGACTTCTTGTTTCTGATTTTTTTGGAACCTGCAAGTGACTAGAGCGATGACAGATAATTACGATATGAGACTTCTGTAACAACCGGATGTTAGTAACGTATGATACAAGTCTTTTGGTTGGACTGACGACAACTGTCGATCGGTTCGACACTATCTATTCGTGTTGATGTCGGTAGAATAAGAACCGGCGTATCTATGATACCGAGTACGGTAGTAAAGAATCGAAGTTCTTTTGTACCATATCTGGTATGATACGTCATGCTACCGTAAAGTCCCGGTCGTCTCGGTACTCGGTAGTCGGTAGTAGCGAAGCACTGCATGAAGGCAAGACGTCCGAATCCATTAGAATCAGTACGTATCATATCTATGGGTTGGTACGGTAGCTACCGGTAGTACCTACCCCAGGAACGACGTACCGGTATGAATATCATACCGGTAGGTACCGGCAGTGAACTACGGTAGGTATCATACCGTAGCACGTATCATGCGGTACTTCAAATTTGCACTTCCGATCGTTATTACTACTACACGCTATGATACCCCGTACTACCGGTACTCCCTTCAGCGGCAATAGATTTCTTAGATTCCACTGCTACAAGGGTATGGGAAACCAGACGGAAACCATGCCAAGCATGGCAAAGAATTCTGAAACTACAACTACAGAGCCCAATTACAAGGTAACCATAAACAAAACAAGAACGACCAAGAGCGAGACGAGCAAACCATGCCTCCCATCTGGTGGCTGGTTCTCAACGACTTTTAAAACTCCATGCATTGGCTGGTTGCCTCGCCGCTGCTATCTAGAGAGGGGCCCGGCGAGTGATCCGGCTCGTCCTTATGTTATATATTGCTTGACCACCTCGATGCGACTTGTATCATACAGAGCTGCGGTACCGCCCGTAGGCAGTAGAGTACCGTATTAACTAGGAGTTGGCGTAGCTATAATAAAAGTATTGCTTTCGTAGTATCCTACTCGGAGTATGATTCAGCAGTCAATATGACTGCTGATGTTGTAACTAGTACAGTGAACATACTGAACGGTAGTATGGTAGTACGAAGTAACCTACGGTACTAGGTACTATGCTATTGGCGTGTTAGCCAACTTCTCTCTACCGTACTCTACTATCGTAGTAGAAGAGAGAGAGAGAGAGCTCTGTGAACTCACTGTCAAGAAAGATAATATGATAGTGGGCAACATGGACGACTCAAATCACATCCTACTATCGGTAGCTACGGGTTGCTATGATACCCATTGCTGCAGGTAGTGACAAAACGAACAGCATTATTTGACGATGGTTTTGTCATACAATTCGCCCAAATCACGTGATGAAAACGATTGATTTTTTTCTGTTAATTAGAACATTCAAAACAAGAGTTAATTACTGTTCCACAACCCAGCGGACGTTACGTCATAACGGTGAGAAAGGACGAGATCTTGCGGTTACAGTACTACCATACCGGAAACTTTACGGTAGACAGACACGATTTACACCATGAACACGAGGTAGATGTGACATCCGACATGCCTCTCATCGGTCGTGTTTTTTTGGTTTTCTTTCTATCTACTACCTGACTGTGAGTGCATGTATTGTGTAGTATTGTCGTAGAACACATCCGATTTGAAACATCATCAATCTTCAACTCCCTCCAGACTGCCTGTGAGATATTATGAGCTCTCCCTACTTCTAGCTAGCTACGGTAGTAGTGTTAATGGTCATCATTCCACAAGGACACAATGTTACATCAACACTTCTCTAGCTAGTAGGATTATCCAATTATCCAGACCAATCTCAGTATAACCGAAGTACCTTCACCATGTGGCGACCTACAGCTGGTAGTCCTGTCTCTCCCAAACGAAGTCCCAAGGGAAATGAATTCCATTCTTTCGAAAGTCCCGATAGTACTACTGCTACCACTACTCGAGACAATGACAAGATAAAGCCAAGGTCGATACGACGGCAACTCAATTTTGCGTTACTATCACCAAGATCTCATTCTTCTTCTACAGAGTGGACTATGTTCTTCCGTATCTTTTGGATCACGTCGTTCGCCTGTTTGATTCTACTACTACTCTCCAAACAAATCACTTCCAAGGAATCAACAACCAAACTCTCCATCATCGACACCACAGCAGCAAGCACAACCACGACGACTTCCAGTTTGCCGAAACTCGATGTAGAGGGAAACAACATTAACAGTCCATACTACACCGAACATGATGAACATCATCAAAAGACAGATCCGGGAGACGACTGGCTCATCAAATACATGGACGCAAGCATACCGTTAAATGTCAAGTCTGACCTTGTTCGATCTACCGTTGACCGGTCCCATGATCCAAAGAGCGGTCCCTTGCCAGCGCTAGTCACCATTGTAGGTGCCGGAACGGCCGGTTTGGCAGCTGCCCGACAGTTACAGGAAGAACATGGAATACACAACTACATTATCGTGGAAGCCACGTCTCGGAGTGGTGGACGAGTTCGAAAGGACACGACCTTTGTCAACAGCGGATATCCGATCGATTTGGGGGCGGCGGTCGTCCATCGACCCGACCTAGTCGAAGATTACGCCGATCTTCGATACCAACGGAACGGGGGTGGTGGGGGTGACATCATGTCCAAACAACCACCACCAAGACAACATTTTGAATACATCCGAATGCCCAACGGTGAAGTCACATTCTACAACTACAGCTTTTATGATTGGGTCATGGATTATGTCGCACCGCAAGATCACGAGGAATCCACACTTTGGAACTGTCCCGTCGAGTCCGTCACGAGCTTTGGTAATCGAGTGTTTACCAAGTGCCGAGATGGGGCCACCCAACGTCCCGTCTACATTGAATCACGATACGTCATCATGACAGCATCGTTACAAGTCTTGCGAGACAATACCATCAGATTTCAACCACCATTACCCGATTTCATCGTACCCCAAGAAAACAACAAGGCTGTCATGTGGAAAGGGGGCAAGATATTCATTGAATTTTCTCATAACTTCTTTCCCGGTCAGGCGTTTTGTCTCTTCCATTGTCCTATCAATGAGGATCGGGACGGAGAATTGGAAGACGGAGAGTCATTCTATTGGGATCATGGCATTCCGGGTTACAATATCCTCACAGGATTCATCATGGGCGAGGCCTACAAGGATTTGGAAGACTTGGACGATCAGAGTCGGATTCGTGCCTTCTTACACAAGATGGACGAACTCTTCAACGGACAGGCATCCAAATATTATGTGAAACACGTCTTCGTGGACTGGACTCGGGAACAGTATCAACGGGGCACCTATTCCAGCATGGGATTGGAAGGGCCACACATTGTGCACGGTGGACAGATCATCATGGCAGGGGAGGCATTCCCAGTCACGGAGGATGGACAGGGATGGGTCCATGGAGCACTCTTTTCGGGAGAAACAGCAGCCGACTACCTTGCTTCTCATTGGAAGCACATTGTTAAGGATTGTGGTTCATACCGTGGTTGCGAACTGACCGATGCCCGTGAACGAATTTACGAGTTGAAAGAAACCAATGTTGCATTTGAACCCACCGAAGAAGGACTTGTCATGTACGACACTAGGAAAGAACATAGTGAAGGGGATCGGTCGCAAAGTTCAGACGCATAAGGACAAAAGAGAGAAGACGGGAGGACGAATAGTGGAATAGTCGAACACTACAAAACTGTCCACTTTCATGCCATATCTTCCAACATGGACGGGGTGGGCGATCAACCTTAAACGGGCTGTGACGGTTTTCTTCATTAGCATCGTGGTCCATCTCAATCGAATCCCAATCGATCAGCTGCGGGGCTTTTGATACTTTCCAAACTTTTCCGTCTCGCGAAAAATGTAATTGCCAACTGGAATGGATTGGATTAGTTGAGGGTTTCCTTGCCTTTTTTTATTGTGATTGTAGAATCTTCAATTTTAGAATAGATTTTTATGTTTGCAAGGCCTTAGAATCCTTTTTCTCATCCACTGCAAGTTACGGCAAACAACTACAGTACACAATCGATCGAGTGAAGGAATCATACGGAATTGACAAGACAGCTCGTGTGGGCCTAATTTCTAAAGATTACTTTAAGCCTTCGATATGTCGATCCCGATTGAATGATCTACCTGCGTGGTTTTATCAGGATGGGAGCAATTTTCCTATGAAGTTGAGTGCTGGTACCATTCACACTGCATATTACAAACGTCTTCGAGTCTTCTGCCTTACTTTCAACCCATGAGTCGAGATTGCGGCTGTGCGTCAAAGTTTGTGGCACTGACCTCTCCACCAAATCCGAAGCGAAAAACTTCAGCTTCGTTTCTAGCCTTTTCTTCTACAAACCATAGTTACAATTTTTCGGCTTTTGGCCAAGCCTTCCGAACAAGTAATC
Organism: Nitzschia inconspicua; assembly: GCA_019154785.2. Lineage (NCBI taxonomy): Eukaryota > Bacillariophyta > Bacillariophyceae > Bacillariales > Bacillariaceae > Nitzschia > Nitzschia inconspicua. Next base: position 171,052 of record JAGRRH010000023.1, read on the forward strand.
CTTCACGTAAGTTCTGTTGTGGATGGTCATCGAATTTGCAAACCCAACGCAAAAACTGCTACTTCCGCTTGGAGCCATGTCTACGACTTTGATGGAAGCGCTTTACCTCGTACATAGATGCAGATTAGAATATTCTGTTAATGCGGATGATTTCAAATATGGGACTTTGTCCCTGATGATGCCCACTACCAATAGTTGCATCCTTGGCCGATCCGGCTGGTATACCAGTGGCAGTTGCTTCGAAGAATGCGCAGCAAGGAAGTTGTGTTGAAAGAAGTATGTCCATTCGACTGGATCTTTCTTTTCATATCCAAATCGTGCTTGCGAGGATCCCATCCGTTGTCCACCAAAGTTAGGCCGTGAGTACCATCCCCCTTGTAGTATCCTTCCAATCCAAATTGTTGCAACACAAACGGAAAGGGAACTTGATCACGGTCGGAATGACAATGAATCTGATCCAACAGTGAACAACGAAATTGATTGCTAAAGTCGCGACATTCGTTCGATCCATGGTTCCAAATGATAAAGGCGGTATCGACCATATTCTGATGGAGCAACTCCATGGCTGCCTCTGTCGTGGCTTGCTGTACGTACGCCAGACATTGTTGAGCGACACTGTCGATGCTGTCCGTCACGTTGGGCCGTCGTTTCACGGCACGCACAATCGTATTACAATGGGATTGAAATTTGTCAGAAGGTCGGAGCTCACCACGCAGTACAGCCGGATGAAACTCCCCTAGAGTGTTGGCATGAACGGGAAGTCCAAATGTGGTGACACAGGTATCATTGTGTCGAATCAACTCTCTGTAATCCGCTGCTTGATGGTGTTTAAAGTCACTGACCAACTTGGCATCTTGCCAAATGACCGTTGAAACGTTGGGGAAGACCTCGTGACCCATATATTTGATCAACTTGGCGTTACGGCGGGCATTGTCATAGGGGAAAATCGACTCGGGGATGGGAACAAACCAAAAATATCCTTGCAAGAGGGGACGGTCTAGTTGTTGTGGCATGTCTTGTTGCGACACAAACAAGAAAAAACATTTGCCGTGTGTTTGTAGGAGGCGATTGGATTGTCCCGATTGGTCCTTTTGCAACGATTCTTGGAGTTGATTGACGAATCGAGATCCAAGCGCGACTCCAAACACGACCAAATCAGGGCAGTCTCGTAGAAGCGTTGGCATGAATTTATCCCGAACGGTCTCTTTGAGATAATTGGTGATGGGATTGGATGCCATCAAGCCACATGAGTGGTGGGTATTGAAAATAGAGGAGACATTGCCTTTCATGGGGAAAGAAATATTGGCTTCGGGTGAGGTACAGGTATGAAAGTCCGTCGTTTGATGAGACAGAGCATCAAATGGAATGGTAGGTATAGAATGTCGTTTGACCTCGGGCCAATAATGACAGTTTTGTCCCAAACTGCCCCTGGTCCAATGACAGTTGGATCGAATGACTCGGACCATGGGTCCTCGGTGATCCGTGTACTCTCCTGGAGCATACATTTCCAGCTCGTTGATTTGTTGATTCAAAGTAGAAGAGGTAGATATAGAATGGCCCTTGTGGTATCGATGTAACCTTTGTTGGCTAATGGCGTAGGGCAGAACCAATGAATCATCGATGGGTGTATTGCTGGAGTGTAATTCATGCAGCATGGTACATTGTAGTTCGGCGTTGAACCGTCGACAATCAAAATGGGAATTTTTCCATACCATGAAAGATGTACCAATCATCGCTTGATCGAGCTGATGTGGGTGGTCTACTTTTTGAGTGTAGGATTGACATATCTGACGTTGGTCCAAGTCTGTAACTCTTTGACATGTTTCCTGGTATAAACTACTACGAGTGGAATTTCGTTCTATTGCTGGGATGTTAATGCCAGTGAGACAAGCTGCGGCATCATCATCTCCCGGAACCAAATCCAAGTAGCTGGATGGAACATTGTACATGTATTTTTTTGTGAAAAAGGTGCTTGCCTCTTGCCAGATCAACGTAGAGGTAGAGTGAGGAAACAGTGCCATTCCGAGATACTTGATGAATTGATTGTTTTGTACGCTAGTGACGTAGGGTAGTATACCAGCTGGCAATGGAATCACCCAATAGTGTCCGACGAGTGTTCCCGGAGTAGAAACATTCATCATTGTTGGCATATCGTTTATCAGTTCTTGTAACGTGAAGAGAACGAAGCATGGACCATGCGTTTCCAATTGTTGTTTCGAATACGGTTGTCGGATCATCATGGCAGTGTGAAATTGTTCCAGTGTCCAATCGTCGAAAGCGACACTGTAAACCGTCAAATTATGACATTGGGTTGTTAAATTCTTGCCAAGAAGACTTTCATTGATACTGTCTCGTACGTAATCCGTCATGGGGTGGTTGTGTTTCCTTTCGAAACCACACGTTGCGTTACTGCTCGTGTTGAACGTGGTGACATTTCCTTCCTCCCAAAACCACAATGGTGCATGAGGACGTTTGTGCGATTGGTTTTGTATGATCATTAGAGGTTCCACGTCAGTGCCGGACATGGTGGTAGTGGCTGCTCGAAGCTGGTCTTGATACACCACAGAAAGTAACCAATGTGAAAAAATGGCGAGAAGAAAAAAGGTCCACCTAAGCTCGGCTCGTCTCGTCAATAACAGTATTCCTCCTCCAATAATTTTCTCCATCGTAATTGTCGAGCGATTACCAACTGCTCACCCACCAAATGCAATGGCAATGGGGATAATCATCTGGTGGGATGTATATAAACTCTATAGCACAGCCTTGTCGTCGTTTGAACTACCGTACCCTTTGGTGATGTATTGTACTCCGGTAGTTACTATTCCAAATCAACACTTTTCTTGAAAGAGAAGAAGGCGAGACTGACTGTGAATCCGAAGTATGATACTCCGATGTAGTACTGGCGTTTGTGGACTCTTTCGGGTCGGTTAGCTCGGATTCCCGTAAATAAATATTTGGACTTGTTGGTACTAACTGTAAATTCGACGAAAACATCATTTTTCTTCTTTTGTGAGGATAGTCTTTGATATGAGAGAGAGTGGGAAATTAAGGACGGCGCACTCACAATTTCTACGCATTCCTACTTTCAATGGTACGGTATTAGAGTGCGACAGTTTGTTGTTGAAGGTATGCTCACTACTCTACCACCGATAGCTTGTTGTACTAGTATCATACGAATCTTTCCTTCGTCATCCAGGGCCAGTCGTCAATTTTCTTCTTTTTCGACGTCTCGACATCACCACTCTCTTCCTTTCAAATACTGCTACTACTATACTACAGTTTAACCATGGCCGGGTTGGGACGTCGGACACATTATCGCAAACATTTGACAGATTCGGTCTTGTGGGATACACCGGAACCACGATCGGATGAATGTATTGCCAAGATTGTCAATACACGCGGGGGGAACCAATTTGATGTCTTGCTACCGATATCTCATAACAACAACAACAACAACAACAACGTGACACAACGACCGGCCCCTCAATTGGCTTTACTGCCAACGAAGTTCCATAAGTTGGTGTGGGTCAAACGGAACGATTTTGTCATTGTACAGATTGGAATGGAATCAACAGAAGAAAGGAAAGATACTGTGAAAGCAGGACACAGTGACAATGCTGGCATCAATACAGACCAGAACAGTAACGACTCTTTAGTGGATATACAGGAAAACGAAGCAAGTTGCGTCACCTCAACAGCAACAATCGAAAGGGACACCAATTATACGCCATTGTCGTTGTCACCAACACCCGAAACTATCACAGCAGGTACCATTGGTACCAATGTTGATACTAACAATGCTGATCCAAGTCTTGGCAATGGTGTTCGATACATGATCAGTCATATTTTGTACAAGGATCAAATCAAACATTTGAAATCCAAGGGATTATGGCCCGAGGACGATCCCGAATTTAGTGACTTTAATACACCTGCAACGGCGACGACAGTCTCTACAACTGCTACCACAAAAGCAAACGGATTGGACGATGGAATCGTGTATAACACGAACCATTATTACAATGACAATGACGATACCATCGATAATGGTAATCGGGAGGAGCAAGGAAGCGAGATCGACCACGACAATGACTACTACGACGACGACAACGACGACGACCACAATAATGAAACTGACCATTATAACAGTACGGATGATATGTTACTGTTTGTCAATACCAATCGATTGGCGCGAGTGGAAATACAAGATTCTTCGACCGATTCAGAGGACGAGGACAGCAAATCGGAGGAGGAGCAAGAGGAAGACTGAAACCGAAGAAGAAGATACCCAATCACCACCGCAGTCATTCTTTGTTTGGCAATGGTACAACACTATTCTAACTTATATAATATAATATAATGTTTAGGTGATGCTACTCCCCATAGCAAGACGTATCTAGCTAGAGAGAGAGCTCTAGGAGCAAAAATTAAATACTCCGAGTAGATTTCAGTCTTCGTTGCTTCTTTTTCTGTAAGTACAAGAGCATACGTTGAGTAAGCAATCATAGTAGGATACTTATGATACTAAGTATATCGACCATCAACAATGTGTCGCAATGGAGCTTCCCCGTGGAAGCATTTGAGGGTACGAAGTATGAAGCGATCATGATCTACCACCTACCACCAATCTAACGAAGTCGATGATTGATGTGATACGACGTACTACCTACCGGTATGTTACTTACGTCGTAGCTTGAGTAGAGAGTCGGAGATTCAAAAAATGCAAGGCACAATCCAAATCTCCACTCTACGGTAGTTTGGCCAAGAGCACGATTGTAGGGCTCACACCTCCTCGTCTTCTATTGACATCTTCTTATACAATACAACAACCACAACATCCATCAAATCTTGGATCCTACTACCGCCATTCCACCAAGAAGTGATATCTCCCAGTACGTACATACCCACGATCGATCCATCGATCCATCCATCAAACAAACAAACACAATCCATCAATATCGGCCCAATCAATCAGTTAATCCATCATCAGTGAAATTTTCAACATGGCGATCAAAAAAAAGAATACCAACACAACCGCTTCAAACAAGAAGACACGGGACAAACCTCCACCACTCGATGAATGGATCAAACCAGCCATTGGTATTGTCTTGGCATTGTTGGGATATCAATTCTTTCGGGGGATGGTCCAACAGGAAATATCTCGTATCAATTTGGACGATGAACTGGAACTACGACAAGTATTGTTTGGTGAAGTCATCGAAGAAGGTGTAATGGCTGAAAATTATGCTGTTTTGTGTCATCCGGAAACAGCCACGTATCCTATTTCCAGTGTCTTTCATGATGCTGCCAAGGATGGATCCGCACCGGCTGTGTTCCGTGTCATGGATTGTGATACTGTCATGGCAGGAAGTGACAAAACTGTCAAGGAACGATTCGCCAAACAACTCAACGATAAGATACGACCCATGGTCTTCGTATCGGGAAAGACGGGACCACCCAAACAGGTTCGTACGGGATCGTCAATCGTCTGTATGACAAAAACAAGATCATTTTGTACTAACACGCACGAATTCTCTCTCTCTCTCTCTCTCTCTCTCTCTCTCTCTCTCTCTCTCTCTCTCTCTCTCTCTCTCTCTTATCCTTCTGTTTGTTTAATTTTTCCTTTCTTTTCTTTCTTATTCTTCTTCTCTCCCCCTCTCTACTAGGTCCCCGCCAAACATTTAAAGACGGGATCCATGTTGGTAAAGGCACTCAAAAATCTGTTAACACCCAAGGCGGAAAAGATCGAAACGACGCAAGATTTACGAACCAAATGTCTCGACAAGGATATCTGTGCATTGTTGCTCAAGGGTTCCAAGACGTCGCCCAATTATGTGAAATCGGCCATGGAAAAGCTGTTGGTAGAGTTTCCCAAGGTCGCCTTTGCGGCTGTCGATACGTCGGTACTGTACGTCATGGGATTGGAGGCGGAATACCTACCGGAATTTCAATCCGATGTCCCTCGTTTCGCCGTCTTTCAAAAGGTATCCGGAACGGCCGACAAGTCCAAGACCGACGGTAGTAATAGTACTCGTCTCAAAACGAGTGTGACGACATTGGAGGGAAGTTTGGGATACGGTCCCATGTCCAATTTGATCGCCAGTGTCGTCCAAAAAACGGCCACGATGCAAAAGGTATCGTCGTTGCCGACCATCAAGACTCGATCGAAAAAGTTGGAAGAAGAGGAACGACAAAAACGACAACGTCGTCAAGAACAACAACAACGACGAAGCAGCAGCAATAGTGATACGGGTGGTGGTGGAAGTGGTTACTTTTCTTCTTCTTCTAGTGACAACGATGGTACCGCCGATGGTCGACGTGCCGAACGAGAACGGCGTCGTGCCGAACATCGTGCCAACAATCCGAATTACAAGGAAAAGACGCCGGAAGAGATTGCCGAAATCGAACGACGACGTCGACAACGGATGGAAGAGGAAGCTCAAAAATGGAACGTGGCACCGGAGGATGCCCCCGAAGAGGGCGAACCGTTCTTGGAAGGAGGAGGACAAGACGAAGATTTTGAGGATGGCAGTAGTAGTAATAGTAGGGCGTATGAAGATAATTGGGACAGCAACGACCTCGATTCGGGTGACCAACAACAACAAGGAGCAGACGACGACGATGAGGAAGACGTCATGGATCTGGACTAACAACTAACAGTAAACAAAGTAAGAATGATGACGAAACAATGAAGAAAAGGTACTAGACTCTCTACTAGATCTTCCGCTGGAGTTCTCAACGATCTGCTCCGAGTAGCTTTACCTATTTTCTCCGGAGTAGTAGTACTGTATTGGCAACAGATAGCCAGATACAGCAGCTATTTCACATAGGTATCTCAAGCAGATTTCAAATGGGAAAAGAAAAAGAATCCATTCTCCCTACCGGTAGTTATAGTGCCGGTACTTACATCAACTGTAAAATAAGAGTAATAACAGTAAAAATACAAACATGGTTGAAATTCATTCTACTCCCTCCGTCTCACTTCTATATTACACTTTCACAACTTTAAATGAAAAAAACCGCCAACAAGCTACTTAGAACATATGGCTGTTATCATCTTTAAATTCACATTATAAGCTATATTTCCATGTATATATTATATTTAGAATTATTAAGTCTTTCAGTCCGTTGAGCCGTTCAAAGTAAGGAAGCCGCCAACAATCCACCCTTTTTCTTACGGATCTCCCCAGCAAGTGAAAATTCGACGATCACACCAGCACAAATCTCTTTCCTCTGAATATAAGCAACAACTTTGAAAATGGTGACAACAAGGAAAAAGAGGGTTGCGATGACCGAAAAGCTGAAAAAAGATGTATTCACGGCGTGCGTGGTGAGGGTGTCGCGAGAAATTTTACCTTACGGAAGTTTTAAAGCTGTTGGCGAAACACACAAAATCCATCCAAGAACTGTTGCTAATCTGTGGTATTCAACGCTGAAGCAAATACCGGGATATCAACCCAATACCCCTCTTGACCCTGTCTCTCTTCTTGCAAACGTTCCAGAAACGGCATTTACTACGAAGTTCGAAAATTCTGGAAGAAACCCGAAGCATGACCGAGACATGCTGTTGCAAGAGATCAAGAATATTGATCCTACCGCTAGAAGAACCATCAGATCTCTTGCTGGAGCTGTTGGTATTCCAGTTATGACCATCTGGAGAATGAAACAGTCGAAGAAACTGAAGGTTCATACCATGGCTTTGAAGCCGAAGTTGAACGATGATCATCGCCTCAATCGGCTGTTTCACTGCATCGCAAAGAACGACAAGAACACTATCAATTCTGTGGCTGAAATGACGTTCAAGAGCATGTATAACGAGATTCATATTGATGAAAAATGGTTCTTTCTTGTACGGGACGGGCTTCGGTGTATTGTGACCCAAGACGAGCCACCGCCTAAGGCAATATCAGTGTCCCACAAGAGTCACATCACTAAAGTCATGTTTCTTTCCGCTCTTGCAAGACCAAGATTCAATCATACAACGAGACAGGAGTTTGATGGACTAATTGGAATCTATCCAGTAGGAGAAATCGACATGTATGTGAGAGCAAGCCATGGTCACCAACCAGGAGATCTAAAGTGGTGTAACGTCAACATGGATAGGGATTTGTACCGAGATATGCTTTTTAATTTTGTGTTACCGGACGTGAAGAAGAAGATGCCAATAGACAACAACATTATATTGCAGCAAGACGGTGCCAAAGCTCATCTACCAGATGACGATCCGTTGTTTGCAGCAAAGGTCACAGAACTGTTTGGAGATCCAACTGCTGTGAAGCTGTACACACAACCGGCACAGTCACCAGATTTGAATGTGAATGATCTTGGCTTTTTCAATTCTCTACAGTCAAGATACTACCAGACAGCTCCAAAGGACGCTCTTGAATTGATTGAGATGGTAGAAGAAACTTACAAGAACTATCCAGCCAAGAAACTCAATCGAATTTGGTTGACACTGCAGAGTGTGATGAATCAGGTCATCAACCAAAGAGGAGACAACGACTACACAATCCCTCACATGAAAAAAAAGTTCTGGAACGACAAAACCAATTGCCACTATCGTTGGATGTAACTGCAGAGGCAAGCACGTATCCACTCGACATCTTGGTTGATTGATGCTTTCAATAATAGTCTCTGATAGAGTTCTGTTTCCTTTTGTTGATGTTGTCACAACTTGAAATGAAAAATTTAGTTTCTCTAATGCTTTTTGAAACAGTTGTCGAGCATTCTTCTAAATATTCATAAAAAACGAGCCGGGTCATATAAAAATGAGTCGCGCCATCCCCTGTAGAAATCCTACTCCCTCCGTCTCACTTCTATATTCCTATTGAGGATGCCGTGCCAGTCAGAAAACAAAAATGAAGCGTGCCGAGCTGTGTAGACCTCCTAGGATTTCTACAGGGGATGGCGCGACTCATTTTTATATGACCCGGCTCGTTTTTTATGAATATTTAGAAGAATGCTCGACAACTGTTTCAAAAAGCATTAGAGAAACTAAATTTTTCATTTCAAGTTGTGACAACATCAACAAAAGGAAACAGAACTCTATCAGAGACTATTATTGAAAGCATCAATCAACCAAGATGTCGAGTGGATACGTGCTTGCCTCTGCAGTTACATCCAACGATAGTGGCAATTGGTTTTGTCGTTCCAGAACTTTTTTTTTCATGTGAGGGATTGTGTAGTCGTTGTCTCCTCTTTGGTTGATGACCTGATTCATCACACTCTGCAGTGTCAACCAAATTCGATTGAGTTTCTTGGCTGGATAGTTCTTGTAAGTTTCTTCTACCATCTCAATCAATTCAAGAGCGTCCTTTGGAGCTGTCTGGTAGTATCTTGACTGTAGAGAATTGAAAAAGCCAAGATCATTCACATTCAAATCTGGTGACTGTGCCGGTTGTGTGTACAGCTTCACAGCAGTTGGATCTCCAAACAGTTCTGTGACCTTTGCTGCAAACAACGGATCGTCATCTGGTAGATGAGCTTTGGCACCGTCTTGCTGCAATATAATGTTGTTGTCTATTGGCATCTTCTTCTTCACGTCCGGTAACACAAAATTAAAAAGCATATCTCGGTACAAATCCCTATCCATGTTGACGTTACACCACTTTAGATCTCCTGGTTGGTGACCATGGCTTGCTCTCACATACATGTCGATTTCTCCTACTGGATAGATTCCAATTAGTCCATCAAACTCCTGTCTCGTTGTATGATTGAATCTTGGTCTTGCAAGAGCGGAAAGAAACATGACTTTAGTGATGTGACTCTTGTGGGACACTGATATTGCCTTAGGCGGTGGCTCGTCTTGGGTCACAATACACCGAAGCCCGTCCCGTACAAGAAAGAACCATTTTTCATCAATATGAATCTCGTTATACATGCTCTTGAACGTCATTTCAGCCACAGAATTGATAGTGTTCTTGTCGATCTTTGCGATGCAGTGAAACAGCCGATTGAGGCGATGATCATCGTTCAACTTCGGCTTCAAAGCCATGGTATGAACCTTCAGTTTCTTCGACTGTTTCATTCTCCAGATGGTCATAACTGGAATACCAACAGCTCCAGCAAGAGATCTGATGGTTCTTCTAGCGGTAGGATCAATATTCTTGATCTCTTGCAACAGCATGTCTCGGTCATGCTTCGGGTTTCTTCCAGAATTTTCGAACTTCGTAGTAAATGCCGTTTCTGGAACGTTTGCAAGAAGAGAGACAGGGTCAAGAGGGGTATTGGGTTGATATCCCGGTATTTGCTTCAGCGTTGAACACCACAGATTAGCAACAGTTCTTGGATGGATTTTGTGTGTTTCGCCAACAGCTTTAAAACTTCCGTAAGGTAAAATTTCTCGCGACACCCTCACCACGCACGCCATGAATACATCTTTTTTCAGCTTTTCGGTCATCGCAACCCTCTTTTTCCTTGTTGTCACCATTTTCAAAGTTGTTGCTTATATTCAGAGGAAAGACATTTGTGCTGGTGTGATCGTCGAATTTTCACTTGCTGGGGAGATCCGTAAGAAAAAGGGTGGATTGTTGGCGGCTTCCTTACTTTGAACGGCTCAACGGACTGAAAGACTTAATAATTCTAAATGTAATATATACATGGAAATATAGCTTATAATGTGAATTTAAAGATGATAACAGCCATATGTTCTCAGTAGCTTGTTGGCGGTTTTTTTTATTTAAAGTTGTGAAAGTGTAATATAGAAGTGAGACGGAGGGAGTAGGAGGTCTACACAGCTCGGCACGCTTCATTTTTGTTTTCTGACTGGCACGGCATCCTCAATAGGAATATAGAAGTGAGACGGAGGGAGTAAAAAGAAAAGTTACGGTTCCGGTACGGTAGTACCGTACCGTAGTACATTACACGGTAGAGAACATGACAGTTAATTATATATATATATATATATTGAAAGAAACCGGTACCGGATACCGGTATCGTATCATCATACAGAAATTGTGGGTTTGTGCAAGTCCGACACATGGCGGTATTTTGATTTATTATATATTTACAGAGAAGAACTTCGCCGTGATAGTACGTATTTTACGTATGATACCTACTACGTATCATACGACGTATGATAGATTGTATGGTTCGTTTCACTCTCTCTCTCTCTCTAAACAAATGTTCACAGTCAACTCCACACACGGAATAGGATCTATTTGCCCTCTCTCTTATTTACCCTGTTAAAATGTACTACTACTACAGTAAAAGTCAGCATTCTCATCCGAGAGAGCGAGAGCAAAAGTGGATGTGTGTCCAAGCAAGTTCCGTAGACTAGCTACCTAGCAGTACACCCGGACACAACAGCATCATCATCATCATCATCATCATCTAGACTACTACCGGTAGCTAGCTAACTACTCCAGTAGTAGTAGAGAGAGAGATAGTCACTGGTACTCTAAAACAATCATTATACTTTTTCTGCTGGTTTGGTAGTTGTATTTTGGATCCTACAAAACAGTGACACACAACAACAACAACAAGAAGAAGAAGAAGAAGAAGAAGAAAAAGATCATCAATCAACAAAAATAACAACAAACAAACAAACAAACAAAAAAGATGAAAGAATTCGGTGCCGTGAAGGAACGAGACGGGATGTTGTCCCAGGCGGACATGTTGGAGTTTTCTCGGACGGGAATTCCTGGAGTGGAAAGCATGAAAGCCTTCGGTGCGTTACGAAAAAGTCAACCGGTCCCACCGACAACGTCGTCGATATCGACGTCGTCAGCGACGGACACCCCAAAACAGAATATATTATTATTGTCATCAACAGCAAGAAGCAACGGTACCGCCGATGTTCATGACACTGACGACGAGGACAATTATGATGATGGTGGTGGTGCCGTATCACAAGAAGTCTTGTTGGCCATTGCGTTACAAAGAAGTAAACGGAAACAACAATCGGACACTACTTGTGGGACGACACCGACGCCCACAACAAGATCTGTCCGGACCATTTCTTCCGTTCTGGGTAGGACGTTTCTTTCGCCACTCGACAGGAAAAGTACTACTACCAAAAGTATCGACGACGACGATAACAACAACAACAACAACAAGAAGAAGAAGAATCATCAAAAAATCATGGCAGTTCCGCTATTATCATCCGGATCCCTTCACATTCCGTCATCGGTATCCAAAACAGATAGCAACAACAAGAAGAACCAACCGCTATCGTCTGTCTCGGACCATTCTCCTCGAACCAGTCAACATGTTAGTACAAGCAACAACAACAGCAACAATAGTACTACTGCCACCTCTTCATCGTTGATGGGGCGTATCAGTGGGATATTTGGAGTATCGGATAGTGCAACAACAACAGCATCATCATCATCCATTCCAGACAAGAACAACAACAACTATAATAGCAACGGCAGTACTGTTCTGTTGGGTGCATCAGGTGTTGTTACTGGTGGAGGAAGTGTCCGGTCGTTGTTTTCCGGTGGTGGGAGTAGTAGTCTCCATAGCCGTTGTACAACAACAACATCTCCCAGTCCAGCATTGATGTCCAAACCCAAATTGTTTGGTGGTGGTGGTGTTGGTGGCGGTGGTACTATCAATTTGGCATCGTATCATGCCTCGGAACATTCCGACGATGATGACGATTACGATGTCATGTATAGAAGAACAAACAACAACAACAACAACAACAGCAACAACAACAGCAACAACACAACAAAGAAGATGACGACGACAACTCAAGATGATGATGACGATGATGATGACGACAGCAATTATGATGATGAGGGTTCCTTTTGCGAAGAAGAGATCTTGACTCCGTTGACGACGGGTGGTGGTGGTGGAAGTGGACGTGGTGGACGCGGACGTGGACGTGGACGGTTGTCGTATCCTGACTATCAACCAGACACGTCCATGGTGTTGGAAAATAGCGAAGAATACCGAACACAGGAGGACCGGTCGGTGTTATCACCATCGTCACCATCGTCATCGTCACCAGAGTCCATGCAACTGTCATTCATCATCAACAAGGGGGACGGCACAACCACAACTCCATCATTGTCCATGTCCACGTCCACCACCAGTCCACCACCAAATCACAACAACAACGACAAGCCTCGTCGTAATAATAATGATAACAACAACAAGAACAAGAACAACAACAGCAACAACAATGATGACAACAACAACGATACTTCGGCATCGTCCTTCTCACAACGATCGTCGTTCGTATTGTCCATGGGACAACTCCCATTTGGAGACGATGAAACGAACGACGGTGAATGAATTATGAATATAATGAATGAATGGATTGTGAATTGACTTGTGACACAGACAGTGCGATGGGATGGTGAACTGAAAAAAGGGGTGAAACGTAATACTACATAATATATAATAATCATTTATTGTATTTCAAATTGAATATATAATAGAATGAGTACTATACCATACTTAGTACTGTACTACGAACGTACCTAACTGTTAATTAACTGTAATTTACATATTCCAAAAAATGGCGGGAAATGTATCTTGAATCTTCCAACCAACCAACCAACCAATCCGTTCGTCGATGAATGGGACGACTGATGACATCCAACAAGCTGGTAACCTACTACCGGTACCACTGTCGATCTCTCTCGTTCTCTCGTTCTCTGCGAAGTGTATCTGTGTGCCTGTCAATTGTCACTGTTATTGTTATTATCTTACTACTATCTCTCTATCTGTATATATTTTGCGTTTTCGTGTCATGATCATTTCTACAGTTGTCCGTAGATCCGTGAGAAGAAGTTTCCACAGCAGCAACAGCAACAACAACAACATCAACAACAACAACAACACAAACAGAACATCCAAACAAAGACAAAGACAAAAAAAAAGAAGAAAAAGCACAAGACAATCGTTTTTAGAATCGTCCGTTTCAACAACGTTCCTACCGACATTCACATCCATTCTACTGTCAGTGGTTGTAATCTTGTTTGCAATGAAGACTATCGGCCGAATCATCATTCGGAATCGTTCCTACTTTTCACAAACATCATCCTCGTTGTCATCATCCTCATTGTCCTCAAGACTGCACCTCCTCCAACACAAACAACACACTAAAATGTCATACTTGGTTTCGGTATGGGGAATACCAACGGTAGGTGTTGCTTCGGCATTGACACCACCAACTTCGACACGAGTTTCAACCAAACACAACATCATCAACAACAACAACAACAACATTGTCAACTGTCACTATCAAAGACCCTTTTCTTCCCTTTCTTCTGTACATCATCAAGAGGAAGAGGAAGATCATTACAATGATACTGGTGACCAACAACAGCAACGACAGCAACAACGACAACATCAGAAGCAATCCAAATATTTCAACTCGTACGAGGAGGACAACGAATCACACTACCTTACCGACGATTATTTTGATGCACAGACGTCGTCATCATCATCATCATCGTCGTCGTCGTCGTCTTCTTCTTCTTCTCTGTATGATCCATCCGAACGAAGAGATTTGTATATTGAAGCAATGGAGGAGGAAGGGTATTCGTCGTATTATGACGACGACATTCCTGACGATCCAAGATATACCATGACTCGAAACGATAATTCTTCCAAGAGGAACGACACTCCAAAACAACAAAGCGGTAACGGCGTGAACAGGATCAGCCCCTCGAAGGACACGAACAATGGAAACGCCCCTAACGACGACGACGACGACGACGACGAAGATGAAATTCGCAATCCCTTTCCCTTTCCGATACCAGACCAAAGCTATATCAAGTCCTATCGAAAAGCGATTCGAGATCGATCTACGACTGCTGCCACCACTGTCACCACAACAACAACCACAACAACAACAACCAAATATACATCGCCACGGGGAAAAAACAACAACAGCAACAACAACAACAACAACAACAACCAAAAACATACCATGGAATCAATTCCACCAAACAATCAGAATGATGATGATGATGATGATTCACACACTGCAACGTCCACGGCAGTGACTCAACCATCCATCATCCTTCCAAACGACCACGACCAAGACAACGATAACGATAACGACGAATCGGTTCCTCCGTCCAACGATCATCATCATGATTCTTCATCCGTCACCACGAAAACAATCCTTCCACCAACGATACGATCGGACGACGACGACGACGACGACGACAATGACGATAATGATGAAAACAACAATCCCAATCTACGACAAACACAGTTCTCCGTCGACGCTCCCCCAAAGAAACGTACGACACAGGCCGATCTGGCACCACAAATCGAAACGAACCGTCTCGACGATACGTTGGTGTCCCTCCAGGAACAATGTCGACAAGTGCGACACGACATTTACGTCATGAACAACTCCCAAGAGTTCAACCTGAACAGTCCCAAACAGGTGTCGCAGGTACTGTTCGGACGGTCCGATCTGCCCACCGACAAAGCGACGTTGGAGGGGATGGCAACGTCCAACGTACTGGCCAAGTTGTTACTGGAATATCGACACATCAGACAACAGATCAACAAGCTCACCAAAAAGAAGGAACGGTACGATCAACAACAGCAACAACAACAGCAACAACAAAGACAACTTACAACAGGTGCAAACGTCAATCCCGACGATACTACTACGTTGTTGCTCATCGATACGTCGTCCTTCATCTTTCGGGCGTATCACAGCATGCCGCCCTTGCATCGGTCGCCGGACGGGATGCCCGTCGGTGCCGTCATGGGATTCTGTAACATGCTCAACCGACTGGTATGGGACGACATGATCCGTGGAGAACGACCGCGAGTTATCCTTTGTCTGGACGCGCCCCTCGTCGACGACACGCAGGTACGGACCTTCCGACACGAGCTGTATCCGGAATACAAGGGACATCGTCCGTCGTTACCGCTCGACTTGATCCCCCAGTTTGCGTTGATATCTCAGGCAGCCAGGGCGTACGGGATGATTCAAATCCAAGCACAAGGATACGAAGCCGACGATGTCATGGCCACACTCTCGACCATGGCCTATCGACAGGGTATACAAGTCCAAATTCTGTCGGGAGACAAGGATCTTATGCAACTCATCACTCCAAGCAACAATCACAACCACAATCACGATAATGATGCTGCTGCTGCTGCTGCTGCTGCTGCTGGCAAACAAGTTGGATCGATCCAAATGATGGATCCCATGACCATGACACCGTGGACGTACGAGACGGTACAAGAAAAATGGAACGTCCCCGCCGAACAGTTGGGAGATGTGTTGGCATTGGCGGGGGATACCGCCGATAACGTCCCGGGTGTGCCAGGAATCGGACCAAAAATTGCCGCACAACTCGTTCGAGAGTTCGGTTCGTTGGACGAATTGTTCGACAACCTCGATCAGGTCAAACAAAAGGGACGACGAGAAAAGTTACATCTGTACAAGGACCAGGCACTGTTGTCACGAGAACTCGTCGAATTGGTACGGGATCTGAACTGGACACAAATGCAAGTGTTTTTTCCAGATCAACAGGAACCAACATTGTTGCCATCGACGACGACAAATGAGGACGACGATGCGGATACCAGCAGCGATTCACCGACCCGAAGGATGATTAAAGACTTGAGAATGGAAGAAATGGATCCCGATCGATTGTTACAGTTCTACGATGCCATGGGCTTTCACACGATGAAACAACGATTCGTTGAGCGTTTGGCCCGTCATCAACATCATCAACCCAAATTCCAAACGACCGTGGACAAAATGGTCTCTACCAAACCCAAACAACGGGGGAAATTTACACCCCGTAGAACCATGGGAGTTCCAAAACCGGATGACTACAGTGGAGTTCCATTTTGATATGTATGTATCCATTATTATTATGATAAATAATTATTATTGCGATGATACTAGCTAGCAGGTGCATACTTACTTACACGACAGGTTGAAGAAGTTTCTCTCCCGTTTTCCAACTTTAAAAAAATATTACAACTTCGAAGCATGTCATCCTCTACTAGTAGTATTGTATCTTATATTCGGAGAGGAAGGTTGGTAGAATGAAACGAGGATGAGTGCAATGTCGCAGGTAAAAAGAATAGAGAATAGAGTACGTCGAACGTCGTACGGGTAATTGACAAAATGCGCTATTACTGTGTTAAATTGGACTACGACCTTGTTTCATACTCCCGAGTACGTCGTAGAGTCAACGTTGGCTCCGGAAGATGGGTGACATGATAATTATTTATCGAAGAATGGAAAACAAGAAAGCATCTCGCCCGAACTTCGTCTTTTGATAGACTGTTAATTCTTATGCCCCATCGTTTTCGATGAACATGTTACTCCTACTAAGTAAATGGCCCATTCTCAGAATATTCTACCTTACAAGCCCATTCTGAAAACTTAGGCCTCAACGGAGAAAAAGTCCAGAGGCCATCCCATACTTCGTCACAGAACTTTCATCCAAACTGTTCCAAAACGAAGGATGCAGAAGCCGTCCTCCCATCTTGATGAGGAAAGTTCGCTCAAGTTCATTTCACTCTTCAAGCACTCTCTCGTAGCTCGTTCTATAACACAACAAAAGTAAGACAGACTTTTCGGCACAATAACACAACATCTCTGTAGTTAGTGAAGCAACACGAGCAGCAAAATCCAACATGACAGAAGCGCTCCCTGATTTCATTTCTCACCTGATGTTGGATAAGAAAGTCGAATCTTCAACAATTCGTATAATTAGTGACAACGCACGATCGCTAAGGAAAACCTTGTTGCTGTGCGACAGTAGCGGAAGTAGTACCATTTCTTCGGCCACGCTAAACGACACTCGATTCCAAGCAATAAATCGATGGAATCACGATTCAGGATACGATTCTGACACTTCCGTCATGTTTGCAGGAGGACGAAGAAATGCCTCTTCTTTGGAACCAAAAGTAACACCACTGGCATCATCAACAACGCCCAATAAGACCGTTAGGTTCAAAAACTGGGGAGGCCTGGATTTTGAAGATAAGTGGTCCAAACCTAGCAGTGATTCCTGTCTTTCCATTCCCCAACGCAAATCCAGCTTGACCAAGAACAGCATCGAGGAAAAAGAAATGCGGGTCGTGGCAAATGGTGGACGACCTCCTCCAGGGCGTCGTCTCTCCAAAAGCAAATCTCCTCCTAAGCAAACTCTACAAAGCTACCAGAGGCGATCTCGACCTGAATCACCAACAACGACCAATCCACTCCCCTGCTGGACCCCGTCTCACTCTGCTCGAGAATCACGAAGAAAGCCACGGCACCAAATCTCCGTGGACTGTATCTTGTCCGGAACTTCGTCAATGGTCGCCCCTATTGACGCACCAACGAGCAGTAATGATATCTTCCAACAGAGGCAAAGTCCTTATAGAAGTATTAGCAGTGAAACTCCCAACAACAAAGGACGGACTCGTGCATCTACGGATATCTACAGCAACATCTCCTCTACTTCATTCGAAATGGACAGTTCGCTAGTGATGTCTCAAAAAGTCTTACATCCTGGCTTGAAGACACATTCAAAAAAGAAGACGAATGGTGCTTGCGAAACAGAAGGAGTGCCATCTAGAACCAGCAGCGTCCGCAGCAGCAACTCGATGGGATCACTTCATTATCCACTGCCACTGGGATACACTGTAGTGTCGACGTGATACGGAAAAGTTACAAGCAAGAATGTCGATTAGAATATAGAATAAAAGCTTTTCAGAAGCTATTTGCTAGAGTGGCAATTTTCAATTCTCTCTATGAAATCATATCAGAGTAGCGGTTCCACTTTCGAAGGTGGAAAATCGAATTTTAACGAAGCATGATGAACTCCGTACTCTAGCTAGAGTAGCTTGAAGAGCAAATAAATAGGTGGCTGGTAGCACAATCCCATGGAAAATGAACAATCATCAACTGTAAGTAAAAGTTCCGGTCGAAGCATCAAGCATCTTTATCTTCCGAAATCATTCCAGAGTCGAACAGTCCAAAAAATTACGGAAGTATTTTAGATTTTTTGGTTTTGTGATAGTTGTTGCACATCAGTTGGAAAAGGTTCTTGTTGCAAATCATGATGCTTTAGCTGAATGCATCATGTGTAGCCTATCTTTGACCTTCAAGCGAACCACTCGCCATGATAATCGACCGGGACCAACATTTTCAAACCACCAGTGGCCATACCACAATCTAGCCAGGAAGATTTGTATCTTGCAAGGAGCTCATGACAACTTTTCTGTCTGCCTTGTCTTCAACCACCAATACGACGCAACAGGTAACGCAAGGAACAATCCCTGTAAAATCACGATAGCCAAAAATGGCGGAATCGAGGACCACATCATGAGTATGGCTACCCTTCGCGGTATCAAAAGCAAATTGCGGACCTGAGATTCGTAACTCGTATCATAACACGTCTGGCCCGTCTGCCGAAATTCCAAATTACTTTGGTGTTGGCGGCCTATCAAAACAAGGAAACCTCCACCGTGTAGAACAATGAACGTTCCAAACTAGTTTCGAATTAGCGCAATATTCTTCGACATAATAATAATGTTCCACAATGACTCCGAGGTAGTTTCGGATAATTCCTTGAATAACTTGGATTGACGTTTACGTTGGGCTTTTTTACTCCATTCAACTCTTCCGTGCGGAGAAGGTATCGTACCTAATCTCTCTACCTACTATAATAGCTAATGGCTACGGCAGCTATGTAGCGTAGGTACCGGTAGCTAGACTACCTTACCGGTAGTCTATTACGGTGGTTGTAGATCCGAATCATCCGTTGTTTCCGCAGAGCATTGCACCAGTAGATTTTGACTTACTCCGAATTGACAGTGAATGTGACACTGTGATGAAGATTTGATATGCCCTCGATTTATACTGATGATGATTACCGGTAGGCAGCCAAGGCCACGAGCACTTTCTGGAAACTTGGGCCTCACCGGAGAAACAGCTCATCAGTCCTATCCTTCCTTTCCGATAATTGTTCCATCCGGAAGAAGGATGTCGAACGTCGACGCTGCCATCAGCAGTTCTTATGGTAGTTCACAAAAAAACTGGATGTACAAAATCACCCATCTCGCTGACTGTGAAGTTTCGTTTAGCAAAGCAACACTAACGTCCGTGTCCAACATGACAGAAGCACTTCCTAATTTTATGTCTCTCTTATTGTTGGACAGGAAACTTCAATCTTCCAACATTCGTATCATTAGTGATAACGCACGATCGCAAAGGAATCCATCGTTCTCCAAATCTAGCAGCAGTTGCAGTAGTGATTATCTTCCCTATCCAACTATTTCTTCGGCCCCGCTAAATGACACTCCATTCCACGCCGTTAATCGATGGAATCAGGATCCAGGATATGATTTTGATACTTCCCTCACGTTTGCAGGAGGGCGCCGGAGGCATGTGTCACTGAAACCAAAAGAATCTCTACCATCACCAGCATCAAGCCCCGTTGGTAGCAACAAGCCGTTAAGTTTTAAATACTTGGACAGTCGGAACTTCGAAGACAAGTGGTCCAAACCGAGTAGTGATTCCTGTCTTGCCGTCCCCAAACGCAAGTCCAGCTTGACCAAGAACAGCTTCGATGACCAAGAAAAGGGGGCCATGGCCATGGAACATGCTGAACGACCTCCTCTGGTCCGACTTTCCAAAAGCAAAGCTCCTCCTCAACAAACTCAATGGTGCTATATGGATGCACCAGCATCCACAGCACCACCAACATCTAATCTATCGCGACGCCTCACTCAGTCTCTCAGTACTCGCAAATCACGAAGAGAGCCATGCTACCAAACCTCCGTGGATTGCATCTTGTCTGACACTACCTCCGCGGCTGCCACTACTGATGTACCAACCCGCGGTCACGGACGTGGTATCTGTCAACAGCAGCAAGGACCTTGTATCAACAGCGTCACTCCAAACCAATCTCCGGCCCTTACATCCATGGATTTTGACAGCGACATCTCGCTTACCTCTTCCGCGTGTCGGTCGCCGTTCGTAGTGAAAAGTGCTGTATCAATGACTCGCAAAGTCTCACCTCCCGATACTCCTTGCCGGAAGACAAACTCAAGGAAGAAAACGACGATTGCAGCTAACAAAGCAGAACGACTACCATCTAGAAACATCAGCGTCCACAGCGCTAATTCGATGGGATCGCTTCATTATCGACTCCCGATGGCATACACCATCGTATCAACGTGACATGTGCAAAAACCAGACATCTTTTTTTGTTCGACAATTATTCGATGAACGATGGGCTGCAAGCAAGCTTTGCTGAGCTCGGGGTAGTAGTTTCTCTCTATGCATTCTCTCATTTCGTAGCAAACGTACATTATAATAGTCCAAGGTCGGAGAGTGTTTTTTGCTAAAATTTTCGAAGCATTTATCATTATTGAGCCTTTACCTCTCATCACATCATCCAACTAAAATGAAATAACAAAAAATTGTTTACTTGGCAGAGCTTGGGAATGAAACTGAACTGATATTGAAATAAAACTGTTGTTGCCAAGCAACCTAAGGGTTGTCCGATCCAGTACGCCAACGTTTGGTCTTGGTGAGAGTATCAAGGACTTCCAGTTAATTATAGTCGTTTTCGCCCTCATCATAATCTTCGGTATCCCCAAGGTCGACAACGTCGACATCGGTCTTGGCGAGGGTGTCACGCATAGAGACATGTTGAATGTCATTGCTAAGACCTTCAGCATCGTCGTTTTCATAGTCCATGTCTTCCTCGACATCAACAAGTTCGGCATCCTCGACCTCAGCTAATCCCAGGTCAGCAGAGGGCTGTTCGGTTTGGACCATGCCGTCGTCACTGCTTTCTTCCCATTCCCAAAAGGCGGCACCATGGTCTTCGAATTCGGCTGTGTCTACGGGGGGCACATCCCATATAACAACATCGTGTTCTTCCATCACAGTTTCATCATGGGGAGAACGACGAGGTTTGATTACGATACGACCCTCTTCGATGGTAACACTTTCAATGCCGTTGACAATTGCACGAAAAGCCTCGCCCGAGTCTTCCTGTTCATAGAATCCATCCAATATGTTCATGTGTTCATTGATTACATCGTCGGGAATGGTGCTACCAAAGATTGAGCCTATAGCAGATGGATCAAGCAACAGACAAGAGGGGTTAGAGACACATGTTGGAATCCACAAAGACGAATTTTTCTCCATTACGATCGTACCATTCTCTATAAAGAGTTCCAACAAGTGTTGATGATACTCTTCAAAGTCCTTGCTTTCGAAGTGAAGCTGCAAAAAAAACAGTGGTCCTATAAACCAGTCTTCATGTTTGGCGGCTGTCTCCATCTTCAATTCCACACGTTGAGCCTTTTCATCGACAGTCGTATAATCATGGCCAAGGAAATAGCGCCCATGCCCACCTGGCAAGCCATCCATCGGCAAAGAGTACTCCTCAGAAATCGTGCCTGGCTTCAAAGTCACGTACATGTTACCACGCAAGTAATCAGAATGACCCAAAAGTCCATTGATTTCATCTTGAGTTACAACCAAGTCTTCTTGAGGTACCTTTTGCAAAAGGAGCTGGTCCATGAAAATCTTGACACGAGATCCCAAATAGTCAACTTCGGTGTCTGACATGTCAACAATCGGGAAGGTCTGTGACTCGGTGACAGTCAAGTGCTGGACAACATTTCGTGTCCAAAAGAACATAGCTCCCGCGAGAAGAGCGGTGAGACCGAAGAAAACCACCATTATCCAGCAGAGGGTCTTCAACAAGCAAGATCGGAGGGAGAATCCTAAAATGCGAGGAACAACTACAAGGCTGAGAACAAGTACCACAACAATGTGCTAATATATCCGTGAGGAGAATCAAGAAGAACACTAGCAAAAGATTCGCATTACCTTTAGCGACCGATCGGTCACGTATGATGATCACATCTGCAGCTGCAGCAACTTCGTTATCAAGAAGCTTTTTTTGAAGTTCAAGATCATCTAAATCGGTCATGGTGGGATAGTAAAGGAGATTTTTGGGATAATGGAGTTCCACAAGACGGAAGGAAGGAAAGGTTAGATTATTGCAACGGCGGATCGCGGATCAATTGTGAATCGAAACAAACTACCCTTGTGAGCACCAAAAACACGAAAAGTACACTAAAACAGCAAGATCTTTCCCCCTCATCGACCATCGGTATTACGTAGTACTACGTAGTATTTTATTATTATTACTATGGCGTATTTTTGTGTCATCGACTCGTTGGTGTTCCGTTTCGAAGTACAACAGAACGTCACGACCGAATACCCGGATGTACTCTTACCGGGACACGGGACAGACAGAATCGACGTTGCCCAGCGATCATACGGAGTAGTTCGTAGTATCATTAGACTACTACCGGTACAATCGTACCACGTACTTGCTACTGTCACTCGCTCTCTACTAGCTACCGGTACTACGGTAGAGAGTTACCAAGTTACTGACGTAGTCTATTACTAACTGTAAAGTAGTGGTTCATTTTTTTATTCCCTTTACAATAATACGTACTACAGTAGAAGCTTTCGTGATAGTTATTCGTAGTTGGAAGCCCAACTCATGGAAATGTATCATAGCGAACCACAAAAGTTGGTAGAGCAAAAAATCTGAAACGCGCGGGTCGAAGATTCGTGCTGGTTCCTCTGCAACGTTCATGGATCTGAGTTCTGATGAAGGGAGTCCTGAAAACGCACTGCAATAGTCTACTACATTAGAAAAATATCAAAGCTACCTTTCGCTGCTGTTGAAGTGCTTATCTCCAGACTGTTGCCAGTCACGATGTCTTCTTCAGCAATATCGGGAAGCGCACGCCAAGCAACAGAAGTCGGAATGCCCACAAAGAAGCTGGCACAAAGCAAGATTTACAATCTGAAACCTAATGCACAGTTCGAAGATTCGTGATGACTGTGAGTTCTAGTATTTCGGTTTTGTCAATTAATATTTTATGTATGGCACTACAGTACTCTATTGTCAAAAATGTCAAATTACCAAAAGTCACTGTTGAAGTATGTAGTCACCTACTTCCATCCTGCTTACAGCGCCAATCCCCTCAGTTGCATCGACGGATTTCAACTCAGTTGTCTCCTCGGTAATAAGAAGTACAGCAATATCGTCATCGTATTCAACCAGCGTGTATTCGTCGATATCGCTCCAATCGTAAAGATCGTCCAGGAATATGGAGTATTTCTCCTCGTTAATAGCGCCCTCATCAACAGGATTACGATGAGGTTTGATGACAATACGTCCATCTTCGATCGTCACACTTTCAATCCCGTTGACAATCGTACGAAAGGCTTCACCAGAGTCTTCCTCTTCGTAAGATTCCTCCAAGATGTTGATGTGTTCATTGATTACATCGTCGGGAATGGTACTACCAAGGATTGAGCCTGGATCAAAAGATTTAGGGAAACGGGAACAAGCAGTCAGAGGCACCTACTTTAATTAAAACGTACACTCATTCTGACCCAACGCGTTCGTACCATTCTCTATGAAGAGTTCCAACAAGTGTTGATGATACTCTTCAAAGTCCTTGCCTTCAAAGTGGAGCTGCAAAAAAAGCAATGGTCCTACGAACCAGTCTTCATGTCGGGCAGCTGTCTCCATCTTCAATTCCAAACGTTGAGCCGTTTCATCAATGGTGGTATAATCATGGCCAAGGAAATAGCGCCCATGCCCACCTGGCAAGCCATCCATCGGCAAAGAGTACTCCTCAGAAATCGTGCCTGGCTTCAAAGTCACATACATGTTACCACGCAAGTAATCAGAACGACCCAAAAGTCCATTGATTTCGTCTTGCGTTACAACCAAGTCTTCTCGAGGTACCTTTTGCAAAAGGAGCTGGTCCATAAAAATCTTGACACGAGATCCCAAATAGTCAACTTCGGTGTCTGACATGTCAACAATCGGAAAGGTCTGTGACTCGGTGACAGTCAGGTGCTGGACAACGTTTCGTGTCCAAAAGAACATAGCTCCAGCGAGAAGAGCAGTGAGAACGAAGAAAACCACCATTATCCAGCAGAGGGTCTTCATCAAGCAAGATCGGAGGGAGGATCCTGAAATGCGAGGAACGAAATGGCTGAGAACAAGTAAATCATCAAGAGAATCGAGCAGAATACAGGAAAAAAGATTTATTCTACCTTTCACGGTTGATGTGTCACGGATGATGATCACATTCGCTGTAACATCGTTGTCAAGAAGCTTTTTTTGAAGTTCAAGATCATCCAAATCGATCATGGTGCTGTTTTATCTGCTTAGGTACTTTGCTGCTGCAGTTATGTGTTATCTCACAAAGAGAGGGATCATGATATCGAAACGTATGGGAGATGATGAATTGATCATACTCGTTCTACCAGCACTATCGTAGTTCAAGAACTTCCTCTAAGCTCGTAGCAACACGGTTTCCGCCACATTTTGCATGACGCCAAAGGTCATAGGTCGCAATTTGGAGCGCATGTTTGGAACAAATCGCAGGTTTGCAATTTACACAGTGCCGTACCTTCTCCACCACAACAACAATAGGTAAATAATTAATACTACCGGTACTCTACTGGTAGTACTATAGTATTAACATAAATTGACAGTGAATGCGATATCAATGGACGGCCCTTTCAGCATCTTGGTCACTTGTCCCTTCGTCCAGTTTACTCTTCGCATTGCCTCGAGGAGCCCGGCAATTCCTTTACAGTTAGAAACATCACGCTACTCTACTAAAGAGTAGCAGCGGCGTAGCGGCACCTTGTTCCAATCTTCATGAAGATGTACGACAGTATGATATTGTTTGACTGTAAAGTACTAATGCAGTACGAACTGGAAGTATCATGATGATATCAATCATCGGACGCGAATTAGTTAATTCATACTACTGTCTCCGCGCGACTTTACAGTTAAACCAAAAAAGAGGTGAATCTCTCTCTCTTACTTTGTCCAAACTTCTGTGTAATTATCGGTACTACAGGTACTTACTACGGTACCGTACCGGTACCATAGTCTGTTATCATACATATGATAGTAGGTCTTGTCTTCTCTCCCTTCTTTACTGTTAGTTATTTTAACTGTAGGCAGTTTCATACACGTCGTAGAATACTACGTTCTTGATAATGTGGTCGTGTGTCATCAGATTCACGACTACCTATGCATAGATAGAGTAGAGGGCTTCGTCAACTTGTTGAGGAAGATGGATGGGCAGTGCATGAATAGTTGCTAATAAGACAACAATATCATTATTGTGTAATGGTGTTCAGCCAGTCCAATCCTCTCATGTCGACCGATTCATCACAGTCAACAACATCATCATCATCATCAACAACAACAATGAGTCGCATCAATTTGGACCTTTCCCATCCATCGCTGCTGAACGATAACAACGAGAAGGATTCTGCGTTGTGTCATATGATTTCACTCTTTCCCTTTGTCGTCGACAAGGAGGCTGTTGTGAGTGGATACGAATCGGCCTTTGCAACGTACCTGGCGATACGACAATTGAATCAACGAGACGGGTCCATTGTAAGAGAAGTGAACGACGATCTATCTGACTGCAATATTCAATTTTCGATCGAATACTTAAATACGCATTACAATGCCGGACGAGCATTGAATGCTTTGATGCAACGGATCGTGGGAAATAGCAACAACCGTAATATGGATATGGATACAGATTCTACACCCGAAGTAGAAGAAGAAGAAGGAGACGACCAAGAAGATGATTCATCATCATCACAACTTCTTCCTCAACCCTGTGCCTTTTTGGGTGCGTATCGGTCGTCTATATCGGCACCGACGGCAACGTTAACCAGTTTTCAGGGTTATCCACAAATCAGTGGTATGTCGACGAGTAGTGATCTGAACGATCGATTATCCTTTCCACTCTTTGGGAGGACGATTCCCAGTGATGCCGGTACGGCACAAGTCGTGGCTATGCATTATGCATCCCTCGGAATTTCTCATTTGGCGGTACTGGCAACCAACGATTCCTTTGGCAATGCCTATGCCAGTGAACTGCGCAAGGCTGTTTCAAATTTAGGATTCCATCTGACCATACAACAGATTCCGATGGAAAAGGACGGATCCAACATCGTTCAAGCGATCACGTCCTTGAAACAGTTGCAATATCGGTACATCTTCGTCGCACACTTTGGTGGCAGTAACATGGTCCAAAACGACAATCTGATGCTCGAGGCGCATCGTCAAAATCTGATCGAGGATCACGTATGGATGTTTAGTGATGGAATCGCCTCCAGTTTAGCCTCGAAGGATTTGGAACGGAACTCACCCTTACATTTGGCCTACCGGGGTGTTGGTAGTATCGAGGCCAGTGGTGGCTTGTCGTCACAAAATAACGACAAGTACGATGCCTTTGCCGAACAAATGATCCAATTGAAACAAGACTTCTTGCAAGACGATGCTCATCCTTTACGTGCATTGGTGCCGCATTACAACGATCCCGACTTTGAATCAACGCTTTCCTTTTTACAAAGGAATAACAACACGACCACTAATGGTGATGACGACGACACAGAAAATAATAATGACAACCATATCGATGCTTCTTCCTTTTTGAATCCATTGTCCGATGGACGTGTACCTCTTGTATACGAAGCAACCATTTTACTCGGCATGGCGGCATGTCAAGCAGCAACGACTGTCACAGATCCAACAGACTCTACAACATCATTTTTGCATTTGGATGGGGAACAATTCTTTGATACACTGGTCAACAAAATCAGTTTTCAAGGTATGAGTGGACTGGTGACGTTGGATCCAAGCACTGGTTCGCGCATCGCCAATAGTACATTATTCCGACTCATCAACATGGTCGAACAAGACGTCGTCAACGAGATTGATGCAGACAATGCAGACAATGATGTACTGCACTTACTGCCCGTCAATTCCAAACTGTTCACTGATGGACAATGGAAAATATTGGAACCGTACATTTATAATGATGCTACCACACAACAACCCCTCGATATTCCGCCACCGGAACTCGAACCCAATCACATATATCCATACATTCGTGGGGTTGCCTTTGTCTTTTGCATATTGGCGGTCGGACTCGCCATATACTTTATATTTTGGACATGGTACAAACGCAACAGTCGCATTGTTCGGGCCAGTCAACCAATATTTTTGTTCTTGGTCTGCTTGGGAAACATTTTATTGGGTACGTATCCATCCAAAGTACTCATTGGAACAGTTTCTATCAAATTTTACGCTCACTCTTGTGTGTTCTATTCCTTATTCTCTTTTCTATCAGCTCTCACTATCGTTCCCATGACATTTGATGACGGCAACGCGAGTTCACATGGACTGGTCATTGCGTGTACCTCCGCGGTATGGCTCCTTGCGATCGGAGTGGGGACGATTTTTTCAGCCCTGTTTGCCAAGGCACATCGCATCAATGCACTCATGAAAAGTGCCAGCCGATGTCGAAAAATCACAGTCAGTGCCCGGGATACGTTGAAACCCATTGTTGCGCTCCTTTTTCGTGAGTGGAATCTTGTAGAAAGGTTGTATTTTGAAAGTTGGAAAAGTATATAAATGACTCACACTCGTTTGCATTTCTTTGCTGCGATTTTTTTGGCAGTGAATATATTGATATTGTCTCTCATGACTGGGCTGGATCCTATCGAATTTATTATTAATGTCGTATCTGTGGATGTAAGAGCTCTGTTATCCTGTTTTGGATTTGTGTTGTGTGCAAATTCAATCTTGCTTACGTTTTCTTCTGCTGTCTAATGATGACGATTCGCAGTCATTTGGTCGTGAGACGGAAACATACGGCACCTGCGGCTACGCGACCCACCACTTGCAGTTCACGATACCGTTGGTGTGAGTACCCTGATACAGAAGAATTTTCCATTGTCCCCCACAAACTAACGGTTTTTTTCTTTCTCACCCATGGCTGTCTGTCGTCCATAGTGCAATCAATTTCGGAATGCTATGTGCCGCGGCCTTTCAATCGTGGCGCACTCGAAACTTGTCCACGGAGTTTCAGGAGTCGCAATCCATCTTCCGGGCCTTATGGGGAATCCTATTGGTTGTTTTCATTGGCGCGCCAGTTCTGTTTATCGCCCAAGACAATTCCAATGCATACCTATTTGTGTCCAGTGCTATCATCTTTGTGACGTGCCTATTAATTTTACTCTTGATCTATGTTCCCAAGATCCAATATGAGACGACAACTACGGCGATGCGACGTGGCACTACGCACATCAGTGGACTGGATTTTACCACGGGTTTGGATGGTGACAGCTTCCACCATCCGAGTGGTGGGCATATGGGACTCCCCCGATCGAGCTTCATTGACAAAACGAGCTTTTCGTCCGGTCGGGACGACGAAAGCGTAGCATCCGACGCGGGAGACCGAATTTTCTCTGCCAAGACGCAGCACGAGTTGGCAACGGAGGTGGCTGCGCTCAAGAAATATATCCGAGTATTGAAGAATCGGCCACAAGAAGGCGGCCTTTCGACGTATCATCGAGTTGATCATACAGGTCTTTCCCAGAAGAATCCATATGATGAAGACAACGATGACATCAACCTCCGGCGACCACCAGTTGTCCAATTCGCAATTCCGGATCGAAAGGAAGTTGACAGTGATGACGACGACGACCACGACGACGAAGATTTGGATTCGATGCAGAAAACACACCAAGAGGATGTAAAGGAGGCACCCAAACCATCTTCGGCCACTGGTAGCTGCGGGTCAAGTTCTGAAGTGCTTGACATCGTCATCGACGACTCAGATAGCGTCACTTCAATGTAGAGTTTGCGCGATAGGGTGTGCTAGTGAGACGGGATGGTTGTGCTACGGAATGTCATCGTTTGTCGCGAAAGGAACTTCACAGTTGCGTGTGTCTCTGAGAGTACGGAGGAGCCTTTCTCGCCTCTGGTGAGGATGAATAGACACGCTCCTTCAAATGATAGATTGATCCAAGTACGTAGTATTTTACTGTTGCTGTTGGCATTCGGCATTATCATCATCCATCATCATACCAACTAAACGTATCATACGAAATACCGGAGTAGTACAAGTTGACTGTGCACGAATCGGTATGTATGAATACCGTACTCCGGTACTTTACAGTCAGTACGTACCTTGTA
The DNA here is from genome assembly GCA_019154785.2 of Nitzschia inconspicua. Lineage (NCBI taxonomy): Eukaryota > Bacillariophyta > Bacillariophyceae > Bacillariales > Bacillariaceae > Nitzschia > Nitzschia inconspicua. The sequence continues at coordinate 201,066 of JAGRRH010000023.1, forward strand.
CCGGTACTGTAGTTTACTGTTAGGTACTCTACTACTGGTATGATATGATAGCTGGTAGTCGTAACTGGTACCTTCCTCCATACCTGTACGACCCATCAGAAGGCTATGTACCTATGATACACTCGAGGCTTCGCTTTTTCCAAAAGTCCGAATTATCCGAACACATTCGCTCATCGTAGACACACTGTCGACGATCCAATCTTTCATTTTATGGATACATCATATCGCAACAGCCACTCTTCTGTTCCTCCTGTCCAATCTATACCACTACCATGAGCGGTACTGCTGCTACTACTACTACAATTGAAGATGCCTTGGCGTTGGTCCCACATGGAATCTTTTCATCGGATGTTGCGACAGCCGCCACGAAGATTCGAAACGGGGAAGTATTGAATGCTCTCGTGACATCTCTGACGGAACGGGAACTGGCAGCTGGTTTTGTGTACCTAACGACAGTCCCAATGGAGGACGTTGAGCATATCTTCTTACAGTCCGAAGGAAAAGAAGAGGCCGATGAGACTGTTCAGCAAATAGTCCGAATGCAAGACGATGGGTCGCTCGATTTTTCCTCCGTCCAATTTTTGCCCGCCAAATCGGCCAGAGACACAATGAATGCCTACTTAAATTGTACTCCCGGCGATACTCTCAATCTATCCAAGGAGGAGATGGAAATGTTCCATGCTCTCGACAAGAAACATGCAACTCAAGAACAAGTCCAAGACGTGTTGAAGAAAGTTCTTCAGCAACGTTTGGATGCCTATCAGCAACAAGGATTGGAGGGCATTGCTCCGTATCAACGAAAGAACGGCAAAGATTTCTATCCGGGAAAGGAACTTCGAGAACGGACCCAACAACTATGGACGGCTGCAAAAGTAGCACCAGACTTTATCAAGTACATGTTGGACTATCCGAATCATAAACCAACGGCAGGAGAAATCAAAGATGTGTTCGGATGGATCAATTTCAACATTGATGACAAACCAACTATTTCCATGTTTCACAAGTCGTTCTACAAGGTGAATGACACATGCGCGGCGATGTGTTTCCGTCACTTCTATGTCAGCCAAGGTCATAACAGTGTGCAAAATGTTGGAGGGGCCTTTCCCGTACCAGAAGGAACGCTATTGTTGTTCGCCAGCCGCACAAGCACCGACTTGGTGGCTGGCTTTGGTGGCAATGCCAAAAAGGTTATTGGATCTCGCATCATGGGTGGCAAAATCAAGGCAAATTTCGAACGCTATCGCAAAAAGTTGCAAGATAAGTATGAAAAATAAAAGAACTTTAAAGAGTTCACGCACCACTTATGATGTGACAGATGAACGAAATGATTTTTTCTTCTCTTTTCTTTGCGACGAAATGTAGAGGCATTGAGAACCGTTGTGGAATGATATCCAGAGCATTTCCCAATCAAAAGAGCCAATCGAGCAAAAGGAACCTATGGGGATTTTCGTGTGTATCACCAATTATCGCCGTGAATGATAAATAGTTGAAGTGGAAGGGACTGCAGACGTGGAAAAGTATGATGTGGGAATCCAAAATACAAACGTCAAAACTGAAGGATGATCAATGGTGGAGCCGATCGACAAAAAACAAGTATTTGGAACAGAACGATGTATGAATCCAAAATGCAATGGTCGGGTATGGTTTTTCTTGGAAGAATAATAATTTCACTGACAGTCTCCCACAGTCAGACTACGATAGGGTGGGACAACTTCCTCCTAGAGCGGTGGTCCAAGCACTGGACTACCCTCCAGTCGCAGTACCTGCAACGGAACCACATTGAAGTGAACCTGCAGCGGTCACTCCTTGCAGCGCCTCGCCCTTCGGGGCCCGGCTGGTGAGTCAACTTCTTAGATACGGAACTACCGGTAGCTAGTAGTTGGCATCGCAATAAAATAGATTTCATTATCATAAATATCACTGACAGTCTCCCGAGAGATGACAGTTTGGCATAGTACATGCAACATCCTGGAAGATCCGGGGGAAAAACCTACTACCGTACAGTACGACAGGTACTTCCCTTACAGTTAATGTTGTGGTTAACTTTACGCCTCTTTCGTAGGGTTAATTTCCGGATCTTTAATGGCGAAGGGGGAGGCTTCATGTGCGAGAGAGGTGTTCTCCATGCCAGTTTCAAGCAACGTATGACTTCCGAGCGAATGATTTTTCCAGATTTATTATCCTCATGCCCTGATGGATTTTTAAGGGACTGTAGTAGACTACTGAACGTACCAGATTTCAGTTAGGAGCCAGGTATGATACTTTGACTGTGAATCTTCCATTCTCTCGAAGGAAGAAAGAATAGAGAATTTCTTTGAGGAAAAAAGAGGAAGCAAAGGACTGTTCGATCGAAAACTTTGGGAGTCAGTGCCAGTTGCAACCCTTATAAATCGAACTCACAGTCAATTAACGCTCTTCCGGAACCTCCTCGAGACTCGAGAGTGCTGAGGTACTAGTAGCAAGAGGGTACTAATAACTGTAATGAAGTTTCTTCCACGTGTTTTCCAACCTTCGCAGACTTGTCAATAGATTCGCCATCTTTTACCGGCATTTTCATGCTCGTTTGACTTCAGCCGGCTGAAGCGAAGCGACGAAGCGACAAAAGATCTTTCTATGTTGTTGTGTTACGACGTCTCGTATTCCGGGCAAGTGTGATATTGGCAGCCGACGACCAAAAAAATCTTTCCGAATAGACGCAGTTTATTTCAAGTTACTCCTGGTTCCACTCATTTTGCACTCCTCTCTTGTATTTTTCACAGAAGTACGTGCTTGCTTGACACCATGGCGCGTGAAGTGTCCACTGTATGGGTGCTACTGCTTCTTCATCTGCTGCTTCTTTCATCCCTTGCAGTCATGACAGTTGCAGAAATGAAACTGAAGCAGATCCATGTAATCAATCGTCATGGTTCACGAACGATGCTGCCAAAACACCCCGATACGTTGATAGAGAAAGAAGGAGCGACTTTAACACCTCTAGGACAGTCGCAACTCTTCACAATGGGAACCTGGCTCCGACAAGAATATAGCAATTCGATGGATTTGAAATATTTCAATCCGGCGTTGCATCTTTTGGAATCCACCAATTTGGATCGCGCCATTTCATCGGCAAATTCCTTGGCCTTGGGATTGTTTCCGGAAGCGCAACGTGCCACAGGAATCCTAGTGGAAGATGCCAACAAAACTCTTGTACCTGCACTGATGACATCGTTCTTGGAGACGCCACCAGCCATTCCCGTCTACAGTATCGACGAAGACAACGATGTGTTTTTGCGAAGTTTTAGAAACTGCCCCACCTTTCAAGAAAATCTACGATCACTCTATCAAACGGATGCTTGGAAAGAATTGGAGGACAGCTCTGAAGACTTGTTGAGGAAATTGGCTGAGATCTTCCCAGAGAATGCCCAGGAAGGAAAAGTACCCCTCAAAGATATATGGAATGCCTATGATGCCTTGAATGTTGCTGTGACTGAATGCACAGAAGACGAACATTCCTGCGATGCATTGGTGCCGGACCCGTCCTTAGCCACGGCGTTATCGGAGCAGGATTTTGCCAAAGTCGAATTGGTAGCGCATCAAGTGGAGCATTGGAAGTACACCGGAACCGAAACTGCCGGCAACTTGTTAGGTTCCAACTTATTGTGGAAAATTTTGGAAAGGGCCGGCAATGGAGACAAAGAAGGTATTTTCTACTTGTATTCCGCTCATGTACCCACTATGTTGGGTCTATTGGGTGCCCTGCAAGCGGCGGATGAATTCGTCACAGCGACCCAGGGCGATCGATTCATCGACTATGGCCATGTCTTCGTTTTTGAAGTGTACGAAGAAGTTGATGACAGTGGCCCTACCAAGAATCTGTACCTCAAACTCAAATACAAGTCGTTGGATGAAGCTGCCTCTGTCTCCCTTCCTCTCAAACAGACACGCAGTGCGGAGCCATGTGGTGGAGACAATGATGATGCCACCAATTTTTGTGATTTGGAGCAGTTCAAAATGTGGGCTCTTGAACATACGATAACTGAGAAAAAGGTTTGGTGCGAAGCATGCGGTAATTGGTTCTCCGACGTTTGCTTGCGAGCCAAGTTCCTGGCCGAAGATGGCAGCCCCCTAGGCGGTGGGGGGTGGGATAGCCTTGGCGATCTGGAAGTTGCCAGCGGTGACATCACCACCGACTTGACTGTGAATCAGAATAACGCATTGACTTTGACGGCAACTTTTCTGGGTGGCTTGCTGGCAGGCCTCTTCCTGACGTTGATTGCACTATATGCGTTCATACTGCCCAGAATGAAGAGCCAAGTAGGACTTTCAACACCAATTGCGAACGATCCTTTGTCCACATCGACTGAAAAAGCAGGGGAAACAGACTCTGCCGTTGAACCAGATTCTGTCCCATCGAACACCTTTGATATCGGCATTGTGGCCAATGACGACGCTTCCCTCAGTACTACCGGAACTGACCATCTTTGTTAGATAGTTCTTTTAAAAGTGACAAAACGATATTGCTCGTCTATCTAACCATCGGAGTATAAAACTTTTATATAAACATTTTGAAATCGTAGGTCAATCTTGAGGCAACATCCGTGATGGATACAAACCTAATTATTTTCTTCTTTGGGCGATCTTGCGACTCAGCCCGGCTCCAATGCAACTGCCGAAATTCTCTATCAATACTATTGAACACAAATATCAATACTACTTCAAGTGTGAAGTGCAAAATATGATACGAAGTGGGTCAAATGCTCATTAGAAGACCTAGCTAGTTTGATGATCACTTTTCACAACGGCCATCGCAATGATGAACTCATCTGGTATGCAGAAGAAGCAGGGACATCAACTATTTGAGAGAAGGTGGAATTAGTCCTTGCGGTTGCTCTATCTGTGTTTTCTTTGTGAAGGCTAATCGTTCTTAGATGTCATCACCTCCAATGGATCGGCATTCTCCCTCGCAGTGTCCGAGCCCACAGCCTTTGCTACTTCCGTTTGAAAAGTATTATTTGCTTCGACATGGCCATCCGTATGTCGTTTATGTTTGTCGTCATTCATCATTGCCCGCTTAAGACCTTGCCCACGGAATTCAGCAAGGGAAGGAATATCCAATTCTTCTCCGTTGACGGAATCGTCGCCATCGCGGAATGCATGATGAACAAGTGGTTGTTCTTCGTGGAACTCTTATTCCGTCTCTTCGGCAGGATCCAGATGTCGTAGATCACTTTCCGGGAAGAATCGGTACAGAACATACGACCGAAACGGAACAAGCGTATATTTAAAAGTAAGCGCTGGATACAAATATGCAACCGATGCAAATTCTGCAACAGCGAAAATTGCCACGGTGCAGGCGATTTGAATCAAGGTCCACACTTAAACATAAAACCGGGTACAAGGGCTGCAAAGATACCAGCCACATCGATTCCCTCAAATGGATTGATGACCCACGTCCGATTTGCTGTCGGGTGCCAATCCCAGGGTGCTTTGACATTGACTCGTTCCAAAGCCCCGTTTTGATCAAAACCAGGAATGTAAGAGAAGGCGGTGGCCAAGACGACGGCAATCAAGGTGTTGTAAGAAGTCAAAATACGCGTATCTGTCGTGAAAGGAAGAACCGGGTCTCAGCAAAGTGAAGACTCCACGCGATCCAATAGGTAATCACACCAACAATAAAGGCGCCATACCCAGCGGATCTCTGAATACCTGGGATTTCGTCACCATTGGTATCGTTGTCACCAAGATTGGTTGGATGTATCAAATCTCTCAAGCTGCTGTAAATGAACGTATCAGCAATAAACAATTAAAATAGTTGCGATGTAAATGGCGTAACTTTCCAGACCAAACTGACCAAGCCCACTAACGCAGTGAGTATGTGGATCATTCCAGCCCAGACACAAGTCCAAAAGAAGAATGGAAAGTATTCGGCGTCAAATTGTGCTGCCAATCTATAGGAGGTTCCCAACAAGAGCGAAACGGGTCCAGTAATGCCCATGATAACGAGTGATTGTCCCGCAAAAATAGCGTATACGATTCCCAAATGGCAGTGCTCAAAATATTCTCGGCCATTGCCAAATTTCCTTCTGTTTTGTCGGTCCATCAACTCGGCAAATATCAATGCAGGGATGAGTTGAATGACAAAGGTAAAGATGCAAGCGTTGAACACCTTGAGTGGACTCTTCACACCCATCCAATCGTCCTTGTAAAGTGGCATCCATGCCTTGAAGTCGTCTTTCATCCCCGTCAAGAATTGGATGAGAGGATGATCGTCGTTATTTTCATTATTTTTGTCATCGTCATTCTTGGTGTTCCGTCGTACGGGAAGTTGCAGCAACAGGTGGGACCTTTTTGGAATGTATAAGGGTTGAGGCAGAGGCTTGGAGACTTGTGGGAGACGTTCCGCCGAGAGGTACTTCGATTTCCTCTTCCACTTTGAGTCATTGTACCCCTCTCGGGGTGGGAATCTCATACCGTACTCCTATCTGCAACATGTTTTATGTCTTCTTTCGTTCATTCCAAATTCTACGGTACCGTACTTGATGACGCATCTACGGTACGTCGTTAATGCGTCGTAGGTAGAATGAGTAAGTAAGTAGAGTTAGCTACTATGATACGTATGATATTACGACGTACCTGTATGATACATACTGTTTACTCATAGAGAATTTTTGAGGGAGCAAGCAATCTTCACTGGGCATTTGCTCGGATACAACTTTCCCCATTGGCAGTCATCTGAGTTAAAAACGTTACTAGGGAAAAAACGGGGCCGATCATTGCTGAACTTGTTATGTACGGAGCATTTGTGTTTCCGCCAGCACCAACAATCGATTTCTGTTCATGCGGCTTCCAATATCCAAGTCTCCTATTTTTGTACTCCTTGAAATGATGGGTTGGCAATAATCTTGGATGTTGGTACTTATGGTGGCGTGAGACGATTGTGTGTCCATTATGGACAAGGTGGCAGTAGAATCTATCAATCATTATTGGCGTTCAAATCTTCGCGTCATCCCTACTCAATTTGTCCCTTGACATTGTTGTACAAATTGTGCGAGCGCTTGATCTGGTATTGCCAATGTAAGCGAAGAATAATGGCACCAGGGGCACCAAACATACAAAGGTCATGCATACGGTCCAGTTGCTTGAATTCGCCACGTTGTCAGTCGAGCCATGTGGAAAGGCGTTGGAGCTTACGGCGGGTGAAGAAACCAAGGGCCTGTTCAGCAGGCGTGATAGCCGTAGAAGTGACAGCATGGATGGCGGCAGCAATGTCTTCGACAGGTACAGAGGAGAAGTCATTGTCGGGGAAACGGAGGGAGCAAATAGACCGGATAGCATCAAGGGTGAGAACATGAGTCTCCTCATCAAGCAGGGCAAGATCCGTGAAGAGGGAGGGTTCACGATGGTCAGCGAGAGCACGACGGAGCTCAGCCATTGTGAGCAAAGAGGGATTTGGAGTCAAAAGCCTTACGGAACTCAAGGAGTGCCCGTTCTTTTGGGAAGACTAGGACATCATTAATGGCAACCAGGTAGGCACCACGGAGCGAATAATTAGTGGCCTTGGAAGAAGAGCGAATCCGGGAGGCAGGACTACCAGGCCTAATTGTCGCAACAAAGACACGGTTGTTGAGTTCATCCGTAAGGAGATCAAAGCCAAAAGTGCGGGTACGGTTAGAGGCCGGGATAGTGAGGGATTCCAGCAGTAAACTCGTCAACAGCAGCGTCATCCACCTCAGCAGGAAATGGCTCGCCAGATTGGACACGCTGTAGATGCTGTTCATTGGGCAAGAAGGAAGGTCATTCAGGCATTCATCGAAGCTAGCATGTTTGGAGATTTTCACTTGAGCAGTATCAACATCATACCAGAGGATGTTCTTCGTCGCACTCGGGAGAAATCCAAGGAAAATACCTTTGCGGATGTTTGACAAGGGGGCGGACCCAAACACGGCAACCAAAAGTGCGGAAGCCAGTGAAATCCTCTTTAGCACCACGAAGGATCTCAAAAGGGGACTTGAATTGTTCAAGGGAAGGCGTGGCATTAGTGATAAGGAGGAAATGATGGAAGGCATAGGGCCAAAAGCAAGGGTCAAGACCGGCCCCAAGCAACATCGCCCGCAAAGGATTCGCAACAGTGAGGTGGGCACGTTCGACAGGACCGTTTTGATTGGAAGAGTCGGCACCAGTTGGACGAATGACATAACCAGCTGTTCAAACAATGCCCGGACAGAAGAATTAGCATAAAGCTCACCACCTTGATCGAGGTAAACGTATTTGCCAGGACACTGTGGGGAATACTGCCGAAGGAAGGATCGGAGCCACTCAAAAGGAGAAGCCTTGGAAACACGGGTGTCACCAAAGACAGCACGGGTAAAGTGATCAATCACTAAAATCCAAAAAGGGTTAAGGCCGGTGAAGTCTTTCTTTCGTTCAACATCCTTCGATCGAACACCGGCGAACGAGAAACCAATGGAGCGACCCTGGAAAGGCTGGGTAGCAGTCCGAGTAGAGTGAGAGCCAATAGATTCCTTGGTCTGTTTATCCCAGTAATATGTTCATGGGCCTGGTACAAATAGTGGTCAGAATGGCGGAAATATGTTTGAGGGAAGAGCTTAGCGAGGCGGAGAACCACCTGTAACACGTCCCAAATTGAGCTTATCATTTGGAAATTTAGGAAGGGATAACGTACAGGCTTTATTGGCATAATCTGGCTAGTTATCGTAGACAGAAGGCGCAAGTGATGCTTCACGGATGGAAGGGTTGTTGATGTAAACCGATCTGTGCTTCCTAAAGAAGCTTAAAGGGGCTTGCAGACCTGGAGTGGAAAGGTGGTCGTTGTTTACGACTGAATATTGTTGGACCATTACACAGTGACACCGTAGGACGGGATAACGTATGGGCGTAGTTTGCATATTCTGGTTAGATATCGCAGATAGAGGCGCAAGTGATGTTTCACAGATAGAAGGGTTTTACTGTACTTTCTCAGAAGGTTGCCAACAGACTTATGCTACGTCGATGTTGATCAATGACCATATTGTTATTTTATTAGTCATAGTCAAGCAATTGTTGTAACTGTAGTAAACGATAGTCTGTTTTTGCGTTAATTATCGATCGCAGAGAGGCACAAGAGATGTTTCACGAACAGAAGGGTTCTTGTAGAAAACCGAACTATGCCTCTCATAAAAAAGTTCGAGCGATTGCTCATTGCTCCCTCATCAAAAGCTATCACATAATTTATTTTTATTTACCATAATAGACGCAGTCCAACCAATTGTGCAAACTCGTACCTAGTACAAGCCCAATTTGAAAAAAGCTCCAGACATCATCGTTACCATGAAAACAACTTCTTTGTTCCTAATATTGGCCGTTTTCATTATGTGCAGCTTGTCGCAAGCAGATCGAGGCCACCCTGCAATGACAAAGCCTGATCTAGCTGTAGACAACAGACCACAAAATACTTCTGTTACTTCTTCCAAACAAAAACAAATTTACGAGACAATGACAATTAAGCGAAACTTGAGATCAAAACAAAAAGGAGACGACAAAAGCAAGAAAAGTCAAAAGAGTAGCAAGGCAGGTACGGCTTCATGAAAATATTCATCTTATCATCTTCTTTTCCCTCTCACTGTCAGGTATTTTTCGTTTTTGTTTTCCTCTCATTGTTGGTACCATTAGCTAAGAATCAATCCACGGCAATCAGCGAACCAAGTAGTAGCCCACTTACATCGACGTCACCCCCAAAAACATCAGACCCCACCTCTGACGATTATATCACACTACCCCCCTCCACTGCCGATTTTATCATCGCACCCCCTACCAATGAAGATGATCTCGCTCAACCGTGAAAATTAGATTGTTGTCATGGCTGATCATAATAACATATATTTATGGCAATGCCAACTATTATACTAGATAATGCCTACGGTAGTTCCGTATCTAAGAAGTTGACTCAGACTCACCTGCTGACCCCTAGAGGGGCGAGGCAACGCAGGAAGTGACCAGAGGTCAATTCAAGGGGATGGAAATGATATTTTAAACTTACTGACACTTCCGCAGTTGCAGGTGATTGAAAAAATTACTACACATACATCAAAAGCCTATGCCGAAATGCAAAAAGTCTACGTACTCAATTCATACTACGTATTAATGTTTGACGGATGACAGGAGGAGCCTCACACATTGATATATAGAACAAAGATTCGACGGAAAGAAAAATGCCAACGAAATTGAGAAGATTCTGTACAAAAGAAATGAACATCAGTCCTTGTGCCTATGCATTCTGTTTTCCTCTTGCTGTTGCTGTTCCAGTTCTACCAAATGGGAAATACTTGCTGAAGCCTTCATCATGGCATTAAAAGTCTCTTCTCCCTTGGGGATTATAACCTCCAATGGATTGGCTGTACCGTCTGTATCATCCAATTCCATGTCAATGACAGCTTTGGCTACTTCCACATTCAAAATTTCATCAGGTTCGCCATGTCCAATGGTATGTCGTCTATTGTGATTCATCAAGACTCGCTTAAGAGCTTGTCCGTGGAATTCTGCACGTGAGGGACAGGCCAATTCCTCCTCATCGACAAGTGCATCTCCATCATGGAAGGCATGGTGAACAAGCCGTTGTTCCTCATGAAACTCTTCCTCAGTCTCTTCCTCAGGATCCAGATGCCTTAAATCGTTTGCTGGGAAGAGCTGGTAAAGAATATAGGATCGAAACGGAACCAACAACGTAAGGAGCGCCGGATACAAATATCCAACCGACGCAAATTGTGCGACAGCAAAGATGGCCCAGGCGCAGGCCACTTGAATCAATGTCCATAGTTTCACCTTGAACCAACTGACATAACGAACTACAGGAATTTGCGGTCGATTCTTGTCACTGACAAAGATGAGGAGAAAGCGTTCCCAAATTTCGTTGCCATGAATGGCGCCTGTGGTGTATGGAAACCAAAAGAGGAAATCGAAAATGCAACTTGAGTGACTTGGGATGGTCACCACCCGGACATTAACACAGACAAATTGACGACGCAATCATAGGAACGTGAGAATACGTACTCAATCCCAAATATAACAGGAGACCAAACAAACACCCAGTTGGAATCCACGAAATGATGACAAAGGCGTTCAAGGCAACAAACATGAGTGCAGCCTGACCCAATCCGGACCAACGTTGTTCTTCGCAATGCGTCACCACTTCTCGCAGCACACCGTAGCGATCGGTTCGATATTCGCGAGTACAGAGCGCTCGACAATGCAGCGGCGCTTGGGGGATCAATCCATTGCCAGGCGGCAGCCCCAAAATGGCACATGGGAAGAACGTAATGCCCAGGATAAAAAAGTCCCAATGATATGCGGATGGCTTTTTCAAATTGAATTTGGGAGATTGCGTCAAAATACTGGATACGTTGTGATCAATGATGAAGAGCAAGAAAAACATAAATCCGGGTACAAATGCAGCAAAGATGCCAGCGGCATCGATTCCTTCAAAGGGATGTACCAACCACCGACGATTCGCTGTCGGTTGCCAGTCCCACCTTGCCCTGACATTGACTCGTTCCAAGGCCCCATCTTGATCAAATCCAGGAATGTAGGAAAAAGCAGTGGCCAAGACGACGGCAATCAAGGTATTGTACGATGTCAGAAAAATGCGTGTCGGTCGTGAAAAGAAAATCCAGGTCTCTGCAAAATGAAAACTCCATGCAATCCAACAAGTGATCATCCCAATAAAAAAGGCACCATATCCAGCAGATCTCTGTATGACTGGAACTTCATCCGTGCCATCAGCAGTGTCGTTGCCACCGAGATTAATGGGCTGAATCAAATCTCTCAAGCTGCTGTAAATGAACGTAACAGCGATAAACAGTTCAAAAATTTGGGATGTGAAGGGCGTGACTTTCCACACCAAACTGACCAAGCCAATCATAGCACTGATGATGTGCAATACTCCAGCCCAGACACAAATCCAAAAGAAGAATGGAAAGTATTCTGCATCAAACTGTTCTGCCAATCCATACGATGTGCCCAATAAGAGCGCCACGGGACCAGTGATGCCCATGACAACTAATGGTTGTCCGGCGAAAAGTGCATAGATGATTCCCATAATACCAGAACTCAATACTGTTTCGGCCGTGGCAAAATTTCCTTCCGTTTGACGGTCCATCAATTCGGCAAATATCAATGCAGGGATGAGTTGAATGATGAATGTAAAGATACAAGCGTTGAACACCTTGAGTGGACTCTGCACACCCATCCAATCGTCCTTGTAAAGTGGTATCCGTGCCTTCAAGTCGTCTTTCATCCCCGTCAAGAATTGGATGAGAGGTGGATCGTCGGCGGTAGTATCTTCATTATTATGATTATTGTTGTCATCGCCACGGTTATTTTCATTGGCAACGTTATTGGACGATCGTTGTTCGTCGAATGTTTGTGTAGACGTTTCGTCCGGCGGCGGTTTCGTCGATGGAATCGTTTCTGATTTCCTATCGCTAGTAGGAACCGCTGCGTCAATACTGTTCGGAGTCATGGAAGAACCAAATGGAACTTCTATTTCCTCTTCCATCACCTGGAGCGTCATGGATGCTCGTTTTTGAGGTGAAAGAAATTTTTAATTAGACTTGGGGGGAGAAAAGATGAATTTTCCCGGAAATTTCTGTGTGGGAGTAATCTTTATGTATACTACCGTAGTCGTATGGCAAAAGAGATCAACGACGATTCGATGATGATAGAGGGGTCTCCCAAGTGTCCGGTTCCCTCTGGAGGAATGGAAATATGAATTTGAAGAAGTAGTGTTCTACTAGTAGAGCTCTACGTCGTAGCTAGTAGAACGGTTGATGCGTTGCGCCGCAGTCTCTCTTGTTTCCCGCTGTTACTTTTCTTGGACGCTGTTTTGGGAACAAGGAGAAAGAATATTATTATTATTTGGGGAACAAGGAGAAATAATGTTATTATCTCTTGTAAAAAAAACAGTTGAGGCCTTACGAAAGTACTTTTTTAACAAGGAGAAATAATGTTATTATTGTCTTGTAAAAAAAGAATTGAGGCCTTACGAAAGTACTTTTTTACTTGCTTGTCGTGTGTTGTTATTATGGTTCGTACAATGGTTTGTCGTTTCCATACACCAAGAAGAAGTTGGAATGGTTGTAGTAGTAGTAGTACTAGCTAGCTAGAGGTAGCAGTAGAAGTATGTTTTTCAAATCTGGAAGTTGTTGATGATCCATGTTCGAATGTAATTAAAGAGCTGTGTGCTGTTGTGGCATACCTACCGTTCTGTCCATCAGCACAGTCAGTCGATCGATCGTTTGTTGGGAATTGGGCGAAACTTCCGTTCTTCCCCACTGTATCATAGTATGCGCCGTACGTCGTATTCGACGTTGGATGGCACGAGCGTCGTTCAAGATTTGAAGAGATTTGAAGATGCGATCCCCACAAAAGAAAGTTGAAACGGCTCTTTGCATACAGTCGTACACAATGCCGAAAATACCTGTATAAGTACCGTTACGACTTGCCTACCGGTATCATACCTTTATGAATACACGGTAGGTCCATACGATCTTTTAAACAGGCTACGACGGAACGTAGAATCATAACCCTGCCTGGTTAAGTGGAACGACGCACGACCGTGCAATTTCAAATTCCCCTCCCAGAAAATTGATTTGTATCATAGAGTAGTAATAATAAAGAATGATGAAAGAATATTATTATGATTATTCAAATTTTGTACTGGGAGTCCTGCTGTTCATACCTACCGTACTATCATACAGGTATCATACGTTCAGCACAGTACCGTATGAGATACATGCTCCGTTGGTTGACAAACACCTCTCCCTTTGACCATCGCCTTCCAACAGAATCACTCCAAACGAAACCTTTTCGGTTGGCAGTCGACAGCTACTCCCAGATTAATACTGTATCTTGAAGAGAGAGAGAGAGAGTGTGTGTGTGTATAGGAGCTGACAATTCAACGAAATTGATTCTGTGGCAGAACCATTCTTATTGGGGATTGAGGAGAAGTTCCTAACATTGCCGATCGTGTCGGATGAATGTTTCACTTGCTTGTGAACAAGACTTAGGGGTAACAACCAACTCCTCACGACTTCTGTCTTCCGAGACACAAACAAACAAACAAACAAACAAACAAACAAACAAACAAACAAACAAATATTATAAGCTGTGATTCCAGTTGTAAACAACTGAGATTGTCTCCGTCCGTCATGACATCATTATCACCCAACCATGATGATGATGGTGAAACGAATGCCGTCATCAAACCTCCATCCTCTGCCCCAATGATGTACTTGGCACACGAAGATTGGAGTCCTCGATTTGAAACCACCTTCTACACTATCCGAATAGACGGTTATGAGCTCGTGACAAAAACAACAACGACGACGACGACGACGACGCCATTGTTGCTCCCTCCCTCATCTTTGTTACGCGATGGAGGAGGAAAGACGAATCTTCCTGCCTACTACTACAAAATTACAGTATTTTGTGGCCATTATCGACGGATGGTTCTGCGACGGTATTCTCAGTTTGAATGGCTCTACAAACATTTACCTCTGTCTGTTGTTCAAAATGGCAATGAACCAACACTGGTACTGCCACCCAAGACGCCTTGCCTGTGCCAACCGCAAAACGATGCCTTTGCCCAAAATCGTATGGAACAGTTACAAGATTTTTTGCGGGATGTCCTGATACGACGTGGTGCGGCCCAACACGATGCAGTGGCCAAGTTTTTAGAGCTGGAAGACCTCCTATCATCATAGCATCAATACTACTGCTCTTGATGATTGATGATGATTGATGTCACGATACAAACTACCAGGAAATGTCCAAACTTCAAACACTGATTATGTCATTTGTGGCAAAAACACTTTTCCAAATCAATTGCTGGGAGGGCATCAAATAGTCACATTGATGTGTTGGGTGTGCTGGTATCTTCTACCTTTTTTATTAAAAGGACGGAATGTAGGATGTGTTTTACAGAAACCATTCGTGTCCAAGCACAACAACACCTCGGCTTGAATTATGATGATGCATACGTCGTGGAGAGAAACACAAAGTTCCGGGTAGGCTTGTATCACTCTTGGAGCTATTTCTTCCGTTTCACTGGTACTCTACGGTAGCTCTGCTACCGGTAGTAGAGTATCATACCGGTAGATCGTCCATCGATTCTTGTTAGACGAGCCAGAGGAGTTAGGCAATATAGGGATATACCATATGTGCCTATGACTCTTGGGTAACCGCTATATGTTGAAGCTAGTGGTGTACTAGGGTTGGCGGTCAGACCACACCAAGACCAAGACCAAGGCACTCATCATCACTCATATTGCCTCCGAGATGGTCTGTAGAGACCATGGACGACTTAGATTGTAGCAAAAAAAAAAAGAGCGGGCACTGTGCTCGTGGATAGTGCGGTTTTGGGACTTTTTCTGTCCCAACCGCAAGTACCACTCCCTAGCTTTGATATTTCCTGGCATTTCCCTTGTATTCCGTAGTAATCTCCTCTCCATGTGACCGCACTTGCTCACCTAGTAGCAGATGTGCGGTCACCCCCCCATGTGATCCCGTTCCCTCCTTCTTAGGACGGACCAATACATCTCTCACTTCTCCTTTCTACTACCACGGAATACATTGAACCACCGTATTTCTCTCTACGGTGTTCGCTCATGTCAGAATCTATCGTCTCATGCTAGTACCGTATTTTCCCATACGGAGCACAGTCTTGTCACGGCCGTTGCAGGTAGCCGAGGCGGCGTCGCTGAATATACTTGTATATTCGTTTTATTTCATTCCTGTCTCTGGCTGACTTGGATTTTTGAGCCCCGCAACCACTCTTTTAACTACCGTGAACAACTATTTCGTAGCATTAACAGAAGAGTTGTTGATAAAAAAGAAACTGAAATAAAGTTCTCCATTTAAGATTTATATGAAATGCGTTGACAAGCCTTTTATGGTTCTCTATCTGACGCCGCGTGAGGAAGATCTGACGATGCCTGTCGAAGAGACATTCAAAGTTGAATTTTCTCCGTTAGTATCATAAAGGAGAAGAAAAGAATCGTCGAGGGCTTCTCGTCTCGCGAACGTCATTAAAGCAGTGAAGTTATTGAAGAAGAAGGCGCGCAACCATTTTTTTCGCAGTAGTAAGTCTTGCAGTAGTATGACAGTGTGGCGGACAATTGTTGAAGCAAACAATAACACGTGGCGAAGACTTTAGCAATTTTTCCGACAGTGTATGCAATTTGGAGAAGGGTCACAGATACTATCATGAGTCGGAGCCTGTTGAGAAGGTTCACGGACAGAAATCGATATTATTTATCCTTCGAAGCCTTCTGTTCTTCGTTGATTCTTTTTATTTTATTAGATACTACGGTATAAAAGTTTCCTCTATCGTTCTTGAGTCGTCCCAGTCTGTTGCTGTCTTCAATAGGAGGACAGATCGGAAGAAGATCCGAAGTCTCTCGCCCAACACAAAAACGATACACAGGGCAGGTGAAAAGTGATCTCTCTCGTGTGAAAGAGAATCCCGCTCTTTTTTTATAATCATTAATAGAGAGCTTGGTAGACGTTTTCGGGAATTTAAATTGATCGCCAATGGGAGCAGTGCTGCCAGTGCTTCACATGTCAGAATCACTGATAATGCGGCAACGAATTCTACTAAATTATGTAGTAGCGCAAGAGGATTTTTGCCTTGAAAAATCTTTCTGCGTTGACAGTTCTTTTCAAAAGTCAACATCTCGACCCAACCGTTTCTGAACGTAAACTGACTTGTACCACGCAGAACAGTAAAAAGTACCAATCGGCTTCTTCTCGTGCGGTTGTGTGCTGTCTTCCAATGCCTTTGAATAATCCTGCAAGTGGTAAAGTTTCCTCTCAATCACAGATTACTGATTCAAGAGCGTCCAGCATCAAAGTACCATCAATCATGAGCAAACACACAAACAAACAAGAAGACAAGGCTAATCGGGACCTTCCCTTCAAAAAGAACGTTGAATCGACGAAATATAAAAAGGCGCCGAATGCACCGCGTCGCTTCAAAAGCTCGTACATGTTTTTCTCAACACAGAAACACAAAGAAATTCGTGAGAAAAGGACCAAGGAGGGAGAGAACACTAAGGTGGGCAAAGATATAGAAAGATGAGTGGATGTCCTCTATTCCCCTTCTTCACCGAAAGCACGCTCTTACCCATCGTTGTCTTGCATATTTCTCACGAATTTTTGACTACAGCATCTCGCGGCGACGGAAGTTGCAATGATAGTTTCCCAAGCTTGGAAAAATCTTTCCAATGAAGAAAGAGAGGAATGGGAAGAAATGGGGAGAAAAGATAAGGCGCGGTATGAAATGGAAAAGTCAATGTACGACGGACCATGGAAAGTACCTGTCACTTCCAAGAGAGAACAAGATCCGACAAGACCCAAGCGTCCCATGTGTGCCTTTCTAGCCTATTCAAATCGGAAACGGATGGAGATGAAAGAAAAACATAAGAATACAAAGACAGCTGAAATGTGTAGAATTCTGGCACAAATGTGGAAAGATGCTCCTCCAGAAGAGAAAGAATTCATCGACGAAGAGTTCCGACTGAGGCAAGAGTACAAGGTTGCTATGGCTGCGTGGAAAGAAAGAACGTCAAAGGAAATTGCAAAACAAAGAGAAGCGAGAGAGAACGAGGCGATGAAGCTAGTTCTGGAGGGTAAGCTTCCGCGGGATCCTTTCCCCCTGACATCTGCCACAGCATTACCGACTGGTGCAGAATACAACGCCCCAATGAGCGAAGTTCCTTTTAATGCTTGTACTTCAGGGCATCCTAAGTTTTCAACGGATGATGTTGCTCAGTATCCGCCTGTATGCAACAGCTACTACCGAGAAGAAGATGCAAGTCTGCCTGATTCCTCAGCAGCCTTTCAACCAACGGTAGGAAGAATAAATTTTTATTCGAATCCGTACACGATTGGTGCTTATGTACAATCGCATCCTTCTCGTGGATATCCTCCGTCCCTGTATCCGGGTGAGTAATGGTTGAATCGTGGTCGCTTGCAAAAATTTCCATTGAAAAGATTCGTTTAGAACTCACCATTCACTTGGGTTTCCACGGAATACAATCTCCACGGCACACATACATCCAAAATGAACAACCAGGATATGCTCGGGAAGAATCTGGAACGATAGATCCCCAGCATTATTCGTTTTTTAATCCCAACTACCATTTTGATCCGAACCCACCGTATCGCTACTATCATCCCTCATGTTCTTAAACCAAAACTGTGATTGTCATTTTTCTCCAGCCACATATCTTCAGCAACTCTCGGGGTAAATTCCATCCTTTTTTTTATTTTCACAGTTAGTCACGCACCGGCGGAGTAAAGAAAATAAGGCTGCTAACCAATCTTTTGAATAGAACAAAAAAATGAAATCGGTGTAGCAACAACATTTTCAACTCTTTCATTTCCAACCGGCTGTAGCTTTGATTCCACTCTTTTTTACTTCGTACTATCACGGCGTTGATGCTCATAATATGGTGCCGAACTCATATTCTGAATATACTGTAGCAATATGAAAGCCGAAGTGTAATTCAAGACGGACCTTTAGTTTCGAAAAAGAAGGAAATTGTGATGCAGGACAATGTACACAGTAAAATGGACTCTTTCCAGCAAGGAGTTCCGAGAAAAAAGAGTGAGAAATCCACGGGCTTTGCAAGACGATGAACTGGTCCGATGATCGATGGCGGATGCTGCAGACGCCGTTGGCGCTGGGTGAGCAACGGTGCTGGTAGGAGCCGTGTCCTCTGTTGGAGCTGGCAGATCAAGATGTCAGAGGCTAGTTGTCGGATCGCGGCATCCCGTGAAGAGGAGTTGTACGGTGGCGTTGGTTTTGGCAAAGGTGACGGTCCAGCCTGGTACGACGTTGGCACGGCAGGCTGCCGAAGGGAAAGAGGGAATGTCTGACTTAACTTCGTTTGTTGCGTACATGAGGGCACCGTTTTCATGGTCGGCGAGTGGACGCAGGTTGATGGGTAATTGGTGGAAATGAAGTGGGCCGTGGCTCCGGAGTCGAGAATGTTGGGGGCGGACGGGGGCCATTTGAAGAACGAGGGCGCTTACTACTGTGTGCATTACTTCTCTAGAAACGTCTGGCTCCCACCTAGATTAGGAGGCAGGGCTTTGACGGAAGGCGGCGGTGTTGATGCCCCTTTAGATTGCGGATGTGAATGCCGATAGAATGGCCTTGTTTTCAGCCATCTTTAATGGTCTAGTGGGCTGTGTGTCTTTCCTTCTCCTCTAGTCTCGGTCTCGGCGAGTCGGGCTTTGGCAATCAAATTGCTCACCAACTTTGAACGTGTTGGATTTCCATGGGAAGGAGATCCAGGCATTTGGACCAAGGGATGGTTGTTGAAAAAGGAAATAGGATTTGGCTTTCTGCTAGTAGTCTAGCGAGGAAGCTCTTTTCAGATGGCTTGCCATTGTCTGCCGGTCCATAAGCTGTTATAAACAATGATAATCGTAGACATGTTTGGGTTTGAGCTGCAGTAATTGCCTCTCTGTAGTATGGAGAAAGACAAACGGAGAAAGACAAACTACAAGCCATCGATATCAACAATGGCCGGCAATGAACATCCAACGATGATGGTTGATGAGGAGGAAGGAGAGAAGATACAATAACAACATCATCATTATTATTTTAAGTGTATCATAGTACACTACGAAGTATTTACAGTTATTACCGTATGTGGGAAGTGCCCATGAAGGAGGAGTACGGATTTATTTGCAGAATTACTACGACTACGAGAGTACCGGTAGCTTTTGTAGTACCGTACCTGTGATGTCAAAAATGAAGTCGTGCGACGGCGCGTTTTCTCTTGACTCCAATATTTAAGGCCTAACGTCAATCGCAAACCTGTTTGATGAAACATGAATTTTATCAATCGTGTACGAGAATAATAAACACTTCTCGCAGCAAAGGCGGCAAGAGCTTCTCGTTTTCTCGTTTGCATGATTGATAGTGTGTGAAGTAAGTAAGTTGAGAAACATAACGATGTCGCTTTTGGAGACTCTGTTTAAGTCCTTGTTCTTTACGTACAAAGTATCGATCGAGAAGAATAATTGGAAACACTGAATTAGAAACACTGCTTAAGTAATGAAAATGTTCACTATTCCTGCCGGAGAACATTCTTGTTCTCTCCAATGAGTTACAGTCATATGAGCATCCGATAAATCATACCGGAATGGAACATCGACATCGTTCTCTGTCCGGAAAATTGAGCTTATCCAAAAAACAAATCTTGTTTACGACGGTGTACAATATATCATGCTGTTCAATTCTATTGCTACTGACTGTAACGTACTACGCATCATTGGAGGTCAATTTGAAAATTGATCGCCAACGAGTTCTGCTAGGTAGAGTAGCATAGTGATTGCCCGGCCTCGAAGAATATTGCTATGTCGGGAGTTCGAATCACACCTACCAGCTTTTCATCAATATCTTACCGACAATTTGCTTGCACTATTTAAACCTGAAATGAATGGTGCTTACAGTTAACGTCGAAGTAAATACAACTTACTTCTGGTGGGACAATATCATTGTTTGGGTCTTACTCTTGTGTGTTGTTGTAGTATTCCACCAATTGATTCCAATCATTTCTCTTCACAAACGAATGATCCGGCCATCGTATTTTTCCCTTTCCAACACGGATTCAACATCACTCTCATAGCGAGTTATCCAGTATCTAACGACAATCAATCATGAGCAAACGTAAAAACAACGAGGACAACGATGATCGGGATTATCCCTTCAAAAAATGCCTTGCACCGATAAAGTATAAAAAGGCGCCGAATGCACCGCGTCGCTTCAAAAGCTCGTACATGTTTTTCTCAACACAGAAACACAAAGAAATTCGTGAGGAAACGACAAAGGAGGGAGAGACAACAAAGGTGAGCAAAGCGATGGTCGGATGAGTGGATGTCTTCTATATTACTCATGTAATTTTTCGAAGGAAGCTCAGTAAAAGAACCCATCGTTATCATGCTTTTTTTCACAAATTTTTTGACGACAGCAACTAGCAACAACAGAAGTCGCAAAGATAGTTTCTCAAGCTTGGAAAGATCTTTCCGAAGAAGAGAGGGAGAAATGGGAAGACATTGCGAGAAAAGACAAGGCACGGTATGAAATGGAAAAGTTAATGTACCACGGACCCTGGAAAGTTCCGGTAAGTGCCAAAGGAGAAAAAGATCCTACCAAACCCAAACGTCCGATGAGTGCCTTTCTATCGTATTCCAATCGGAAACGTATGGAGGTAAAGGAGACACATAAACATACAAAGACAGCCGACATATCTAGAATCTTGGCACAAATGTGGAAAGATGCTCCTCCCGAAGAGAAGAAAGAGTTCATCGACGAAGAGTACCGATTGAGGCAAGAGTACAAGGTTGCCATGGCGGTGTGGAAAGAGAGGACATCAAAGGAATTCAACAAACAAAGAGAAGCGAGAGAGAATGAGGCGATGAAACTAGTTCTGGAGGGTAAGCTTCCGCCGGATCCTTCCCCCCCAACAACAACACCAGTCACGTCATTGCCGACTGGAGCTGCATACGACAACGAACTTGTCGTCGACAATTCACAGTCAGCACATCACAAGTTTTCAACGGATGCCGTTGCCCGGTTTCCTCCCGCACGCAATATTTATTACCTAGGAGACGATCATAACAACTCCGAATCGGCTGCAGCCTTTCAACCACCTGTTGGGAGACGATCTGCCGATTCGGATTCTTCCATGTACGGTGGCTACGTACAGCCGCATCCTTTCCATGGATACTACCCTCCTTCCTCGTATCCGGGTGAGTAACAATGGAATCGTGGTTGGTTGCAACATAGCGATTTAGAAGATTCGTTTTGTACTCACCGTTCACGCGTTTCCACAGAACACATCCCGCAAATGTACTTTCACAATGCACAACCAGGACATGCCTCAGAAGAGTCTGTGCCTTTGGATCCCCAGTATCATTCGTCTTATTCTTCCTACTATCATTTTGATCCGAACTCACCATATTATTATCAACACCACCCTTTCTGACGATGTTCCCCAAAATCGAGTACAGTACTCGGATTAATTCGTTCCTGTTTTTTAAAAAAATAATAAAATCAATCAAGCGATGTGTTGGAGTGCAGAAAATGATGGAGGTAACATCATTACTAATTCAATTTTGGAAATTGAAGTAATGAAATTTCAATTTTTTCCATTGTTCACAGTCAGTTTGTGAATATAACTACGTTGTACTTGTATTTTAGCAAGTACAGTTATTACGTAGTACTACTATAATACAATGTAGTTTTTAATCCTATACGACTACGACGTACATTGAATATACGGTAACTCCGTTCATGTCCGTCACCTTTCGTCGTTCAAATACTATCATAGCTACCTACCTACGGTAGTAGGTATCTTATCTACCGTAGCAAGGCTACACTGTTTTCTTCTATCATATCATACACACTCTCGTCTACCGATCCGGTGGATTCGAAAACGAAAGTACCTACGTCATCAGAAACATATCCATGCAGTCTCACTCTCAACTCCTACATACGGTAGTAGAGATCCCTACCGTACAGGTACGGTTTGCTGGACTACCGGTACCGGTACCTAGATGATACGGTTCCGGAGGGTACCGGTACTGTACCGTAGTACTGTACCAGGTACCGTAGATGGTAGGCTACCGGCACTGTAGATAGTACCGTAGATAGATAGAGAGTGTCCCTTCATCGTTCTCGATTCGACGATGACGATGATGCATGGCAATACGTAGCGTAGGAGAACTTTTTTTGTTCTGTGCCTCTTGCGTGGAAAGAGTGTACGACGTAGAGCCTGTTGTTGTTGTTTGCTACGAACCAGTATTTCCTGTCGACTGGTAGTGCAACATTGCTCCGAATACAAAAGCCGCAAGTCAAAACATTTTACTGTGTTTTTGTTCCCGAGTAGAATTAACTGTAACTATCTCTCTCTTCAGAGGCTACCGTCGACTCAACAAGGATGAAGATAATGACGACGAAGACGTCGATGCAAGTCGTGTTGCTGCAATGTCTGATCCTATTATTGTCATTCATTTCATCGGTGGAGGCATTTCAGAATCTTATTCCTAAACCATTTCAAGCTCTACTTCCCACGACGACAATCAACAACATCATATTTTCCGATGAAACGAATCCATTGACGTTTCCGAATCCTTTCGCCGCGAATAATAACAACAACAATAGCAACAACAACAACAAAAAGACCGGTATGATTGCTGCCAAACTTGAAACAGATTTGTTACAAGCCATTCAAGATTTGGGAAGTGATAATCGACTTGCCAATTCCGATACCATTGATTCTTTGGTGGAACAATTGGAAGCCATTCCTTCCATTCCTCGACCGGCTGTGGCTCCTCAAGTGTATGGTCGATGGAGATTGTTACATACGTCCAATGCCAATACTGCTTCTCCCATTCAACGCAAGGCGGTTAGTTCCGGTAAATTTCCTATCTTTCAAGATATTACAGTTCGACGACCGAACGACGACGACGACGACGACAAGGGGTGTTTGATCGTGAGTCAAGTGGTCCAATTTTCCGACACGGCACAACTGAAAGTGGATGCCCTCGCTTCGACGTCGGCGTATCCGTTACCAGAACTAACGGAACGAAAAGGTGATGGAAAAATTGCAGGACTGAATCTCTTGGGAGTATCCCTCGTCGGTGACGAGGCACAAGAAGATCCCAATCGACCCGACAGTCGGATCAACTTTGTCTTCGACGAAGGCAATTTTGACTTTCAAGGACGAAAAATCCCATATCCGGTACCCTTTCGATTGCCGTTGTTGAGAGATACCGTCAAGGGATGGATCGATATCACGTATCTCAGTGACAACATACGTATCTCCCGTGGAAATAAGGGCACCACCTTCATCTTACAAAAGGAGGAGGAGGAACTGTAAATCACCCCCTCCAAAAAAAAGGAATAGCCTAACAACAAGACGTGATGGTTTCGTTTCTAAAAAAAAAAAAAAGACTTTCAACAGAGATTTGATTACTACTTAGTATCTATCCCATTCGTTTCAGTTCCTTCATGGCCTGAATCGTGCGGTCGTGTTGGGCTATACGTCGTTCTTGTTCGAGATGTTCCAACTCACGTTGATGTTCCTGTTCGACGACGTCCACCTCGTCCATCCAAATTTCGGCCCCGTCGTTCAACCCGTAATAATTCAACGCCTTTTCATCGTCGTCCAGTTCGACGGGTAAGGAGTCACCGTCATTCCGAAATCGCAATCGGATCAAGTCATAATCCAATCCACCGAACCGTCGAGAACACAATGCTTTCAATCGTTCCACCGTGATGGTACCCGGCAATCGTCGTCGGATCGGTTCCATGGTACAACTGGACGGTGCCAACGATCGGACAGTTACATTATAAACGGACGCTGCCAAATTGTCACCACCTGTAATACTATTGTTCTTGTTCTTGTTGTTGCTGATAACCAACGTGTGGTATTTCTCTTTCAATTCTACAAAGCGTGGATGTTGTGCCAATACATCTTGTTCCTGGATGGATTCATTTTCATCGAGGTGACAACGTTGCAGTAGATGAGAAACCATGGCCACGTATCGTTTTTCTGCTTCTACCCGTTCCAGTTGGGATACGATCGACCCGTTCAAGAGTTCCAATTGTGGATACCGTGCAATGCACATGGATCGAACTTCCGCTTGGCCCAACTCGGCCGTTAACGGTAAATTCTTTATTCGTAACACTTTCAGTTTACCAAACGATTGGATCCCTTCCAAGTCCATCCAATCGGAAATGGCCGTACCGGAAATTTGTAACGAAGTCAGTTGTGGAAACGACGACGATACACCGGCATCCATGGGAATACATGGAATTGGATTGTCATCCAAACTCAACCATTCCAAGTTGGGTAAGGTACCAAACTTAGATACTTGGTCGTGCCATGATTCGAAATGACAATTGGAACAATCGAGACGTTGTAACTTTTCCAATCCAATCATGACTTGCAATGTGGACAAATCGGAAAGGTCGTTGTTGGCGACACAAAGTGATTCGATGTTTGGCATGGTATCAGCGATCCATTGGATAGTCTCAAACGATGTAATGGCACAATGGTTGAGGTTCAATACCTTGATTCGATCGAATGTTATTCCAAACAAGACCGGATTGTTTTGGATGGACGTCACATTCCGGACGAAATTGTACGCAATAGAGAAGTGTTCCAACTGTGGGAATTGACGCATAATTTTCAATACTTGGAACCATTGGCACAACAAATTCCCTGCCAGATCGATTTCCTTGATTTGATGATACTCTTGAAACTGTTCATCGTCATCGGCCGCACGTGAAATGCCCGACCGTCGTAACGAAATCTTATCGACATCTTGTAATTGTTGTCGTTCCCGAATTTTGAGTTCTC
The DNA here is from genome assembly GCA_019154785.2 of Nitzschia inconspicua. Taxonomy (NCBI): domain Eukaryota; phylum Bacillariophyta; class Bacillariophyceae; order Bacillariales; family Bacillariaceae; genus Nitzschia; species Nitzschia inconspicua. Next base: position 226,481 of record JAGRRH010000023.1, read on the forward strand.
CTAAAAATTCAATGGGGAGTTCCCTCCCGGTCGATGTCGTTGCGGTATGTGGCAGTACATTGTTGGGTGCGATGATGGGTGCATCCCGGTCGACATATTTGCTTTTTAAGAGGGATGTCGTGAGTGGACCACCAACGTTGATCATTTTAAGTTTCAAGAAGGATCCCTGATTCGGCCTGTTGCAAGAGAAATGTCGTACGATCGTATTAGTTTGTCGACAAATGACACTTCCATCATGTTTGCCACGCGATTCGTCGTCCCAAACGATTCCGGCATAGATTTCGTTGGGAGATTTGGAACTGGCGACCGGTCCGACATAGGCCACGGTCCCGATAAATCCATCACTGTCTTGGATACGTGTTTCTCCCGGAACCAACTCGGATGCAGCAACAACGACGGCAGGTATGGCACTTACGGGTTGTGATGGTGTTGTTGTTGTTGTTGTTATTGTTGTTTTAGTGGTAGATGTGAAGGTAGGAGTAGAACGAAGTTCTTTCGGTACAAAGGGCATGTTGCCATGAGCCGTGCCATAGATTTGGATTTCTCCCCGTTCCGATCCCGAGATGAGTCTTGGAGCAACAACGGAACTGGACTTGGCGATAGATTTTTGTTGTTGTCGTTGTTGTTGTTGACAGGCAATGGTCCAAACACAGCCACCGTCCATTGTAGTTTTGGAACTGTTCGTATCAACAGTATCGTCTTGGGATCCGTCGGCGTTGACAGCAGCAGCAGTAGTAGTGTTGTTATTAGCAGTAGTAGTATCATTGTTGAGGTTGGATTTTTGTTCCGACGGCCATGGTCTGATACCGCCGCCACCACCACCGCCACTACCGGATGTGAAGGTATGTACGGGACCCTTGGCAAGCTCATCGACCTTCCATACGTGTATTTTGGAATCGGCCCCGGTCGTAACGAACCGTCTCGAATCGGGCAACGCCACACACTGAAAGATCCAACTGGCATGGGCTTGCGTAACATGATTGACAAGAACGGGCGGTGGTTGTTGTTGTGGACGTTGCGGATGTTGACGAGACATGTCCCACAAACACAACATCCCATCGTCACTGCATGTGGCAAGTAAATGTCCATCGGGTGTAAAGGCTAATGTCCGTAAGGGTGCCTCGTGATGGACCAGTCGATGGTAATAATAATACGGTTGATCATTGTCCGTATTAGGTGATGATGACGACGAGGACGACGACGATAAGAGTTCGACCAATCCATCTCTTCGTCCCACTGCCAATAGATTCGGTCGGTGTGGATGCCAATCCATACTCATGACAATGTTGTTGTTGTTATTTGGGCGAGTTGTAGTAGTTGTAGTAGTACTTTCGGACAATGGTGGTTGTTGGATGGGTGATGAGTATCGTTGGATCACTGTCCCCGCTGGTGTTGGTACTGATGATGAGGACTCGTTGCGTTTGGTTTTTTGCTGCGATATTCCTGTGGACACAATCGCCACAGTACCATCCAAACAGGGAACTGCCACACGAATGGTTCGATTGTCATCATTATCATTATCGTTGTTTGGATTGTTTGGACAAAGACGCATACACGTCCCTGTTGCATGTTCCACCGTAAATTCATAGTCAGGTGCAACTTGTTGTGTGTAGTCCTTCGTTTTGTCCTTTGTATTATGTGTTTGTGTTTGTAATTTCATATTGTAGTCGTTTTGTAGCTTGTATACGTGAATTGTTCCTGCCATGGACATTGCTAGGACCACAAAGATACATTGTTGGGTATCACCATCGATATCATCATCATCATCATTGTTCTCTTGTTTGTCTTGTTCTTGTTCTTGTTCTTGTTGTTTTAGTTCTATCACTTGTACCTGTGAATATCCAGGAGTCATTACTACTGTTCCTTGTTGTTTATTGTTTGTTTCATCGTCATCGTCACTTGGTTTCAAAATGTGTGTCAAGATGCATTGACAAGCAGAGGCATCCAAGATTGCGTTGTCATCATCATTGTCATTGTTATCATCATTGTTATCATTCTTGTTGTTGCTATTATTATTGTGCAAGGATTTTTCTTTCATCAAATAACATCGTATAGCACCGTCTCCACAGGCTGCCCACAATCTCCAACAGGAAGCTGTAGTATTAGTAATAGTAGTAGAAGCAGAAGCAGTAGCAGAAGTACCTCGACTAGTAGAAGAGTCCTCACGACTACTACTCGTAGTCGTCAACAGATGCCAAATGGGAAACGATCCCAACGATTCACGATGTAACGTTCGATAGCCGCTCATTCTTCTTCTTCTTCCACTTCAAGCAAAACAAAACAAACAAACAAACAAACAAACAAACAAACAAACAAGTAAACCAACAAATAGAGTAGAGTAATAACACTTCAGTAGTAGTCCCTCTCTACTACCGTAGCTAGTACGTAGTAGTTTGAGTAGAAGTTAAAACAGCTTTCTTTTAGGTCGAACAAGCAGTTGTCTCATTTCGTTGGAACGAGATGCATGTTAATAATACTCCGTAGTACGAGTAACCGACTACGACGTGCGATAATTACACGTGGAATAAAACAAAAGGATATGATAGCGTTAACCTTATCAGATATAACCTCATGACCCTACTGTACGACGTACTGTACTACTTACCGTACGTCGTCTACCTACCGTAGTAGAGTACGGTAGGTACTTTACCGTTGCGTGACGGTGAAATTTATTTTATCATACAAAGCTTGTCGTGCTCCTGCTATCTTCAATTTGCTCTACCTCTACTACTACAGGTAGTATCGGTATATAGGAGTAGTCTACTACCAGTCTGCTGCTGCTGCTGCTGCTGCTGTTGTAATATATTACTACGTAGTATTATAACAAGCAACCAAGATGATTCATCCACTGGTACGAGATCTTTACAAACGTGCGTTGAATGTGGGACGGGATTATCCATTGGGATTACCGTACGTTCGCAAACAATGGAAACAGGCCATTCGGAATGTCGACAATACACCCTCTTGCTATCAACAACAACAACATCAACAACAACATCAACAATCACAATCAGATCCACAACAGTCACAACATTCACAACATCCAAACACTTCTACTAGACTTACCGAAAGAAGAATGAATCCATCCCATCATTCTTCTGTTTCGTCGTCGTCGTCGTCGTCGTATTTTTCGGTTCAATGTGAACGTGAAATTCGTAAAGCTGTCGGAAAAGGACGATTCATGATTCGAGAGATGATCGGTGTCATTCAACTGAAAAAATATCGGACCATGCATCGACGATACGACGATATTTCTACTACTACAACAACTACAACAACAACAACAAACAACAATGAACCAACACAAAACGACAGATAACAGTCACAACAACAACAACAACAACAACAACAACAACAACAACAACCGTTGACCTTTTTCATCACTGACATGACATGACAAGGACCGGTTCGTCCGTGTTGGGAGAAGGAGAGAAAAAAATGAAGACACAACAACACCTATGGATTCCCTCCTACGGGACCTGTCTCTCACACGTTTTTTTTGGAGATGGGAAGTCATTTGGTAGTAGTATATTATCATACCTTGTTGTCCGTTGGTTGGAATACTTTTTTGTCGTTCCCGGTTTTAAGAGTGACAGGTGGCGTCTTATATATAAACAAAAACACAAACAAACAAGAGTCGCATCGATCTCTACCCACCCCGGGAGGAGGTATTAATTACTGTCGTATACGACTCACGACTCTACTCTAGAGAACCGACACACAATGGTACGTCGGAAACCCTGAAACGTGCTACTTCCGTTCCCACGAAGGAATCCTTCCGTGTATATTCGGAGTACGGCAGTCTCTCTACTACGGTAGAGACTCTCTACTACTAGCAGCGGATGATTACCTATTACCTTTGGCCGGTACGACGTACTACGCACTCACGAAGCATGATTTACTGTCAAAAGTTTACTGTTACTCCGAGAGTACCGGTAGTTGGTTTCACGCTTCTGTGCGTGTTTCGATTTCGAAATGCATTTCGGTAACAGTAGCGTGTGTGTGTACATATTTTGTCCCTGGGAACAAGATTCATTCTCAAGCAAGAGCAGCAACCCCGCAACCCCACAACAGTAACTGCACAGTACGACAATACAGCAAACAACAATTACAACAACAACAACAAAGGCTCTGTAATAGAAGAAACGAAGATGGACGCTAACGATGGGAACCCCAAGCACAACGAGAGTATCAACAACAGGAAACGAACCATTGAGGAAGTCGAGGTTTTCTTGGTACCATCGTCCGGTGACGAATTGTTCGACCGAGTATGGGCAGAAGCATCATTGTCGTCGTCGTCGTTGCAAAACGATGACCATTCTTCTTCTTCTGTACGTGATGGGATTCGTCAACTCTGTCATGACTTTATGCCGTGTAATACATTGCAGAGGTATAATGAAATTGTCAATGCTGCTCGTAAAATAATCCAGGCACGACAACAAGCTCGACTAGAAGCAAGAAGAAGAATGAGCCGAAAAGTACGAAATGATTTTGGAGAGATTTCAGTGGCAGCCTTGATGGAACTGAAGGAAGGAGACGTCCAGTTGCAACATGTTCCGAACGGTAAAGGTTTCAACCACATCCGTTCCGGCCTCGTCCCTGTAAAGGGATTGCAACAACATTTGAACCTGAAACCAATCCCGTTGGACGATGTCGAACGTCGCGATATATCCTCCTCTCTCATGATGGTGTATCTTGAAGGGAATAAGGCCCCTCTTCGTGAATATGACATGGATTATCTGATTCCAAGCATGTTGGGTGACGCTCTCCGAACGTGTAATCGCTTGCTGAGGAAGTTCCGACCTCGCGATGAACATGGCGAAACTATGGTTGAAGGTGATGATTCTTACATCTTGAGACTTGTTCGTGAACCAACTCTGTGGAGAGAGCGACTCGTCAATGCTGCCGTTTATGACAGACGATGTAATGTCCCTCTACTCTTGGTAGAGAGAAAAGATGTTTTCGCTCCAAGCAGCAACCCAACACGGTATGCGCAAGGCCTTAGTGAGGTCTATGATGACCTCCGTCTGATGCAATTAATGGGCCACCATCATCCCATTCACGTCGCTTCATCGATCGAAGAGACTTTTGTAACATGGTTGGAAGGTAATCAAACCATGCAAGAGTACGGCAATTCATCTGATGCGAGAGCTTGCTGGACTGCTGCTGCTAACAAAGTCTTCAAAAAGCTAGATATGGAGCAGTTGACACAACGACCAGTAGGGGAACAAACGGAACAGCCTACCGACGCAAGTGTATCGAAGGCGTCGCCAGTTTCTGAAGAATTACTCTCTCGAGAGGTGGTACATACTCAAACATTCAGATTGCATCAGATGTTTCATGTTTTTGTCGATGCCATCCTTTATGCGGTCTTGGGAGCGTACTCGTCTCCGACCCTCCCTACTCTGAAGACTGGCGAGCAAATACATCGTCAACTGGCCTGGAAACTGAAAAATGACTCGTGTCAATGGGTTTTGATTAGTGCGACCGTGAAAGGCCCATTGCCGTCTCGAAAACAGTGGAGCATTTCACAGACGCTACGAAATGGGGTCACCGTGCTGTCGACTGTGGTTGGTGGTTCGTCCCCATGCTTGTACGCGGTCAGTGCTGTTGGAAGCGGAGCCACATCCATCGTCTATCGTGTGATCACAGAAGAGGGGTATGAAGGCGTTGCGAAAGTTTACACGGGTGCACTTGAAAACGAACGTGCTAACCGATTGACAGACATTGAACGGAAAGTATTCAATGCAACGTATCCTCAGGTACCAGTGTCCAAACTAACGGTGGATTGTTATCCAATCCTGTTGATGCCATATTTTGAACACATTAAGCAACCGGATGAGACTTGGAAAGAAAAGGTGATGGCTGCCTTGAGGGAATTGAAGGGCGGTCGTGCCCGACACTTGAAATACACTGATTGCGATGTGTGTTGGCGACACATCGGTTTATGCCGTGAATCAGGTCAGATACGATTATTTGATTTCAATAATATGGAAGTGATTCAACCTACGAATCGCATCGAACAAGAAGTCGAGCGACAATGGGAAATCCTTGCCGGTTACATTCAGCAAAATACTGAGAAGTAATTCACTGTGAGCCAAAAATGCTTGGGTACCGAGATTCCCGTTACAGGGGTAATTAACATTATTTGTATTGTCCATGTGAATTGACAGCGACTTGGGAGATTTCGACTATTGAGTAGCAACTTTAATTCATCGTTTTTCTTGATCATGTGACCATCTTTCCTTATGGTGGAGATGGCATTCATTTGAACCTTTCTTTTTAACTGTTGATGCTGGATCGCAATGGATTCATTCAGTAATTTTGCTCAGTGGTGTAAAAAACAAAGGTCAGGGCAACTGTGGATGAAAAGTCGCCAATCATCAGATGTACGACAGTCCATAAAAGCCAACATTCGGGGAAAAAAAACCTCACAACAATCGTGCCGTAGTCATCATAATATATATGATCTTATTCTTGACCTTCCGAAAATTCCATCTTTTTGTCTAGGACAGGAATGCAAAGTTCACGATTGCCACAATTTTCTTGCAAGGTTTAATAATAATTGCATTGACGGTGTGAATACTGGACAAAATCCTTTCCGGGATCAAAGAAGAATCTAATGACAATGTTTTACAACAATGCGGGAAAGATTCGTCCATTTTTAGCTGTTTAGCTGTTGTTGTTTCGTTTTTTGTTTATTACTCTGGTTAGTAGTTAGTAGACTACCTAGCTAGGTACAACATTGTCATACGATTTTACTTCATTCCTCCGGTCCAGTCGCAAATCCTTGGGATGATTTTATCATTAAAATTTCGTTAAGTGTGTCGGTCGAGGAACGGACGTTTTGAGATTTGGAAAGGAGCAAGACAAAGCGCAACCTTCAAAAAATTGGGTTTACAGTTTACAGTTAAAAAGTGCGCGTCTGGCCATCATTCCAACGTGACAACAATTTCGCTACAGCCAGTCAATCGGTTTCATGCCATCGATATCCGTCCAACCCAATCAACACGACAATTTCTTCGTTTCCCGACTGTCCTTTTCATATTTGCCATCTCGCTGTCGGACGGATCTTTCGCAGCACCGTGCCCCTATTTTCTAACTCCTCCCGTCTCCTGGCAGAGCACGACATATCCACAGCACTTTGGTTGTAATCACAGCTATTTTCAGTGACGACTACCCTGAATTCGGAATATCGAAAACGTGAAATACTGCTAGTACATCATGGCTAGAAACAGGGAAGAGGAGGAGGAAAGCGACTCCGCAGGATCTTCCGAAGAAGAAGAAGAAGAAGAAGCGCAACGGAAGACGAAAATAACCAACGATCGCCCCAAGAAACGGTCGAAGACGGAAGATAACGTCGAAAGTTCACTTGCCCGCATTCCACTAGAGCTAGCAACGAACGGCACACCATCGGGTGTCGGAAACGGCAAGAAACAAGAGCCAGTAATTGTACTTCTGGACCAAGCCAGTTTGGAAACTGTCAAGAACAAGCGTGGAATGTACGAACTCTTGAATTGTGATGACCACAGGGACTTGTGCAAGAACAAGTTAAGGAAAGATCCCAACCTGTTCCGACCCGACATTTTGCATCAAGAAATGTTGGCACTACTGGACAGTCCGTTGAACAAGGCCGGTCTGCTGCGGATCTACATTGCCACTACCAAAAAGGTCTTGATTCAAGTGCATCCCTCCATTCGTATTCCACGTACCTACAAACGCTTTGCTGGACTAATGGTCCAATTGTTGCATAAAATGAAAATCAAAGCCGGAAACGACTCGACGACTCTACTGAAAGTCATCAAAAATCCCTTTTCGTCTCATTTGCCACCAGGAACGCGATGCTTTGGATTCTCCTGCGAGGGGACCTTGTACAGTCCCATTGCCTTGGCCAAGAGTATCATGCCGGTAGAACCCAACACAACTCCCAGCGAACCGCCCACCTGCTTTGTGGTGGGTGCCATGAGTACGGGACACATTACGATTGAGGATCATCCTTACATTGAAAAGATGATTAGTATCAGTTCGTATCCACTCAGTGGAGCGGCTGCTGCCTCACGCTTGATGGGTGGTATTGAACATCACTGGGGAATAGTGTAATATATTTGATACATTATGATTGAGTTTGCATACCATTGTTTTTATTGAGCTTATAAACAGTATACGAATCATCTTGTTTCCACTTGCTGCTATCCTTTCCCTTCCAATGGGAGTATGAACAAGCATCGTACTCCAAGGACGGATAATATTCTCTGCTGTTGGCTTTATGCGTTGAGATTGTCACAAATTTTGTACTAGCTACTAGCTAGCTAGCTACCGTAGAGGGGTAGACTGCAGTTTTACTACCGTAGTAGACTACCATGTACTGCAAAGCATAACTTCAACTTACAGTTAACAGTAAAGTACGGAAGTAGGTACTACCTACAGCTACCGTACTACGGTAGGTACCTAGCTAGGTTCAGTATTTCCGGTAGTGTCAAAGTAGTGGTAGTATGAGTTTCGAAATACCTAACCGAAAGAAGCAAAATGCCAAAATCCAAAACACAAAAGACATTGTGAATTAAATAATAACTGTCATGAACTTTTATTATTGTTGCTTTCAGAACAGTCATCATAATAGAGTGTATTATTACTCGCAGCTCGTAGTAGTAACTAACAACTGTAACAACTAGCTACTCCCTCTAGTAGAGTAGTGACTACGGTACTTCTGATCATCTCATACGACGTATCCATTACTTCCATTTGAATCTCTCACGAAAATAACTCGCCAACGATGACTCTGGAAACCGAAAGTAGTAGTAATAACGATGGAAGAAGTAGCGATACTCACAACAGTCAACGTCATTCCCAGCATCACCTTGGCGATCGTTTACCTTTGAAAGACACTTGGTTCGCTCGTGCAGAACTTGACGATACCTTTCAAGGCTCTCCCCCAATGCCTCAAAGTAATGATGAAACTAATAATGAAACAATTGTCGTGAAAATGACATCATCATCGAATGAATCATCATCTTCCTTTTCAGCCAAAACACGTCGCAATTCCAGTTCTACTGTTACCTCGTTTCGATTGTCTGACGTGAATGAAGAAGAAAACGAAAAAGATAAGGAAGATAATGATGTAAAGGATGGTGATGAAATCTATGGTTCTTCTGAACTTCATACTACGTTACAACGACGACGGAATTCTTCCGGTACTCGAACTACCACCGCCTGGGAAGTACGACAGGTCGATCTGAATCGAAACACAGTGACATCGTTGCAACGATCCTGTAAGGCCGTCTTGGATGGCCTGACAGTCAACAAGCTGCAATTCGATAAGGTGGGATTGCACGGCCGGGAAGAGGAAACCAAACAGCTGATAGGAGTATGGGACAGTGTATACCAAAAGCATGTTTGGTTAAAACAACACGGACAAAAACAAAGTGAGGAACGAGAAGAATGGCCCCAACGACAGGAACAACATATGAATACTCCTCCTTCGGTACCTACGTTAGATTCCGACGATACGAGTACCAAACGAACCACCCTTGTCAATAACAAGGTTCTGACCATTGTGGAGGGTCTTTCCGGTGTGGGAAAATCAAGACTTGTCTCCGACGTTCTGAAAAAGCAAGTGCAGCGGAAACGTGCCTATTTCGTCGTGGGAAAGTTTGATATGAAACAATTTGATGAACCGTTCAAGGGAATTATCATGGCCATGGAAGACTTATGTGACCAACTGCTGTGCGATCTTCCGGTGGATCCAAGCGGCAGTTTCTATATGACACCGGAATCCTTGGACAGCGTCGATATCAAGGAACTCTTGCATCAAACCCTGAAACTGGAACTTCCATTTTTGGTCACGATTTTCCCAAAACTCATGTCCCTTGCTAGCTGTGATTGCAGTGTTGATGAAAGTGACATGTCGGACAATGGTAACCAAAATGTCACATGCGACAACTCGCAACCCGTTGTTGTGGAGGAGACTGCCGCAGAAGGAATAGGCACTATCAATATCAAGGCCAACGCAGATCGACTCAAGCATTGCTTTAGAAAATTCATTCAGATCATTTGTTCGGTGTCTCCGCTGGTCATTCACTTGGATGATACGCATTGGGCCGATCAAGAATCAATGGATCTCCTATATCAAATATTGACCGATACCTCCAATCGAGATGCTCTGATGGTAGTATGTAGCTACCGGTCGAATGAAATGAGAGGAGAACACCACCCAATGACTACCTTGATCGACAGAATATCTACATTTACCAAAGAAAAGCCCATTTGGTCGGTTCCCGTCCACACCATCACCGTCCACAATTTGTCCGTGGAGGCAATCAACTCGTTCTTACAAGATCTTTTGTCGGGGGGTAGCAATGAGACAATGAAACTGGCACAAGTCTTGTACGACAAGACCCGAGGAAACATTTTTTTTGCCAATCAAGTGCTGATTTCTTTGCACAAGCAAGGCCTTTTGGAGTACAACATTGGCATTGGCAAGTGGATTTGGGATGCACAAAAAATATTGGAACAAGCCCCTCCCGGGGACAATGTCGTAGATTTGGTCAAGGAAAAGCTACTCAGAGACACAGAAGCTATGCAGCTTTTGGCCATTGCAGCATACCTCGGATCGCATTTTAGCCGTGCCAATCTGATAATGGTTGTAGAAGGCATTCGTGCCAAATCAACTGATTCTACGAGGAAAATCAACAAGAACGATCGCTTGTTGTATTCCCTTTTGCCATTAGACTTTGATGTCAACGCGTTGATACATCACTGCCATCAAGAAGAATACATTCAACCGTTGGCAACAAATGATGGGTTCCATTTCCTCCATGATCGCATACAGGAAGCGGCCCTTTCTGTTCTCCCGGACCTGGTCTTTTTTTCATTAAAATATGAGGTTGGCCGAGTTCTTTTAGCAAAGTTACCGGAAGATCAACTCGAATCGATGGTATTTGTTGTACTGGGTTTATTAAGTGACGGAAATCGTCGTCCATCAGTAGATCAAGAAGAGAAAATGGCCTTTTTAAAGCTCTACAAGCTTGCCGGGCACAGAGCAGCATCGTTTTCGGCTTTCACGGCAGCGTCCAAACACTTTCAAAGTGCCATCGAGTTACTGCCAGATGACTGTTGGAAGTCTCACTATGAACTGACGCTGGATTTGTTTTCATCTGCTGCGGAAGCAGAGTATACCGTGGCTAACTTCAAATCCATGACGGAGCTTTGCTACAAAATTTTGAATGAGCCTTCCGTAAGTCCCACTAACAAACTGAGAGTTACACACATACTAATTGATACCGCTGTGATAAAACACAAGCCCAGGGAATCAATGCAAGTTGCACGTTCACTACTAAAGAATTGTGGGGTGAACATTCCACCAGATGATCTTAGAATTACACTTTCAGCAGTACTCGGCTTGGCGAGAACGAAATTCTCCAAGAAGATGCAGAATCCAGATACAATTGCTAAACTTCCTCTCACAAATATCACTGGCGATGCTCAAATTATGAAAACATTGGATCATTTGGCAACGGCAGCCTATGTCGGCAACAATCCAGAGTTCTTCACTGTTGTTGTCCTCAAGAGTATCCATTATACGTTCAACCATGGTATTACGATTTACTCTCCAGCAGCGTTCGCTTTGATTGGATTGTTACTATCCTGTTTCATTGATGATTTTGCTGCAGGCTGGAAGTTCGCCAGTAACGGCCTTGCGATGTTAAAGCGCGTCAAATGCAAAGACGTCGAGTCACGCACCATCTTTGTCTCGTACACTTACTGCGCCCATTGGATAATGCCGATGAAAAACTGTATGAAACATCTTTTGCAGGGATACAAAATTGGACTCAGTACTGGTGACTTAATGAGCGCAACGTTTTGCGCTCACTTCTGGTCCGAGTATGCTCTGTATACAGGTATGCCTTTGGCAGATTTGGATAGCAACATGACAAGTTACGCAGAGCAAATGAAAGATTTTGGTCAAGCAATGGTTTTGTTGGGCCATAAAATGGTCCATCAAGTTGTGCAAATTCTACGGGGAAAGGCCGGCCATAATGATGGTACAGGCATTATCCTGAGTGGTGATGTAATGGATCAAGAAGAAACGCTTAATGAGCTATCAGTTGCCAATGATGAATTTATGATGCTAGCAATGCAGCGTTATCGCCTTATTCTGGCATGTTATATTGGCGATTACGAAAATGGAGCTTCTTTGGCCATGCAATGTATGGACAAATGCTGTAAGGCTCTTCCAGGACAGCCTGCAACTGTAATGGCCCGTTTCTGTAGTTCTATTTGCTACTACGCGATGGCCCGCAAGACCCGAAAAAGACGTTACCTGCAAGAAGCGAAACGCCAACACAAGTTTCTTCGGAGTTGGTCGGACCGTCCCAAAGACAAAATCAACCCAAATTTCGTCCATCGTGAAGTGTTGCTAAGTGCCGAATTGGATGCTTTTCGGGGGAAAATCGAATCAGCATTCCAGAAGTACGAAGTGGCTATTCGTATGGCTGGCCGTTCTGGTATTGTCCAAGACCAAGCGCTAACGAATGAGCGTTATGCTGCCTTGTGCCTTGAACAAGGGAACCATGAAGAATATTATTTCCGAATGAACGCCGCGATTTGTCTCTATTCTGAATGGGGCGCCTCTGCAAAAGTTCAAAAATTGAGATCAGTTTTGAAACCCTGATCATGAAAAAGATCAATTGGACATCATCAATTAATACAACAGTCCAACAAGATATCATGTAGATTCGGTCTACCGTGCTGGATCGAGGTTTGACCGAAGTGTAACATGTGAGGCATTGATTCGTGCACAACCTTATCAGTCTCTTACAAATCAAGCTGGGTTTTCCCCCTTCTCAACAAAGAGATGAGGAGGAAATCTGTGAACTGGAAAAAAAAGTTCAATGAATTTCCTTCGCCCTATTGGAATACTACTAAAAGCACAGTAATACCACTACCACCATTACCACAATATCCCATCGCCACCAAAGATTACTAGTCCTCCACAGATAAGGCGCAACGCACAACCAACAAGTCGTCCTCGCATCGCCGGATACTGAACAGAACTCGACCGGATGAAATCATACTTGGCGTTTTTATTTATTTTAGTCAAGTTAATTCGTACGTTGCCTCGCCTCTAGAGAGAGAGCAAGAGTTATGGTGAGTACGACTTAGTAACTGTAAGCCAACTCCTCAAAAGTATGGAACTACCGGTAGGTAGGAAGTACTCCCGAGTCCCGAGTAGCAAGTACTGTATGTGTGGTGTGGTGATTCCAGCTCTCTACCACTACTACCGGTATCATACCTAGTATGGTGTATCGTCATACGATAGTACTTGACTCTGAATCATGAGTAAATCCAGTCATGTTCCCGTTGTGTCCAAAGTTCGCCACGCAACACTCTACCGTAATCATAGTAGCTACCGTTGGTCTACGACAGTTTTTAGTATGATACCTACGTCGTACGACGTACCCTACCTGTATGTACACAGTCAATCTGCTCCAACGACGTCGAAAGATAGTATGAGATGAAGTTGTGGTATGTGACTGTGATGAGCACATGACACGGACTCTAGAAAACCACTCATCACTTGTCAGTTTCAAGTTGCCTGCCCACTGTCACACATAGCGACGGCTGTCTTATCGTACGTTGGTGCTTACTGTTAGGAGAATAATTCATATATTCCTCTTTCTTGTTCTCCATTCCAAACCTCCGCTTCCTAGTACTCTCTCTCTCTCTCTCAGTCTCGTTTCACAACACAGTTTTTTTCTCTTCATGTTTGTGTTGCATCCCGACGGAACCACTGGCGGTGCTGGCGGAGGAGGTCCCGGATCCGATAGTTATCAAAAAGTCTGGTTCTTTGGCAAATTGGGATTGTACTTTGGTCTGTTGCATGCCGTGTCCTGGTACATGAACAGTGGGGGTGAATCCAAGGCCATCGAAAAGAGTCAATCATAAAAAAAAAACATTTGAAAAGTATAGATATTGTTTTTGTTGGATCGAAACAGCATTGAAAAAATAATGACAACATTGACAGAAGAACAACGTGAGCGTATCCGAATTAATCGGGAACGAGCGTTGGAACTACAACTACAAAAGAAAAAAAAAAGAGAAGAGAACGAAATGAAGAAAAAACAAGACAGTTATATTTTGGACGTTGAAACGCTGGACAAGAAAAACAATGAAGTAACAACAACAGCTTCACCAAAGAAGAAATTGAAGATGGATGAGGAGATCAATGCAGTTGATAAAGATGAGGATAGTAGTAACATCGAGACGTTTGAGGAAGGAGCATCCGAATGGGTAACAAAAAAGGAGGCCATGTCCATGTACTGTCTTCCAGAGGGAACATTGGCCGTGTGTGAATACAAGGAACAAGAGAACCCACATCACAAATCGTGGGCTCCCATGAAATTGTATCAACGAAAGGAGATTCGGAGACTAGCACATGCACGCTACGGAGGTTTGGAAGGTCTGGTGAAGGAGCGGACTGCTAGGAGCGAACGGAGATTTGCAAAAGACTTTGGTGGAGCCAAGAATGTGTTCAAGTAGGTGATAATAGTAAAAGCATTTCTACTCGACTGGAATATCACAGATTTCTTTATACTCTATAGTAATGATAATAAAATCCATTTTTTTTTGGCTATGCCAACTACCGTACTACGGTAGATACCAGTAGCTACTACCTACGTAGCTACCGGTTATCGATAGTAGACTTATGATTGTATCATACGGAGTGGAATTTTCGACGTCGTACCTACCCGTAACGGTAGCTACGATACCAACTACGGTAGAGTACCCACCGTAATCAACCTTGAAGATCTCATACGTCATCTTCAATGAATCTTGCCTCCGATCTTCGCATCATTTATCCGTCATGTATCATACCCGTCCCCGTACTGTACTGCCATAGGTGTCGAACAACACGTATCATCACATCATTACACCACTCCCATCTTGACTGTGAATGCGGCAATAGTAACACTCATTAGACACCCACCATCAACGCTATTGCATTGCTCGCAGGTTTGGCAGGTCTGGTGAAGGAGCGGACCGCGAGGAGCGAACGGAGATTTGCAAAAGACTTTGGTGGAGCCAAGAATGTGTTCAAGTAGGTGATAATAGTAAAAGCATTTCTACTCGACTGGAATATCACAGATTTCTTTATACTCTATAGTAATGATAATAAAATCCATTTTTTTTTGGCTAAGCCAACTACCGTACTAGATAGCTACCGTAGTACGTAGCTACCGGTTATCGATAGTAGACTATTGGTTGTACATACGGAGTGGAATTTCGGACGTCGTACCTACCCGTAACGG
Organism: Nitzschia inconspicua; assembly: GCA_019154785.2. Taxonomy (NCBI): domain Eukaryota; phylum Bacillariophyta; class Bacillariophyceae; order Bacillariales; family Bacillariaceae; genus Nitzschia; species Nitzschia inconspicua. The sequence continues at coordinate 241,789 of JAGRRH010000023.1, forward strand.
TAGCTACGATACCTACTAGAGTACCCACCGTAATCAACCTTGAAGATCTCATACGTCATCTTCAATGAATCTTGCCTCCGATCTTCGCATCATTTATCCGTCATGTATCATACCCGTCCCCGCACTGTACTGCCATAGGTGTCGACATCAACACGTATCATCACATCATTACACCACTCCCATCTTGACTGTGAATGCGGCAATAGTAACACTCATTAGACACCCACCACCAACGCTATTGCATTGCTCGTAGTAGCAAGCGAACAATAAAGCTTTCGACTCCTTGGGAAATAATCAACGACGCTATTACTGTTAGTAACGTTTTGAAAAGTTCGGTACACTGTTCGCACTATTTGGCAATCGTTGCAATCGAGGTGGACAAGCACACACTCTTTTTTTTTCGCATTTCACGTTCCCGTCATTCCAACAACCACCACCACAAAAGATCCGCTATTTCAATTCGATATAATAATAATGATTTCTACACGACAAAGGGTGTTGTTCTTACTGTCAGTGATTTTGGCCACCGGATACCATATAGAGTCGTTTTCGACATCCCCATTGACAACAAGGAGACTGGTCCATTCGGTAGAAACGAAATCGAAATGTTGGACCCAGCCGATGAAGAGATCCACAGAACAAGATGACAATAAGATGACCAATGAGAGTAAACCCAATGTTCATCACAGTCATCATCATCAACAACAACAACAACATCATCAACAACAACCATTATCCAGGCGCAACTCACAAACAGCCGCATCTCTGGCAGCAGCTTCTATTGTTGCTATGGCTACTACTTGTTTATCGTCTCCTATACTGCCTGCCAACGCTTACGTTCCTTCGGATTACGCTAGTGATACCGTTCAAGCAGCAGTGCAAGAACTCCAAACCGCCGCGGGGAATGTCGACGCTACCTTCAAGGCCTACGAAAATATTGCCGGTATCATCACGGAAGGAAAAGGTGTTGGTGGTATGGTCAATTACAGTGAGTAGTTATCTGTCATGTTATTAGCTGAGCAGACTTTCCAGCCAGACAATAATGGTTTGTCTTTCAATCATTCTCGTTCTTTTGTCGTGCTGTTGTACTTGATCTCATCATCCACTCTTTCTGTTTGGGTTGATATTTCTTCTTTACCAAAACTATTTTTTCTACTTCTATTCTTTTCCAAAAGAGGGCGTGTCGTTGGATCGTGGTTACGTAGCCGACGAAGATACGTCGATTTACAATCCCGGTCTGACGTTGTTGACCGAATCGGAAAAGGAACGATTGGTCGAGGCTGTCATCGATGCACGGAAGGCGGGACTCTCACAAAACCAATGGTCGGAAAACAACGAATTCGCCTTTGAGTTTCTACGAGAAAAGTTGGATCCGTTCCATCTGGTAGAACTGTCGGGATTTTTGAACATCGTGCCGTTCTATGCCGGTATACTGTATTTGGGTGTGTTGGCCGTCCAACAGATGGCACGAGAGTCCTTCCAGGTCGCCTATCTTGTCGGTGTGGCACTCTTCTTTTTGCCCATCGTGGCATTGGTTGCAGCCGGAGTATAGAAAGAAAAGAACATACGCACGCCCAAATTCAGACAAATATCAGAGACGGACAGAGAGCATAGGCATATATTATGTATCATCAATAACATCTAGATTTTGTTCCTGGAACATTTGAGAACTGAGATCTACTACTATCTTTGTTTGATTTGAGCTTGTACTACATCATCCCTTTCCAAGATCCAACGACCAACTGTCCAGCAGTACTTCAACACAGGCAATCATTCGCATATGTACCGATAAATTCATGAGATAAATTTCCATCATCATATCGTTGTTACTCTGTTGTTTGTTACTTTTTCATGGCGGCCACCGACGGTTTGTGTAGAGAAATTTCCAAAAAACCCATTTCTTGTAATTGTCTGTCACTGTGTCCTTGATTTCTCAATTCCGTGATTTGTTGTCGTTCCGAAGCGACCGTCTAGAGTAGAGAGGAACGGAAGGAATAAAAACGAAACAAATACAAATTTCACAGCATGAGAAGGTCCATCGCTCAAACAGAACAAAACACAAACCGCATACGATGATGATGATCATGATGATTGTCACCCATTATAATGACTGACTGACTCATAACGTACCATGGCTTCCCGATTGATTTCAAAAATCAACGGCAAGAGCACTACCATCGACGTGGAGGCCAAAAACAGACCGACGCTGCCACCCTTTTGAGCCAACCACCAGGACCATTCCCTCGAAAAAGCAAATCCTTGTTGAAAACTCTTATTGGCACGTTCCAAAAAGCCTTTGATACCACCACCGCCCGTTCGTGCCGTTGTTGTACCAGGAGCCATTGTTGTTTTTTGTTGTTGTAGTTGTGAATGAAAAAAATGTTGGTCGTCTTTACAGTAGTTAACTTGTTGTTGGTCGGGGTTGTCCAGTTCAAGGGATAAGAGTAAATTATGTGACTGCAAATACAAAATAGGAGAAGACAATGATAAAAAGGATAGATGCTTGTAACTGGAAGTCCAGAGTGATATCATACGAGAGAGGATTGTTTGTTGGTCGATTGAGTGTTGGAGAATACAGAGAAACAGTGTGTCTCATCATGTCTCTCTTGTTTGTCGTTGCGATAGTTTCAAACGGGGGGAGGGAGGCCAGACGATCGGATTGCTCCCTGGGAAAAAATACTACAGTAAATATGGATAATAAATACACAATCTTTGTTACTGTAAGTCATTGTAATAATATATTTCAATGTCAATATTAATATAATAATAATGCTTCACAGTCAAGTCGAACACCAACTTGGTTATTACAATCATACAGTAATATTTTATTCTTGGTCGATACAATCTGGCTGCACCCAACAGGAGTGTTACTCTGGTTACTTATATAAAGGCGATGAATTGTACTACGGGGATAAACAAACGACATTGTCGTGGTGTAGTTTGTTGTGAAATTGGTTGATTTGTGATCTCCGTTATCATATATGAAAATGGGCCGTCCTGAATTATGGAAATATTATATTGTGCCAAGACGAAAGAACCACGCTCGACGTAATTTCAAATCAGTTCCATGTGTTTGACCTCAAGCGCCCTCTTCTTTGGTAATTACCAATGTTCCCTCGTAAAAGACTGGTTGTGGCGGTCGACTCCATAACGGTTGTGCACCACTTGCAGGCGGTCCACCACCACCGCTTGACGACTGTTGTCCATGAGCTTGTGAAAAGGCAGATCCTGAGCGCCACTTGTCGAAGGAAGCCTTATCTTTCCAAATAGTCGTCGAAACATAGGTTGGTTCGTTTTCGTCCATGGGGACTGTTCCGTGTCCCTTTTGTTGTCCATCACGACGCATCATGGTAAAGGCAACAAATCCTTCACAATCTTTCAATTTCGATTCTCGTTGGGCCCATCGTTGTTCAAAGGCTGCGGCATTCTCCTGGGGGACATAAAATTGGTTGCATGCCACGAAGCATTCCGTCGGAAGTGTGTTGACACCATCTGCAACTTCTACCATGTTACGCCATCCATCGACCGTTTCGGGAATTTCCTTGGGAGGCAAGCTTTGAACCAATAATCCATCATAAAACGCAGGACGGGGTGGTCCTTGCAATACCAACGCAGAATTTACCACTGCAAAAGTTAGTCCAAAGAGGAAAAGTCATGTGGGGCAGTGGAACGCAGTGAGTGAGACAAAGGCACCAACAGTACCACAACCACCACTGTAAACCTGTTCAAAGGAATTCAGTTTTTCATAAACATTGCAACGAAATCTGCGATTACAAAACTTACTGGTGGAAAGAAACGCTCCAATCGATGTCCCACCATGAGCCTCCTTGAAGGCATCTCCCTTCCGCCAGGCACTGAAATCCGATTTGCGTTGCCAAATGGTAAAACTGACATAGTTCCCCTGTCTGGATTCCTTGTCAGTACCACCATCGTACACTACTGTTTTCTTGTCGTCGTTACTGTTACTGTCATCATCTTGCAGTTTCACACGTCGCATCAGATGAAAATATTTGAATCCATCGAGTTCGGCCAACCGACTTTTGCGAGTCGCCCAACGTTGTTCAAATTTGGCCTCCTTCCCGGATCGGACGGCAAAACGATTGGTAGCAACATAACGGTCTCGCTTCAACAAGCCCCTGTCGTTCGTCTCCGTACTGCTGCTGCTATCAGTAGGAGTCGACGACGTTTCTTCGGTCGTGGAAAAGAGGCTGGTGGAAATCGCACTTTTTGGTCCTGCCTGAACCAGTCCCTGATTAACGGTCACCACCGACCGTAATTGTTGATACCACGGAATAAAAGCATCGGATACCACCAGGAGTATAAAAACAAGTAGAGAGAAACACAACAATGCAGTTCTCATGGTGGTTGGGAGTCGTCTCAGTTGAGGATATCTCAAGGGAAAAATAATAATGATACTCCGTAGAAAGAAAAATACTACTCCTGTACTACGTAGTAACTGTTAGTAACGTAGTGCTACGTACTCCGAGTACGGTAGTACGTTCTACCAAAAGTAAAGGTACCGTAGTACGAACGGTAGTGGCAGTCTACCAAGCGGAATTGATCGAAAGATTTGGCGCAGTCATCCGCAAGTGACGTCAGTTGCTCGAAAGCTCACTGTCAGCTGCTCCGGATGATATTTCATAGAGAGAAGGCCGCGCGAATGCCACCCCGATAATACGAAACTTCGACGCATCATCCAAAGATTTCGACCTTTATCTCTATATATGGTTATAATTTATTCTTGTTATTCTTGCGGGAAAGTTTAACCGCTCCGATCAAAATGGTATATGAAACAAGAAATGGCATATCAGGTGGGGTGATATCTCTGTGCCACCTTTTGGTCCTTCAATCCCACACAGTGTGCCCAAAGATGGCAACTGAAAGAAATTGCACTGTAGCAGTCTGCAATCGCTGCCGCATCTACCGGGTTCTCATCTTGTGCGGCAAAGACCGCTTCCGAAGCACTGAGACGGTTGCTAGCTCGAAAGCAGGATCGCACAGCCGTGTGATGTTCTAACCCTCGCATGCAGTACTTGAACAGGTTCTTTTCTCGCGTGAAAAGCTCGTATTTCTTCACAAGACGGTGGCACGATAAAAGAATGCGGCCGTAGTCTTCCTTTTGGTACCAGCAATCTCGAACTTCTTCCTTGGTGTAACTATGGCGAGACAACGTGCGACGCACTGTTGTATAGAGACAAAACCGTACCGTTTTATGCGGTAGACACAAGCCGCTTTTTGGAGAGTCATTGATAGTTCCATCAACGGAAACGGAAACGTCTGGTGATGAATGGTACGTATCCCTTTCCAAAGAATTCTTGGAATCATCTGCGACATTGCAAATCCGATCTTTGATCACACCCGCAAGAAGGATGTCAAGCTTTATCGTTCGATTGTGGTTAGCAGATACTATCTTCCTTGGCAAGAAGTTGCTCCTCATGTTGTCGTGCTTGTTCCAAAAACAGTAAAATGTTCGATTCTTGTTTTTATGAAAGAGAATCTGGGAACATTCTCGTAGTGGCGGTGAAGAATTCTTTTTGTCCAACGGTACATCTTTTCATCACAATAGCTGTTCTGTGTCCAAAAGACAACATGGAGTATATTGGGCTGCTTAGAATAATTTGATGGACACATGAGATGAAGAAGAAGAAAAAGGGCCTCTTATGGCAACAGCGACTCCGTAATAATTTGATGGGCATTTGGAGTTTTTGAAGATGTGAAAGGGCCAGCTATGGCTTAACGTGTACGGAGTAAGTACGGATAAATGTTGTGAAAGACGGTGTTGGAGGCCCTCTTCGAGTGACAGTAACTCCTTTCGGGCTTCTGCCTCATTTGAGTCTCTCCTCTTTCGATCATCCATATATTGTATTAGTCCCAACATATCTTCGATGTCATCCTAGTTGTGAAGTTAAATGTCCAAGAGCTTTCTAGTAGCTAGTCTAGCCGTAGTTGGAAATGCGATTTACAGTTAATTAACCCCTTCAACTACCGGAAATGCTTGTCCGAAGTCGAACCGATTAGTACGAAGCAAGAAACTCGTTGATTAGGAAATTTATTAATGTGCTACTGATTGTGAGGAGACCAAAATGCCCTTTTTGCAACAATTGATTCTTTGAGGCTTTGAGTTGGTGAACACATTTAGAAGCTGTGAGGAAATCCGGCATGGCAAATATCTATTTTCTGACCAACTATTATTATCTGTAGCTACCGCCTCTTTGATAGTAGTGATGGTAGTTCTATCAAAGAAGTTGACTCACACGAAACCTCTTACGTACTTAGTAGTACGTAGTTCTACAGAAAATTGAAAGACGACGACAACAGGAAGCAAAACTTCCGTTACATACCCGTAGGATGCTGTGAGGTTGCCTGCCCATCGAAGAAATCGTACACTAAAATAAGTACGTACGGAGTAAGTACTGTAGTAACGTTTACTTCCTTCTTAGCTACTACTACTTTGTGATGGTACTGTGCTATCGGTAACTTTGGAGGTATTGCCATTACGACTACCGCTAGATTCTAGAGGGTACTGTAATACACGGAGTTGTAATTTCCAAAAACTTCGAATTTGAAATTCACAGTCAATAACTACTACATACTTTTTCATTAACCTAACTGCTATTTGACTGTTTCAAGAATATCAAAAACACCGCTCCGCTATCGGTAACTTTGGAGGGTCTGCAATTCAACTACTTACTGTTACGACTAACGCAGTACTTGTAATACACGGAGTTGTAGCTTCCAAAATCTTCGAGTTTGAAATTCAGTAACTACTACATCCTTTTTCATTGTCCTCATATTCTATACTTCTATCCACACCTTTTTGACTGTTTCGAGAATATCAAAATCACCGCTCCAACCTCTTGGCAAGACGATCGTATCACCCGCCGCACATTTTTGCGACGTGCCATCGGCCGCATTGGTCAAGAAAAACACGCCTTCCAACACGTGAAAACATTCTGTGGATTGTTTGGTGACGGAAAATGATCCCGGTGTACACGTCCAGTATCCCACTTCGGTAGGACCAACATCGTAAATGGATTTCGACGTGGATTGGGGAGATGTATTGTGAGTAGCACCGTTTCTAGCTTTAAGAGGTGCCATGGTATGCGAGGCTGTCAAATCGTGATAGTGAATGATACGGGCACGGATAGTTTGAGTAGTATCCTCTTCAATTTTCTCGTGATCGTGAACGAACCAAATCTGTCTCAACACAAAAATTGGAAGAGAACAGGTGTAAAGACTGTGGTAAGGAAAACAGTTACTTTTCTTTGTTTGGTTCCTTTTTTACTCTGCACCGATCACCGTGACAAAATCAAATGTCGGTCTTGTTGGATTAGTTGCGTACCTTATGAATCGGTTCGGCCACATCCCATCGTCCCGACCAGCCTTTGGGGAGGATGACGGTATCACCGGGTCCGAAAAAGTTGCGTTTGCCATCCAAATCGGTTAAACATCCGAATCCTTGCAATACATGAAAGATTTCCGTGGTGGTACGCAACTTCTTGGACGGCCAACCACCTTGTGCACACCACCAAGAACCAGCAGCGATGGAATTACCGGGAATGGAGGTACCGACGTCTCGTTGTAACGACCGGGAAGCGTCGTGAGGTGCTCCGACGTCAGCATTTTGACGGGGACCTTTGGAAGTCAATCGGTCGATCGCAAAATACGACAGGGGTGCGTGGACCAATGTCACGTTTTCTGCGGTAGTCAAACTGTTCCCCAGTATCATAGCGCCAGAATGGCTCCGGGTTGGGAATCTTTTGAGAGGTGCTGCGTAATTCAGATCGTCCGACAACGAGGACAGATAATTGTTGCTGGACATGGCGGAAGTAGGCAAAACTTGTCTTGTTCTTTGAAAGTTAGATTGAAAGTTAGATTGACTTGTAACAGCATGAAAGCCGGAAACCAGTCTTGTTGACACTACCAGGAGAATTGTCGAAATCAAAAGATATGTCATAACAAAATGTTTCGTTTTCTTATTGATCGCATAATTGCTTTGTCGAAACATGATGACTTTTAGCAAACCGTCCAAATAAGAGGAAATTAAAAGATGATAGGATAACACCTGCTACCAATTACTGACATTCCTTATCAACGAAGTGGTCCAGAGGACGTCTATGATCCGATGTGCTAGGGAGATCGGATGGATGACGATGGCAGTAAGATAAAGTTGGAAAAAATTGGATACGATCATCAACAAACATCACTGTCGTCTATGGAAACTGATCGAACGTGTCGAAACCAGATTCAAGATTCTTGTGTGGCGGCCACCTACGACGTATGTCATACTTGGAGTACCTGGTACATCGTCATCTACGTACTCCGTAGTACGTAGCACCAATTGACAGTGACGCAATGTGACTAACTGTAAACATAACATTAACTGTAACAAGATGATGCACTGCTTCAACGAATTATGATACCTGTACGTTGCCACGACGGCTTGTACCTACCGGTACTACAGTAAGAGAATGCTGATACGGTAGTTCAGTTCTGGTAGACTTGCATGCTTGTTTGCCATCTCACCTTATCATGAATTAGTCTTTTCCGTGCAAAGTATGAAGCTTTGGCTGTGATCTATTCTTTCTCGCCTATCGTAGAACTAGAAACAGAGATGGTCACACCATGCGAAATGCAACCATGAGAAATGCTCCGCGAACTCTTTTTACACACCATTGATTGATGAAGATAGTACTCGGTAGTCGTATTTCTTGAAAGATGAATCAAGCATGTGGTTTGGAAAGGTTGTGTCATTTGTTTTTCTGGCGAGCGCTGCTGCAAGAATCGTATTCCGAAGTAGTTTCTACTCGAGCCACGTGATTCTGGATACAGAGATATGACTGGAGTAGCCGTGATGCCGCACTTGTTATAGGTTTTGTAAACTTCATCAATCATCTACTTCGAAGCACTTAGAAAGTCGTACGTACACTAGACTTCCGAAGTACTATTTATTTGTAAAGTTATGTTGCTGTTAGCTTTCTGTACCGGTAGTAGGTAATACGAAGTACTACCGGTAGCTACCGTAGAGGGCTACTACGGTAGGTACTCTACTTACTGCAGTTGTAGCGGATTTGGCTGAATCACCCCATGATATTATTATCATCACGTATCGTCATTTGAGATATCGATCGAGAAAACAACTGTCAAACGGTACTATGTGGGTGAATCTTGTGAATTGCTTTCGAGATACGTCATAAGTTGGACCATGGGTAAACAATCTTTCGACCACCATGATGCATCGCTTTTGCAGAACGACGTCTCATTTTTCACACAGTTGACAGTGAATGATCATTGCGAAAGACGTGAAACATAATTGACAGTGAGGCGATTCAACTTTCCAGGAACTTCTTGAGCCAAAATCTGCGTGGTGTTTCTATTTCTCTATGGATTCTTGCTGCGCTTCCGTGACGAGAAGATAGTCGATTCATCCAAGAAGAAAAAAGTACGTTGAATCTCCTCTCCTTGAAACGCAGGCGAAGAATGTTTCCTCGACTACCGTACTCTACAAACACGAGTTTTCTGTTTTCTCACTAGTCCAATCCGTATGTTCTCCCATCAAGAAAGCAGGTCATCGACCATGAATCGTTTTGGAGCCATCAACAACGAGGCCTGTAGTCTGCTCGATAGCGCTGAATACGGAACTGCAGTTGGCCTGTTCAAGGAGGCTTTGACGGTACTCCAAACGGAGATTTCTGGTAGTGATTCGAATCACGAGTTGTTTTCTGAGCGAACCAAACTGTGTGTCCCAAGGATACAAAACAGCAGTACGTCGTTCTTTTTTCATCAACAAACTGAACATTTCGGACCATGGATCTACGCCCAACCTCTTCGAATTTCTCCAGATGAATCCGATGTCTCGAATTCTCATGTTTTCGCTGTTACTTTCAACATGGCTTTGGCCTGCCACTTACTTGCGACGGAATTTGAAGATGATAGCGTCGGCAACTATGCTAGGCAGTACTTTTATAAGGCCAAGAAACTATATCAGTTGCCCCTCAAACTAATTCAAGAAAGTACCTCAAATTTCACGAGCTTGATGGAAGAAGACCTCTTTCTCTTTGCCGCAGTCCTTAACAACATCTCTCACGTCCATTCGTCCCTTGAAGAAATCGAATGCATGATGGTGTATCGGCATCAGCTTGTGAAGACATTGTTCTTTTTCATCGACGCAGGAGTTATTTCTCATGATAGGACCTTTGCGTTCGACTGTTTCCTTGTGAATGTGCAGGACTTAGTTTGTCGCATCTATACAGCCGGGGCAGCTTAGATGGGGGCGTTCTCTGGCTGTGAACATCCTCCGGATCTGCGGTGAAATTTGGTTCTTGTTCATTCAGAAATCAGAAATACTAACAGTTATAAACGTTCGGATAGAATGTTTGCAGGGGATGACCTTGACATTCTTCTCTACTCTAGTAGCTAGCTAGCTAGCTAGCTAGCGCTTCACTACAGAATCATCCGAGAGGTTCTGAGAGACCTTCCCGAAAAGTTTCAGCCATTCAAATAACTGTAAATAGTACACGTAGTGTAGGCCAAGAAATATATTAACAGGAAAAACATCATGGGGTAAAGCATTTTATTTTCGCATATCATGTAGTGACTGTGAAACACTTGTGGCGAAAAAGGAATCACACTCTCACCGCGATGAAATAAGCAACACACTACGAAATAATAAAGCAATGTTGAATATAGTCAGATGTAAACTGAATTGCTAACAGCGCAATGAAAACAGTTGTAAACATGGTCTTGCGGTAAGCTGTACTTTAGAGCAATTTATTTAGCCAGGATCTCAATGAAGTATCTGTTTCTCTGTCATCGTTCGTGGCGTTTTCGTTGATATTCATAAGGGGTTCCTCGCCATGGGGGTAGCTATTTCGAAATCCCATCCATGGTACCAATAATTCCATAAAATCGAATGATGCCACCACAGCAGAAGTTTTTTGGGACCCCTCGTATGCCTCCCTCACGATTCCTGGCAAGTCCGATTCGCATTTGGGGCTGATGTGATTCAGAACTAACACGCTTGCATTGCACTCGGCACTTTGGCGTCCAGCCATTGCTGCTGTCGAATGTCCTCTCTGTGTGGCAATTGTTTGAAGAAGAAGAAGAAGAAGAAGAAGAAGAGGAGGTTGAGTGGAATTTGATGCGACAACACACATTCTTGAAAATCCGGATCCATGTACTCGCAAAGCTGTACGTCAATAATACCTACGAACGGACTCACGTTGTAATTTTCTTCTGTCAAGGTGGCTTCATGGACCAACACATCAGCATGTTGAGCAATCTGTGTCATTTGTCGCGTCCAGTTGCGATTATCACCGACAATGGCAACTTTGCGTGCACGTTTGAAACTAGGCTTCAGAACTTGATGGGGGTGTACCTCTTCGTTGTCTTCAAAGCCGTCCATATCGGGCTGGACAGCAAATCCATGTTTCAAGAGTTCGTAGTTCCTGTTTTGTGGCGATACTCCGGCGGCTTTGGCAGCTTCGGGATCAATATTCCGCGGCGGGTCATCTTCTTCTACCACATATCCAAAGGTGACGATACCTGGCAAATGATCGACTTCGGCGGCACGAATACGGAGTCGGTCCAAACGTTGTGTCGCTACTCGACTACCTCGACGTTGGTCGATGATCATATCTCGTGTCAAGGGTGGCGGTTTGTCTTCAATGGTCCAAATCCCATCCTGGGCTTGGATTCGTTTTCGTTCGATTTGACCGGCATAACTGTATTCGGGATACTCGTCCGAAAAGGGATCCCGTATACGTTGTTGCTGTTTGAGTGGAGATGCCACACGTCGGACCCGTCCTCCCACCAACTCGTAGACTTGGAGTTTCAAATAGACCAGTTTGGTACAGCTCAATAACAACGACGAGGCAATGTAGTGATACAATCCTGGTGGACCATAAATCTGAATGACAAAGGGGCTGATTTTGTCTTGATTGTCGTCGTCGTTGTCATCTTCGTTGTTGTTGTTATTGTGGTTGTCGTGTTCTGTTCTGGACCGGTGTGGCTTCTTTTCGGACCGTTTGTTGTCAAACAATCCATTCATATACTGTGCCCGCGCCTTATCGTGTAATCCCAAAACAAGTCCGGGCAGTCCAAAAATATGATCGGCATGTAAATGAGTGATGAAGATACGTTGAAGTTTGGCCAATTTTTGTGTCCCCATGACAAATTGGAACTGTCGTTGGACGCCCTCACCGGCATCAAACAGGAACGACGTCCCACCCAACCGTAACAGTGTGGCACTGGTATTCCTATATCGGGAGGGAATCCCGGCACTGGTCCCCAAAAAGCACAGACTCATTTCGGACGGTAACAAACGAGAGGTGGTATCACCCGAATACTCATCGTGTTTGATACAGGATCGAATCGAATCTCGTAACACAGTTTCATCGTCTGGCAAAAAGATGGGCGTCAAGACTTGATGTGTTCCATCAACGATGGTCACTGGAGGAGAGTATATACTTCCAGCAGTCGGTACAATCGGTGTTTCGATAGACGGTACTGCGGTATCATCCATTGATTGTTGGGTTGGTTCGATGATTACTTGTTGGGAAAGGAAATTTGGTGTAGATGCATGGTTGGAAGTCGCAGTTGCAGCCGTACGATAGACCGTTACGAAAATAGGTGACAACCGATGCGTTCGATTGTCAATTTCTCCCAGTGTTTTTCGATGATGATGATGATGATGATGATGATGATAATAACGACATTGTCGTCTTGGATGATGATGATACAGCGTTTGGAAGACGGTGGGTAGTGATACTGGTCGAAATGACAATTTTCGTAGCCGCACCGCTGGTGGTAACATGGAAGATTTATTTGTACGGAAAACCACAGCGGATTATTGGGAGGTTTTTTGTTGTTGTTGATGGTCCACTCTTTAAACAACACCAAGGTACGTTGTAAAAGTGAGTCTGGTGTGGTAGACCGTGATTGGGCAGAGAGAAAGAAAATGAATATATGCTGTAGGAGTGATGATGATGATGGAACTTTTGAAACTGCTATCTGTAACTGCATCCATTTTTCTCGACAACCCAACGCAAATTGACAGTGAGTGGAGAGCAGAAAAGATCTTGGTTTGAGTCTAATGAGTCTTCAACTTTTGACGTACGACAGCCAGGCTGGATCCAAACCCGTACGGCGTACGAACGAAAACTGAGGACCGCTCGCACTCGGAGTAGCTGAGTTGTTGTGTACGAAAGCCAAGGCGACCTCGTCATCATCTCCTTTGTTGAATTTGGAATTTGGGCAACAACTACCGTACTCCGAGTCGACGTACTGAGAAGAGAGTTATTGATGATCGTTTGCCATCTTTGAATCGAGTAGAGTACTACCACTACAATAATTGATCGTTTCTCGTACTTGCCAACCTATCATACTTTCTGTCTGTCATTTCGATACAATGTTTTCTTCTACTGCTATCCGTATGGCAACCCGCCGCGTCATCAGTAAAGGCCTTCAACAACAACAACAACAATCAAGTTCGAGAGCCTTTTCCTCGTCCGTCTTCACTGCTGTTGCCACCAAGACCAATCCTCAAAGTAATGTTCGAAATGTTCTTTTGGCATCGGCTGGATTTGCAGCTGCCGTTGCTGTATTGCAACAACAGCAACAACAAGAGGTGAGTTTTAAAAAAATGGCACAATTGATGCCGTCTGTCTTCCCACTTGACCCAATGCATATCATATTTCATCTATTTTGCGTGTACTGTGGATCTTCATCTTCATCATCATCATCATCATCATCATCATCATCGTTGTACTAACATAAAAACTTTATATGAATATTCTTTTTTTTTGGTCAGGATCGTAACAACAACAACAAGACACAAAATTTCTTTGGAAAGTCTTCCGCACAATTGGTCAAGGAAACAGAAGACAAATTTGGAACCTTTTGGCCACGTAATATTCTCATCCTCTTGTAAGTTTAACCATAGTACAACCATGTTGTTGTTGTTGAAAACGTTGCATCTTTATTTTCTTCTTTTCTGACCTCTCTTGGTCCATTTTCCTGTTCGAATTTGAATTGTATTTCAAGTGGCCCACCCGGCGCTGGAAAGGGAACACAGGGTCCCAAGATTGAAGATCTGTTGGGAATTCCTCAACTGTCCACAGGTGACATGTTGCGAGCTGCCGTGTCGGCAGGAACGGAAGTCGGAAAAAAGGCCGAGGCCGTCATGAAGGCCGGTGGACTCGTCAGTGACGAGATTGTGATCGGGATCATCCGTGACCGGATCAAGGAAGACGACTGCCGATTCGGATTCATTTTGGATGGATTCCCACGGACCCTCCCACAAGCCAAGGCCCTCGATAAGATGCTCGCCGAAGAGGGCTCATGTGTCACCAAAGTCATCGAGTTGGAAGTTCCCGACTCGGTCTTGGAGGAACGTATCACGGGACGTTGGATTCACAAGAGCTCCGGACGGTCCTATCACGTCAAGTATGCACCACCCAAGTCGATGAAATTGGATACCAACGGAAAGCCCATTCCAGATACAATGAAAGACGATGTGACTGGAGAACCCTTGATGCAACGTCATGACGATACAGCAGCAGCATTGACCAAACGGTTGCACGGATACCACAAAGAGACGATTCCTATCTTGAAACACTATGAACCCAACGGCATTGTTCGCTCGGTCAATGCCAACCAGGAAATGAGTTCCGTATGGACGCAAATTTTGGACGCTCTCAAAAGAAAGGAGTAAAGAAAAACTCACTAACAGACTTGTCATTAGTTTCGTTTCTTCCGTTATATTATTATCAATATGTACGGAAGAGTCGTTTCGTTTGGAACTTGTAATAATAGAAAATGCCCGTCCTCACTGGAAATGGTGTAGCTTGGACCTATCTATGCATCCTATCATGGAAACAAGGAACGAAACATCTCACATGCAGCATACACACGGGGGTGCAATGGTGGACGACCTACAGTCACGGAAGGTTTCCACAATCTGTTGATATCACGCATGACAGCATTACTCTTTGGACATGGAATTGTTGTTTTTCTCGTTGTACGATGGAGAATTGATGAGTGGAACTGGTTCATTGCTGATTAAGTCGACAATGGTAAAAATGGGGATTTCAACATGTTGGAGCGTAGGTTTGTTGGAAGGCGTCTTGAACTTAAACGTCTGGACTGTCTTGTTCTGCCTTGCCGTGACTGTTTTTCCGTCTGTGACCAAGTCGTTGCTGGATTCGTTCTTTTCTCGTAAGAGCTTCTTCTGATACTCTATTAGGATCCAGTGCAATTTCAGTACGATCGTTGGAAGGAGACGGTGCTGACACGGAATTGAGTGGTTCTTGGTTTCGTTCTGAATCGGGTCCGTCTCTCTTGGCCTCCTTTCGTCTCTGTTTGACTCGCTTGCTCCTATTCTCATTCCTTTTCTGTTTGGAGAGATGAATCGGAACGTTGCATCAAATGTTCCGTAATGAAACTGGAATTCACCACTGTCTTCTTGACGTGATTTTGTCCCACCACTTGATCACATATCTGCATCGATAGTCCATTGGTGGGAAGATTTGCATTCAAAAGACTATTGCTGTTGCTTCTTTTATCCCTGCGCAAAGAACTCCGTCCGGAATGAATCTTCGAGACAGGTTCGTTCGATTTGTTCTTTTCTTCTTCCTCCTGGTTTGTGAGTTGCAATCACTGTTGTCGTTCTTGTTGTCGCTGCAATAATGATGGAGAGTTCACTTCTGGTGGGATGATTTACGATCAAAAGGTTATTCCTGTTGAAAGAATTCCGTCCGGAATGAATCTTCGAGACGGGTTCGTTCGAATTGTTGTTTTCTTTTTTCTCTTGCTCTTTCAGTCGCAATCGTCGTTGTCGCTGAAGTAATCTGTTGTAAGATCCAGACCGTGGCTTGCGAATTGCTTGATGATTCATTCCGTCTTTTCCTTCGATGATGCCGCAGGGGGTGTTTTTGCACGCCTGACATTCGAAGACGAGACCGGACTTCTTGCTGGGAACTAAAGGAATGTAGAGAGGACTTTGTGGAGACGACACTATTCTCACTACCATTGATGGTATTTTGGGTTTTTCTCATGATTGAAGTTTATTCGGTGTAAATGCAAACTTTTTGACTCTTGTTGTATCCAAATGCATTATTGCATATTGCATCATCATCATCATCATCATCATCATCTCTGTTGGTATTGTGAATTGACTAGTGGGGGATCATATTATGATGTCATTCGAAACGAACAAGAAGATTGCTGAAGATTCAGACGAATGCCGCTGTTTCCGTGAAAATATTATCTACTCTCTACTAGTAGAAGTAGAGTAGTGTCGTTTCATCTACAAACGGCGGTAGTCGTATCGTCGTATGCCAAACAAAAATGTGAGGGTAATTTTGCAGAGAAAATCTTTTCCTTGTCACTTTCCAATTCGTAGTGGTCGACTCGTAGGATTGACAGCGACAACGCACATCTAGCTAGATCGTATCATTTTACTACCTACCGGTAGCAACGGTAGGTATGCTTTCAACTACCGGTTTTTATTTCGGTGAAGATCACCCACCAGTAATAAGGAGTCAACGGTTGCAAAATACCTACTTTTATCATAATACTTCTATAAAATATAATAAGGGGATATCACCCCCGATATTTGGCTCGAGGACAACTTTTCCGGTACAGATTTTACGTGCCGTACGCGGCAATATTGTCTTGGACAACTCCCGTTCGATACGACGCAAACGCGATCACATATCAAGCGTGCCAGCCCGCCCGGTTCGGCACCCCTCCGCATGATGACAACAAAATCTGTTAGGCTTGGGGTTGAAACGACAACAACAACACCAGCAACATCGGCAGTCGGCAGTATCAGCAACTACGGAAAAAATGGAAAGGTAGTCAAAAATTACTACCGGTAGTTAATCGATAACAATCACACCGCCGTCGTAGAAGAGGAAGATTACCAACTCATGCTGGTTTAGTTCTCGATCCTTGATGGTGGCAACGGATACGGTGAACGGCAATTCTCTGAACGACATCAACGGAGGAAAGCTATCAATGTTCAAAGCAGACTTCAAAGATTCGGTCATCTAATATCCACTAAATTATGAATGCTCTTGTGAACCACCATCCACAGCAATAGGATTTCGGTTTCTCTGTTGCTTAGACAGGATACCTCGAGCTTGGAGTACCAAAACAAGGAGGGAAGGTGTACCTTTTGCGTCATTTATGTAGAAACAATTGTATTGCTGAAGAATACTGTCCTTGCTTTCTCCTTTTCCAATTCGGTCCAGTATTGACTGACAAATGCGTTGGACACGGGAAAAGAGGGTCTTTTGGGCGCCTGTATATCTTCTCCTCCATTGCGACTTGTATCGTCTATTCAATTCTGCAATACCACCTGCAATTGGGATGTTGTAGTAGTTACCGGTTCCGTTCCACTCATCAAACATTTCCATAACCGAGACATACTCACCACGGAGTGGATGGTTGTAGCCAGGATATGGTAATACAGATTGGGTAGTTTGGGGGGGATCAGGTGACGTTACAACACTTGGAGAATGCACTTCTGCGGGGCCGCCATTGTGTACAGGTAACTGTTGTAGCCTAACATTGGCGTAGCCTGCAGCAGCATTCCACATCCCCACGAAAATATTTTGGTAGAGATGATTACTGGAGAGAAAAAGTTGACGGAGATCATCCATGCGTTCATCAATACGTTGTATTGCGTACTGCTGATTTTGGTGCAATTGTTGCTGTACTTGTTGAAGGGTATCAAACCGTGCATTCAGTCCAGGAAGTACAGTTTCCAGAGATGCATTGTATGGACTTGTTGCGTGAGTCAATGAAGCACGCATAAGTTCAACATAGGACTGGAATTCATTGGACTGGAACACTTCCACGCTGGAAAAGAGAGGATGGTGGATGCGATTGGGGTGTTCAACAAAGATGACAGCGGCATCTTGAATAACAACCTCACTCAGGACCTTCATGAAATGTAGAAATCTGGTTGCTGTGACCTTATCGTCTTCTGGTGAAATCTCAGATAGTCCAGTAAAAGCCTGGAAAGTGTCACTCAAACAAGGGAATACTTTCTCCGTCAATGATGTAGGGGGTATGACTGCAACTCTGGGATTATAATGCAGTCCGTCAGCTTCACGAAATCCGGCCTTCTGTCGAATAATCTTCATGGGAAGCTTATTCGAGTATGCCTTCTCGTTCTGTTTGGGATCCCAGTTGCCAAGTGTCCGTCTAAGGTTGTCATCGTCTTCCATGATTTCTGATTCCTTGTTACCAAGGACACGGCCAATGTGCACAAAGTGCCTAGTAGTAATACCTAGTGATTTGCACACTTTCTTGATCGCTTTGGCGTAGGACTTGTCAGATATTCGTTGGGTATGATTCAGTGGGGACCCTCGCCGGGAGTCACTGGCAATTAACAGTTTCGTATCAAACCATGACTTGTTATCCAAAAAGTCAGGAGGATTATCCCACTCACCAGTATAGTGGAAACGGTACATGAGATAGAAACCAAGAGCACCAATGGAGCACAGGTTCACATTTTTGTGTCTGGCCACCCTTCCATACAGCTTGAGGTCTTTGTTGGTCTTTCCAGTGGCCATCTGTAGAATCATTACAGTTACAGGGTGAGGATCCCGGGTTCTCTGAACAGTGGCATGAAGCAGGTCCGACAGTTCTGCCATGTAGACCGATTCTCCACGTAGGATACCGCCTGTAGTGAAGAGGAATGTGAAACGATTTCGGAGGCTTGAAAGGATCGACCTACTGTCGGAAACGCACCCCATTTGAAAGAGAGCATTTTCGATTTGGTCAATGTGATCAAGCGCGCCATATGGCGACATTTCGTGGTCGACTTTTTCATCATAGTTTGCCCTCTTAACGCGCTGTTTCCGACCTTTTACGACCTTGATCAGCTTCTCACATTTGGCCAACCAAACATGATCCTGCCATGAACAGTTGTTTATGTTGTCATCACGTTGATCAGCATGAAACTTTTGAAGAGCTGCCTTGTAGCTCATTATCGACTCCAAACCAAGACAGACCTTGGGATCATCCACTCTCTGGTCCGGGGTCAGAGACGAATATTTGCTGTGGATGGCAATATAATCATCATGGTTGAAACGTGGAATTTTAGCACCTCGTGACGCAGGCGCTTTCTTCTCTCGGAAACACTGGTAGAACATGAATGGGTATATCTTTTCATGTGTGACAGTATACCTGCGTTCAGGACCTAGACCAGAAAACACGACGTCGCAATACGCCTTGAATTCCTCCACCCTTGGTTCGTATGATCTTGCGGTATTCGCTCTCATATTTTCATTGTAGAGCTGATTGACGATCTCTGCTTGTCGAAATCGGGCAACCTCTCCAAACGTCTGCAAAGTGCTTGGATCGATGATGCCTTGATTGTTAGATGAGTTGTTTGGAGACATGTTGGTGCTTGATGACATGCTGACAGGAAGGCAGGAGTTAAAAATGACATCGTCAATGGCTTGAAAGGATTGTAAATGAATGATGAGAACGACGGTAGTTACTGACACTGCGTGACATTTGTGACTGTGAATGTGGTGACAGTAAACTGGCAAGTGTGAAAGTGTGAGAAAATCAGATACGGTAAAATATTTTTTAAACTTCTTCACAGTGAGAGGTATGTAGCAGTTATGATACTCGTACGATACGAAGTACGAAATGATGCATGTTGTAGCAAAGCGTCATCGCACCTAAATGAACTGTTCGCTTTAAAATTGTCTGGATGATATCGTTAAATGATTTTATTAAGAGGCGCCACCACATGATAGAATAAATTTTGTTTATCGGTACCAATAAATGCATTTTACTTAATGGTCGATTGTCTGGGAGACCCTCCTGTTCCGATTTGTCTCGTTTTATTTTGTTGTCCCAGCCAAATTGGGTATGGGATAATAAAATAAAACAGTAAGATATCGCCAACAATTAAACTGTTATTTAACTGTAAAAAAATCTGAGAAGAACGAACGCTAACAGCTTTTCAAGTCGCTTGTTGGTATCCTGACACTCACTAACTGTAAATGAAACGATAGTCATTATGTGAACGCCTGTTTCCGCTCTAACGGTTCACAAGTATTACAAGCTTTGGCCCTCAAACTGCATGCAACGGATCGCCAATCCCAACGACCAATTGACTGTGAAAGAAAGAATTGTCAACAAGATATCCCCTCGCATTTCTATTGTGTTTTATCGGGACGTATGATACCGTCATATTCTCATAAAATATATGATTATCGGAGGATCAGTTTATCATTTGGGTCATCACAGTTTATTGAAAAGGTATGTTTCCGAAATCATGATACGTTCCATGATAAAACATTGACAAGACAAAACGCTGACCTTGTTCATCTCTTCATTTTACTTATGATCGGCAGCTCATCCGACCATGAAGTTCTCCTCGATAACTCTCCTCCTCCTTGGAGCCAACACACTTGTTAGCGGTGAGCAAAAGGTCTCGCGAAATAAATTGAATGTTCGTGGTCCTACTGAGGAAAATGGTCGTCAGCTGTCTGGCAAAAAGGGCGGTGGTACAGGCAAAGGAGGCAAAAAGGGCGACTGCACCGACGGATACTCTGTTATCTCGTCTTGCGATACCATTATCGATCAACCAGGACGGTATGTGTTGGAAAAGAACCTCAAGTGCGCAGATGACGATAGTTTTGGAATCCTTATTGAAGCCGACGATATCCGCCTTGACTGTCAAGGTAACCAGATCATAGGAGGTATTGATGGAGACATCGGGATTGGCATTTCTGGCGCCAACCATGTGAGTGTCGCAAACTGCCACGTGCGTAACTTCTTCCTGGGTCTTTTGTTCACACCTTTTGTGGGTAATTGGGACGATATTATCATCGAAGATTCCTCCTTCAACAAAAACTACATAGGAATACGTATTTTTGGTGACGAAAACTCTGACAGCAATAGATACACGATTGTTGGAACAGAGGCCCTGGAGAACGATTTGGATGGTCTTCAAGCTTACGACTCGTATGGAACAATCGTGTCATCGACTTTCAGCAAAAACTTTGGAGTTGAAGATGAAGAAATCGAATTGGCTGGTGTAGGACTATACTTTGAGTCCCAGGATTCCGACAGCAGCGCTATATTGATCGATGTGAAGGCCAACAAAAATGGCGGTGGAGGAATCCTCACCTTCGGCACTTCGGCTGAAGTGCAATCCTTTTCCTCGGAGTATTGTGGCAACGATGAAGCGAGCTCCACTGACTTATTGCTTTATGGAGATATTGCAGTTGACGGCGGTCCTCTCGTTGCTCAAGGAAATACTTGTGGAACAAGCTTTCCCATGATGGTTGGAGGACGCGATGTTTGTGAATGCCTTTGCAAAGGCAAAAGCAAGTCCAACGGAAGTTCTGCTACAGGTGGAACTTCTGCGGGTGTCAGTTCTGTGTCGTCTGGGAGCAGTCGACCGCGGGCGATTGCTGAAGATGAGACTAGTGCGTTGTTGTCCAAAGGCCTCAAATAAACTTTTGTTCCCAAACACCAATGTCCGTGAATTGTTCGTTGAATGTCACAAAAGGTTGAAAATGTCTGGCAACAAAATGAAAAATACACTTTGAGCCGCAAGCTGCGCCTTAATAGTAAACCATCAATATTTGGAACTGCGCATGTTTATTGCATCGATGATTGTGAAATAGGGATTTTTGTCCTCCTGAGTGGATCACCTTGTGGTGGTAGGTGTACATAACCCAGTTTTGTCAGAGCCTCGGGAACTAAGAATCCAGAGATGCCGATCTATCAGTGCAATGGAAGAGGTAGTACAAACTACTGTCGTCCCAGCGGTGATACAAGCTACTGCTGTCGTCTTCTTATTCATGGCATCATGCAGAATCGTTGTTTGATCGGACTCACCATGTTTCTCTCAGTAGGAAGAATACTTATGTATGATTCCTGCTGATAGAGTGGTGGTGGCTGGTGGGCACTTAACATTTCTGTGGAACAAGAAATGGCATCATCATAGTAAGTCAGCCGAGTGTCTACCGGTAGAGTGCAGCGGGACGGTACCATTTCATTGTTGGAAATTCCACTGATGCTTGACATGGAAGGCTTGATAGCTGCTCTAGGTAGAGTAGGGATAGAGAAAGTTTACTGTTATAGTTTCCCAAGGTGAAGAATCCGACGACCGTAGGTACTCCATATATTACTACTAGTACCTACCATAATACCGGTACTATAGTACTGTACTACGGTAGGTATGACCCTTATCATGCAATGAGAGCAACGTAACGTATGATACTTTGAGAGTAGTACTACCGGTGATACTACCGTACGCACGCACGAGATTGGTATGCACAGAGATTATTTTTTTTCCCTACGTCCTACGTCTGTCGTTGCTTGTGGTGTTGCTTGTTTTTTTATTTTGCAACACCATTGTTTTCAAAGTCTTTTTATCATGGCAACTGGAACATTAGAAGATCGCATTGTGGCGTTGGAACGGAAACAGTACTCGTGTCCTGCCGAAATCCAAGAGGTTGACGAATCGATGCGACGTTGTCGACAAGAGGTGGAACGTCTAGGACTGTACAGCGTCAATTGGAAGTGGGTGCCCGAATCGTATTACGACTGTCCCTTGACACAACGGGCCAAGATTCTACAAGCACCGTCCACAGAATTCTTGTGCAAATCGCTGCTGTTGGAAAACAAAAAGGCGACCAACAATACCGTGGATTTCATTTACAATCCCCAATTCGTGTTGGTGGTATTGCAATACGACGCCGAACTAGATACAGACCTCTTGACGAAATCCGTTCGACGGCTGACACAGTCCGTAGAGGATAGGTTGGATGCGTCCCACTTTGATTGGCGAGTAGCTGATGCCAGCGACAATGACCGCATCACTGGGTATCAGTTCAATTCTGTCACTCCCTTTGGATTGTTACAGGAGGTCCCTATCTACTTGAGCAGCACTGTAGCCAAGTTGGGGTACTTTTGGATGGGTGGTGGACAGTGAGTTTTCTTTCTATCATTGTTGAAATTTTCACTATCACTCGGGCAGCCACGTTTTTAGTTTCACACCTGGCACTTGACCGTCCCTCATCTTTTGTCAAAATCGTTGTTGGAGTCATGCTTCCCCTCACACTCTTTCTGTCTCTCCTCAATTCTCTCTCTTTTTTTTCAGCGTACATTTGAAACTAGGAATTGCAGTATCTGATTTCCTAAAGGTCAAGAATGTCAAAGTCATGGATGTGAGCGTCGAACGTACATCCGTATCTCCCAGTGAGAACGTTGGCGGCGCAGCATAGCAAACGACTTCTGATTTTTATCAAGGGTTTTTTGCCATTTCCCAGTGACCAACCCGAGCAATAGGATCAATCTAATGAACTGTGATTCATGCAGGCAAATGTGCCCAGATATCTTTTATCATTATTAGAGTAAACACAAACTCAGAAAATTATATTTTCGAGAATTGGAGCAGTCTCTCTTCCAATATTAAGCTTGACTTTCCTTTCTTCCTCGCAGCTAAGATCAAAGGGTGAGAGAAATTTAGTTCCAAGCACGAGTTCATGTCATCACACACTCAGCAATAAATAGTGGAATTAACAATCTCATCAGACAGTAAGTCGTATGCACGCTCACACTGTTTCCATCCCGAGGAACAGACATCACACAAACAGACTCACACCTTTCGTAGATGCACAATTTCCAAAACAGAAGTCAGACATGTGCGACAGTAGACAAACCTCCAGCTCACGCGTCTACACACCCATACTTGGATGAATTTGTGTTTCCGAGGACATGATGATCGGAGCAGCTGACTTTTTTGTTGTATACGGACACCAATCGACCTTGTTACCAGATTCCTGCAAATGAACTACCAAAAACAGGACGGTTTGATCATGGTTCTTAGAATGGAGGAAGCGCTACCGGTAGCTAAATAGTGACACTGCCTTCTGCGCTTCATTCGAGTTCCCTACTATCTACTACGCCAGGATAATACGAGCCTGCTGTGCTTCGTTTTTGGTCACGAGACGAAAAAATGAAGCCTGAAACACTACTACTCCGTACTCCGTATCGCCTGTACGGGCAAGCTAGCTAGGGTAGTACCGGAGTAGAAAACATTTAGGTACAGTAATATCGCATACTAATAATCAAATTAATATATATTTATGTACATGGATGTTCTATGTGAAAAGAGTGCCGTAGTGGTAAACGACTTTTTGCACCCCAACGGCGGTTGACAAGATATTCCGATAACCGCAACAGCTGGTCATACTACTACCAGAAGAACGCTCGCCTTGCAAGTCCTCTTTCTGATGAAAGTTTTGTTATTAAATCTTGATAGCATTGCTGGGGTGTTAGGGTTGGGCTGTCTCCACTCTAACGGCTACCGAGCAATTTCGGTCGCTATATCGGATCGCCAATTGGATCACTCCTTCGTTTTTCAACTTGGGGTGTATATCTGAATTTCCGAATGCTGTTTACTGTTACCTTTGCTCCCGTCGACTACTCTCATAAAATATACTACGGTATTAAACTTTCGGATAAGCATTATTTTGGTCATTTTCTTGAAAAGGTATATCCGAAATTCCATGTTCATTTGCCTGACAGCAACGAAAAGTCAAAAAACACTGACCATGCTCATCTCGTCCTCTTACTCCTAACGATACCATTGTGTCGGTAGGCCATCCCTAAAATGAAGTTCTCCTCGACTGCTCTGCTCCTCCTTGGAGCTGCGACACATGTTAGCGGTGAGCGAAAGGCATCGCGAAATAAAATGACTGTTCGTGGTCTTCGTGATGGCAACGGTCGTCAGCTGAGTGGCAAAAAAGGCGGCAAAAGGGGCGACTGTAACGAAGATGCAACAGTCATCTCGTCATGCAATACCGTTATCACTCAATCTGGACGATATGTCTTGGAAAAAAATCTCAAATGCGAGCAATCGGATGTATTTGGAATCGCACTTGAAGCGGACGATATCCGTCTTGACTGTCAAGGTAACCAGATTAGAGGTTTAGGATTTTCTGAAAGTTGGTTCGGGATTGGCATTTCTGGCGCCAATCATGTGAGCGTCGCAAACTGCAAAGTGCAGAACTTTTTCGTTGGTCTTCTTGTCGATCCTACTGTTGGAACTTGGAATGATGTGATTGTGGAAGATTCCTCCTTCAATAAGAATACGTTTGGGATGGTATTTGATGGCGAAGAAGTCACTGACAGTAATAGCTATATAGTCTTGCACACTGAAGCCAAAAAGAACGAGGTTGATGGATTGATAGGTTTCCGTGCAGATGGAACGATCGTGTCATCGACATTTAGCGATAATGGAGTTCGGGATGATTCGGATGGTGTTGGACTATACTTTCGATTCGGCAGCAACACATTGATCATCGGGGTGAAAGCCAATAACAATATTGCCGGTGGACTACTTACTCTCGGCGATGAACTTGGTCTTTCGACTGAAACGACAGCCGTTAACTCAGAGTTTTGTGGCAATCCTGCAGGAAACATAGAATTTTTCTTTTCTGCAGATATTTTCATGGCCGGTTCTCTTATCGCTCAAGGAAACACTTGCGATACGAGCGAACCCATGATGGTTGGAGGACGCGATGTTTGTGAATGCCCTTGCAAGGGCAAAGCAGCGGCTTCTTCAGGTGTTGGATCTTCGGCTGCAACGGGTGTAAGCTCTGTGTCCCTCGAGGACAAGACCAGCCAAACTTTGTTGCTTCGTACCAATGAGACTGTTGCTGCATTGACCAACGGCCTTAAATGAAGTCCAAATCTTCAACTTCACATCCTCTGAATCGTGGTTCTTGACAAAAAAAAATCGAACATGACAATAGGAAGCGAACTAACAGCAAACACACTACATTCGAGCCTCCGCACGAACATGGCAATGCTTCTCTACTAGCTAGGAACTAACAGTTAAAAAGAACAGTTAGCGAGAACGGTAAAACTAGTAGAGACTACTGCAATCACAACAGAATCTTTAATTTTCGTCACTGGTTAGACTAATACCGTAGTACTTTTGTAGTATACGACTGTAGTACTATAAAGTGTATTATGATACGTATCGCCGTTACTCTATCGGTAGTTGACTGTGAGTACCAGTATCATGTTAACAGTAGTAATAAAAAGTTTTCACCCCAACGGTCGACCAGATATTTCGACCGACGCAACGGTTCGTCAACAGTAAACAATGAAAAGAACGAACGCTGCGCCTTTCAAGTCGCGTGTTGATATTGAGGCCTGATGAAATGATACTCATTATATGTGAATAACTGTTTCAGCTCTAACGGTAGACAAGGAGCACTTAGGGGGCGCTAAAACGGATCGCCGATATCAATTGAATCAAAGAAGTGTCAACAAGATATCCCTTCGCATTTCAATTGTGCTTCTAATCGGAACGCTCTCGTCGAACACTCTCATACTCCATTTTCGGATCGCTTCTATTTCTGAAAAGTTTCTTGAAAAGGTATGATTTCCAGAATCATGATACGTTTCATGACAGTCTCAGTCAAAACGCTAATCTTGTTCAATCTCATCTTACTCCTTAGGTTACCATCGTACCGGCAGTTCATCCCATCATGAAGTTCTCTGCATCTGCTCTTCTGCTCCTCCTTGGATCCGTCTCCTTTGTTAGCGGTGAGCGAAAGGCCTCACGAAACAAAGTGAACGTTCGTGATCTTACCGAGGACGATCATGGTCGTCAGTTGTCTGGCAAAAAGGGCGGTGGTACAGGCAAAGGAGGCAAAAAGGGCGACTGCACCGACGGATACACTGTTATCTCGGCATGCGATACCATTATCGATCAACCAGGACGTTATGTTTTGGAGAAGAACCTCAAGTGTGAAGACTCGGATTTTTTAGGAATTGGGATTGCAGCAGACGATGTTCGCCTTGACTGTCAAGGTAACCAGATCATCGGAGGTATAGATGGAGACATTGGGATTGGAATCACCTTGTCCAATCATGTTAGCATCGCAAACTGTCACGTGCGGAATTTCAATTCTGGTCTTTTTGTCAGCACTTTCTTTGCCGGACCTTGGGACGATGTGGTCATTGAAGATTCCTCCTTCAACAAAAACTTCATTGGGATGACATTCTTTGGTGACGGAAACTCAGACAGCAACAGATACACAATTGTTGGATCCAAGGCCCTGGAGAACGACTTGGATGGTCTTCAAGCTTTTGACTCATATGGAACAATCGTGTCATCGACTTTTAGTAAAAATTTTGGAAGTGATGAAATCGGAGTGGCTGGTGTAGGAGTGTATTTTGTGTTCGGAAGCGCTACATTGATCGATGTGAAGGCTAACAACAATGGGGGTGGTGGAATCCTCAGCTTTTCCGCTGAAGTGGCATCCATTTCCTCGGAGTTTTGCGGCAACGATGAAGCGAGCTCTACTGACTTATTGCTTTATGGAGATATTCTAGTTGACGGCGGATCTCTCGTTGCTCAAGGAAACACTTGCGAAACGAGCATTCCCATGATGGTTGGAGGACGCGATGTTTGTGAATGCCTTTGCAAAGGCAAAGACAAGTCCAAAGGTGTTTCTGGTACAGGTGGAGCTTCTGCAGATGTCAGTTCTGTGTTGTCGTCTGGGAGCAGTCGACCTCAAGCGATTCCTGCAGATGAGACTATTGTGTTGTTGTCCAAAGGCCTCAAATGAAGTGTTGTTCCCAACCGCCGTTGTCCGTGAATTGATCGTTGAATGCAACAAAAAGTTGAAAATGTCTCGTTACAAATTGAATAATCACGCCTTACAGTTAAGGATGAATCCTCTAGGTAGCTAGAACCTGAAATAGCATGATCTCATTCGGAAAGATCCTGTGAAAAAGACTACGGTGCTATGATACCCGACCGTTGATAATTGGAGCTGCGTTTTCGTACGAGTAGTACGTTTTCGAATTCTTAACAACCCGAAATTCACTCGTCGTGATGTCGTGTGATAATGGTTGGAGAGTTTGGGAAATAATAGCCCTCCTGGCTCCTGGACAGGGGCGGTAGGAACGAACGGTATGATAAAATTGGTACTACGTATGATACATCCACGCATCCTACCGCACTATTTTTTATGTTGTGCCGGTATTAGTAGTAGGATAGTACCTACTAGTTAGAGTGTAGAGTGTGTTGTTACTCACAGTCAGTTCATCCTTCTTCGTCTCCTTCCATTCACATCATCATCATCACACATGCAACATCAATCATCAAGGATTCCCACTCTTGTTTCTCATGATGAAATAAATTGTCATCTCTCCCGTTGATACCCTTTACCCGTTGTTACTACTGCTGCCGCTATTGCAATTATACCCATTCCATTACTACCTTATAATATATTCAATGCCTTGCATTATAGTGACCGGTCATCCATCATCTGGCAAAACGACTGTTGCTAACCTCTTGAAACAACGAGCCTTGCAACATGAAGCGATTGATGAAGTAATCTTGATCAATGAAGAGTCCGAGTTCGGTGGTGGTGGTTATCACAACAACAACAACAACAACAACAACAATGATAACAATCCAACCTTTATTACTACTACTCGAACGAAACTGTTGGAAAACTCTACAGCTGAAAAGGCTACACGAGGAGCATTAAAAGCGGCCTTTGATCGAGCCGTGGGGAGCAAGGTTACTACTAATGGCACTGCCAACAACAACAACAACAGTACGAATGGTGATGATGACGATGCCGATGAAACAACAACGAAACGACAAAAACGGCGAAAACGACGATTGATCATTTTGGATTCACTCAATTACATCAAGGGATATCGGTACGAATTGTGGTGTATTTCCAAGGCAGCACAAGAAGTACATGGAATTCTGTGGGTACTCAACCAACCAGACGTAGTGAGACAATGGAACGCAACTACCGGAGCGTATTCTCCCAAACTATTGGACGAACTGATCCAACGGTACGAACCACCCGACGAACGAAATCGATGGGACCGACCCCTCTTTACGGTAGACCTAACAAGTGCACATGATAACGAAAAGGCTGCGAATGAGACTGCAGCTACCAACTCCTCGATGGAAAAGGATCCCAACATGCCAAATACTTCATCTACCGATCAAGTGACTATGAAAGCGCAACTGCTGCAACAATCTGTCTACAATATGCACAATTTGGGCGATGCTCTTCAAGGGAATTGTACTCCTACTGCTGTTGCTGCTGCTGTTGTTGCTGCTGCTGCTTCTGAAGCAAGTAATGACACCATGACAAATACTACATCCGGAAAGCCTGTCAAGAGTGCCTTCAAACGAGCCCCCAAAAAGAAATCGTCGTTGCTGTTGCAACAACCTGCCACAGATGCAACAATGTCATCCGAAATGGCAGCAACAAAATACGCCTATACACCAGATGATTTTTTGTTGAACAACAGCAACAACGTCAATGTCAACAGTATGGACGCTACCGGTAGTAGCAACCCTGTTTCAACGAACAAGTCAAAGGTTGACATGATCAAAAATGATGATTTAGTACCATCATCATCTGCTCCACCCAAGACGTTGGAGGAACAATTGGATCACATCCTCGACGTTCTCTTGTTAAAGACCAAATCACTGAAGGAAGGCATATCCACACAGCAACATGTTCCGGGACAAGCCATTGGATGGAAAGTACAACATCCTCCCACTCACTGCCAGCAATAAATAACAAATAAAATAAAATCATTTGTAGTTGTAGTAAAAAACAAAGATTCCGACACAATAGCTACTCTCTCTACTCTAGCTAGCAACTCTAAAGTAGAGTAGAGTAGAGTAGAGTAGACCAACCATAAAAAACAATAATAATAATTCGTTATAGTATTCACAGTCCATCAATTGTTGCATGACTGGTGTCTGGTGTCTGGTAGAAGTTATGCCGGTAGTTAACTGAAAGTATGATAGCTGTGAGATTCCAATGGCATGCGTACGGTCCAACGAGTCATTCTCAATCTTCATCGGATGAGAGATGCGAGGTGCAAGGACAGGCCATATTTTTTCGTGGACGACCTAAACTACGCATTATGATGATACTACCGTTGGCACAGGAACAACCAACTCTCTCCTCGGTTGTTTCCAATAGCAGTTTGGTGGTAACTGTAAGCACACTACTACCTGCAGTGGTGTAGATAGTAGATGGACCATTTGAATTGGTTGGTCTGTAAAAATCAAAAAAATTAAAAGAGGTGACAACAACAACAGGATGTTCGGTTGGTTGGATTTTTTTTGTTGGGGTTGTCTGTTTCTCTCTACCTTTCACTACTACTGTTAATAAATTGACCGTGAATGATCGTCCTTTGTCAGTCTGTCGACTCATTCTCCCCCTTTTTTGTGTCTTTGGTTCCTCATCACACGCCAAGTTCTTCTTCTTTTTTTTCTTCATCATCGTCCTTTACAGGAATTTCGGCGTTGACAGTCGTTTTGGTGGTGGTAGTAGTAGTAGTAGTATAATTTCACATACAACAACAACGCTGTGAAACTTCTTCGGCTGCACTGTCAAGATGGGTGATCGAAAGATGACCCCCAAGGGACAAATGTCGCGGGGTGCCAATTCACAACCGGGTAAGCTTACGAACATTTTATGTATGATGAGTGACAAAAAGTCGTGGTTTGTGGTGATGGACGTGAAACTTGTTTGTTTTGACAATTTATTTCTTTCTTTCTTTCTTTCTTTTTTCGTGTGTGGCTGGTTTTGTTTTGTTTTGCATTGCTTGTTCCCTCTTTTTTGGTGGGTTTCAGCCGTCATGATGATGCCACCCCATATCCGTGCCACGTTCGTTCCCAATCCACCATTGAAGTATCTACCACCTATCAAAAAGAAAAAGTTACCACCCATGACGGGTGTCTTTCAACTGTTGAAAGAATTCGAAAACACGCCACCACCGCCTCGTAATATCGGTCCGACACCCAAATCGATCAAGGAACGAGCCAAAATGGAAAAACAGAGACGTGTCCAACAGGAACTGGAACCAACCATCGAAGAATATCGCAAGTTACAACGAGAATGTGGTGGAATCTTCCATGGGATGAACTGTTACAACACGTTGTTTGTGGGACGGTTGGCCTACGAAGTCACGGAACGGAAGTTGTTACGAGAAATGGAACACTTTGGTCCCGTCAAGGATATCAAACTAGTGACAGATCCCGAAACGGGCAAATCCAAGGGATATGCCTTTGTCGAATACGAAAACGAAGAAGATATGAAGCGTGCGTACCGTGCTGCCGATGGTATGCGATTGGAGGGACGGTCCATCGTCGTCGACGTCGAACGGGGTCATACCGTCCCCACATGGTTACCACGACGACTGGGTGGTGGTTTGGGTGGGACACGGATAGGTGGCAAAGACAAAAATGTGACAATACCGGGACGGTACGATCCCAGTAGACCGGAATTGTCGCGTCCGTTGCCAATGGCTCCGCCGCCGCCTCCAATGATGATGGATGGACCGGTCGGAGGAGGAGGTCCACCACCACCCATGGGAATGGGCCGAGGACGAGGAGGTTTCGGAGGAGATAGAGGTGGTTTTGGTGGTCCCTATGGAGGACCACCACCACCCGACAATTATGGACCCTATGGAGGAGGTGGTGGTGGTGGCGGATACGGTGGTGGACCACCACCACCCGACAATTATGGACCCTATGGAGGTGGTGGTGGCGGTGGATACGGTGGTGGACCACCTCCCGATCGAAGAAGACGACGATCCAGAAGCCGCAGTCCGGACAGGGGCCGATATGCTCCTCGTCCTAGGTATTAAAATAATAATTAACTTTAACTTGTCACAAACTTTGCTGACACTGACGATATTCTTATAATAGGTAGTCTACTGTACAGTAGTATGCTGTCTTTTCAGTTTGAACAAAAAACGAGACGACGAATGTCTCGATAAACTGGAGAAGAAAAAACTGCTGCACCTTTTAGTAGGTTTGTGCTCGCAAGATGATTTTGAAAGCGTGTGTATTAAAGAATAATCTCGAGAATATATCCCATCGTACAAATGGAACATATCATTTTTACTGTTATACCGTAGAGTAGCTACTTGTCTTTGTTTTCATGTATTTGTTTGGATGGTGGCATTTTCAGACTCTGAATGCACCGTTCGTTTCGGAGTTGAGACGACTGCTGAGTTGTCCCATGAGTAACGTCCAGTTGGGAGTTTTACCCTTGGCTCTTTGATCGTCTTCCAGATCCTGAAGGATGGAGTGGATCGTTTCCTTTGTACTTTCCACGGCCTCTACCAGATCATCTGGCTTTCGGAGTCGTCCATACACCGTAAGGATGTCTTCGTTCAACTCCCGCAAGGCTACGACGATATCCCTGGAGGTTGATTCCCTCCCGTCGTCTGACTGTAACAAGATGGGTGGACCGATCAATCCGCATATCCGCGAAAGAACTTCGGCAACAAAAATGGGTCGTTTCCTTGGAATCGGTTCGCAATAGGTTAATTTGGTGGAATGGTCCTGTATCACCAACAACCACTTGCAAAGAACTCCCCGTACATCCTCCTGTGCTTTATCGTTCATGTCAATCAAGCAAATCAAAAACCGGTCCCGGAAGGAATAGTTGTTATGAACGGGAACTGCAGGACGTTTCGTCAATCGTTTGGCGGAACCTTTTCGTGCATTACATGTGGGACACAACTCTATGTACTTGTTCACCATTTTCTGGGTAATGTTACTGTACCTATCCTTCACAAACGCATACGTAACGTTCGGTTTGGAATGCCTGGACCCTAGTAAATGACAATCCCTAATGGCCAGAAAGACCTCTCTCTGGGGAATGGCTAATAATCCTTGGAAAAAAAGCTTTTTCACCTGCATCCCACTTGCGTTGGTGACCACTTTTGCCGTGTAATTTTTCACGACCTCGTATATCCGGTTGTTGTGTTTCTTCAACGATTCTCTCCATCGATCGCTTTCCCCCGATTGATGACTAAAACATATATCGAGCAGATCCTCGTATGCTTCATTAGTGAACTGTTGACTAGCTCTTGGTATAATGGGTGGCTTTCCATCCAAACCATTTCCGTCCAAATCGATGTTGAACATTTCCTTATTGAACTTCTCATGGAAAGCTTTTTCATTGGCATCTACTTCCGCTTTGTGCCCAGGCCGCCTACTTGGATTGTCATCATGGAGTACTTCTTGTGGTGGTGGTGGTCGTTCAGCAGCATTTAAAGGTGATGATTTCAAAGAGGATGCTTCCACATTTGCCCGATCATGGTGTGGCATACGTACAATGTCGGTGGAGGGGGTCAAAGGTGGATCCTGTACGGACATCTTCCGTCGTTTTTTGGAAGCAGGAGAACGATCGTCTCGATGAGAGGAAACATCTTCGCTTGTTTCGTCTTCTTCTCGATTTTGACCATGGTCCAACCCTCCCGTTACATACGTAATGTTGCTGTGAGTATGATGGTGTCGAAGGTTGGGATCATCGACTCTGCGAATAGTTCTTGTTGTTCTGTTTCTTTTCGGTGTGTTGTTATGATTCGAGTCTGGTCGTTGGTACTGGGGGTCACTGTCAATTCGGCGCGAAGCTACTTCCTGCGGGTCGAATCCACTGGAGAGAGGATGCCGCCGGTCAACCAAGCTAGGGAGAGGAGAAGAAGAGGAGGAGGAACTAGTGGAGGCGCTAAGTGTCATGGTTGGAGGAAGGCAGGATGTGGAGACAATAATAACATAAAATAAGAACATAATATCCTGATGATGTACCCAAAAAAAATGTTTGTGCTCTTCTGTACTATCGTTGCGCCCACTCATCAAACTCAACGACTCAACGGTTCTACATCATTTCATAAGATAATACGTAGGGTACCGTATGTCGTACCGGTACTGTATGATACGACGTACCGTACCTGTACTACACTACTACTACGGTAGGTGGTATTAATACGTATTTATATTTTTATATTCATCGTAATAATAAGGGCGTTTCACGTCTAAAGTTATTGTCTGGTAGAGTTATGTGTATAATGAGAAACGATGAGAGACAGAGGCAATACTCGATACACTGTTCCGAACAAAGTGCAACGGTAGTACGACAGTAGAATAACACAAGTTTATACAGCATCTTTTACTGTCATGTCCAACAAAGCAGCAGTTGTCTTGGAGGCGCCACGACGCAAGGGTCGGATGACTTTGTCGAATGTCCTCTTGATACTTGGAACTAGTATCATGACAATGTGTCTTCAAAACTTTTCGAATTATACGATACGTATGCAAAATGGGGACAGTCCCATCACCTCGTTTGGATGCCAATTGGAAGATCGAGGAGTTTCAACAACGCTTCAGGAAAAGATGGTTCCGTTGTATTCTTCTAAACAACAGCCGTTCAACAAGGAGCAACAGCAGCGACGGTTGGTGACTGTTTTTAGTTCCGGATGTTCCCCCTCACAAGATTGGCAATCACAGGCATTGCTCTACAGCCACCAACAACAAAAGATCCCCGGAGAGCTGGTGCGATTGCTTTCTTGCAACAATCCTGACTATCCCCTCCCACAAACCAGCTATTCCAAGTACCGTGTGGTACGAACTCCAGATTTTTCTGTTTACCAAGGTGACGACTACAGTGCTCGCAATCGACCGGCCGGAATGGAATATTGGTTGAATGGACTCAGTCAAGATGATCCAAATCCTCCTTCTGGAAATGACACAGTCATTATGGCAGTGGATCCAGATATGATTTTTTTGCACTCCGATGCCGTGGAGCCGCTCATGAGAATGGTTCGACCAGGATACGGAGTGGCGACAGCGTATGAAATTGGGTCAGGATGGGTGCAAGAAAAAGTCGAATGGCGAGCTTTTTGGTGTCCTCCGATAAATCGAAAACGGAAGAATGAAACAAACCAAGAACCATCCTGTCAACCTCCAACTCCGTCTTCCGATTACAATCCAAGTTTTGGACACCCGCAACTCATGACAGCGGAGGACACTAAACGTCAAGCTAACCTATGGACGACAGTGACAAATGATATACGACGAGGACATAAGGGGTGGCTAGCGGAAATGTATTCCAATGTCATCGCTATGCGAAGAGCCAACATTTCCGTTTCTGTCCAGGACATCATGGTTTCCTATCCAGCGCACCTACACCGACAAGAACCATGGCATTCCTTGCAATGGTACAGTCCAAAACCACAAAAGCGCATAGCGCCATTCATGTTCATTGCACATTATTGCCAAAAATATCAACTTGGCAATTTCGTTTTTGACAAAAGAAATTTTGAATTTTGGAAAAAGGTTGACTTGAACAAATGTAATACGTCGTCTCCAGAAGGATGGATTCCGCCATCGGTTGATGGCGAAACCCAAGACATGATTGCACGTCTAAAGTTCAACTAATCTCTCCTCCATGGACAGGAAAATGTCAAGGAGCAACCATCCATGACCCTTTTGGCTCGAAATGGTTGGTTCATAGATAAGGTGTATTCAGTCGTACACGAAGCACTGGGAGCCTACTTCGAAGAGTTTTGTAACCGCGGTTCTGCATAAGCCCATCATCAAGGTTCTGTAACCCTCTCAACTGGTTGCTCTTTTTTTTGGTCTGCAAGAACTCCTCCACGATGCGTCTGCTCCGTGCTTCACATCAACGCTATTCGATATCCCGTCCAAGTCACCAGACTTGGCCAGCCATTTGTCAATATCGGTCTGGTTGGCGTTCAGCATTCGAATCAAATGGTCGCTTTTCTGCTGGAGGATGGCCAGCTGGTGATCGTAGCAAGATTTCTCGTCAAGACCCATGTTAAAACTATCGTACAGTTTGGTGGTTTCTTTTCCTTCTTCTTTCTTGAGCAACTTCTTGAAGCATTTTGAGAACTCTTGGTTTGCGGTAGCTCTATAACTTTTCCAATACAACCATCTTCTGATGGTATCAGACTGTCGGGGCAAAGTATTCGCTCTTGTAGTAGGAAGAAGAGAAGCAATGATATCCCCTACTTTTCCCAGGAAGATACTGACAAACGCAAAACCGGTCAACATTATATGTGACGATCACGAAAAGACATCGAACAAGATCATTCCCTGTTAATGCAAATACTCGAAGTAGATATCTCATAAGTATGAGTCTTCCGACGGACTCGTACGGTAGTATTACGGTACTGTACTCCGAGTACCTAGTTCTTTTGTTTTTTACGACATACATACGTATCGTATTTTACGTCGTACGGTATGATAGGCGTCCGAAATCCGAACGCTCCCCGCGGGGATTCTCATAGTAAAAAATCCCCGCGGGGATTCTCACCCCTCATTTTGCGCGACAACGCCGGCCGGCTTGGAGCACTCCACGAGCCGGGCCATCCGAGATTCCTAGTAGCGAGTAGCGACTTTTTCACAAAATCTGTGTCGCAACGCATGGTGTCCTCTCCAAGTCCGTCCGATCCCCTTTCTTTCTTTGTTGCCTCCTCCCTATCCGTCCTGTCCATGATCGATCTACTTGGAGTTGTGGCGGCTCCATATTCCGAAGAAACTATGACAAGTGAAAAATTCCACTTTCCCTATGATTCTGATACTGAACGGTCGCCGGATCTCACTTGGTGCTCCTCGTAACCACAGTCACGTCGGTTGGGATTCTATGATGACGGTAAATTTTCCATTTCTCGAAATTTTCGGGCTGCGGCGCAAAGTGGAATTGTCTCCATGATCATACACAGCGATGCATCACCTGGTTGTGTAACGTCACATGAGGGTGCAACAACCACTACGAGAAATAGCTCCACTTTGCTGCTGCATTTATGTAGGAAAGAAAACGTAAAAGATAGTTTTGGGTTGGGTTTTCCACATCGGCAAAACACCTCCTCTCCAAAATCACAAAAAAATATAGAAAGCAAGAATTGTCGCTTTCATCTTTTTGGGCTTTGCTTTCCTTGCTGGTATATCGGTACAATCGGAACAACAGTCAACATGCCGAAAGCATCGTCCATGAATCCGGAAGAGATTGACGTCTCAAACAGTCACGGCGCCAAGAGAGTGTTAGAGGATGATCCATCTTCCTCTAGCAGTCCGTCCGATCTCATATCGACATCCAAGAAGCAGAAGATTGACAAGGATGAGATCCCTGTAAGCGCACCTTCCACAACACCCAACCACATTAAAGGGATTGATACTGGAAAGACAACGATTGATGGGCCGAAGAAGGTGGATCCCACGGAGCTTGCCTCGGCTTTTGCCTTGGCATCACTGGCTAACCTACACAGCCCCAGTACGAGGGAAGAAACGAGGGACGTCAAACAAGGGGTTCATACGGACCAAGCACACGATGGAGTCCGAGTCATGGCATCTTGGGACGAAACTCGTTCTCCTAAGGCCGATCATCAACCTCCGCACTCGCCCGAACAACGGTCTCCAGGATCTGCGGCTGGGATGCTATATACTCCCCCATCTGCCATAACTTTGGAAGATCGCAATACCTCGGGAGGAAGTCGCAAAGTGACGTTTGCACCCAACACAAAAGAGACCTCGTCTCCTGGTACTCCCATGCGCCTTCGATTGGCGGCATCTCGACGTTTGGTAATGCCATCTCATCGTGCACCTATGCCTAACAATGATAATGGAATGGTTGTCAGCCCCCGACCTCATCGAATGTACGGTGGAATGCGTCCTCCCTATCTCCACACCCCTCCTCATATGCCAACTGCCCATTTTCATCATGGTCCCCCACCGCCACCACCGCATCAACATTCCGCCTATCATCACCATCATCACCCCGGTCATTTGCCAAGACCTGGGGCGTTCCACCACACATCCCCTAATAACTACGGTAGTCCAGGCGGAGGTTCGTACTGGCACGGTGGGCCTCCCCGCATGGGCATTCCTCCGCGACACTTGCTTCAACCACCACTAAAGCATCGTTCCGTGGACCCAGTCCCTTCTAAGGTTTACGGCAGCAACCAATGGATTTGCGACTTTTGCAATGTGGCCTCATTTGGAACTTATGAAGAAGCATGCATCCACGAAGAGTCCTGCAAATTGCGTGTCCTTTCCATGTCCTCGAGTGGTGAAGATCGATCTATTGCCACCAGCCGAAGCCGAAGTATGGACGAAGATGCCATTCCTGCCGAAGCTTTGTCATCTAGACTTCCCATCAATGTGAAAGACCAAGACTGGTATGACGGAACCATGTCCTTGGCCATGGACGAATCCGACCATGATTGGTTGCCAGAACTCAACTGCTACATCCGCAAGTGCTGCATTGAAGTCTTTTCGGCAACGCCAGAAGATGTGGCTTGTAGCCGCAATCGCGTCACACTTCAGCAAGTGGGCGTTCGTTGTTGCTTTTGTGCACCCAATGCCTCCTCTCCATCGGAAGAAGCTCAGGAAAACAAGGATGATGCTACTCAAGCACCAAAAATTGATGCGGCAGTGTCCTACCCAGCCACAGTCGGCGGCATCTACGAGGCGGCTAAACGGTGGCATCGAGTCCATGCGGAAGTCTGCCCTTATATTCCAGAAACCGTCCGCGATGAGATGTCTTCTTTGGCCACTAGCAACGTCTGGTTTCCAACCACTCGCCAATATTGGGCAGACGCAGCTCGGGCACTGGGGCTGGTGGATACCAATGAGGGAATTCGATTTGGTGAAGACCCTTCCAAGGTCTGCAATGATGTGAAGCGAATTTCTAGGGTTCCAAGTGGTGAGGAATTTCCACCACATCTCTTTTCTCGTGGAATGGGGTATCCTGTGCCACCAAGGGGATATTATCCTGTTATGATGCTCCATCCAACGCCTCCCTTTGTACACCCGGGAATGGTACGAATGGATCATTTGCAACAAGCGGCCCAGGTCCTTTCCCATGACAATCACATGCCACCACCACCCAATCCTGTTTCGGGACCGGCTGCCCATGCCAATCCAGTATTGCGGCAACAGCACATGAAGTCGTTGGGTGGGCACATTGTCTTCCAAGAAGATATGGAAATGATCCCTCCATACGTGTACTTCTTGATGCGTCAAGTGGAACCCTGCCTGTTCACTGAAGCGGATCGTTTCGTCGCTCGAAGCAAGGGGCCAGTGGGGTATCCTGGGTTTCAATGCCGCCATTGCAATGGCCATGCTGGATTGGGCAAGTACTTTCCTATCTCTTCCAAGTCATTGAGCACCAATTCCACCAGCCAAAACATTCATGCTCATTTGTTGAAGTGCCGTAAATGCCCGGATGTTGTCAAGGATCGATTGGTACAATTGAAAATTGAGAAATCTCGAGCTCCTCGTCTCGAACCAGGATGGCGCAAGATCTTCTTTGACAAGGTATGGGCTCGACTGCATCGTCCGGGGACTGTTGCAGACGTTACTTCATCATCATCATCTTTACGCATGGCGGATGAGAGCAACGACGACAACGCTTCCGCCGTACAAGACGATGATGGTCGCGATCACACAGCTTAGATTTTTCGTACATGAAATACACAATACATACACTTTATACACAAACGTGTCATAGCGGGTTATTTGCATGGTAGGTAGGCATTCACTGTCAATGAATAAAGAACTACTGTAGTAGTAGGAAACAATATTACTTGAAAGTACGAATCATTATCACTCATTTGCTATTCCATTGGATAGTGTGGAATAGACGTCGTGTAAACTTTATTTTCATCGATCAATTTGCCTTCAAACCACCAGTATCGGTCGGCACATCGGCATTCCCCGTGTATTTTGAGACGTTTTTGCCTGGAAAACGATCGACCAAATACCCAACCAAGTAAAAAAAAGGAAAACAAAAAGTGAGCGAACAATGGCAAAAAGCAGTTTCAAACGAAGGAAACGGATTGTGCCAACAGACAGGTCCAGCACCGATCCACTGACAAAAAACGGATGGTGCTGGGTTTAAACGTCGACTTTTTATTATACATAATACTCTTCGAAGACCTTGACACCCATTTTAAAGCTCATGGGAAGCCATTATTAGGATAGCAGTGACATTTTGCCTCTTCCATCCACAAATAACCTGTAGAGCCTCGGGCAACGCCTATGATACTTCGGACACACAACCAACAATTGTTTTGTCATGACAGTCTCATTTGAATTCAACGATAAAATCGTACCTTTTCTTTTCTTCGTAATAGCATTCCAATCTGCATCTTAAAAGTCTAGCACCGATCCTGCCAAATTAGACGAGCATCCCATTCCAACGCTGGTAGTTTTTTGCTTTTCTTTGGATTGCGATTGTTGGTTGTTCGGCCGTCCAGCACCCGATCGGACCCCTCCCGCTGCCACACTCCCTCCATTGTCGGCGTAATCTTCGGGTGGGATGTGTAGCAATTGGATATGCAACTTCCTTCGATCTCGTTTGAATCATTAGATCCAAGCCGTTACTTGGTTCAATTTCTTGGTCGTTTTGGTAATGTTCAAAATCCCCTGCAAGTGTCGAAATTCGGACGGTGGAGGGTATTCTCGACGTGATGCAAAGCCTTCGGTAGACATGACAATGTCACAATTACGGGCCAGTCGCATCCAAGCTTCCAGCTCATTGGTGGGTTTGGTACCATAAATCATTACAACGATCGGCCATGATCCTTCCTTTCGAGTATATGCGAGGAAGAGTGGCAAGGCCACTGCCAGTTCCTCCATGGGTGGATGGTACAGTACCAACCGAATCGCTTTGGTACTATTGTTACCGTTGTCAAAATCATCGTTGATTTTGTCTTTGACGACTTGGACCAGTTTTTGAAAAAGTTTCATCCCTCTGGAGTTACGATCCGAGTATACATTATCGTTGCTACTGCTGTTGATAGAAATAGTGGCAGCGATAAATGTAGATGGATGCAAGAAATATGCCTTTGATTCTTCTTGTTTTTCGTTGTTGTCCTCCCATTGTTGTTCTATCATGCGTCCTGACAGATCGTAAGAATGGCAATACACGTCATGATGACGTGTTGCAGAGGTAGATGGATTGTCAGTATGGATGGCCAGCCGTTGTTGTTGTACGGAGGTTTTGTACTGCCACGCGACTTGGAGTCCCTCATCCGAGACATGTTGTGGTGGTTGAAACTCATCATCATACTCTTCGTCTTCGACTTCATCTTCGAAGTTTTCTTCTTCCACAATATCCATCATCATGGAAGGTTGGGACAATTGTTGGTCTTGCATAGTAGTTATACCATTATCTGAATCGGACTGTTGTTGTTGTTCCTGTTGATTCTTTTTCTGTTGTTCTTGACGGTGTTTCATTTTCCATTTGTCCCAATGTAAATTTCGAGGCAAGGTTTGTAATAGTGACAGTACAGCTTGTTCCGTTTCGTTATGTTTACGGTCTTGAGACCCGTCAACGAAGAAATCGTCGTCGTCGTCATCATCATCATCATCATCACCGTTGGATGATGAATCTACGATTATAGGAACGATCACAAGGCGTTGGTTTTGTGATATCGCCTGTGAATGAGTGATGTTCTTTTTGTGAGATCTCTGTTTTGGTTTTATCTTTTTCGTTTGATTTATATATAATATTGTTATCTTTACGTACCTCGGCACACCAATACTTGAGGAGCGATTCGGCCAAATCGGTCGTGAATCGATCTTGTTGTAACAAGAGAGCGGTCCCCAATGGTTGTCCACCTCCCAACAGTACATCCCAATCTTGTAATCCGGTAGATGTAAGATACAATCCTCCCTGCCATGGTTTGACTCCCGAAAGTGTCGCAAAGGATGAGAAGGATAAGATGGATGATGACGATTGAGTGTTTGTTGTTGATGATGTGGTGGTGGTAGAGTCCTGTGAACGTTCCACAGCCGTGATTGTTGTATCCTCTGCAATCTTGGTCTTTCGTCGAAAGGCCGACGGCATTTTTTTTAACAGACGTTAATATTGAAAAGAAGAATGAAAAAACAATCCAAGTATATGGTATGAATATCTGTGACGATAGACAGAAGATCTCACAAAAACGTAAAGATGTAGTATAAGAAAGAAGGATTTAGAATACTGCTGTCCTTAGACGGTAAAGAATGGAGAGATACGATGGATAATTTGGGGGACCACTGTGGTAGCGACAACACAAAAGACGGTTGGAACCTTGCATCATGGTCGATCGATCATCGCTGGATGAAGAAAAATCATCCACTACTACTACGGAACGAGAAAAGTGGAAAACTAGAAGAGAAAAAAAGTGATGGTGGAGAGAAGAAGAAGAAGATGATGATTCCGGGAAAGATCTTTTGGATAGATGGGCAGACGGGTTCATTTCGGACAAAGTACAGACCGCCACATGGAGAAGAACGAAAAGATCCCACAAAATAATCTTCGACTGCTTTCTTGCTGCGCCAACAACATACGGTGTACGGTAGGTATGATACCACTCACATGATATCGTACGATACATCCTCCCTACTACCGTACCTACCAGTACCGAAACATAGAGCAGTACAAATACCTACCGGTACTCAATCGACGGCAGCAAGTGCAGCAGCAGCAGCAGAAATAATACGAGTACAACGACAATGACAACATCTTGCAATGCAGCAGCGACAGTCGTGATGGATGGTAGAAGTACTACTTCTACTACTACTAGTAGTAGTATTGTTTCGTCATCATGCGTCTCCTCCTCCCCGACAGAATCCTTTGAGAGGACACATCTTCATCCTGCTTTGGAACGACGACGAAGATTGGGGTCACTACGGACCCTAACACCGTATCATAGTCATGGAACTAGCTTGGACGACAACGGTAACACTCAATCCTTTCTGGACTTTTCAAGTAACGATTATTTGGGTCTGGCACAGAGTCAACAACAACACGATATAGTACAAGAAATCTATCAACAACAACAAGAACAACAACAACAGACGTACCATTCATTGGGGTCGACGGGAAGTCGTCTCTTGACGGGAGATTCACAGTATGCACATACGTTAGAACGTCGATTGGCACAATACCATCAACAACCGGCTGCACTGGTATGTAATTCGGGATACGATGCCAACTTAGCCGTCTTGTCCTCCTTGACAGCCCATGGTGCCATTCTCTTGTTGGACGAACTCTGTCACAATAGTATCCAAATGGGAATCCGAATGGGACAAAGAAGAAAAACTCAAAACCACACACAACAAAAGGAAAATCAATCAACCAACGACAACAACAACAACAACAACGAAAACAACAACAACGATCAAACTACTTCTACTATTACTACTAGTACCAATAGTACTGTCCGTTCGTTTCGACACAATTCTGTAAACGGGTTGGAAACCTTACTTCAGGAAGAAGTATCATCCATATCCACATCCACCTCTTCATCACAACCAACATCATCATCATCATCTATTGTCATTGTGGTGGAAAGCATTTACAGTATGGATGGAGACGCCGCACCGTTGCAAGAAATATTCGATTTGGCGTACCGGTATAACGCTTGTGTCGTCGTCGATGAGGCACATGGATTGGGTGTATACGGCGTACGGGGGATGGGATTGATAGAAGAATACCAATTGCAACATCATCCGTCATTGTTATGTGCGATATATACCTTCGGTAAGGCGGCCGGATGTCATGGTGCCGTCGTATGTGGATCAAATACCATGATTGAATTTTTGTACAACTTTGGACGGCCCATCATCTATTCGACGACGTTACCCTACCACTCCTTGGTCTGTATCGATTGTGCCTACCAAACCATGAGGAATGACACCGGACAACGATTGCGACATCACGTATTGGATCTCGTACAAACATTCCGTCGCCTCATGACAGATCAAGTGGTCGCAACCATTAGGTCTGGCAGCAGTACTGATAGTAGTTCCGGTAGTTGTATTGATTGCGGTGGGAGAATGTCATTGTTGGTAGAATCCCAATCACCCATCCAAGCGATATTGATACCAGGTAATCAACGATGTGTCGATTTTTGTAAGATGATGTACATCCGATCCAATGGTTCCATCCGACTCTTTCCCATTCGATCACCCACCGTCCCACATGGACAAGAACGTGTACGGGTCGTCCTACATGCCTTCAACACCAAAGAACAAGTACAGTATCTCGTATCTATGATCCGACTTTGTCTCATCGATTTACAACTACTGCCGCCATCCTTAGAGATGACAACAACAACAACAACACCGTCACGGTACCAATCGAAACTATAAAATATCTAAAACGAATTTGCATTGCATCTCCAAATGAAGGGGGAAAAAAACGTTTTAAGATGAGAGTGGAAGATAGGAAAGAGAGAGAGAGAGAGAGCACGATGTGTGATCCGAGAAGCAAATCGATGGAGGTTTGATGAGAACATTTCACAGCCGTGGTTGTTGTATCCTCTTCAATCTTGGTCTCTCGTCGAAAGGCTGACGGCATTTTTTCAACAGACGTTGATTCTGAAAGAAGAAAAAAGTAATATACATCTTGAGAAGATCCACAAAAAACCAAGAAGAAGACGAAGAAGATGATGATGTCAAATTCGAAATAGTGGAGAAGACATGGAAGATCTTCTTATCCTTCGTTTCGTCCGTCCCATGTTTTTCTTTCTTTCTTTTTCAAATAACGATCTTTCAAAGGGTTGAGGGAATAAATCCAGAAGCGCTCACAGTCAATGCGGTTATCACAGGCAAAAAAAATTCCTAACTGTAAGATATAAATACCACCTGGTAGCATTATTTGTATGTACGATGGTAGTACCGTAGGCGTATGATAGAACCGAAATACCGTACGGTATCATACGATACGACGTACCGGTAGTATGTTCAACGTATGGTAGCAGTAGTAGTATCATCAATTCCAGCGAGTGGGGGACAGACCAAAAAATCCAACTACGAATGTTGTGGTTGTGGTTGTTGATGATGATGCTCGTATCATATCATACCCTTTTGGGAGGATGACGATGATGTGTTGTTGATGTTGTTGTTTCAACCATCGAACGCATGCAACAAGGGCTCTATAGTAGACTACCAACTGTGGGTTAATCTGTTTGTGTGGG
The DNA here is from genome assembly GCA_019154785.2 of Nitzschia inconspicua. Lineage (NCBI taxonomy): Eukaryota > Bacillariophyta > Bacillariophyceae > Bacillariales > Bacillariaceae > Nitzschia > Nitzschia inconspicua. The sequence goes on from JAGRRH010000023.1 coordinate 286,636, forward strand.
AAGACCATTTCTGTTCGATTTATTATTCAATCGAGAAATCGAGATTGTATTGTGTTCACAAAGTGTAATACAACGTACTCACAGTCAACAACAACTACAAGTAGGATTGATTTCTGGTGGTGGATAGAAATTGAATTGTATATATATATTGAATTGCAAACACTTGTCATGTCACTTCCTGTTGCATCACTTGTACAACGGCGTCTTGCCAGTTTGGTAGTAGCACCAGGATTAGGATCAAAGAAAGTCTCCTCTGGTAGGAGGAGTTTTTTTCTTGGATCTTGTTTGGCAAGATTGACCGCATCCGAAACAGCAGTAACATCAACAAAGATTGTATCACCCAATGTTGTTGTCCTTCAATCATCATGGTTCTCCACTACTCGATTGGAAGATCCTGGTAAATTGGTGAGTGGATTGACATTGGAACGAATCGAAGAAGATCCTACCATTGCAGAATTTGTTCGTGCCAACTTTCAACAACAACAACAACAATCAACAAATGATGAAACGTCCAATGGAATTGTCATCCCACCCGAAATTTTACGTGAATTTGGTATCGTCGACGATGATACTGATACTGAAGACGACGATGAAAAGAAGAAGAAGAAGAAGAGGTATGGTGATCCACGGATCGATGCTGGATTAGGAACGGAGGAACAACAACGATTGAATATTCGTGTCCTCAAAACGTATGTACGGAATCAGGAAGGTTCCAAACGTAGTCATCGACTAAGGATGGACCATGCAATGATTCCTGGACTGTTGTATGGTGGTGATCCGACTATTGGTATCACCTCCTTACAACAATCGTCCAAACTTTTAGTTCAAACACCCTGGTCGGAATTGCAACGCGAATTGGATCGTTTCCATCGACGGTTTGAAAGTCGGGTGTACGATTTGACTGTCTATCATCATCATGATAATGAGGATGACAATGATGATGATGATACTGCTACAGAAGTGACGGTCCATCGTGTCATCCCACGTAACGTCCAACGACATCCCGTTCAGGGTAAGATTTATTGTGCCAACTTTTTGCGGTACCACGCTGGTCGACCCATCCATATTCCCTTCCAATACATCAACAAGGAAGAAAGTCCTGCCTTGAAACGAGATGGGTTCATTGTTCCCGTCCGAAAAGGTCTCGAATGTTTCGTCGAAGACGGTGTTCCCATACCCGACTTTTTGGAAGTCGAATGTACCGGACTCGTTTTGAAGGATATCATTCGGATGGACCGAGTCATCTTCCCCGACGGGGTACGACCCACCAAACGAGTCGACGTTGCCAATTTCATCGTCGGACCGGTACAAGGTGGACGATCGGCAGCCACGGCAGACGACGATCAAGAGGGTGGTGCCTCAACTACAACAGGTGACGATTAGTAGGACCAACCACTGCAATAGTAGTATAAAGAGAGCATAACCTCTACTAGAATGACCTAACAGGAAGTCGAGTGTTGTTTGGACGTACAATATTGTTTGTAATACTACAATGCGAAAAGTACTATCTACCGGTAGTTAAGAGTCAGAAATTCGTAGTGTGTAGTTTTGTTCACTGTCAAGGCTCGATGGACATAAATATTACTACGTATATTCGTTATTCTACGTCGTCGCCAATTAGAGTGGATTATTTCAAATGAACACACCCATCAATGCCGTGAAAAAAGTTACGACGTCTAATAACCGTGTCTTATTACGACTCTCTCTAGCTAGCTACTTTAGAGTACTTGTTTTGCCCAGCCGATGGATGATTGATGAGGCAATCTCCAATCATCATGTTCAATGTACAGTGCGTACAGTGTTAATGGCTTCAAAAACCGTCGCCAGTACGCAAACCACTTTAACTGTAAATAATGTCGTGATATTTTGACCAGTTGGAGATCCATTAATTTATCAACAAAAATTAGCACTCCGACGATCCATCGGAAAGAAGTGAAATCAATGACGAAAGTTCAATCTTTGGTGGCATGCAACACTCCTGATCATTTGAGTGACCGTTTTAAAACCAGGAACAAGAAGGTTCATCTTCACTGACCTTTTGATCCTCTACTAGGGTAGGATCATAATCGTCGATCCCAAAGCAGCCCCTTTCTTTCTCTCTTTCCGCTCTCTTAAAACTGCCTTTCAAAAATTATCATCATCGTCACCATCGTTTTCCGTCCTGCTTTACTTAGACCGACCAAGTGTCAACTGCTAATAGTCGATACGGAATTGTTCACCAGCTTGAATGTCTCGGATGGCAACAAAGTGATCATTCCCAAAACAATCATTCTCGTCGCGATCGGGATTGTCGGCACTCAAGGAGATGGATTGTGGCTCGATATTGACATCACCATCCGTTTCTTCATCCCATACAGTGTTCAACAGGACGGCTTCGTCGAAGGTTTCACAAATGACGAAATTCGTTGTGTTTTGTAGTCTCAGGACGTCCACCCACATACGAACATCACAAGCAAGGTGCCGTGTTTTGGGATCCTTCATCAAATATTCGATGAACTTACGACGATCTTGTGGGCTTAAAAAGGTCGCAGTATTGCGAGTAGTAGATGACCAGACCCGCGTACCTTTGGGAATGAATTCTTTGGCATACACGCCTCGCCCTTCGGGACGGTGGAACTTAACCTCAATGGGTACTCTCCAGGAGTTCTTGTATTCTGTAGCTGACATGAGCTCCATGTTGGGATCCACCGTTGCATGATATGCCCGAAAGAGGGCGTTCCTATGGTTACAGTAACAGAGAAAGAAAGAGAGAAAGAGATGGGTGGATGGTGAGAAAACGAAGTAAATATCATAAGAGCTGCATCGTCAATTATTGCACAATCAAATCGCAATCATCCGTACCATGTTTCCTGGTCGGGAATGTAGTTGTATGCATTGGGATCCTCTGACTTGATGCCTCCTGAATCGACCTTCTTGCAATCCAACTCTTTCGATATACGGCGGATCCAATCACGGTCCCATGCCATATCTCTGGATTTCATCCCACCCTGCGATTGTATTCGGGCTCGCTTCCGTTCCCCGAATGACTTTTTGGAGGGCTGGCTGTCGCTGGCCGAAGAATTATTATTTTCTGAACTTGTTTTGAATAGTGGCGATTTCATGATGATGTTCGGGTTGGGCGTGGTCATTGCCTCGACGGACAGTGTGTTGCTGCTCACGCTAGCTCTTACTTCACTCAACAGGACGAAATTGCGGTAGAAATAAACCACCCCCAACGTCAGTAAGAGTGTCGACAGAAATTGTCGGAAGAAGCGGGGAATTCTTGCAGGCTGAGAAACCATTATATTGTTGCTATTTTTCCCTTCTTGTTGATACAGTGGCATCGGATCTGTACATTGCAGGTTTCACACCTTCCTCTCTAGCTACCGGTAGGTGAGTGAGGATAATAAAGGAGCGGAGAGTGGACCGTTCTCTGTTTTGATTGACAGGGAACATAACATGACCGTAGTTCACGCACGTCTCGTTTGGAATCGTTCATTTCTCTTCGCACAAAGGTATCCTTTCATCCATTGATTTTGTATCATAGCCTCGCGTTACTATACCCGCGCGAATTTTGTTTTTATATCCATTGATTTTGTATCATTGCCCCGCGTCAAGTTCGATACTATACCCGCGAGGAAAGAACCGAAAAATAGAAGAATTCTGCACGAAGTGTGTAACTAACTTGAAACGTCATCCGAGCACCTTAACTCTTGTTACGCTTACGAAGTTGGCAGTACTTACAGTTAATCTTCACCAACGTCATTCCTCGCGCGGTAACGGGCATCTTCAGATCATTCATCGCAGATCATTCACGATTTCAACTGCTGTCCCTTGTGTTTAATCTCCGTTGTTGCTGAACAGACTGAGCATGAAATCCAATACCATTTGCCGACGACCCCGTGCGCGGAAAACCCGTCTCCCTGATCACGGAGGACCTCCAAGGTTTCAACCCCGGCCAACGGTTGTCCACCTCTCTCGTGGAGTATGTCCTGCAGACATCACTGGCTGGTAAGGTACCCGACCATGTACTCGTTGGATCTTCCAACTGTTCGTCGTGCTTTCATACGTACAATTGGAAACTTGGCAACGAAGATGATGTTCATCGCGTGCGGCAAACGCGTGACGGACTGCAATCCTACGCCAAGAGTGATGACTACAGGTTGATTTTCGCAGCTTGCTACCATTCGCATTTTTTTCGTCGACATCACACTTTCGCCATTCGTCAAACCAAAGGTTCTACGAAGGGTGAACGTGTTTGGCTCCTTATTAAGCTCCACAGCCATAAAACTGGTTGGAAGCAATCGATGGGATATTGAAGAAAATGTCCCTTCGCATCCAAAACATTACGTGAAAAGTATGAGGGAAGGACCGGTGTGGTGGAGACGGTTTATCCACAGTTCGTTGACCGTCGGGAGGAATGTGTCGGATACAGGGTCGTGGATCGTGGACTGACTGTGACTCCGGAGGCGATGGTCCAAAAAAGTATTCCGTCCACCGGATCATTGAAGGGAACACAGGATATAACCAAAGTCTTTCACGCTTGATTGGATGGATGGAATGTGCGAGTGTGGTGGGTGGCAGACGCATGGCGTACCGTGCCTGCATGGGATGGCATGCTTCAGGTGGCGAAACGATTGGACGTATCATACGTTGCAACAGGTGGCAGTGGAACGATTCGTGGAAAAGTGTCACACGTACGATTGTATGTATATGAACAGAAACTTCATAGTCAGAGCTTCGTTCCTGTTTGCTTTGGACATGTTGATAACAGCGTACCAAACAACATTGCCGCCGGATGTTGCTGGGAAAAGAATGACACATGTAGACCGAAAACGGTGAGACTGCGATTGACTGTGAGATCCCGCTACTCCCATCAAGCCAGAGAAATCGCCTGCAAGAGCGTGCCAACGGAGAGCAGCACTTGCAAAAAAAACGGAACTGCACCCGCTGCACGATTACTCTCTCTCTAGAGAGAGAGGTAGCAACTTACCCTCTAAATAATACGTAGTACTACGTAGTAGTACATAGGTAGTTGTACGGTAGTAGAGTATGGTAGTAGTATTATATTTTATACGTACCGGTAGTATAATATTTCATTGATTGTGTGTGATGGAATGACGATGTCAAGATTCGTCACCAACACCACCGACAACCACAACGACGACGACAACAGCCAACACCTCGAAATGGCAACGAACGATAACACAACACGAAGCATCAACAACGTCCCATAATAACGACAAATAGCATTTTTTTAAACAAAAAAGCAGAACCATGATGTTGTCACTGTTATCGAACAACACGACCACTGCCACCAAGGCAATATTATCCAAACCAACTGCAGCCCTTCGTCGTTATTATAATATGTCCTCAACCACCAAATCCAAATCGTGCAACAACAACAACAACAGCGTCGGCGGCAGCGGCAGCAAAAGTAAAAGTAAACGTCCTCCTGTCGATACATCATCCTCATCATCATCTTTGGAGGGTATTTGGTACACACCACAACATGGAACGCCTTCCAACTCCCTCGATATGGGGAAGTATGGTTTGAAACGCATCGATTACTCCAAACTGATGGGGAATCCACCGGTGTGGACGTTACCACCGCATCCGCCGACCAAGTCGGTTCAGGAACGTGTCCTCTTCCCGTTGACGGTACTGATCGTGGCTGGATTGGGACTTTGGGCCTATCTCAATCCAGAAGAGGAAGACATGAAAGACTATTGGAAACGTGTCGAGACCGGACAAATCCTAGTCGACGACGACGACGACGAAGAGTGGGAGGAGGATGACGAAGACGAGTGACGTGACCAAGTCAAAAAAGCGCAAACAAACGGAGTAACGATGATGAACGTAACACTGATATTAGTAGAGTAAACAAACCAGTAGGCAGGTAGATAGATAGGTAGGTAGATAGATGAAGAATGGCCTTTTTTCTTTTCGTCTCATCGAAACCACGGCATCCCCTTCAGGTAATTGTCCAAAGATACTTCAAAGTTGGTTGCCTTTAGAAAGTCAAGAGGTTGTGTTGTCGATGTTGATTGTTGCTGATCTTGTTGTTGTTGGGGTGGTCGATACAAGGGTGATCGTACTACCAGGTTCACCCACAAGTGTTCGTAGATATGTCGCAACGAAATTCGAATTTGTGCCGTAATTTGTGGATGTGTCATGACGGTCGTCGTGTTGGGAACGACCGTCCAAGGATGACCACTATTCAAGTTGGGATTGGAACTGGGTGGTGATGCCAAAGGAGTGTTGGTACTGCCACCAGTACCAGTGGGAAGAGTTGCAGTAGTAGTTGTAGTTGTTGTACCCATCATGCCAGACGTAGCGGCAGTCAAAATGGGTGTACCAGTGGTAGTGGTAGTGCCACTAGTACCAGTAGCACCAGTAGTTGTACCTGCTGTTCCAGCCGTGGGAGACAGGACGGATGGAGATGTGACAGATGTGGCAGATGAAGTACGTCCCACGGATGTTTCAGCGGTGGTATACAATACGAATCGCAATCCCGATACCGTTTCGAAATTGTACAAGGTAGCGGCACCCGTCTTGATGAGTTGAACGTCTCCCTTCGATCCACCGTTGTTGTTGCTGTTGTTGTCGTTTTCGTCATCATCATCATCATCATTGGGACTCATTGTACCGCACAGTTCCTTCAACGACAGTAACATCCCATAAATAAGTTTTTGTTGGTCCGATCGTTGGGCCTCCGTCTCTTCCTCTTCGCCGGGAACTTGAAAGTAACGTTTGCTGAACAAAGTCTTGCCGCGACGATCAAAAATCAAAAACGAATGGACCGTCATTATTGCTGTCACTTATGAACAAATGATATGATATATATATGGTGATGCAATATGATATAATATAATGGAATTACAACCAGCCGTTGGTGCACAACAACAACCAAAACAACGACAGCAATGGCATTGTGGTGGTGGTGGTGGCTTTGTGAAAAATGCTTCATCGTCAGGCAAGCAAGAGTTCATCATCATACACTCTCTATCGTACGGTAGTATATTACTACAGCATGTCCGTAATACTACAAGCTATGATACATACGGTAGTAAGACGTATCATACATTCCAGCGAGCACAGACAGACAGACAGGAAGACAGACAGACCGTAAGGGATCTTTGCTTTGGGGGAAATCGAAGATACGACGATGCCTTCTCTTCGCGTTCGCTTGTTGTCAAAAAGAACACACTCCAAGACTGAACACCGTCTGGTGATGACGCACGCACAACAAATGGAGTATAATAGAGCGTCTTGTCAATATCGAAATCATGTTTATTACTACGTAGTATATTTATTGTTGTTGTTAGTATCGTTTTGTGTGAGAGAACTACGGTACTTTACTGTTATTACTGTTGGTAACTCCGTGCTACGAGTGTTTGAGTCTCTTCGCTTTCTTCGAATTTCCACTCGTGACACGAAAAAACAGCAGCCATCTTGAGTTGTCAAAGACACACATTCATCATCATCAGGCATCCATCTATCATACAATTTCTCTGTCTCTCTCCTGATCACCTCCTTGTTTTGTGTTATTTTACTTTTGGGGTTTCTCACCACCAAGAACATCCATTCGTTCTCAATTGACGACTGCCTTGAAGCATCAGCAACACTCGTTTTGTTTTGTACCGAAGGCAAGCACCAAGGATATACAATATTCTATTCAGTATCATTGAATACAGAAATATATCTACTGCAATATAATATTTTGATTTGGAAATCATGACCAGCACTCCGGAAGCCGCCGCCGCTGCCATTCCCGTCAAACCGGCATTGAAACAACAGCATAAAGATGATGATAATGAGGATGAAGAAATGGAAGAACAGGAAGCAGTAGTAGTAACAGATGAAGCTACTGCTACCTCCTCCAAACAACAACAACAGAATGTCAAAGGAAGTCACAACACCAACACCAACAACCACGGCAAAAAGAAAAAGAAAAAAGAGTCTCGTCACTTGAAATGGGACGAGGCCAAGATTCAAGAACACGATCAACTTCGTGGAACTCGCATGAAGATCGAAGAACCCAACACACCGTATCATCAATACGACAGTGGCAGTGAAACGGACGGATCGCTCAGCAGTGCCAAAAAGTATAACAGCAGCAGCACACAAATTTCCTGGGACGCCCTCACCAACAAGTTGGAGGCACATGCGGCCGCCAGGGAGGCATATCCCTCCTCACCCAGTTCTCACGGAGGCAATCATACCGAAGACGATGACAACAACAACGAAGAAAACGAGTCGAAAAAGAAGGACGAGCTCAAACATTTGGAATTCAAGGAACATCGTAAGAGACATTACAACGAAATGGAATTGGTACGAAAATTTCGTCAGGAACATCCCGACGGACCCTTGGCGGACATTGACGTCGACGATCACAACCACCCAAACGGTACCAACAATAATAACGGCAACGACCAAAACAGTGACGACGACGACGAAAATGATGCCGACGACGAAAACGAATAAAAACGACTAAAAACTATACTCGATGACAATATTAAACGAAAAAGTAAGTACAACAACAATTATAATACTATAATGATCACGAGTCCTACTAGCTAGAACCACAATTATGAGCAAGCTTTGGGTTTGTAACTCTCTTTTTTTGTGGTAGCTGAAAGCGATTCACAGTCTCTGAACTCTTGATCATCTGATATCATGGACGCAGTCGTTTCATAGAAGAAAACGTCTCCAATCTGTAGAGTAGTTAAGAGCCCCCCCCTCCCCCCCCACACACACACCCCAAAAAATGTCTTGCAATTGAGAATTGAATTCTCCAATACAGTGATGATACCATCAATGCACTCAACGGCACAATGGGTCGGCGACAGATTGATCTTGATACATTCAGCTGTGATCTTGTACCTTCAAAGTCGTGTCTACCATCATCTGTTGTGACCTTTGCTCATGACTCCACCTCCCAAAAAAAAAACTCGGTTGCATTGTACAAAAGCAATCACTGGAGTGCAGCGTGGACGGTTGTTCCAAAACAATAATGCTACCTTTTCTAGATCCCTTCCGGAGGATCCAGTCTCTGTATTGGATGCAACTGTCGAGGGTATTGCTGCCAGAAAAAGATGGCCTGATTTTGAAATGTGTGAAGAAATGTGATGCCTATGCAACCATTTCCCGAGAGAATCCATCAAAGCTGCGACTTGCTACTTTTTTGTTCTATTCCATCATAAAGGGACAGGACAAATCCCTCAAGCTCTGTAATGAGCATCTGCAATGCTATGAGTGGGTGGATATATTCTACCAGTGGCTCTAGTAATCATGGATACGGATATTTAGAGTTAGTAAAACGTACAAATAGCCGAAAAGTGTGGGTCTGGGAGAGACTAACAGTAACGTTATTTTCTGATGCCTCAACCTTCCCTAAAATTATTGGAGTTATTACCACCACCATGGTACCAGTAGTTTGGTTCCGTACGTCATACCAAGTAATATATTGTTGTCAATGAAATAAAACCGAACGCAAAAGTCACCATTGTAAAATTTATACAAGTCTTCGACTTGAAAATGTAATACGTATTCTCCTCCAGCAGCTACAATCACTACCCTCATCGGGCGGACTGCCGCCCACCCAGAACGGCAACAGTTGATAGCATCTCTGAGACAGTCCTCTTACCTTTCTGCTCCCATTCCTTGCGATTGTTGAGAGCATATGTCAGATATTCATCACTGAAGACTCCAAAAACACCGCAATCATGGAGCTTTTTGGCCAGGGGAATAATGTCTGAAAAGTGAAAAAGAAAGAAATGCTTTAGAAACTGACAAGGAATGCATCTACTATTCTTGATTTCTTTCCCTCCAACTTACAATAATCAAAGAATGCTAACTCCCCTTCATACCAGTTATCCGCAGGATTGGTGTCTAGCCTTCCTTTCTGGTATGCACTGAACATCTCCTGGAACAGTTTCGCATTCCATTTAGAGTAGATATGCTGATATAGGTAAAGCAACAGCCATTGTGAGGAATTGTATGTCATCCATCCCAATCAATTTGTACCAATTGTCATGCTTTCACAACAACTTACCCAGTGTTGCATGGTGTGCACAACATCTGATGCTTGGATCAAATGTTCAATAACAATGGTAGCTCTCCTGTTCACAGTAAGCTCAGAAAAGTCATTATTTGCCTGCTCTGTGAAAGCTACCTCCCATCTTGCCTTCCTAGTTGCACTGAGATCCTTGTCCACAATATCAGTAGCCATGACACAGTTGACTACAAGTTGGCGGAAACGGTTGTAGTCATCGGTGTTGCTGTAGATTGCACCCCTCAAATTTTCAAAGGCAGGGCTCATCTGGAAAAAAGCCAGCAACATCATTTACTGTTAGGAATGAAATTAGATTAACTGTAAATAGCTTCTATGCATTTGTATCCTTTGGTAAACTTACCAGTAATTGCCAAGCATCATCAACGGATTTTTGTTCTGCAATACTTTTGTTGTTGTACAGGGCAGAAATCTTGCTATTTTCATTCATCAGCACCTTATTGGGAACCCCAGGATGGTAGAAATCATGAATCAGTGCAGAAAAAACCACAGAGAACTGGGTGAGGGGATCAGAGGTGATGCCATAGGTGTGGTCATGCAAGGCAGAAGCTTCATTGCCACCATTGTAATTGGCTTCTGTTTCAGGTGCAACAATACGGGAAAGGAGCTTTACTACACTCATTGTTACATGAGCGGCATGGTCGAAGCTGTGGAATGGCTGCAGATGTAACGTAGACAAGCTCAGTTAGGTTGAATCAATTTCAATGGATGATTGCATCTTTAAATAGCCATGTTGTTTCAAACTTACATTTGCACAGTACATGGACTCAATAGAACTGACGTATCTGTGAAGCTCTGTTGCTATCACAGGATGGAGATCTTCTAATTCTTCCTTGGCAACACAAGTCCTTGGATCGAACTTTGGAAGCTTGACAACATCTTGCACTTCTTCAAGGACACCTCCATTACACAAGCTGTGATTCCTACCAATTGCAGTCATTGGCATTTTCATGGACACCCCTTTGACTTCTTCAAGCTTTTTTCTTTTTGCGATGATTTGCTTTAGAAAAGAAGTCAAGATCTCTGAGATCCACTTCACAAGTCGCTCATGCTTCTGTCTGAGAAGGTCTTGCTCTAAGCAATCTTTGAACTGGGTCTGTGGAAACTCAATGGTGCTTTGCAAATCACTTGCATTCTTGAGCCAGTAAGTGCGGAGTTCTCCTATAATCAGAGTATGAGTATGAGATGGGAGGATACTGATGATAGGTACATGTCATGCATCAATGTCTCTTTCATACCTTTTCCCTTTGCTTGCACAGTGTCTTTGCGAAGCTCCACCCAACTTTCTTTTCCAGCTGCTCTCAGCAACGCTGCTGTCTCCTCTGAAATGTGAATTCGATTCTTCTGTCCCGTTGTCTCAATACGTGATGCTGTATTGACTGCATCAGAAAAAGTAGAAAATATCAGATTGGGTATTCTTGAAAGTGTTCTTTGACATATGCACCACATCCTACCTGTGTCTCCAAATAGCTGAAAGCGTGCACTACAAGTTGGACAAGAGCCATGTCAATACAGATTGGACCCAAGTAAACTAGGATGCACTATATGTTGCAAAGACACAGACTTACCGATCTCCTCGCAATACTCCAGCTGTCACTGGACCTGAATTTAAGCCCACTCGAATTCCCAGTTCAGTCTACCCAGGACAGACATATATTCTTAGAATCAAGTTAAAAAGCAGCAAAGACAGTTTCGGTATATTGTCATGCTTACCGTATCTGGACCCAAATTAGTTTCTAGTCTACCCAATACGTCATGCATAACTGCCATGCAATCTCTTGCAAACTTAGCCATCAAGACTGCGTGATCTTTGCGGGGATGTGGCACGCCAGTAACTTTGAAATTGGTCAAAAGGTGAGTATGAGTAGAAATGACAAAAAATGGAGCAACATCACAGTGCAGACTCACCAGCGACGTAACAGTCTCCAATAGTCTCAACTTTGAAGACCTTTCTCTTTCTTGCAAAAGCATCAAATGCGGCATAGAGGGATTCCAATAAGATAAACACCTGTGATGGTTCTCTGGTGGAACTCCAGGCAGTAAATCCAGCAATATCAGCAAACATGACAGTTGCATCTGTGAAGATATCTGCAATCGGGCTGCCGGTTGGGACAACATCGTCATTCTTTGGATTGGCTACATCCAGAAAGTCTGCCATAGCCCCACGTCTTCCATGTCTCATGTTACCAGCATTTTCTTCGTCAACTTGATTCATTAACTTCTCTTGTACTTCCTTTGGAAAGAGACTTGAAACAATTGCATTTGACCTCTTTGCAGATGACAGAAGTTTTTTCTGCCGCTTCTGAACCAAAATGTCATAGACAAGGAACACCATGGTAGTGAAGACAAAGGTACTAGCAACAATAACTGCAAACCAAATTGGTTGTGCGGTATGATACTTCTCTTCAAATTGTACTGTTGGATATGTGTTCATGGTGTATGTACAATGAGATAAGTCATGCTCAGTATCAGTTGGTCGATGGTCATGTATAACTGGGGGGTACCCTTCACGAGACTCCACTGGCGTCATGATGCCTGCTGATTCTGTGAAATTATCATACTTCTTTTCATGCCAGTTGATATTCTTTCCCAGGAATTTCAGTTCCTCTCCTGTTATCAGGTAAGAGAAGCCAGAACTACAGTTTGCATTGATTTCAACAATCACAGGAGCCCCCTTTTTAAATGAGATATCTTGAAAGATCTGCTCCCAGTTGAGGGTTGCCAGCATAAAGCCAACAACCTCAGCATCATCATTGAAGTCATCAAAGATGGGTTCAATGATAATGCCTCTTGGGTGTCCATCATTAGCTGCTTCTCCAAGGAGAAAGTCAAGAAAAATGGCTCTTGAATATTCTTTGACCTTCTTTACACGAGAATCCCAAAGAAGATGGGCAACTACTGGATGCGATGCCAAGTCCATGTTGATAATAGATGAATCCTTAGGAGGGGGAGATACTTGCCATAGTGGAATCTCATATTCATATATGGTAGGATCTGAGTAGTTGTACTCCACAAGGTGACGATGATTAAACCAAATGTCTTTCGTAAGATTGATGGAGTGAATGTGCTCATTGATGGCTGGGGGAGTTTCTTCCCAACCACGATAAAAGTAATCTTGCTTGATCCAGCCTTGATTTTCCTTTGAGTAGGCCTCCCAACCTTCCTTATTTTTTCGAGAGACAAATGGTGCAAACGCTACCATTTCAAAGTTGGAAAACGAAGAAGTAGCCCGAATATCAAAATGTGGAAGGGTTACATTGGGCCAAGTTAAACCACGGTCGAGAGCTCGAGAAGTGATGGCTTTGGAAATGCCATAGATCTCTTCAAATATATTTTCAGAGTTGGCAGTGGCTTGCTTCAAAATCTCTCGAGAGTACGCTTTAAACTGCAATATAATGTGACAGGGGGTGGGGAGAAATTGAGCACAATATTGCGTAACAACTACACAAGTGTTGTTTGAATTTTTACCTCAATTTTCATGGCATTTTGTTCTTCGCTCGACAATAACCAATATGTTACTGCTGACACAGCAGCAGCAGCACCCATCAGAGCAAAGTACATCAGAATCTTGGAACGGTTGATAGCTGCTGTTTCTCCTTGCATATATGTATCCACCGCTTTAATTTTCGATCCACTTTGGTCAGATGAGCAGCTGGCAGTGAATTCTTGGCCAGTGTTTTCAGATGACCCATCATAGCTGGAAGAACCAGCTTTGCTACCCTCCACATCATTTGGATACTCCAGCTCCTCTGGAGAAGAAGAAGAAGAAGAAAAGATGTTCATTTTCATTGTATGATTATAGATATCGTTGGCGATGATTTCGTGTTAACGTGTTGATGACTTGAAGACTTGTAATGATGTTCCAAGGCAGTATTCTTCACCTATGCGCTTCGTAACAGATGCAATAGTTTTTATTTGAAAGGATGTGAAACAGATTTGAGAGGGTGATGCTTTTATTGTGAGGAAACGAAACGGTATTCACTGTCATTTTGCGTTCTCGTAGGGGAGATCGATCGCGAATCCGCAATACAAAGAAACCGAATCCGGGGGGGGGGGAAGCGAAAGGATCCGATCCCACATTATCGCGGCCATTAAATAAATTTCCCATCCTCTATTGATGTCCTTTTCCCCTACGGCAAATCTCAATTCATTGATTATTAGTGACGACGAAACGACGAAATGCCACCAGCAGCCTTTTTCGTGTCATGGTCATAGGACCAACACAGTATTACTGTATTTGCAAAGAGGGTTATGACTTGACAGTGAGTTACTACACGTAGTGCTTCATCCAGAGAACAAGTTCTGTTCGATCGATCAGTGTGTAGCGCAAGAACTTACTGTTGTGGATGATTGTAATGAAACTGTTCCTAACCCTGTAAACAACTCATTCGTCACCATGTCCTAGGACATGCGACGATAACTATCCGAACCAGAGAAGAGCGAAAGAACTCCGTCGCGTCAAGAATCGTATGATACGACGTATGATACCGTACTAGTAGAGTATGTACATACGTACCGGTAGGTATCTTCCGGTAGCAGACGCAGGCGATCTTGCCGTCCGTTCTTGCGCTGCATTTTGAATGTTGTCAACCCTCTCTTCCCAACAGAACAAAACACACACTCTTTGATACCAAAACATTGGTTCACCTGTGAGTCTCCTCCCATCAGCACCATGGCTAGCCACCCCAACAGTCGTATTTTTCGGAATGAGGAAAGAAGTCGAGCTGTACCTGACGACGCCGTACTTGCTGGGTCTGATTTGTGCCATATGCAGCGTGCGGTGAATACGTAGTATAATCCGGAATCTCAAAAACCGACGTAGTAATACTGCTAAGGCTCATGAATCGAAACAAGCAACAACAATTTTTTCAAATATTGCAGGGCTGTTTATGCTGGATAACTCCAAGACCAAATCACAACACGTGGAGCATGCAAAAGCTTTCAAAGTTCACGTGATACTCGGAGGAAGCATGACAACGGTTCCCCGGCTCAACGGCAAGGCTCCGATACGACTGAATACCTTTCGTTGATGGAAAAGTATGGTTTGTCACAATTCTGCAGCTGAAATAGATGACCCCGAAAATGAAATGGGATTTTTCGTGCATGGCTCAGTGCAAGGCATCAATACTGCATTTATGGAAAGACCAGATCGGTGCTGGTGTGAACAACCGGTCGCGGGATGAGGTTTGGCAAAATTCATCACATGCGCTGATGAATATCATGACAAGTCTCACTATGTTGTGATCTTGCGTGGTGTACAAGGCAGAGCAGTCAGACATCTACTTGGTACAGAAAAGAGTAGCTCATTAAGGCCTTTTTAAAAAAATTGTGCTGCAATGAGCAACCAATGACGTAAAATGTATACCCCGCCGAAGATGCAATCACATTTGACCCAACCCAATGCTGATGGCAAGAAGCACAGTGCAATTCTTCTTGACAGGCAACGCCAAGCAGCAACGACACACTATCCCGTATGTATCACTTATCTGATGTAGCATTCATTACGCAAATCCGTCACCAATATCCCTCTTCGATCATACCAATCAATCCATTCAAAGCTCCCCAATGATAGAAGTTGGTGCCACTGCAGTCAGTGGCATTCTTGTACGGGCTACTTAGCAGTGACCAAACAAAAATAGTAAGAACAACACAAAATGCAATGCTGTAGTAAAAGTAAATCAGATTATGACGATTTCGTTCAGATCCTCCCTTGCGCCTATTATGACGATTTCGTTCAGATCCTCCCTTGCGCCTAAAAACAACGTACCTGTAATTTTCGCAAATGTGACGGTTGGACATCCACTGGCTTAGCATCAAATCTTTCATTTGGTTGCAAAGAGAGGCTCGTGCCAATGTCACGACTTTACTGGAAGAACCGCCCTGCAGGCTCCAAAAGACCAGTTGTGACATGGGGCCCCATACCAAACCTCTCCAGTAATTCCAACTCCCGCTCATGAAGGTGGGATCGTCCGCAGAAACACTGGGCAAGCCCCAATAGCAAGCGGTATTCGTTTCAGTGCTTGGAAACACATCACCGGAAGTGGTATCGGACCGGATGCAAAATCGAGACGAGTTGAGCAGCCACGAGGAAATGACCGTTTCCATGACCTCTGGTCGAGGTGGGTGGTGGAACTGTTCCCTCCATACTGTCGTGTTGACAAAGAGAAACGGATAAAAACTCGTCGGGGTAATTTGCGACACAAATGTGTGGTTCGTTCGAAGCTGGTATCGGTTGGAAAATATTTGTCGGTCGTCACGGTCGTCCCAGAAATGAGACAGAATCGAACGGACAAGATTGTCACCCCGCTCTCGAAGTCGTTGACCAATTATGGGATCTCTCCCAACAGCATCAGCGAGCGTCGCCAAACTGTACGCCTCCTGGCAAACCAGCGATGTCATCCCAACGTCAGAAATGTTCATGAGATGATACCGTTCATCGTACAACAACTCGCCGTCGTACATGGGCGAATTGTCCAGGCCAGATTCCATCCGTGCAGCCCACATCGTATTGCTGTTCTCTGGAAGCTTCGCACCATCCCTACTATGAGATGAATCGTAATAGCTTCCCAACGCAATAACACCCGCGGGGCTTAACAATCGCTCGTTCATGAACCAGTCATTCCAATCCAACAGGTCATCCAGAAGAGCTTCAACGATCCATTCGTCCTGGTACTTTTTGAACAGCTCCAACAGGACCTTGGCACCCACGGGTGGTTCCGTGCGATCTTGCGACTTGAGTCCACCTGTGCTCCAATTGGGCACGAATCCGGCGGCGGTTTTTGATTTGACCACCTGAAACAGATTCGAATACGCAATGTCGCGGTTGTCAAGTCCGGCTAAGAGGGATGCAAAAAAGTTGTCCCAGTCTGGAAAGCAGCAAACATGATTGGGTGTAAGAGAATTTTCTATACAAAACATTTCGGTTGGCAGACACCAAGATAGATAGACAAACAGTTGAAACTGTCAACTATTTATAAATGCCACTCACCAAAAATCACATAGGTCCAGTCGGAATTGGCCGCTTTGACATTTCCTCCGAAATCCCAACTACTACTTCGTGAAACGGGCATGAAGGGGCCATTTTCAATCGGGTTGTAAATCAACGTCCACATAACAGCAGCTTGGATCGCCTCTGCCACGAGTGCCTTGCCTTGAAACTTGGTTTGTATCCGCGTCTCTTCGAGACGTCGTTGAGTCCTCATGTGTACCTGAAGTTCATGAATGGATTTTGGCATTCTTGTGGGGTCAGTAAAACCGGCAATGAAGCCAAGCTTTGGGCTCATCATCCCATCTAATAAGTGTATCGTAAGGAACGCGTCGTCTGACATTATGACAGAGTGCCGTAACCATCGGACATGACGTGGGCTCGTGGATATTGCCCGAATCTCCTCGGTGTCCTCTACCATGGTGAAATTCATGACTCCCAATCCTGGCGAAGTAAAGGACAACCCACCAGAAATGGTCTTGTAGTCCCCTGGGCGAAACCATGCATATCTTGGCACGACCCTCAGCGTCCAAACACCATGGTCATCACCATTCGTTTGTGGTTGTTTTGGTTGTTGTTGACGTTCCGATACAGAGATTAAAAATTGCAATTCTTGTTGTTGGGATCCTGTAACGGAGCATTCCATTTGGATGGTCTTTCCGTCAAAGGATATATTGTAGGAACTGTAAGATCTGTCGTAGGCATGTAAATCAACACGGACGACGTCTTTCATGTCTGGAACGGCCAACTCCAAACAACGTTCCGTGTTGTTTGAATGGGAAGATGACATTTTGCGTTTGGGTATACAAAATTGAAACGACACGATCAGACCTTCTGGTAGTTTGACAATACTGAGAATATTGCTCCGCAACCAATACCCCCAGCCTTGTTTAAGACGGCGCTGTAGTTCTTCCCGACGTTGTTCTGGTAGTGG
Organism: Nitzschia inconspicua; assembly: GCA_019154785.2. Lineage (NCBI taxonomy): Eukaryota > Bacillariophyta > Bacillariophyceae > Bacillariales > Bacillariaceae > Nitzschia > Nitzschia inconspicua. The sequence continues at coordinate 304,609 of JAGRRH010000023.1, forward strand.
TAATTGAGGATGGAATGACACATCTGTAGGAACGATTCGTTGGTATGAATCACGGTTGTGTTGATCCTGGAATTCGGTTCCATCTGTTGGAAGTGACGGTGTTGGAGTACCTGTAGGAAGCTGCTGCTGCTGTTGCCGCAAGATTCCCATGGAAGATTTCTGGACTTCTCCATCATTACTACTAGTAGTGCTGGATAGCAACGGCTCTCGCTTCCATATCACTTCCAATGTGGGAATTTCCAGTAAGCGCGACGACTTGCTGTCGTTTTTGTAACAATGTGTTGTAGCATTAGACATGATATGTGCTCGAAGGGGAAAGGTATGCTTCCGTATCGTTTGGATCTTGAGTGGATTATCCCAAATGGATGGCTGATATGGATGATTGTCTCCACAAACGACATGTCCGTCGATCCAAACCCAACCAGTCGACGTGTTGTGAAAGGAGCAATCCAATGTATACCATCCATCTTGATGAAAGGTGACGCTTCCTTCCAACTCTCCCGACAAGTAGCATGCTGATGATGATCCATCGACGTTATCTTTCATCTTGGCCGAGTCCAGAGATATTTTGGTGGTAGTAGTCACTCCAATCTCGGTCGCGTTTCCATGAATCGCCGCATTTTCGTACAGGCGATACGTGAGATATCCGTCCATCGTCACCAAAACACCGGCCATGGACGATGGCGACTCCATTGTTTCTGCGGCTGCTGCTATTATCACTGAGGACAAGAGTCCGGTCAGAACCGTTGCCAAAACAAAACCCATCACTGTCTGCAATCGTTTGCATCCTCGTTTGTTTGTTTTCCTCGATCGTTTCGAAATGGAGACTAACAAGGAATTCATCCCACCAACAATCATCAACCGTTTTCCTTTCCATTCCAACATACTCTCAATTACAGTCTGCGTCGTATTGATTATTATACACTCAAGCGGGGGAAGAGGTAAACACAATCATCAGTGTGCTGTTCCGATTAATTTAATCAATGATGGATGCTGGACAAAAGATTCTTTTTGGGAGATTAGTGCACTGTTCTTCAAACAACGACCCAAACCGAAGAAAGATTTTTTTCGTTTTTGTCGCTCCAGTAGAACAGATGATAATAATGAGGGGATACCTTGACCAGGTAAGAGATGGTTGATTGTGGAAAGATCCGTTCCTGTTCCATGATCGTCCCAACTGTTACTGCAACGAACAAACAAATATTTTAAATAATAAAGTATTTCCAGTCAATTCCAGCTCATGGTACTGTAGTAAGAAAATTCTAGTATTAGTTGAGTTGAACCGTTTGGTGGTGGTTGTTTGTAGCATTTAATTGGACGATGATCATGATGATGATGATGATCATGATGATGACGATTCCTTCTTGCGTCCTTCTCGTTGTTGTTTTCGTTCCAACAGTTGTAGAGCATTGGTCGTCACACAGGATCCCATGACTTGTTGTTCCTCGAAACAAGGTATCGTTCTTCGATCCGACTTCCCCTCCGTATTTGACGATCCTTCGTAATTGGTGCGTGGTACCGTCAAGACATCGTAGGCGTGATGCTGCTCCTCGAAGCATCGTTTGAGCGATGCCAATTCCTTGCCACATCCGGTGGCGACCGCACGACAGGCCCATACGGCGTGTTGTTCTCGAGAACAGGAACTTTGGATCTGTCGATGAATGGCGTCGAGTTCACGGTGATGATCCCGATCATGACTGTCATCGTCCTGTTCCTGTATAATACTACCAGTAGCCGTTGGATTGATATCCTCCTTAGCAACCATGGATTGTTGTGGCCGTAACTGGGAAAGTATACCCCTCCATCCAAAATACTTCATGGTACGCAAGCCGGGCGATATCGATTCCAATGGATCCGTTGTTTGGACGAGATTGGTATTGTTGTTGTTGTTGTTTTTGCCATTGCTCGATATTTGTTGCTTTCGACATTCTTTCAAAAGCTGATCCAACTCGAGACAACTGGCCAATCGCTCGAGACGTTGGGAATCTTGAAACGTGTTCCATTGTTCTTGGAGGGATGCCACTGACCACGATGAAGAAGAAGCAGACGACGAGGGAGACGACGACGAGGGGGAAGTGGCGGTAGCAGCAACTGCTACCGATGTTTGTGTAGGATGATCCAAAGTATGTGACCTGTCGTCGTGAGACTGTGAGGATACCATTGGTACCGATTCTTCTTTCATCACTGACGGTGACAACAGTTTTCTTCTCCCCCGACGTTGGATGATAATGGATGGACAGACAAAACGAACTGGCTTTCTTGTTTGCTTTCTTGCTTGCGATAAGGAGGTATATAAAAGGAATGGATTTTTTTTCTGTTTTTTTCCCCCCTCCAAATGAATCAATCCACGTAAAGAATGCAGCAGATGCAGCAACCGATACGTTGGTACAAGTTTCTTCAAAAAAAACTTGGATTGGTGTACCGAACAAGACAAGACGGAACCTTGGAAACAGATTACTGGATTTGTCTAAAGTAACAGGAGGAGATAGAAGCGAAGTGAACAGTGTAGTGTAGGAGTTTGTGTTCTGGTATGTGTGTGTGTGTGTGTTTTTCACAGTCAGTTGATGATTGATAGAACAAAAGATGAGCGATGATAGAGATGATGTTTGATCCGATCGATCGTCGTGTGCGGTAAATACAACGTGATCATCTCGGCGTCTGATCGTTATCCGAGTCACCGTCAGGGGGAAACGGGGGAAACAATGCGAGATCACTACGACGCATGTACCTACCTACCTACCTACCTACCCAGTACCCTACCTCTCTACCGGTAGGTAGCTGCAAATCAAGAACAGTGGTCTACTACAGAAGAAACCATAATCTAGCTCTAGCTAGGCTTCCACCTGAGGGAACATCATTGTATAGTCGCCCAATGATGCACTGTCTGATAGCAGTATCCGGTAATAATCGATCGTCAATAGGGTGATGCCAGCCATGAACAAACTTTTGTGAGACTGGTAGCTATAATATGGATACGCATCGTCGACAATTATTTTGAATCGCAATTGTCTATCTTCTCCACTGATGTATTCCTTTCATGGAGTTATACTATGTTATGCTATGAGTAGACTTAAGTGAAAGAACCAACGATGTTGTATTCAATATTGATTCTAGCTTCTTTCTTTCTCTTTTTTTTGAAGAAAAAAATGGTACAACTGCCGTCGAAATGATGATCAATTGTCCTTTTTGGAATATCCATTAATATTATTATTTTGTTTTCCTGTGGATGCCGCAGAGATGATCGGTTCACCCTTTTTATGCTCCGACAAATCATGAGCTTCTCCCTTGCATACCAAGATATAACCCATGCGAATAAACATTGAGAACCAAATGAAATGCAACAAAATCAACAGCCCAATCAACACCGCAAAGACGGGTTTGTACAGGACGTGATAAATGGGTGGGATGTACCCATTTTGACAGAGCAGCCACGATTCCCACAGAACGGACCGATAAATGACAAACGGTAGTATCGTCAAGCGGGTTAGCATCCAAACCCACACCATTGTAGCAAAACACATGGCGGTGGTGGCCTTCCATTTCAAAAAGTTGGCCAGCTTTGACAGGTCGACGGGAATGTCGGAAATGTCGTGAACCAAAAAGACCATACTCCCGACGCGAGTGAGTCGGAAAAAGGATGATCCCAGCACCAACAAGTTGGTGACTATATGATGGATGCACATTTCTCGAAAGTCACCCCGGCACGTGTTGGACCATTGAATTCGAATCGGGAATTGCAAGGAGGAGAAGGCACTCGATTTCTTGTTGTCAAAGTCGTCGTCGTCATTAGTGGATGATTTCAATTTGTAAAAGATGGGTTGGAAGTGCACATCAAAGGATAGTTCTAGGAGACTTGTCATCGCTTCCAGATTGTAGGCCGCTTGGACTAAATAGTACCAAATCATGGTTGGTTTAACGGGTTGATGGGGGTAATCCAAAAACAGCGATTTGGTCCCCACACTGTCCGCTGGAGGACTCCAAGATAGCCATTCCCACCAGGGTTCATTCCAAAACAAATATACACCCAACAGGCTGATGGAGGAATGAAAGACAAGTCGAAAGACGTATTCCCCAAATTTGGTGATACGGATTTCATTGTCGGGTATCCAGTCGGCTCCGTGAGTCCGTAGTGCCGCTTGGCGTCCCAAATTGGAAAAGAAGGGGATCAATATGGCTTTGCAACGTCTCAAGATCCATACCAATACCAACAGTCCTGCAATTGCCGTCCACGTGGTCAAATCTGCCAAATCAGTGGATGGGGTTTCCAAAGCGTACTGTTTAGCGGCTTGTAGAGAGGACGGTTGTTGTGTCGACGCCAAAAATTCTTGATAGGAAAGAAATTTGGGAAACAACTTGAAGATGGACCGTGGGACTTTGTATTCCTCAGAAAACCATGCATGTTCCGTCGTCAACGAAGAGGGCAACAGTTGGCGCCATTGTGAACATCCAAGAGGATCACAAACAGTATCGACAGCAGTGTAAGCCCAAGCTATTGGGAATGGCGGGTACTGCGAAAAGTCCACCTCCACAGGTGTTGATGATGAAAAAAATGCCGTCATTAAGGTATTCTCTAGCTAGGTGTGTATGTTGGGAGACTGATCCTGTCCAATGGAATGTTGTGAAACAGAAACAATAAAATGACAGATACCACCAACGCACCAGCAGCTCAATTGGAAATCTTGCGGCAAATTACGTCCGGAGCCCGTACTGTACCAGCAGTAAGGACAATAAGAAAGAAATTATGTAGAGACAAGGAAAAGAAAGTGAGTATTGAAAGGAAGACAGAGAGAATCACTACGTAAGTTGCTTTCAAGTTCCAAACGAGGCAACGGTTCTCCCGTAGAAACAGCAGTGCTATTCGTGAACAACGCAACACCGCCATCCTCGGACTTTCCCTCGCAAAATGGAAGAGATTCAGGTCGTTCACACCTTACCTCTATGCTTCTATAGTGTGATGAATGAACCACAATGCTATTCAGGGCTGTACAACGCCGGCCTTGGAGACGACGACCATTGTCGGACAAGCGTTTTCTCTTTTTGCCTTGCTGTTCTTCCAAATCCGAAACGTTGGCTGTGTCGTTGCGCGTCACTCATCATTCAAAAAAAAGGTACTACAGAAAATTACCGTACCGGTACCGTCATCACATACGTACGGTAGTTTACCTACCGGTACCTACTCTAGGTATTCTAATCCGGTACTACGACGTACGACAGTCGAGGGTACCTACATACCTACTGTAGGTACCTGGAACGGTACCGGTACGGTACTTCACAGTCAATGCGGCAAAGTTTTTTCAAAATGTCATTGCGATCAGGTTCAAGGTGGAATTGTCCAAAATTCCAAATTCCATAATATGACTGCATCGGTAGCTACCTACGAGGTACTGGACTACGTAGTACCTACCGGTAGAGGTCTACCGTACCGCAGTGCGGTACTTCCCGCCCTCAATGTACCTCAGTAGTACCGGTAGTTTAGCTGGTGGGTTCTTGCTTCTCTCTAGCCTTTAACTCTCCTATTGTTGCTATTCCCATATAGAAAAGTTGTGGACGGCTATCCTTTGAAACTCATTCCCGTATCCTTCGGCCAATATAAACCGTGTGCTGTTGTCGAGACGACCGTCGTAGATGATCATCTCTTCCTCGTACTCCGTGTTCATCCACAAGACGTATCCACCACCTTCCAATATACCATCACCAAACATATCGGTGACGATCAATGCATACAGATCGGTGAAATTGCCATCCACGTCGTCATCCAGTAAGATTGGAATTTCAATGGTTTCCATAATGTGCTTACCGGCGAGGTACGTTCCAGCAACGGCTTCTGCGAACACTTCGGAATGATTCTGTGCATGGACAATCGACCATCCAGTTTCGCTCGGCCACGAATCAAAGGTCATATTGAGATATACAATTGTTGTATAGTCCCACATCTCGGTGGTACTTTTTGGAACCACAATCGCTTGTTCGTCTTCGTAGGGTACATAAAACGAATGTTGGGCACGTTCCGAGAACTTGCCTGTGCCTTGAACCAAGGTAATAGTAGAAGTCGATCCGTGCAGTTCCTCTTCGTCCTCATCCTGCTGTTGATGATCTATCACAGCTTTTAATTCAATGAGAATACCCCACCGGGACATGCCATTTTTCTTCGAGTCCGTGATTAGGAGTGTATAGTTTTGGCCATGATGTACCGGTATGGTTTCGGTTGCCACAGAATCCAAATGACTGGTATTGTACCATCCTGCCGGTCGTGACCCGTACAAGATTGTTTCCGTAACGTCCCAAATTTCCCATCCCGTCTCTTCTGGAAACATGTCGAATCGAATGGTAAGTGTCAGTGCTACCTGTTGGACAGTCGGTTGTGGAGATATAGTTGGTGTGAACGGTGCCATACTGGGTGCGTCCGATTCAAATTGGTCACAATCAAAGTACGTCGGTGCAAAGTCGGAATACAAACATGTCGCCTGTCGAATCCATTGCGTGGCACTTGTCCGTGAACCGACCGATGGAAAATTAGGATTGGCACACCCGATGCCGAAGGAGACGATACCCACTTGAATATCTTCCTCCCCCGATTGCAGAAACAGATATGGTCCACCAGAGTCTCCGTGACATTGGCCGGTATTCATCCGCTTTCCACAAATCATATCGTCTGTAATCAATTGACTGTAATCAACATCGTCCTGGGTAAAGTTTCGACAACGATTGTTGGGGACGAAATCAACCTGGGTCAGCTGCAAAGTGGTGGGCATGGAAGGGTAGGTGATGTTGGGATCGTTCATCACAACATTGGAAGAATATGTTTGTCCAAATCCAATGATGGAAATTTCCACGGTATCATCGTTGTAATATTCATCATCATTCACATTCCATTCATCAACATAAAATTCATCGTCATCTTGGGTGGTATTCACCAAAAAATCTGGAAAGTTCTCATCCAAATTGATCTTGACGGTAGGAACAGTCTGGTTTGTCAACTCGTCAAAAGCGGCCCACGCTAGTTTTACTACCATTTGATCATAGCTTAGTTCATCCCGTATGAACAGCGGATTGGGAAGTAAATCCATGATAGGGATGGAAAAGTCCTGAGATCCTCCAATAGTAGCAACCGCCATGTCGTCGAAACTGCAACAGTTTTTTTTTTAAAAGAAAGGAAGGTACATAATTGTCAAAACCAAGGACGTAACAACATCAATCGAAACAATAATAAGTGGAAGGACGAGAGTTTGATATGGCATTATCCCCAGACTTACTTGCAGTGTGCTGCCGTCAGGACAATATCGGGAGCGATGAGTGTCCCCCCACAAATATGCTGGTCTAGATCATTTCGTAATGTGACGAAGTATGGAAATCGTTCCGAGGCATTGTCCACTTTCCGGCCATTAATGATGCGGGGTGAAAAACCTTCATCATTATCGTGTATGTTTGGATTGTTTTGTCGTAAATGTCGTGGAATATGTTCCGTTGGGCCTGCTGCCGACGAGACTCCGGAACGTCCCAAAGCGGATAACGCTAGGAACGACGACAAAAATTTGATATTCCGATGATTGACGGTCCTTTCCACATGACGGGACGCGCGTTCTTGTTGTCCATCGTCGATGCAACTTCTCATTTCTTCCTGCTATTTTGTCCAGTCCAGTCAACGCTTGTCCGCAACTCGATTTCTCAGTACTAGCTAGAGAGTGATCGATGAAGAAGATCCCGACATCTCCGAATGCTGGATACGACGACAGCTGGCTGGTTGCTCTTCGATGTAGCCTTTCGACTTTTTCCCTCAGCTGCCACCACGGATGATACTGATGCTCGGAATGCCGCCGGAGGAATGCGAAGAAGGAACCAGCGGCATCATCATAGATGTGCCCATGAGGAACAATGTGTGTAGACAGATGTATAGTATCGCTTCTGTTTAGCTACCGTTAGACGCGTTGAGCATGGTAATATGACACTACAATTTGTTGTTGGTGTTCATTAGGTGAGTGTGGTTGTACTAACGTAGAGCGTTGAATGTCGGTATTTGACTGTGAGTCCGTTGTGAGCGATAATGGAATTCTCATTTAGCATCGCCCGGCGTGGACATGGCACATCCCAATAAAATAAAATAAAGACGTAGACAGTTGATGGTTTTGTTGGAGCACGGTTGTCGCGAAACATTAACGTAGTACGGAGTAGTATTTGAAATGCATGTATTATAATATTAGGTACTATTCTCTCGGAGTACCAAAAAACCAACCACCAACTCCCAAACGACAACTTTCTTCTTGCTTGGAAAGTACGGACACGAGCTAGTAAAGAAGTACCACTTCAACACTGTTCGATAGAGGTGGACTCGACATCGACACGTTGTTCTCTTTATTTGCCACGAAACCTTTTGGGTCTCTTCACCTGAATTTTTACCAGAACGTCTCCTTTCAAATCGGCATTTCCATTGGGCCAACCCCGACCCGGAACCCGAATGATACTTTCATAGTGCTCACTCTTTTTGTCGTTTCTTGCTTTATGAGAAGTATATTGTCGCTTCCTCGAATTTTCCATTTCTTGTTGACGCTTTTTTTGTTTCGTGTACGAGTATTTGTTGGGTGGAATGACAATGTCAATGGGACCTTCTGCTGGATCCAATGCCGGGATGCGCTTCATACATCCCTCCCGTGCTTCTTGGTTGGAGAGTTTCAGCGTGGTATGTAAATCATTACCAATGCGGGTATAGATTGGATGCGGTTCTTCCACCACTTGAAAGATCACTTCGGGTTGTCCAAACCGTGTCGATGCATACCGGACGGAAATCTCTTTGGTCCCCGGTTTCAAGTCGCACGTGTACGTCGCTTCGGGATTCGGCCGTGGTAGGGTACTGTGCATGATAAAGAGACCCACAACGGCTGCCAAAACTTTGTTGATACGAATAATGGGTGCAGAATACAACAATCCTTGATACAGGGACAAAAAGATGACTTTGCCCTTCCATGCGGCCTTGTATCGGGTCCATAGATTGTCTTGCAAATGAAAGGAATAGTTTTTGACCCCCTTGTACAGTGTTTCCAACGGGACCTTGACCGTTTGAACATAAATGGATTGAAAGGACAACTCCGATGGCATCATGGGAGGTGGAGTACCAGCGGATGGAAATCCTGTCCGAAACGAGCCGAACGTATTTGGCATTGGTCGGGAATAAAAAAAGACATTTGGTCTACCACCCGTCGAACGACCACTCATATCAAAGGCCCGGAAGAAGGCTTCCGCGACCGGATCACTTCCGTACGGTGTTGATTGGGAGCGATAGAATTGCGAAAACGATGATGATGACGATGATCCTTGTTGTTGTTGTTGGGATGCATTTGGTCCAGAGTTGTTGTTGCCGTTGTTGCCAATGATGGAATAGGCCTCTTGCACACGCTTGAATTGCGCTTCGTACTTTTTTCGTTGTTCGAGCGGGAGCTTCATGGTCTTGTCGGGATGGTATTTCAAACACAACTTTCGATATTGCTTCTGTATTTCCTTGGACGTGGCATAGGGAGAAACACCCAAGACTTGATATGGATCGGGAATTCTAGCATGAACGAAAGAGTTAGGAAACATGGACACAAGAACAATTAGTAGCATCGTCCAATGAAAATGGTGTCGACGAGTCTTCCTTCTCGGACGTGAAGGATGTTGTGTAATCTGTCGTTTTTCGGGATCTTTGTAGCTTGAAGATTTGGCTGCAGTTGCAAAGAGTTCGAAAGAACTAATCGAATGGGAAACTTCATGATTCCAAACTCCTTCAATCTTGCGTATCTCGACGCAATTCATGTCTCTCCTATTCCTCTTTCCAACGCAAGTTCGTTCTGTCGATGGAACACCGGCAGTGTCCCAACGACGGGAGCACGAGGTTGGACCGTGCAAACATTGTCGACGATTCTGGCGACGATCAACATGTATCAGCTCCATCATTTCTCACAACGGCTTTCTCGATCGTTTGTACTATAGTAATATGTATACGTTGTTGACTTGCTTCTGCATACGACAACAGTACATAGGATGATGCTAGCAATCCACATCAATCGTAGACTACCTAGCTACCTAGATGTGGCGGCAATAATATGAAAAACTGGAAGCGGAGACGGAATGATGATTGATGAGTCGATTCATTGCAAGTTCAAAGTACGGATCGAGTCAAACGGAAGTACCTTATTAGGTATGAAGGGTATGTACAACAAACCGTTATTCGAATCGCCGAATGAATCACCTACGCGCGTATGTCGACCTTCCTACGCCAACTTTTTCTTTCATACAACTCAGTGGAAAAGGTCTGTAGAGATCGCCAAGAGGGACCGGACCGATCGACCTACGGTAGACACTCGTCGTAGTATACTGGAATAGAACATGTTGTTGTTGTTGTTGACATCCTTGCCGAATAATACATAGACTCGATAATCAATGTTCATGGAACTTGTGTCCTTCACTAATCGTAACAGAAAACCAAAATCAAAAAGAAACAAACGGATCTGGTGGACTAGGACAAAGAAAGGTTCTTGAACCATGGCGTACCTCGAACGATTAGAAGAGTATTATGACGGCATTGAAGTCAGTGAAGTATTGCCTCAAAGTATGGACGAGCACGATGTCATCTTGGGAGATTCATCTCGTTATATTCCCTCGCGGTTCCAACACTACCCCCGGCGTTTCGAAAATCCTCAACTGTACGCGGCCATGTCCTGTGCCGAAAGCGAAATTTCCTTTGGCACCGACTTTGATCAAGTATTTGATACAGAAGTGGGCCCCATCTCCACCGGAATCTCTTGGGAGGAGATGCGACAATTGCTGTTCATCCCATCATCCGCAACCAATGGCGGTGATGATTTATCTTCCTCCGATCAAGTACAACGATCGATGCGACGATCCAACACCGAATCTGACTTGGATCTCGTCTTTCAAGAAGAATTGAGAGAACAACAAATCAAAGATGATGCGGAGGAACGATCGGTTGGTCATCTTTCTTTGTTCCGAAGAAGGAACCGTACGGGTTCTGGAGTTATGTTATACGGAACACCACTGTGTAGTCTGAAAGAAGACCGTTCCTTAGACGACCAAGAAAATGAGAGCGTGACCATTGGTGATCAAGCTTCGGTGAGGACCGAATCCTACTACACCATAAATTGTCTGTACGAAGACCGAGGATTGTTACCACCACGAGTGCCAACCACCGGGACGTCGACCAGTGGTGCTCATACTGAACCTTCGCCCTTGGGAAGTAGGAACAATGTATGCTCTCCTTGGAATAACAACAATCAACAGCAAGTGGTATTCGATCAGCGAAAAAAGTTTATTTGCGCTATGGAGGAATCCAATTTCCAAGAACTGATCAAGCTACATAAACGTCCCGATGACGAAATGACTTCAGTCACATCTGCCTTGACACAAAGCACATCCTCCTACCAGCTTTCGACTGAAGCCAAACGTTTCGAAGATCCTTCTAAAGGAACGTACCAACCCGAAACACTTTATCCAAGAAAAGTATCCACATATTCTGGTATGGATCCTTTTGCTGCGGCGAGTCCCGCCATCAGTACGTTCGATCCCTTTGGAAGTTCATCAACAACAACAAGAAACCCACGAAAGTCGCTAGTATCCCCTATCAAGTCCAATCAAAAGAACATCAAAGACAACCAGAAGGATAACAGTACAACAACGATTCCTACTGCTGAAAATGCAGTAAGAATCCAACGAAATCAACGTCAAGAGACAGCAAACTCCTTGTCGGCCATTGATGCAGTGCTACTCACCGAGTTTGGACTATGGTGCGAAATGGAACAATGGGATCTATGTGCAGACGAATATTCGATGATCTTTGATTTGTCTGGCATGAAAGCACCCAGCGGATGCAAGGACGAATACGACGACGAAGAACATCATCAAGAAGAAAACGATTTACAGCCCGACATATTCGACACTATGATTGTAGAAATTGACGAAATTCTTCAAAGTCACGACGAAGACGACGATGCTGACGAACAAACGGTATCAACTTTGGGCGACATCGACCCGACATGCATCGAAGTCATTGTCGCTGTTCCGTCAGCGTTGCACAATGTGGCCGATGGCGGGAATGTAGGTACCATTCAAGAAAAGGAACAATGGAAAAGGAAAGAATCCAATTCCTTCGCTGAAGACAAAATACTCGTGACATCAACCCCAAACGTCGGAGTTATGATTGGGATGCCCAAAGAAGATGAGGTATCGATGGATCAAAATGTGGCATCAACGCTACAAATTTGTAAAGGTTTCCATCACATCAATGACATCATGAGATCCGTCTGTACTGTTGTGGATCATTGGGAATTCATTTCCTCGTTTAAGGAAGAGGAGCCGTTGGAGGCCTACCGTTTAAAATTCCTATACTCGGATGTGGACCCTGAACAAACAGTCATATCCTTGATTCAGTCTCTCTTTCCAGGAGTTCAAGCCATTGGGTTTCTCTTACTATTTCATGAACACGAAACGTAGCTATGATCTCGTATAACTGCCAGATTTTGGTTACTTCAGTACTGGCCGCGCGAATAGATCTGTTTTTACTGTTAACAGTTAGTTGGCAGATGACAAATAAGACGAATGTAGTGGTCGGAACTGCAATCTGGTCAACACCGTTCTTCCTGATCACTATTTTTGTCTTCCACTCATGGATGCACTGTCGTATGCCTTCTGAAATCCAATGTCGTATGCCTTCTGAAATCCAAACACCTCTGGAACAGAGTCTGGAACAGAGATCTACTGTAGTACTAGAGAGAGCTACTAATTAAGCCTGCGGATGAAGATACTACCTAGTAGTACTACCTCTAGATAAGTCGACATTCTACTGTGAAACTACATCAACGGTTTTCTCGAACCGTTAACGCCTTTCTCAGAAAGATCGCCCTGTCAACTCCGATTGTATTACAAATTCCCATGAATCCTAGTATAATCACCTTGTCGTGGTAGGGGGGGGCTTAACCAAATTCCCATGAATCATAGTACAATCACCTTGTCGTGGTAGGGTGGGGAACTAAGAATCCACAGACGATCTATCAGTGCAACGGAAGAGATCGTCCCAGCGGTAGTAGTACAAACTACTGCTGTTTTGTGCATGGCATCATGCAGAACCGGTGTCCGACCGGAAAGATTGTGTTTCTCTTATCTAGTCGGAATGGGGCTAAGGGAGAGGAGGAAGAATGTTTTAATGCATGATTCCTGATAAAGTTGTGATGGGCACTGACATTTCTGTGGAAGAAATGACATCATAACTCAGCCAAGTGTCAAGTGCAGAGGGACGGTACTATTCCATTGGGAATATTACTGGTGCTTGGCATGGAAGGCTTCTTTTACAAGTACAAACCCACCCTATTGGATTGCAACAGGTAAAAGATATCAACACACCCAACACAATTTACGTGGATAATTGCTGCCCTCCCAGCATTGTGTTTGGAAGACCACGCCATATCTGACACTCACTGGTTTGGACTTTTTCCTCATTCGTGAGGTTTTTTGCCTTTCCAGTACTGAGTGGTGGGCAACAGGGTATGATACTGACTGTGAGTGGAGGGAAAGCTGTTGCATGTTTTGCCCCCGCCCCCTTGGGGGCCAGGCGGGTGAGCCAACTTCTCAGACGCGGAATCGATGGTATCATAGCCGGTAGTTGATAGCCTTAACTGTAAAATAGATTTTCCATTATTGCAGTTACGACGTAATACATTTCCTCCCGGTATGATAGTAGCTAACTACCGTACCGCAGTCTACCTACCGGTAGAGTGGAGAGCATTCGTACACGTGATGTTGATGTTCAATTTGAACTGCCTCTTTCTTACGACATACCGTATTACTTAGGGTACAGGTAGGTGGACTTCGAGTTAATTATGGAAGGAAACTTTTTGCTCCATTCCCAAACAAGTACTTACAGTTAGTACAAAATTCGCTTCAACACCGCAGTACTGCATTAAAGAGGAATGTACTGTAGCATTGTAACACTATTATTACGTAGTACTACTGTATTTACTGTTAATTATGATACAAATACCGGTACGTCGAACGTCGTAATTGCTCTGCCTGTAGTTACCGACTCGCAGTTTCTTTTCTTTCTGTGAATCGATTGTGTGTATGATAGAGCGCATCCTGGTGGTGGTTTGTTGTTCTTGCATGTACTGTGTAGTACGTAGTACTTACAGTTAGTACTGGAGTACAACACAACAGCATCATGAGCATCTTACAATTATTATTACTGTTAATTTATTAGACTGACTTTCTACTACCGTAGGTAGTAGAGGAGAGGAGATCGTTTCATTATTATTTCATCTTCATCATCACCAATTGTTTCTGATGAGTATGAAAGATATCAAGCTCGGTGAAAAGAGTTCGGGTGGTGGTCGTACTGCTTCTGGAACCAAGCTACATACCTTGGGATACCCCCCGGAGGGTATGACAACTTCACGCTCCAGTCCTTCCATTCACAACGACTACAATGATAATATGATGATGACGACGGAGGACGTAGCACAAGATATGGATTGGGTGTTGACAAACTACGATGAGAAAAATTCAGTACCCCAAACCATGGAAGAAGAAATGAAGCGACTGCAAGCATTGAGGTCGTATCTGATTCTTGATTCGGAACGAGAACGTCAGTTTGAACGTCTCATAGCCATGGGCAGACGGATCTTTTCAGTTCCCATGACATCCATCACATTGATCGATTTGGGACGACAATGGATCGTCTCCAGTCGGGGTTTGGGAGATATGCGAGAGGCACCTCGGAACGATGGTTTCTGTAGTCACGCTATCCTCAGTAAGGATGACATATTCATCATCAAGGACGCGTCCAAAGACTGGAGATTTGCCAACAACCCGTACGTTACCGGACCACCCTATCTTCGTTTCTATGCTGGTGCACCACTCGAATCACCAGAGGGATACCGATTGGGAACCTTTTGTATCATTGACACCAAACCATGGCCGGATGGATTGGATTTCAAATCGAAACAAACCTTACGAGAATTAGCCGCTTTGACGGTAGATGTCCTCGTGACACGACGAAACAAACGAGAACGAGAACTCGAACGGAGTACCCAAACGGTGGCCTGTACAGCCCATGACCTGTTGACACCACTTTCCGGGATCGAATTAAGTTTGCATTTGCTACGAGAGGATCAAGACTTTCAACGAAAATTAGTATCGCAACATCATCGACATGCCATGGAAACTGTGGAGGTGTGTTCGGACATTCTTCAAGAAATTTGTTCTACTGTCAAGGCACAACATGCGATAACCAAAAGTTCCTTTGAAGAGTCCCTCATGACTGCCCATTTGGAAAGAGTCAATATCACGCACCTTGTGGATCGGTTATACACTGTCATGGAACCAATCGAAAAACACGTTCCGCTCCAAATTGTGGTGGATGATAGCGTCCCCAAAGAAGTCATGACGGATCCATCGAAAATACTTCGAGGTGCAATCAATTATTTGATCATTGCCTGTCAACGAACGAGAAACGGTAAAATCGTTCTCCGACTAGCCCTTCGAAAGAATTCAGAATATGGAAAAAGATCCTTGCTGTTTGTTACATGTGAAGATACAGCACCTTCAATTCCATTGACGATGTACGAACATTTGTTCAAGCCTCCACAAACAGGAGTGGACTTGTTCAAGGGAGAAATCGAGATGGACAACGACATCAAACACAACAAATTCCATCCCGAGCTATGCCTCTTCTCGGTAGCGTGTGAAATGAACGTCATCGGAGGCGAGTTTGGTTTTCGACCAAGAAACGATGCTGACGAGGGATGTAAAGAGTATGATGAAGAAATCGGCAAAGTATCCGGGTCGGTATTCTGGTTTTGTTTACCATGTTCTGAATTGGAAGAAGAGACTGTGGTGGAGGAAACGGCTGGTGGTTCTTCTTCTATGCACACTACTCTGGCTCAAGATGACGCTACAAAATCTTCGAAATCGATTCCCCGAACATTGTCGACTCATCGTAAAAAGAGAGCACTTGTGATCGACGACTCGATGATCATCAGGAAGATGTTGACGAAAATTCTGTCAAATCTTGAGTTTGAAGTGTCCCAAGCAGAAAATGGGATGGATGGATTGGAGAAACTGAAGAGTACGCTGTTTGATTTGGCCTTTTGTGACTTTTTGATGCCAGTTATGGATGGCCTAGATTGCGTCCAACAGTACCGAGATTGGGAAAAATCTCATAGACCATGGATTAAGCAACGCATTGTTGGGATTTCGGCTCATGCCACGCCGGGAGACATTGAAATAGGAACCAACGTTGGAATGGACGACTACAGAAACAAGCCGATGACCGTTAAAGTATTGTCGGAACTTATCAATTGTGAGAGTCAAGCTGAAATCAGTAAGCTCTTGGACGAGATCGAGACACGTGAAGAGAATCTAAGAAATACAGCCGAGTGCGAATGCTTCAGCTCAGCATCGGGGGAACATCCTACAAATGATTTGGACAGTGAGAAGCTCGGTGCTTGCTTGCTTGTGGCGCCAAAATCTGAGGAAGAACACATAAAGTCGATGCAAGATGTCATGAAATCATCTGGATGGCAATCGAGCGTTGCCCGCACGGAAGAAGAAGCTCTGGCGTGGCTGAAAATGAGAATGTGGGATCTAGTACTAGTCGATGAAACCTTCGCGTCGTCAATAGCTGTCTTTCGAGGGTGGGAATCAAGGAATCGAAAGACATTCCAAAAACGTGTGACTCTGATGACGGAAGCAGTGGACATCAATGCGGCAGAAAACATCTCGCCGCCCAAGGGTATCGATGCTGTGACCGTAAAACCAATGTCTCTCATTTCCCTGGACAATCTGCTTCGTCGAACACAATCTGAACTGAATGAGGATGATCAGATAGATTGTGCTGGCTTGCTCAGCTTGAAACTGTAGTCGTTTATCAAAATTCCAATGAAAGTAGCTAACATTATCAGTTCGTTGATATATTATGGGACTAACTTTCGCTTTTTTTCTTTCAATGAAATAAGTCGTAAACTAGTCTACGAAACTAGACAGGATGAAATCTTGTACCATTGTACCCCAAGGTCAGATAGGCCAGGACATGTGATAAAATTTGATGATTCACATCAAATAGATGAATAATATAAGAACGATGTACATTGTGTTCACTCTAAAATGCACAGAATATTGTCAAGATGTTGGATTCTTATCGCTTCATTTTCGGAAAATCAAATCCAAAACGGCCGTTGCGAAAGAATTTCCAATCTATCCTTCTCCAATCATTTCTGCCTACTGGAGAAAATTCCGGTTTATCCTTCTCTCATCAACTTCTTGCGTTTCTTGGTAAAGCCTCGCTTTCTCGAAAATGCTTTTTTTACCTTGCCGATTTCTACTGTAGTGACGGCGTCGGCCTCGCCACTGTCCATGTCATCGTCACGGTTGCTTTCGTCCACGTCTTGTTCCAACTTCATTCGTTCTTGCTGTTCTTCTGCCTCCCTGACAACGTCGACAAGATCCGTTTCACGCTCTTCGTAAAACACGATTCCTCTGCCGGTGCGTTGTCCGGCCCGACCACAACGTCCCATCCGATGCAAGTGGGACACGACGTTGCCGGAAAATTGCAATTGCACCACCGCTGTCACCCCCGGAACATCCAGTCCTCTGCTGGCAAGGTCGGTACATACCATTATGGGCACCGTAGCAGACGGATCATTTTCTTCTTCCTTATTGTCCAAACTCTGCAAGGATGATTTGTACTGTCGGAACCGTTCCAAATTCTTGGCTCGATCTTGCGGGGAAACTTTGGCATGATACGGCACGGCTGGAATCCCCCGTTGCACCAACGCTTGATGCACGCCATCCACGTCTTCGACGCTATTGACAAAGACCATAACCTTTTCACCATAAAGACCATCGTTGATGGAGGGAGTTTCGAGCAGTTGCACCAGTTTATCGAGTCGTTCCCTTTTCGTTTCCGATTGTATCCATTGTGTTGGTTGGGAGAGTCCAGAATGTTTGGCATTGTGCATGTTGTCGAGCTGAATGCGAGTAGCAAACGGGAATTTCCGTTGTAGGTAGGCATCGACACTTTTGAGACCGGTATCGGGCAAGGTGGCGGCACAAAAGATATGTTGGGTCTTGGCCACAGCAAGGTCGGTTTGTAACTTATCGGCCCGTCGAAATCCCATGAGGACATTTTCCAACGCTCGAATGTAGCCTCCGTCCAAAAGCATGTCCGCCTCATCAATAACGAGTGTTCCAATGTCGGCAAACATGCCGACATGTTTGGGTTTCAGAGCCAATGGGCCCAATGCGGCGGGTGTGGTAATGACAATATCGACGGGAGCATCTTTGCCACCCAACCCAACCGAATCTCGAAATGGTTTGAAATCCAGTGGATCGTTCAATCCTCCCGGCATGATTGCCATCCGAACAAGTCGGGAGGGATCGGTCTCTTCCTTATGGTGACTTGCCGGTAAAGTGGCTTCCAACTGCTCGATGAGATTGCCCCCTCCACCCCATACGAGTGACTGTCGAATGGTTCCACCACAGAGTGGTGCTGCCATTCGTACCACTTGATGTACCAGCTCCTTATTGGGCACAAGAATGATCGCGCGAGCATAATCATAAGACGGAAGCAAGGGAGTGGAAGCATCAGTGGTTGACGATGCTTTTGCTGCTGCCACAGCCGCCTTTTCTTGCAATATTGAATCAAACAATGGGATCAAATAGGCATAACTCTTGCCTGATCCTGTTTCAGCGCCAATGGTAACATCGCGGCGAGGTGCCGGTGGTGGTTGTGCGGCCCCATTATCCACCAAGTTTTCAACATCAACATTATCATCTTGGTTGTCGTCGTCGGTAGGTTTCTGATCGAGGCCCCGAATGGCTGCAAAGGACCGCGCTTGTATCTGTGTCGGTCGTTGCAGTCCTAATTGGTTGTGTATGCGATCCAACAATACGGATGATTGCACACCCATAGATTCAAACGACGTCGTGGATTCTGCAAAGAACGAATCATCATTATTGTCGTTGTTATTATCATTCTGATTTGGGGTAGTGGTTTCTTCTGCAGATGATGATAGGAACCGTCGGGTGTTGGTCCATGACATTGCAGAAGAACAAGGATAATATCTTTGGATATGAGAGTACTCTCGATGTTGGGAAAAACTCGCATATACTGCTGTGTTCCTTGCTGTCGTTGGAATGTGTCTGTGGATCCTTCCTACTCTTTCAACAGCATGAAGAAATGCCGCCGATGGTCGGGTTCGTGTGGAAAGCATCAACATCGTCATCATCAGCAGAGGAATTCGGACAGTTCTTGTGATAGCAAAAGACGATGATAATACTATTATCATTCTTTGTCGTTCGAAAAGGATACAGGAAGTGTTTTAAATAGTTCTACGATAGTAGTACCGAACAGAAAGCATGAAATGGATGAGTGTATTGACTGTGACTGTGATTCCTGCTCTTCCATAGAGAGAATAAATACATCATCATGATTTTCAGAAACTTGTTTTTGTGTGTAAAAAAAAATGGAAGAAAATAATTAGTGGCTGTGGCCGGACCAGTGTACGATAGGTTGGTTTGTTCATATGTCGGAGTTAAGTAAGTACTAAAGTAGTGGTACAAAGGATTCTATGTTACCTAATTTTATCGCGTACCAAAGTGCGAAAACAACTTACTACGTTCGTATGTTTCACACCAGAAAGTCACCAATTAGTAAACGACGAAGGTTACGATGATGATGAGTAAACAAGTTGGAAGAATGAACCAGATCCCATACTCCACCAAAATTGCTAAAGAACAATGCATGAAAATTCAAGGATGGCACCCATCGCCGCCGTAGCCGCATCGAAACACCCCTTCGTTCGTAGTTCGTACACCAGAAGCATTTCCGCTATCGCAACGACCACGTCGAAAGATGATCTTTATACTGCTGTTGCAAGAATATGGCTCTGTGCAGTAAGCCGTAGTCTTCGTAGTATTGAATGGCTTGTTCGAAACGTCGGCCTGCCTCAATGTTGTCGCCCAAACTTTCAAAATACCCAGCGAGGCGTTCATTGGCAACGGCCGCATCCAGTACCATTCCTCCACGAGCAGCAAGTACAATTGCTCTATGATACAAGTCCTCCACCACCTTCTTGTTGGAACCAGTCAGAATCGCAAGTTCCGAGTCAAGAATGGCAACATAGTGAACAACGTTGGGACAGCCATCTTTGGACCACTTCCGCAGCATGTTGTGGCGCTTTTTCGCTAGTTTCTGGAGCCTTCTTCGCATTCTCCAATTCTTTGCGTTTTGTGCTGAGATGTAAAAGGAGAAGCACTGGTGGTAAATCGACGGCATATTAGCAGAGCAGGACAGTAGTTGCTTCAGTAGCATTCCAGTCTTCAAGGCAAGGGCGGTGCCTTTCTGATGATCCCCCAAGGCATAGTAGATCTGTCCCTGAAAAACATGCGCCATGGCAATGTTGAACTTATCACCGCCAACTAAGCTTGTAGCCTCTTCAAGAAGAGATGGCCTAACTTCTGAATCATCCAACAATATCTCCACACACCGCTTAATTACAATGCCATTGTTCAGCGGTATTCCTGTGTCCAACTCAATGGTTTGGCGAAAATAGATATCAATTTCAGATTTGAGGGTAGGAAGATGGGCTTGTGCAAGGAAAGATGACGAAAACGATGCCACGATGCACTGGGGTAGCAGTGAAAGAAGTTCTACGATTAGAGGAGCCGGAAATCAAATCTCGTTGCATGGCATCCGGACAACTTACATAGAGCCCGTCGCGAAAATGTCCATCCCTCATCCCACTTCTATATCCCTCGCGCAAAACGCTTACGGTATGGTGCCAAGTGTGTGACCAAGGGAGGTTGAAACAACCCTGTATCATACTAAAACCCGCCGTGTACCGATTTCCATGTTCTCTCATTCGCATTGCATCAGCATACTTTGCAATGTGGGTTGTTGCCTTCAAGTCATTGAATGCCACCAGGAAAAAGGGTGCGAGGGATGCAAAGGCATAGCTCGAGGAACCGTGGATTCCATTCTCCAACGTTAAGGACAGAAGCTTCATCGTACACAAACCACTGAGTGTGACTTTTCCTGCTCCATACGCATTGAGCGAAAGCTCGGACAATAAACTACCCATCTCGCGTATTTCGGGACTGATGACAATGGAAAGATTTGAAATCTCCTGAATCGTTCTTTTTTTGAGCTCACACTTGTGCTTCATAAGAGAGTAGAAAAGAGAAATGTTCTGGAAAAATGGGATTCTTGGAAACCGGCAGCCAAGTTGTTTTAGGGTTGACAGACACAGCTCTACTGATTTCTCATCGTTGCTCTTGCCCCAATACTGAATTTGGGCACGATAAACACGGAGTTTGTCCAAAATTGTAAGATGATCTTGTTGCAGTACCTCGTTTGCATAGCCGTTCATCGCATGTTCGTGCATCTGCGCTCCCTCGACTTCCGTTGCAATTGTGAATAGACCTAACGATAGTTCAGTATGAGACTTCCAATGATTTTCCGGAAGGAAGGATATGCCGCTCTTGACAAAGTAAGATGCGCTCGAAATCGAAGAAAGCTTGCTAGACTGTACCGCAGCAAGGTAATTGAGATTCGCTAACTGGAGCCGCTCATCCAATGGCAAGGTCTCAGTGTCGAGTGCAAATGGATTTAAAAGTCCAAGAACGACAAAAAGACATTGCCGGATCTCTATCTCATCGATGCCTGACAAAAGCTGCTTCCCCACATCATATTTGAATTTCAATGACTCGTCTCTTGGGATCAATAATGCTGCTGCTTCTTGGATAGTGTCATGAGTCCACCGATACTGTGTCGACTTTCGTCCAGTGAGCAATTCAAGGATTCCTTCCTCTTGGGCAACCGCAAAGAAATCTTCAGTCGAACATTCTTTGGGTAAAATGATTTCCAGGTGTTTCTTCTTGAACGAATGCCCTAGACAGGAAGACAACATCAATAGTGTCTGATAGTCTTTGCTGAAAGAGCTCATCTTGCACTTTGTCAATTCAACAACATTTGTAGTAGCAACGGTCTCTGACTCGATTTCCTCCAGGTCCCACGTCCAACTAAGAAGTCCAAAGTTGTATTCCAAATAACCGTTATCTCTGAGCATGCGTAAAAATGCAAGAAGGAAGAAGGCATTGCCACCGGTCCTTCGACAACACAACTTGGCTAGCCCTATCGTAGCTGGAGTAGAATCCATCGACAACAAGTCCAAAATGATCGAGTTGACATCGTTCTCGAGAAGTCTTCCAACTTCAATTTGCATCAGTCTCACCAACTGCTTTGATTCCTTGTCCAACAGTTCCTTAGTTAGATTCGGAATCAAACTTTCACTTTCGTTCGATCTATAGAGGAAGACGAGCGTTAAATTTCCCAATTCTCTGTCTGCTATTAAATCGGTAATGAGTTCAATTGATGCCGTGTCGACCCACTGGACATCGTCCAAAACCATCACGACCAAAGGAAGGTGCTTGCAGAAGGTGCGAAAGAGAGCTCGAAAAGCAAAATGCAGCTTGGCTTGTACTTCGTCCATTTTTCCGAAAGTATCTGCAGGCTCTTCCGGAATCCCGTCAGCTTCTGTTAATGTTTCGACACTTAGTTCTTCTTCTATCCCATTAATCTTTGAGACTAAGGGCAAAACTTTCACCAGAAAGCTTAAGCCTTTTTGACCTAGTTCAAGCACAAGATCCTTACGGATATCGTCGAGCATTGTTGTCGATTCCACTGAGGTCCATAATGCCGCCTTTCCATCGCAGTCCACCACTTTTCGCAACATTTCTTGGCAAGCAGATACAATGCCCTGATACGGCTCAGCAGTTTGTTGCTGCAAGTCATACTTTCCAATGGCAAAGATCCCGCGCATTTCTACTTCAACGGGTCGGATGAACGTATCCTGAATCAGACGCGTCTTTCCGACACCTGAAACACCGGAAACGAGAATGACTTTCTTTACATGACTATGTCGGTGTTGTTGCGTACTTTTACTATCCATTGGATAATTAATCCGCAAGAACTCCAACAACGTTCGTTGCTCCTTATCTCGGCCACGCAACTGTAACTCTGAAAAGCGAAGTTGATCGATGGTCATAGAAGTGACTTTGCTTGACTTGAAAGACTTATTTTCCCATACAAACGACGGTGACGTTGCTGCTGATTTCGGATCAAGGCATGGGCCATAATCGGCCGTGACAGACGTCTTCATTCCTTTCATTCTGGTCGCTGATTGAGATTGCAACAAGAATCAGGTTTGAGAGGTTTTGGCTTTTTGGCCAATCCAATAGTCGTGGATATGGATCATCATGAAAAGAGATGATTGATGATACACAATTTGTTACAATTAAAAGAGTCAGTAGTGTGTCGAATGTCGAGCGTCGATGCCCGGACAAGGTTCTGAGATTCTTCATCAAATACCTTTTCTTATTTAAGACCATGCCAACTATAATACGAACTACCGTAAAGTTCGTTTATCGTTTAGGTAGTTGTTCTATTCCTTCCTCGCATTCTCACTGTACCTGGTATGGCCTAATGAGTACGTGAACAGTAAATAATACTACAGTAACTCATACACCAGCACAGTACTATTGTATTACCGGTACTGTAATACTATGATACCTACTAGTAGCTAACTACCTACCGGTAGGTATCAAAGAGTAGGAAGACCACAATTTCGGTCAGTACGGATTTTTTCCAACAACACAACATTTCCTTAATCGATAGAGTGTATTGTTACTGTCTTACAATGCACCGGGAGTACCATTGTTATGATTTTGATGGAACGACCCCCCCTGCAGAATAGATGGCAGGAACACGTTGGTTGGTGATTCAAGAAGAAACTGCTGTATCGGAACAATGATCTATACTTCCTTACTGTTAAGACATGCGACAGTGGGAAAAACGAAAACACTGCCGTCAAGAAACGAGTCTGTTTGCTGAAAACATTCCGACCGGACAGGAGCAAGGCGATAGGGACTGTTGTTGTGATAACACTAGAGTATCATTCGTTGTTGTTTTGAAATCGCTAGAAGAGAAATGCTGTTCACTGCAGTAGTGCTACGACAGTAAAGAACCAAAAATGATAGAATCGAAGAGGATCCCGATCTTTCTTCTACATTGCTGGATGATCGTCAACGGGCTTTGTCCAGAAAAAGTCTACTTTTGTTCAACGTCGGAACGATGACGCTGGTTGTCGTTGCTGTTGTCGTTGTGGTTGTAGTTGTCTATTCGTGTGGTTTGGGTTTGTGAAACCGCTGTTGCTGCCGTTGCTACGAAATTGTCCCCCTCCTTGATTTTTAGCTTTCATGTATTGTAATCGTTGTTGGTGTGGTCGGGACGTCAAATGCTCTTTCATTTGTACCGGACTCGTCAGTTGCAATCGACACAATTTGCAATAGGTCAATTTTCGTTCGGTTGCCACCGCCGTTCGATGAAAGTCGGTCGTCTTGTGTTGAGTAAAGTCGTTTTCGTTGTCGAATTGATGTGCACAATACCGACAATAAAATGGCAACCGTTCCGACGATCGAGCTTGATACCCCTCCAAGACTTCTTTTACGGCTTGTTGCAAACCGTCCATTTTTTTGCCGGGTGGTTCTGTCTCTTCCGTCGTAGACGACGGCTCCCTTTTGCGTTTTTGAGACTTTTTCTTTTTGGTGGTACCACTATCGGTATTGTTGTTGGGATGGTACCGACCAGGTATGGGTAAAGCCTCCTCTGGAAGATGTTCTACACGATCGTCAGAAAACTTGGATAGGGACAAAATAGTTGGCTGAGGATTGTCCTGGACAACGCTTTGAGTGTGCGATTGTTCATTGTAATCGCTGTCGTCGTCATCACCATCAGCATCATCATCATCATACTGTGCCAATTCACGTTCCAATCGAGCAATTTCATCATCGATATCCACATTTTCATCTTCCTGCTCTTGAAAACGAACCGATGATTTGATTCTTTTGTTGTTGTTTGGATTATCGTCGTCGCTTTTGCGTGTGGTACTGCTATTGCTGTTGTGTTGACGAAGTCTGATGGCAATGGGAATGGTAGAAGAAGATGGAGGAGACGCTTCTTGTTTCACACCATCCTCATGACTTTCGTTACTTCCGTGAGGAGACAGTACTATTGCATTCTCATTTTCATTCTTACTGTCACTACAAGCATTGACCATTGTTGTTGTTGTTTTTGTTGTTGTTGACAATTGAAATGATTTCTGTTCTTCATCCTTTTGAAAAATTTGTCTAGTTTTCAACAAATCCACGATAGCCTTGCGAATGGACGATTTCTTGATGGTATCATCTTGATCTTGTACTGCACGACAAAGTTCTGTCTCGGTTCGTGACCCGGCGTCGCTGGTCAATACCGACAGAATCAAATTGGCCGCTTTGGTACGGCTCTTTTTGCCCATGATGTTGTTGTATCTGTTGGTTGGTGATATTGTGTCGTTTTCTCCTCTCTTCTGATATATAATATAATGATGATATGATATATATATATCATATTTTATATTCACTACTTTGGATCCGTAGCGGTGGACAAAAGAGTAAAGGTAGTCTTTCTGGACATTCTTATACAAGAAAACAAAAAAATACACTCTCGAAATACGTTCACAGAGAGCTTCGAAGATCATTCTGATTGATTGATGTTCACATGTCAGAACAAACACTACAGTGTAATAATTGAAAAAATGAAAGAGATTTGTGATGTGTCGGAGCTGATGAGTGGTTGGGGTTGACTCGAGCGACTCCAATAACGGACCAGAACGAAAGGCAGACATCATCCATCCGCACAGTAGTCAACGAAGAGACAGAGATCCAAAATCCAAAATCGACCATCGTCAATTGACGATGTCAAATGTTGTTGCTATCTTGGGGTCGATTCTATCATTTTTGTTACGAACCGATTCCACACGCTTCTCTCCCACTTGGTGTGAAATATTTTTTTTTTGTTGTTGTTCGATGTCTGATGCTGGATGGACTGCGGTGCAACATTTACAGTTAATCGATCTTGTTAGTTCGGACTCCCTTTCCACTGTTGAACCCGTTTCAACCAAAACAAAACGAAGAAACACAACAACGACTCATTTTTGACAGAAGGGAGAATAAGAAGAAAAAAATACACACCCGATCTGGAATCCAGGAATGGGCATTTGTGTAGTACCAATACCACCATGTCATCCAAAACACTATCAAAAGAAACAAAGAAGATGGACTCCATCTCTTCTGCGTCGTCCTTGTCTTCGTTCTCTTCCGGATTACTACCATCTTCCTTTACGGACAGGAGTGGCAGCAGTGTCGTACGGAACAAATCCTTTGCCTCTTTGGCAACAACACCGACACATACCCAACAACAAAAGCAACAGCAACATTCCAACAAGATGTTGACATTGGCATCCTTACTTCGGTACATGGAGGGGTACGAACTCATTGTGGAACTCAAAACGGGAAAGCGTCATCGAGGAATTTTGACCAATGCCGATGATACCATGAACATGACCTTGAAACAGGTAGAACAAACAAGTGGGGGTTCTTCGGCAGCTAACGAAGCGTCTCTGTCCATGTCAACAACAACGACAACAACACCGCTGTCATTACACCATCCAAACCAGCACCAGCAATCCTGCCAATTCGAATTGGCCGACAGTTCTTGGACATCCATCGATGGACTGTTACCGGCGACAATGGGGTCTGCTAATAACGAAGTTACGATACGCGGATCACAAGTCCGATATGTCCAATTTCCAGATAATGCCAATCTTTCGTCCATGGTCTTGTCGGGACGGGAACGGGAACAACAAGCTCGTAACAAATACCGCAAAACGGTACGAAAATCATCCTCCTGACGAAGAGTAATCAATAAAAACGAAAATGAACTCTAGCTAGTAGTAGAGCTAGTAGCTACCGCAGTAATAGTCTACTAGAGAGAAACAACAAAACAAACATCACTCAAGAAAGGGAATATGGTACGATAGTACACTTCTTCCATTATGACAACATCAATAGTGTAGTAGTATTTCTACACACTGCCGGTGGACTACGACTTATACGTACGGTATGTATAATGTACTACTATCGTAAATAGGTCGGAAGATCCAAGATAGATACACCGGTGTCAGACGTGGGTATCTTTCTTCGATGACCGTTCAATTTACAGTTAATAACACGTGTCGTAGGAACAACAGAGTCATACTACACGAACAGGCAATCAATCAACTTCATTGTGTTTTGTGACCGTCGCAACACATTTTTCAGGATGTCTCATCCATTCTACAAACAACACATCATCGAAAGCCCATCGATAACGACAAACACCGCAATTTATCAAGTAAGGACCTATCGCAATCAACCGACGAACAGAACCGCGCCTTGCCAACCAGGATAAACGCGGGGACCACACTTTCGATCGGATCATTGCAGAACCGAAACATTTGCCTCAATAAGATCCATCGGTCACACGCGGCAGCGTCTCATACTTCTAAACTTGGTTCACGCGAAAAAACTAGCTCGCACCATTACCATCCAAAAATGGCCGTAGACTGGAAACTTCTGGGATGTTGCGAAACCAGAGTCATTGTCTTTCTTTGCTGCTATGCGGGGTATTCGTTGTTCACCATGTTCCTCATGGAATCTGTCGTTGTCAAACCAATGAAATTGATTTCTATATTTATCCATGAAATGGGTCACGCATCTGCTGCCTGGTTGACGGGAGGAAACATCCAAAAAATTGAAGTGTATCAAAATGAAGGTGGAGTGGCACATTTTGGAGGAGGATTCCGTCCTGCAGTGATTCCTGCTGGGTATGTGGGAGTAGCCTTTTGGGGTGGTGTATTTGTGGCATTGAGCGGGAGCAGACTTGGGGCGACCATTGCAGGCAGTTTGTTCATGTTTTCCTTGCTAATTTGTTTGCGATTCTCTCCCAATGGCCTGTTGATATGGCTATGTGTCGGCTTCATTCTCATCACTCTAACTGCAACGTTGATTGACTGGTTGGTTTTCAGTCCAATCTTGGAATATGTGACACTTTTCTATGGTGTTTTCATTGGGTGGTATGGTATTATGGATATCTGGGATGATACCATTGCCAGAGTGGTAAGCGAATCTGATGCCGGAGCCTGTCATCAGATGTGGCCATGCTGTGCTCCAAGATGTGTCGGTGTTCAGTTTCTTTTATGTGCCATTCTCTGTCAAGTTGCTGGGTTGTATTTTGCTATGGTGTCACTAATGAAGGAAGCTTGAAGGAAGCAGACTTGATTTATTTCACAAAGCTAGCAACTTAATTCTCCCATCTCCGTAACACACGCTACGAATCTCATGGGCAACCAATACACCTGAATCAAAACATTTACTGGTGTCGCGAAGAGCCAACACTAACTGCAAAGGAACATAGCAAAGCAAAATAATCGCATTTATTTTCTTGTATTGGACAGCGCTTGTTATCTGGTTTTGTGAGGGACGCCAAATCCATTTTGTAACCTTATCTTCCCAAAATATCTGATGTGGAAGAATGAGATGGTGCACGACGAAGCCTGTTAGACCATCACTCTTTCAGAACGAATATTCATCGACTTGTATGGTTCATCGAAAAACAAAGAGTAAATGGACTCTTTTTATGGCTATGCCAAGTACTAGCTATCGTCTAGTTCCGTATCTAAGTACGGTAGCTGAGTCAACCCCAGCCCCCTGAGGGAGAGCAAATTCAGGGAGTAACCGGAGGTCACTCCAGGGAGATGAAAATGATTGTATATATACTCTAATGGGAGGATAAAAATGTTCAGCCGGTAGTTTGTTTGTTTGTTTGTTCTTTTCTTTTGCGGCGGTGGGTTGTATATGTGATTGTGGTTGTTGCTGGTAACGTTGCGCTTGGTTCAGCAGAATAATCTTGGAATAACTTCATTTTACATGTCAATTTGTTGGTTGTCATGCAGTCGTCGAGGCGCCCTGTCCACGAAGCGTATTTCGAAATGATTTGATGTCGAACATCAAATGGAAACTATGCCGTCAGGAGCGACGGGGCTTGAACTCGTAGCGGCGGCGATATCCTCGTCGTGTCAAGGTGCGACGGACAGATTACGTCAGACCGATGTCCTTCTGTTCTCTCTGTCGTGATCAGAACTCTAATCCGAAGCTTCGCTCCTTGGAAAGACCTCTGATCAGAACTCCTTCTTTTACATTTCCTTTTTCATTCCAAATTCATGTTTAGTTTATTAGATCTCATAATTTCATATAATCAATTATCTTATGTCATCATTTGAAAACATCTCAGCCCCCATCGTCAACTCAAATGAAACTTTCAATGTTCCGATGATGAAACCTAGCTAGAATCTGTGAAACAACGCTGACTGACTGTGAATACTTTAATAGAAACAAATTTAGAGACTGGGCATAGACAGCATTCATTGCGACATTGATTTCTTAACGTTAAGTACACCTTCTATCACCACATTTCCATCTAGCTAGGTACTAAGAGAGGTAAAAATGTTTATGCATGACTCTTAAAATCACTGGTTCCAGTATCCTTCTATGACATCGACGCAACGACGACACGTAGCCATGCCGTCGGCCGGGAAATGAACTGTTCCGATGATGAAACCTAGAATCTGTGAAACAACGCTGATTGACTGTGAATACTTTAATAAAAACAAGTTTAGAGACTGGGCATAGACAGCATTCATTGCGACATCGATTTCTTAGGGAAAAAACAAGAAGAATTGGTTTTTAAAGGCAAGTGATGGCAATATCCTGATCGTCATAATTCAAAACATCCTTATCGTCAACATCTGCCACTTCAGTCTCGATTTCAAGTTGACCTTCGGCCAAGGTGTTTCCTTCAAGATCATCAATCTGTGTGAAGGGGGGGGGGGGGGAATATGACATTCTTGAGTAAATTCAATTTCACGTCACCGAAACTTATAACCAATCATCTTGGAACTCACTGTAAAGGAAGTAGAGAAACCATAATAATCGTCGGCTCCGTCTGCTTCCTTGGTGACCTGGGTCCATCCAGATGGAAACTCGATGGTCTTGGAGAATTCCTCCTCACCAATGGTCACGGTGCATTTAATATTGGCAAGTACAACACCAAGGGTACGGTGTTGTCTCTCAAAGGTGACCATAGCAATGTCTATTTCTTGGGGAACACGAAGATGACGATGTTCCAACCTCGCGTCCCAATCACATTCCAACTTGCAATCGCCACTCTTGATGGAAGCAGTTCCTTCAACCTTATCGTCTTTGGCCACTGCGCAAGGAGCAGCCAGGAATAGAGACGTAATCGCGAGGGTGGTGATGGCAAATTTCATGGTACTTTGCAAACGACAGGAGAGAGGAAAGGGTTTTGTTTTGTGAATGGTTGCAAGTTTTACGACAAAAAGTTTGTCGAATGAGGAATGTTGCGATGCTTCAGAATGAATTTTGGTGTGATTGTAAAGTTGCTTGACAACATCATTCGGAACATGGAATATTTCATGGCGGGTATTATATTGAATGCCAATCGTTCAGGATTGATTTAGACATCCTTTCGACTTTAGTTTGCGGGGAGCTCATAGAAAAAAATAGAAAACACTTCATACTATATAGTACGTAGTAGAACGATTTCGATGCGAAGTCATCGAACATCACACGATTTGTCCTACCTAGAAGCATCTCATTTTTACTTCGTTAAATACCCGCAATAACCCCCGGACATTCTCATAGTAAACTACAACCACGGGCAGTCGTATCATAGCTATCCAATAGGGAATAGGGTACTCGTCAACATTATTCTTTACTGGTACTACGTCGTTCGAAGTATTTCGTTTCTGTTCTGACAGTGAGATGAAAAATTCGACGAAATTTCATCTTCGCGGACAAAAACAGATAAAGAACACCTGTCATGTCTCTACAGGTTATTTGTGGTAGAGAAGCAGAAAGACTTTATGCACGATCCAGACGTGCAGAAAAGAACATGCCCCGAGAGCAGGTGGCGTGAATTGCGCAAATTTGGACCCGATAAATAAATGAATGCGACCATTAAGCGTGTATAAACTCGGCATAGAATATATTTTTTCCAGTGAGTAGAAGTGGTAGTATGTTGTGAGATTGTTCTTTATCAACCATGCGAAATCTTCATGCCATCCCTGTAGTGAAACGACGGAGACACAACTAACAGTAAATGAAAGAGAAAAGTCTAGTAGTAGCGCAATCTTGCTAACTGCAAGGATCATTGGAGAAGGATTTCGGAGACAACAATAGAGAAAACCGAGCAGGTGGAGAGGTTGAAGATCTTCCGTAATCAATTGCTTCACAGCAAAGTTGCAAGTACCAATAATGACAAGTTGACAGACTGTACTTAAGCCCTCCTCACAGTTAGAGTTTTCATCTTCAGCAGGAACTTTTATTAACTGTAAAATTAATGCCGGACAGTCGATTCTCTACCTACCGGTAGCTACTAGTTAGAGAGATAGTAGTAAAATGAAAACTCGAAACGTTCAACTGCCCTCAACTAAATTTTACAATCGTACGAGACCGCATGATACTAAAAACTACTTACAGTGCAGGTAAATTCGTGAGCGCAGCTGCAAATTCACCCGCCGTCTCGCAGCCGAGCCGTCCTTTTTGACTCGGCGAGCAATGGGCTGTATTGCTTATCCTCGCTTGAAGTCCATCCGTGAAGAGAAACGCCCAAAGAAATTTTTGGAGCTGTACAACAGCAAGAAGATCGAGAGTACAGGTACAGTGGTGGAGGAAGAAAATACGATGCAAGGATGAAAAAAACATATGCGATGGTCAATTTGTATTCTGAGGATATTGTAGAACTGCATAGAGTAAACAAGGTTGCTGTTGACAATCCAGCAACAAAGAAACACGATCGTGGCGGCAATTGCTGCATGCGAATGGTAATCTTTAAAAACAATGATATTGCATCAGAAGGAGCGTCGATGATTGCTGCTGCGTGTTTCCATTCTTTTTTTCCCGTTTACTTTTTTCTTGTTGCTTTCTTCACGCCATCTAATCCGATTCTAAAATCTCTTGTCATTATTCTCCAAGAATCATCCCAAAATTACCCTCCAAAAGCTTTTCCACAAAAACTCGGGGCCGTAGTTTATGGCTTAGTTCCATGCAATGCATCCTTGTATCCCAAAACAATGAAAAAGTGGTTACAAAACGAACGACTTGTCGAATGTCACCTTCGTCATTCTTCTTAGAGTCATGAAAACAATCGCTTCAAACACGCCGTCCGCGTAAAAAATGCTAACAACGGCAACGCAACATCGTTCCGACAACAAAACTATAAAAGTTGATTCCTACCTGGATTATTTACGCATCAGAATTGACAGAACGCTCGCCATCATCCGCGACGTCTCCAATGAACAAGTTGTTCTACGTTCTATCCATAGGCTGCAGGTGTTACACACTTTCGGAAAATGTCCACTATCCCCCTGGCTTCTTCCTCGGATTCCACCAAAGTACTTGTATTTTCCTATGTTGGACTCTTCATGTTGGGTCAAAGCGATGATCAAAGCCAAACGCCTTCCAGACCATCACTGGACCCTCCAAAGCATCCCCCAGACACAAACCACCACTATCAATGTCAGTCATTGGCAACGCAGAAGGAGAGACCGGATACCATAAAAAGCTCGAAAGCTCCGAAACATCCGCTAGTAGATCTGCAACACAAATGACAACGGGCAGCTCCTTTGTATTCATTTCATTGCAACAACGACAGGCTGTTTGGGACCCGTTCGCCATGAAAATGAACCACCAGGTCTCACTGTAAGTTGAAAACAATCAACAAATTGATGATGTGGTTGCAATCA
Organism: Nitzschia inconspicua; assembly: GCA_019154785.2. Classification (NCBI taxonomy): domain Eukaryota; phylum Bacillariophyta; class Bacillariophyceae; order Bacillariales; family Bacillariaceae; genus Nitzschia; species Nitzschia inconspicua. The sequence goes on from JAGRRH010000023.1 coordinate 337,383, forward strand.
AAACAACTACCAACACTGCTCTAGTACTCGGAGTAGTAATAACTTGCTTGAACTACCAGCTGCCATTTGACCTACTAGTATGTTGTGCACGAAGCGAATTGTACCGACTAGGAAACCTACGATCGGTAAAACAACGCTGTCTGATAACGTTAATGAAAAACAAATTTAGAAAAAATTCTCGACAGAGACAAGAAGAAATACTTTTTAAGCACAAGAGACGGCGATATCCTGATCGTCATAGTTCAAGACATCCTCATCGTCAACATCTGCCACCTCAGTCTCAATTTCAAGTTCACCTTCGGCCACTGTGTTTCCTTCAAGGTCCTCAATCTACGTGAAGGGAGAAAAAATAGGAAATGATTAAAAAATTTGAGTATACGACAACGTTATCAATTTCGTCGCATGTTCGCAGAGAAATCAGTTGGTCAATTATCTTGGAACTCACCGTAAAGGAAGTAGAGAAACCATAATAATCGTCAGCTCCGTCTCCTTCCTTGGTGACCTGGGTCCATCCAGATGGAAACTCGATGGTCTTGGAGAATTCCTCCTCACCAATGGTCACGGTGCATTCAATGTTGGCAAGTACAACACCAAGGGTACGGTGTTGTCTCTCAAAGGTGACCATAGCAATGTCTGCTTCTTGGGGAACTCGAAGATTACGACGGTCTAAATTCGCACCCCAATCACATTCCAACTTGCAATCGCCACTCTTGATGGAAGCAGTTCCTTCGACATCGTCACTGCTTTTATCTTTGGCCAGGGCACAAGGAGCGGCCAGGAACAAAGATGCGATGGGAAGAACGGTTGCGAAGAACTTCATGCTGATTGTCAATCGTAGTAAGGGATATCGTTGGGTTGTCGAGCCTAGCTAGAGTAGAGTTTTTGTGTGATATGTCAGAAGTTGTGACAAAATAGGTTTGAAAAGATCCTGTACGTACATTTGTTTTTTTTGGGGATGATCTTCCGATTTTCATAGAAAACAGGAAAGTTGCGATGCCTTCAATAATTTGATTCGAAAAAAATTCAGTGCTGCAGGCGGACGTTGGATCGATTCCGACTCGAACGGAAAAGAAAATTGACTGTGACGAGCACGTTGCTCAAAATGTAAATCTTTTTGTATGACAAGGAGAACTTGATCGTTGATAGGTAATAGGATTTCAGAGCTTCAACGAAGGGCCGATTTGAGAATGAAAAAAAACCATTTGTATAAGAATCGTTTGTACGTCTTGTACATTCTGTGTGGCATACGCCAAATCACATCTTCCTGCTAAAACTTGCTCTATGTAAGTAACTTGACTTAATCAAGGATACATATGTAAGTCTATTTTTTTACTTATCCCATTTCTGCATGCCGAATATTTGTTTAGGCAGTGTCAAAGCACATTTTACAGTTACAGTTCGTATTAATACTTTCTCGCGCATCATGTGCTTGATGGCAGAAGTCACGCGCCGTATTGACTGTGAAGGAGTGGTATTATAATACCTACCTTATACTACCGTACTACTACAGCTACTACCGTACCGGTAGTACCGGTAGAATGATAATACCGTACCTACTAATCGTAATCTTCTTTTTTATTGGATGATGTTTTCAACTCCCCCGTTTGATTCATCTACCGCTACCGGAATAAACCCACGTAACTTTTACTGTAAACTCTTTCGAACCTACAGTATCGTCTCTGGCCATCGACCGTCAAATAAACTCTCTCCATCAACCAAAAAAGTTGTGATTGCGAAGAAGAGAATGATGTGAATGATCTCTCAAACAACGAGAACCCTTTTCGGATGAATGTTTGGTACACTACAAGCATCACACTACCGTACTCTCTAACTAGTTGTCGTAATAGTAGTAGAACCTTTGGACCAATAATAAAAGCAGCATTCAACTTCTCATAATACTATTGTTATCAACATGACGCGACTGAAAGACTGTCGTCAATACACTTGGGAGGAGTTTGATGCCTTACCCCTGGACAAGTCCAACGAACTGTTGCAAGGTGAATACAAAGAACGAGATGGCATTTACCACACCTTGAACGCGGAACAGTTCGATCGACAAACATTGGATCGCATTTACGTCTTGACGAATATCATTCGTAGTATTTCCAAAACCAAGAACGGTGCTACCTTTCTCATGAACCGTCTCCGTCACAAGAGAGCCATGTTGTACTTTGCCCAAGCCTCTACCCGGACGTATCTGAGCTTCAAGACGGCCGCCGATATCTTGGGCATCCGTTGTACCGATGTTCGAGATACGTCCACCTCGAGTGAAATCAAGGGAGAGTCCTTTTCGGATACCATTCGGACCTTTTCGTCGTATTTTGACTTTATCGTCATGCGACACAAGGAAGAATCGTACGCTGAACAGGCAGCATGGGCCTTGAACTGCAGTGACCGTCCCGTTCCCGTCTTGAATGCTGGATCGGGCAAGGATCAGCATCCCACTCAAGCGTTGTTGGATATCTACACCTTGCGTCGTTCCTTTGAAAAGAATGGTGGAATTGAAGGCAAGACGATCTTGATGGCCGGTGACTTGAATCGAGGCCGAACGGCACGTAGTCTTTCCAAGTTGTTGGCTCTCTTCCCGGGAATAAAGATCATTTTCAGTGCCCCACATGGATTCGGCATGCGAGACGATGTCCTGTCGTACCTTCGAGATCATGGTGTCGAATATTCCGTATCGGATACGTTTCTGGAACACGTTTCGGATGCGGATGCCATTTACATGACGCGTGTCCAAGATGAACATGATCAGAGTGACGGAACCTCCTCCAAGCGGTCGTACGAAGAATTCAGTTTGAAGGAAGAGCATCTCAAGTTACTGAAAAAGGATTGTGCCATTATGCATCCTTTGCCACGTCGCGACGAGTTGGATCCCAACATCGACAAGGATCCACGTGCCAAGTACTGGCGTCAAGAGCGCAACGGCATGTGGACCCGCGCCGCACTCTTGGCCATTACCGGTGACATTGAAGGACAGATCCAGGAGTATTGGCGTGATTTGAGTCGACAGGCCAGTCATACCGGAATCATTCAAGTGGAGAAGGACGATAAAAATTGGAAGCCGATGGAACGAACCTTGACATTGGATCATCACTTGAGCTAAGATAGAAGCAATGTGCGAATTTTAGTCGAAGAATTAGAAGAAGAATAAAAAAACTTTGGATAGCATAAATAATATTACCATTATTTGTGCAGCTCTGATAGTGATTCATAACGGGAGGATAGAAAAGTTAGAATGCGACGTACTACATCTTGGGCTGTGGCAAGAGGAGTCAAAACACGGTCGAACATCAAGAACGAGGTCCGTTTGAAGCATATTGAGTTTATTTCTTTCTCCGTCAATGCGCTGTTCAGATCCAGTCTTCAATACATTGCTCGCAGGACCACTTAAAATTTGGGAGGATTTCGATGTGTGGGAGGACACGGACACCATGAAGCGCATGTCTTTCCACTGCCCGTAGATGAGCCGCCCTAACCTACTGACATACTCGGCATTGCGCGAAGAGTTTTGTGTTGTCAAGACGGGCGAGCACAGCTGCAAGTTCACTCGTCGTGTTGCGGTCCAGCCGTCCTTTTTGACTCGGCGCGCATTGGGTTGTATTGTTTATCCTCGCATGAAGTCTATTCCATAAGTGAAAAGCCCAATAAAGTTTTCGGAGCTTTACAACAAGAAGAAAGACAGTACAGATAAGATGGAGGAACAAATCACGACGCGACCTTGAACGTTTACGGTGGTTTTTTGTAGTTCGAGAAAACCATAGTACTACATAGGGTAAGCCAAGTTGCTATCAGCTACAAAAAGTGGACTTCATCGTCGCGGAAATTTAATGTAGGATGGTAAATCTTCTTTGCCGAGCCGCTACAATAGAGCTCAGCTTTCGTTGGTTGATATTGCGTTTTTATCTTTTCTTTAGCATTTATTGTGTTGTTACTTTCTTCAAGCCGTCCAATCCAACTGGGAAATCACGATTGTAGTCATTCTCCAGGAATCCACCTCTCGATTTACCTGCCAACCATCCCCAAATTACCCTCCAAATACTTTTCCACAAGAACAGGGGACCATAGTTTCTCCACTTTACGGATACCGACCGAGCATATGGTTTGGTCCCATGCAAAGCGTCCTTGTATCCTAGAACAACGCTGGGCAGAAACCGGACGCTGTACGTTTCGTGAATCAGCGTTTCGTTCACCAAACAAATAGGTGCTGCACCGACAAGATCTGCACCCAACGGAGTGTGACATTCGCCACAATAGATTCGAACAATAGCTGAATGAGGATACAGCCGTACCGTAGACAGCTTATCGCGTCCTTTCACAAGTTGCAAGTCGGATTTGTAAAAGTTGACCATGAAGGAACCATTGTTTTGTAGGTAGGAATCACCATTAGGTAGCGCCAAACAGAATCCAACACAATCACGACAATGACACACTGCGTTGGTTTGTTCCACCAGTTGCGATGACGGTGGTACGACAAGATCATATTGAATACTGCCACAGTCACATAGTAAGGATCCAGTACGAGTTGTCATTCGCCATCTGGACGGTACCAACGAAGAAGAGAGAAGTGAATCAATCCATTTGGAAAGTCGTGCTTGTTCATTGTTCCTCGGTGAATCCATTGTTGGATAACTTTTGAAGAGACTTTGCACCATGCATCAAGGGAGAAATTAGGTGTGAGCTTTATCATTTGGAGAACGCTCAAACCCACTATCACATCATCATGGGAAGGGTGTTTGATGTTCGATGTAGCCATGTCGAATCATACAACAGAAAGGGCATCACGGTGAAAAAACGAGGAATAATGCAAACACTGCGTATAATAGTACTACGTACATCTTATCTTGGTGGAATTTACAGTTCCGTCAAAATGGAAAGAGGTGTGACAGAAACGTGTGACAGTAGTGAAAGATCCTCGAACAACGAGAACCCTTTTTTAAAAATGCATCGCATTCTATTTTTTCTATCCTCCCGTTCCGTTTGATGAAGCATAGTAGTACTCTCACAGTCAATCACTGTCAATAAAATAATAGTCACAGACAATCAATAGACAGAAAGGAACCAAGTACTCCAGTACGATACCAGGGGTAAATAGGTGCGGTATCATACGTATTACTACGTACTACGTACGGTAAAACATAGCACTACTGCACTACTGTTTACTGTTATTTAGCCTACGATTACTTGATCGTCCTTCCGCCGTACGCACAGCCTTGCCGCCATTCGATCCAAAGAGGATCGTACGGGAGATTGACTACCGGTACCTACGGTATGAAGATCTCTCACAGTCTATCCAGACGAGAATCAACCACCGCACTATTATTACAGTACACAACATCATATTGCTACCGGTAGTACTATTTTTTATTGGATCGAACATGTCTGTCACGACACACTCCAAGACAATGGAGACCGTTAAGACCACCGCTCAGACGACAACACACGATTGTGGATGTCCTAGGAAGAAAAAACGGTCTTTGGAGGAAGCAACAAAGGAAGAACAAAGTCCCACCAGAGACAGTGGCAACAACGACAACAACAACGTTCCATCGAATCGACATGTAGACGGAAGCAGCTTCCAGCGTCGGCGGCAACAAAGTGTAAGAAACAATGGACGCAATCGACAACAACATGCTGCTGCTTCTGTTTCAACCGTTGTACCTGTTTGTAGTGTTTGCTTCGTATCAAACAACAACGCTACGGAGGATGACCAACATAATAAAGAAGAAGATACGAAAAAAGAACGTCCCAAATACAAATGTCCCAAATGTCGAGCATTGTATTGCAGCGTGGTGTGTTGTCGCAAACACAAACAAATCTGTCCAGGGATACCACCACCACCACCACAAGTCGATGAAAAAGAATCGTCACGGACAGAACAAGATTCCGACGGGGATAATCAAAACAGTAGCGATGATGTTGACGATGATGATGACGAGTCCCTAGAAGATGGATGGAAGATTACCGACGAAATGAAACAAGCACTGCACAACTCGTCGTGGCTGCGCAACGAACTAAAGAACAACAGTGGATTACGAACAATCATGAAGGATATTGTCAAACGGTCCAAACAGAAAACCCAAAGGATGACACAACTACGAAATAATAACAACAATCGTGTTGGAAACATCCACACTCACCGTCGTCGACACCAGTATAAGAACAATGACGATTCGGCTCATGAAATATTGTTGGACAAACGACGGAACCATTCGGACTTTGACGAATTTTGTGACAAGTTACTCGTCTTGGCAGGTGTCCTGGAACGACAAGACCCAGACAATACAACTTCTGGAACTGGAACTGGTAACTTTTCTTCTAACGCCCATGAAATGGAGGAATGGTTACAACAACAAAAATGGAATCATCATCCGAATCTACAACCTCCACCGGTGCTGGTTATGAAACCACTTGTCAAAAAACGGACCGCCATTCCAAAATTTGAACCAGTGGACGTATCCTCGTCTTCGACGACAGATGATGACGATGACGACAGCGATACTGATGCGGCAAGTACCACAGACAGCAACAACAATAGTACTGGAAATGGCGATTCGTAAAAACACAATAATAATATTGGTTGCAAGTTATAGGGAGATGTTAATTTGGTATCAGAAACTCCCATAGAATCTATTGGAGCAAAAGCATTTCAGTCAGTCGAGTAGCATATCCGATTGTTGATTCTAGTCTTGGAATACGTGTGGTTTCATGGTGGTGTTATGATGGGAACTATTCACGCAGTATTACGACTGGCAAGATTGCGTTTTTGGAGACCACTGATGTTGATGAGTGTCAAGTACTTGAGGACGATACTGTTTCATTGGAAATCCTACCAGTATTTGACATGGAGTGATTCTCTTTATTAACGTACAATCTTAGATATAAACGATTTGTCCGTCATGACAGTGAGTCCCAAAAAAGGAGCCTTGATCCAAGATCACTGTTGGGGAGCAGCGTACTATCTACTTGTAGAGCATTTTTCAATCATGAAGGATTTTCAAAATAAGTGTGCAAATAATCCCCAAAATGCATCCAGGATCACGACGATCATTCCTCTCACCAAAACAAAATCAGACTCAACCTGAATGCACAACAAAAGCATAAAGTTGCCATAGCCGACTCTTTGATTCCGTTACTGCTAATATCCAACCCAAAACATGAAGCTTTTTTGCTGCTGCATTTCATCCCTCTCTTGGCCTTGTTGCACACTGCCTTTTGGTGGTCAATTCACCTTTTCTATCGCTGGTGGAGCTTGCTCCTTCGGCAATTTGGTGCGTTCAAAATCAAGACTTGATCACAGTTTCAATCAGCTTTGATGTATCCCAAGCTAGTGCTACTGGAGATACCGGTGAAGACTTCTTCCACGTGGACATAGAAAGCTGATTATACCAACTCTGCCAGGCTGCAGTTTCAAACAATGCTGATCCATCGACGGTCACCGTTACAATTGACATTCTCGTTACAGACACCACATACTGTATTTTGGTCAAGTCGAAGGCTGAGCGATGGCATTGCTACGCCTGTTGCCACCAAGCAGCGGTTCTCCTACAAGGTCACTGCTCCAATCACCGGCTCTCTCTTTCTGTGGACTTTTACCATGAGTGATCTTGGTGATGTCACCACCAATGACTTGGCGGCTGACCTTACAGATGGTATCACTGGAAAAGTAAACCCAGGGCTTAATTGCAAAGTCTCTTTCCAATGGAACCCCCGTTCGATTTTGGTGATTCCTTTTCACAGCGGAACTGTCACAACGCTGTCTGACTTTGACGCAGAGATCACCATTATTACCATCGAATGTGAGAACTGCATTGGTAACGGGCAATATCGGAAGACAGGAATATCCAAATCCAGCCATGGCCGAGGACGTGACCCTCCCCCTTGCTTGTTTTGCTGATGCCAGCCGTGAAGTCACTGTTGGTGTCACCTGGTGCGTCAACAATGATTCTGTTCGACGCTTGCGGGGACTACAAAACAAGGATGACCTCCCCGACAACGGAAGCTTTGATTATGAGATTGGCCCAATGGAAGAATGGCAGCTTTGCCTCCATCACTAAGTTCTACTACTGTGCCTCGACTGCCGGTGCTGGTATGGCCGCCGCCCTTCTCCTATAGGTACACAGTGTGAGAGTGAAACAAATTGAGATATAGATCGGCAAACAACAGAGAGGTTGACAGACTGATATAGCTTTTCCTAACTGTAACAAGTCAGCTCTTACAAACCCAAGACCCAGACCCAAACCAGGAGAAAAGAAGGGTCACATGGAAAGAAGACCAAGTGGAAATCTAACGAACAATATACTCTACTTCAAGCAAGCTTAACGCATTAACTGTAAGTTTGAATTCATTTTATCTATATCATTAAGAGTTGCCTCGTTTACTAAGCCTGTGTTGGTTATAACTGTGAAGATGTTTAGACGGCAGAAATCCTTACACGTGTAATCAGGAGGTCGTATGATACATCATCATCATTCTCAAATCGTATCTACTGGTTTTGATGTATGTATCATACACTGACAGTAAGTCGTATTATACCATACAGCACACCATTGTTTCTTTCACATCAATAGAGAGAGATAATGCGGCGTCACTGTTCTTGGTGTCGTTCCATGACGGAGATAAAAAGTCGATAGCAATACTGCTACATCTGCACTCTCTTGTTTGGTCGTTCTACAGTAGGAGTGTGCTGAGTTTGCTTGTACACAGTCCAATCACAACAGTTGAATCCCCCCCGTCCCCGTGACAGGAAACCAGCTTTTTCCAAAAACGCGAAATCATGATGGTCGACCAACAATCCAAACGAACGACAAAAAGTGGAGTTGTGGTGCTGCCGCTATTATTGTGTCTGATTGTCAGCTTCACAATCAGTAGCGTTTCTGGGTGGACCGGTCCTATCCGAAACCGTCGGGGTGTCCTTGCAACCAGCCGATATCGAAGTAATGGGTCATCTGCTGGTACTACTTCAATGTTTGTCAACTGCAGACGTCCATATCCACCGTCGAAATCGTCAGCAACGGCTTTGTATGGAATTTTTGATTTTTTGAATCCATACGATAGTAAGATTCCACCCGATCTCGTCGAAGAAATTTATCGTGCCGAAGCCAACACGGAGGCCGCCAAGGATCGTGGCACCCGAATCCTTGTCTACACACTCTTGGCCATTTTGGGGATCGGATTGGCATCCTTCAATGGGTTTTTGACCGAAGTACGTGTGAACGGTCTACCCGAGGGGACCAATGCTGTGGTTGTAGTGCCCCCACCGACTGGCGATACTTTGGATATCTTGGTCCAGGCAGGCTTTGGTTGGGTTCTGGAAAATCCCCTTTACAAGTTTCTGTTCACCAACAAGATTGGTGGCGCGTTATGTTTGTTGTTTGGCGGTGGATCTGCTCTCCTTGCAGAAGCAGAATTTGATTCCAAACGCATCAACGCGGAAAAAATCTACGAGGAACTCGAACGACGACGACAACAACAACAACGGACTATCACCAAGACCAGACCAACAACGACCGCAAAGTCAACAACAACGAAGAAGAAGAAACGGCAGTCTGGAAAGGAAAAGAAGAGTCTTAAAGCTTTATCTGAAGTATTCGATACTACCAATGAAGCGAAAGAACGAGAAGGCAAAACATCCATTGCCATACCCGAGGAGAATGATGATCTTACAACAGACATGGGCAGTGGTAATAGTGATGGTGGTGGTAGTGGTGGAGGTGGTGTGTTTGACAAAATGAAAGAACTGTACGAAAAAGCTGACAGTATGGCCGCATCCCAGGCGTTATTACTAAACAAAAAGTTGGAAGATGCCGGAGTGGTGGAAAAGATTACCGATGAGACCGGCCTCAAAGTGATCGGACGTGAAAAGGCGAAAGAGCTCGCTAATAATCCAGACAAAGACAACGATCAAACGAAGCAAAACTCGGAACAATAGCCATTTTTATTTTACATTCGACGTTTTATCAGCCATTTAGCCCATCCCACCGTTTATTTGTGTGTGTGTGTGTGTTTCATAGATATTTTTGATAGTCAACCTCGTTGGACCATATCCAGTCACCCTTTGTTGTGACGACTGTATTGGTTGTTTTGGTCTTTTTAGAAGGTGGTTCCGCGTCGTCGTCGTCATCGTCATCCATGAGATCGGCCAACAGATCATCCTGTGTCAGCTCTTTTTTGTGTTCCTCCTCTTTGGTCACTTCTTGCTCTTGTTGTTGAATGTAACGAATTTTGACACGTTGTTCTCCGACAAAATAACCAGAGTTGGTCCAGGACAGCATTTGCTCTGTCGTGACAGGACCATGTACTTGGTTATCTTGGTTTCCGACGTATTCCCACGTTACATTCTTGGGAGTTTCGTTTGTTGCCACATGGTCGCCTGCGTTGTCGTGTTGAAAAGGTGAAAAACGACGGACTATATGCTCTCGTGTCGTATCATAAATGTCAACTTCCCCCTTCAACAACAATGCATTCGAAACGCCCGTCAACTCGTTCAAACAGGTCTTGGCCAAGTCCTCGTCGTCGTCGACTGGATTGCTACTAGAGCCTTGTTCTTGACGTTGTTGCTGTTTCTTTTGGATTCGTTGTTGCTTAACAAGTTGTCCATAGCGTCGAATCGCTCGAGCGACCGTTTCAGAGTCACTGACTAATGGTAATATTCTCTCATATAGCTGTTCCTTGGTCAAATCATCCAGCTCATCTTGCGCAGATCGTCGAGTCGAAGTAGAAGCTGTGGTGGTAGTTGTTACCGGTATTTTGGCCAGATCCGTTGTCGGATTTCCGTCGTCATCTCGCAACGAATCCGCCCATGCATCCGGTTCGCCATCATCTCCGACATCGTTGTTTCGTCGAAAGACGTACGTATCTCCGTCAAAATATCCGCTTCCGTCCGTTTCTTCCTCTCGCATATGGAAGGGTTCGATCTTGACGCCCTCTGCCGCCAAACTAGTTTCGGAATCAATGTGTGTGTCACCTCGATTGAATTCACTTCCCCGTTGTTGACGTCGTCGTCGTTTGGCTTCCAAAAGTTCCTTTTCGGAAGGTATCTCGGTTTCGTCGTCGTCGTCGTTATCATCATCACCCTTCCAGTCATCTACATCGTCTAGTTCGTCTTCGTTCATACGATCATCTACCTTACTTTTCTTTTTCATGGGTTTGGCAACTGGCTTACGATCATAATCATCATCCTCATCGTCATAATCAGCATCATCATTGTTGCTGCTGCTGTTGTTGTTACGACGAGACCTTTTGGTTGGTGGTGGGTCGATGGATTCTTCGGAAAACCGTACCGATCTTTTGTTTCCATTCGTCGAAGACATGACTGTAGAGGTTCTCTCAAGTTTGTGTTAAGTGTGGAGTTGGAACTAATGCTTACTAATGATCCGTTTTTGGGATTTGTAATGTATTTTTTGAATCAATCTATGTTGACAGAGACGGAAGAAGTCAGTACGGCACCAAAAACATATTATGATTGGATTGATTGTGGTGGAGGCCTTGGAGGGCATGATGACAGATTTCAGATTTCGAGAGTCGAGAGTTGCGGTATTCGCATACCTAATCGTCTGTCACTTCGACGTCACCAGTAGTTGCTTGCGCGCGCAAGCTGTATTTGTAGGTAGCACTTGCAGACGAATGGTATCATACGATGAGCGATGAATGTACAGGTATCATACCAACCAGACTGCTCCAGTACGACGTAAAAATATAATCTCTCTAAGACTTCAGTAACTGCCAATGGGGTCTGTATAGTAGTAACGGTGGTGGGTGGTCAGCTCAAGTCGAGAGAGAACGTTCCTAATCGAACGTCCCTACTTCTTCCAAAACCGAAAGAATGATCGTCATCATATTTTTACACCAACATTTCCTTTTGAATTTTGTTCCGGGCTTCTTTGCCATACAATTGTTCGCCCAATTCCAACGCGAACAACAACGCCGTGCCTGGTCCCTTGGAGGTAGTGATGAGTCCTCCTCCCGTGACAGCCACGACATCATCGACTGGATCTTGGAGCTTTTCTCGAAATTGAGGAGCTGGATAGCAAGTGGCCTAATAAGAAGAAAGATAGCACAACGGTACAAAATATAGAATGAAACGATCTCTCAGAAATTTCACCACAACATCCAAACGTGCACACAAACGCATGCAACGGGATGTTCCTCTTACCTTGTCATCCAATAACTGGTGCGTGGCCAAGACCACTGCCGGAGCCGCACAAATGGCTCCATATGGCTTTCCGGCAGCATTTTGTTTTTCCAAAATGTTCTTGAGAGTTTCCGAATCTCGCAAGTGAGTAGCACCTGGCATACCGCCAGGACATACCACCAAATCGTATTCTTCCTTGGCGGCATCTTCAATGGACATGTCCGCCATGACCTACGGGTAGAAAGAAAAAGAAAAACGAACAAAAAGCCACTTGAGTAATAATAATAATGGCGGGAAACAATTGAGATATTATTTTTCCCACTTCATAATCGTCTTTTTCGTCTTTTTCTTCTTTTTTTGTTTTTGTTTACCTTGATACCTCGACTCATTTTGCACAGCAAGTCTGGCATGACGGACGCAATGGTCACCTCGGCCCCAAATCGAGTCAACGTATCGGTGATACAGGTAGTTTCGATTTCTTCCGACCCTTCGGCAATGGGAACCAAAACGCGCTTGACCATGTTGAGAGCGGTTTTCGCAGAAGGAGATGAACTAAACAGACGCAACGATCGGATATTTGGTTGGGGAGATGTGACGAGAGCCTTGACAACAACCGCCGGCTGAGATCTTGTCGTTGTTTGTATTCCAAAATGCTGGTGTACCAAAAGGGCAACCGTCAAAAGCCGCATTCGTGATCTCTTCGAACTCTTAGTATCGTGGCAAGATATATCTACTGATAACAATCACTCTCTCATCCAGACACGACAGGAACTGATGATGTTGTCGTTGCGGTGTAGAAAAGCAACGGGAGATGTGAGAAGAGGCTTGGATGAGAACGCACCAAACTGCTACCGAAAACAACAAACAAAGATCGCGAAGATGATGTTGTTGTGGCATATCGTAGTACGTAGTACTACCGTACCATGTGATGGTTTAGGTATTACTACCGTACTAGTACGACGTATCATACGTAAATGGTATCGTGACGTCATGATCTGGTTGTTCGCTTTCTTACCCGCCCCGAATCTCCTACAACCCCCAAAACATCTTCCATTCTTCCTCATTGATCCATCATCCACCTTGAAACCAACATCGTCGGAAACAACAAAAGCACTGGACTATCCCCATGGCACCGTCACCTCACAGCTGATAAAGGATGGTATTGCCAAGAACTTTGTAGATCCGTGGCTTTACATCTTGCTGTTTGGACAGTAGGAGGGAAATTACAACAACCACCCAATCCACCACCGTCACACGAAAAATTCTAATTCCATTTGATGAGTGAGCAAGGAGCGATGCATTCCTTCCGACCATATCCTTCTTTTGCATCAAGTTTATTCACGATCGCACCATACCAAGTGGAGGCCTATATCTGGATTGTTCTTTCGATAGCAATTTGGATCGGTCGTTTCCGTACCTGCTGGACTTGTTGGGTTTGGTTGGCACAAGAAGTGTGGTTGTTGCATCTGGTATCCCGTGGTGGGACAAAGAAAAACAACAACAACAACAAGTGTCACACACAGGACCACCGACGTCATATTGGTGGTGGTGGTGGTGGTGGTGGTGGTGGTGGTAGTGGTCATGATGAATACAACCATCAATTTGCAGCCTTGGCCATGTGTGTGGTGATGGTGCCAGGAATTCTTCAGGCCATGGCCAAAGCCATTGCAATCGATGATTGGGATGTTGCAACAGCATCGTCATGGTCATACTTTACCATGATCGTCGCACTTTTGGGCGGTAGATCTCATAACTTATTTGTCGTCATGATGGTTGGGATGCTGTTAGGAACGGCGACATCGAACGGAGTCAATCTCCCATTATTGTCAGTAACGATTCTGTACTGGTTTACCTTGGAGTTTCTGTTCCAAGCATTGCAACGATCCATGATGATAAGAAACGCATTTTCCCTTGCAGAACTGCGATGTATCTGTATGATACTGTCCATGATGATGATAATTTTTGTTGGAGATGTATCAAATACAGACAGGAACCAGCATTTCCAACTACTACTACTGCAACTACAACCGTTCATCCCAGCGATATCGGCCATGTACGTCCGAGTGGCCCTGTCCGGATTTCTGGGATGTTGTGCTACGACGTGTGCTATTACAATGTCTACCATCAACATCCGACAGTGGTGGATACGCCTTTGGGTCAATATCATTGGGCCACTTGTTGTGGTAGAGTTCACCTTGCAGTCGGTTGGATACACAAAACGACAATTGCACTTTCTACCAATGTCCCTACAATGGTTGATGGACTTTTTGACGGATACCGAATCTGGATACCCTCGATACTACGGCCTGCTCTATTGGGGAGTGATACTGTCTGTAACAAGTTTACCAACGTACTACCTGTTGGCCGTACCTACAGAACGAATACCGGTTGTGGTGAAGCGCAAGTGGTTTCACTTGATTGCGATAATCTTGTTTGGGCCGGTTATAGTGAAACTGCCACAGCTCATGGCCTTGTCGTTTGTCATTGCCATATGTGTTCTCATGGTGTTGGAGACATTGCGACGAGACTTGCCGTCACTTCAATCATTCTACGTGACATTTGTCGACTGTACCAAGGACAATGACGACCAGATTATTGTTTCGCATATTTTTCTCATTGTCGGATGCGCCGCTCCGCTCTGGCTAAGCCTTGTCGTGGCGGATGCAACCAACAACAACAACACGCCATCGATGTTGTTGGCCGAGTTTGGTGTCATTTGTATAGGAATCGGAGATGCCATGGGAGCCGTCGTGGGGAAGTTGTATGGAAGACAAAAGTGGGGAGGTACCAATCCACGGACGTTAGAAGGGTCCTTTGCCATGTGGTTGAGTATGCTTGTTGGTGGAGCATTGTTTTGCAGGGAAGCAAAGGATGTACTCGGCCTGATTCTTGCCACGTCGTTGACCACCCTATTGGAAGCTTTCACAATCCATCTCGACAATCTCGTCCTTCCGCTGGCAGGGTCAACCATCTTACTACTGATGCTGTAACGATTCAAATGGTGATCGAATGGTCGAGACACTCCGACCTTTTTTCCTATTTTTTTGTGTGTGGATCAAATAGGGACCGAACTATCGGGAGAACTCGACCTTTTTTCTACTAACTAACATTAAGATAGCTCCATCTACTTCATGATGATTGAAATAGTGGTAGATAAAATATAAATGTAATAATGGTATGAGTGGTTAGGTAGAAGTCCTTTACGATGATACCTTACAGTTGTTGTTAACTGTAAGTAACTACTGTCATTCGTGTGTGGTTTTGGTACGATTGTATCAGCCAAAACATATCTGTAAGTATAATACCTATGATACTTATCTACGGGAGTCGAGTCAACGCGTCATCGTTCCTTTCGTTGGTGGAAAAAACTCTTCATAACGTAAAAGTGTATCGTTTTTCTCATTCTTTTTGCCGCCACATCGATCAACAATCGAAGCGGACCTTCGTCTCCGAGAGATATCATACGTACTCCTCTTTGGTCGACTTTGACACTTTGACAGTGACGACTTTCAGTTCCATCAAGCTAGATAGTGCGATAACTCCAAAACAATAGTGTATCCCTGAAGATACATTATTATAAAACAGGAGGTACTAGTTTTACAGCATCCATTCAAACATCTGTACCACGAGTTGTACCCTTGGTCGACCATGACTGCAGCTCCCGCCTTGCCCAACAGCATCAGCCACGATGGGAGTATCAACAGCATGCCCTCTCATGAAGTCCCTCGTTACGTCGACAATCCGTTGCCACACGTACTACCGGAAGGAGAAAATGCGACTCCACTGGAAGTGATCGGATCGACTGCCAGCGACAAATTGGTCATTATTATGGTCGGATTGCCAGCCACGGGGAAGACACACATTGCCAAACGAATTTGTCGCTTCTTGAGTTTCTTCCATGATATTCCCTCTCAGATCTTCAACGTCGGTGATTATCGACGAGAACTGTGTGGAGCACAGCTGCCCGCGCAATTTTACAGTCCGGACAATCCGGAGGGTGTCGCGGCACGTAAGATTGCTTGTGATGCCGCTTTGGCCGATTTGGTGGACTACATCAGTCAAGATGGCGTGCGTGTGGCGGCCTTGGATGCTACCAACTCGACCTTTGAACGACGACAACACATCATCCAAACCTTGAGTGAAAAACAGGGACACCGTGGGATCAAGAAAATGTTCGTCGAGTCCGTGTGCGATGACGAATCCGTGAGTGAATACAAATAAAAACAAAAACAAAGAAGAAAATTTGTACAGGAAGAGTTGTGGTTGAATCAAAATAAAAATGAAAATCGATCGGAAGACTCACACTGTCAATGTTATGTGTCACGTTGCTTTTTTTTTGGGTTCAAATGACGCTTCTTTTTCCTTTTTGCAGATCCTAAAAGAGAACATTCAAAAAGTGAAACTATCGACGCCGGACTACAAGGACATGGACCCCGATCAAGCCGTGCAAGACTTTTTGAAGCGTCGTGAAAATTACATGGCGCAGTACGAACCCGTTACGGAAAAGGACGGTCCCTTTTGTCGCATCATCAACTCCAAAAAGTTTATTGTTTCCAATATACGAGGGTATCTGCCCTTGAAGGTGCGTTTCCCCAAAACACAAAACCGAAATTACTGTCACATTCTGTTGTGGGTGATGACGAAGATGGAGAAGATGTTTGGATCCATCCGGACATCATGACACTACTTTGTTTTGCTATCCCAAAAATATCCAAGATTTTCTCTCAATCTGTTTCTTCTTCCTTTTTTTCTTCTTTTGTTTGTTTGGTACATCCAAACCACCACTGTACTGTAGGTTGTTCACTTTGTCATGAATTTGCACATGTTGCCACGAACCTTTTATTTGACCCGCCACGGACAATCCGAATACAACCTGTTGGGGAAAATTGGAGGCGACTCGGGATTGACACCGGCCGGAATCGAATATGCTCGACGGCTGGCCGTGTTCGCCAAGGAAGAGATTGCCAAAAGGCACGACCTAGAAGGAAACGTCATGGACGATTCCGAAATCAGCGAGGACGCCAACGGCCAGCCGAAACAACGCCCGTGCCGGTTGTGGACTTCGACATTGCGGCGAACCCAAGAAACGGCCCAGTTCATCCAACATGACACCATCAGTCATACCTTCGACAATGGCGATACGTTGGATTGGGTCCAGTTCCGACAAATGCCTCGTCGCAACCTCGATGAACTGTACGCGGGGACCTGCGACGGAATGACGTACAAGGAAATCGAACAGGTCTTTCCGGAGGAATTCGCCCGTCGACAGGCCGACAAGTTGTCGTATCGGTATCCCCGTGGAGAATCGTACATGGATGTGACGTTGCGACTCGAACCGTTGGCCCAAGAAATGGAACGGACTAGAGAACCCGTTCTGATCATCGGCCATCAAGGAATACTGCGCATCCTGTACGCATATTTCATGGGGTTGGACCGAAAGGAGGCACCCTACGTCAGTATCCCATTGAACAACGTCATTGAATTGACTCCACATGCGTATGGTTGTCACGAAAAACGATACTGCTTGATGATGAAGGAAGAGATGTTAAAGGATGGACAAGATGAACCGGTCACAAGCATGCCGATGGCGGCACATGAAGGGTTGCATGACACACCTGGCGATGAGAAGCACTATTCCGAAAATGACGATGTCCCGTCACAGTTACTCACACCCACGGCTGTCCAGGAAGCGGCAGGAGTACGAGCCATCAATTCCGAATACAGTCCGTTGGATCCTGTCATGAATGCTCCAAGCTGTTAGAAGCGGTGAAGGTTTTACATATATAATAACCATTGTACTTCCTTCGACTACCGGGTAGTAGATTTGCACAAAAAAAACCTAATTGACCAAAGAGTAATAATTCAATATGACATTCTGATGATAATAATAAAAAAACCTCACACATTTGAACATACGAGCATATATATGGAATGACTTTTTTGTGACAATACTCGTAACCACCACCCGCTCTAGCTAGGATACACGGTTGAAAGAAAGTAAGGTCTTCTTTTGTTTACAATAGATCAATCAGAAAAACCAAAAAAAGGTTTTGGAAATAGTTGTAGACTTTCAAGATTACATCATGTTGAAAAATATCAATAAGTACTTGCTGTTGTTTATAGTGTGTATTGTTATGACAGTTGATCAATCAGCGACGATCGCATGTCCATGACGATATCCATCGGTTGTGTGGCCATGTTGGCGTTGCCGGTGTTTCGTTGGAGTTTGAAGATGGACTCCATGACACTGATCTCCGTACCCGTCGTATCCAATCCACAAAAGGCCGCCCAATCATTGACGATCATCCCACCACCCAAGACGTCTGATCCACGATTGACGGTACCGGCCACCAACGGAACTTGCAACAGGCTACTGAGTTCTTCCATATCTTGGACCGTCGTTCGGGGATGGACCATCCCACCCTGATTGGTGAATTTGGAATAACTTCCCACCAAGGCTTGTCCCCCCACTGTCTGTCGGAATACTTCTACACCCAGAACATCAGTAATAATTTCTTCCGTTTCACGATCGGTATCCGGATGGATCAAGGCAACATGATCGTTGGTTGAAATCACGTTGCCCAGGGCAGAAAATCGTTCTTCGATGCGTTGAACAACGACCTTTTCTGGAAGGCTGTTTCTCAAATGTTGCAATTCTTGATCGGTTGTTGTGTTGGGGACCAACAGTCCACGAACATTACCGACAGTGGTCCGACCGACAAAGCGACAACCGGCGATCGTGGCATGTAAGACGGGGATGTGATCACGAAGTTCGGCTTCCAAGACGGAATAAAAGTTTTCGGATCCACCGATTCCTGTGTATGTGACATGAAGGAGAGAGAGATATAATAATAACAGAAATAGAGCAAAATCAGCAACAAAAATAAATCGCAGACACACATACAATATAATCCAAAAAAAAAGACAGACTTTCTTTCTTTCTTTCCAACAAAACTGGAATATTCTCTATTACAACTCACCGGCAAGACAGTACGAGTTGGTCAACGCCGAAAAGACACCCACTTCGTTGGAGTTTTCAAAAGAACATCGAGTCGCCATGTTAGGATTGATTGATTGTCCACTAGGTAGAGAGAGAGAGAAAGAGAGAATTTTGTTACAAGTCTTGGAAAAGCCCAAGAATAATATACTAAAGTATGTCAACCAAGAAAAGGCAAAAGAAAGGACAGCTGGTCTGTTTTTGTGTTGTAGTGGATGCTGTCACGTTTTACTGTTAATGTCAGAGACTTCGACGGAACAAAACCCTGTACTTCACTACTCAAGTCGTATGTACTCCGGAGTACCGTAGTAACAGTATTAAAATCACATGCAGGCAGTCCTGCACAACCGGATTGTTGATGATTGTGTTGACAGTTTATCGAACTCGACTTCTGCTGGTCGTCGTGGCTGCATCATTCAGGAATATGGATGGAGGCATGGACAGACGACCACGAATACCTCAGAACCTGAACGAACAGACCAGTCGTACATACCTACGCAACATACATAATATAACTAGTAAAGTGAAACCTCACATACATACTAACAGTAGTAAAGTAGGATAAGCAACGATCTCCCTCTTTTCTCCCTATGATGATACCTTCATATGCCTACGGTACGACTTAAGTAGAGAATTCCGGTCTCCCTGCAGCTTGTTCACAGTCAATAAAAAATACTACGTATCATATACGGTACGGTAATAGATTTTTTTACCATGGTGTATCAATATATTGTTATATTATAATATGTTTATAATTTTATATATTACAGTTATTATAGTAATGATGTCTTCACGGTCAGTCTTTTCGAACACCCTCATGTAGAAAAGGAAATACAGGTCATATTATAACGTTCACAACATTGCAACGACCAGCTCCTGCCACTACTACAACAAAAGGGATTAAGCTGTCCGAGTTTATGGACTAGAAACGGGTGAGTTTGGAATGGATCCTGCCTGTCCGAAAGTTTGTGCGTTGTTGTTGTTGTTGTTGTTGTTGTTGTTGTATCTTTTTTTGTGAATCTTTCCAATGGCGAATATGTGCCGATCCAACTCTGTCAATCTCTCTGGTTTTTCATGAGATGAATAGCAGAACCTCACTCTTTTCCCTCCTTCACTCAAAAAGCGATACGTTGTATTTTTTATTTTTCAATACTGTTACTATACGCTATTCTCGAGATATGAACCGGACGGCAGCATGATGTTGGTGTACCTGTACCGTGTTACTGTCAGAAGAATGGAACGTTGTAGGAGTATCCTACGATCGAGCAACCATGTACAGACGACGAGACTATCTTCTTCTTCTTTTTCTTTTTCAACCCCTATGGCTGGAAAGGCTATCGATGACGAAATAAAATTGGACGGTCCAAGGAGACTACTGCTTCTACCGCCTCCAACACATCCAACTGCGTATACAACAATCCGTTCCTATTCCATCCCTGGCATGTTGTCACCTTGGACGCTGATAGTACTGCAACAACAACAGTACCAGTATCAATTACAGGACAACCTAAAACAACAACAACAGCAGCAGCAGCAACGTCATAACCTTCATCAACGACTTCAGTTCCGTTTCTTTGATTCACGCAAAGCTCGTCGACGTAAAAAGGGTAAGGACCCGTTCAAGGTCTTGTCGATGCCTCATGGGTCGTTGTACAAGGACGTCAAACGGAAATTCCTTAAAATTGCCATGACGAACCATCCCGATACGCATTCGGAAGATCTGACCGAAGAAGAACGTGACAAAATGAGAGATATCTTCATCGAGGCTCGGATAGCCTTTGAAGCGTTGACGGAAGATACCGACGGTACCGCCATGTTGTTGTCCGAAAAAGAAAAGGAGGACGCTATGCATAATTTTGACTCGTGGTTCAAGAGCGAAACCGGATTGACCACGCCGTTTCAGTTCGATATGGATCCAGAAACGATGAAGGAGGTCGCCAAAATGACGGAAGCCATCGGAGGCGATTCTGGTTTGGATCGAGATGGAGGGATGTGGGCGTTGGCGAGAATGGTCACGTCGGCCGTCAAAACAGGCGGCGATGCAGCTTCGATATTACGACTCGAATCGGGTGGTGATGTCAAGGGCAACAACAACAACCGCAACAACAACGTTAACGGAGGGGAACTACGGAGGAGGAGGAAGCGATAAACGCAAATAACAATAATCAATATTATTACTGTTATTGTTGGGCTCTGTCGTTGTTTGTGTGATTGGGGGACTTTCCACCAGAACAAACGCCAACAACAACAACAAAAAACAACTTTTTCCGGTTTTTGTGAGTTTGTGTGTTTAATAATCACTGTAACTGTAAATACGAGTGCACCTCCTTGCTCGATTACTGTGATCAATCTTCCCATCTCAAAGAGAAACGGAACTCTGGACTCTACTACCGTAGCTATGTAAATGTAACTTTTGCTGCACTATTCTCCAAGCTAGACAAACCAATAGTACCACCCATTGACTCGTCTTTCTACTACGATCTACGGTACCTACGGTTGTATGGTACCTACCGTAGCTACAGGGCTACAGGTACACTACGGTAGAGGTACACACCGTACCGTAGCTTGGTTTGTTGCATGACAACAACATCATAATCATCGTTCTCTGTTATCATCATCATCATCATCATAATCATCTTCACAGTCAATGTACTTCGAGTAGTACTACTCGATTGGAGAGGAAGCATTATTATTATACTACGTACTATTTGTATACACAACAACATAGAGAAAGATCATTTTGCGTAACTTGTTCTCATCATGCCCAAGTCATCCTCATCTTCATCAGCAGCAACAGCATCCACTGGTAGTCGACATCCTTCGGTGGGAGTCAACGATACGTTGAAGCGATATCTGGCCTCGAAACTTGCCAAGCGGGACGACAAACGGCGTAAATTGGATCAAATGACACAACAACAAGCACTGGAACGATTCTTTGAGATCAAATGGTCCAACCCCGGTGGTTCCTCTTCAGCTCCAAGAAATCACATGTTGACGATTGTACGACAACCAATCAAAGGTCGTAAAAACGATTCTTCTGTGGACGGTCCAATCGAAGAAACAAAAGATGGTAATGAAGATACCATCACTCCCACACAAACAATAATTGACTCTGCTGACGAAAAGCCAACCACAAGCCAATCATCAACGAATGACGATAGCAACGAAAAGCCAACCATTGAACAAGCGGACACTGCAACCACCACCACCACCAACACAACTGCATCAACAACAACAACAACGATTGATTTGGCCCAACAAGAAATGGGCCGTTGCGAGCAAGACGAATGGAACCTACAAGTGGCGACTGATCGCATTCAACAGGCCAAAGAGCGTGTGCAAAAGGATCAAGTAGAACTATGGGGTGTCTACCGGTATGGATTGCAACATGTCATGGGCTTGAATGATTTGGCTTCGGCGCCTGATGCCATTTTGCCAGGAAATTTCGTTGCAAGTACTGTACAAAAACAAACATCAAGAACAGAAAATACTAAACAATGATTAATTTTTTAAACTGTCAATTCGCCGTTAAAATAATTGTTCCTGTGATTGTTCGAACGCATAGAATCATCTCTCTCCTCTCCATTCCTTGTTGCTATTTTTCTTCATGATAGCGAGAAGAACAAGCTCTGCCGACAAAGTAACTCTTCACACATATTTTATGTATGCAACATCATGGTGAGGGCCAGCACTGTCAGTTAGAATGGCCGCACGAATAGCGGAAAGATAAAATAATTATGATTCCACTACAGAAGTACCGTGTACCGTAGCTCTTTTAGCTCAATGTTGTTCGGTGGCACTTTGAAGTTGTTTTGACTGTTACCATCGTATCAGTATCATACGATGGTAGTTGTACGAGAGATGGACAAAAGAAGAAAAGATTGCAATTTACATTTTGTAGAATAATAATATTAACTAGACAACTCATATATTATAATATTCTATGAAATCAAAATTATACTACGTAGTATTTTTTTACAGTTAGATATAATCACAGTCAAGTATCCGTAATAAGAACACTACCACAATACAACGGTAGTAAAGTATTCCGTGGCTCTTCACTGTTCATAAATTACTGTCGTAGTCCAAAAGTACAGCAAAGTTGATCTCATGGTTGATATACTACGCCAACGACTTCGTCCATCGCAGACACTGTATTCCTATCATCATATGATCAGATAAGAAAATTGGACTTCACGTTACAGACACACAACTTACTATATTTTGGTCAAGTTGAAGGATGATGGCATTGCTACTCCTGTTGCCACCAAGCAGTTCTCCTACAAGGTCACTGCTCCAACAACCGGCTCTGTTACTGTCAACACTGTCTGGCTTTGATGCAGATATCACCAGTATCACCATCGATTGTGGGACTGAATTTTTAACGGGCAATATTGGAAGACAGAAATATCCAGATCCAGCCATGGTTGACGTGACTCTCCCTCTTGCTTGTTTTGCTGATGCCAGCAGTGCCAGCCGTGAAGTCACTGTTGGTGTTACCTGGTGGGTCAACAATGATTCTGTTCCACGCTTGCGGGGACTACAAAACAATGATGACCTCCCCGACAACGGAAGCTTTGAATATGCTTTGGATGTTGAGATTGTCCCAATGGAAGATGGTAGATCTGCCTCCGTCACTCGGCTGCCAGTGCTGGTATGGCCGCTGCCCTTCTCCTTTAGGTACAGAGGTGAGAGTGAAACAAATTGAGATCGAGGAAGAGAAAGACAAGCAACAGTGAGGTTGACAGATGGGATATACTCCTGAGGTCAGCTCTTTGACCACACCTGCAAACCCAAGACCCAGACCCAAACCAGGAGAAAAGGGTCACATGGAAAGAAGACAAGTTGAAACCAACTACATACATTAATTAAGTTTGAATTCATTTTATCTATCTTAAGAGTTGCCTCATTAGTTTAAATTAAACATGTAGCTACGCCAACGCATCCATTTGCAAGTTTTTTCTCTTATGAAAAAGCTTTGAAGCAAGGACACAATTGATCAAAGATGACTTTAGGTTCTTTTTCTTTCAGTAGTAGCTTGTATTTGTTACAGCCTTAGGTAGAGCATTTACTTACAGTTATGTCATGAAGCAGTTCTTTAACCGCACTATCCAACCCCTGAATAGTCCTGTTATAAATGTTTTTCAGTTGCGATTTGTTTTTGACCGCTACCAGCACGAAGAATGCTACGAAGAATCTTTCAAGATCGGTTCCTACTATTTGCTACTACCGGTAATAGAGAGACTACTACTATCATAGCTACTCAAGGTAGGTAGGTAGCTAGCTAGCTACTAGTGGCTCTATGAAGGCCCGACCAATTTTCGAGCAAACTACTCCGGACTCCGTACCCGTGTACGACTATTACATATCAGGTATCGGGGCAATTCATTGCAAACCTGCCATTGTTCCAAACATGCGCTCGAGAAGTCGACCCCGCTCATACATACATTGTGGTACCGTTCCGTGATAGTCACTGTGGCGAAATTGTGATGTGTTTTTCCTCAACCACTGTTTTGGAAAAATCTTCAAGAGTATGCTCTCTAGCTAGCTACTCGCAATCAATTCATCGTCTCTGCAGCAGCAAGAATACAGCACCAGAAACAGCACTATGACCGATTTGGACGATCTTGAACTCCAAAAGAAGCTTCTTGATAACGAAGTTGCTGGGGATATCATCATCATTCGTGATCCATTCGCCATGAAAGGTAGGGCAAAATCTTATGTCAGTATTCTATTGGAATCTCCCCACAGATGTAATAGTACGTTGATGTCGTACTTGTTCTCAGCCTTGCTGTTGCTTTGTTATCGATCCTCGAATTTCAGGATTCTCTTTCCGATCTTTCTTGGTGAAGACCTTCTTTTGGAGGATAATAGTTGTATTATTCATTCTCATTGCTCTTCTTGCGGGTACGATGTTTTTTTTAACACGAAATGTCGTCCAACACTTCACTGTCACGAAGTCAGAAACCTTCCCCATTGTCATAATGTCAGATGCTGAAGTTGACAATTTACGATCTCGTGTCAAGATTTTTGTGGATCATCTCCTTTTGCAACATGTACCCAGAGAGGACTTGATTGTCACTCAAGACGAACTTAATGGTCTTTTGGGTCGTTCTGACTACTTTCGCGGTAACATGTACGTGACTTTGACACCAGGCAAGATTTCTGGGGAGTACTCTTTGCCCATGGATGGCTTGCCAGGTGGGCGTGGACGCTATTTCCTCGGTCATGACTACACTACCATCGACGAAAAGGCTCAACGAGTGGAAATGATGATGGAGACGGCTGCAACACATGAAGACTGGTTTCTAGGGCCCCTGTTTTTTCTGCAGCTCCACTTTGAAAACAAGGACTTCGAAGAATATGACCAGCGGTTGCTGGAACTCGTTATAGAGAATGGTACGAACGGGTTGGGACAGAATGAGTGTCTGCTGCGATTATCCTACGCATCTCTGACTTTTTCTTGGTTTTTGTTAAATCTTTTGCTACAGGCTCAATCCTCGGTAGTACTATTCCCGACGATGTAATCGAAGGACACATAAACTTGTTGGAAGAATCTTACGAAGAGGAAGACTCGGGAGAAGCCTTTCGTGCTATCGTCAACGGCATTGACAGTGTCTCGATCGAGGAGGGTCGTATCATCATCAAGCCTCGTCGCACGGCTGATGACGAAGAGTACGAATTTATATTCGAGGACGACTTTGCCGATTTGAGGGACGCCGACGAATACAGGCCGGTTCAATACGATGACGATGTTAATGCGCCTGATATTGCCGAGGAGTCCACTGAGACGAAATTCGGCGATGAATCCCAAGGCATTGGGACTGTCAACGGGGTGGAGATAAGCAGCATGATACTGTAGCGTTGACTTGTGGTAAAACGATATATATCTATGATGTACTTAGTAGTAACGTAGTGGGGCTCCAGGTCGTTTCCATCACCTGATCTGCGATGCAAACATCTCAAATCACGAAGAGACATACCCAAGGCAGATTTCAGCACGAATGTTCGATTTGCTCATTGGGTTATCTGATCTTAATTCTTTCATTTGTGTGGCCCGGTCTGCATCTTTCAAAGCTGTTTCATAATTTGCCCCGCCCACTTGAGGGCAGGCAGGTGAGCACACTTCTCGGAAGCTGAGTCAATGCAGCCGGTAGTTGGTATTTTGAAATTGAATGTTTCACTGAGCGATGTTTTTGTTAACACCATCTTCTTTGCGATCGTTCTTGCTTGACTGGCAGACAAGAAATGCAAGAAGATTTTCGAGGATGAAGACGTCCCAGTCTTGGTCGAGAAAAGGTTCGCTCCGATACTTGTTGGTAAAAGTGAAACTGCATCGTTGCGTTCCTAGAGATAAGCAGAAATAATTGTCACTGTCATGTCAGCGCCCTCCAGAGAAACACTGGACCAACTTTTTGGAGAACCACGTTTGAGCTGCCTTAGTGTTGATTGGTGGAGCTTCGAACGGAGGCAAAAACATGTTGCGGATCCGGGATCACGCTGTTGGTTGTTTCGATCACAAATGACGATATCTGTTCTAAGCGAACGTCACATTGATTCATGCTGGCAAATACCATTCTGTAGCGATCATCATGGCCATACCAGCAAGAGTTCCCCATACTATAGATCGATAGGAAGGCGTTCGCGATCCTTTTGGTTTCTTGTTGGTGTCACCGATCTGTCCCGGTTCCTCCGAACTACTCAATTGCCGGATCGCTTCGGGATAGAGTTCCATGACCGCCACCATACACATGATCCCCGCCACACTCGCCAAGACATTTTCCAACTCTAGCTTGGTTGTTTGCAACACCGACAGTGCCACGATAGCGCCAATAGGCTCGGCCAGGCCAGAAATACTTGCCAACCAAAACGCCAACCATGGTGATTCGGGTCTTGCGGCAATACACGGCACCGAAATGGCAATACCTTCAGGAACGTTATGTATGAAGATACCAATGGCCACAGTTATGCCAAGTTGTGGGGATTCCTTGGCACTGGCTGCGACACAGAGACCTTCCGGAAAGTTGTGTGCCAAGAGACTAAAGAACAGAAGCATGGCGACTCTCCAGGAACGCTGTTTTTGCATTTGTTTGGCAAGAGCGTCTTTGTCGTACGACAACTCATTCTGACGATCCGCTTGGTCGGAATCAAAGCTGTCAACACTGGAAGATAAGATCAAACGGCGCATGTCTTTGCGACTGTTTCCGGTCGAAGACCCACCTGTTGTTTGGGTGGTCATTTTCCGTCGTAGGCGATGATTTGGAGTCTGCTTCCGTGAGAGCTTTCCCGCTTGAGCAGTCGTTGAATTGCCATCGTCCAGGTTATCTCGGCTGTCTCCCATTTCTAATTCCAGTCCGAGACTCTCGGTCGAGGAAGAGGAATCATGACTGCCCCGTCGTGGTCGTTGCTGCTGCTGCTGCTGCAACAAAAGAGCCTCGTGTTCTTCGTTCTGCTGGTGTTCACCGTCTTCACAGTGGTCGTCGTATTTGAGGACGTTCATTACAACCGTATTCGATTCCTCGGTTTTCTTGTTGCTGCTGGTATTTCCAAACAGGAACAACTGTTCGGGATCCGGAATAGTCCCAAGCAGTTTGGACAGCAAAAAGTAACCTCCACACCCGGCACCAAATGCCAACAGTCTCTCCAGTAACAACCATACATTGACGGAATGAAGCATACTGTTACCGTTGGTGACACTCACGATTCCGTGCAAGCATTCCGGCCCGATACTGATGACAGAGACCGTGATCATGACGGATGCGGCCAGGCTTAGGGAAAAGCTCATGGATCGTTTGATTTGTTGGGAGGAAAAACAAAAGACGACTGCCGCACCAACACAGGTACTGGCGCCGGCCATACAGCTGAGTAGCAATGGAAATACCCAATCATCGTTGACGGTGGATGGGGCAACTGCTGCTGTTTCTACTGCTGCTGCTGCTGCTGCTGCTGCCATGACGGGCGACAAGGTTCTTGTTGTGTCACAAAAACAGCCGTCACTACCGAATGAAGATAGTTTCGCTAGGAGTAACTGGAAATGAAACTGGTTTTGCCTTAACAAATCCACTAAAGGGGGGGTCAACGTCTGTATTCCGTGAAAAACAGAATGATGATGCAAAAGATGGGATGATGATGGTAGTGACGACAGTGGTACGATCATGGATGGGTTGAGGATGAATTTTATTAACAGTAACTGTAAATGTAGAGCCACGTTGGGAATTTCAAATTTTGCAACTGTGATGACTTCCAATTAGGTACTCGTAACAATCTCCCTGTAGGTCGGTTGCATGTGACCATGTGACCATGTGACCCTGTGATATTACCGGTAAGCTACTACGAGTCTCTTGCCGACCGGATACTACCGGTATTACTATCACGGTAGTCGTCAAGTGATAGTGATAGTTCAGGACATCAAAGATATATTTTATTGTTGTGGAGTTATAGATATATTTTATTGTTGTAGAGTTATAGGGTTGAAGGACTTTGTGTAATAACTAGCTACGGTAGCCCTGTGAGACAACAACTCTATGAATGTTCTCTAGACTTTTCGCTGTAAATCCCAATTTTTCGGCCACCGTGACTAACTGGGGGGCTTCGGACGGATCCAAAACAGTGATGCAAGTACCTACTTGATCGTGTTGACGAGCGGTCCGACCGGCCAAATGGGCATACGATGCTGCGTTTGACGGCACTCCCAGCAAAAACACGTACTTGACATGGCACAAGTCCAAACCACGTCCCAGTCGCTCTTTGATGACATAAATAGGCGTAGTGAGCTTCCAATCGGTCGTGGGATGGTCATCGTCTACGGTACTGCTGCCGACATCGGCCAAACCGCGAACATTTTGAAAACCCTGTTGTTCCAAAAAGTCTTTGGCTTTTTCCACTCCCACCGGTCCAGGAAAGACAATGGATGGCAAGGGATCTAACAGATCGGTTGCTTTTTCCAAGCCGTGTAACAACGGTGACACTTGTGGCAAATCACAACTACCGGTACTGTCCTCCCTCACCACATAAAAGGCATGTTGAAGGTTGTCTGGGAGCAACGACGCCTTTCGGTCCGAGACATGTTTCTTGGTTCGAAGATCGGCCGTTACCAAGATGGCTGCCTTGTCCATGCTAGGTTCTCCCAGGATGTCCATGAGTTGTCGCCGAAGACTCCGTCCAACCGTCGCCGAAGCACATACCACTTGCAACGAAGTTCCACCATACGAGGAACGGTACGAAGAATCCAGGACCAGTTTCTGAAGAAGATCGTGGGCAGAGGATATCGTTGGGATGGTTCTACCCATGGGAATGGGAGATTCGTTTTTGTTGATTGGCTTTGTTTGAAGCAATCGATCGGCTTCGTCAAGAATCACAGCTTCCAAATTGGTGTGCAATGTCTTGGCCAATTTTGGAATGGACGGATCCACACCATCACCAGCATCATCAGCAGAAGTGAACGGGGTTTGGTTTCTTCTTGTCGAAGGCATGGCGTTTTTGATTTCTTTGCGCAATTGCAGCAACAACTTGGGAGTTCCAGCAATGATTGCAGGTGGTGGTTGGTGATTGTCGCGGATTTGACATAACAGGGGAAACGGTGTAGTTGTACCCGAATCATCGTCGCGACTCTGACTTGATTGGAGGACATGCACATGACGACATGAGGTATTTGAACCACCTTTTGTATTGTCGACTAGTACTGGTAGTAAACTTTGGACGACATTTTGTATCTGAAATGCCAATTCAACAGTCGGTGTGACTATCCAAACAGTTCCACCGGATGACGCCGTAGAGGCCAATGCCGTCTTTTTCTGCGATGGCATGGTCAATGTGGTCAAGAATGGCAGCAGATACGCCAGAGTTTTGCCACTTCCAGTGGGAGAGGCAATCACGACATTTTGACGTCGTATTGGACTATTATTCTTGGTTTGCTGCAAAATAGCATCAAAGGCTTGGACTTGGACGGGCGTGGGATGTTGAAATCCGGCAGTTTGTAAACGGGCTTTCCAAATGGGACCAACGGACAATCCACCCCATAGGAATGGCTTATCCTCCGAGGGATCTTCCTGCAGTGTATCAAGCGGTGCAGATGTTTTGGTAGGAGGTAACGTTGACGGATCATGTGTTTCCATCGTTTGTTGCAACATCTCCATGGCTTCGTCCCATGTATTCGGTATGGAAAGCGTAGAATTGATTTGGCTTTTGGAGATACTTGCATACAAATCATCACCTTCTCGTTCCCATTGGGGCGGTTTCGTTCGTTTTGACACAGTGACGCCCGCCTTTCGTTGATGAAACCATCTTTGATTTTTGCTGCCAAAGCTTTTGCCGTTGTGATTGTTTCGACCGCGCCTGGTTGAAGAAGCACCACCACCACCGCCACCACTAGATTTTCGGTTGCTGCCGAACGAATCTTTGGAAGGTGAGGACAAGGCCGAGACCAATATGTCTGTGCGTTGGTGTATGGATGTTTGTGATAAGAGGGCAATACAAAGGGCTACGGAAATGGATGGACGTCGGGGAAGAACTTGTAAATACCGTTGTGTTCGACCATCATCGGCTACTTCTGACATCTTCCTTGATGATGATGATCCAATAGGCATCTCTATCTTTCATTGATTTCAATCTTGAAAGGGTCGATGGCACGTATTTTCCAATAGAGTCTACTACGCTGTGTAGTATTTCGATTTTGTGGTTATTTCGGTGTATTGTGGCGATCACTCATCATCGGCTGGTAGTGATGATTGGCGCGGGTGATCACAATCTAAAAAACACTCCAAAGAGTTCCGTACTACTACCGGTAGCTAGAGAGTACGTTATTGCTACGACGGACCCTACCGTAGTGCGTATTGGAGAACGGTACCGTCGTGTTATTTAGTATGATACGTAGTAGCTACCGGTAGGCAATCTACCGTAGTACGGTAGTTAGTAAGAGTAGTCCGTAGGTTCAGTACCTTCAGCTTTTGTGGCTTCCATTGTTGACTTGTGATTTTTTTGGTACTTTTTCTGACATGTTGCAGGTAATCATTCATCTGACCAGGCTAAGATTGACAAATCAGCAGTAACCGTCTGCACCTCCAATAACCTCACAGCAATCTATATTTAGTAATGCATGTCAAGAAACAAGGGACATTGGTCATTGAAACTAGGTAGCAGTTGGACCACTTGCGTTGGAGAGAGTCCTGCTGTTATTCCAGTCTTCACACACATCTTCTCCCATGATCTTTCGAGTAGACCTTCCATCCGAAAATAGCTCGCCACGGGCACTAGTATTTCTTGGAAAGATCTCTTTCTCACAGGCCGGTGGGTCGAATGCGACAAATTCTTTCTCCAAGCAAGTGCTTTCCTCAGGCTCCGAAAGTTTGTTTTGAAACCATTCAGTAAATAAGACTGAAAAAAGATTATCTCTTGTGGATTTGCTCGATTGTTGAATAGGGTGCCATTGAGGACTTATTCATTAGCAAACTACGAAGCTTTGCTTTTGCTTTGATATTTGCACTATCTTCGGGTTTGTTGGATTTATTCAATGAATCATTCGGAACAGTTGTAGGCACTCTTGCTTAAAGCTTGCATCATCCAACGTCCTCTTCCACCACCGCTTGTTCCCCTCCCTTGGCATCGCCCATTGAAATCATTTACTACTGTTCTTTTGAGTACGACTAGTAGGTGTTCCCCATCCCATTGCGACGGTCGATGTAAAAATAAAAGCATAAATCCAACACCGGAAAAAGATCTGAAATGAGAATGATTTAAACCTTCTATGGCCTCTTGATTGGAAGATGGGAAGCCAACAAATGATCGATCGGAGGAAAGGATATCCAAACAATCCTCAACGAAAAAATTCTTCGGTTGCTAGTTGCTGTTTGGTCCTCGTTGAACCACACAAAGACTTGCTTCAGTTTGCGAGTTGCTGTAGGATGCTGCTGGAAGTTGGATTCTGTTGGAACTCGATTCCTTCCCTTCCACCTCCTCAGTGGTGGCCACGACCGCCAACAAAGCCTGTAGCTTCCCTATTTATTTCTCTTGAAAGCCTCTTTCACGTGATCTCGCCATTGTTGTAGCGAAAAAAGATGGTTGTTGTCGCTTCATGCTTCATCAGACATGATGTATGTACTCCGTACTTGTTGCAAATGGTTAACTGTACGTGAGTATTTGGGGGTTCCCCTTTTCCTTCGAGGTGAACGTTGTCTCAACTGGAGACATTTTGTCTCGAGACATTTTGTCTCTGTCTCAAGACATTTTGTCTCTGTCTCAAGACATTTTGTCTCTGTCTCTACTTTTGTCTCCAATTGGAGACAAAATGTCTCAACTGGAGACAAAATGTCTCCACTTTGTCAAAGAGGCGAGTAACAAGCGAACTGATGGAACTTGAGTCCCGAGTCATCATTTTTAGGGATTGGGATTAAGTGATATCTTGAATGGTCGCGGATGCTCCAGGCTAAGATTGACAAATCAGCAGTAACCGTCTGCACCTCCAATCACCTCACAGCAATCTATATTTAGTAATGCATGTCGAGAAACAAGGCAAGAAAGTCAAAGTGTGATTGACTTTTAGTACTGCAAAGAAACTTTGGTTGTTTCAAATTAGAAATAATTAATGGGGCGGGTGGAAAAAGCAACTCTTAAGATAGATAACATGAATTCAAACTTAATGGGTTAAGCTTTCTTGAAAGGAATGTATATAGTTGGATTCAACTTGTCTTCTTTCCATGTGACTCTTTTCTCCTGGTTTGGGTCTCGGTCTTGGGTTTGCAGGTGTGGTCAAAGAGCTGACCTCAGGAGTATATCCCAACTTGTCAGTCTCACTGTTGTTTGTCTTTCTCTATCTCTATCTCAATTTGTTTCTCTCTCACGTGTGTACCTAAAGGAGAAGGACAGCGGCCATACCAGCACTGGCAGCCGAGGCACATTAGTAAAACTTAGTGACGGAGGCAGAGCTACCATCTTCCATTGGGACAATCTCAACATCCAAAGCATATTCAAAGCTTCCGTTGTCGGGGAGGTCATCATTATTTTGTAGTCCCCGCAAGCGTCAAACAGAATCATTGTTGATCCACCAGGTGACACCAACAGTGACTTCACGGCTGGCATGGCTGGCATCAGCAAAACAAGCAAGAGGGAGAGTCACGTTGACCATGGCTGGATCTGGATATTTCTTTCTTCCAATATTGCCCGCTAAAAAATCAGTCCCACAATCGATGGTGATACTGGTGATATCTGCATCAAAGCCAGACAGTGTTGACAGTAACAGAGCCGGTTGTTGGAGCAGTGACCTTGTAGGAGAACTGCTTGGTGGCAACAGGAGTAGCAATGCCATCATCCTTCAACTTGACCAAAATATAGTAAGTTGTGTGTCTGTAACGTGAAGTCCAATTTTCTTATCTGATCATATGATGATAGGAATACAGTGTCTGCGATGGACGAAGTCGTTGGCGTAGTATATCAACCATGAGATCAACTTTGCTGTACTTTTGGACTACGACAGTAATTTATGAACAGTGAAGAGCCACGGAATACTTTACTACCGTTGTATTGTGGTAGTGTTCTTATTACGGATACTTGACTGTGATTATATCTAACTGTAAAAAAATACTACGTAGTATAATTTTGATTTCATAGAATATTATAATATATGAGTTGTCTAGTTAATATTATTATTCTACAAAATGTAAATTGCAATCTTTTCTTCTTTTGTCCATCTCTCGTACAACTACCATCGTATGATACTGATACGATGGTAACAGTCAAAACAACTTCAAAGTGCCACCGAACAACATTGAGCTAACAGTAAATTTAAAAAGGAAGATCCATCATGGGAAAGAAGAGTAAGAATCGAAACAAGAAGAAGGCTGTCACGGGCGATGGTAGCTATCGCAGAAACAACAACCTCATCAACAAATTGGATGCAGGTGCATCTGTACTGGCGTCGCAAAATCGAATATTACCTTGGCCGAACGGTAATCCAATCAAACCCCAACCGCAGCTTACGGATGATACTATTGTGTACTTGAATAGCATTGTCAAGGACCAAATTTTGGACAAGATATTTGATCGTGGATCGAACGGATCATTTTCCACCAAAAACAGCCTTCGGGAATATCTGTTGAAATTGATCTCTGATCCGTCGCTTCATATCATCTCTATTCCAGTGGTGTTCGGTCTTGCACTGGGACCTCCACACATTCACAAAAAAATAAGTGTGCATGAAACTCAAGAAGAACCATTATCGTTGCTGTATTGGGCCTGCCAATGGAAATTTCTACGTATCATGGGCTACTGGCCTGCTGAATCAGAGTTGATTGATATGATTTTGAAGGCTGGTGGGATTGAGCAAATCAACAATCCTCTCAAGAACGGAACAAATCCGTTATTTACTGCTGTCAAATATGCTGACCTGAAGGGTGTGAATATATTGTTGGATGCTGGAATCAAGGTGGATCATCGGGATGCTAGGGGTATAAGCGCGTTGAGGAATGCGGTGGAGTATCCGCAACCTCCCATTGTTGAGCGTCTCCTAGAATTTCTTCCCGCCACTGACAAAATACCAGTGCATAACCAAGATACTGGAGATGTCTTCTATGCTACCTTAGTTGAATTG
Source organism: Nitzschia inconspicua (assembly GCA_019154785.2). Taxonomy (NCBI): domain Eukaryota; phylum Bacillariophyta; class Bacillariophyceae; order Bacillariales; family Bacillariaceae; genus Nitzschia; species Nitzschia inconspicua. The sequence goes on from JAGRRH010000023.1 coordinate 372,093, forward strand.
ATGATCGATCAGCTGCATTGTGCGAATACGATTGTTCCTTGGGTCAATTTGGGACCGCCTTCCCCCGAAAATTTTATAGCGACTATCCACTTATTGCAAAACAAAGGGTGCCATTTTTCTGAATTCGGCCTGCGCGGCCTAAAGGTGCTACAAACTCTTTTCAGGAACGATCTTGACTACGATTATGAATTGAACAGCCCAGCACTATTTGAGGCTGTCGGACGTGCCCTGGTGGGGGAGAAACTGCCAGAATGTCTACAGCCAAAGATTGTAAGCACAGAGGAGGAATTGGAGAGCAGTACAGAATCAGCAAATACCTGTCCAATCTGTCTCGATCATCTACGAAAGGAGGTCACACTATACTGCGGCCACACTTTTTGCGTGGATTGCATCATTCAATGTGCCAATGATTCTTCCGAATGCCCACTTTGCCGTTCCATGCTCTGTCCAGATCTATCTTTTCATTCTGGTAGTACAATGACAGTGTCACTCTCAAATATCCTGGGACTGTCGCATGGGATGGAGAGGTTCTCCGTATTTAAACTGACGGATGAGCAGATTCGAATGGAGGCAAAAATCCAGGGGATTGACACAGGAGATGTTCCAGTTGCACAGTTACGCTTGATGTTGGTGGAGGACGAGAGGAACAAGTATACACAAGAAAATATTCCATTCACAGTCAACAATATCGAGAAAGAGGCTGCATTTTGCGTTGACCTTTCGGCTCCAATCAACATGATCAGAGGAACTGCTCCGTGTGAACTGTTTCTTGCGCCAGTGCTGGGTCGCGTTTGTATCGAGGTTTTGGTTCAAGCAGTGCCAGTTCTTGCATTCATTGCAAACCAAAATGCTTATACTGTTGTTTCCAAAGCATTCGCCGATCAGTTTCACCTGAAGCAAATTGATATGCTCCAGTCGAAGAACTTCTTAAGTACAGCTAACGGGAAAAGAGTGAAGAATTCAACTTTGACTTGTCTCGAACCATTTGTGGTAAACGTGGGGGGCATCGAGGTCATTCTGCGAAATGCAATAGTGCAACATCCATCTCTCGTCCCGATGTGCGGCATACATTTGGGTATGGATTTTCTCGCTTCTGCTGCATATTGCCCCATTGATGTTAAGATTAGCTCGAATGAGGAAGCGAATGTTTTCGCAAGGGTTGAGAAAAATGGCGCATGGCGGTTTACGGGCTCGAGACAGGAGAGTTTTAGATTCTACTCTCACGATGGGAGAAGTGCTCACCTACCACTTCTTCATATCAGCCCTTTTGAAAAAAACGTATTTCTTGGGATCAGTATGTCAATGGATACAAAGTATGACGTTTGTTTTTGGTGCTGTCGTTTGTTCCCGGCAGGGATGGTGCTCTGTGCAAACTGTGATAATGCCGGAAGAAAAGTCACCTACTGCGACTCTCGTTGCCAAAAAGCGGCTTGGAGAGTTCACAAACGCAAGATTGAAATGATGCCTAGTTGCACAAAAGGCGAGTCAATTGACATAAAGCTGGACCTCTTCCATACCTGACCAAGATCTTCTTTAAGGCCACGTTGAGGTCCAGATAAACCTCTCCAAACTCATCATTCCTTTCTATTTACAGTTAAGAAATTCACATTCACTGACAGTAGTGTGATCCAGTTTTCGAAACTGATCATCCCATTGCACTAAGGCTGCAACTTACAACATCTTGGACGAACAAAAATAAATGTACTCTGTATGATAGTCCGCAGTAGCAATCATGTGACATCAGCTACGGTAGGTACTACCTATCCGGTTCTTTCAGATATTATAAAAATAAAATAAAAAGGAGTCCGTATTGCCGGTCGAATGGAAAAGTAGCTACAGGTAGGTACTACGACGTATGGCACAACACAACGTATGATACGTTCCTTGACAGTGAAGAAGAAAATTCTCTTCTTTCTTATCTCGCTCTGCTCTTACGTGTGTATGTATAACGGTACTCGCATCATGAGTCTTGGGAACATCACTATCGTATGACTAAACTGTAATAATCATCGGATGTTGAGTTCCGATGGTACGACTCACAATCTTCGTTCCGGTTCGCACGCACCAAGCCCGATCGGTCGGTCGCCATCATTTGTTGGACTGACGATATGTTCTGAAGACGCATTAGATCTCTTTCAGATTGAACGTACGGTGTGTCTGATGAACAACCACCCAAAGGAGGCAATCTTAGCCACTGTACTAGGGACGAAAGACACAGTAATTTGACGGTTCCACCACATGACAACATCATCAAAAGAAACAATCGCAAAACGAAGAGACAACTTTGAGGATAAATTGAAACAGGAAGAACCGTCATGGGGAAAAAGAGTAGGAATCGTAACAAGAAAAAGGCTGTCACGGGCGATGGTGGCCAAAATATAAGCAGCAGCAGCATCTTCAACAATAGCAACTACGACTACAACAGTCGCACCGCCGAAGTTGCATTAAAATTCAATTCTATTTTCAACTCCACTTTGGTCACAGCTGCATTGGCATCGCATAATCGAATACTGCCCCCGCCAAACGGTCACCCAATCAAACTCCGACCGAAGCATTCGGATGCTTTTCTTGTGCATTTGAATGGATTTGTACCGGACCAATATTTGGACATGATATTTGCACGTGGATCGAACGGACCATTTTCCACCAAAAACAGCCTTCGAGAATATCTCTTAAAGTTGGTCTCGGATTCAAAATTTCATTCCATCACCGTTCCACTTGTGTTTGGCCTTGCAATGGGACCTCCACACATCCACAAAGAGGTTCTTTTGTATGACATTCTACAAGAACCAGCATCGTTGCTGTATTGGGCGTGTCGATGGAAACATCTACGTCTCGTGGGCTACTGGCCTGCTGAATCGGAGTTGATTGACATGATTTTGAAGGCTGGTGGGATTGAAAAAATCAACAATCCTCTCAAGAATGGAATGAATCCATTATTCATTGCAGTCAACTATGCCGACCTGAAGGGTGTGGATATCTTGTTGGATGCTGGAATCAAGGTGGATCATAGGAATGCTAATGGTGAAACTGCATTGAAAAATGCTGTGGAGCATCCACAACCTCCCATTGTTGCGCGTCTTCTGGAATATCTTCCCGTTACTGAGAAAATCAAACAAGGGGATGATCGACAAACAGGAGCTGCGTCTGAGCCTAACCTGGTGGAATTGATCATTCATCAACTCCAGCTTGTTTCCATGGTCCCTACTTGGGTCGTTTTGGGTCCACCGTCCTCCGAAAATATCATTGGGACAATCCACTTACTGCAAAACAAAGGGTGCCATTTTTCTGACTTCAGCAAGGTTGGCTTGGGGATGTTACAATTTCTTTTTAAGAAGGATTATATATTGAACAGTCCAGCACTCTTCTTGGATGTTGGACGTGCCTTGGTGGGCGAGAAGCTCCCGGATTATCTGCAGCCAACAATTGAACGCTTAGAGTGGAGTTTCGACGGCAGTATAGAAGAAAGCAGTTGTCCCATCTGTCGGGATCCGTTACGAAAGGAGGTCACGCTATATTGTGGTCACACTTTCTGCGTGGATTGTATCATTGATTGTGCTAACATTTCCTCCAATTGCCCACTTTGTCATTCCATGCTCTGCCCAGATCTATCATTTCATCCTGGTAGAACAATGACATTCTCTCTCTCAAATATCCTCGGACTGTCGCATGGTATGGAGAGATTCTCCGTCTCGAAACTAACGGATGAGCAGATTCGAATGGAGGCGAAATTCCAGGGGATTGATACACACAGTGTTCCAACAGCAAAGCTACGCTCAATGCTGGAGGAAGATGAGCGCAGCAGGTGTACCACACAAACAATCACCGACAAAATCAACAATAGAAGATTGGAGATTGAATTTATCGCCGATCTCTCAGCACAAATAAATATGGTCAGAGGAAATACGATGCATTTTGCCCCGGAATCAGGAAGAGTTTGTATTGAGGTGTATATTCAAGGTGTACCTGTTTTTGCGTACGTTGCAAACCGAAATTTGTATACGGTTGTTTCCAAAGCATTCGCAGATCAGTTTCACTTGAAGCAAAATGATATGCTTCAGTCCAAGACCTTACGAAGCACCGCTACTGGAAGAAGAGTGAAGAATTCATCCTACACCTGTCTGGAACCGTTTGTGGTAAACGTGCGGGGCATCAATGTCACTCTTCGAAATGCAATAGTACAGGATCCATGTCTGGTTCCGATGTGTGGTATACATTTGGGCATGGATTTTTTTGCTTCTGCTGCATACTGCCCCATGGATGTCAAGATTAAACCAGAAGGTGGCAAAGATATTTTCGTAAGGGTCGAAAAGCAAGACTGTTGGCTGTTGAATGGATCGAGCCAAGAGACTTTGCGGTTCTACTCTCGCGATGGAAGAAGTGCTCACCTACCACTTCTCCATTTCAGCCCTTTTGAAGACGATATCTTTCTTGGTATAGGCCCAGGAATGGATACAAAGTATGACGCTTGTTTTTGGTGCTGTCGTTTGTTCCCAGAAGGGATGATGGTCTGTGCAAACTGTGACAATGCAGGTAGAAAGATCACCTACTGCGATGCTCGTTGCCAGAAGGCTGCTTGGAGAGTTCACAGACGCAGGATTGAAACGATGCCTCGACATAAGACTGGATGACTCGCATCTCAGCTTGGCAAAGGACGATTTTCGATGCTTTCCGTGCCTCGATCGATGAAACGATGGAAGCATATAGTTGTTGGAAGACAACACCGAAAAACGGACCAGTTCTTGCAATGCTGCTTGCCACAAGATTATGGAAGAAAGTAGTACAAGTGGATCACAGCTGATGGTATCTACCCAAATATTCGACTGCTTCATGAAAGTGATACATCTATCAGACCGTGACATGGCATCAGAGAAGATTTATCTCAAATTATTCTCGAACGATTTTTACTTTAAAGTACGGTTTTATTACTACAGTAGACTACTACTAGCTAGCAATACCTACTATTTAAAACAAGAAAGGTACAGCAGGATCAACTCACACAGTCAAGTACACAGTACAGTTAATTAACCCGTTTACGCAAATAGAGTTATCACAAACCATCATGGATGCCCAACAGAACCCATTCTTCCGACGTTCACTCTCAACACATTGGGAATGAATTTGCCTTCAACGCTCTCCATCTCTTGAATCTCTTCAACACTCTATCATACGACGGAGTGAACCAAAAGAGAAAAAAGAATCAGTAGGCTACTCTAGCTAGCTAGCTAGCTCTAGAGAGAGTGGTTTTTAAAACAATCTATTTTATTGTATCTTTCCCAAACCGTAACTGTAACCATGGGAAACACACAACCTCAAAACAAGACGGGGAAAAAAGTCGTGCAACAAAAGTTGGAAAATGCCCAAAAGACGGGTATCTTGTCTCTCAGCGAGCATCATCTGGAACATTGTCCTATGCAAATATTCGAGTACGTTTTTTGTATTCAAAAAAAGTTTGGAATTTGCAGCTGAATGGTTCTTTTTCGTTTTGTTTTGAAACCACCAATCGTCATTTTGTCAGGGGTACAACAGCAGCGTTCTTTTCATTGGAAAGTGGTTCTGATTTCTGATGACTGTGATGTATCGTCTTTTTCTTTCTTCTTTTGTTTATTCTTGATTTTTGATTTTCCCCCCACAGAATCACAAAGTTAACGACGCTCGATTTATCCAAAAACAAGTTAAATGGTATTGATCCAAAAATTGTCAATCTCAAACTTCTAAAATTGTTGAATGTTGATGACAATCAACTTGGACCGGGATCACTTGCTGCGATATCCCAACTCACAAAATTGAAGAGTCTTTCGGCAAATAAAAATCGATTGGGACGACCACATCCAGAAGCCCCCAAGGCTCCTCCCTTACCTGACAATTTACCAAAAGGTCTCAAAACGTTACTCCTGTCAAACAATTATCTTTCGAACATACCCCGACCTATTGTTTCCAAAAGCATGAGCTTACTGGAGAAACTCGATTTGTCACACAACCATCTTGCCAGTGTGCCGGAGGAAATTGCCAATTTGACGTCATTGAGCGACTTGAATCTTGATGCCAATGCAATCGTTAGTTTACCCGAGGCCATGGGCCGATTGAGTCGATTGAAGACGTTGTCTCTCAAACAAAATCATATTTCTGTCCACAGCAACACGGTATGGAATGACGATACGAATCCACAACCATTACCGGCATCGCTCTTTCAAGACACACCCCTTATCGACTTGAACTTGCATGGCAATCCCATGACGTCGACGCAACTCAACACCATGAAGGGATATGACGACTTTTTAGAACGACGACGTGAGGTCAAGTTCACCGGGATCGTAACGGGAGCCATGATCGATTTGGACACGTGTGGGTTGGAGTAACCGTAAAAAAAAGCGAACCAAACCAAAAAACAAAAAACAGCAGAAGTGAGTAGTAGTGGTAATTGTACTGGTACTATAGTATCGGACGATGTTTTTTTTTTGTGTGTGTGTGTGTGCAAATTTGACAAATTTCCGTGTATGATTCGTAGTAGCAGTTCGTCAGTGGCAATACATAATTTTTGGGTGATAGCTTTGGAAAGCAAGGTCGTCTTGGACCCATGGTGCATTGATGTATTGCATCCATTTACCGAATATTTACCAAGGCATGTCAAAGACCTTCTTTTGTTCCTTGATGTTGCGATACTCCCATTCCGTGCCACATTCTTGGTCGACATTGATTTGACACCGTTCATCGAGTTCATCAAAGGACGTCTGTACATCTTGTTCGCTCAGGTTGTCAGCAATTTGCAACAGATGCTTGTACGTCTTTAATTCTATACATATCCAACGACACAATGCGGTGACTGCCTCTTGTGAGACCGACTTGTTGACGGGAGAAACAACGTCGACTCGTCGTCCTTGGGCATTATTATTATTATTGTTGTTGTTGTTGTTTTTGTTGTTTTTGCCACCATTACCGAGCGTTTTTTTGGGTTTGACTTGGTAGTCTTCGATGGTCCGAACCTTTCCATAAAGACCTCGCACATAATCGGTCAATTGAAAAAAGGACGACTGCTGGTTGTCATCATCATTGTTGTTTTTATTGAGGTTAAGGAAAGACCTTGTTTTTGTTTTCATTTTTGCGTCGACCACTGGTTGGGTCCACAATTGAATTATAGTTTCAAAATCTTCCATGGAATGTTCCGATCGAATCACGTCGACACGTATGTCATTCTTTGGTTCGGGACTTGTCGTCGTCGTCGTCGTCGTCAACTTCCACCGCAAAAGGTCTTCTCCGTACACTTCGTAATTGTAAAAATTGTGACCAAAACACATAATGTCACCTCGGAGACAATCTTTGGCCAGTTTCCGACATCTACTAGTTGTTGGTTTCGATTGTAGATTGGTTGTGGTGGTGATTGATGGTGATATTGATCCATCATCTGTATCGTCGTTCTTCTGTACCGTGTCTCCCAACAGTCCATCGTAAATAATTTGTCCAATTCCGTCGGGATAACATTCCTTCAATTGTTGAAAGTTGGTACTGGCGATACCACCCTCCTTCCATCGTGGTTCTTTGTAAAAGGATTGTGATTCGTAGTTGTACCAAGAGATCAATCGATCGATAGGATTACGAACATTAACCAAAAACTGTTGATAGTACGGATACCTTTCTTGTCCTGCCTTGAGATGGACCCGTTTGGATTCAATTTGAGCGATTGCACACGTTTGATCTTTTATTCGATCTTCTTCTTGTTGTTTTTCCGAATCGTTCCTAATGTCATCCTCATGATTGTTGTTGACATTCTTCTTTTTGTGTTTGTTCAAGTTTTTTTGGATGACAAGTCGTTTCTTCGTCAACAACTCTTGGCACTTGTCGGTAGATTTTTGTACCATAACTTGAATGGACGTCCCTCCGGCTTTGCCAATATGAACAAACAGACGAGGTTGTGTGGTTTGTTCCATGGTCAATGGTTTGGGAGACTTTATGGTGGTTGTTGTTTGGACTGTCGATAGGTTCAATAACAATTCGGCATTGAAACTTGCCAATGAGGAGGACGTCGATGACAATGGCAAAAGTAACCACTTTCGAGACCATTGGGTATATGTAAAGACAACGGAAACGTACAGAATCCATCGAAGAAACCGATTTCGTCGTATCCGTCGTTGTTGGTGTTGTTGATGATGCTGGTGGTGTTGATGTAATTCTTGAAACTTCATTGTATTATTATTAGTGCTGACAATAACTCAGGAATGAAAGTTGTGATGATGTGGTGATGTTGTTGTGATGATGATACTGTCAAGCGCCGATCGAGAGAGGAAGGAAAGGAAGTGAAGGAAGGTAGGAAAGGAGGAACACACTGGCTGGATTGTGAACGTAATCGGAGTGCGAGCGACGTGCTACCTGTAAAAACTGTAAAACTACTGTATGATAATAGCTTTATGGCCATGAAAATAACGGGAATGGAAACCATCCGTTGCGAGTTGCGACTCGCGAACTCGCGAGTGACACAAATGAGGAAGAATCGGCTAGCGCGAGCAATCCCTCTTCAAATGACAGAATTGATGGATGTTTTGAAGCAGTCATCAGTATCATACGGAGTAGCTACAAGAAGGTATGATACCTCTACGAGGCACTGTCTCAGCCCCTACTTCCGTACCGTACAGGTACTCGGAGTACCGTACTACGTAGTACCAGGTATGATACGTACTACGGTACTGTATCCCAAGCCAACAAGAATACATTGCAGTTAGTACGATAGCAGGCAGTGCGTTGACTTGAAGTGCATCATAAATTATCTTCTTGGAAGGATTGACTGCATGCTCGGGATGCTCGGGTGGTCTTGTCCACCGTTGGATTAGTGTTTGGATTCAGGATTCCAGCGGTAGCAAACATCAAGTCCAGAGGAGTTGGTGCAGGAAGCATCACACATAATTTTATCATACTATCAAAATTATACGCGTATGCCATGCTACTTTGATGATAAAGCGATGGTGTGTGTGAGGAAGTTTTAGATGAACTCGTTGAGAGCATTGATAGTGCATCAACAAAAAGTGAAAAATAATGAAATAGATTGTAAACTTTATTTTATTACGTAGTAAAAGTAGTAGTAAAGGAACCGACGCATAGGGTCAGAATTGTTGTCAGTTGTCAGGGCCTTGTCGTGGTTTGACGTCCTTGCAGCACATATTGGTGTGTGGTGGATTGTAATGTTTAAGTGATAGGCTTTTCTGTACCCCTGTTTTGTTTACAGTTCCGGATCGTTGTTATTACCACCGAAAACCTTCGAAAAGTCCTGAAAGCGATATCTGTGGTTGCAGTACCCCAACGGATTCTTCATCAAGTATTCTTGATGGTCCTCTTGGGCCTCATAAAAGGTGGTGTAATCGACTACGGCCGTTTCGACTTTTTTCTTTTGATATGTGGTGATTTTGCCTTGGTCGATGGCCGCTTGCAACTGCTGGGTGACCTTACGTGCAATCTCCTTTTGTTCGGGAGAAGAGCAAAAGATGACGGAGGAGTATTGTGTCCCGACATCGTTGCCCTGTCGATTCAGTGTGGTCGGATCATGAAAGGAAAAAAAGAATTTGATGAGATCTTCAAACACTTTTGGTGTGGACGCTTCCGGTGTCAGTTCGATGTTCAACACTTCCACGTGACCCGTCTTGCCAGTGCAGACTTGACGGTACGACGGATCCTTCATGGCGTTGGGATCTGGACTCATAAACCCAACCTTGGCGTTGGCGATACATCCTGGATATTTCTTTGATTGAAAGTCAGTGACAATGTACTTTTCAGTACCCCAATAACACCCAGCGCCCAATGCGAGTGTCGAAGAGATGCGAGCCATAATCCGTTTGGGAATATTATTTCTTGTTGTTGTTGTCGTCGTGGTCGTCGTTGATACTGTTATTATATTTATTCAAGTGTTGGTTGGTTGGTTGGTTGGTTGGTTGGTTGGTTGGTTGGTTGTAGATTGTTGTTGTGAGAACGTTTGTATTGGGTTTTTGCTGTGTGTGGATAAAATTGCTTTTGATTGTTGTTGTTGGTGTTGTTGTTTTTATGAGAAGGATTAGGATGTGATGGAATGCTGGAGGGAGGTGGAGAGAAACGTTACGTAGTACGTAGTATTAATAGTGTGTGATGGGAAAGGAACGACTGATTCATCTTGCTTGGGAAGGATTTCTTGGAGTACGAGCGAGACAACACAAACATCATCATAGAAAAGTGCTCGAGCTACTTCGTTCGTGATCGCTGTGGAAACGAAGATTCACTGACTGTGAAAGTAAAAAGGAGGTAATTGCAAGACGGGCGCGCGGACAACCATCCTCGTTGGAACCGTTATTTTAGTACACCTTTCTCCAATGCGAACAGTTTTTTAAGAAAAAACTTCCACAAACACAGCAGGTAGGTACCTAGGCCTAGTCTACTACGGTAGCTACTACTACTAAAGTTTATTACTACAGTACTAGCTAGTAGTTAGTACGTGTGGTATTCTCGATTCTGAGACTGACTGTGAGATAGATCTGACTGTGAAATAAATGTTCTTTTCATCAATGATATTATTATCATCATGAGGTCGACATCCATATCAAATCGGTGGACAAAACGGCCGATAGTGATGCTACTGGTGGTGTTTGTATGGAGTGGATTCATTGCAAGTGCTCTTGTTGTTAGCAGTAATGACATCGACGTCGACATCGAAGACGAAGACGAAGAGGAAATGGATCCAGACGTTGTGATACGACCGTATTCCATCGTTGAAGTTGGGGTGCCACAAAACCTGGCCAAAATCTTTGGTAAAAGCGACGACAATGACATTCATAACTTTTCTCTTGACGTTATAGAAAACAAAATACTGGAAACTGAAACGTATTTTCAAACCCAAGTTCGGGATGTTCTTTCACCGGACCAAGTACGACGATGTCAAGACTATCACGAACGATGTCTCGTTTGGACTCTCCAGGGAGGGTGCAAAAACGACGATGAATTCATGGAAAAAAATTGTGCTGCATCCTGCCAAGTATGCGACACGGTATTGCCCGACGAAGACTTGTGCTACTACCTCGAAAATGGTCCTGACATTTGGCAGCCTGGCGATTTGGATCGAATGTTTCGTCGGATCGTACAACAGGTACAAGACCTTAGCGACAATAAGCGTCGAGTTGAAATCCTATCGTCTCCTGACTCGACAAACATCACTACCGAAGAGGGTAGAACGGAGCCAGGCCCTTGGATTCTGGTTATTGACAACTTTTTGAATGTGGCAGAGATGGAACGGTTGATCGAATTGGGAGAGATACAAGGATACAAACGGAGTGTTCTGCATGAAACAGGCGTGAAAGAGTCCTATCGCAATTCTGTCAACAGTTGGTGTTACCAAGACGGTTGTGGTCAAGATCCCGTGGCCAAGACGGTTCTACAGCGAATTTATGACTTGACAGAGATACCGGAAGATTACAGCGAGGATATGCAGATGCTGTATTATCAGCCGGGTCAATAGTGAGTTGACACAATGTATTTTGTGTTTTCTTCCGTTTTGTTGTATGATCATTTGTTCTTTGTGTGGCTCACGTTCCACTTGGTAACTTAAATACGTTCAATAGCTACAAGGTTCATCACGATTATCTCGATTTGGATGAAGAGGCAACAGAACAACGAGGGAATCGTATTTTGACGGTATTTCTATATCTCAATGATGTGAAAGAGGGCGGAGAGACGACTTTTCCGGAATTGGACGTTACTGTCGTGCCAAAACCTGGTATGGCTCTGATATGGCCAAACGTCTTGGACTCGGATCCGTACGCAATCGACTGGAATACGGAACATGAAGCCAATCAGGTCATTCGTGGAGAGAAATACGGGGCCAATGTTTGGTTTCACCTGAAACCCACCCGAAAGGAATACAGCAAGTTTCGCTGCTGTAAAAGAAAACGAACGTACCTGGAGAACGGTCCCGACGCTTGGGAACCAGGTGACTTGGATTCGACGTTTGAAAGGATCGTCCAAGATCCATATTTCAAGACCACATACAATCTCCGACTTCTTTCGGCGCCTCAGTCGTACCAATATCATGGAGATGACACGACAATGGCGGGTCCTTGGGTCATCACACTAGATGATTTTGTCACTCCGGAAGAAGCCAGCCGTCTTGTCGAGTTGGGGGCTCTTAAAGGTTACGTTCAAAGCACCTCGGATTCTGACACAGAAGAGGATTATGCTGACGACGATGAAGATGCGTTGAGAACCCCAACGGTTAGCTGGTGTGAAAAGAAATGTATGAAAGATTCGCTCGTGAAAGATTTGTTTGCTCGGATATACAACTTGACACAATTTGACAGCGACTACACCGAAAAGATGCAACTGTTGAAGTATGACGTTGGTCAATTGTAAGTGGTGGCTCGTCCTTGTTGTAAAATGATGCGTGTACACTACGTTGTCGTACTCAAAACGATTACGGATATGTGTGTCGTCTCAACTGAAAACTTCTGTTATTGGTACTTTTCAGTCACAAAGCGCGCACCGATTACAACATGGATTTGGACGAAGAGACAGAGAATCAACTTGGAAATAGCATTTTAACCCTCTTCTTGTATTTAAGTGATGTAGAGGAGGGAGGTCAAACTTTGTTCCCAGAGCTGAATTTACAAGTTTCTCCAAAGTTGGGAAGAGTCCTGATTTGGCCAAGTGTCCTGAATGATGACCCAGCTGAAATGGATTCGCTGGCAATGCACGAATCTCTTCCGGTTGTCCAAGGCACCAAATTTGGAGCCAACGTTTGGTTCCGACTCAAGCCCTTTTCAAGGGCATATAAAAGGTTCACATGCGACGATGGTGATGAGAGTTATGACGGTGTCGTTGACGAAGACGATGAAAAGCAAGTGGATGGATTCGAGGACGAGTTCTAGCTACCGTAGTAGTACGTCGAAGTACCGTACCGGTAGTTGCTTCAATACCATCACTCCATTGTTACGTTGACGTATTATGGATTGAGGATACGGTACCGTAGGAGGTTCATACTCCGGAGTCCGGAGTACAAATTAACTGTAACTACAACTTTAGTAGTACGTACTCCAGTAGTACGTAGTACTTCGTACGACGTACGACGTTAACTGTAGTAAGTGTTGGACAAATGCAATTCATACACACCAATCATACACTCATACATACGTCATTATTTCATGAATACGACAGTACGTCACCAAATTCACAGAAATATCCGATTATCTCAGAAGATCGAAGAGATCAAGAGAGATCAAAAGAAATCTTTTACATTTGCATGAAAACAAGGAAAACACAACAACAAAGCACACAAGCATCTTAGGACGAACGTGAAAGCAACCGTTACATAATCTAGTAATCGAGTCCAACAGTAGAGGATAACTGTGTGGATTATTTCTTTTAGTTCAAACATATTTCAATCCTGGAAGTACCGAAAGGGTGCACGCTTGGTTGGAAACCGTCCGGGAGTTGATATACAACATAAAATAAAAATAATCCAATCGACGGTTTCGATTGTAAAACAAGAACACTCGCGTTGGTAACGCAAAGATATCGATTGCACAAGACAAGACAAAAGTGAAGTCAATCGAAGGTATCGATTGCGACAGATAAGAAGCGTTTGGTAACGCAACTATCGAAACGGATTACAAGCGTTTGGTAACGCAGATTATAAGAAAGATCAATCGAGGGTATCGATTGTGTTAAAGTACAGCTAGCGTTTGGTAACGCGATTGACATTGAAGATCAACAGCGGAGTCACCGCATCTACAGAAGACAGCACATTGCACAGGAGTGCACAAGAAAATAACAAGATGTCGAAGAGCGACAACAACAAGAACAACCGCAAGGACAGTCGAGGGACCAAATCCAACGAAGGAGGTACTCCTGTCAACAAGGACACGAAGAAGACCATTGAAGACTACGTATTCTATTTGGGTTCCGCAAAACAGGCTGCCAATTACGAGACAACAGCCGACTACGTCATCAATTACATCCAAGAAGAAATTTGATTACGGTGTTGACATAGCTAAGGCACTGAAGAATCTCAAGACATTGGATTTCACCGATCAGAAACCTGACTTGAAGTACAGCAAGGCCAAAGATGAGATCACAAGGGCAGCGCAAGACAAGCAATTTCAGATGGAATTTAAATATGATCTTGAAACTTATCGAGTACGTCAAGCTACATACACAAAAAATCTTGGTAAAGCGTATGCTTTGTTATGGGAGCGTTTTTCTCAGAAAACGAAAGATAAAATTCAGGACAGAAAGGATTTCGACGAAATTGAAGATGGTCCTATTGCTTTATTGAAAGCTATTAGGGAACATTCCCTCAACTATCAACAGACCAAATATCCTATGGCCATTATTTACGAAGCTCTGCTTGCCGTTGTACAAACAAGGCAGAAGGAGCACGAATCGCTGCAGGATTACACGAAAAGATTCCGTGTTGTCCAAGAAGTTTTCGAATCGCATGTGAGTGATTCAGGAGGACCAATCTATCTAAAGAAAATTATCAAAAAGATGACCGGTGATGACGAATCGAACACATGCCTTGGACAACACGGAATCTTTTCGTGTAATCCTGCAGCGATTCGTGCTCCTTCTGCCTTGTTTGTACAACGGCAAGCAGAGCTTCGTAAATAATGGCCATAGGATATTTGGTCTGTTGATAGTTGAGGGAATGTTCAGCAGCGACAGTTGGTAAATTTTTTTGTGTGGGATGTTAGTGGGAGGCAGATAGAAACAGTACGTAGTCTTCACTAGCTACTCTAGTATTTTTTATGGGAAAGGAACCACTGGATCTCATCTTGGGAAGGATTTCTTGGAGAAGAGACAAGAGAGAAAAGTGCTCGAGCTGCTTCGTTCGTGATCGCTGGAACGAAGATACAGGTAATTGCAAGTCGGGCGCGCGGACACCCATCCTCTTTGAAGCCGTTATTATTATTTATTTTAATAAAATAATACGACGTCAACCTTCTCCAATGCGAACAGTTTATTAGCAAATACGTAGTACAAAAACAATGGCGGTCTACTACGTGCAGACGTGTTGGTATTCTCGGTTCTGATGAGAGATAGATACGACGTGAATCTGAGATACCGTATGTCGTCCTTTATCTCTTTACCTAGCAAGAGGACGCAGTACGATGACAAATAATGATAATGATACAACTATCATCATGAGATCGACATCCATATCAAATAGGGGGGTAAAGCGACCGATGGTGATGCTAATGATGGTGTTTGTATGGAGTGGATTCATCGCAAATGCTGTGGTTAGTAGTAATGACGTCGACGTCATCGTCGAAGAGGAAATCGATCCGGAAAATGTTCTGATACGACCGTATTCCATCGTTGAAGTCGGGGTGCCACAAAACCTTGCCAAAGTCTTTGGTACAAGCGACGATAATGACATACACAACTTTTCTCTTGACGTTATGGAAAACAAAATACAGGAAACTGAAACGTATTTTCAAACCCACGTTCGGGATGTTCTTTCACCGGACCAAGTACGACGATGTCAAGACTATCACGAACGATGTATCGTTTGGACTCTCCAGGGAGGGTGCGAGAAAGAGGATGAATTCATGGAAAAAAATTGTGCGGCATCCTGCCAAGTATGCAACACGGTATTGCCCGACGAAGACTTGTGCTACTACCTCGAAAATGGTCCTGACATTTGGCAGCCTGGCGATTTGGATCGAATGTTTCGTCGGATCGTACAACAGGTACAAGACCTTGGCAACAATCAGCATCAGGTTGAAGTTCTATCATCTCCTGACTCGACAAACATCACTACCGAAGAGGGCAACACGGAGCCGGGCCCTTGGATTCTGGTCATTGACAACTTTTTGAATGTGGAAGAGATGGAAAGGTTGATCGAATTGGGAAAGATAGAGGGATACCAACGGAGCGTCCTACAGAAGGCAGATGTGGAAGAAAAGTCCTACCGCACCTCACGCAACAGTTGGTGTTACCAAGACGGTTGTGGTCAAGATCCCGTGGCCAAGACGGTTCTACAGCGAATTTATGACTTGACAGAGATACCGGAAGACTACAGCGAGGATATGCAGATGCTCTATTATCAGCCGGGTCAATAGTGAGTTGACGCACAATGTCTTTGTGTTTTCATCCGCTTTGTTGTATGGTCATTGCTCACGTTCCACTTGGTACTTTTTTAATTCTTGTCAACACTGAACCCTCAACTAGCTACAAGGTTCATCACGATTATCTCGATTTGGATGAAGAGGCAACAGAACAAGAAGGGAATCGTATTTTGACGGTATTTTTATATCTCAATGATGTGGAAGAGGGAGGAGAGACGACGTTTCCGGAATTGAACGTTACTGTTGTGCCAAAATCTGGCAGGGCTCTGATATGGCCCAGCGTTGTGGACTCGGATCCGTACGCAATCGACTGGAATACGGAACATGAAGCCAACCAGGTCATTCTTGGAGAGAAATACGGGGCCAATGTTTGGTTTCGCTTGAAACCTATTCGAAAGGAATATGGCAAGATTCAATGCTGTAAAAGAAAACGAACGTACCAGGAGAACGGTCCCGACGCTTGGGAACCAGGTGACATGGACTCGACGTTTGAAAGGATTATCCAAGATCCATATTATAAGACCACATACAATCTCCGACTTCTTTCGGCACCTCAGTCGTACCAATATCATGGAGATGACACGACAATAGCTGGTCCTTGGGTCATTACACTAGATGACTTTGTCACTCCGGAAGAAGTGAGCCGTCTTGTCGAGTTGGGAGCTCTAGAAGGTTACGTTCAAAGCACTTTGGAGCCTGATACAGAAGAGGATGATACAGAAGAGGATGATACAGAAAATGATGATGCGTTGAGAACCCCAATGGTTAGCTGGTGTGAACAGGAATGTATGGATGATTCGCTCGTTAAAAATGTGTTTGCTCGGATTTACAACTTGACACAATTTGACAGTGGCTACACCGAAAAGATGCAACTGTTGAAGTATGACGTTGGTCAATTGTAAGTGGTGGCTCGTCCTTGTTGTGAAATGATGCGTATACTACGTTGTCGTACTCAAACCATTCATTGTGGATATTTTGTGTCGTCCCAACTGTAAACTACCGCTGCTTGTCCTTGCAGTCACAAAGCGTTCACCGATTATAACATGGATTTGGACGAGGAGACAGAGAATCAACTTGGAAATCGCATTTTATCCCTCTTCTTGTATTTAAGTGATGTAGAGGAGGGAGGTCAAACTTTGTTCCCAGAGCTGAATTTACAAGTTTCTCCAAAGTTGGGAAGAGTCCTGATTTGGCCAAGTGTCCTGAATGATGACCCAGCTGAAATGGATTCGCTGGCAATGCACGAATCTCTTCCGGTTGTCCAAGGTACAAAATTTGGAGCCAACGTTTGGTTCCGACTCAAGCCCTTTTCAACTGCTTACAAACGGTTCACATGCGATGACGGTGATGATCTTGTTGAGAGTTATGACGGTGTCGTTGACGAAGAAGACGAAAAGCACGTGGATGGATTCGAGGACGAGTTCTAGCTAGCTACTACATCACTAGCTAGCTCGGAGTAGTATTTCGAAGTAGGTTTCGTTGGCCATGGCTAGGCTTGCGCGCGCTAAGTAATACGGATATGTGCCATTCCAGCCATGTTGTCCATCGTCCAATTCATGGTTCAACATTCACCCACCCAAGACGATGACATAGAACAAAATTCGTTTTTCCGTAATTAACATAAAACGTCTGAAGGTGTTTCCTTGTCTGGTTGATATATATACATCTTCTATTGACATGTCCAACAAACCGGCAGTTGTCTTGGAGACGCCACGACGCAAGGGTCGGATGACTTTGTCGAATGTCCTCTTGGTACTTGGAACTTCTATCTTGACAATGTGTCTTCAAAACGTTGCGAATTATACAATACGTATGCAAAATGGGGACAGTCCCATCACCTCGTTTGGATGCCATTTGGAACATGAGGGAGTTTCAACAAAGCATCAGAAAACGATGGTTCCGTTGGTGCATTCTTCCAAACAATCTTCCAATCAACAGCCGTCCAATAACAAGGAACAAAAGCAGCCACGGTTGGTGACTGTTTTTAGTTCCGGATGTTCCCCCTCACAAGATTGGCAATCACAGGCATTGCTCTACAGCCACCAACAACAAAAGATCCCCGGAGAGCTGGTGCGATTGCTTTCTTGCAACAATCCTGACTATCCCCTCCCACAAACCAGCTATTCCAAGTACCGTGTGGTACGAACTCCAGATTTTTCAATTCACCAAGGTGACGACTACAGTGCTCGCAATCGACCGGCCGGAATGGAATATTGGTTGAATGGACTCAGTCAAGATGATCCGAATCCTCCTTCAGGGCATGACACCATCATTATGGCAGTGGATCCAGATATGATTTTTTTGCACTCCGATGCCGTGGAGCCGCTCATGAGAATGGTTCGACCAGGATATGGAGTGGCGACAGCGTATGAAATTGGGTCAGAATGGGTGGAAAGGAGAGTCGAGTGGAGGGACTTTTGGTGTCCTCCGACGAATCAAAAACGGAAGAATGAAACAAACCAACAACTATCCTGTCAACCTCCAACTCCGTCTTCTGATTACGATCAAAGTTTTGGACACCCGCAACTTATGACAGCCGACGATACTAAACGCCAAGCCAAGGTGTGGACGACAGTGACAAATGATATACGACGAGGACATAAGGGGTGGCTAGCGGAAATGTATTCCAATGTCATCGCTATGCGAAGAGCCAACATTTCCGTTTCTGTCCAGGACATCATGGTTTCTTTTCCAATGCAAGTAGAGGGACGAGAACCATGGCATTCCTTGCAATGGTACAGTCCAAAACCACAAAAGCGCATAGCGCCATTCATGTTTATTGCACATTATTGCCAGCAATATCAACTTGGCAATTTCGTTTTTGACAAACGAAAATTCGATTTTTGGAAAAACGTCGATTTGAACAACTGCACTGCGTCGCCTCCAGAAGTGTGGATCCCGCCATCGGTTGATGGTGAAACCCAAGACATGATTGCACGTCTAAAGTTCAACGAATCTCTCCTGCGTGGTCAGGAAAATGTCAAGGAGCAACCATTCATAACAGTTTTGGCTCGAAATGGTTGGTTCATAGATAAGGTGTACTCGGTCGTACACGAAGCAATGGGAGCATATTATGAAGAGTTTTGTAACCACGGTTCTTCGTAAGCCCATCATCAAAGTTCTGTAACCCTCTCAATCGGTTGCTCTGTTTTTTGTCCGGAAGAACTCCTACCTGATACGAATGTTCCGTGCCTCACATCAACGTTATTCGATATCTCATCCATGGCACTAGACTTGGCAAGCCATTTGTCCATATCGTTCTGGTTGGCATTCAGCATTTGAATCAAAAGCTCCCTTTTCTGCCGGAGGATGGCCAGCTGGTGATCGTGACAAGATTTCTCGTCAAGACCCATGTTCAAACTGTCGTGCACTTCGGTGCGTTCTTCCCCTTCTTCTTCTCGGGCAACGTCTTGAAGCATTTTGAGACTTTTGCTTTGCGGTAGCTCCACGACTTTTCCAGTACAGCCATCTGTTCGTTTCAGATAATCGGCAAAGGATTCGCTCTTGGTAGGAAGAAATGAAGTAATAAGATCCCCCACTTTTCCCAGGAAGATACTGACGAATGCAAAACCGGTCAACATTTGCGACGACCACGAAAAGACGTCGGACAAGAACATTCCCTGTGGTTGCAAATAGAAATCACCAAGGCCAACTAGTAGACGTAACAACGAAAGAAACAAAAAAATGCTCCTATGAGTCTTCCGACGGAAACAGAGCAAATTAAGATTCCTTGATTTTGCTCACCTGTCAAGGCACTGATGTATGCAAACCAAATGGAATCACCATTGGTGAATTCGAAACCCGGTACACGTTCGGCCCAGAACGTTCGAGCACTTGCCGCGATTCGTACGAACCATGCACAGCTGATTATGGCCCAAAACGGCACTGCAAAAGTAGGTCGAGTAAGCCAAGTCAAGTTGACACGAAACAAAAAGTCGTCGACGATAGCCGTCCAGTTTTCGGTAGAGTAATATATAATGGCACCAAAGGCAATGATGCTTACCCACCCAAGGGCCGCAACCAAGGCTCGCCCACCGTCTGTCGATGGTGTCTGGTTCCCATAGCCGACTGTTGTCATCACGGTGAACCAAAACCATGCAGAAGCTGATGGAGAGACAAACAAATGTAGAACCCACTGTTAGCTTGTTCCAGAAAAAGCATGTGTCCACACAAGGCGGCTTCTATTCCGTACCTCCCGTGTTGGGGTCGCAGTTAGCTCCTCCATCAGCATTCACAACCGAATCAATGGTGGCATTCATAATACATTCGCTTAAGGTGGTGTTGTCACGAAGCGTTGAACACCCCCGTTCGGTTGTATATTCGCGGAAGAGCCGTTGTTGGGATGCCGACCATTGTTGTCTGAAAAACAAGTCTTGATTTGCCGAGGCGTTGATTTGTGCCGGTGTCGGCGACCATGGATTAGGATTGCCCAATATATTATTGTCCCAACAGCGATTCCAATTGAAAGACAAAGGATTACCAACAACAAGGGTATCGCGGGTAAGGTCTAGGTCATGTTCCGCGACGTCCTTTGAAATGTTCAGCGCGAATTTCATAATATTCAGCGCCAAATCTTCGCATTTTTCCAAATATTGCTCCAACGCCTTTAAAACAACTTCAACTGTGGTAACATTGGGCAATGACGGAACTTCTGGAAAGGTCAGGTTTGAAAATTGGCTGGACAGAAGGGTTTCCACCAGCTCTGACGTTGCGTTTTCTTTCGAGTTTGGATAAAAGATGTTGCTATTGTTCAGAGAGGTGTTTAAAAAAGAGTTTCGGAGCGAATTGTTTTCGATAAATTTTTTCATACATAGCGACGGAAGATAGTTGACGGCCACAAATACTTCACCGAATGGCAAGGTGGAAAAGAACCATCGTTGTCGCATTATGTTGTTGTTGGCCGCAACTTCCGACGGCCCTTCCAGTCTCGATAGGAAATATCCAAAGCCGAGTGCCCAAAGAATGAGTGCCCACAAGAGAAAAATTTTTCCAACGACAGCTTTCGTTCGAGGCCATCGAACAAGGCAGCGACGACATGAACTTGTGCCTTTAGAGATTGATTTCCAAGAGCGCTGTAAGCTAGACGGCTCAACAATGCGAGTCTCGACTACATTATCTTTCTCCAATGGTTCCAAACGTGACCCCTCGTCGGTACCCATGTTGATCCCATTATTATCATCCAGAGCATGGGCATCTACGGCTAGTACCTCGTTCTCTCTTGTGTCTCCAACATTCGACTTTATCAGTGAGTCAAAGGCGGATTGTGGTAATAGCAAGATCTTCTCTCCTTTTTCATTTCTATCAGTTTCGTCCGTCGAAGTTTTGGGTGGATTGTTTATTGTCATGCTGGTGTGGTTGTAGTCTGGAAAGGGTAAGGCCACAGAGCAGTCGCTCGGACAGATACGACTTTCTGGTGCAGTTTTTGTTTGGAGGGTGAAGAATACGTCGTAGATGTATGAGGCCTGATCCAAGATGACTGTGAAAGGTTCGCTTTGTATCAACATCTTGTGGCCGACGCGCGCCAGCAACTGTGTTGTTGGTTCCAACCAGTCAGCTATCATACCTACCGGTAGCTAGCTCTAGAGTATTTTACTTACTGTTACGAAGTATAATACACTGTAGAGTAGTTAAAAGTACCGGTAGACTACCATTGTCCGTAACTAACAGATTATGCATCAAAGATCATCACTTTATATCAGAGTTTCACAACAATGTGACTATCTGCTTGAATTCCCTCCTACTGCTTCCAGCCTGACTTGTGAGATGATGTCATCGACTTTGACTTTCTTTTGAACACAGTAGTTAAATTCAACGTAGCGTCTAGAACAACATGCTTGCCATAGTACCTCACACATGTGCTTCTTCGAATACAATTTGAGAGTGTATCCTTTTGTTGCACAATACGTAATATTTTTTCCGTTCTGCTTGTTCCGCAAGAAGAATGCACATTGCAGCGTTGGCAAAACAAGGAAGAGTGATCGGAAAGTGACGACAATTGAACCTTTTCTGGGTAGCATCACAATCGCAGCTTCCTGTTCTCCAACCTACGTTTTGTGCCAGAGCAGTGAGATGTTGATTGGAAACCATGAATCCTGAATATCTTTCTCGGATGGATCATACCACTCCACTACTATCAAATACAATAATGTTCTTGCTTGATGCTACAGCCATATGATCAGTACCGTAATGTTGTCATAGGTCCCACGACGTAGAGCCTCTTGAACCATTTGGGATGCGACCTTTTCCTTGGATAAGCCCGACTCGAGCACAAACTTGACGTATTCAACAGCTTCGGCACTATCCATGACATCCCACAGTCCGTCCGTTGCCAATACAACGAAATCGTCCCCCTCTTCCACATCCACTGCCACCATGTCCGGAGTTGCGGTTACGTGCGGCCGTTCGGATCGATCTCCAATGGCTCGTGATAATGCCAAAATACCATTGACACGATAAATGCCTCGTTCTTCAATGGGATGACCATAAAAATCAACGTCTCCGCACCAAATCACACTACCCCCGATGCTTTCGATGCGCTGTTTCTCAATGGGATCGTTGGGTTTGTGATCACGAGTGAGATCCCACGCGGTATCCTTCCGACATAGGACGGCCCGACTGTCACCAATATTGGCCGCCAAAATGGTCCTTTTGGGCTTTCCGTATTCATCGGTATTGTTGGGATCTTGTAACAACCAAATTACGGTGGCCGTACTTCCCTGATAACTCCAGTGAGAAAGGCGCAAAATTTCATTGTCGATCTTTTCCAACGCCGATTCTAGAGCCGTGGCATAATCTTCGATGGTGGGACCTGTAATGACGTCGCGATTGGCTGTGGTGATCAATCCATCAATGGCCGCCTGCGTCTCATCGACCAGAGCCGCATTTTCATCATATTCAGTTGTGGTTTGTCGTTGGAATGCTGATATGGGCAAGAAGGCTTGGACGTTGGCATAGAGATTCTTTTTCAAGTACCGGCTGACAGCTCGTCCACCGTGCCCATCAAAACAGCAGCAAAAATCGCCGTCTTTACTGATAAAGTAATCGTCTTCCATATAGGTTCGAAAGCCCTGTTCGCAACTGTACGAGACCTTGTCTCGTCGTTGCTTTCGTTTTCTCTTGCTGCTTTCACTTTCTTTTTCTTTTTTATTTTTATTTTTGAAAGAAGAAGATTTTTTGGAAGAATTGTTGTTACTACTGTTGTATTCTTCTTCTTGTTGTTCTTGTTGTTCCCATCCTTTCCAGGACCAAAAAGATATGGATCGATGTTGGAATTCTCGCAGGGGTATCGTCCCTGCAACCGTCACTGGTCCGGATAGTGATGAGTCTCTGTCGTAGCTTGTTTTTCGGATGACGTCGTCCAACGCTCCATCTACCTCGACATCATTATTATCGGATAATAATTCACTTTGTACTAACCATCCAAGTAGTCGCCGATGATTGTTGTTGTTGCTGTTGTTGTTGCCGTCTTTGGTGGTGGTACCCGATGTTGTTTGAATAAAAGATGGATGGTTACGTCGTCGACGAGAAAACTTGTTTAGAAAGCTTGCAGCGGTCGCACCACCGGCACCACGAGTGGCTATTGATCCTGTCATAACAAGTCCATACAACAGAGCCATCGTCCGTCTTCTTTGGACCATGGGAAGGAACAAGGGACTAATGATACAAATGTTTCGCAGAATAGTTGAAAAGCAGGCGTCGTATGTATAATAATATATATCAAAAGAACCCTCTTGAAGACGATTGGGATGATAATAATCGTGATGCTGTTGATGATGAATGATGATGACAGAGTGACTGTGAATGATGCTTTTGTTGTTGATGCCATGTTTTTGCAATGCCAGTTCAAGACAGAACGTACGGACGCGCGCTGGCATCTTCATTTCAAACACATTTCAAAACTAACTGGAAGACTGAAAAATCTTCTTGGAGGACAACATTCACATGACATGAAAAGACGGAGTTATGATCTCCATCTTCTGCTACGGGCCGGTAGTCATACTGTGTTCACAGTCACTTCTCCAATATAATGTGATGATGGACGAGTAATTCACTCAAACACCTGGACCAAAATAAGAAAGATCGTCACAACAGACACTCATCACTACCGTAGATGATGATGATGATGCTGCTACACTACTACCTAGCTAGAGTGATGAAAATCCAACCACGAATAAAAGTGAAATCAATGGGGTGGGTGGGTGTTAGAAACACATTACTTGGAAGTAGTATTTTATTTACAGTTAGACAATCACAAAAACGAATGTAATGAATGATGCTGCCACCGTCCACAGCGTTGCTTTCCCCAAGAAATTATGGTAGTGTCGTTGTATGGAAGTTCCGCTGTTTGGATCTTCTTGCTCCTCCTCCCTTGTAATATCGGTGGCAGCGAATGTAGGTGCTTCACTCGGACGAACTGTCGGGCCGATGTCTGGCGTTGCTGTAACAAAAGTTGGTTTGGTGGGAGGATCGGTCGAGTTCCTCCAAATGTTGTCAATGTCACCGTTGCAAGTGCCATTACAGTTGAATGACAGACACGAATCGACGATCACCGTTTCACATACGTACGAGTATTCCAGGACGGAATCTTCTGGACAAGCGTAACATTTGCAACCTAAATCAAAGTCATCCCCGTCCTGATTCGTCAACACCAAACAACCGCAGGTATCTGGAACTTGCGAGGCCTGTTGGAATGTTTCGTAGTTCCAAATGGCATCCATCGGGCAGGTTAACGACGCATCCAATAAGACGATCTGCCCGTTCACGTCGATGGAATCCATTGCGTGACATGTCATGGCATCGTCAGTGACATCGCAGCCATCATCACGCGCGGGAGGATCGGGCGTCACGGTGATGTTTCCCACTGAAATAAAGCGAAGTGTGGGTGGTGCTGCATGTCCGTCCGATGCAACCGTCCGGGAATAGAACCGATCACCCAAATAATCCGACTCGACCAAATTGTCAATCATGAACAGGAAAATTTCTGTACCAACTGGAGACAATCGTCTTTGATCATTGAGATTCACGCTAACTTCCTCCGATTTCAGGTCCAAAAGCAAGCTTGTAACGTTGACACAGACAACGTCCTCTGTGCTGGGCCCAATTTCAAATCCCACTGTCTTGTTTTGCAAGCAGTGATCCGGCATGGTGTAATTGACCTGCAATCCTGTCAATGTTTCCAGTCCCCCCTTTGGAAGTTGAGATAGACGGCATATGGAATAGCTATGCACAGCGTCAAAATCAACAACTCGTGGAAGCCTATTCAAACACAGTTCTGTATACAGTCGGGTGGTTGCAAGACTAATACCTTCCAAATCGAAAGTAAACTCAAGCAGAGCGTATGTCGAGGTTGTCGTGTTGTTTACAGCAGATCGCTCCACCAAAAGCGTATCTTCCGATCCAAACGGTTCCCCAACCAATAATCCCTCTCGCCCGATTGTGGTATCAGCAGTGGGTACTGATTCAAATATTGTTTCATTGGGATGCACCTCGTACCAGATATCAAAATTCAACCAAAACTCATATTCGGATAAGACGTAAACATGATACAAAACATTCGACTCGGCAAAAAATGAGACATTGACGGTTCTGTTTTTTGAACAGGAGGGAAGATCGGACAATGGTTCAGGATATCCGACGCAGTCTTCGTCACTACATCCTTCCGATACACCAAAATTAGTGGTCACACCAAAACGAGTGACCAAATTATAGTTGGTGCAGACATGGACGGTAACATCATTTCCTGTGCCGAGAAGCGCATACCAACCTGCTGATAGATCATACACACATGTGCCACACGGATGTGTAGTATACAAAAGGGGAAGGTCGTCCGTTTTGACGAAGACATTGATCTTGATACCGGGCTCCAACATGACTGCATCCTCGCATAGCTGATTGGTCGGCTCTTGCGGTACGTCTGGATTTACGACCAATGCTTCATATGCGGAGATAGGACAAGCATCCGTGGAATTTGTCGTGTAGAGAATATCGCAGAAGAACCCTTCAGCACACGCACCACTTTTTGGCGTCCAGAAACACTCCCCCTCGTCAGCAACGGTAATTTCGCATTCCTCGTGGTCTTCACTGGGTTTCATCGAGCAGCATGTTCCCTCAAAGACATAATCTTCGATCATTTGATCACAGGGCATCGGTACGGATACGATACATTTGTCTGCTCCGCAGATACCTGACAGGATGTCCTGGTTGGGCCTTTCCAGCACATTTATCTCCGATTCCGGGCAGGCATCTCCCGAATCGGACGCGTAGATGACGTTGCATCCAAATTCTTCCTTGTTGCATGCGGCCTCTTTAGGGGACCAAGAGCAATAGCCGGTATCGACGACGGTCACCTGGCATTTTCCGGTAGTCTCTAACAAGGCACAACAAGTCCCATCGAAGTCATACGATTCAGAGAATTCCTGGCAAGTGAGATTGACTGTAACCACGCAAGGTTCGGTTCCGCAATAGCGCTGTTCCGTAGTTCCACTGTTGTCACACTGAAAGGAATCCGAAGCATGGTCTGCTATTCGACATCCAGTGGCGGTCGTTCCAGTCACGATAGTGCTGGATCCGTCCACGCAATCTTGAAAGTTACCATTCGAAAATGAGATGCAATCTGTCTCGGCACATCGACAGGGGATCTTGTTTTCGGACATGAGCCGTTCGCATTCCTCAATGTTTTCCTCCACAGGACATTTACGTCTTTCACTGTCCGGGATGTCTTCGTCATCTGCATTAGTGATTCCTTCCAATCCATTACAGGCAACATTACAATCAAAGGATTTGCAAACGCCGGCAATTTCCTTGTCGCAACGAAAACCATACGGAATACTTGATCCGCTTGGACAGGCAAAGCATCTGCATCCCAAATCTTCGTCCAATATTTGTCCGTCGGAGGCATCGATCAGTTGCGCGACACATTCGCATCCGCTATCTTGTTGCTCTTCGGCAGTGGGAATTTGCGTGAACGTCGTGACAGGACATGTCATGGTGGCTTTCAGCTGGACCCTTTGTTGTCCAAAGGAGTATTCGGAACCAAAAAGACAAGTGCTGACATTTTCATCAACATTGCAATTCTTGGCGGTAGCAACAATTTTCCAAAACAAAACCAACAATAGGATCTTGGATACGATTCGACAAATCGCCGTCATCTGGGATGTGGTCCTTCAAGGTCGATGTGTCTACCGGTAGCTAGAGGTGATAACGTGAACTGCAGTTTGCATTGATGCATGGAAAATATTTTCTGTTCACCCTTTCCCCTCATTCTCTCTTGAGGATTGCGAACCGTTTGGATCGTTTACCTTTGTCAAGGAACAAGAAGCCAACTTCGGACGTGCAACACCTTTTTTATTAGGGTGGTATTGTATCAAATTTCTTTTTCATTTATTTTACTCGGAGTATTTATTTTGGAACGAGCTCTTCTCATTTTTGTGTTGATGTCCTTCATTCCTACTACTCGGAGGGTACTACAGTACCCTACCTATTATTAACTGTAGTGAAGGGTATCACCATGGATACCAATACCAATAGTGGGTGATAGTGAAAAATGATATGTCACTATTTATTTTTTTCCAGGCAATACCGGTAGTTGGTGATACCAATGACCATCAGCAATGACCCTTAGCTTAATGACCATTATCAATGACCACCTGCTTCACTGCGGCAGTTCAACCCTAACCCTTCAAGGGCACAACCCCAAAGGGAGTTGTGGCTGACGTTGTGACTCGCTGGTGGTCCACTTTTTCCATGGTTGAGCGCTTGCTAGAGCTTAAGGAACCCATTGAACTCATGTTTGCTGACAGCCAGCTAGGAGGTTGCGAACGGATGAGTGATGCAGACTGGCAAAACCTCAAGGCTGTAGCTGTGGTTCTGGCACCATTCAAAGAAGCCCAAAAGATGCTAGAAGGGGACTGCTATGTGACGGCCAGCATGGTGCCCTTTGCTGTGAAAAAGCTCAGAGAAAGGCTGACACAACTGGCAAGCCCTCAAAACACCACCACAAGCAGACCTTTGGCACAGGCCCTGCTCAGAGACTTTGAAAACCGCTGGAGGAAGGCCACAGAACCTACCTTTCTGGGCACTGTTGAAAGAGGTGCCAGAGACAGGCAGGTTGGCATCCATCCTGCTTTCCTCATTGCCAGCTTTCTTGATCCCAGTCCAAGGACATGGTGCCAGACTTGGGTCCTGTCTCTGAGAGAGTGGCCGTCATCATGGTTGATCAGGAAACCAAGAACAGGGAAGCCCAGTGCCTAGTAGCTATGGGCACAGATAGAGCTGGTGCTACAAGCACTGTAGATGAGGAGGTGTGGAACTGGGAAAAAGAGGATGACTTCTTTGCTGACCTTCGAAGTTGATCAAGCACGTTCTCGGCAGGGAGCAGAAGCTCATGTGGGTGTTGGAGGCAGCACTGTTGAGTCAATTGTTCAGGATGAGCTGAAACGATATAAGTCTTTTCCGCCTGTACAATTCAGGAAAGTGCTCCCTGGTAGAACCCTGACTTTCAATGATCCACTGAAGTAGTGGGAAGAAAAGGCTCCCTACTTTCCCATCATGTCCAGCTTGGCCAAAGCTTACCTTAGCATTCAAGCCACCTCTGCTCCATCTGAAAGAGTGTTCAGTGCAGCTTCGATGCTGATTGAGAAGAGAAGAAACCGTCTGGATCCTGAGTTGGCTGGGAAGATGCTGTTTGTTGCTCAGAACTGGGACTTGCATGAAAAGCATTTACAGGACATTTTGTTGGCAGCTGCTGAGCAGCAGGAGGGGGAAGAGGTACAAGGCAGTGAAACTCCTGCTGCAAAGTAGACAGCTACCAAAGTAGACAACTCTATTTAAAAGTAACAGGCACACATTGTACTTTTAGCTACTATGCTGCAACCAGGTAATGATTGGAATATGAGTGGGCTGTGAAGTGATACCATTTATGATATCAAATAACCACGATATCACCATGATATCCACTTGCTATTTTTTCGGGGCATCAAAAACTGATATGTACTATTTCTGCGAAAAATGGTACTGATACCCTTCACTAATTAACTGTGAACGGAGTTCGGGGTATCATACCTATCTACTGGTACCGTACTACCGTAGAGAGAGTACCGTATGATGGAGTACCAGTATTCCGTAGTCCTCCAAAATCCGAAACGACGACCGGTAGGACGAGTATGTACCTACGGTAGGTGGGTGCGGTACCAGGTACCGGTAGGTAGAGGACGGTAGGTACCGTATTCAAAGTCATTCATTTGTACCGGAGTACGTTTACGGCAGTCTACCTTACCGGTTCTACAGTACGGTTGAAGAAGAAGTACCGGTATCATGATGGGGTATCATAGTTCTTGAAAAGGAGTTCGTGGCCTCTACCACCTACCGTAAGTATGATACCTACTGGTAGTACCGGTACTACGGTCATGCTACGGTACTACCAGGATCCTTGTTTTCGCGCGACCTAGTTCTTGATGCGCGCGTAGAATATCAGTACCGTATTCATTCAAGGTATGTTCTGGATCATGATGCGGTTTTTGAGAAACGGGGAATCAACAAATCCCCCCCAGAAAATATGGGCGCTTTCGAAAGCGCCCATAAAAAATATGGGCGCTTTGGAAAGCGCCTATAAAAAATATGGGCGCTTTCCGAAAGCGCCCATAAACCGAAAGCGCCCATAAATTCCTTGGTTGCGTCGTAGACGAGCAGCAATACAAAAGATCCATCAAATCGAAAAGTAGCAATGAGCAGCAGTACGATTGTTCTATCCTCCTCTTGTCGAAGTCACTTTTCACCGTGAGAAAGTGTAAACTAAGGCCCGGTGTTGGCTGTAAAGCCGCTATCCTCACTAAGTTCATCCACAGAAAAAAAAATTTTTGTTTTTTCATCAGACTCCGTTTGACATGGACGATGATATCGCTCGCACTTGCTGCCATTTTTGCTTGATTCAATCAAAAAGTAAGGCCAAATACTTAGTGCCCCTAGTAATCAACTATGATGAAGTGGGGCTATATCCAATCACTCGAACAAAGAAGGCATCGATTGCGATAATCATGAAAATGTGGCAACTGCCAGAAAACTATTCTTGTGATGACTAGATGGTTATAAAACTTTTCCCTACTTCATTTGTATAAATTTAAGTTTCTAGTCTCGATATCAGGCATCACAGCAACGAAATGCGCCCTTTGCAACAATTCGATTACATCGTAATTACTTTTTCCCTTTGCTTTCAAGACATATCCGGAGCCGCACCACCCCCTTCTGATGGTTCGTTACCAGCGAATCCAAACTGAAAGCCGATTCGGTTTTTCCGCATCTGCTGCACCGGTCCTTTCTTGGCCATACGAATATTGTCGGAGCGACCGATCCTCCAATAGACGAAATGTTCCACACTTCGTCCACTAGCGTTTGGATGGGTTTCACTTACCGTCAAGTACAATCCAGGGAACTCGTTCTCATCGTTGACGAGAGTCCGATGCCTTCTTTGTTCGAGTGATTGGATATAGCCCCACTTCATCATAGTTGATTACTAGGGGCACTAAGTATTTGGCCTTACTTTTTGATTGAATCAAGCAAAAATGGCAGCAAGTGCGAGCGATATCATCGTCCATGTCAAACGGAGTCTGATGAAAAAACAAAAATTTTTTTTTTCTGTGGATGAACTTAGTGAGGATAGCGGCTTTACAGCCAACACCGGGCCTTAGTTTACACTTTCTCACGGTGAAAAGTGACTTCGACAAGAGGAGGATAGAACAATCGTACTGCTGCTCATTGCTACTTTTCGATTTGATGGATCTTTTGTATTGCTGCTCGTCTACGACGCAACCAAGGAATTTATGGGCGCTTTCGGTTTATGGGCGCTTTCGGAAAGCGCCCATATTTTTTATAGGCGCTTTCCAAAGCGCCCATATTTTTTATGGGCGCTTTCGAAAGCGCCCATATTTTCTGGGGGGGGATTTGTTGATTCCCCGTTTCTCAAAAACCGCATCATGATCCAGAACATACCTTGAATGAATACGGTACTGATATTCTACGCGCACATCAAAACGTGGTCGCGCGAAAACAAGGGTCCAGTACTTTGAACTTGTATGATAGACACGTTCAAAAAAACAAAAAAAATTCAGTTCCTGTGTTAAAATGAGCCGGGTGAGCTATTCGAGACCTCGTAGATAACACCTCATTTTGCGTACTACGATCGGCTTCTCATTGGCGAGACACGAGTAGTACTATTGCAATTGAGTCACCACGTCCCCAATCATCGTGGCTAACTACTATACCCACGAAATACTTTAACCGTTAGATAAGCCAGTCCGAATCGGACGGTTACGGGTTCAAGCAACATATACTCAACAGACAATGTTTACATATGGTATCCTTAACCCTATCGATCCCAGGAAGAAGGTTCAACGCGTCCTGGGATTGGTCGGCTCGAACGAACCGCCATTTTTTTGAGAAAGACAACTATCCCCGTTTTTGACCCTTTCGCTCACTGAAATGTTTTCCGCTTTTCGTTTTGGGGAATCGCATCGTTTACTTCGATGCAACTTTCATGCTCACAATTCTACTCATCGAGACTTCTGGAAAGGATCTGCTTCTCAGAAACTCTCCTGTCGACCGTAACAGCACAAAAACAACTTGTCGTCTAGGCTGTTGCTTGAAAATTCGATTCCGGGTTTACCGTCGCTCATTTTCTAAAAACGAAAGTCACCTGCCACCATGTCTGCCGATGCTCATTCCCATGGAGTCAACACTCCGTTAGACTGGATCCGAATTGCGATCTCCCTCTTTCTTCTTACCTTTTCCATTGTCATTGTAATGGCTTTGATTGCAACTGGTAACACAAAAATTGCCTCCGATGTACATCCAGCTGCAGCAGCTGTTATCTTGTGGGTTTGTATCATCTGGATGTCCATGGTGGAAGGTGGACAATGCTCCATGGTTGGTCTTCCTCCTATCAACCCTGATCTCTACAAGGAATCTCACCCCAAGACATGGCAAATCTGCCAATGGGGACACAAGGGAGACAACCTTGACCGATACTTGATGGGACGTCAATTCATGGTTATCTTCATCAACTTTACCATCTCTTTGGCTGGAGCCCCTCTTGCTGGTGCTGAGGTTCTTGGACTTCCTCAATGGATCATTTCCATCTTTTTGGAATCTGGTATTGCAATGGTGTTGACCAACGTCATTATTGGACAGTTGACCTCTCAAGTTAATGCTTCTCACTGCATGCTTGACTACATCAACAACCACTTCATGACCTTCACTTACTGGGTTGCTGCTTTGATCGAAATCACTGGGGTCATGCACACTTCCTACTTGATCCGCTACATGTGCTACTGGGCTGCTGGCAAGCCTGTTGAATCCAACGAGCCTCCTCGAGATGGAATCCAAAACTTGTGGTTCTGGGGACGTGTTGTCTGGTCTCTAGGTATCCTTGGATTTGCCTTGGCTGTTACTTTGTCAGCCCTCTTTGATGGAAAGACTGCCTTGTGGCCTGGTGTTCCAGAGGTTGTTGGCCTTATCTTGTTCTTTGTCCTCATGTGTGTGGTTGGTTTGTTGGAAGGTATGCAAATTGCCTTTTTCACTGTCGCCAAGCTCCCCAAGTCCGAACGTGGAGATGCACCCATTGCTCTTCGAACTTGCGAGTGCCTCTTCAAGAATGGTGGAAGAAACTTGCCTGGATTCATGTGTGGTCGTCAAATGACTGTCACCCTTTGCTTCTTCATCATTGCCCGTGTCACTACTATCCAAGTTGATGAGGGAGAGGAGAACATCTTTGGAGTCAGCAACACCTTCCAAAACTTCTTTAATACTGGTTTCTTGGGAGCGATCATTACCACCATCCTGGGATCCATCTCTTGGCAATTGGTTGCATCTGCGTTCCCTCTGGCTTTCTTGAGCAATCCTATTGTGTATGTCTTTTTGCAACTGGCTTTGGCATTGGAGGCCACTGGTGTCTGTGCTGCTGCCTGGTTCTTGGCCATGATCCAAAAGAAGGTCATGGGCTTCCAATATGATGAGGTTTATGTTGGAACACCTGAAGAGCGTGCTGCCAAGAACCATGCTGATAATCCTGATGCCCTCAACCGCTTGGACATGGGAACCAACCTTGAATTTAATGAGGCCGGAACCTTTGAAATCCAAAAGAAGTTCTTGTCCCTTGCCAAGTTGGATGCCCACTACTCAAGCCTCAGAGAAAAGGTCTTAGCGAACATCAAGGACCTTCGTGAACAAATCCGTCTCTCTGAAACTGATGAAGAGAAGGAAGCCTTTGAACATGCTCTCAAGTTGGAGGTTGCTGCTCTTGCACGTGTGAACAAGGAAGAAATGGAATCTCAAACCTTTAGCAAGTCTCAACTTGGCCTTGTAGAAGAATCTGGCTCAACTTCTGAGTCTGATGAAGAGAACCAGTCGTAAAGCACAAAATTTTGTTGGGACGCGACTTTCACGCCACTTGCAAAATGTATATGTTGATTGATTAGAACTGTAATAAAAGTCTATAGGTTATCTTTTATAGAATACACTCCAAAATACCTTTCTAATTTACTGTTGAGAATAGTACTGTGAAAAGTGAAAAGACTTAACTGTTAAGAACTACCTACCTGTAAAAGTAAATGTCAATCTTTCTACTCCGACAGTGAAAATATGGGGGGAACGTGCCGCCAGAAAGGGGGGAAAGAAGGAAAGAGAAAGGAAAAGAAGGGAGGAGAATTCCATGTTCCAGGAATATATCGGATTAAGAAAATGCGAAGGAACATCACAGTGACATGTTGGATGTCCCTGTATGGTAGATGTGCATCTCTTTCCCCCATCCTATAAACAAACTGGCACAAATGATCATTCCCACCTATTTTTCACGCCGGCAATACCAAAAGTTCGAAAAAAGTAGCTGTAGAAAACAAGGAGTGTACTGGTACCGTACTCCTAGCTAGTATCAAGTACGATACGTCGTACGTCGAAGAGGGTACTCAAGTAGGTTCCGAACACCACACACGAGTATTGTTCTACAGTATGAGAGTACGGTATCGCATTTGTCTCGGCATGAATGCTCGTGTTTACTCTCCACTACGTACAAGAATTCGTTCTGTAGCAGGAATGAACGCCCATTTGTGGTAGAATAGCATAAATAGGACTAGAGTAGTAATACTTGCAGCGGCAAAGTACAAAACGCTTTTAGAAACAGACACACTACATTTAAATGCTACTATTCGTTTCTTGTCCCAAACGCATATCTCTCTTGTATTGAATTCTATCTAGACATTGATGCTCGTGCGGGGGGCGCCCTTTTCTGTTATGACTGATGTACCAAAAGAAGTACTTATTGCAGCAAAACCCGCCATTAGTGACAGTGTTGGCACTGTACATTTGTTGTTGGGTCGGTTGCGGTGGCATCCGTGGCAATGTCAGCAAACACATTTCTTGTTGTTGTTGGGTCGGTTGCGGTGGCATCCGTGGCAATGTCAGCAAACACATTTCTTGTTGTTGGTGGGTCGGTTGCGGTGGCATCCACTGGAATCCTGGCAAAGGCATTTGGTTTGTCGGAAACATTGTGGCTGTTGTATGTGGAACGTAGATAAAGTTTGGCTCAATGGGTGGCTTGGCGACAATCCATTGCTGCTGAGGTTGTTCCGGAACAGACTGTTGGCAAGGGTTGCTTGACTGCCACCGCGGTGTGACATTGCTCGAGTGTAGCTTCTCACTTTGCTTTAAGGGAGCAGCAAAATGCTTCTTAAATTTCTTTGAATATTTATTTGATTCCAATGTCGTGTTGGAGGTTATTCCTCGAGTGCGTCGATTATTGGGACAAAGTTTGTGGTGTGCACGCCTTGGCTTGTCATAGCCCGTCAAACTTGTTGGAGGACTAATAACTGTAATAAGAGTAGAAAGATAATTCATTTTATCAAAATTCTATTTTACAGTTAAGGCTATACTAACATCCAGCTGCCATTGGTTCCGCATCGAGAAGTAGCTCACCCGCCTGGCCCCCTACTAGTGAGGGCGGGGCAATTTGGCAAACAGCTTTCCATCCACTCAGCACTCTGTTGCCCACCACTCAGGATTGGAAAGGCGAAAAACCTCATCAACGATGAGGAAAAGTATAACCCGATGAGTGTCAGATATGGCGTGGTCTTCGAAAAACAATTCTGTGAAGGCAGCAAAACACATAAAATGTGTTGGGTGTGTTAATATCTTTTACCTGTTGCAACCCAATAGGGCGGATTGTACGTGTAAAAGAAACCTTCCATGCCAAGCACCAGTAATATTCCCAATGACATAGTACCGTCCCTCTGCACTTGACACTCGGCTGAGTTATGATGCCATTTCTTCAACAAAAATGCCAGGTGCCAACCACAACTCTATCAGGAATCATGCATTAAGCAATCTTCCTTCTCTCCCTTAGCCCCTTTCCGACTAAATAAAAGAAACTCAATCTTTCCGGTCGGCCACCGGTTCTGAATGATGCCATGCACAAGACAGCAGTAGTTGGTACTACCGCTGGGACGATCTCTTCCGTTGCACTGAACGATCGTCTGTGGATTCTTAGGTCCCCAGGCTCAGACAAACCTGGGTTAAGTCCCCTACCACGACAAGGTGATCCACTCAGGGGGGTAAGAGTAGAAAGATAATTGATTTGTGCGTGTGTGTAACTCTACAAAAAAGGAACTCGTTCAAAGTTCTAACAGCAAAGGATGGATGGATGATTATAAAATACTCCGTAATAAAATAACAGGTTGTTTTTTAAAAAGGAAGAGGTGTGTGCAGTATCGTCGTATGGGAGGAACCTAGAGTGTTACAGTTCCTGCTTTCAGAGAGTTGAGTGCCATTTTGATTCCCTTCACATCCCTCCATATGATATTAATTATTTTTTTCTCTATGGGTTCATTACCGAAAAAACCACCAAAAAGTTTTGCGTGGACCATCGGCTTCCAATGGATTCGGCCTTGACTTTGATACTAGCAGGTCCTTTAATGTTCGTGGTGGTGATGACCTTGTGGGTAGGACTTTCCTCGGGATCATCGCCGTTTCCCGAGTGCGTCACAGGAACGTCGGAGACCCAAGGCGCCGCTGCCTTACTAGTCGCATCCTGGAGAGTGAACTTAGCGCCGGCGACAGAACGAGTGAAGATGGAAACCTCCAACTCTTCGCCAGGCATGACATCGTACTTGGCAGAACCACTTCCACTGTGATTACAAAGAACGATAGAACTGGTTAGGGAACATTCTATCTTTGGGGGTAGGATACGCCAATGAAACTCATCAACATCCGTGAAACTTACCGCAGGTAAAGGACTTCTGTGTGCATTCGCTTCAATTTTCCGGTGAAGGCTTCTTTTTCGATCGTATCTTGAGTGTTTGGTCCCTTGCCCCCATAATCCATGGGTAGATGCTCTTCATCGACGTAATCCAGCAAAGCCTTCTCCCATGCCTTTCTGCTGGAAATGACTTCGATCTTGTTTGCGGTTCGAGGGTCCAGCCATCCCTTGATCAATGACCAGGTGGCGCCAAAGAAACGTGGTCCGTTAATGATATACATTTTGTTCATGGTTTCGGGGAAACACAACGAATCAATGGCCGATTGTTCCTTGATGATCGTCAACGCCCGTTGGGACAGTTGAGACATTGTTAGATTGGACAAGTCCAGGACGCAGACACATTCGAACTTTTTGAAATGTGGATCATTCTTCTTTTGATCTCTCAATCGGCCACCAAAATCATGCATCATGATGTACCAATGGAATTTGAGAATGCCGGTCAACGTGGTGACACATTCGACGGCATCGACATTCAAAACTCCCGGTTTCGAGATGAAGAGCGGACACCCGTTCTTTGCAAATCCGCTGTAAAGTTGTGGATATTGGGCAAAGTACACGGACATGTCGCACCCCAGAGCTGCCTTTGGATCGGGATAAAAGTCGGCAGCTTTGGCATCGGCCCGGCAGAGCGTAGCTTCTTCCACCATTTTCACAACATCCTCCAAGACATATTTACGAGCTCGGAGCCAACGAGTGAGGGCCCAAACTTCACCCTCTTCTTCACCAAAGCAATAGACGGTGGCCTTGAAGTCTCCTCCACGACCTTCAACCTCGGATTTGAACTTGAACTGGTGCAACGACAGAAAACAAAACATGAACAAGGAATCGGTAAGTCGTCGTGTTTCGTGTACCCAAAAAAGTTTTGTTCTTTCAAAACAGAAAAAAAGGAATGATGTTTTCCGTGTGTATGTGTTTTGTTTCCTTCTTTTTTTGTGTGTGAAGCAGCCAAAGATATAATCGAATATGACATCAACACAATCCATCATAGAATCTGTTTTCTTCACACAAAGACAAACACACAGATACACACAATATAGTAGTACTCACAAAGGTTTCGGCCTCTTCTTCCGTCAAATGACCCGGTCGTCCCCATAACATGGGATCCATCTTTTCTTTGGAGGAGGATGTCGTAGAAGGTCGGCCAACCGCGTCACCATCCTTGGAGATACCCTTGAAACTGACCGACTTGCCCATCAAGCGGTCTTTGCTCCAATCCGAATCTGGTATCGAAGATGTTCCGTTGGAAGTTGCCATTATGAAAGTTTTTTTTGTTGTCCAAAATCAAGATGGAAAAGATAGAGAGATATAGAGATATGATGGGTTTTTTTTATTGTTGTTATGTTCTTGTTCTTGCCGGCCAAGAAATCGAAATTAGAAGAACAACGGTCTTTTGTGTAGTAGTGTAATAAGAGAAAGATGACTGGAAGGGTGCTACAGATAGATCGACCGTATGTTTGTCGTCTCTTCTCTCTCTCTCTCTCAGCCTTGCGTGGGGATTGTTGTTGCCAGTACTGCAGCAGTACTTCAAAGAATCAGTAATGGTAGTCTAGGTAGATAGTAGCGAGACAGGAACAAAGACCGTGATTTCTGTTGCTACGGTAGTTTGGACTACAACATCATCATCATTTTTTCAGCACCACCACAAAGAAGAGAGAGAGAGACAACGGTCGGACAGAAAACGACGATGACCCTTTCGACGTGTCGAATCTACGAATCTGTGGTCATTTTAAAATGATCTTATTTAGAGATGGAGGTACTAACGTATGTGCATGTGTGCATGTTTGAGGTAGTACCAGAGGGTATTACCGTATGTTTCTACGGTAAACTGCTGTAGTACCTACCTGCTAGTGCTACAGTAAACCGCAGTGTCACTACCGTACGTACCTGCCGGTACTCGTACAGGGTACCGGAAGTCTTGGTAGGGAGACTACCCGGGTACTTTTTATTTTTTTACAACCTTGTCAACTTACTGGTATACGGTACCTAATACTCTGCAGTACAACGGAGTCTACAAGTACCGTACTGCTACTCTAGCCAGAGGCTTCTCCTCAACTTCCCAATGATGATGATAATAATATTTTTATTGTAATGAGTCATTCTCTCGCACTATCTCTCCGAACAAGTTCGACAAGTCTGTGGCTGAAGCGTCTCTATAGCCACAGTGCTTTGTTGTTAAAGTCAATCTCTGGATAGTCATCGTCATTGAAAGGCGTTTCAGCACTTTCCTTCATTTCTCTTTCATACTCCAACAATTCTCGGTCCCAATCATTTAGGGCGTCTTCTGGATTGCCATCGATACTCCTACTGTTTGGTGGTCCCGAAGAGGAACGACTTCCCTCTCGTTTCTCGATCGCTTTCATTGATGGCGCGGGAATATTCTCCAACATGGTCCGATCTTCCTCATCCAACTGAAATCGAAACACCTTTCGCCATTCAACCGGGACCCGACCATTCTCATTAAAGGCATACGAAG
The DNA here is from genome assembly GCA_019154785.2 of Nitzschia inconspicua. NCBI lineage: Eukaryota > Bacillariophyta > Bacillariophyceae > Bacillariales > Bacillariaceae > Nitzschia > Nitzschia inconspicua. The sequence continues at coordinate 410,932 of JAGRRH010000023.1, forward strand.
TCAAGTCACAGTTCATCATGGCACTGGATACAATGGGTGAGCATCGTCCAACGTGTTTCGAAGTGTCGTCAATAGTGGAAGCACCCTCCTCGAGAATCCAACGTAACGCGACAGCGGTGGGTTTGACACGGTACTTGAGTGCAATCCATCGCAACTTCTCCACCACCTGGCCCTGATAACGTCCCCACAAGTCTCGAAATGCTGCTGGTGAAGACACTACGTTGGGATTGTCAAATCGATCATGTCGATTCGCCCATTCTCTCAGTAATTTTTCATCCAACGGGTAAAGCTTTTGGGGATCGTCCAATGCCGTCAGTAAGGTGCCAGCCAAGGCGTCCTCCATCCACAAATGGGGAAAACAGTCGTACCTGGTATCATCCACCATACTGTCAAACACAGATACTGTTGATGATGGTGGTGGCAAGAGTAGATTTCCAGCTTGTTTGATAAAATCGATCGACCGAATCATATCGGCCGCTTGTATCTGTTGCAATAGAAACCTTGGAAGCGGCATCTGGTGTTGTTGGTTCCCTTGTAGACCTATCGATCGGACCAGTCCTTCCCGTTGCAACTCGACCAAACAATCTAATGTATCCAGCGTGTACGGTGATTGGGGATTGTACACGAGTTGTAGACTGTCAATGGTATCTCCCATCTTGCTTTGTTGTAGCAGCGACAGTACAGATTGTCGAATTTCCCGTTGCTGCTTGTTGGTAGAAGATACCAAGTTGGTCGGAACCTGATACCGCAGGGACCAATGTGTCTCGACGTACGATGGCGTTTGTTGTCGCATGGCACCGATCCACTCTAACCCTTGACGTGTTTGCTGTTGCAATTCAAACGTTTGAAATCCGGCATCCACACACGACTGGAGTCTCTTGATCAGCTCGATGGGGTCGGTTCTTTCTTTATTATTGAAAAGATTCAGGCTGAGAGATACCCGACAGGTCCGTTTGGGATCGAATGTTGATTTTCCGTCCACCAGGTACGCACCGGGAGGCAATGGTCCGTCGTACAGATCCAATGTTTCATCGCATGGAATCATTCGAGGGTCGACTTTTGGACCATCCGATTTCCCGTCCCCATCTTCGCTCGAAACTTTGGTACCCCAAAAGTTGACAAATTCAATCTTTGGTGGAACATCATGAGGAGGAGAAGGAGGAGAAGGACGGGTCGAAGAAGAGGGATTTTCATTGGTTTGACGTTTTTTTCGTGATGACGATTGTGATGTCAACCGGGATGGCAAAGGATGTGATATCGATGACGGCCTTGGTGAATGAAAAGAAGAAGATGGTGACAGAGACAAGCAGTTCACGCTATTACTGACAGAATAGAGATGAATCACTAGTAGGACCAGAAAATGGATTTGAACTGATGGATGATGTTGTGTCGAATTCCGTACCGATTGTTGCATATTGTCCTCTTCGGTTCTGGGCCGTTTTCTTATGTGGGTTCTCCTTTGGTCGATGTTGATTGTACGACTATTCTTTGATTCCGAATCTGTTGTTGTTGACTTGCTGGTGATGCATCTCATGGTGTTGTTGCTGAAGGGGGAGAGTGATGTGACCGTGAGATTTCGAGAATGCTGTTCCTCCGTCTTCTCTTTATAATGACATAGACCGAATGCTTTCCCGCAGATAGTTACTGCCATCTTCAATCGTTTCGTTTTGTTGTTGTTTACTGTGAGTTGTTTTTCGATTTCGAACATCATCTCGAAAAAGTCTACCGCCCAAAAATCAAGGAAGATCGTCGAAGACGTCTGCACGTCCTCCGCTTTTGTGCGATATTTCCACTGCGGGTATTATTGATATGGATGTGATGTATGATACCGTAGTACAAACAATACTACATAAAGAGGACTTGATGGACTGCATGCGTGACGTCAATGTGATACAAAGGTCTATGAGAAATTAAAAATATCGTTGAGTGTGATTATAACTGTATGACAGATTTGCATCTATATTTTCCAAAAGCCCCCAGTCTCGCGATCCTTGCTCTTCAACCAAAGGAGTCTACTGACGAACTACGGTAGGTAACTCACAACGGTGTCTCCGTGAACGATCTTTTCCTCGACTACTGCTTGTGGTGATAGATTGCTCGAGAAGGTGCGTTGACCATGAGGATTGGTTCCGTCGGAAAGATTGTGTCGTGTCGTTAAAACAAGACCTGTGTGGAATCATCAGAAAAACAGAATAATGCCATGTACATTTCGTGGGTGAAACAATATCCAACACTCGTTCAGGGGGATCCAATGAAAGCAAGAAAAAAACGGTCGAGAGTCCAACAACGTCTTCTTTAGCTTGTGTAGGATGTTATATGATGCGATATCATGATGGCAAAATGATCGTACTGTATCCTGAACTAGCTAGTGATTCTCACCTCACATTTGTTTTCCATCTTCTCATGTTTTTCTTTTCTGGGCGTTGTTCTTGTATGTACAGTCCGCTATATCCCTTTCTTTCTTTCCTCTAGTTTGACACACAACAATCAATCCATCCAAAAATACACAATGTCCAAGCTTAACTTTATGCTCCTTTCTTTGATGGTGGCTGCTTGCAGCGCCTTTGTCCCAACGTCTCCCATGCAACAACGCAACCATGTTGCCTTTAGCAAGGTTGCCGAACCATCGGCACTTGTTTTGAATGCCGAAGACACCTTCTGGGAGGGTGAATACCCACCCTCCAAGGTCTTGGGACCTATCATGAGCAAGATGCCTTCCGGTATGCTCGGTGCCTTGTCAATCATGTTTTTGACCATCTGCGTCTTCAGCTGCGGACAATCCTTCGTCCTTCAGCAGGAACCCGGTGCCTTGGCATCCGGTTCTTGGGTCAAGTGGTACTATGTGTTGGGCGGATTCGGAGGACCTCTAGCATGGGGAACCCATGTAGCGGCCTGGATCCAACGCAAGAACGGAATGTAAACTACTGTCCAAAAAAAACAGCAGCCATTGTGCGGAGTTTACACGAGAGGAAGAAGATACCATGACGGCACAACCAACGTAAGCTAGCTAGATTGTTGCTTTGTTGGTTGGTTGTAAAATGCTGTGGTAATGCACCGCTTTCCATAATCATAGTATCATTATGCTAATGAGGAGTATTTTGCCACATTTGACTTGTTTTTGTACAGTTGTTGTTATTGTTCACGATGGCAAAACACACGTCATCCTTTCCAATCATCAATGTTTCTTTTCATAATAATATACTAAGTGTGTATATTATAAACGACTATTTGGAATGACCGATGGTGGAGATACAGTGTTATTGGATGCAATCGTTGTATCCAGATTGTTTTCATACGTTTGAGTCGTTGTGACAAGGACTGTCCGTAATCGACTTCTCCACTGTTCGTCGAACCCAATATCGTCCAAATATCCCGGGATGATGGAACCATATTTGGATCTTAAATATGTCAATGTCGTCGTCATGGCTTGACGATTGGTTCCTGAAAAGATGGTGCGGTCCAACTTTCCCTTGGCAGTAGAAGAAGCCCGGGAAGAAGCGGTTGCCGCAGCTGACGAGGCTGCTGCTGTTGACTTGGTTGGGAAATGAGCGTTGGATTGAAAGTAGTCTTCTATGATCTCGTCATCGGACACCTCCAACAACGATTGTAGTAACATGGCCAACATACCAGTCCTGTAATAAATGATATTCGTACAACGAAACCATGTTCACAAGAGCACAAGAGAAATAATGTGCGTGACAGCATTCGCATGATCAGATCTGGCGTATTTTGGGCGCTTTCACATACTACAACATATGTGGAATTCACAGTCAATCGTCCATCACTCACCGATCTTTTCCTTGCACGCAATGAATTATCACTTTCTTGTCCTCGCAACACGGTTGCATCCTCAACAACGCCTCTCGGTACAATGTGATCAACTGCAAGGCTACGCATAACGATTCTTTTCCCGTTTCCAGAATTGCCTCGTTCAAACCGGCCAATCCACGCCTATTGAGTTCGTCCATACGCCATTCATGGAGCTTTTGACCACTGAAAGTCTTGTACCAAACGAGTTGTGCTTTATTTTGGGTAGCCAACCAGTTGTCATCGCAATATCGCATAAACAGAGATGGATTCAAAACGTCCAATCGGATAACAAATCTCGTGGTAGATGGTGAATGCAACGAAAATAGATGATCCAATGGTTGGGGTAAATTTTCGTCTTCGACCACCCTAATAAATGGAGCTGTTGTCGCCTTTACAACATCATGATTCATCCAAAACTGTGCATTGGATTCGTCTCGTTCCACAGCACTGCGCAAATCGATAATCATCCCGGCTTGTGACAAAATCGTTACGTCGGCTGATGAGCAACAAGACTCGAAAAGGTGCGATGTTAACGAAGAATTAGATTGTAATTGTTTGGTAGCATCCAACACCTTTAGTTTAGCTCCCAAGACGTCAGTCGAGGCGCATCGACAAATAGTTTCTTTCGGTATTCCAGCGACGGGACGAAAATTCTGAACCGAATGCTTTGAATCCAAGCAAAGCGACAGTGGCGTGATATTGAGCGACTCTGTTGAAGGAATCTCTAACATGTTGTTTTTATCGTCGTTGGAGGATAACAAACTTGATGCCGTCATAAGGATTCTGACTCTTTTTCTCATTGGGATCACTTTCAACGGATCGTTGTTGGATGATGGGAATGGTGGAATTGACAATGGTTCTGAATGCTTCAAAAGAAGTAACAGAAGTAGAAACAAGAGACACAAGAAATCAACGTTTCGAGACCACGTAGAGTCGGTGAGTTTGGTCCTGCTGCAATGTCCAAGAACCTGATGCCTACTCTTGGAACCCATTCCGCTCCGGATGTTCTACCCTTTTCCCACCAACTATGGTAGTTTGTTCTCCAATCGCCTTGAATAGTGTGCGTTCGGAGAGCTGGTGTACCATGTACTGTTCTAGCTGGAATCGTCAAGTCCAATTGAATCGATCAGGCATATCGAAGGAACTTTTGCAGTTAGTAGAGTTTGGGGGGGGGGGTGGCACACGATGGTGCGCCGTAATTGTACGTATGATAGTACTACTGTGGCAAGAGTGTATCATAGAATCGTCGCGGAGCGCGGGTAGGAACGGTGGATTCGTGCCTGTCGAATTCACAGTCAACCGTGATTCATCAATTAACCTTGACCCTACCAAGTGAGCTAAGAAGCTGTGGTCCAAATCGTCAGTTTTGGCTGATTCAACGTGCAGCATTGGATTGCGTTGTTTTATCCTCACATGAAACTCTATTGTAAAGAAAAAAAATCCGAAAGAAATATCTTGAGCTGTATGGCAAGAAGATCGGCAATATCGACAAGAGGGTACAAGGAGAAAAAAAACAATGATTGGGGTGGTATATCAGGTTTCAATTATGTCAGTGTGGCCTTGCCCACATCAATCGAAAACCTGATGAAACGCTGTCTGTCTTCCAAAATCCGAAATGAAATGATCTTGTTCCGACACCGTTCGTTACCATCGACGCAACAGCGGCAAACATGAACTATGCCGTTCCGACGATAAAACCTAGAATCTTTTAAAAGAACGTTGACCAGGAACACTACAAACCATTAACTTAGATAAGATACTCGATAGAACAAGTTTGCACTTGGGGGGGCATCTTGTAATCAAGAGTCATGCTGAAAGTCCAACGACAAGAAGGACTTCTTCAAACTTTTTAAAGGCAGGTGACGGCGATGTCCTGATCATCATAGTTCAAGACATCCTTATCGTCAACATCTGCCACCTCAGTTTCGATTTCAAGTTCACCTTCGGCAACTGTCTTTCCGTCAAGGTCTTCAATCTGTGTGAAGGGAGAAACATGAGACAATAAAAATTGAGTATATTCGATCACGTTCGAAGAAATGATTGATTGGATCATCTTGAAACATACCGTGAAGGAGGTAGAGAAGCCATAATAATCGTCAGCTCCGTCTCCTTCCTTGGTCACCTGGGTCCATCCAGATGGAAACTCAATGGTCTTGGAGAATTCCTCCTCACCAATGGTCACGGTACATTCAATATTGGCAAGTTCAACACCCAGGGTACGGTGTTGTCTCTCAAAGGTCACCATAGCAATGTCTCCTTTTTGGGCAACGCGAAGATTACGACGGTCCAAATTCGCGCCCCAATCACATTCCAACTTGCAATCGCCACTCTTGATGGAAGCAGTTCCCTCGACATCGTCACTGCTTTTATGTTTGGCCAGGGCACAAGGAGCGGCCAGGAACAAAGACGCGATGGGGAGAACGGTTGCGAATAACTTCATGGTGCTTTGCAATCGAAAGGGTGGCAATTTTGAGTCGTTGTGGCTGGTTTTTGGGAAATGTCCGAAATCGAAATAATAACATTGTAGAAACGTGCTATGCTCATTCCTGTTTCCATTCGAAGACGACACTGGAACATGCCGAATTCAACGGAAAGAAATTCATTCTTCGAATTACGCAGATATAAGTTTTACGAGTACATTGATAATTGGTTTATAGTTAATGATCTCCTTTACTGGTAGTCTACTAAGTGTAAATCAAAGAGGAGATCTTGTTGGTTGAAGCACCCAAAGACCATAGAACCAACATAGTACTACAGTAGTTAAGTAGGACCTAACTGTAACTTTGGATACGATTTGTCTGGAATGTTTGTAGTCGTACTAATACTTCCTGTGCTCATCTCATGTGACTTCACAGTCAAAGATGTATTTTGACTGTGAATTTGAAGGGCTCCTGTTCCACTTCCTGTGCTTTTATCCTCTCCCGTTCGTTCCATGTGAATTTTTCTGCTGTCGAATAGAAAGACTATACTTGGCAACATTTATTGTTTCTGTGTTTTTGATCGACTGAGGATAAATGCAATAAGCATCCGCGATTTCGATAGAGTTCGCATAGCTCACTGTCAAGTTCATGATTCGAGAAGTCGATCAGCTCCCCACAAAAATTGATCACAATTCTCATTCGAACATGAAACATGTTAACTTTAAGAATGTTCAAATGTCATCGCACAATGTTGTGTGCGGAACAGGACGATGGACGATGCAGCCGACACTCTTTGTATTATCTTCTCGTTCAATTGCCAAACTGTTACCAGCTGCTGCAGGTACTTCCGACACCAACAGAAGTTGATGCCAACAACTAACTGTAAATCACAGTTTTCACATTCACTGCCAATCGCCCCACAGCAAAATTAGCAAGGAGCAAATGTATCTTGTACCCGAGAGGGAAAGACTACTGTCAGCGTTCTTCACGGGAGCGATCATTGCGTTGTCATTGAACTAGATGTTGCGGAATGCACCATTTTAGATTCTGGTGAAAGGAGAAACGACCTAACGACCTGGACTAGCCATATCAAAAAATTGTATAGAACGAGGATGCTGCTGCTGCTGGACATCATTCCTACTTAGTAATCAACATCTGATCTCTGGTCGCAACTATACCTAAAAGGAGGCAGCGACGATGAATGGGCAATCACAATCTCGGCTCTTGTTTCCTAGAAGGATGATAGTGAACTACGGTCCAATAACATGGCTGAAACTATGGACTTTGTTCCTGCCTACCGAACTTGAAACGCAGAAGCTACACGCGAAAGATTGTCGGACAGTTGTTGTGCTGACATGCAATGAACTTTTTCGGAAAGTGAGCGCTCAACGCTCAACAATGGGAAGGTTGTACGATGTTGATGTCGAATTAGTAGAAAAGTATTACTAGAAGGCGTCATGGAATTGAGAACACAACCGACACCGCCTCAGCTCTCAGCAATTCTTCAGATCTCCAGTGACATAATGCGCTATGCTCGTCGTACCTCGTATAAGGAAGACAAATGATGTCTACGAACACCAATCAAAGTGAAGCGGAGAAGCCGACAAAATTGACTGTGAAAGTGGAGATGAAATAGTGCAGATTTATGGATAGAGTGAAAGGTACTGTCGACACAAAAAAGATTGCTGAAGCAGCATCTTGGAAACATTCGGAAGATGGCCCATTTTCGGACACCAATTCCTGCCACAATGAGTCACAGGGCGGCGAGTCGAAAAAATCTGATCTAACTATTTGCAATTTGGAAACATGAGACTTCTTTATGGATCAATAGATATCGATGGGGATTTTTACGCATGTTGCCGTTTTCCAACATTGAAAAAACGAACGAAATTCCATTTTACTCGCTATACAGGTTCGAAGTGACTTGTTTCATACCCGCACTGGGCGCCAATTCCTCTCCTAATTTTTTTGCAACTTCCGCTCCATGAACACAACTGGCTATCAGACCGCACCCTTGCAGTAGACGTGGACCCGGCCGAGCAAAGTAGGAATTTCCATCCAAAGCAAACACATTGCCATTCTTCACAGCTCTCATGGTCTTCCACCAACTTCTTTCTTGAAGCTTTGGATTGTCGTCTGTCTTGTCTAGGGACATGATTTGTATAGTATCTTCAAACGCTCGTTCAACCGTGAATCCACAAGGTCCAATCAAGATAAAATCGGGATCCATCGCTTGAAATTCTTCATCGCTCATGGCTTGAGATCGCTCCCCCGATTGACACATACGATAGTCGCATCCAGCAATCTCCATTAAATCGGCGATCCAATGTCCACCAGTGAAAAAGGGTCGATGCCATTCCAAAAAGGCGACCAATGGTCGTTTCCTTCCACACAAATGTTCGTTGACAGTGATTCGAATAAAGTCGAATTGGGATTGCAGTTCATCTACCACTCGTTTGCTTACATCTTCGCATCTAAGAGCTCGACCAGCCACCAGAAAGGTTTCTAACACGTCCTTCAAATTGTTGGGTTCCAAAGATACAATGTGTGGTCCGTTTCCGAAAATTTTGGCACAGGTTGATGTCACCACGGGATACGAAACCGCACAAACATCGCACAATGATTGCGTAAAGATAACATCTGGTTGAAGCGCTTTCAGCTTGGCAGCGTCCAAGCCGTACAAGGAATGGCCCTGTACCAATGATCCCGTCACTTGTTGATGGATCTCGGCCTGTGTCATTTGATAGGGAGAGATATCCGAAATGGTCACAACTGTGGCACCCTCCAGTGCTTCCGGTGGATAATCGCATTCATGTGTAATTCCGACAATGTGGTCGGCTACACCCAATGATGATAGAACTTCAGTAATACTCGGTAACAAGGAAACAATCCGCGGGGGATTTCCTTGTTGTCCACTCAACTCCTCTTGTAGTTGCTGTGTTGAAGGGCCTTCGTTTTCAAGAGTCATTCTTTATTCTATCTACACGAGTGTTGTTGTCGAAAAGACTACTGCCGTATATGGATACAAAGGACTGTCGCATCATCGTCTACACTGCCTCAGTCCGGCGCAGGACGACGAAAGACTAGAAGAGGCATTGAATTTTCTGACTGTGAGTACGTCGTGGTGAAAGATCCCCCGGAAGAACGTGCTTTGAAAGGAAAGATCTCATTATATCCACGATTCGGTTGATTACACTGTTAACGTTTTATTTACTCAAAAACGACAATAACATTGCCCGATATTGACTGTGAGCATCTCACAAATTCTCTTATGAGAGGACGTCCAAACCCGTTCCCATTCTTCTTCCCATCATTTTAGTTCACAGTCAATAGATGCTTGTCCGATCGGCTTAACCGCTACGTTTCGTCTCATAGAAAGATTCTATGAACCCCACACGAAATCCATTGTCTTTTGTTTAGATCGATCTTTGTTCACCCCATCTGCTCGGGTGCGCCATGACAATAAGGTGCGCCGTGACGCCATATCCATCATTCAACCGATTGATTCTTTCAAAGTTTCGACGTATCGAAAATCAATCCCACAACTGATGCAATGATAGTAACATCATGATATCTTGACATCTCTGTATCCTTTCCAGGCAAGTCCTGCGTTGTCTGAAACAGGGGGGGGGGGTTGCTTCTTCAAGAAGCAACCAGCATCACACACAAAAAATTGCTTTCTGTCGCACTTTCCACTCTCCACCCTCTTCCAGCCACTGATAGACTACTGCGAAACCAAATAAGTATCATGAAAGCTTCTTTACAAGCCACTTTCCTTCTTTCGATCGCGTTTCTTGCATCATCGGTGACGGCACAGAGTCAGTCTTGCTCCAACGACGGGGAGGAGGTGCTGGAATTTCGATTCTTTACCGATGCGCAATCCTATATTGATAATGGATGGAATCTGGAGTGTGAATACGACGATGGCAGCAGTACGGAAACTATCTGGTCTGTGCAACCCGGTACACTTCGACAGTCCGACAGTACCGAAGTCATTCGCGAGGCGACTTGTGTCGAGCCTACCACGACGTGCTGGTTGACGATTGTCGATTTGAAGGGAGATGGATTGTTGGCGGAATATCCCACGGACGGATTTACCGGTTGGTTCACCTTGGTGTACGGTGCCACAACGGTAGCCGTGTATTCCAACGAACCCACGCCGGAATTTGAAGAATTGCAGTACTGTGTCGGTCCGAAATGCAACATGATACCCCAAGAGGTTTCTGCCGGTGTCGACACCAAGAACTCCAACTGCGAAGAAGAGTTAGCGTATTTGTACCTGCAGACGGATGGAAAGCCGCAAGATACGAGTTACCACTTGGAGTGCAACGGGGAGACTCTTTGGAAGAGAGACGGATTGGGGGACGCAGGTGCATACATCGAGGAAGAGACATGCATTACCAAGGACATGTGTTGTACCTTTACCATCAACGATGGTGATACCAACGGCATGACCACGCCGACGGACATCGGCGCTGCTGGTTATGTCTTTTTGGAATGGAACTTTGAAGTACTGTTGGAGTACGATGGTATCACGGGAGAAGAATTTGATACCAAGACGGTCGAGTTTGGATATGGTTGTGGTGATGAACAACCATATTTTGAGGGGACCATATTTCCAGCGGAGGATGTGGCTGAGGCAGAATCGTACGGCGAATACGACATATTTGGTGCTGCAGCTGCTGCAAGAAACCGTGGTTTGAGTGACACAGCCAAGGTCGTTTTGTTGATCGTGACACTACTGACCCTATTCTGTTGCATAGCAGTCCTACTGTGTTACAGACGGGCATTGCTTCGCGATGAGTTGGAACGCTCTCCTGCTGCCAAGGATGACCACACGGTCGTGTCAAATCCTACGAGCGACGATGACAAGACTACTCCACAGAGCAACAAACATGTTGTGACGTTTGGGGATGACATCTCGTCTTGTTCCGAGGACGAAAATGAGATTCATTCTTCGTGGTAATGGAAATGATTGACCTCGTGGTAGTCCATGCTTTTTTTATTCTGTTTTTTTGTACCCGAATTTTCTTTTAAATATTTTTCAGGAAGAAAAGAGTTGTTCATGAAACGATGCAATGATATTGCAATGTCGATGATGATGCAGCCAAAATTTGGAAGCAAAAAAAAATACATCATCCTCCTACTATTATTAGTTCATTCATAATCCATAGTTAGTAGTGACTGATCATCTTGAAAAAAAGAAAGTAGTTAAGAATTCCCATTTGTTGTCATCATCCTTATTTATCATTTGATCTTGACATTGAAGGAGCAACCTGCCATGTTGTGTCCATCGGCAAGAAAGTCACAACTGACGACGGCCGGAATGCCCAAATTGGCCAGCGTCCCTCGTATGATCCCGCATGGGAAAGCCAAAATCTGGATGGCCATGACACGGGCCTTTTCGTCGTTGGGCGGCAGTCGTGACAGCCATCGCAACTCCAAATCTTTCAACACGAACACGCCCCGATGATTGGTCTGTAACTTGTCGATTTGTTTTCGGAACACCTCCATCCATATTTCCTTACAGAGAAATTTGACCGCTTCCAATTGTGCCGCTGCCGCCACCATGGACGGGTCCTTCCCGGAAGCCGAAAAGGTTCGATTCTGTGACAGCCGTTCGCAAAGACGAAAACCGACGCTGTATCCCATTCGTTCCGTTTTGGCGGCAGCCATTTCTTTGGCATACGTTATTTCTGCATCCGTACCTCCCTTGGGAGGTGTCGACCGTTCGACGTAATTCAAAACTTCTGCCATTAACAGTTCGAACTGCAAAAACAAACAAACAAACAAACAACGAACGAACGAACCAACCAGACCAACGGACAATAACAACATAAACAGCCATCAAAAGGAAAGACATGTGAGTGAAAGAATGAATGAAAAGAATGCACAGAAGGTATGATGATGATGTACTTCTTATGAAACTTACCGCCGCGTCTGAAACATGGGTAAGATAGGGAGTATCGGACGACATCCCAGCAGGAAAGGCGTTGTTGCGTTGTGTAGGCAACGTTTGTATTGTGTCTGGAAGGGAAGGATTAATGGGACCTTTCAAAAGGTTGGTTGGATGAAAAATGAAAATAGTATTGTGATGATGATGTGATGATTGCTTCTTTGTTTCGAGTACGGTATGATACCCTTCGAGGACAGAATGCTCTAGGTACTACTACTAAGTACTACTACAAGCTCCACACACACCAACTCGCAGTATATCGATCGAAGAGACTGCCTTGCAATAAATATTGGACCGGTTTCTAGCAAAAAAAGGTTTCCTCCACTGTCACCATGCTGATGAAATCAACACTCTCATCAGCTGCAATGGTGAAAATCATTGACTGTGATCAAAACAAAAAAATAGATCCCGTTGCCCATGCTGCCAACACCACTTCCGTACACTATTAACCGCTGTTTCGTTTTTCGAACGGTATCATACGTTCAAGTTACGACGTACTGTCGTATGTCTAAGACGTATCAGACTACCAGTACTATGTCGGGCTCGCGTCAGCCAAGCTAATTTCGTTCAATTTTCTTACAGTTACGACAAAGTACCGTACCGTAGTACCGTACTACGTAGTACCGAAGTAATTGACACAAGTGAAAAAGATTTTTTTTCGACATGTGAGCATGAACGATACAGATTTATCTGTCAAGAGGCAAGAGCCAACATGTTGTTTGTGACTACCGGTACCCTACTACCGGCAGGTAGACCGTAGCACCCCGAGTACCGGTATACTTTTTTACTTACCGGTAGTACGGTAGGTATTATATCGATGTGCCGTCGAAAAATCAGTCGTTGGAGGAGGAATTGCGAAAGAATCTTCCATCTGGTGCTGACTCCGCTGGAAAAGTTTTCTGGCACCGTGCCTTTCAAGTTTTCAGATGTGAACAGTTTCACGATGTTTCATTCGCCCATGCAAACAGTATTGTCATAATCATTATTGTTGTTGATCCAGCCAGTGGTGGCTTTCGTGGAACGTTCTACTCTACTAGGTAGTAGAATCTACTTCAGCAACAGTTACTTGAATTGAAACCTACAACAATGGCCAAACGTCGTCGTCGCTACCGAAAGAGTTCTGCTGCTTCCAGGTTTGTCGAGTATTCCTCTCAAAAGAATGTGGAAGCTGCTTTGAACGAACACCAACATAAAGAAGAACAAACCAAATACCAAGAGATGATACGAACACTAGAGGCGGATATTCTATCTCGAACAGTGTTTGTGACCAATGTTCTTGATCTGAATCAATCGCAGAATCTTGTCAAATTGAAACTCTTCTTGGAACAAACGTACGGATTGGTGGAAAAGTGTGAACGATCGTTTTACAGAGGAACAAAGATGATGTTCAACCGACGATACTATCCGCCAGCAAGAGTCCGTTTTGGATCGAAGACTGTCGCAGAAAGAGTATTTCAAGGGACGCCATTAGCGTCAGCAAAACCCGTCACTGTTTCTTGCTCAGAAGTGGGATCCAACGGTATTCTTCGAATTCAACCGTCCTCACGATACAGTGGTATTACGGACGATGTGTTGGGTGGGGACGAAATTCAACTCGACGTATTGAATATATCCATGGGACATTGGTGCCCCAACTATCACGACACCTACTTGCAAGTTTCTGATACGTATACTCCGAAGAAAGATACCGAAGATGTCTTTTGGGAAGAACTTCACATCCAGCATGGCCATGACACAGAATTGTGCATGACCATCAACCTGAAAAGACGAAACATCGAAATTTCAACGAAAGAATCTGCAACGGGTGCTCTTGACAATCTCTTGGAGACTGTGATGCTCCAACATACCGACCTGGCAACTATAAAACAACAGAGCATCTCCTTTCGATTCAAGGAGTTACGTAGTCACATGGAAGTCTATCGAGATCGAAACTTTCTTGTTTTCTCACTGAAATGGCCCCCAAAGCTGTATCATTCAACTCGAATCCTTGAGAATCAGTTACGAAACAGGGAAGTGACCTTCCTCAATGCAACTTCGGTGGATTTCGGGAGATGTCGTTCTTTTATGGTGGAACTAACGGAATCGAATATGAAAAAACTTACATACCACGATGCTGTCAACAAACTTTGCAAATTTGGAGTATTTGCCAAAAATTTTGAGGTGCAATCATCTACTATTACGGCAAGAAGCATCGCCAATATGGTGCCGCAACTGCGCAGCCGCCTCGACCACGATATAAGTCTAATGCAGAGTTCTTGTCACCCAGAAATTGGTACGTCCTCAAAGGGTCGCATATTTTGTGGCCATTTCCTCTACCGAGCTCACGTTCCCGTAGGTCTCTTGGCACAGGCACTCGTTGACAATGCTAAATGTGATTGGTATTCTTTGCTCGAAGATTGTGTAGAACGGAAGTTACCTGGTGGAGGAAAGCGACGTTTCAATCTACCACAGATCATTCAATCTGAATTCTCGTCGTCCCCGACAATCGCCTCAATCGCGATTCAAGTAAGTTGTGAAACGTGGTTGTAGGTGTCGAATGATGTCCAATGATACTCACTCTGCGAATAAAGACTTTGGAGAAGTTCCTGGCAATGCAAGAAGGATGTACTTCATTCCCTTGCAAGTTCTTCCTTCTGCTCGCCGAAGATCAGGAGTCTGGGAATGATTTGAATGTCGGTCTCCCAATCCCTGAGCATTGCGTTCGGGTTCCTCGAATGCTTTTATCGCCATGTCAGAAGCGAATTATCGAAGTCGGTACTGAAATGAGTAATCGTGTTATTCGGAAATTTACAAAAGAATTCCATCTGAAACCATGTTCCTTTCTTCGGCTACAAGTGGGAGATGAAACCGGAAAGCCGTTATTCGATGACCTATCTCCGTCTGTGCATGCTCACATCACATCGGCAGTGCTGAATGGTATAGAAGTAAACGGCCGCAAGTATCGATTCTTGGCTTACTCTTCCAGTCGTAAGTGACGATTGTGACACTATGAGAACCAGGAAGCAAAATTTTTCATTCAATGCTTTTTCTCTCGTTTTTTAGAGCTGAAGGAAAGTTCTCTATGGATGGTTGATAGCACCAAGTGTTCATACGACCTGAGATCCGCTTTAGGCGATTTTTCTAGTTGCGGAACCGTTTCAAAGTGGGCCGCCCGAGTGGGACAATGCCTGTCTACGACAGTGGACTCTACGATCGCCAGCGCGATGATCATCCCGGCAATAGTACCCGACGTGTTGTCACGGCTGCGTATGGAACACTCGGACGGCACCGGCATTATAAGCAGGGATCTCTTCAATAGGGCTTGCAAACAAGTACCTTTTGCCCCCGCTGATCCCAACGACGTCTCCATTGTACAAATTCGACTTGGAGGAGCCAAAGGGACCCTTTCCGCCTGGAGCGAGGAGGAGCACATCGTCCAAGAGCAAGTTCGAGTTCAAAGAGATTGTATTTTTCTCAGAGAATCAATGACGAAGTTTAAATCGCCGTTTGACGGACTTGAAGTTTGTGCAGTAGGAACAACAGTGGTAAGAGTGTTGTGTTCATCTGTTTTAACAAATGGACACACCACATTCTCACATTTATTTTCAAGCCGTATTATCTTAATCGATTCGTAATCCTTTTGCTGAAAGAACACGGCGTTCCGGACCAAGTGTTTGTCTCGATGCAGAGTGAAATGATCGATGAGCTCGATGCGATGCTGAGCGATCGTGAGACTGCTATGAAGTTACTTCCATCACTCTCAGGGCCGGACGCAACATTGGTTGCCTCCTTGCAGCACATGCTCAACGGAGGCTTGTCCCCCGCAACAGAGCCGTTTCTCTTTAGCGCTCTTCATGCCATTCGTCAACACCATTTATTCACTCTGAGGAAGAAAGCTCGCATATTTGTTGAAAAGGGTGCGGTGCTTATGGGTGGATTGGATGAGAGCGGGCAATTAAAAGAAGGGGAGGTCTTTGTACAATTCAGTAGGAGCGACGTTTCCAACCCCGGAAAGCTTGTTCATTCGATTGCTTCTGGCAAAGTGATGGTGACAAAGCATCCAGCAATGCACATGGGAGATGTGCGAATGTTACGTGCCGTGAACATTCCTGGCTTGCACGACCATAAAAATGTCATTCTTTTTTCTCAGCACGGAGACCGACCAGAGGCAGACAAAATGTCCGGGAGCGATCTGGACGGAGACCAATTTGCGGTTACGTGGGACGAAAGACTTTTCCTGGTACAGGGAAATCGAGAGCCAATGGATTTCACGGCTCCTTCTTCCACCTCAGCCTTGAAGCTAATGCCAGAAGAGGCTAATGAACAAGATGCTGCACTGGTCAGACACTTTTTGGATCACATGATTAATGATAATTTGGGTCGGATAGCCACGTTGTGGTTGGACTACGCATCTCGGTTTGGGGCGGCTTGTGAAAATTGTGTCCAGTTGGCAAAGCTTCATTCAATTGCTGTCGATTTCCCCAAAAGCGGCATTCCAGCTGTAGTACCGAAGGAACTGCATCTTCCAGCCGGCTTCCAAAAGGCGCATTGGCGGGAAGTAAAGAACAAGGATACTGTTCACTGCGAAAGTATCATTGGGCAACTTTATGACCAAGTTCTCGGAAGGACAAAAAATAGCGAAGCCTTCGAAAGCCATGCAGCCATTGCAGAAAGAGAGATCGATTCATATGGGAGGATATTGAGCTATTTTAGGTCAGTGGACAAAGGCAAAGCATCTATGCTTTTCAATAACAACCTGCCCGAAATGCTTGGATTCAGTGTCCTAACTTCCGCAGAAAAAGAGCAATTCATTGAGGAGGCAGACGAACTGATGAAGCTGTACAATGAAGAAGTTCGTACAATGATGAACAAATATCGACTCCATTCGGAAGGGGAACTCTTTACTGGGTGCATTCGCAAGTATCACAAACTCAACAAGAAAAAGCAGCATTCGATTGCAGAAGAGGTTCGAAGGACTTGTAGGGAATTAAAACAAAAGCACCGACACTGGTTTTTCGAAACAGTTCTTCTGTTTGTGGGGCCGCCACCACAACTACACAAGTTGGATACCGGCGATCCATCGCAAACGGAAAATAACGAAGATGAAGTTGTTGGCAGGATCGAAGAAGTGGCCATTTGCCTCAACACTACAGCCAGTAATGGCTTGAGTGCATGGGAGATTGCAGCCCGTAGGTCAGCCTTTTTACTTGCTGGAGCCAGCTATGTATCTGTCTATTCACCCGCTCGTGTGGATGGGATGGAAAGATGGAATAGGACTTCCGCTCTCTTCAGTTTTCCATGGCTGGTGGCTGATGTAATTCATGCCGGAATCAACGACTCGCTGAATATCAGTTTGAAAAGCGATATCTAGTCATTCCAGGCTTGTTCAAAGGTAGGCTAAGAAAGTAATCAACTTAACAACATGGTTCTATCTATGTGGAAGATATCAAACTGTCAACAGTCCAATTTGCAATCGATGCCATCTTCTTTTGCTTTATGCAGCACCGCCCATGTTGAAGTCAGATGTAACGCCGTTGAAGTCGTATACAAAGTTATCCTGCTCATCTTCTCCATCGTTGTCACCATCATTGATGTCACCTGTTTCAGGCTCGTCTTCATTCTCTTGTCCGTCAGAAGGCTCTTGATCATCTGGTTGCTCTTCATTGTTCACTTGTCCATCTTCATCTGCAGGCTCCAGTTGCTCTTCATTGTTCACTTGTTCATCTTCATTTCCAGGATCTTCATTCTCCACTTGACCATCTTCATTTCCAGGATCTTCATTCTCCACTTGACCATCTTCATCTGCAGGATCTTCAATCTCCATTTGACCATCTTCATCTAGAGGATCTTCATTCTCCATTTGACCATCTTCATCTGCAGGTTCTTCATTCTCCACTTGACCATCTTCATCTGCAGGATCTTCATTCTCCATTTGTCCATCTGCAGGATCTTCATTCTCCACTTGACCATCTTCATCTGCAGGATCTTCATTCTCCACTTGACCATCTTCATCTGCAGGATCTTCATCATCCATTTGTCCATCAGCAGGATCTTCATAATCCCCTTGACCATCTTCATCTGTGGGTTCGTCATCAACCGCTTGATCAGCTACTTCTTCCTCATCTTCATTGTAATCAAGCTCGTCATTATTATCGAAATCTTCGGCATCATCTTGTTCGCCTTCATTCGCACCTGGAGAATTGGGGACACTGTCGCCATTGGAAGAATCAGAAAGATCCATTGCCATAAGTGAGCTGTTGTTTTGTTTGGAGAACCACATGCCTGTTCCCATTCCAATGGCAAATACAATGAACATCATTACAGCTAAAAATAAGCAGTGGCGTCTGAGTCTTGCACGGTGCCAGAGGAGCTTATTTTTGTTGTCGCTGGTCGAATCCAATGAATTGTCTACACATTCCTCATCTTCATCCAAAAACGCTTCTTGCACAGCCAGGCACGTCTCTTGTAAAAACTCGGACGAATCCTGAAGCAAGTTTGAAGCATCCTTTTTCTTGGAATTGGATGGAGTTTCCTTCGTCAAACCAGAGAGCGACATGGCTAAACCACCGATACTAATTTTCTTGCTGAGTGGCAAGGGATCAGTCTCCAAGGTCGACGATGACATTTCGGTGATAGGAGATTGTGGATCGTCAGCTGCAGCTAGAACCTCCCCTGCATACCATCGGGAGGCTTTGGCATAATCGTCCAAGTTTGACTGGTTGCCTTCCACGGAAGAAGAGGATTCATGGCCTTGCTCCAAATCTCGCTCCGATAGAGACGTCATGTCGTTGTCATATTTATCAACCAATTGCTTCCTAATCTTCTTCTTTTTCTTCTTCTTGTCCTTGGTGGGCGACTTTGATGTCGATCTGTCTCCGGACATAGATGGGACGGTCTCAAACGTGACTGCCGACAAGTCGTCATCGTTCAAAAAGTTGATGTTGTTGTTGTTGACAATGCTCTTTTTCTTCTTGGGCTCCTCTGATTGAGAACTGACGGATTTCTTCTTCCGAAGAGAGCGCGACCGAGGACCGTCGCTCGAATCCAATCCACTCTGGCGAGTTCCCGGGGATCGAACCGATGATTTCTGGTTTAACGAGGGTGATTGAGGCTGCACCGCGTTCAAGGAAGCTTGTTTTGGCAGGCCAGGAGAGAGAAGACCATCACCACTGTTGCTGGAGGACTTCTTCTTGATGGAAGGTTGTCTTTGAAGAGAACGCGGGCCGACGTCGTCTTCATCATCAATGCCGTCGTCATGCTCGTGTGTAGCCTTGTCCAATGGTCGAGACGACACGGAAAAGATCTTTTGTTTCTGTAGCTTTCTCCCGGCGGGAGAACGAGGTCCATTTTCCACCAGTGGTGAGGGTCGTTGCTGAAAGGCAGTTCGGATCTTGTCGGCAATGTCTTTCTGGAGATGTCGACGAGCGGTCTGCTTGCAAGGAGAAGCCGGCTGTCGTGCCGGGGAGGTTTCGCCTCTTCCAGAAGATACGGAGTTTCGCATGGAATCACTAGCTTCACTGCTGCTGCCGTTCGAACTACCGGCGGTAGAGTCCAACTCCGTGTCGTCCATAAACGAGTGTCCCTTTTTCTTTCGACAACTGGCTGGGCCTCGTTGTAGGATCCCAGGCATGATGCTTGTACTTCGACCATTGCTGCTCTTGGATACTTTTTTCATGCCTCCCCCTACTGGGAGACTGTACGATCGGGCGAGAGGATGCTCTAGATCCATACTGGCGTTGTGGATGGTGTCCTCATCGAATGCCCACATTTCTAAATTTTAATGATGATTTGTTCGTCTGTGACGGAGAAGAGAGAGAGAGAGATCCGTTTGGAAACTGCCAACGTAGATGGTTCGTCAAAACAAGGTAGAGAGGATGATGATACACAATAAAGTACTGCCAAGGCTATGGGAAGTTTCTTTATTTGGATGTTATGGGTAGTATTTGAAACATGATGTACTACTGGATGTTGCACAAGCTGTAGCTTCGGGTTGACGGAAATGAGGGACAGTTGTAGACAGTGATATTACGACGGGAAATCGAAGATGATTCCAAAAGTGAAAAAATATATGAATTGCATGTTCCGGTGTCTTTCACTTAACAGTTATTATAATTATGATAATAATAAATCCGAAACATTCAGCCGATTCGTATTGATAGTTGTTTCGAAGGAATTCTTAGAAATCCATGTTTCCCACTTAACTGTAAATAAAATTACTACCTACTAGCGTCGGAAATGATATCATAGACTCGTGATTCAGAGCACTATGCCTTGATGGATCTCTGATCGCGCCATTAATTAACTTCATCTTCCATCCTTCACAGGCTATTTGAGCTGACAGCAGGAACAGCCATTGACAGTGAAAGGATTAACTGGAACTACTACAGTACCTGTATCTGTACAGGTATCATACCTGATACGATAAAAGAAAAATTACCGTTAGCTACTACAGTACCAGCTGGTATCGAAGATTCCGCAACTGACTGTGAGAGAAGTTCACCAATAGCCCGCCTGCCCCCCAAGAGGGCGGGGCAGATCATGCAACAGCTTTCCAGCCACTTACAGTTAGTACTCTGTGTTGTCCGACACTCACAGTCAGTACTGGCCGGAAAGGCACAAAAATTTCACGAATGAGGAAAAGTCTAAACTAGTGAGTGTCAGATGTGGCGTGGTCTGCCAAAAAGAATGCTGGGAAGGCAGCAATAACCAAATTAGTAATATTGTTGGGTGTGTTGATATCGTTGACCTGTTGCAACACAATAGGGCGGATTGTACCAGTAGAATTTCCAACAATGAAATAGTACCGTCCCTTTGCACTTGACACTCGGCTGAGTTAAGATGCCATTTCATCCACAGAAATATCAGTGCCCACCACAACTTTATTTGGATTCATGTCATAAGTATTCTTCTTCCTTCCCCTTTCCCTGAGAAACACGATCTTTCTGCTGGTTGGAGGACACCGTTTCTGTATGATGCCATGCACAAGACAGCGGTAGTTTGTACTACCGCTGGGACGATCTCTTCCTTTGCACTGATCTATCGTCTGTGGGTTCTTTAGTTCCCCAGGAGGCTCTGACAATCCTTGGTTGAGCCTGCGTTGGGCAGCCATTGACTGTGAAATGATTACACTTCTGCGGTATTACAGTAGGTACTGTGGGTTTTATGATACGTTATTACCTCCGCTAGCTAGTAGTCTAATTACTCGAACCTCGAAGCATGACGCCACCTTGCATTTCATTCTTTTGCTACGTACTTTTACCTATTTAACTGTAAGTTTAATGTAGTAATACACTTCGAAAAATCCTTGACGGTGAGAATTACCGTAGGCCTTAACAGGAAGTTCTCCCGTACCATGATACGGTATTCTACCGGTACTCTCTACGGTAGTAGAGAGGAGTAAAAAATACGTAGTACTTCTATTCGGCATGCCCTGTGTCTGAGAGCAGTAATAAGTGAAGGAAAGTGGGACAAAACTTTTGACTTACTTTTACATAGTCAGAATGTTTGTAGTAGTTAACAGTAAAATAACTGTAAATGCAATGGAACGTTACACGTTATTTTGGCGCTGTTGCATGTGTCGTACGGTAGGCGGTAGTCGGAGTACCCTTTACTTAGGAGAAATGAGCGATCTCAATTATGATTTTACTTCATCTGCCGTCTGTATCAGGTACCTCGTTCGTTTCTACCGTAGCTTAACGTAGTACGAACTACGGTAGTACGGAGTAATACCGTATGTACTATTGACTTTGAATATGATAATAATATATGTATTTATTCCACAATAAAATGCATTATATATCTGAGCCACTTCTGGAATATGAATATTGCAACAGATCTCCAAATTCCGACAGAGTGGATTTTGCGCCTTTTTATCAATGGTCCGTTGCGTTCCCATCCGTTGTGCAACTCACCCGTCCATCACAGCTGCGCCGACCGTGTCCGAAATCACTGCATATATCGCAAAATTTCATTTTATTATTATGCCGCAGGTCAAAATTTTTTTGGACAATTCTCTTCCAAGTCGCGCAGCATGCGCACACTTTTTTGAACGATTATTTTGACCGATTGGACATAAAATTGCTTATTTGATATAAAGAAAAAAAAATTATTTGTGTACTTAATGTCCGGCACTCAATCCCTTAAATCCATTCCCCGTCGCTTAAGAAAAGGAGTGTCCGAGCTTAAGAAAAGGTGTGTCCGAGGCTAAGCTGGTGATGTCAAAATAGATCTGTACGAGGTACATTATTTCTTTACGTGTTTGTTTTGCGTACAGGTATGTTACAAGAACAGCAAAGCAGAACACCATGGACGGTGTTGAAAAAAATGACATCGTTTGCTGTACGCTGCAGAAGAAGTCGTAGCTTTTTACCACTGCTCTTTTTAATCAACGACAAAAAAACTCCCACACATCAACACTCCCAAGAAAAAAAACGCAAGCGTTGTTGTTTGCTACTAAAAACTCCTTTGACACTCACTCAAGAGATATCATTACTAACTGTAAGCAGCTAGTAGCCTCTGACAACGCATACGACGCATGAACATCTTCATATCTAATCGTATGGGTGGGCACCCCCAACTCTTGCCACCCCAGCCAACAACGTTCCACAAATCCAAAATCCGGCAGCCTTAAACTTGGAGACAGCGCTTCAACAATTTGTGATTGATTTACGTGAAGATGGTGAGCCGGAAAACACTAAGAAGGCATATCTGCCCAAGCTGAAGGAGTGGTTTCAATATTGCGACCATGTGTACCCCACCGATCCGTACAAGTACAACATGAATTTCGATAAGATTTATTTGTTCATGTTCTTTCAGACCTTTCGACAGCAGAAAAAGAGAGGCGGAAACAGACAACTACAGCAACAGGACATTTACTTTGATGCAGAGGCGTATGATAACCTTATGCGGCCCTTTGCTGGACTCAGTCTTGGGCAGCGCCTCCTAGAGAATGCTCCACATGTGGAGGCGAATTTATAATGCTCAGATAAATAACAATGTCAATTCGCTGCATTGGGACCACGTTTGGCTACCAGCACTGAAAGAGCTTCAACGGCTGGTAAAGTCGAGGAAGGTTATCATTAAACGGTTGCAACACCAGGAGAAAGTAACTGGGGAATTCTCACCGTACGCAATGGTTGGTCACTACAACGACATCGAGGATATGCTTTGGACAGATTCCAACGGGCGTAGCTGGAGGCAAACAGTGGCAAATTTGCGGCACCGCTATTGCCTACTCTTTCTTACTAGCGGCATTCTTCGATGCGAGTCTTTGATTCAGGCTGATCTCAGCGATCACTTGTCTTTCTACCTCCCCCAGCGTGATCAAGATATCCACCCTATGCTCTTGTTGATCATGCAAATTCCTGAGGGTAAGGTGAACAACGGACGGACTCTTTTCGGTAGAGCTACGCGTCACAAGCTACCACAGTTTTGCCCAGTCGGCGCTCTGGCCATGTATCTTCAGTGTCGTTTCCATGTGACCAGGGAATTCAATAACTTCACCATTGAAGATTGGTGCATCAACTCTCGTTGGTTTGATATCAAGTTGCTTGTGGATGTCGATGGAATCAGCGATAGGACCCAGCCAATGAGGAGTGACGGTTACAGCAAGCATATCAAAGAGACCCTGTTGAAGCTTGGACTGCCTACTAATAATCTTTGTCACCTTGGAAGAAAACTTGGTACAAAGACGTTGGAACTACTGGAAGAGGAAAGCGAATCCATTAGACGCATGGGCCAATGGAATCCTTCTGTCTTTGACAACTACTACTCTACCAAGTTGCCTATAGGATCTATTCGGAAGCTAGCAGGATATATCTCCAAGAGCAACATTTATTATAACACTCGTACGACCGTGAACCCAAATGATGAACTGCTGAAGTCAACACCTATAGGCTCTTTCGTGTACACTGCCCTGGATGGGGTATTGGAACAAGCACAGAATCACAGAGGCGGTTACGATACGGCCATTCATTTTCTCCGTTGCCTTGCAGAGCTTAACAAGGTATTTCTCCAGGACGCCGCTGCGTTGCTTTGCGTCAAAGAAGAACGTTCAAATCACTTCATGTTCCAGAATCTTGCCGTTTTGGAGTCTCAGGCTTTTTATGTCAGTACTGCTTCGACTTTGTTGGCGCCTTGCAGGTTGAACTTTTCTCATCGTCTCGTTCGTACCGTTGGCCGACGTGGCTTTTTTTCTGTTACCTCTTTCTTCTCTCTCTCCCTCCCCTCGTCTTCAGGATTTCAAAGGGCAAATGGCTTCAGCTATTAGACATGAGGTAAGCCCTCTCGATGCTACTATCGAAAGTGTCCTTCCTGGAGTTCTCGAGATCCAGCGAACAACCCATTCCATGGTGGAACAGTTGGGAGGGAAGGTTGATCGCTTTCATGAGGCTGTTCATGGGGCTGTTCATGAGGCCACTCAGTCTATCAGTGAAGATGTTACACGTCAGCTCCAAGGCCTATGTAACCACCTGAAGCGATGCTTGGATGACAAGCAAATGGAAGGGAATCGAAGGCGAAAGCTTGCACGTTGCTTCAGGAGTATAGGCGAGCTTCTTGACATGGCCGAATTTGATGGTACGGAATCTGATGGTGACACTAGACATTTACAGGAGCGAACTGTCGCCGCAAACGATCTATTCGAGAGCGAAGAAAAAAGCCTTTCCGCTGAGCCATTTGAGAGAGAAGATCAAGGCCTCTCCACTGAGCCAAATGCTACCAGTGATACTACTGTGGCTATCAGTAGAACGAGGGCTTCTGGTTCTAGTACTGCCACATCGCCAAATAAGAGGCTTGCTCCCAAGTATCATTCACTGAAGGAGATATTGGACGATTGGCAGGATCCAAACAATGGCTTTCTTGTGCTAGATAAGAAGTATGGTAGGAACTGGCGTAAAGATTGGAGTGACTCGCAAAAGACACTTTTTTCGCGTTTGTCTCGTATCTACAGTGCTGTGGTGAAGTACATCGAGTCAAACCCAGACCACAATGAAGCTCTAGCAGAATTAGAAGAAGTCTTTAAGAAGAAACGCCTTAGTATCAGAGGGATGGTACGTTATTTCCAAGCAGAAGGTTACATTCATGTTCAGAAGAGCCGTGGCCGTACAAAGCAGCAGCTTTCTGCTGACGATGCTATCGAAGTTTAATGTTTTATATTTCTAAAATCCATTCATTTGTTTCGATTTTATCGAAGGGTTGGACTCTAGTTCTTAGGTCATCTGTAGCCTGTAGGACCTCGTGTTTTGCTTCTACTCTATGCACTTCTGCTCCCTCCACTGTGACTGATTTTACGATTTTACTTGACATCCACGCACTCTCCATATGTAGAGAATTTCATCCACGCACTCTCCATATGTAGAATTTGTACCAGGAAATTCTTATTTACTCGGGACAAAACTCGGCAAAATTTGCCAAACGAACGATTGTCCCCCTGCATACCACGAGAAAAGAGAAGGTCAAAGTTACGGACGACGAACAGACTAGAAGACAAATAACAGCATATTATTATGCCGCAGGTCAAAATTTTTTTGGACAATTCTCTTCCAAGTCGCGCAGCATGCGCACACTTTTTTGAACGATTATTTTGACCGATTGGACATAAAATTGCTTATTTGATATAAAGAAAAAAAAATTATTTGTGTACTTAATGTCCGGCACTCAATCCCTTAAATCCATTCCCCGTCGCTTAAGAAAAGGAGTGTCCGAGCTTAAGAAAAGGTGTGTCCGAGGCTAAGCTGGTGATGTCAAAATAGATCTGTACGAGGTACATTATTTCTTTACGTGTTTGTTTTGCGTACAGGTATGTTACAAGAACAGCAAAGCAGAACACCATGGACGGTGTTGAAAAAAATGACATCGTTTGCTGTACGCTGCAGAAGAAGTCGTAGCTTTTTACCACTGCTCTTTTTAATCAACGACAAAAAAACTCCCACACATCAACACTCCCAAGAAAAAAAACGCAAGCGTTGTTGTTTGCTACTAAAAACTCCTTTGACACTCACTCAAGAGATATCATTACTAACTGTAAGCAGCTAGTAGCCTCTGACAACGCATACGACGCATGAACATCTTCATATCTAATCGTATGGGTGGGCACCCCCAACTCTTGCCACCCCAGCCAACAACGTTCCACAAATCCAAAATCCGGCAGCCTTAAACTTGGAGACAGCGCTTCAACAATTTGTGATTGATTTACGTGAAGATGGTGAGCCGGAAAACACTAAGAAGGCATATCTGCCCAAGCTGAAGGAGTGGTTTCAATATTGCGACCATGTGTACCCCACCGATCCGTACAAGTACAACATGAATTTCGATAAGATTTATTTGTTCATGTTCTTTCAGACCTTTCGACAGCAGAAAAAGAGAGGCGGAAACAGACAACTACAGCAACAGGACATTTACTTTGATGCAGAGGCGTATGATAACCTTATGCGGCCCTTTGCTGGACTCAGTCTTGGGCAGCGCCTCCTAGAGAATGCTCCACATGTGGAGGCGAATTTATAATGCTCAGATAAATAACAATGTCAATTCGCTGCATTGGGACCACGTTTGGCTACCAGCACTGAAAGAGCTTCAACGGCTGGTAAAGTCGAGGAAGGTTATCATTAAACGGTTGCAACACCAGGAGAAAGTAACTGGGGAATTCTCACCGTACGCAATGGTTGGTCACTACAACGACATCGAGGATATGCTTTGGACAGATTCCAACGGGCGTAGCTGGAGGCAAACAGTGGCAAATTTGCGGCACCGCTATTGCCTACTCTTTCTTACTAGCGGCATTCTTCGATGCGAGTCTTTGATTCAGGCTGATCTCAGCGATCACTTGTCTTTCTACCTCCCCCAGCGTGATCAAGATATCCACCCTATGCTCTTGTTGATCATGCAAATTCCTGAGGGTAAGGTGAACAACGGACGGACTCTTTTCGGTAGAGCTACGCGTCACAAGCTACCACAGTTTTGCCCAGTCGGCGCTCTGGCCATGTATCTTCAGTGTCGTTTCCATGTGACCAGGGAATTCAATAACTTCACCATTGAAGATTGGTGCATCAACTCTCGTTGGTTTGATATCAAGTTGCTTGTGGATGTCGATGGAATCAGCGATAGGACCCAGCCAATGAGGAGTGACGGTTACAGCAAGCATATCAAAGAGACCCTGTTGAAGCTTGGACTGCCTACTAATAATCTTTGTCACCTTGGAAGAAAACTTGGTACAAAGACGTTGGAACTACTGGAAGAGGAAAGCGAATCCATTAGACGCATGGGCCAATGGAATCCTTCTGTCTTTGACAACTACTACTCTACCAAGTTGCCTATAGGATCTATTCGGAAGCTAGCAGGATATATCTCCAAGAGCAACATTTATTATAACACTCGTACGACCGTGAACCCAAATGATGAACTGCTGAAGTCAACACCTATAGGCTCTTTCGTGTACACTGCCCTGGATGGGGTATTGGAACAAGCACAGAATCACAGAGGCGGTTACGATACGGCCATTCATTTTCTCCGTTGCCTTGCAGAGCTTAACAAGGTATTTCTCCAGGACGCCGCTGCGTTGCTTTGCGTCAAAGAAGAACGTTCAAATCACTTCATGTTCCAGAATCTTGCCGTTTTGGAGTCTCAGGCTTTTTATGTCAGTACTGCTTCGACTTTGTTGGCGCCTTGCAGGTTGAACTTTTCTCATCGTCTCGTTCGTACCGTTGGCCGACGTGGCTTTTTTTCTGTTACCTCTTTCTTCTCTCTCTCCCTCCCCTCGTCTTCAGGATTTCAAAGGGCAAATGGCTTCAGCTATTAGACATGAGGTAAGCCCTCTCGATGCTACTATCGAAAGTGTCCTTCCTGGAGTTCTCGAGATCCAGCGAACAACCCATTCCATGGTGGAACAGTTGGGAGGGAAGGTTGATCGCTTTCATGAGGCTGTTCATGGGGCTGTTCATGAGGCCACTCAGTCTATCAGTGAAGATGTTACACGTCAGCTCCAAGGCCTATGTAACCACCTGAAGCGATGCTTGGATGACAAGCAAATGGAAGGGAATCGAAGGCGAAAGCTTGCACGTTGCTTCAGGAGTATAGGCGAGCTTCTTGACATGGCCGAATTTGATGGTACGGAATCTGATGGTGACACTAGACATTTACAGGAGCGAACTGTCGCCGCAAACGATCTATTCGAGAGCGAAGAAAAAAGCCTTTCCGCTGAGCCATTTGAGAGAGAAGATCAAGGCCTCTCCACTGAGCCAAATGCTACCAGTGATACTACTGTGGCTATCAGTAGAACGAGGGCTTCTGGTTCTAGTACTGCCACAT
Source organism: Nitzschia inconspicua (assembly GCA_019154785.2). Classification (NCBI taxonomy): domain Eukaryota; phylum Bacillariophyta; class Bacillariophyceae; order Bacillariales; family Bacillariaceae; genus Nitzschia; species Nitzschia inconspicua. The sequence goes on from JAGRRH010000023.1 coordinate 439,399, forward strand.
CGCCAAATAAGAGGCTTGCTCCCAAGTATCATTCACTGAAGGAGATATTGGACGATTGGCAGGATCCAAACAATGGCTTTCTTGTGCTAGATAAGAAGTATGGTAGGAACTGGCGTAAAGATTGGAGTGACTCGCAAAAGACACTTTTTTCGCGTTTGTCTCGTATCTACAGTGCTGTGGTGAAGTACATCGAGTCAAACCCAGACCACAATGAAGCTCTAGCAGAATTAGAAGAAGTCTTTAAGAAGAAACGCCTTAGTATCAGAGGGATGGTACGTTATTTCCAAGCAGAAGGTTACATTCATGTTCAGAAGAGCCGTGGCCGTACAAAGCAGCAGCTTTCTGCTGACGATGCTATCGAAGTTTAATGTTTTATATTTCTAAAATCCATTCATTTGTTTCGATTTTATCGAAGGGTTGGACTCTAGTTCTTAGGTCATCTGTAGCCTGTAGGACCTCGTGTTTTGCTTCTACTCTATGCACTTCTGCTCCCTCCACTGTGACTGATTTTACGATTTTACTTGACATCCACGCACTCTCCATATGTAGAGAATTTCATCCACGCACTCTCCATATGTAGAATTTGTACCAGGAAATTCTTATTTACTCGGGACAAAACTCGGCAAAATTTGCCAAACGAACGATTGTCCCCCTGCATACCACGAGAAAAGAGAAGGTCAAAGTTACGGACGACGAACAGACTAGAAGACAAATAACAGCATATTATTTATTTGATTTTGCTGGTCGTACGGCACCAATGCGACAAGCTGCATGCCCAGTTAAGAAGAGATTGGTTCAACAGATTCTTGCCAAGAGAGGCTGTTACAGTAACAATACTACATCCCGCCTATCCCCCCAACGCTGCCCCATACATCGGATTCACAATACATAAAATACACACAATGCGTCTTCCTATTGCAGCTGCCGTCTTGCTCGAGACACTTCCTGTGGTGTTGTCATCGAGCAATAATAATGGCTTTACTCGCGATGTTATTTCTTCCGCTTCGTCAACGAATGGAGAGGGGGCGTTCTTCCAAGATATCCTCGGTAACAAGAGGAAGGGAATGATGGTCCAACAAAATGGGAAGAATGGAAACAAGCATCCCGTCGGACAGAAACTAAAGACGATCAACCGTCGTCGTTTGATCAACTCGGCAGATGATTCTTCTCAGGAGTGCGATCCACTCGACGATAAAGCCGATGTTGGAATTCTTTCTTGTGGAACTGGACGTTACTGCGTAGAGAGTGACGACAGTTCTCTTGGGGGATACTGCGTCACTACAGAAGTCAGCCGAAAGTTACAAGACAATTCTACTCTTATTTCGGATCTGTTCGACGCTTGCTATGCAGAGGATCAACAAGATAGCGATTGTTCGTGTCAAGGATTCAACTTGGAAGCCTACACGGGTTCTATTTCGTGCGTATATGCGGAAACATGTTTTGATGCACCTGCCAGATGCTACGGACAGAATAACACTATCTGTTACACGCAAGAGTACCACTTGACCATTACTGGAGTAATGGCCGGAACTGCCAGAACCTGCTACACGTTGACAGCGCCGGAGGTTCAATCGTACTGTTACTCTCTGTTCATTCCAGATGACGTCTGTGAGATTGAGATTGACGGAACCAAGTGCAACTCGTGTTCGTATACCGAAGATTCGGATGGGTGCATGGACTTTGATTGTACCAACACCAACTTCCCAACAGCAAGCTCCATCTGCGGAAGTAATAACATCCCTACTCTTATGGCTCGATCGATGACCTCGGCCATCAACGCACTTCCATGCCCGAACGGGTGCAGTATCTGTGGGGAAGGATACACGGTCCTGAATCCCGATGTTAACTTCACGATCTTGGAGTACGAATCCTTCACCTGCGGCTCCATCGAACGTGCTGCCTCGTCTGGCTACTTTGGAGAAACGGATTTTTGCACCCGACTTGCTGGAACGATTTCGGAAACCTGTGGATGCACCATTGCAATCGATGGTCCAGGTGTTAACGAAATCAATACGGGCAGTGGATCGTTTGTTCCATCGCCCAATACGGCCATTTCTATGGCAGGGGCGATGGCAACGGCGGCCGCTTTGCTTGTTTCTATGTAGACACAGTATCATCCTCCATGAAACATGAATCAAGCCATTGCGAGCATCGAGACTTGGACGTTCCAAAACCGAAGAAATGGGGGAGTTCCCAGTCCAACATCAATAGGATCACAGTCAATTATTAAATGTTACTATACCTGATACAACGCCCACATTTACGTCACTATCTAGACTTGCTTTACTTTAGCGCAAGAATCTTACGCTAGCTAAGACGCAGATAAAAAATACGTCTGTCCGCAAAATGAAGTGCTTTTGTTACCTATACGATGATGCCATCTAGCTACCGTAGACGTAACGAAGCAGAGATGTTAAAGTAGTGCAAATCTCAAGTGCTAGCTAGGTCACACAGCTGGCTGAAAGTCGAGCGCATCTTTTTGTCGAACTCTACTAGTCCTCCAAGAACCGTGTCATATTCGAAGCAGATAGGTAAATTGACTGAAAAAAGCGAAAGAACTCGTCTTTGGTCACCCAGAAAATTCCGTCATCCGCCACGACGGGTTTGAGCTCAGCCTTGATTTCGGGGTATTCTACAATTGGGAGACAAAGTACGAAGAAAAGTCGAGTGAGACTCGTGCATAAAGTATCAAAATACACCCCACAACAACGTATGAATTCAACGTACTATCCCATCCTGGACCATCATCGTCGAATTCGCCATCTTCAATCTCGCCTTGGCCCCATGGATTTCGAATTTTCATCATGCCTATTCCAGTGCCAGCAACATTATCATAGCACTCAATCACCGAATACGCATGATCATCAACCAGGCCGTCATCTTGACCGGCTGATGAATAACCACCAGCACCACTAGTAGCGGCAGCGACAATGTAATTTTCTTTGTCCCATGCACACATCTTTTGAAACAATTCATCCTTGTCAATCTCTTTATGACGAGAACCTCCACCGCCTACTTCAGGCCAATCAACCTTCCACAGACGACCGCTGTCCTCGTGCGGGCAATTGCAGTGTTCCTCCCACTGTTTCTTTGTTGCATTGTACTTGCCCAGAGCGTAGTACTTTCCAGTTTGTGGGTTCTTGTGGATGTCGTACTGGTACTTGCATCCGGTCAAAAGAGACCACGCGTGGGTACACGCTCCTCCGTGAATCTTATCCCATCCTCCACAGTGCACAGCGCAAGCCTTTTCGAGGTACGATACCCACAACTCTCCACGATTGGACAATCGCGCGCCCAACAGCTTGCCACTCATGTCTGCCTTCACAGGAAGACGCTCGTCGATTTCAATGTCAACCTCCTTCCAAGTTTTTAAATCGTACAGTGATACCGTATACATATTAGGCCCAGGCAGTGGTCGTTGTTCTAACTTCTTCGTCTTGCGGAACAGCTTTTTGATGGCTCCATCAAACTCCGCCAGCTGCAAAAGGAACGAATGTTAGACAACAAAAGCTGCGCGACACTTAATTGAACATATACTCGAACAGGAAACATGCCGTTGGAACACTCACCGCGCTGATAGCTCCTAGTAACCAACAATCACCGATGGTTCCTTGATGGACATCGCTAGGGTCGATGTTGCGAAAAATTGCTAGATCAGGGCTGTCGCCAATCCCCATTCCTCGTCCAGGCATGATAGGTTTATTCATAGTATAGGGAATGTGTAATTTGCGCCCTTGAAATTCAAAGTGATCTGTGTGCTTGTCGCGATTTTTTTCAGGTAATTCATTGTTGGGAAAGCGTGGCAATTGTTCGTATTCGTTGATAAGCAGAGTCATCCAACCACGATTGCCAGTACCGATCTGTGGACGATAAAGGTACGTGTTTCGACGGTGCAACAAGTGATACTTTTGTTTGGCTTCGACAAAGTTGATCATGGATGATTGATACATCATGGCAATGTACAGCTCTGGATGGGCTTGAAAGTGCTGAATTCCTTCTTGGATGGACTTTCCCCGAACTTCTTCCATTTTTCCAAGATGATCGCTCGTTGCCTTTCCATCGAATAGATACTCTTTGCAAGTCCATTTTGAAGGATCATAGCGTTCATTGTCGAATGCCTCTGGGCCGCCAGGATAGAGCGACTTGGAAGGTTCTTCGGGATCGTCTCGTTCCTGTTTTCGATTATCCTTTTGTTCTTTCTGTGGTTCATCAGTGTTCTTTTCAGGAACTTTCTTCTTTGGTACAGTCTTTTCGGGAACTTTCTTCTTTGGTACCGCGTTCTCGGGTTTCTTTTTTTCGGGAATCTTCTTTTTGGTTTCCGTCTTTGTATCAGTAGCAGGAGACTTGCTCTTCTTAGTATCTGTCGAAGAAGGTTTTGCAGAATCCTTCTTTTTTTTGGAGTTGGGTTCCTTCTTCTTCTTGACCGGCGAGGCGGCACCGTCGTTTCGACGAAGCATTTTTCCAACGTTCATGACGACACCAATGGAAGTGAAGCTGCTCAATGGAAAAAATTGAAGGTCAATTGTTCTTGTTGTCGTTGAGAGGATAGATAAGAGATGTTCGTCTTTGTGGAAAAAGAGGAGAAAAAGGGATATCTTGCAGTCTTCCGAAACGGTCATCCATGACCGAAGAAAGTCCCATCAGATTTTGTCCAGTTCAAAGGTGTGAGCGCGCGCAAGCCACTAGAATGCTGTCGTCATCTTCATGAATGACGAAGTGACTTGTTGGTTCCCAGATCTCACAGCATCATGTTTGATGATGATGATACGAGATACGAGAGAGGGTTGAAGACGAAAAGGTATCCTCCCGAAAACCAAGAGCAGTTGCCGAATCCATTGATACGTTTGGTTCCAACGACTTTCTTGCCTGTACCGTGTCATTTTATTCGGAAATATGACTTGGTTACCAATTTCTTTGATGCTTGTGACTTTACAAGTACATTCGATTTCCCATGGGTTCACATCCAATTCCATTTAGAAATCGAAAAGGTCCGGATTCCATTTTTTGAGCCCTTCCGACATCCTCGGTATCCTACCACCCGATGCCACATCCATCTTGACGGGTCTTGCTGAGACATATTTGCCACAGACCCAAGATGTAGCTCAACAGATCGATCCAGACCAATATCGCAACATTGCCGGTGTGGGTGTCACGGCGGTGGCCGCTCCTCAAGCGTGGAAGTTGTCACAAGCATTGCAAGCACAAAAGAAACGACAATCTGCCGCTGCCGCTGGTGAACGAACCTATCCCGAATCCAACGCCGCCACATACGAACTACTTGACGTGGGACTGCCCTTTGAATTTGGTGACGCCGCTCTGGTACGACCTCTGTTGAAACAGACCCAACTGGAAGGTCGACCCCTCCAGGTTGTCTACGACGCCAACAAACACGGTTACAACGCCCAAACATTTCATCAAAAAGTGGACGGCAAGGGTGCTTGTGTTGTTCTTTGCAAGGCCCAAGGTCAATGGTTTGGAGCGTACAATCCGCGGGGATGGGCCAGTTGTGGGGATCCCGTCCGTCCCGAGCGGCCTTTGTATTTTATGAAAAGAACGGATTCTTGCCCGGAGGAGGATGGCAAAAGTTGCGCGTCATGGGTGGTGGTGGCAATGCCTGTGCCAACGACCTGTTCGATCGCGGTATTTATATGGGCGCCGAAGCCTTGGTCATACCGTTGGATGGACCGAATCCCAAGGGTGTGGCCTCGCGATTAGGGCGTAGTATTTTTTACTGTTAATTTGTCTTTTTCTCCTTCTGACAGTGAATGATGATTTTTCTTCGCAGTAGACTACTGCTTCCTATCAAGAAATCAAAGTCCGGGATGGAATATCTGGCGAACGCGCGCATGGACCGAAATGCGACACGCTGGATGACGAGATAAAGATTGACTGTTGAGAAGAAGAGAAATGTAGATGATGATAATATATTAGATTAAAAGCATTATTACAATTCTATCGAAAAGAGGATAAAACAAACGAAGAGGAAAAACCGGAAAGATGATTCTGAAAGGAATCGAGAGAATCTAGAAAATGCATGGTGACAAGGAACAAGGTGTATCCAATAGAGAGAGGTAAAGAGTCACGTGAATCAAAGATATCACGGGACTGACTCTCAACTGAAACAGACAGACCTCGACACTCTCTCTCAAGCGTATCATAGATGCCGATGGAACAGAAAGAAAGTCACCAACCACAAAGCTGTTTGCAAATCATTACGAACTTGTTCTTACAGTTAGTAAGAGCTTTGGTGAGGATATCTGCGCGTTGAACAGCAGTAGCAATCTTCACAATGGTGATAGGACATGCTGGACCAGCGGCAACAAGCTTGCTACGAAACCAATGGAGCTTAACAACATAATGCTTCGACTGAGGAGTAACGCAACCTAGCCCTAACCCCAAGCGTTGTCTTCATGAACAGTGGTGCAAAAAATGGTGGAGTGATCGGTGTTGACGCCGATCGATGGAGCAAGAGCAAGCAGAAGTTCTCGAAAGGTCAAAAGCTCACGCAGAGCAGAGGACAATGCGGAGTATTCGGCCTCCATCGCAGATGTCGCAATGTCACCTTGGAGTTTGGGAGACCAAATGACCGGACAGTTGGCGACACAGATGGAGAAACCAGTTCGCGATTTAACGCAGGAGGGATCAGATTTATCTTAATGGGGCCAGAGACATGCAAAATCAGCGTCGACATAACAGTCGATGTCGAGTGTATCGCCAGGATCGAGGGCCAGGCCTTCTTCAAGTGTACCTTTAAGGGATGAAGTCAGCAGTATAGTCGACTTGGCGACAGACAAGACCAAGAACTTGAGAAAGAATCAAAAGAACCTGCACGGTGGTCCAGTTAACAACAGGAGCAAAAAGTCTCAAAAAATAAACACCTTGAATTTGATGGTGACCGCCAGCACAGAAGCGGGCCTTGTGTTTCTGAACACTACCATCAGGATAGCGTTTGAGTTTGAACACCCAAGTACTTGGTAGGATGTTCATAAGAAACCAAGCTTTTGAAAATCTTCCTGCAACTTCGTAATAAGCATTTGCGCATGAAGACGGCGAGCAGCCAAAGTAGTGGCGTCAGAGTCAGGAACGGCAGCAGAGACAGCAACAGTAGGGGCGATAGTAGGTGCAGTAGTAATAACAGAGAGAGGAGCAGGTGGAGCGGCAACGTTCAAAGAGAGAACAGGCGCGGCCCTGACGGTGGGCGGCCCAACAGGAGCCAAAGCAGAGCGAGCAGAGGGTACCCAGCGCCCTTTCTTAAAGTGAAAGAAATAGGGACGGCCGTCGATGATGGCATCAGTGGATTCCCCTCGTTTAGGACGGGGAGGCCACTTGGAGCAACGGGCAAGGGTTGCAGTGTTGGAAGCAGGGGCAGAAGCAGTAGATGAAGCAGGGGTGGTTTTCCTGGCGAGTTTGCGAGTCTTATCCATACGTTTCCTGTTGGCGCTAATGCGGGCCTCGTCTCGTGGTTGAGGACAAGCACGAAGCAAATGAGGACCATCGCAGTTGTGACAATGAACGCGGGTCAGGAAGGCAGCAGCATCAGTGGGGGACGTGAAGGCAGGAAACGTAGCGTGGTTCTGTTTCGTGCCGTGCCAATCGCCATGAGTAAGCAGATCATGGTAAAGGCGTTCAGCGGCAGAGAGAAGGAGTTCAGCGTCAGTCCAGGCGTAGGTCCGATCGACATCAAACAGTTCTGCGTTGCGTTCCTCGTAAAACCGGTTGGCGAAATAGGAGGTAAAGGCGGGGCAGGAGGCGGTAGCAAAAATTGCATAGAGCTGTTTGGTGAGATCACTGGGGACAAAGGATATTTCTCGGCCGGAGGCGTCACGACGGCGGATAGCCTTCAGACTGCGGACCAAGGCTCGAAGATGCGTCACAACCTTCGTGATGTCCTCACCAGGGTAGGAGGAGATAGTCACGGTACGGAGGCGATCGACGAGAACACGGCCGGCAGATTCGTTATCAGCGACAACTTGGTTAATGAGCAAATACAAGAGCAAGGGTCCGCCTTGCTGGGCGGACGGAAACGCATCATGTTTGGCCCTGAGAGTAGATCGGAGGTCAGGGGCCATGCGAGCGTACAAGTACGATGCAGATAGTTCCAAATTTGGGCAAATCCAGGCGTCGGCAGACCAGGTGCGGAACCTAGCGTTGCTAGCGAGGACATCCGTGAGCTTGAGGACACCATATTGCGCAAAAAGATCAGGGCGGTCGTCAGCCAGTTGAGCGGAAACGGTGGGTGGCGTAGCAGACATGTCGGTGAAGAAAGCAGTAGGAGGAGCAGGGAGGGGCTTGACCAAGCGAAACACTTCATAAAGATCATACTGGAGGAGATGTCGCGAGACAACTTCCAGATTGGCATGAAAATCGACAAGAGAGTCAAGGTTGGTGGCATGCAGGTCCAAAAAGGAAAACAGTTGCGGGGCGGCTTCAGCAACGATGTCGGAGTTCGCTTTGAGGAGATCGTATCCAGTCTTCTGGAGACGAGCAGCAGAGGTGATCTGAACATCACCCGATTTAGGAGGAGCAGTGATGGGGACCGTTCGGACTCGAAGCGGGGCTCCCACAGAGAACTCGGCCGTTGTAACGATGGTGGCCGGAGTAGGGGTGGAAGCAAGGAGGTCAGAGGGCGCAAAGGGAGCAGTTGAGGCGGCGGCTTCGAGTGCAGCTTGAAGGTCCGAGAGGGTGGCAGCTTCTAGAACGGCTTGAAGATTAGACACCATAGGACGGAGACCGTCAAGAGCAGAGGCGTCTTCAAACTCGTCATGGAAATCATCCGCGTCCGTGTGATTTCATGGTCGCAATATCTTCGCCTAACGATGAAACCTGGCCAGCTGGAAGAGTCAGGGCACGACTCCTTCAGCAAATGCTTTCTGTCAATCGAGAACGGGGACAAAGATCAGAACGGTTGAACGGTGCCCGGCCCAACTTGATTCCGATACTTCGCCTACACAGAAAGCTTTCGCGAAACGCTTAACTGCTGCAGATGGGTGTGGAGCAACGCCGAGGAGAACAAGCGTAATGTTTGGGCTCGTAACCTGAGAAGAAGAGAAATGTAGATGACGATAATATCAGATGGGAAAAACCGGAAAGATGTATCTGACAGGAATCGAGAGAATCGAGAAAACGCATGGTGAGTAACGAGGTAAGAAATGTACGGTAGTAGTACTACCGGTACGTATTATACGTACGTGTCCAGTAGAGAGGTAAAGAGTCACGTAAGATATCACGGGACTGACTCTCGACTCTCGACTGACACTCGACAACTGTGAAGAGGTTAGGGTTGGAATGATTCGTGTCTGGGTTCCAACATAATCCTGTAAATTCATCTGTTTCTACGTGTTCTCACAACTCATCACATCACAACACATCACAACCGACCCCTCCCAACTCCCAACCCAACACACGAGAAATAATCAATGTACTACTACCGTAAGCTAGAGAGGCTACTATTGTAATAAAGTAATTCAGAAAAAAGAAACATGTCACGATGGAATCAGAAATGATCGAAAAAAGATTTGCAACATCTGTTGCCAGTAGGGAGACGGACCCTCTGATGAATGCTGCCAAAACCACAGCAGGCGTTGCTTCCAGCCACATCGGCACGACACTGACAACAGGAACTCCTTTTCCACCAGATGCAGCTTCAGCTCCAGCAGCAACAACAAATAGTTATGACGATTACATCATTCGGTTGATTCGACGAGATTCCACCAACAAGACCAATAACCAGAACGATCCTACCACCTTCACCTACACTGCGGCACTCAAGGATGACACTGACGATCAAGACAGTCTCGTCAGCGGCGATGATGTTGATGTAGGAGAAGATCTCCATCAAACCACTTACGGTCAAACCGTCATTCACTTGGTCAAAGGTTACATTGGATGTGGCATTCTCAGTCTACCGTGGGCTATGAGTCAACTCGGCTTACCTTTGGGATTGGGTGCTATAGTCCTCATGTCCCTATGGAGTTCTTACAATTGTTGGACCGTTGTCGAACTGAAACGATACATTGAACGCACCAACGAATTGGCGTTAGCCAAGCCACCCAACGACACCCAGTCCGAAGGTGGACGATCCAGTCATCATGGCTCCACAACCACGGCACAATCAATTGCCAGTTCGTCCAATATTACTTATCCCGACGTGGGAGAATGGGCTCATGGCGGCGACTTTCAAAAGTACGTCGCCGCGTGTATCTGTGCACAGCAATTGGCCATTTGTACCGTCTTTATGAGCTTTGTTGGTGAAAATCTGTACGCTGTCCTCGAATTTCTGAACATTGCAGCACTCAAAAATCATCAAGCGGTCATTTCGGTCGTCTTACCAGCCATGATGGCATTGAGTTTCATCCCCTCTCTCAAAAGTCTGGCACCCGTCATGTTGGCCGGAACCGTTTTAATCATGGCTGGATTTTCCAGTTTGGCGGTCATAGGTGCAATCGAATGGGGAAACAGACCCAATTGGGGTGACATGCCGACCTTGAATCCTATAAAGGCACCCATGGCCTTGTGTGGCATCCTCTATAGCTTTGAAGGGATTTGTATCATTTTGCCAGTCGAATCGGCAATGAAGGAACCCAAACACTTTCAAAGTGCCTTTTGGACATCCATGACGATAGTGACACTGCTTTTGTGTGGGATGGCAGGTTTGGCGACCTTGGCTTTTGGAGATGTCACCAATGGCAGTATCACTGCGTATCTACTCGAAGAATACAAGAACGACGACCGGATGAAGTTATGGTTAATGATGTCCAATTTGCTGGTCAGTATGAGCATCATTTTGACGTATCCACTAATGCTCTTCCCAGCCGTCGAGCTTGTGGCACCCATGTCGCAAGGATGGCTTCTACGGCGAACCAAGTGCTGTCGCCAAATGTTTGGGTTCAACAATGACGTTGACGACGACGACGATGGCGACGACGGTGAAAGTAGTGACCACGATTTGGAAGGCTTCGAACGCATGGCTGGAATTCCCGAACACGAAATTGCATCTATGGGGTCGTTGCCTTCGCAGTCACAATATCACAACTACGACGGTACCGAAAATAATAATACAAATGGGAATGAGCAACAAGAAACGGGCAAGATGGGAATAGATGGTGAGACCGACAATGCCAGTTTGAGTCGATTGAGCAGCACGGGCAATCTATCTGTGGCGGATTTGATACCCGAACGTCAAATCGCAGGTGATTCCATGGCATTGCGTGCTGCTTTGGTACTCAGCACGTACCTAGTAGCCATGGTAGTACCAAAGGTAGAATCATTGGTGTCTCTCGCCGGTGCCGTGGCCGGCTCTTCGACGGCCTTACTGATCCCACCCATTTTGGAGCTTGCATTCATTCGACATATGGAGAAAGATGGTATTGCGCCAGTACTCTCTGACTGGGAAGGTGGACCTTCGGAAGCCTCCAAGAACACGTTGGTAGTTCACCAGCAGTCAACCTCCATCAGTGGAGGGAACAGTCCTCTCCCTAGACGACCGTATCTCAACCCAAACATTCGAAAACAGCTCCAGAAAAGACATTTTTTGACTCAGAAGATTGTATCTTGGTTTCTACTTGTCATGGGACTCATTTTTGCAGCCTTTGGATCTTACTTTTCCGTTCGAGACATTTTCAAGACATATGCCGCTTCTTCTTAACTGTAAGTTTCAATCGTGAGAAGTCTTACACTATTGCGGTACGAAGAATTCTTTACTTGCATCATTTGTCTGTTACTGTGATTGTTTGTTGCATGAAGAACACTTCAAATACGCGTCGGTTCTACCACTTTTTTACGACTACTGTTATAAAGAAGTTCGTTGGAATTTGTCCCTGTCGATTGTTGAACAATTTTTTTCTTGTACAGTTAATGTTCGTTCAGTTTCATGTTCGCGAACATATTTTCTGTCCATTTAGAGTGCATGGACGCCTTTGAATAGTGTCTGTCGAGGAACAAATGGAATAATTTGCGACGTCTCGTCTTATCTCCGTCGACTTCACAAATGCTCCTTCGAAACTTCCGGTAGCTACTAGCTAGTAGAGTAGAGTAGTTACACAGCATCTCCTTTCGACTTGGAAGCAAAGAAGAAAAAAGTTTGTCGGAACAGATCTCCATATTCGTGAAAACATATATTTATTATAATAATATATCCGAAGCATATCAACATTGAGAGTTAACATTATTATCCAAGCGCCGGCAACATTTTTTCCCGTCAATTCACTCTAGCTACTAGTAGCTAGGTAAAAATAAAACACCACAACGTTCTTATTTTTCTCTCACAATTCCCTTCCATCTTTTCTTTTCCTGAAAAAAGGTAGCAGTCCATGTCTCGCGTCAAAGCCCTCAATAACGAAGCTTGCGATCTACTCGAATGCCTTGAATACAGAACCGCCGTTGGTCTGCTAAAGGAAGCTTTGACTGAACTCAAAAAGGATATTTCTCGTACTGCCATGGGTCATGTGTTCGTCTCTGCTGAGCGAATCAAGCGGAGTGATCCAAGGATACAAAGCAGCGGGAAAATCTTCTTCTTTCATCAAACAAACAACCAGTTCCAAATTCGCTCCATGAATGCAGGACAATGGATCTACAATCAACCGCTTTGGATTTTGCCTGGAGAATCTGATGTCTCAAACTCACTTGTTTTTGCTATAACTTTCAATTTGGCCTTGGCCTGTCATTTGTTGGCAACAGAATTTGAAAATTGCGGTGTTGACAAAGATGCTAGGCAGTACTATTACATGGCCAGGAATCTGTATCAGTTGCCCCTCAAAATGATTCAAGAAGATTACAAGAATGACAACTCTGTGATGGATCGAGACCTCTTTCTCTTTGCCGCAATCTTAAACAACGCGTCACACGTTCACTCGTTCCTTGAAGAAGAGGAATGCGCTCTGGTGTATCGGCACCAGCTTGTAAAGGCTCTGTTCTTTTTTGTCGATGCAGGAATGACTTTCGCAACAACTTCTCATGATGGAACAGGGACATTAGACTATTTCTTTGAGAATGTGAAGGACTTGGTTTGTCGGATAGACATAGCTCCAGCAGCCTGAACAGGACGTTTCCGACTACCGGTAGTGCTCCTTTTGTAGCATACACAAAACACAAGTCTTCTGTACTACTGAAGTACTAGCTAGCTAAGTGCTTCGATTATTTTTTAGCGTTCGGGAAAATGTGGTGAAATTCGTCCCCTCCTTCAAATTACTGTGCGTTCAAAAGCTTTTCATGCATAGGGAGGTTGATGGAAGTTGACTGAAAATTGGTCCAAAACTCTGGCTTGCTAGTTGTCGCATCCAAGAATTAGCTGTAAAACAGAAAAAAAATGCATTGCTGCTGTTTCTGCCGTTCTACTCTAGTGATTAGTAAGTACGACGATCTTCCGGAGAGAAGGAAAAGAGTGCAGTATTTTTGAATTTCTTCTTACCAGAAAAGGCGTGAAATCTTTCTGTGGGCGCTGGAGTACGCACAACCATCCATTCACCAATCATTGATCACCGATCAACCACTTCAAACTAACTGTAAAACAACCGCAAAAAGTGGAGATTTTCAAATCTTTTCTTAAAACATGATAATGATGACGATGAGCTTGCATTCGCGAAGCAAATCACCAAAGCCCCAGGGAGAAAGGAGGCGCACAACCCTAATGCGCAAGTCTAGCAGTGGTCACAATTGCAGCAAGTCTCCGAAACACAATGAGCCTCAACATCGGCATCGAAATCACCGCCTTTATTATGGATCTCGCTCTTTTCTTCATCTTGGCGACACATTCGTCTTTTCTTCCGATTTCAACGAGAAAGTGACCGATATCATCAATCGCATCCCTCGACGTTTTGGTTTTTCCGGCTCAAAGAGAATACGGTCCACGTGGCAGCAGAAGAATGTTGTGTTCTTGTCGGTGGCAACTCTATGTGTGATGGCTTGCACTTTTCTGCCCTTCATTGGTCTTCATTCAGTTGATGGGTTTCATATTAAAACTTTTCCGCAACGTCAACGAGGAATGAATGGTCGAAGACAAGTCCTTATATTGCCTTGGAGAAGAATCCAATCGTCGGCAGATCCATCTTTGGGCATGTTGTCCGTGGATGAGAGCGATGAAGATACCTTTTCGACACCGTCTCCGGCCAGTCTCCGTTCGGTCACTTTCTCCAACCTACAAAAGGACCAAGAACCTCAGTTGTTGTGCAATTTCCTCATGGAATTGGGTGCGTGCAGTACCAGCATTACCGATGCAGACCTCGGCACAGATCATGAGTCTCCGCTGTTTGACGAGTTTGATACGTCCAGGATGACCCGAACCGCTGTGACGACGCATGTTTGGAATCATTGTCACGTCACGGCACATTTTCCAGCATCGACATCACTCGAGTGGATTATGGACATTGTACAGGATTCCTTCCCCAATTTGCCACGGTACGATAAGGTGACCAATGTCGAAGATCGAGATTGGGTGTTGCATGTACAGCAGTCCTGGAAACCGATTGTGTTGCCACCATTCGTCCTTCGATTTCCTTGGCATACGGATGATGCTGTGGACGAAGCTGTACAAAAAATGTTGTATCAAAACGGCAATGACGAGTATACCACAACAAAAGGTTTGGTACAACTCCAACTCCAGGGTGGGATTGCCTTTGGAACGGGAGAACACCCTACCACACAGTTGTGTCTTGAATTTGTAAGCAATGTCGTTCAACCTAACATGTTGATCATGGATTATGGTGCTGGATCGGGAGTGTTGGGTATGGCAGCATGCAAACTGGATCCGACAGTTCGAGCTGTCGGAGTTGATATTGACGTCGACGCAGTCCAAATTGGTAACGCTAATGCAAAGATTAACAACGTGAACATGAGGAACTATCTAAGCGACTTGGTCCAAACATCGGACGATGACGAATCGACCAGTATCTTGCTCAAGGCCTATAGCAGCAAGAAAGACGCAACGACGGAAATTCTACCAACCGAATGGAACGGTCCTATTTATGACGCGGTTGTGGCGAATATCCTGGCAGCCCCATTGATCTCGCTGGCTCCCACATTGGCAAGTTTGCTCAAACCGGGAGCTCCGATGGGACTGAGCGGAATAATGTCCAGCCAATCATCAATGATCCTAGACTCCAAGTACAAGGATCTTTTCGATGACCTCAAAGTGGAAAAGGAACTTGGCGGATGGGTATTGATCACCGGAATTCGAAAAGGCTATTAGTAACAGGATGTTTCTTTTTTTTTCTCCGGGATTATATTATTATTTTCAAGACAAATTGTCAGTAAGCGCCTTTCTTGTCCCTCCCCCCTTCCTATATTTTGTTTTGTTTTGATTTATCGAATATATGAAAATTGTGACAGAGCAGTGGTAACGAATTGATCATCCATTTGTCGTTTCTTGACGGCCTCGGACGTGTCTGTGTTGGGATCGTTTTGGAACATGTTGGATGCCTTTGCTGTCCTTGGACCGTACAATTGAACTGCAGAAGATTTCATTGCAATTCCAAAAAAAAGGAACCAGTGAGTCGGTTTGTCTCAAAACAGAAAAGAGAGTAGCGTTGTCTCTGTTGTTTGTTTGTTTGTTTGTTTGTTTTAACGTACCTTGCCGAACATGTGTGTCTCGTCCATTTTGATGCATGGTCCGAATTTCAATTTGTAGTAAATGTGCCCGAACAATCCGTCGTGGTATATTGGTTTCTTCCTCCTCTTCCCCCCTCATATCATCGAGTGGGTCCGGTAGAGAAGTGACGGGGATGATCACCCATCCCACAGGTTCATTCAACTCGACAGTGGCCCCATCGGCAATGGCCGGTACCAAATCTTGAGTGGTCATTCCACATTGTACTGCGATTGTTTTGGGTGTGTACGACTCGTCTAGATTGTAATCGAGGTACAAACATACGTGAGAGATAGCGACTCGTCGTGCAAAGTGGATTTGTATCAGATGGGGCTGCGTCACACCGTCCGATTGCCAGTACGTGTCGGTATTTTGATCCCGTATCTGTTCCACACCGTTTCCCGGTTTGGCCGAAGATAATCTCCAACACAACGCCTCTCGTCCGATTTCTCGTAATCCATACAACGAATCCAAATTGGACACGGCTTGGATGATCAACGTGGAATCAACGCCAGCCACAGCCGCACCGGCCGCATCACCGGTAGCGCCATCTTGGTCGTCATCGTCACCCGTTTCGTCAATCTCCACTTCACTAGTATCATCGCCGCCGGCAACGTCGGCCATAGCTTCAACAGGATCGGCCATCATGATGATAGTGGTTGATTCAAAACAATAATACCGTATTATAATGACGCATCAAACTTCTATAGAGTGCCGTCGAGAGAAATGACATCGCGTTGTTATTGTTGTTCTTCCTCTCTACTACCACAGAGGTAGACTACCCCTTTTTCTTTTGAAAAAAAAAATTGTAGCATGACGTACGGAAGAAGTCTGTTGTGGTACAGTACCGTATTACCGTATGATACCTACCTACTAGGTAGAACGTTACCACTACTCGTGTATTAATACAACCTGTACCTATGTATAATTATACGTAGAATAATATTGTCATTGTTTTATTAGAAGGGCGTGTATTTCCTTTGAGCCTTCTTTCGATTCTCGATTTCCTTCCATCCCTCAATGTGATCGGTGGATCGACCGGTTCGTGCTTTCATCACATCCTTCATCATGTTGTACGTAGGATAGCCACCCAAAGCCAATTTCGGAATCTCTAGATTTCGAATGTCGACTTGGAGCAAAGGAGCATACATTGCAAAAGCCTTCCAATGTTGCACAACAGTCTGATTGTTTGATAATCGCTTGGTGATGCTGGCTGCTGCTGAATGGAACGGGTTGGACGAATTCATCGGTGAGTCGCCCATGCGCAATCGTTGGTGGATTTTCCAGAACGTGTAGTACCATAATTCTTGAGGCGACCGTAACGCATCCAACGTTTCGGTCCCAGAGTTCCAGGTCCGATTCACAATGTCATCCAGGTCCATTTTTTGCTGTGTTTCCTCCAACCACGGCTTGAATTTACCACTAAAGTGAATAAAGTCCCGATACGGGGCATCCCATTGTTCGCCTCTGGATCCTGTTTGTACTTGAGAGTATCGACGTGGTCGTGACACCAATTTGCCCTTGACACAGGTAAACTCATCAAATGGTTGTTGTAGTGTACGTTCCAGAAAGATCTCTCTCGTTAGAGTCCCGTTTTGGTGTGATGTCGTTTCGTTGTTATTAGTAGGACGCAGCGGCTTGGAAGTCCAGTTTTCCACCTCGTTATTGATAACAATCGAAACGTCTTGTTTGTAGTATTTGGTCCAGTAGTATAAGAGTCCTTGGTCGACAAAGTCCCCATGCCAGTCCCACAAAAATGTATTAGTTCTTGCCCCTACGGCTGCTCGCCAACCTCTATGTTCAATCGCATGTCCCCAACCGAGCTTTTCATCGAAGAGGATGCCAGTTTCGTGTACTTGGTCTTCACGTCGACGGACGATGTCTTCCAATTCTTGAAAGTCTCCCTCGTTTGGTGTCAGCATGAAGAACCCACCATGAGCCGGTTCCAACGTCCATGCGATGATCAAATTTTGTTTCAGCAATGGGTCTGTAGTACCCGTCGGAGGGTCACTCAATTCGAACAAATAATCCATGTCACAAAAGGGTAATACATCTCCGTCCATGAACAGTACACGAGAATACTCCGTCCACTCGAGGATATGAAACTTTTCCAGTTGTACCGTGTAAAAGTTCTGTACGCCGTGATCGGGCAGATCCAAATACTTGACGGTCACATTCATCGCCTCGAGCCATGCTTGTTCAATGGGTAATAAACGATCCAAGGGACTGTTGTGTGCCATTTGTACCATCAAGACTACATCGGCACGGCTGTTCTTGAGAAATTCGGCCGATACCAACACATTATACAGAATTCCCCGATACCCCGGATGCAGGACATTGACTCCGGCCATGAGATATGCATACGCCCATCGTCTGTGGCTGCTCCTTTTGCGTTTGATTGTACTATTAGTGGTCGTAGTTGAAACGGTTGGTGTAACAGAAGTAAGCTTTGGTGGGTGCTGTAATGTCGCAACCACAGCAGGAAATGATGGATTGGAGGAATCTGTTGTTGTAGGAGGGAAGTATTCTCCAGCGACTTGTCGCAACAGCTGAATGGGCAAGTAACCAAAATATTGATCGATCCCATAATGGCTGCTTTGGGTACTGCTGTTACTCTTGTCACCACTACCACCGATGGTAGTCGTTGTCAGATCTATCGTCATCGTAGATCTGATGGCCATCGAATGCAACTGATTGATCGAAATCAAACCAGCACTGACGACCACGACAGAGCAAACCAAACGAACAGAGAGGCGACGACGGTTGCTGGGGAAAACAAACCCAAACTTCATGGCTGGCTATGTGTTGTTTTTCGTTGAAAAAGAAGAAAGACAAAAAACAACAACTTCTGTCGGATCAATCTTTGAGACTACAGAGAAGCGTCTTCAATTACTTCGTAAACGAGGAAGAGAAAGAGAGAGTGATGAGGATCACTCCCTTGGTCGTCGTGATGGGTGTCCACGATGATAATGTTGTTGTTGTTGTTGTTGTTGTTGGTTGTGACGAGAGGATTTTTGCATGTGTTGTGTCGGAGTGTGCGACTGTGAGACTTCACAGTCAACAAGAGATGTTTTTATGAGTACTGGTAGTACGGTTTCTGCCGTACCGTATTACGAGTACTGTCGTAGTTAACACCGTCACGTCCACAATCCACTACGAACCCACACTACCGTAACAGTGTATGATAAACGCTCTATCGTTGTTTGAGTCGATCATTCGTCGTCAAACACACATCTGCCTTCGAATGATCCACAACCAAGACGTTCCAATCGAGATAGAAGACCGAATCGTCGCTATACTGAAGATTATGTTACCTATTCTCGCGTGAACTTGTCCTCCGGCTTGTCTAAACAGACTAAGTTTGAGTATGGACACAAACTTCCAAGAGTTCAGGGAGAAGTGCTCAACAATCAACGATTGGCCACCTTGAACTGGAACAACCTTCTTCAAACATGTCGCACTGGATCTTATGGAGCTTTCCTTACTGAACTTCAAAGAAACACTGTCGATGGATATGTGGAAGAATGGAATCCCGCTTTGCTTGCAACTAAGGCGAATGCGGAAGATCATCCGGACTGGGACACTGCTATGAATGGACCGCATGCTGCCGGTTTCTGGAAAGCGTGTCAGACCGAGTATGATACTCTTGTATCTAAGGATGTTTGGGAAGTTGTCCCTCGTCCTAAGAACCATCCTGTCATCTCTGGAACCTGGGCATTTCGTATTAAGCGATATCCCGATGGTTCCATGCGGAAATTGAAAGCTAGATTTTGTGCCAGAGGATTCGAACAAACAGAGGGAGTTGACTACGATGAGACTTTTGCTCCCGTTGTCAACTGGACTACTGTCCGCTTTCTTCTCATGATGTCGATCCTTCTTGGCCTGGAGACAAGACAAGTTGATTATGTCGCTGCCTTTGTCCAAGCTGATATTGACATGGACGTTTATGTTGAAATGCCTCGTGGTTTCTCACAGAAAGGCAAAGTCCTGAAGTTGAAGAAATCCCTATATGGCCTGAAACAAAGTCCAAGAAATTATTTCAATCACCTTTCATCGAAGCTGAACCAACTCGGTTTCACTGCTTCTGATGCTGACCCATGTCTGTTTGTCTCTGACAAGTGCATCTGCCTTGTCTATGTTGACGACACTTTACTCTACGCTCGTTCTCAGAAAGATCTAGACGATGTCGTGAAAGGTCTACGTGACCTCAATATGGACCTCGAAGAAGAAAGTGACGTCGCTGGATTCCTTGGAGTTTTAGTCGATCGTCGTCCTGATGGTTCCATTGTTCTTTTACAAGAAGGACTTATTGCACGTATCATCGAAGCGTTGCAAATTACACACTTGCACCCTAAACGAACTCCATATCGTCAAGGAGTGCTAACTGCCGATTTAGATGGCGACCCTCCAAACGGGACATTCAATTATGCCTCCGTTGTTGGAATGCTTGGTTATCTTCAAGCAAACTCAAGACCTGATCTTTCCTTTGCCGTTGCTCAATGTGCTCGATTCACACATTCCCCGAAACGTAGTCACGAAGAAGCTTTGGAACGGATTGGACAGTATCTGAAATCAACCACCAACAAAGGTTTGATTCTTAAGCCAACCCCTTTGGTCAATACTTTCAACACCGACATTTATGTTGATGCTGATTTTGCCGGTGGCTGGGGATATGAAGATCCCTCGGACCCTGCTTGTGTCAAGTCAAGAACTGGCTTTGTCATTGAGATCATGGGCTGCCCTATACAGTGGCTTTCTAAGCTACAACCTAATATTGCCACCAGCACTATGGAAGCCGAGTACACTGCGTTAAGCATTGCACTTCGTGCTGCTATTCCTCTGATACATGTTATCAAATTTGTGAATGCCGCTTTCGGAATCACACAAAATGCCCTCGTTTCTTTCAAGACCACTGTTCATGAAGATAACAAAGGTGCACTGACTTTGGCTCAGCTTGAACCTGGACGTCAAACTCCTCGCTCTAAGTTTTATGCCATTAAAATGCATTGGTTTCGTTCTTGGCTCAAACCCAATGAAATTGAAATCCAATATATTGAATCAAAGCGACAGAAAGCTGATATGTTTACTAAGGCCTTGCCTACTGCCGTTTTTGAAGAAAATAGAAAGCTCTCTTGTGGTTGGTAACCACGCGTTCGAGAGGGAGAATCAAAGGAAATCGACTAGTATGACTGAAAGACTGAAATAAAATAATATTCGTCCACTCCCGCCCAGAGAATTTTCTGTTCGAGAGAATCGAAAATGGTGCTGAAAAAAATCCTTTCACCCTTTTTGGGGCTAACTCCAAATTCTCAAGCTAGCTACCGTAGCTACCGGTAGCTACGACCGGTCGGGATTCAGGATCAATCTACGAACATATTATTTATTATCCCATACCCAATTTGGCTGGGACAACAAAATAAAACGAGACAAATCGGAACAGGAGGGTCTCCCAGACAATCAACCATTAAGTAAAATGCATTTATTGGTACCGATAAACAAAATTTATTTTACCATATGGTGGCGCCTCTTAATAAAATCATTTAATGATATCATTCAGACAATTTTAAAGCGAACAGTTCATTTAGGTGCGATGACGCTTTGCTACAACATGCATCATTTCGTACTTCGTATCGTACGAGTATCATAACTGCTACATACCTCTCTCACTGTGAAGAAGTTTAAAAAATATTTTACCGTATCTGATTTTCTCACACTTTCACACTTGCCAGTTTACAGTCACCACATTCACAGTCACAAATGTCACGCAGTGTCAGTAACTACCGTCGTTCTCATCATTCATTTACAATCCTTTCAAGCCATTGACGATGTCATTTTTAACTCCTGCCTTCCTGTCAACATGTCATCAAGCACCAACATGTCTCCAAACAACTCATCTAACAATCAAGGCATCATCGATCCAAGCACTTTGCAGACGTTTGGAGAGGTTGCCCGATTTCGACAAGCAGAGATCGTCAATCAGCTCTACAATGAAAATATGAGAGCGAATACCGCAAGATCATACGAACCAAGGGTGGAGGAATTCAAGGCGTATTGCGACGTCGTGTTTTCTGGTCTAGGTCCTGAACGCAGGTATACTGTCACACATGAAAAGATATACCCATTCATGTTCTACCAGTGTTTCCGAGAGAAGAAAGCGCCTGCGTCACGAGGTGCTAAAATTCCACGTTTCAACCATGATGATTATATTGCCATCCACAGCAAATATTCGTCTCTGACCCCGGACCAGAGAGTGGATGATCCCAAGGTCTGTCTTGGTTTGGAGTCGATAATGAGCTACAAGGCAGCTCTTCAAAAGTTTCATGCTGATCAACGTGATGACAACATAAACAACTGTTCATGGCAGGATCATGTTTGGTTGGCCAAATGTGAGAAGCTGATCAAGGTCGTAAAAGGTCGGAAACAGCGCGTTAAGAGGGCAAACTATGATGAAAAAGTCGACCACGAAATGTCGCCATATGGCGCGCTTGATCACATTGACCAAATCGAAAATGCTCTCTTTCAAATGGGGTGCGTTTCCGACAGTAGGTCGATCCTTTCAAGCCTCCGAAATCGTTTCACATTCCTCTTCACTACAGGCGGTATCCTACGTGGAGAATCGGTCTACATGGCAGAACTGTCGGACCTGCTTCATGCCACTGTTCAGAGAACCCGGGATCCTCACCCTGTAACTGTAATGATTCTACAGATGGCCACTGGAAAGACCAACAAAGACCTCAAGCTGTATGGAAGGGTGGCCAGACACAAATATGTGAACCTGTGCTCCATTGGTGCTCTTGGTTTCTATCTCATGTACCGTTTCCACTATACTGGTGAGTGGGATAATCCTCCTGACTTTTTGGATAACAAGTCATGGTTTGATACGAAACTGTTAATTGCCAGTGACTCCCGGCGAGGGTCCCCACTGAATCATACCCAACGAATATCTGACAAGTCCTACGCCAAAGCGATCAAGAAAGTGTGCAAATCACTAGGTATTACTACTAGGCACTTTGTGCACATTGGCCGTGTCCTTGGTAACAAGGAATCAGAAATCATGGAAGACGATGACAACCTTAGACGGACACTTGGCAACTGGGATCCCAAACAGAACGAGAAGGCATACTCGAATAAGCTTCCCATGAAGATTATTCGACAGAAGGCCGGATTTCGTGAAGCTGACGGACTGCATTATAATCCCAGAGTTGCAGTCATACCCCCTACATCATTGACGGAGAAAGTATTCCCTTGTTTGAGTGACACTTTCCAGGCTTTTACTGGACTATCTGAGATTTCACCAGAAGACGATAAGGTCACAGCAACCAGATTTCTACATTTCATGAAGGTCCTCAGTGAGGTTGTTATTCAAGATGCCGCTGTCATCTTTGTTGAACACCCCAATCGCATCCACCATCCTCTCTTTTCCAGCGTGGAAGTGTTCCAGTCCAATGAATTCCAGTCCTATGTTGAACTTATGCGTGCTTCATTGACTCACGCAACAAGTCCATACAATGCATCTCTGGAAACTGTACTTCCTGGACTGAATGCACGGTTTGATACCCTTCAACAAGTACAGCAACAATTGCACCAAAATCAGCAGTACGCAATACAACGTATTGATGAACGCATGGATGATCTCCGTCAACTTTTTCTCTCCAGTAATCATCTCTACCAAAATATTTTCGTGGGGATGTGGAATGCTGCTGCAGGCTACGCCAATGTTAGGCTACAACAGTTACCTGTACACAATGGCGGCCCCGCAGAAGTGCATTCTCCAAGTGTTGTAACGTCACCTGATCCCCCCCAAACTACCCAATCTGTATTACCATATCCTGGCTACAACCATCCACTCCGTGGTGAGTATGTCTCGGTTATGGAAATGTTTGATGAGTGGAACGGAACCGGTAACTACTACAACATCCCAATTGCAGGTGGTATTGCAGAATTGAATAGACGATACAAGTCGCAATGGAGGAGAAGATATACAGGCGCCCAAAAGACCCTCTTTTCCCGTGTCCAACGCATTTGTCAGTCAATACTGGACCGAATTGGAAAAGGAGAAAGCAAGGACAGTATTCTTCAGCAATACAATGGTTTCTACATAAATGACGCAAAAGGTACACCTTCCCTCCTTGTTTTAGTACTCCAAGCTCGAGGTATCCTGTCTAAGCAACAGAGAAACCGAAATCCTATTGCTGTGGATGGTGGTTCACAAGAGCATTCATAATTTAGTGGATATTAGATGACCGAATCTTTGAAGTCTGCTTTGAACATTGATAGCTTTCCTCCGTTGATGTCGTTCAGAGAATTGCCGTTCACCGTATCCGTTGCCACCATCAAGGATCGAGAACTAAACCAGCATGAGTTGGTAATCTTCCTCTTCTACGACGGCGATGTGATTGTTATCGATTAACTACCGGTAGTAATTTTTGACTATCTTTCCATTTTTTCCGTAGTTGCTGATACTGCCGACTGCCGATGTTGCTGGTGTTGTTGTTGTCGTTTCAACCCCAAGCCTAACAGATTTTGTTGTCATCATGCGGAGGGGTGCCGAACCGGGCGGGCTGGCACGCTTGATATGTGATCGCGTTTGCGTCGTATCGAACGGGAGTTGTCCAAGACAATATTGCCGCGTAGGGCACGTAAAATCTGTACCGGAAAAGTTGTCCTCGAGCCAAATATCGGGGGTGATATCCCCTTATTATTTCCTGTTATTAATAATTTACAGTTTTATTACTACGTATTAATTACCGGTGTATTATAACACTTCAGTGACTACCGTAGGTACCAAAGTCGAGGTACCGGTACTACCGGTACTAGTACCTACCTAGTCTACTACGGTAGAGAGGTAGGAACATGTGGAATTAACTGTAAACTGTTTTATTAAGGATAATATGGCCAAAGGATGCAGTACGGTCTATCGACAGGGCACACGATGCGAAAAGTCATCATCCCTGAAAAGGTTTGCGAACGGATTATTCTCTTTCTGGAATTTTTGCTGTCTCTCGTTTTGTTTTGGAGTACTACTCTACTAGCTAGCTAGAGCTACCGGTACCGTACTACCTACCGGTAGCTAGCTGGTGGAGAGTACCGGTAGGAAAAGGAGCATTTATATACGGAGAACCCTTACAGCTGTGTGATGATTCAAAAGGGAGAAAGAAGAGTGAAGATACCGGCCCCACTGGAACATAATTGTAGCCATTGATTAACGGTAAGTAAAGAGGATTTTATACCCCCTTCACAAATGTGATGCAGAAGTCGAACACTTCATAGCGAAGGCTTGTTTCCCATAAAGTGAGCTGTTGCATGTTCTGTTGTTATGATGTTCCTTCCTTGTAGGCGCAAAAAGAATGTCGGAACAGCAACAAATGATAAATGAAACGCTTGAGTTAACTTTTTTTCATAAAGTGAATTCTGTCAATCATTCTCTTTAAGCGATCGAGCTACGGAAATGTGTCCACAATTGACGACAAGTTCCATCCACTTCCTCTGATTGCGTTCCAATGAGAAAAATATTAACAGTAAATCTATACTCATAAATTGCAACTTCGACGGTAAAAACGAAGAAGCGATCACCCAACAAACATAGTACAACGAATTGTTGGTACGAAGATGTTTCCAGTTAATAGTGGAACAAAATCATTCATACCTGTTGCGACAGCCAGATCCTTGCAGTTGATATCGTATCAGAACAATGAGGGTGTCGCACTTTACAACCAAGGGAAATATGCCGAAGCGGTGCTGCTTTTCAAGCAGGCTGTGTCCGCTTCCAAGACCTTTTTGAACTATCCAATTGAAGAGGTAGAAAGCCCTACTGATGTCGGGCCTCCTTCTGCGTCCTTGCAAGTTTTCCCTTCGCAAGCGGCACGCACATGCCATCTCAGATCGACCATGGACGAGAGTGTTTATACGAAAGCATTCGAGGTCGTGGTGACCTTGGCATGCGAAGACGAAGCGAGGCGGTTTGCTTGTCAAGGACACTGTTTGTTGTTCTCGAGACTTTCTACATTTTTGATCTACAACTTGGCCTTGGCACATCACGCCTTGGGCCTGTCATACAATGACGACGACTCAAGAAGAAGTCGAGACTTTCTGTTGATAGCACGTGATTTGTATAATTTGGCCTACTCAATCCCACAACAAGAGCAGGATAAAGAAATCATCGATGCAGCTTTGCTACCCTTGTTCGTCCAGGCCGTTCTGAACAACTTGGGCAGATGTTATGCCTCCCTGGACGATGCCGAAAAATCGGTGGTATGCTTCGAATTCCTTCTGAGAAGTATCATTGTCTCTCAACAAGATCTCAAAGTGGCCGGCAATATAGGGGATCGTCACGATCGCTTGTCCAAAGATCATTCCATCGCCTGCTTTTTTAACAACACGTTATTTTTGGTCCTCAAAGACCCCGGCTTTGCCCCAGCTGCATAATCGCGCATACATCAATGCTGTTTGAAAAGCAAACAGATACATCATATCATACTACCGTAGTCCGTGTACGTGGAAATTAAAAATAGAAGTATGACACTAGCAAGAATTACTCCTAGTCTGAGCGTATAAATCATCGCTTATTACTACTTAAACACACAAACTGGTGCTCTTGACAGCACTTTGGGTAAATGGCTGCACCCTCGCGAGAAACTGCGAAGAGTATGGCCCTACTACTATGACCCATCCAAGAAACGACTATTCGTCCACATGCAAACGGGTTATAGCCAGCACAGGTACATCCGTAACCGCAAACGATTCCAGCCCACGGTCCAAAGGATAATCACTACGCTGCCCCAGTCATGCTACCCGGTCGAATGTCTCGAAGGCCAATACGAGTTTTATGTTCCAAGGGGCCAGCACAATGTTCTAGAGGAACCTAGACCTCCAACCTCAGCATGCTTCGAAGAGTTCCTAGAGTCACAAGCGGAATGGAGTTGCGACATGCTAGGCACCCTAGAATCCAATTTCTCTTGCGAAGAAATCGCATCTAAGCTCCAGGAGAGCCAGCACCACCCTTCATCGGCGTGCGACGGCTCTGTAGCTAATAACCAGGGCACCTTCGGATGGTCCATGAACCTGAAGAATGGTATCACTATCATAGAGGGAAGCGGCCCCGCCTACGGATCACCAATGGACTCCTACCGTGCTGAAGCATATGGGAAATGCTCCATTCTTTCAGTTTCTGTTCCTGCTCAGAGAATACTACGACTTGACCCTAGCACCGATGCATGAATACTGCGACAACGAAGCCTTGGTAGAAAATGTTAACAACGCCCGTGAACAATCTCGCCCACAATTTCCCAACGACGCCCTTAAAGCCAGTTGGAATGTTCTGCAAGCGGTTGTACAACTTGCCAAACCTCTTCTCGCAGATAACATTCCACCACATCAGGGGCCATCAAGACACACAGGTAGCCCTAGATACATTGGGTCGGCCCGCGAAACTCAATGTCCAGGCTGACAAACTGGCTGGAAACCACCAGCGTCTTTCCTCGCACAAGAATACCCCAGCTCCAGTGATCGAAGGCACCCACTGCCACCTCATATATGATGGACAAACAGTCGCCTCCAAACACCGCAAGCACATCAGAGATCATCGCCGCACCAAGGAATTCAACACGTAAATAAAGCAGAAGACTCAAATGTCGGAAGCAGCATTTGCGGACAGTTAACACGTTCAAAGACGGCCCACACATATTCCTCGTCAAGTTTCTGCACGGATGGCTCCCCGTGGGAAAGTTAGTATCCAGATACAACCCGGTCAAGTACCCCAGTGCTTGCCCATCATGCGATGAGCCCAATGAAGATTCTAAACATTTCCTCACATGCCCCAACCCAGAGCGTCGCAAATGGCATGCGGCCCTTAAGACATCCCTTCGGCACAGATGTGAGTCAGTGGATACAGATCCAGCCCTTCTAGACCTCCTCCTGTGGGGCCTGAGCCACTGGCTCCAAGGTACACCAATTCCAACCCACAGAGTACCCGAACTGATCGCCCACCTACTCCACAGTCAGACTACCATAGGGTGGGACAACTTCCTCCTAGGCCGGTGGTCCAAGCACTGGACTACCCTCCAGCTGCAGTACCTGCAACGGAACAACATTGAAGTAGAGAACAAGAACCATGGTCTCTCGTGGTCCAGTAACATTATCCGCCTCATGTGGGACCACTGCTACAAGGAGTGGAAAACAAGAAATAAAGCTAAACATGGTAATGACGCCGAAGACAAGGCTCAGCGACGACTAGAAAAGGCTCACCGGAGCATTAGGGACCTATACGACCTCAAGCCCAAGTGTTCCCTCCAAGCCCAGCAACATCATTTCTACCCCACAGTGAAGGACCATTTTCGCAGAGATACAGACGCACGCAGCCTTGAAAACTAGCTGGTAAAATACGAGCCGATGATCATGCAAAACATCAGACACCGACGGACTAATTCAGATCGTCGCCTCCGCCAAATTGACGAAGTCTTTCAGCTGATAAGGACCACAACTCCACGCAACCCGACACCCACGATGGCATCATGACAACGTACGCCAACACTGACAACTCGTCCCATCAACACATATTTCCTCCCCAAGAGAATCACATCCCCCACTCCAACTTTGGAGACAACCACCACCACAGCGAGACCATCCTCCACATCAAACAACCCGACCACCAAAGTAACCAACCAAAAGACAAACAACCACCACAGTGTACGCAATCGTTGGCGACAAGGTGACGATATGGAGGCCGAACCTGAAAGAGAGGAGTTGACCGTCCCTACCCCAAAGGTATGCAACATTTATTATGATACCTGTGCTGCAATCGATCAGAATAATTGGCACCGTCAGGATAATCTACAGATCGAGAGGAAGATTGAGACAAAGAATTGGGCGACAAGGGTGGGGACGACTATTTTGGGAATGTGCATTGTCGATGCTTGGCTTGTCTACAAGGGAGCAACAAGAACATCGGAGACACGGTCACAATTCTACTCATGGTTAGCAGAACAGCTATCTTATGACCACGGTTCAGTGACAGAAGCGAGTCCTCCGCAGCTCTCTTTGACTCTCGAACAGGTGCTGGTCCTCGGTCCGGTATCCAAGCTCATCTCACTCCAACGAAACGCAAGCGGAAGGTGAAGGGAGTCATTGTGCAGAAGCAGTTTTATCAAGGACGGTGTGTAGTCTGTGCTAGTAAGTTTAAAGGGCAAAAAAGAAAGGGTTTCAAGAGCTCTTTCCTGTGCAGCATATGCAATGATGAGTCATCGGACTCCACGGCTGGCGAATCGAAAGTGTGGCTTTGCCACTCAAAATATGGCCGGAACTGTTTTGCTGAGCATATGGCTGCATGCCATTCCTCTTAATACTCATTAGCATCCACTCTAGTACATGTCTCCAATTTTGAAGTCTTTTTATTGCTACAGTAGTTAGCTTCTGCTGTAGCTGGGATTGGTTTGTTTTCGCCATGTATGTAGATTTTGTACTGTGAACGGTCCGTCCAACCGTCAGAAATAGCGGACCTCAGTTGAGGAATTTTCGGACCTCAGCTGAGATTTTGCCGGTAGAATAGACACTACTAGGTAGCTACAGTAGGTAGTAGCTAAGAGTAGCTACCAGTAGGTAGTGGAAATCATCAATAGATCAAAACACCACCCCTTTATTGGAAAACGGAATGATTACCTGGACCTTTACCTACTACTAGCTAGTAGTGCCGGTAGGAACTCTGAGTAAGGAGGCTACCATAGGTACTCTACCGGTAGCTAGTACCGGTAGTCATTGTTCAGGCGTTGGGTTCGCAACGAAAATTGAGAACGTCGCACGGTAGTGCATGACACGATAAGCTCCCTAACTAAAGAGAATAAAGAATGAGCTCTACCAGCGTGCTTCTGGAGAGGAAATAAAGAAATAATTATGGAAGACCGCCTGTCCTAGCTAGCTAGGTAGCTACGGTAGCTAGCTAGGGTTGTGCATTTTGCAAACCCGTAAAGAATCTGTGAGAATTCTCTAGAAGAATCTCAGCAGTTAGGCCTTTTTCTCCCCGACACCGCAACACGTGCTGCAGCGTTTATTGACTGTGAGTTCGACAGCTACTCTACTAGTAGACGTGAAGAGTAATCCCTGATGGTTTGCGAACGGATTATCCTCTCTTTCTCTCTTTTCCTGTTCATGATATTTGGGATAAAAAAGAACATTCCTACTTTGCAGTACTACCCACCTATTTGTGTAATGTTTTCAAGAGGGAGAATACGAAGAGGGAACATACCAGCCCCACGGGAATAATTTTAGCTGGTCATTTAATGCCGCCGTGGACAAAGTTCTTGGAGAAAATGTGATACAGAAGTCGAACACAACATTATTCCTATCTGAATAAGCTGTTTTCTCTTCAACAGCTTTCGATTTTCTTTTTCTTTTTTCAGCAGGGAAGAAAAAGCTTCCCATTTTTTGTTTCCCATAAATTGAGTTGTGGCTTGGTACATAAAGTTCTTGCTTGTGAAGGCGCAAAAAGAATACTGGAGCACCAACAAATGAATAATGATAAATTTACAGTTAAACGCATATACTGTCAGTTAACTTATTTATCATGAAGCGAATCAAGTATGTTTCTCTCTTGTCCACAATTGACGCCAAGTTCCATTCGTAGAGGTAATAAGAGCACTGCTATGTTATCATAAAATGCAACTTGGTGGTTAAAACGAAGAAGCGATCACCCAACAAACATAGTACAACGAACTCGTTGAAGGAACAGAGCTAGGAAGATGTTTAATAGTGGAACAAAATCGTTCATATCTGTTGCGACAGCCAGAGCCTTGCAGTTGATATCCTATCTGAATAAAGAGGGTGTCGCACTTTACAACCAAGGGAAATATGCCGAAGCTGTGTTGCTTTTCAAGCAGGCTGTGACCGCTTCCAAAACCTTTTTGAACTGTCCACTTGAAGAAGTAGAAAGCTCGACCGCTGTCGGGCTCTTTACGTCCTTGCTAGTTTTCCCTTCGCAAGCGGCACGTACCTGCAATCTCCGGCCTAACATGGATGAGAGTCTTTATACGAAAGCATTCGAGGTCGTAGTGACTTTCGCACGAAAAGGCAACTCGGGACACTTTGTTTGTAAAGAAGCTTTTTTGTTGTTTTCGAGACTCTCTACCGTTTTGATCTACAACTGGGCCTTGGCACATCACGCCTTGGGCCTGGTATACAGAGAAGACTCGCAGTCAAGCAGAAGACGAGACTGTCTCTCAACAGCACGTGATTTGTATTGTTTGGCCTACTCAATCCCACAGCAAGAGCGGAATAAAGAAATCATCGATGCAGCTTTGCTGCCCTTGTTCGTCAAGGCCATTCTTAACAACCTGGGCGGATGTTATGCCTCCATGGACGATACCGAACAATCGGTGGTGTGCTTCGAGCTCCTTCTGAGAAGTATCATTGTCTCTCAACAAGATCTCAAAGTGGCCGGCAATTTAGGGGATCGTCACGATCGCTTGTCCAAAGATCATTCCATCGCCTGCTTTTTTAACAACACGTTATTTTTGGTCCTCAAAGACCCCGGCTTTGCCCCAGCTGCGTAATCGTCCATCAGTGGTTGCATCATATCGATGCATTGACATGCTGGCTTCGGCCTTTCGATGACACGTAACCAGCATCGATGATAAGCTTCGCCACACGTCTCGTCTCATCGACAGTTTCGTAATAACATGAATTAAATATCAATTATTGATTGCTGATATTAGAACATCTATTTTAATTAACAGCTGCCATCGATTCCGCATCTGAGAAGTTGGCTCACCCGCCTGGCTCCCAAGGGGACGGGGCAAGTCATGCAACAGCTTTCCATACTCCGTTGACCACCACTGAATACCGGAAAGGCAAAAAACCTCATCAACGATGAGGACAGGTCCAAACCAGTGATTGTCAGATATGGCGTGGTCTTCCAAAAACAATGCCGGGAAGGCAGCAATTAACCACATAACTTGTGTTGGGTGTGTTGATATCTTTCACCTGTTGCAACCCAATAGGGCGGATTGTACGTGTAAAAGAAGCCTTCCATGTCAAGCACCAGTAGATTTTCCAAATAAATAGTACCGTCCCTCTGCACTTAACACTCGGCTATGTTGATGATGCCATTTCTTCCCAACAAATGTCAGTGCCCATCACAACTCTATCAGGTCTTATGCACAAGCATTCTTCCTCCTCTCCCTTAGCCCCCTTCCGACTAAATAAGAGAAACACGATCTTTCTGGTCGGCCAGCGGTTCTGCATGATGCTATGAGCAAGATAGCAGTAGTTTGTACAACCGCTGGGACAATCTCTTCCGTTGCACTGATAGATCGTCTGTGGTTTTTTAGTTCTCCAGGCTCTGACAAACCTGGGTTAAGCCCCCCTACCACGACAAGGTGATCCACTCAGGGGGGTGGTCCAAGTATGAAGGATCAAACCACGCTTCTATGTTATATTACGGAAGTAATATATGGGATATATCCGACTATATCCTAAGCCTCCAGGAGAAGTGAAAGTCAGCGAAGCTGCCAATACTTCTCCCCTCTATGTGAGAATGGGAAACTCGTGAATGTGTTCCTCGGATCTACGTAGCACCTTCGATGTAAAAAGGACAACGAGAAGATGCTAGTTCTGACTCGGGAAGCAATTGTTATGGAACGAGAAAGATCAGATCTATATTGAGAAGCCTCAGTTCCCAAGTGAGAAAGAGAAGTTCTTATCTAAGCTCTTTACGTTTACTTGTCGAGATTGACTGTGAGTTCATTATAAATCGAGATGAAACAGTAGTTTCCTGATCTCATAGTTTTCCTTTCCCAAACGATACCAAGGGCCCTGGTCTTGTGATCGTAAAGCAACTGTCTCCAGATCATCTCAGCAGGATGAAGTTCTCTAATCAAGCTCTCGAACGCCTTAACGCGACGGTATCGATGAAGATACTCGCGGGACCAACTCGATTCAATGATATTGACTCGATTCAATGATATTGAATCGACGTACCCCACATCGAAAGAGGGGAAGAAGCACGTTCTTCCGACAGACGTAGTTGAGAAATCGTTGGTTTTGATGTACAACAGAGTGTTTCTTTCATATGAAAAGAGAGAAAGAGAGAGAGAATGCGGCATCACTACTCTTCGTGTGGTTCCTGGGTTAGGGTTGCGCTATACACTACTTCCGTGCTGGCCCTTGCCGATGCTTCCTGTCCGTTGTTTCTTTCGTTTGCTCTCTTGGATCATTTGAAGTTTGTGGAAACGTTTCTTCTTGTCATATTTTGGGGTCGTGTCAATGTTGGATCGGCGAGGTGCCGAGGATGATTTTTTCTTCGTGCCTGACTTTTTGAGCTGTAACATCCAATCTTCCACCTTGCATCCACTTTGCTTCATGACATTAGCAATGGTACGAAGATTGTCAAAATCCGCTTCAGTGAACAAAGTAATGGCCTTGCCCTTGCGACCAGCGCGACCACAACGACCGATACGATGGACGTACGTGATTCCAGATGTCGGAAGGTCGTAGTTGATGACCATGTTCACAGCTCGAAAATCCACCCCTCTGGCAACCAAGTCGGTACAGATCAAGACCCAAGTCTCTCCCTTGCGAAATCTCGCGACGGCATTGTCCCGTGCCGTGCGGGAACGTCCTGCATGGATAACATCCACATGGAGCCCATCATACAGCAACTCTCCAAAGAGGGCCTGTGCCCGTTCCTGACTTTGCACAAAGACGATCACTGGAGGTTTCAGCTGTCCCCGATGCTTCAATTGTCGCATGGCCAACAGCTTTCCTTCCTCACGACCCACAAACATGAGTTCCTGTTCGATATCTGTGTTGGCACCGCCTGCCGAACCTGGGGAAGCAATGGTCACATCTACAGGATTTCTTAAAATACTGTGAGACAGCGATTTGACCGTTTGAGTGACGGTAGCAGAAAAGAGAGCCCGTACAGCCGATGTCGGCACTGCACTTAAGATACTGTCCATTTGGGCGAGAAAGGTTTGTGTTTGACTCGAACCCGATGATTGGGGTTGGACATCGTCGTCGTCTTCTTCGCCGCTATCCTCACTGCTGCTGCTACTACCATCGGAGGAAGGATTGCTACTTTGTCTCTTTTCCTCCTTTATGTTCTTCTGCTTCTTCTTTTGTTTGATATCGCGTTGTTGTTTTCCATCGGCTGCATCCAGCAATCGATCGGCTTCGTCCAACACAACGATTCGTACAGCGTCGAGACGCAATCCCTTGTGAAGTGCATCTACCAAACGCAACGGCGTAGTAACGAGGACGTCCAAACCCGACTTTCCACCCGCAATGCCTGCAATGACATGGGACGCGTTGGCCTTCATCAACAACAGCGAAGAAATGCCGCCCGGCTTGCCCATTCCCAAACGATCCACCTCGCGATGCAGTTGGGCTGCCAATTCGCGAGACGGTGCCAACAACAGGGATCGTATCTCGCCGTGACGATTGGTCGATGATTGCGATTTCGACGGATCAAGCGATTCACTGTCCACCTGCTGTTTTTGACGTTTCTTTTTCTGTTTTTTGGACGATGATGCCGGCGTATTGTTGTTTGGAGTGGTATTGTAATACAAATTGCTGGCGGCATGACTGAGCAATAAAGCGGGGAGGATAAAGGCACCTGACTTGCCACTTCCAGTTGGAGCGCAAGCCAATAAGTCACGACGTTCCAAAAGTGTCGGAATGGATTGCATTTGAATAGGTGTTGGTTCCTTCCACCGACCTTTCTCAATGTTGTGAAGAACAGCATGCTTTATAGCTTGAAAGGATGACAAGGCATCGGCGTTGGTGTCGTTACTTTTCTCGTTTCCACTATTCCTGTTCCACCAAGAAGGTATTGTAATTTCGTCAAAGGACGCGATGGCATTGGGTAAGTGCGGATCATGCTTGTCGGCCACTTTGATGCGCATGGACCGTCGAAAGGCTGCCATTTGTTCCATTTGAATTTGTTGTTGCTTGTTCTGGCTGATATCACGTTTTCCCGTCCGATCTCGAGAAGCCATAGAAGAGGCGGCAACGGCGTTGTAATCCTCCACACTACTGTCGCTGTCATCCTCTTGGGGATGGTGACGTACAATTTCCTGCTGACGCTGGTGGCCTCTTTTCTTTGACTGTTGCTTGTTCAACTTGGCAGACGATGACAGCATGGTGAAGAGGTCCTCCATGATGATGTGAATAGTATTATATAGAGAGAGCTTTGACGAATGATGATTGGATGAAGCGTTCGGCGATGGGATTTATAGATTTGTGTAGTTGACTGTGATGGAGATTTGCTAAACGTGTAAGCGGTAGCAACCAAGAATACAAAACAAACACGAGGTAGACCACAATACGTCGTAATAATCCACTTCCATAGAGACTACGCAGAATAAAAACAATGCCTCCGACAACCGAATCTCTCTGGTGTGATGGGTGATGGGTGTGATCCACTCTGACTGTGAACTGTGAAAAAACTTCAAACATCGAATGGTCCTGCGCTTCCGGGAACGGAAAACAGAAAACAGACGAAATACTGGAGTAATATAGTACTATTATACTGCCATAACGTAAGTACGTACTCCGGAGCGGGAGCTCCATTGCCGTAGCTACCGGTAGTGATCAAGAAAATTTGCCGCACCTTCTTCCCCTCCCGGGCCATCTGACAAGAAACTTAAACTTGAAAACATCGTGGTTAAGTAACCCATTGCGAAGAAATGTCTGTTACAAATCCAATTTATATCTTCAGTCCACGGGGCATTGTGCCTCCGATTCTTCCTCCTGCTGTCTGCCTGTTCAATTTAGTGCACCAACAGAACGACTCCGACGAAGAAGTTTCTTACAGCACCCACTCGTTTCTTGGGGGGCTGGCTAGCTAGGTAGCTAGCTACCGTAGTAGTACTACCTAGAGAAATGCAGCGACTCCTCCTTTGCTCTTTCCTGAATCATTTCGAAGATCATTTCGAACCCCTCCAGGAGCTGCAGCTTCTGCTGCTGAAAATCACAAATACTACAAGTACTAACTGTAACTGCAAAGGGGTACGGTGCGTAGTACTAGCAGTCAGAAAGTCTTTCTGCTACCTAACGATAGTACTACAGTACAAGGGTACATATACCGTACAAGGTACGGTAGAGACTACGGTACCCCCGTATCGTCACTGTACTGGATACCGTGCGGAACAGACGGTAGGTAACTACCGCTACGTACCCCGTATGATATACGTAGTACGGTATGTTTTATAAGTGAAGTGCGGTACGTTAGATTCATTCATTGATCGGTTGACGCAACGAACCGGTTCTAGTAGGAAAAAAGACAAATTCATCCGAAACACACGCAAGAGCATTCGTGGAAAACTGGTTTACCCGCGGTGGAAGGAATTAAAAAATGGTTATCGGAGCGTTACAAGTGATACACAAGACAACACTTGAAATGATACATTTTCTCTCAAAAGTTCAAAAGTAAGAATGACATTTAAGCCAAGTCGGACATATTTCGAGCACGCCAGTATCAATCGCCGATCAACCTCCTGCTACGACAACAGTAACGCTGAAGAGTAAACTGTCACTGACTGTGAACTCGGAAATCGATCATCGAGTCAAAAACAACCAACCGAAATCTTTTTCTCACAATTTCTGACAACGAACAACCTTCACTTTTCGTTCTGTCACCGTTCACAGCAACAAGTCTCACATTGTCGCCGTTGTTGCTCTTTGGTTCACCATTTCAAAAAAAATCACCATGTCAGAAGACCATGCCCATGGGGTCAATACCCCCCTTGATTGGATCCGAATTGCGATCTCCCTCTTTCTTCTTATCTTTTCCATTGTCATTGTTATGGCTTTGATTGCAACTGGTAACACCAAGATTGCCTCCGATGTCCACCCAGCTGCAGCAGCTGTCATCTTGTGGGTTTGTATCATCTGGATGTCCATGGTGGAAGGTGGACAATGCTCCATGGTTGGTCTTCCTCCCATCAACCCAGCTCTCTACAAGGAATCACACCCCAAGACATGGCAAATCTGCCAATGGGGACACAAGGGAGACAACCTTGACCGATACTTGATGGGACGTCAATTCATGGTTATCTTCATCAACTTCACCATCTCTTTGGCTGGTGCCCCCCTTGCTGGTGCTGAGGTCCTTGGACTTCCTCAATGGATCATTTCTATCTTTTTGGAATCTGGTATTGCCATGGTGTTGACCAACGTCATTATTGGACAGTTGACTTCTCAAGTCAATGCTTCTCATTGCATGCTTGACTACATCAACAACCACTTCATGACCTTCACTTACTGGGTTGCTGCCTTGATTGAAGTCACTGGTGTCATGCACACTTCCTACTTGATCCGCTACATGTGCTACTGGGGTGCTGGCAAGCCTGTTGAATCCAACGAACCTCCTCGAGATGGAATCCAAAACTTGTGGTTCTGGGGACGTGTCGTCTGGTCTCTTGGTATCCTTGGATTTGCCTTGGCTGTTACTTTGTCAGCCCTCTTTGATGGAAAGACTGCCCTATGGCCTGGTGTTCCAGAGGTTGTTGGCCTTATCTTGTTCTTTGTCCTCATGTGCGTGGTTGGTTTGTTGGAAGGTATGCAAATTGCTTTCTTTGCTGTGGCCAAGCTACCCAAGTCCGAACGTGGAGATGCACCAATTGCTCTTCGAACTTGCGAGTGCCTCTTCAAGAATGGTGGTAGAAACTTGCCTGGATTCATGTGTGGCCGTCAAATGACTGTCACCCTTTGCTTCTTCATCATTGCCCGTGTGACTACCATCCAAGTTGGTGAGGGAGAAGAGAATATCTTCGGAGTTAGCAACACCTTCCAAAACTTCTTCAATACTGGTTTCTTGGGAGCTATTATCACAACCATTTTGGGATCCATCTCTTGGCAATTGGTTGCGTCCTCTTTCCCTATTGCTTTCTTGAGCAATCCTATTGTTTATGTCTTTTTGCAATTGGCTTTGGCCTTGGAAGCCACTGGTATCTGTGCTGCTGCCTGGTTCTTGGCCTTGATCCAGAAGAAGGTCATGGGTTTC
This sequence comes from Nitzschia inconspicua, assembly GCA_019154785.2. NCBI lineage: Eukaryota > Bacillariophyta > Bacillariophyceae > Bacillariales > Bacillariaceae > Nitzschia > Nitzschia inconspicua. Next base: position 476,967 of record JAGRRH010000023.1, read on the forward strand.
CAATATGATGAGGTATATGTCGGAACACCTGAGGAGCGTGCTGCCAAGAATCTTGCTGATGATCCTGACGCACTCAACCGCTTGGACATGGGAACCAACCTTGAATTCCATGCCCCTGGTGCCAAGGTGGATCAAAAGTACATCGATTTGGTTGCATCCAACTTCTCCACCCAACGAAAGAACATCCTCAATAACATCTCTGATTTGAGAAACGAAATCAAGATTGCGGAAACCGAGGACCAGAAGGCTGTCTTCCAAGAGGCGCTCAAGTTGGAGATCTATGCATTGAAAAAGTTGAACTCAGATGAAACCACCTCCATGCGTGATTTGAACAAGATGAAGGATGACCTTGAGCTTGTGGAAGAAGGAAAGCCCTCTCAGTAAAAATCGATTTTGTTTCTGACTTTGACGAAACTACTCGTGACCCTTCATCATGGACACGGTTTTGTCCCCTTATGTGTCATCTATCTGAAACAGTTGTTAGTATCTTCTACAACAAAATAATAATATTCTCTTAACAAGTAGCAGATCAATTTTACAATCAATTCTTTCTCCACAATTGATAGCATCTCTTACAAGAAAATACTAGTACTACTGAGTACCAAGCAATAATTGCAGCTCCTTTTTTGAATACTTCTGAAAGGACCTACCCTAACCCTACTTTTTTAGGGTGGTACATTCTCCTTGTTGTTGAGGTTCCTTGTAGTAGAAATCAAACAACTCTTCCGCGGGCACACCAAGATGATTATACCGATGAATGCAAATAGCGTTCACCAAACTTGTGTGTGCCACACCATACTTTTGCCATCGCCGTGGAGAACATTTAGCTTGGCCCTTCAGCAAGACCAGTCCTTCTGTAGGTGTGTTGGTTTCGTCCCGTAGTACCATACTACGAACGCGCAACCAGTCCATGACTTCGTAATCCTCCATCAGAGGCTGTTCTGGATATCTCCCGATATACTCCAGAGTGGACTTGGTAAAACTCAAGACACTGTCTCCGTATGGAAGGCCGCAGTGACATCGAAGAACTCCTTGCCATTGCGCGCACAACAGTCCCGGTGTTTCCCAACACACCGCGGCATCCATATCAATGCCCATGGTAAACGCACATGCCTGTGGAAAGATTTTAAGGCCATCGTTCTTATTGTTGTTTTGGGATGGAAATAGCGCTTCTTGAATTTGGACATCCCAACCATCTGGAACCAATGTGTCGGCATGCAAAAAGGTGAGAATCGGTGCTTGGGCATGCTCTATTCCAGCATTGAGTGTTCTCCCACGTCCTCCATTTGTACTGCATGTTGATGTCGAAGGCAGAATAATCACTTCCAAACCACCCCAAGTTGTTGAATCAAGTGCGTGATTTGTTATTGTTGTTGACTTTTTGGGACACGACATTGACAATTGGTTCTTCAATGATTCGCACAGCCCATGTCCGTCGTCGTTTGTCGTTTCAGCGCTATCGGCATGCACGATGATGATTTGTATGCCTTGTGGAGATCCGTGACAGTTTGAAAGTGCACATAACAGTGTTTTTCGGATTGTTTCTATGCGTTCCTTGTATATTGGCACGATGACCGCTATCTGAAAGGGGTCATTAGAACGGTTGGGATGTCGAATGTGAGGAGGAAATTCCAAGAATCGAGGCCACAACCGCTTTAAAATTGGTATAACTTCAGAGAATGGTAATGCACCATCATTTGGGATGCCGTCGCTGGCACTTGTCTCGCAAGACACAGAAATAGCTTTGTTGCAGTCATTCGTTGCCAGGCTCCGCATGATGTATGACATCTCCCTTCTCATTGGAAGACTTGACTGAACCAGAGTTATCCATTCCGTGTCACTCCAAGCCAGAAGCTCTTTCGATGAGAGGGTAATTGTTCCACGAGATTCCGTGGGAAAATTTCTTTTGGTTCGGACCGCTTCTTCCAGTGCCCTTATCAATCGATGCCACCGTTCTATTAACGGAACATTCAACTCAGCTCGAGTATGTGCTATTGTACATATCGGTATGGGATGACACCACCACTGTTCGGGATGACGACGTAACACTGCCATCCGTCGATTCAACTTGATATAGTCCACAATGTATCGAATCGTAAAGACGGCCACGGTCGTCCAAGCAAGTCCCCGTTCGACGACAGGTGTTTGGTTTTCGCCGACATGCTTGGTCCACCGCAACAGCCGCGTTAGGATTGAATCTGTTGATGGAAGTAATTTCTTTATTTTTGTAAGAAACGAAGAGGAATTTATAACCATTTCTCTGGTGGGGACGGCCGCAATACCAGGCCTATATGCTCAATTGACGACTTTTGCTTGTAAAAGTTCGATCCTCCGCCCAAAATCACAGTTAGCTGCAGGGATGTTGTCACAAGGGCTCGCTCGTGTGATAGGTCGTCTCTTGTCCCGGCCATTCACAATGATATTTTTGACCGAACTGTCAATGAAGTCGTAGAAGTATTGCACTACCCCGTACTACGTACTACATACGGAGTAGTACGGTAGGTACCCTGGTACGGTATTTGTTACCGGTATGATACTCTCTCCAAATTGCTGTCGTGAACGTCTCACAGATCCAATCTTTTTCGCGAATGGTTGTGATTCGCGGAAGCCTCCACGTGGAATTTCCCGTCAAACGAAATTAATGACAGTTACTAACTGTAAGTAGTCCGGCGCTATCTCGCAAGGAACCAAACATGCCTCTACTACCTATCATAGTAGCTAGCTAGAAGTAGAGATTTGTACCGTCGAATTGGATCATCTCGCTCTAACTTCATAATACTGTACGTCGGATGTGAAAGCAAGGGAAATACAAATACTTTTGAGGCCTTGGGGAACTACAAAAGAGTTGTGTACAGATATTGAAGCAGAGTATTGGGAGGCTGCGGTGTATGGTGCTGCTCTCACGGTATCGATGAATTGCCTCATACCTACCCCTCGAAAGATCGTGCTTCTTTTTTTTTCAGTTGTAAGGTGAGCCCATGATTGAGACAATGGAAAATGTGAATTTGCATGCTTCCTGGTAGCGTGATGATGTTCATTGACATTTCTTTGGCGGAAAGGGCAAATCATAACCACAATAGAGTAGCAAATACAGGATGGCGAAAGTAGCATCACTTCATTCAATATGCTGCCTTCTACGCTCACCATTTGCACTCTCGGGTTACAAAAGGGTAGCGTATATCTTACGTAGGGGTTTTTGATGCTGTTTCAGCATTGCACTTGAAAGGTCATTCGCTGGTTGGGATTTCTCCCCTCCACTGCAAGTTTCACCCTTTTCTCCTTTTGTTCGAAAGAATGGTAGTTTATGCAAACCAGCGGTACTGGAACGGTTGTCATTATCGCAAATGTTCCTTTGACATTGGTACGGAAGGTGCCGCCAACGGTACTGTCGTAGAGACGTTGGATTTGTCGCGTCCTTTGTCCAAGTAACGACTTGGAATATCGTTGTCTTTTCACAAATCACATCACCAGTACTGATGTTCGTGTACCATGCATTCCGGACGGATCCAAGGAGACCAAAAAATTACTGTCAAGAAGCTGCAAACTGCAGGAAGATGGACGTTTCTTCGATATTTCTGCTGATTTTTTTTATCCTTTGGACGGATTGCGTTTCCGAAGCGTTGTTTCTGATCCAAGTGGCAGTATTGTATCAGTTGCATGACTTGCTTGAGACGAATTTGTAGATGCATCATTGTATGGCTTTGATTGCTGACGATGTTGTGCTTGTTGTCGTTGTTCCACAAATTCCTCCAACATAGATACTTGACTTCGAACGTCCTGTTGCAATTGTCGCATGTGTTGGACTTCGACCTGGAGTTCTTGATACGATGCTTGGCGATTGCGTTTGACAGTCACGTGTTGCTCTTGGATATCGTTGGAAGAATGCATAAAGAGATCGGATTCCCCACTTCGTTTGGAAGATCGATCGGTCGTTTTTCTTCTGGATATCGAATCGCTGCTTATCCCGTGATCTCGTTTCCATCGACGTCTCTCGAGCATGGTCTGTTGCAGGTTTTCGCATTGTTTGAGAGTAACTATGATTAGAACTATCAGTACTGCCACCAATAAAAAGAACAGGAACACAATCTCGTCTTCTGAGAGATTTTCAATGGCATGTTCCCTCGTACGAACCGAGAGTTGTTGGCGTTGGTTCGAAAAGGATGCTGATTTCTTCGATTTCATGATATTATTAGACATGGTTCTTGTTATTATCAGCTCCAAACTCTATCAGTCATTCCATGGAATGAGAAAAAAAAGAAATCGTCGGGAATTCAAACAGAAATGATCCCCTTGGAAATGTCGGAACGAAATGGGCAGGCGGACATCAACAAAATCACAACAACAAAAATGATGGAAGTTGTTTTTTTTTCACACTCTTCCTACCCAAAGTTTTCTTCCAAACGGTCTTCTTTCACACCGACAGAGTTTCCTTCAATGATCGGTCAAACGACAGATCAATAATTTCGAACTTGGTCGGAGGGGAGCAACTTTTGTTGGCCGTTCCTCCATCATATTGTGCAAGAAATTGTCGGATTGATGCCTGTTGACTGTACGAAAGTTGTGAATGTTCAATTTGGATGTATGTTGATGCATCCGGAACGTACTGTCGTAGTCCTATCATCAAGGCATGTCGGTAGTCGGTAGTACTAATACCTACCGGTAGGTAGGTACCATAGTCCATTCACGGTCAATACACAGTTTACAGTTATTTTATACCTCTAAAATAACAGTAAATAAGAGTACTCCTTTCTCATCATACTACTACCAGGGGAATGCAGGAAATACACTTACCACTACCGGTAGAGTAAAGTGTGAAAATCACAGTCAATATTCAAGTTTCATGTCTACTACTTTTAATGTCACGCATTTTTGCTTACTTAAAAGAACCAATTAAGTTGAAGGTCTGAAATTGTGGATTTCCATTTTCAATCTTACGTTTGTAATCTGTTCCATATCCAGAAAAAGAAGTCGTTCTATTGTTTGTTCCAGCTACAGACTTCCTATATTTACCATACTTTTTATTTCAATAGACGAAGCAAGAGAAGCACCACCAGAATGGACATTTACACCACTCTTGTTAGATTGAAAAATGATTTTCATGCAGGATGTCTCATTACAATTTGAAGAACACGAGCAGCAACTTCCTTTCCGCAACTCTTATGACTATTGGACAGGACAGAAGAGAAGCTAGGTTAGCCATAGTCGTTGAGAATAGGTATTTCTTGCGAACTGACGTCTCAGGCAGTCGTGGTAGATGTTTTTCTTTCTTCAATTTTGTCGTCTACACGAAGCATGCAAAGGAAAATAACAGCGTGTGATTTCTCTTTTTTCATGGCGCTTCAACTGGCTGCTCGAAGCATTCTTGCAAGAATTTAAATAATGGCGAGTATGTTTTGTGAGACAATTATGGGGGCAAACTCTACAACAATACAAGAGCTAGAGCACCTGCCTTTTAGTCTTGCCATGAAGAGAAAAGGCCATTGCCATCGCTAAAATGTACGTAGTATTTACTGTTAATTTGAAGAATGTATGTATGATGATGACAGTTGATACAAAACAGCGATTGGATCGAATGTCATTAGACTGCTACGATAGACACGAAAATTGCTTCCGAGTTTAGGTTGCTGCAAGATTCGTTGAATATTGCTTGGACTAGCTATTACGTCATACCACGAATTATTTACTTAGAAGACTGTCTTACTTCCATATAACATTGAATATTTTTTCCACACAACATTTCGCATCAAATTTGATGTGACGTTCATATAGAATTTCATATAACATTTTCTGTTGTTTTTTGTGTGGATTTAGCACGGCATATCGCGGTAAAAAAACATAAATTGTCATATCATATTTGATATGAAATGTTGTATGAAAATATTCTAAAAAATTCTAAAATACTTCTAATTATGTTATGTGCCATTCTATATGATATTCAATTTGTTTCTTTTCCCTTCCTCACGACTGAATGAGCTTCTTGTCAGCGAGCAAAGCTGTCAGTGCAAAAATCTAAGTAAATGAAAACGCTAACAAAAAAATGATATCTATCCCCACTGACAATTAATTTTTGTTTGGCGAGATTGTTAACACAATGGCCTTGCTTGTTGCTCTTTGGAAAAATACGTAGTGCTTTACTAGCTAGTACATGATTCGTGCATGATTCCAAACTTTCCGAGCCTCTATCTTTCATTTACTCGGAGTACAGTCGTAGTCTACCTAGTAGACTAGACTACCCTCCGTAGCTACTAGTTGTGCTCTACCTACAGTCGTCGTGCTCGAAAAGTAAGTAGGCAGTACTATAATACGGAGAAGGATGGCTGACTAGGAGTACCATGAAAACGCCAACAAAAAAATGAAATCTATCCCTACTGACAATTAATTTTGTTTGGCGAGATTGTCAATGTTTACGTCCATCAATATGATGGCCTTGCTTGTTGCTCTTTGGTAAAATACGTAGTGCTTTACTACTAGTAGTACATGATTCCAAACGTTCCGAGGGTTTTTTAGCCTCCATGTTTCATTTACTCGGAGTACAGTCGTAGTCTACCTACTAGACTACCCTCCTTTGATGGTTATTCACACTCCCTATCAAGTTAATAAACGACAGCATGCTTGTGATTGGAGCTTGGCATGAGACCGTCAACAAAAGGCTAACTGTAAGAACACTGCAGACACAATAATATTGATCATCATTTCCATCATTGTTATAGAACAGATTAATGACACCACTTCATGATCCTTTTGCTTTTTGTTCCTAAACTATCAGATTATATAGGACAATGATTCAAACTAAAACTATATTTGACAGGACACTCAAATAAGATAACTTTCACAATTTATGTGTATTTCCTGCATTCCCCAGCTACTAGACTACCGGTAGTCGTAGTAGTAATCAATGATGGCATCCACAACATGGAACATCTATTATGCAATCGAAGAAATAATATCAAGTCGCCAACACTTACCAACTCTCTACAACGAACAATACAATAACAGCAACAGCAGCAGCAGCAGCAGCAGCAGCAGTAGTAATATTAATGCAGTATGGGGGAACGTAAAGTCCTTAACAAGTACATCCCCGCGGATTTTGATCCGTCGTTGGTTCCTCGTGGGAAAAAGTTATCTCAAAAAGATGGTACCGTTCCGGTCCGGATGATGCTTCCCTTCACCATCCAATGTGCCAGTTGTAACACGTTCCTGTATCGAGGTCGTAAATTCAACTCCAAAAAGGAGAATATGGACGGCCCCCGTGGACGGTACCTGGGAATACAACGCTATCGGTTCTATTTCAAATGCAATCATTGCAGTCGGACGTTGACGATATTGACGGATCCGGAACATACCGATTACGAGATGGAATCGGGTGGGACACGGAATTATGATGTCCATAAGGATAAGAAGACAACCGAAGACGAGTTTGCCGCCGAAAAGGAACAGGAGGAAAAGGACGATCCGATGCGAGCCTTGGAAAATAGGGTGTTGGACTCGCAACGGGAAATGGCCGATTGGGACAATTTGGAAGAAATCCAAGCCATGAACAAGAAACATATCCAATTGTTGAACAATGAACAAATATTCGCTGTTTTGGATGCTCGAAAACGAACCAATACCAACTTGGATACGGCCATTGAAGTGGATGAATTAGAACTCAACGAACATGGATTGACAGAAGAGGAGGAGGCAATGGTCCAAGCGGCCAAATTTGGAATCAACAACAAAAACAACAACAACAACAAGAAGTCCAGTGAACCGTTGAGGTTAAGTGAATCGGACGAAGAACGAGAAGAGACACGTCGGAAAAAGGCAGCAGAGGAGTTCAAACAACGGTTGTTGGAACAACAAGCCAAACAAAACAAATCATCTTTGCCCAGTGTCAAGATCAAACGTAAAAAGATCAAGAAGGAAGCATGCGACGGAAAAGGTGTACCTCATGCCAACAAGAAACAAAAGACGAAACCTCAAGATCCACAAACAGAATCGAAGGAAACAACCACATCCAAACCTAGTAGTACCGAGCCAGAAAACACTTTGGGATCTTTGCTGGCAAGTTATGGATCAGACTCGGACTGAAACAGAAAACAAAAGGTTACGCATGTATATTGGAAAACACTCTTATTCAACCGGATACGATGCCATATATTTTTTGGTTTGCTTTTCTTCTTCTTCTCCATTAAAATTCAAATGGTAATGCCAGTTTTTTTCATTTTTTCTTTCCGTACCTTTTTCAACAGTGGACGGACCATGTTCTTGTTGGAGTCTTTCAATGTAGTACTGTGGTTTCTTTACTACAGAGGAGGAATCACTAACTGTAAGCTGTAAGTAATACGTAGTACTTTATTTACTGTTGACACTCCGGAGCACATCGTAGATTTGTAAAAATGAAATGGAAGAATAACGTACCACGTACAGACTCCTACATCATCGATCGATCTTCGACCGAACCATCATCGAGATTTTTTACTTGTTGCTGATTCATCGATCCGAGATTGGTTTTCCTTCTGTCCATAATGGATGTATTATAATGCTCCTTCTCTCTAGCTAGGTTGGTCTTTCTTCCAGAGAAACAAAGTTTGTTCTTGCCTTCGAAAGTACGGTGAACGATATTGGGTGAGCAGTCGACCGAAATTAGAGACGATGCTAAAGCTACCGTAGTCTTGCATTGTGGCTGTTGTTGTTGTGACGGTCGTTTTTGTTTGGGTGAACCAACGATTCGTCGATCGACGGATCTCCGTCTCTCTTTTTTTGGGGAGTCCATGTGGATCGTTGCTTCCATGACACGGTTTTGTTCCTATCCCCACAGAGGAGTGGCCAAATCAAGGTAGAGAATGGAGCCATTTTGGAAGTCGATGGGATTTTGGCCGTCGTCGTGTCGCCTTTGTCCTATGTGTCATGATTGCAGCTTGGGGAGGTGAACAATTGTTGATTCGTTGTTGATGTTGATAGACCTACAAAGCACCTCCGTTGTGGTTTTGAAATCGAACCTAATTTCTTGTATGAAATACCTGTACAACTCACGCATTGGCCCATTCCTTTCGCTTTTTTAACGATCACTTTTCTTTCTTGCATGTCTTATTATTCTGTTTCCAACATCAGTGGAGACTTTCAGAAAGTACAACTTCAATTGCATACCCATCATCTTCCTTTCCCCCAATTGAATCGACAATCAATCTACGAATCCCTCGTCGACAGTTATATCATCAGCTAAAAAAAGGATATTCATCATTTCCAAAACAAGATATGGGAGCCAATCAGTCTCATCAAATCCCCCCTCCAACCGATAGAGTCCATGGAAGAGACGATAACATGGCATCATCGTCATCATCAAATGATAATGATCCAGATCAACAACCGATTTTTCCCAATCCAACGGGACATGAATACGATGCCATTGATAAATTGCAGGCCGAGTTGCCTGCCATCATCGATGAAGAATCACAACAACAAGTCGATGACTACAAAGAAGCCTGCAATGGTGGCAAGGGACCGGTGAGTTGTACATGTGCTTGACTGGTAGGAATGCAATCGAAGTGAATAGCTCATCACGTTTCCCTGCATGGTGGATCCATCCATCCCTTCTCACAGATGGTCGCATGTTTCGCCACTGGAGAATTTTTGAGCATGTTCGAACGGAAACATATCGAGGCCTTTCAACTGTACGAAAACACGTGTTTTCGGCCCCTCCATGATAAATCGCCCAACGGAAAGGAAGTGGACGGGACGAAGGCATACCCACCGGCATGTTTCAATTTGGCAAAAATGCTCATGACGGGAAAGGGACAAGTACCGGTCGACCGGAAACGTGCCTACGACGTGTTTGATCGGGCATGTCGTGCCGGACATGGCGGAGCCTGTCACATACAAGCCAAGATGCTGTTAAGTCCACCGGGTGCGCTGGGAAAGGGTATCCCCTACGACCCGTACAAGGCGATGGATCTCTATCAACAGGTATGTGATTTGGGAGATTCCGTGTCATGCTTTACCCTGGCGACCATGTTACTGCGAGGAGATAAGATCAACAAACAAGCGCGGAATGCAACCCCGAAAGAGTTGAAGGGAGAAGAACCCATATTGCAACGTACCAACGAAGAAGACCGATCGTCGCACAAATCGGGGAACAAACACGACGACGAGTATTACATCCCTCGTGATCCGAAACGGGCAGAAGAATTGTTAAAAGCTGCGTGTCGTACGGGAGCCCATGCACCCAGTTGCTTCAACTTGGCTGTCATGTATGAGAATGGAGATGATGGAGTACCAGCCGATAAAGACAAGGCTGAGGAATACAAACGGAAAACCGAAAAGGCTGTACAAACATTAGGTGGACTGTAAATCATGAAAGCACTCGTTTTCTGATTATATAGGACGTATTTTAGATGTTTTAGATGCCTGGGTCTATTTTAGTAGTAGTCTTTTCAAGTTCTTCTGATAATGATTATAGATTCGAATCTTCCCAACAATTGTACGCTGATTTCTGTATGTACGTCGTACGCCAGCAAGAAAGATCCAACCACGAAATTGACTGTGAGACAACTGATTCCATCACAAAATTGAAAATGATCGAGAGAAACGGTAGCGTCTACTGAACCGTCCCACCAGCCAGACTTTTCTGTAACCCTAAACCCACAACACTGCTTGAACGGAGATAGAATCTCACAGTTAAGCTTGTCCATCAGACAGAGATATAGACACAGAGAGTCCGTTCGTTGTGTCTTGGGGGTCGTTGGAATTTACTGTTACAAGATAATTCACAGTCAATCCCTCTCTACTCCTACGACATCCTACTACTTTTCGCCAATGAGAGAAAGCGTCGTTCGGTTATGACATTGCCCCATGGAGGTATTATCGATGGATGGTTGGAGTTGGCTTACGTCACGCCATCGCTGTGGAAAGAACTACGCGAGGAGGTGGATCACTGCTACGACAACAGCAATATATTTACGTTCCATTTATGCAGGGAAGATGATGTTGACAATTCACTGTTGTCCTCTTTGGTGATTCAAATCACAACATCCAATCTTAATCGAGAGGATCAATGCTCTGATGATAAAGTGGTGATGGTACATCCCGTTTTGTGCAACCTTTTGTACCTGGCCAATTCCACAGAACTTCATTCGTCAGTGAAGAATCCTGAAACACATCTCAATATTGCACCCCTCCCTCTCGTGGAATTTCAACCCATAATTTCCGCGATGGCTAAAAAGTACGTCTCGACGGATCTACCCCCATGGAAACTGAAGCCACTACAAGTTGAAGACCTCCGCGGAGGAGACAACTGCCAAATACACCTCTCCATTATCTATGCAGAGGGATACAACGACAACGATAGTCCAGGCGCAAAGTCAAAAATTTCCATGGACGAGCAATCTTTTCTCACATTCATAGCAGGTCGGATCATCAAGGAAGGTAGCATCATTTTCTTTCACACTGTTCCGTATGGATATATCCTAGCCAAGGTCCTGAAAATAACAAGTCCTCAACTCAACTCATCAATCCTTGAAACCAGACAAGACCTTGCCTATCGAATAACTGGTAGCGGCAAGTATCAGCTGTTTATCGAACCGCCTCCTTCGATCGATCTGGACTCGGTGCTCTCTCCAGAGGACGGTTCGTTGGACAACGATGACAGTGTTCCTGGGTATGAAGAATTTCGGGATGGTATTTTTGATCTGCTTCAAATCCATCCTTCGGATTCTACTGCTGCCATTTCTGGTATACTCTTGACTGGTTGTTCCGGAGTCGGCAAGACTCGTTTGGCACTCAGTGTTGCAGCTCTTTTTCGACGACAGTATCTACCCGAAGACAACAGTCAAAAGACAATTCAACAGGGCCGTACACCATCATCCTTCAAGCTGTATTATTTATCAATACAAGACCTGATTTTCCAATCAAGTTCCAGTAGTGACTTGCTCCAAACCGTGCTATCCCCAAATCTCCAAGATTGTGACATGTGGATTTTAGATGACTTGCATCTGTTGGAAATGGATGACAGTGAGGATGCAGCCGCTCCAAATTCGAACATGGAACTATTAATGGTACGGAATGCTCTCGTTCAAGCCATTGATCGGTTTCGTCGAACTTGTCGAATCATCGGTATCACCCAAAACGAACAAAAATTGCCCACCGATCTGGTGAAGATTGATCGCTTGGAGAAAAGTGTCGAAATGATGCCACCGACGCAACCACAACGGACTCGAATATGGAAAAGTCTTCTTCAACGTGATGGCAATACCCTACCTGAGAATGTTTGTCTGGAATGGGCCGAAGCCTTGACTCAATTGACACCGGGATGCGTGGCCAGAGACTTGATTACTGCCTACCAAAATGCAAAAGATCGCTCGTTGATCGACAGAGATTCGAACAATTCATTGAAGTGGAAGCACTTGTTCGAAGCCGTCAGAACGATCGTTCCGTCCCAGCTTGCAGAATTGGATGTCATCAAACCAATGGCACTGAATTGGAAACTAAGTGACAAAGAAATGCATGCTCAAGCCTTTCAGAATTTTGGTGGTTATTTACAGACAAAGAAGCACTTGTACAGGCACGTCGTATCGCCGTGGAGACGTTTTTTGAGTGAAATGGATGGTAGTGTCGAATCTTCTGTCGGACAGACTTGGTTGCAACCACCACCAGGGGTGTTGTTTCATGGGAAAAGCGGAACAGGAAAGACCGAAGCCGCTTGGTGCTTGGCTGCTTCATTGCAGTTGCCGATGATCCAGGTTCGTGCGGCAGACGTTCTAAACAAATGGCTCGGCGGGTCCGAATCACTTCTCCGTTCCTTGTTTGCCAAGGCTCGGAGCGCGTCTCCGTGCATTCTGTTTTTGGATGAGATTGACTCATTGGCTGGCAACCGAGAGGAACAAGAAGAGGCAAGCGACTATTCCTCTCGAATTCTTTCGACCCTATTGAACGAGATGGACGGTGTATCTACATCAATGATTAAAAGTCAGGTCTTGGTTGTGGCCTGTACCAATCGCCTTGGAAGTCTTGACACCGCTTTGTTGCGTCCAGGACGGCTGCAGGAGCATGTTTTCATGGGCTTACCTACTACGGAGGATCTTGAACAAATGTTGGCGATGCAGTTTCACCGGATTCCAATGGATTCGAGCGTGGTCATGAAGAACGTTGCGGCCACTCTCTTTGAAAAAGGGGCAACTGGTGCAGATGTCAAGGGATTATGTAGGGAAGTGTGCATGAAGGCCATGCGGGACTGTAGCAATGCCAGTGACGACATTTTGGTAAATTCTTGCCATTTCAGTTCTGCAATATCAGATCATTTCAAGGTCGAATTGGATACGGAACGCTACTAGAGAGGGGACTATGGGATGCTGTGCGCGTGTGGTGTGTAATGTTAGTTAGGAGTCCAGATACTTCTAGTGGCTACGACGTATCGAAGTACGTCGTCTAGCTAGCTAGGGGGAATGCATTTTTTGTCAGCTACGACTAGTCTACCTAGAGAGTCTAGAATGAAACTCGTCCCTACCACAAAGACCAAGACCCCCTCTAGTAGAAAGTAAACACAGTAGAAACAAAATACTACCTACCTACCAACTGTAAGTACCTACCGGTTTGATACCTTAATAACTTTCAGAAGGTAGCGACGCTGAAAATAATTTCAACGTGAAAGCCTCGTACCAAAGACATCCTCTCAACCCAGCATCTTTCGCCTTCTTCTCGCAAAGATTTTTTGGAATTTTCTTTGTTCGAAAACGGCAAATGCAATCACGGAAGTCACCATCATCTACAATTCATTCAGCACAACTATTCTAACCCCATTCACAGTCAATAATACCGACCAATACATGCACGAGTCGCATAGGACGGAGCTGTCAAAACAAAATGACTTCTATTTCCAAGAATAGTTCTTTGAACAACTGTCGATATGAACAAGTAACCCACTCATCCCAAAAAGTTACGGTTGTTGCCGATTCTCTTGATGCATCATCCCATGAGGACAGAGAACTACATACAGATCAATACGCATCCCACGATACTCTATCAAAGACAAGTAGTACAAGAACAAGATCAGTTTCATCCTCCCACAAAATTTTGTATTGCGCAGTGACGTCTTCGCTGTCTGGGTTGATCTTTGGTTTCGACACGGTCGTCATATCCGGAGCAGAACAGCAAATTCAGTCGCAATGGAGTTTGAGTGATGGTATGCACGGATTGGTCATTTCCATGGCAATTTGGGGGACCGTGATTGGATCCATTATTGGAGCTTGGCCGACCGAGATGTTGGGACGGACCAAGACTCTTTTTTTGATTGGGGTCCTGTATGTTATTTCTGCCATTTGGTCGGCAGAAGCGGGAAACGAGTATCAATTCATGGTTGCCAGGGCTGTGGGCGGGTTGGGGGTTGGGATCAGCACCGTGACATCGCCACTGTACAATTCTGAGATATCCCCCCCTCAATGGAGAGGGCGATTGGCTGGCCTCTTTCAGTTTCAGGTTGGTACTTTCATCCTACTTGCAGGTCCAAAATTTTGATTCTCAACAAAATGATGCCTGCCTCTGCTCTTTTTATAGATTTGTGTTGGAATATTGATCGCGTACTGCAGCAATGCTGTCATTATGGCATTGATCGGAGAATCTCGTCCGGAAATAGCGTGGCGTTGGATGATGGGTGTGGCTGCGGTCCCGGCATCGGTGTATACATTTCTCTCTTGTGGACTTCCAGAAAGTCCGCGTTGGCTAATCACACACCGACAGGACCACGATGCTGCACTTTCTGTTTTGCAAAATGTACAACCCGATGCTTCTGTCGAAGAACTACAAGCGACAGTGCACGCTATTCAACGAGAGGTTGACCAAGACAATGACACAGCGAGTCACGATCAATTTTGGAGTCGGCGTCTGGCGCGACCCATTTTTCTTGCCATTACCATCGGACTGTTCAATCAACTTTCAGGAATCAATGCAATATTGTACTTTGCACCACGAGTATTCGAAATGGCAGGCCTTGGCGCAAAAAATGCCTTGATGCAAAGCATTGGTATTGGCATCACCAACTTGGTCTTTACCTTTTTGGGTTTGAGCCTCATTGACAGGTTGGGACGACGCACTTTGTTGATCATTGGAACGATTGGATACATCGTCACACTTTTGACGTGCGTGTTTGGATTTTGGGCCAGGATATATTCCATCGTCCCCTGGGCTCTATTTGGATTTATCGGAGCTCATGCTATCGGGCAAGGATCGGTTATATTTGTCTACTTGGCTGAGATCTTTCCCACCAAATACAGAAGCAAAGGTCAAGGTTTGGGTAGCTTCTCTCATTGGATCAATGCGGCTCTTATCAGCACATTCTTTCCGGAGGTTGTAGATTCGACGTCTCCACAATTTACATTCTTCTTGTTTGCCATCTTTATGATGGTGGCGTTAGTGTGGGTCGTATGCTGCGTTCCCGAAACCAAGGGAGTACCATTGGAAGAAATCGGTAAAGTGCTTGGATTCGATGTGGACGGAGATGGTGGCAATACGCCGATGCTGAGTGAAAACAGCAAACTTGCCCTAGCGTCAAAATATACCCATGCCTTGATAATGGACGACGAAGCTGATGACAGTGACGACGACGTTTTCGTCGATGAACAGATTGAAATGGGGAAGATGCATGCCGGAGGGGCGCCATAATAAATATGTATCACAGAACTGCACGTGATCAGCAGTGACCGAGGTGAAGATGGCCCTGCGTTGGCTTTTGCATCCTGCACAAGATGGATTGTAGCTTACAGTTAGTTGAAATCAATATCTACGTAGCATGGTATTTGTCGCGATTCCCATTGATTCTTCGGCGGAAACTTCTGTTTTTCCAGGCATGCTCTTTTGTCTAAGAGAATCAAGTTACATTTTGATTAATGTGATGACTCTTTCGAAATGGAAGAATGTTTAGTCGATTACGACGTAGGATTGACGCATGGTCGTTGCAAGTCCCTTGCAAACTTTTCGCAACTGTCATGTTCGTCGTGGTCGAGTTTGGCAACAGTTAATATTACGTAGTATACAACAGTCCCATGGTGAGTACTGTATCATCCCGTTTTTTGTGGTATTCGCCTTCAAAAAATTGTAACATGTGAGACAACTTTTTCTATCCCCAAATAACTCCTTGCTTACTACTCTTTGTTGTGACAGGAACCACAAATCCTGGTGTAGTAGTCGGTACGATCAATGGCTGGTACATCTTTGCAATTCCATTCCCATGCCAACGGAAAATGTACAATTCCGTCACGTTTGCTCATTTTGGCAGCATAGACTTTGGTAGATGGATATCGCGACGGATCACAAAACCATCGGTCACAAGGATTTGCGTCTAATGTGTCAACATGCGGCAGTGCTGGTGACGGTTCCAAAAATTTCCATCCATCATCAGTGGACTTATCACCCCCATTAGTAACATCTCTTCCTACATAGACTTCCACCCAATTATGATTTCCCTGGATGACATCACCATACCATGCGGGAGTACCAGCGACACGAGCTGGAATACCGAGGCTACGGAGTGCATTGCAAAATAAAATGGACGTTCCTGTACAACTGGCATATCCAAAGGCAATGGTCGACATGGGATCAAAAATCAAGGGTGTTTGAGAACTCTTGAAGAAGATGGGTTTGTCGGGTTGTCGTGCTAGTTTCGTCCATAGATGTTGATTGACCCATGTCGTAACGGAAGAAATGTTGGCTTGACCCGACAGATACAAATCGCTTTCATTGAATTTCAGGGCCTCGACGAGAAGTGGTCGCCAGTTCGTGCGGGCCTCATTCAAATTGGCATAGTTCAAGACGTAGTCCATAAAAATGTCTCGTGGCAACGCATCGGTCCATGGATATTGGACCTTTGCGTCTAACGCCAGTCGAATAGTTGGTTGGATCATCCCATAGTCCAAACCGTCAGTGTCCAAAGTAGTATTTTCGTCGTCATCATCATCATGTTCTGGAAATCCCATGGTACCGTGAAAGGGTTGGTCAAATGCCATTAGATTTTCTTTTAAGAATCTCAAACATTCCTGCTCTGCTTGTGCTCGTGACTGTACAAAGCAAGAAGAGGAGGAGGAGGAGGACCCGCGTGTTTCGATAGATTCATCTTTCTTGTCTGTCAATCCACGCTCCTTTCGGATGGACGATGACGACGATGACAACTGCATCGTAATCGAATCATTGTCTAGAAAATGTTGTCCCCCTCTCCAAACGATATGTGTTGCATTGGATCGACAAACAATTCCTTCGTCAAGCTTTGACAATGCCGAGGTTGATACCACACTAATCGATGGATGATTGTTGTTGTTGCTGCTGATGCTGTTGACATTTTCAAAAGCAAACAACGACACCAAAATACGGCGGGTTTGTGTGGCAAAGGATGCACGTCCTCTCATCATAGAAAGGTTGCACTTGATGATTTCAGAACAAAGAATGGAGAAACACTACTGCAACGATATTCAAGATGAAGGATCGTTTGGGAGTTTGGATGAATGTATCATACGACGTGTATCTAACTGTAAAACAAAAAAAAAGGATCTGATCGAACTTTGCAAGTGAGGTCTTCCCACGACAAGTAATCAAGGTTGTGGTGACTCACTGCGCGCGCGCGCATGTTCAATTTCCTCTTCTATTTTTACTAACCGTATTACCTGCACGACGTACTACTAAAGTACCGTAACCGTAGTTTGGTAGTAGATTTTCATTTTTGGAATCAAATTTGATCAGACATTCGCCAATAATACGTAGTAGAAAAAAATAATTATATTATGGAGTGATATAAATGCATTCTTATTGATTGTCTTTGATCTCTTCGACCATCTTGTCCCATGTCTTTCTCCATTTTTCTATCATGGCTTGTCCAGCTTCTGCTGCCGTTCGATTGTATCCAGGACGGCTCCGCTTGTTCTTGTCGCACAGCATGGCAAGTTCTTGATCCAAACGCAATCCAGGGACTGTCTGACGAGCCAACGCGACATCAAAAGCTTCGGGATCATTGGGTGCCACGGCACACAATTCCGTCTCCATGACCTCCATCTTTTCGTAAATCGCCTTCTCGGCAGTAGGGTTCACCAAATGCCACAAATCGCCTACCACGAGTTTCGTGATGGGAATGTTTCGGATTCGCTTTTGGAGAACAATGATGAAATCACGATCCGAAGAGTTGGAGAGTCCAGCAGCAATCGCCAACAGTTCGTGGACGGTATCGAGAATCTCAAATTGGTGAGGGACGGCACGCTTCAATGCAGGGTATCCATCTTGAAGATCTTCAAAGTATCCCCGCATGGTGTCAATGTCTCCCTTCATACGATCAAGGGCACGTTGATTGTCGGACCAAAGGGACCCTTTGCTGTTTTTGTGCTCTGCCGCCTTTTTAAACAGGCATTTCAAGTAAAAAATAATCGTCGCCGTTACCAAAGCATCGAGCGTCTTTCCAACCATGAGTTCGTCCACAAATTCTTCCAAATCGCCCATAAAATCCTCCAAGGTCTTGACTAACGTCAATGCCAACTCGTTACCTGTCAGCTCGTTGAGCCACTCTTCGGAAAACAGCTCCTCCGAGATGGCTTCTTCGATGGGTTCAAAAATATACACATGGACCTTTTGAGCAGCAAATACCGCGTCTCCACTGTAAAGACCCAACAACACAGACGACTGCTCTTCGAGCTGTTCTGAGGCTTCCTGGGACAGATTACATTCCGCCATCAGGTCGGCAATCATTTCTTCACATTGCTCACTCATTCGAATAAAGTCATTGGCGGCCGCACAGCAAGTTTCAAAATCATGCAAGAAATTGTTGCGATACTTGATTTGCTTGTCGTACAAGTTCTTGAAGATTACACCCACAGCTTGTACCAAGGCTTCTGACCGACGAGTCAGACGCTCTTGGATTGTACGCAATTGCACGCCAGCAACTGAATATACATCTTCGCTCAACGATGTGATGAGACGACCCTCCGAGGTCTGACTCTTGGTATGATCGGCCCTGAAAATCCAGCAGAGAATAATGGTGAGATAACCCCCATGACAAGAAATACAAACAATCAATAGCAAAAAGGTACGTACTCGTAAACATTGTCGAACCATTCATCCGTCTGCTCCTTTGTACGGAACAAGAACTCATCTTTTGCTAAATCGTGCACCTCCCAAAGCATATTGTTGGCCCATGCCAACGAGTCCTTAGCAACGTCCATATCAACTTGACGGTTGTCTTCTTGCAGCAGATCGGGCCGTTTATCAAAGTATGTCTTTTTAGAAATGTGTTCACCTATATTTGGAAAAGACTCTTCAATCGTCGAACGGAACGTTTCGATCCACGCCACCAAATCAAGCAGTTGAGTGACTGTAAGATCAGGTAATCGGTGTCCCTCCTTGCCACCAATTTGATCCAAAATTTGTTTCGAACAAACATGAGCGACACATGTACTCCATAACATCTCCAGGGCCCAATATTCTGGAAAGCAGGGAGACATTTGATTCTGGACGAACGAGATTTCGGACGTTAGGCCATTGCATGCTCGAAGAATTGAGTTGAAGTATTCGTTGGCAGCGTCTTCGTTTTCATCTGCACCACGTTCTTGTGCCACTTCATGGACTTCTCGGAAGACTTCTAGCCCACGCAACTCGAAATCTTGATACATTTGCTTCAGCGCAGATGCCCGCATATCGGTAAAACGCAAGTTTTGATTGCTGCCGGCTTCTTCACCGTGGACTGTTTTGTATTCCTCATTGGCAGTCTCGTATACTTCCACCGCCTCGATCAAGGCAACCAAACCAGCGGGGTTATTCATGGCAAGTTCGAACGCACTTCCTATCCCACTCATGATACGCATCCGAATCTCATCTCCCAGCTCCCAGACATTTTTGACGTGCTCGTGCAAAAAGTTGTCCACTTCTTCGTAGTTTGTGATGCCTCCCTTGGGGATGAACGAGTTATGGCGTTGATAACGATTTCCGCTGCTGCCACCGCCATTGATACTTGCGCGACGATGATCTTGCATAGAGCCGGGAGTTTGACCCTTCGCGTTCTCTGCCGCCTCCTCGTCGATGCGTTTCTTCATTCCAGCCTCAGCCTCCACCAAGAAAATCTCTAGTTCCACATGCTCCCTACTGACTTCTCGCAACGAGCTCCATTCCACTTCCGTCCATTCGGCACTGTGTAGTTCTTCGCGAAGTCGGTCGCACGTCAAGGGAATTTGAGAGTAAAAGTCGAGCTCACGGAAGCAACGAGCCAAGTTTCGTCGAGCATTGATAGCCTTCTTCAATTTGGGATATCGTGTCAACATGAATGTTTGAGAACGAGTCGACTGGACATCACCCGTATTGGAGATGTAAGTGGACAGCTCCCGTAATCGTCCCAAGTCGTCCTTGGTCGAGTTGACGGCATTCACGAGTTCTTGCACTTCTCCGCCTGACGCAGCCACACCGTCGTTCAAACGAGAATTGACTAGTGCGAGTTGACGAGCTGTCCCGCCACGTAATTTGGCGATTTCCTTGTCCATTTTGGAGGGTCCTTCAATGGGTGTATGGGAAAATGTACCAATTTCAATGCCTTCCTGGGAGGGCACCGATATATTATCGGAAGCCGCGGCCGTGGCACTGACATTGTTGGTCTTGACTGCTTGCATGGTCGATTTTCCCATCCCGCCATGAACCAAGAGCTCATCAATCAAACCACAATCAAACAGCCAAGTGGAGACAATGGCAATGGCCCGTTCCTCGGCTTTTCGTTCGAATTCGGAGAGCGGAAGACCAAGTACAGCAGTGGGAATATCTGGTGGATCCGCAGGTCGTTGCAAGGTTTTGTTGGTGGAAGAGGACACGGCAGAGCTGCTAGTTGTAGACGCCGCACCCATTCCAACACCACCAATTTTAGCACCAATACCGGAAAACAAGCCTGCAGGACCCATGACGGGTGTGTGTATGGCGGAAGACTTTTCCTCCCCTTCTCCGGATGCAGCAGCGTCAGCAGCTTCGCCAAGTTCTTCCAACTTGGCATAGTACTGTTGCTGAACAACGTGATAGTCATCATAGGGCCATCGCATGACCTTTTTGCCATTGTAGATACCCACGACTCCTTCTTCCAAAACGGCGGCTCCACCTCCGATAGCCCCCCCTCCAACTTGGGAGGCTCGAGCATTGTTCATAAAGTTTTTGAATCCTAATGTCATTCTTCCCAGTCCAGCGTTGGCAGCTTGATTCAAGGACCCGGTATTCTGATCATCATCGACACCTTTGTCGTCGCTGTCCATCCCACTAATCAGTGTTTCACCACGTTCGGCCGCTTTGCGGGCCAAATATTGTTCCCGCCGTTTCTGAACCTTGTCAAAATCGACATCGAAGTCGAACGGATTCGTTCCATCGTTACCAGATGATGCCATGACGATACGATAGGACAAGGACGGTACAGGATGAAGTATGTATGATGTGTCAAAACGATCCACAGACGAATACTTCGTATTGGGACGGAAGAACCCAGAGAACAAAAGGACGTAATATGGAAAGCACCCCAAAGTCACTTTGGTAGACGTTTCTATCGTTCGGGGCAACACAACAAAAGGATTTTCTCCTTTCGCCCCTCTCGTGAGCAACTTCAGTGGTAATAAGTCTTTGGATGTGCAAGTTGAGAACAGAAAGGACCGTAACTAACAGTAACTACCTCTCTCTACTACCTAGAGACGACTAGGCAACAACTGCCTTTTCCTATTACAACTTGTGTTTGTCACCCTCATCATCACATCTCACGTGCTACAACGACAAACGATGGTAGGTACCTACGGTAGGTACGACAAAGTTTCATGAGTAGTCGGCGTTAATTAGGGAGCAGGATAAAACTGGCGCGCTCTCAACGGATCCCATGAAAAGACTCTTTCAATAGTCCACTCTCTACTATTACTACGGTAGCTGGTAGAGAGGCACCGGTACCTCAAAGAGGTAGTAGAGTAGCCATCTAACTGTAAGTTAGAGTATTATTTGATTTGATTTGATTTGATTTTACTTTATTGACTAGAATCAATACTATCAGCAACACATTTCACTCGTAGGGGAAATCGTTTGATGATCACTGATGATTGACTGTGAATTCTTCTTCCAAGATCAAATAAATAAGTAGCTACAAACCCCCAATGCGCTCCTCATCCCTTTTCTCTATGGTTGCTCTCTCACAAAGGTTTATGGCTATGCCAACTACTACCATAGATAGCTGCTACCGCCTAGTACTACTAGTTCCGCTCACCACATTGATAATTGAGCAAATGTAATGATAGCAACCAGCAGCATGTCATAACAAGATCAACACATTATTGTATCAAACCGGTGGGCCTTTTTTAGAAGTCAGTCGGGAGTGCAATGGAAACTGGCCCAAAAAAGAGGCTTGAAAATTGATTGATTGAAGATGAGAATATGGCTGACGAGTTTTGCAAAATTATCATCTTCACACTGTGGAGTCGTTTCTCAGCCAGCATCTCTTGTTCACCGTGCCTAGCTAACATACTAGGTAGTGCCTATTGAAGACTCTAAATTTCTGTCGTTCGTCGCGAAAAATTCCTGGTTTATCTGCTTTCCCAACATTTTTTTTTGCAACAGACACAAACAAAGAACAAAAAGAAGAATGGTTTTGTTCCTTTCAAGATTTCAACTTTGTGTTTCATCTCACCATTGAACTTTTACTTGGCCGCAGCAGGTGCAGTGAGCAGTTATCGACCTGGGTACCATTGTTGTTTGTCGTGGCAGTGCTCTAGGTAGGTACTAGCTACCGGTGCTCCAGTAGTAGTAGATAGTGTTTTTTATTTGGGGGGGGGGGGGGGGGGACTGACCGTCCAATCAGGCCGCAATGGGACGGTTTCGAATACCTACTACTCCGTCCTACTACAGTAGGTATAATAGTAACCTGTCACATTTTGACGTCGAAAGGCTTCGATCAAAATCGAGAACTTCATAAAAAAGTTGAGAACATCATCATCATGTGATACTACTCGGAGTACGTACCTAGTATCATACGTCATAATAAGTACCGTAGAACTGGTAGTACCGTTTTACGGGTGGTAGTAGTACCGGTAGTAGCGGTAGTACAAAAGGTATGAGATGAGCCCCCGGAAGAAACCTTGTCAGAAGTGCTAACTTTCTCGGAACTGCTATCGTAGCTAGAAGCGCAGGCGCGGTGTGTGACAACAATACAGTAGTAACTGTACGAAAGTAATACGGTAGTCTCTACTCTTTATCGTTGTACTCCGGTATCATAGAATAACTCGGGTTCGATGGTACTTTTCGGTGTGGCGGCGGTTATTAGAAACTACGCACTGCGTCTCGTTTTTTTCTCAGATTTTTTTTCTTGTTTGTCTTCCACATTTTTCAAAAGAGGAGGAATTGACGGATTGAAGACTGTGAACATCTCCATAGGAATTGACTGTGAAAGAGAGAGGAAAGTAACAGTGTAAAACTCACAGTCCCACCAGACAATAGAACGTTTGGCACTTCATATTTCACAGTCAATGCTATCCAAAGTGATAGAGGTTGATGAGAACAACTCGATCAACAAGGCAACACAGCCTTTGTCCATGAAGCAGAGAAATTTTTCCATGAGAGAGACTTGGGACACAAGAATACAACGACTTGTATCCTCTCCTTTATCCTTCACTGTTTGCATGTCACTCCTGTTGCTCTTCCTGATACCGTCTGCGTACGCTCAAAGCTCCAACAACATTACCACAGACGACCAATTCCTAGTCAACAATGATAATGATCTAGATGATGTAGTAGATCCTGTGGAAATTGTCAATTGTAGTGGTTGCAAAGCCACAGACGCTATTCTTTATCCATGGATGGTGCAACTCATTGGTTGTATCGCACTCTTTCTCGTGACGAGATTCAACATCCCTCTTCCATACGCCGCCATCATGTTCATCCTGGGAGCGATCATGGGTGCCGTCTCGTCGCTGTCGAAAGCCAATAACATATTGACAAACAGTATCACGCAGTGGACGAACATTGATTCCGATTTGTTACTTTTGGTCTTTTTGCCTGGTCTCATTTTCAAAGACGCCGTGACAATTCCCATTCATTTGTTCTTGGTTGCATCATTACAAATTTGGTTGCTGGCCTTTCCAATGGTATTGGTTGGAACGACGCTTACGGCAGTTGTAGGATATTATGTCTTGCCGTATCAATGGCCCTTGGCAGCAGCGGCAACATTGGGTGCCATTTTGGCATCGACCGATCCCATTGCCGTGGCAAGCGTCTTGAAGACTTCTGGAGCCAGTCCCCGACTGGTCATACACATTTCGGGAGAATCACTCCTCAACGATGGCAGTTCATTTGTGTTCTTTACCATATTTTCTCAACTGTTCTATATCAACATGGGCATTCCTGATGAAGACAGTTCTGATGATATCAGCGTCTGGGACGGATTTTTGGTGTTTGTGCGCATGTCCATGGGCGGGACTTGCGTAGGTGCCGGCTTTGGGGCAGCTCTCTTACTCATCATATGGGAACTGGATCGAAGGTTGGAGCGAGAATTCGATATCCTGCAGGTGGTCTTTGGACTAACGGCAGCGTATCTTTGTTACTTCATTTGCGATCAGCTGTTGGGTATGAGTGGTGTGGTGGCAGTGGTCACGTGTGGGGTGATTGTGAATTATTTTGGTCGTGGAATGATCAACGATGAAAAGCTCATGGAGTCGTATCTCGTCCTGGCAGAATATTTGCTCAATACGCTTCTATTCACATTAGGAGGGACCATCTGGGCAACCATCAGTTTTGAGAAGATCGAAAGTTATCAAATCAAAGGCATCGATTGGGCTTGGTTACTGGTTCTCTACCTACTAGTTCTTTTCATTCGGTTCATCCAAGTCGGTCTTTTCTACCCTATAATATCAAGAATAGGCTTGAAGTCCGATTGGAGAGAAGCCGTCTTTCTGGCATACGGTGGATTGCGTGGAGCAGTTGGAGTCGCCCTTGGGCTGTCCCTGGTCCGACACGTCTTCGAGAAAACGGAGGACTTTCAGATTCGAAAGTTGGCTACAATCTTGCAATTCATGGGTGGAGGCGTGACACTACTGACTCTCTCCATCAATGGTACGTCAGCCGGACCAATTCTGAAATTGCTGGGATTGGCAAAGCCTTCCATTTCAACAGAGCGTGTCAAGCTTTTATTCGAAGGTATGGCCATGGATTTCGTCTACGAGCAAATCTCTCAACTTTATGAGGAATCCCGATTCGTACATGTCAACTTTGAGGTGTTGAAGAAGCAGGTACCTTTCGTTACCAAAGAGCCACCCAAGAGACACGGACAAGGGGTCGACTTCAATTCTTATAGTGTTCAAAGATTCAATCGACAAGATAGTGGTTGCGCCCATTATCTGCAAGTTACAGGTCTTTCCAACAGAGCGTCAACATTCGCCGCTGAGGGGAATGAGGAACATGTAGGGGAAATTCTGTTGGAAGTGCGGCAAATATTCCTGGAGCTATTAGGCGAGGCGTATAAGGTGCTGCTTGATTTGGGCGAACTGGACATGCAAGAAGATAACGGATATATCTACGACACGCTGCAAGCAAGTGTGAACCTAGCGAGGAACGAAGTTGAACACAACCAAAGTACCATTCAAGATTGGAAATGGACAGAAAAATTCATTTTTGGCACTGCTCCTACGCTGAACTCTCCACACAAAGAAGAGTCGGACGAGATTCATGGGCCGCAGACAGATCCAGTGGCGTCATGGGCGAGTTCCAACATGCAAGTCGGAAATTCGGCAGTGCCTGCCGTTAGGGACCGATCAGCCGCCAGGCGATTACGTCTTGACGTTTTGAGAACCATTGCGTTCCAGCAAGGGCACAAAATGGCCAGGTCTAAACTCGAGCTATTCATCAATCGGATCGAGATCCCCGACGATGGCTCGGTCAGAGAAACGATACGTCCAGCCCTCGAGAAAGTCAAAGAAGAATCCAAGGAACAAGTAAAGGAGGCGCAAGAAATGCTCGAAAAAGAAATCTCGAAAAAAGATCTTGAAATCATTCTGTCACATTATTGTTCCAGGATCATTATTCATCGACTCATGAAATTCATAGAGAGAACAGCCGAGGATGGAACGTTGGGAAAGATTGAAGCACGCAAATATTTAAGTGACATGGATAATCGATTGCGGCAGATCGTTGACGAGACCATGGACCAGTTAGTCACCGGAGGCGGTTGCGATCCCCCGTCGGATCAAGTTTCAAGGGATGATGTCATTGCAGAAGACGAAGCCGAACATTTATTTGAAGGTGATGAATCGAATTCCGTCGATGGTTCGCAATGCTAGACATATTATATATTGTACTCCCTTTTATAGTTCATCATGTAATTTATTCGTTTCACTATATATTTTTTTAAATATCTCTTCAATCAACTTCGATTCCGTGACGTCTTGCCAAGGAAACCGATGCGTATTTTATTTTTGTTGTGACAATGGCTCCATCCTCTCGCGTTCTCTTCACGGCAACTGTGACGGAGCCGTCTGGATTCTTGGTGACGCTTCTGTTCAAATTCGATGCGTCGAGAGTTCCACGCCCTCCTCCAGTTTCCAGCGGGCTAGAGAAAGAAGGATTTCTCGAACTTTGGTTACCAGAGGGACCATGACCAGAACGATCGCGGCTGGATCGTCGTTTGCGATCTGCAGAATCGTTTGCACCATCCTTCGACTGAGATCGATTCCGATCTTTGTAAGGGGATTGACTTCTGCCACAGTAGTCATGACGAGCACGTTCTAGTGAATTGGAACGGCCCCTTCTCTTGGCAGCTTGTTCTCCAGCCGATGTCCAAGCATCAGATGATGGCTTCCTCGAATGTTCACTGGATGATGCAATTCGGTCCCGACCCGGAGGAACGCCGTTGCGCTTTCCACCGTGATCGCTTGCTGCCATTCGTTTGTTGTCACTAAAATTCCTATCAGTTTGTGGACTCGATCCATAATCGCTTGCCGACGCCTTCGAGGGCCGATTTCGGTTGGCAAATTCATTTCCATGAGAGAGATCGGTGGACCGAGAACGATTTCTTTTCTTGTCTCTATCCGAGTAGCCATTCGAATCATATCTGTCTTTGGCGGTTGGGCGATTGCGGTTTGAGTAGTACTCTGCGACCTTGGACCGTTCCCTGGACAAAGAACGGCCATCTCTCTTATCACCATGATTGGATCTTTCCCTACCTCGGCGGCCCGTGCAACCTTCAGCGCGCTCCCTCGATTGAGATCGGCTTCGTCCTTTGTTTGTGTTGGCGTTCACCCAACGATCCATGAAGCGAGATCTATCATCTTTATGACCAGAGGTGTCACGTCCACGGGCGGCATATGTTTCTGGTCTCGAGCGCTCCTCGGATCTGGATCGCTTGTCGTCCCCGGCCAAAGTCCGACCCAACGCGCGACTCCTGTCGCTGAATGTCTTTCGAATCTCACGGAATTTCGAGCGCCGAGACAAATCCATGAGAGGATCTTTCCCCCTGTGCTGGCTGCCTCCTGCACCGTTTTGAGGTCTATCTCGAATGTGACTACTGCTTGAGCCGAGGCCACCGAAACGCCGCTGGGGCGGATCTTCTACGGATCGAGAACGGGCGCGATCCGCGCGTTCGTCATCCATGCTTGGACTTCTGCCATAATCGTCTTTGTTTCTGTGACGACTGCCTTCACCACTACTGATGACTTCATTCAATTCTTGATCGATCTTTTCTACAATATCAGTAATATCTTTCGAGACAGCTGATCGTGATGGGTGCCTTTGTGGTGCTGGGCGACTGTCGCCATTAAGTCCGTGTCCAGATGGCGCTGGGACGGGAGTTTTGTGGCTAGAATTTCTGGAAGGGACAGACGATGAATTAGCCCGAGATTCGCGTTGTGGTGAAGGCGGAGGATACGAAACGCTCGGTTGATGATCTGAGATAGCGTCCGAACTGTGGTTTCCGGTCGTTTGCGCCAATTTGCTAACAATTTCTGGGATCTTCAGCTTTCCAGGAAAGTTTCCTGTCTTCTCCGAAGCAGTACTCAAATCGTTGATAGGATCTTCAATCACGTCGTCTACATAGGTTGGTCCCTCCTCCAGCGTGGGCAAATACACTGTATCGGGCGTCTTGTTACCATTGACGTATGTGGGAGAGTCGTTCTTCAGTGAGGTGAGAGGAGACACATCGACACATTCTCCAATTTTTCGACTATCTGAGGAGCCAGTATCTCCGGTGTACCGCCTATCCTTAGTGCCAGTATCACGAGTTCCGCGACTGCCCCTCGTTAAGCGACTATCTCTGGTGTTGTGACTTTCATCAGCGCGATTCTGAGGGTAATAGCGGCTTTCACAGTCATCGTTGTCAGTAGACTTTGGTCTTGGAGAAGGACACAGAATTTGTCCACGATTTTTGGACCGTCTCCAATAGTAGTATGCTGCCAGAACGAGCACCACCAAACATAAAATGATGCCAATGGCAACAACAACTTTGTTATTGCCTCCATCTGATGGGCTGTTCCCTCCAATTGTATCGGCCTTGTCATTGCACCGAATGTTGATGGTACTCGACTTAAATCCGGAAAAGTCATTACCGTTTTGATCAAAACAATAAATGGTAGGATAGTAATTGTAGGGCTGTCCGTCAGCTGCAAACTCAATTTGAAAAACATTGGCCGTCTCAATGCGACAGGACCTCTTGTCATCGAAATTTTCAAATGAAACGATACGCCATCGGACCAGACCTCGGAGCGCAGCTACAGACCATCCATCGGGATAAACTCCAAGTGGGTAGATGTAAAGGGGCCGGTTGGGCCGATCACTGGAGATATAAATGGGCAGACCATCGACAAAGTCACCTTTGCAATTACCATCATAGAGCTTGAAATTGCCACGATAGGATTGGCTGACGGATGTCCCACGACACGCATCGACAATATCAAGATCTAAGCAATCCCATTGGCCGCCAGGGTGTCCATCTTGCTGGAGGAGCTGGAGAGAGCGGGATGGTGGGAAACGGGAGTTAGTGCCTCTGAGATATACAGGCTTGGGAGGTTCTGCAAACGTTGATTGCTCCGAGCTCTCCTCGCCACCACCATACTTTTCCATCAGATCGACAAACATTCGGAGAGCGTCCGACAAGTCAAAAGCAAGAAGTTCGTAGTCTTTTCCCCCCGTTCATTGTCACTTCCGGAAGTCGATTCTCCATTCTGTGACGAATCATAAAATAATAGCCTCTTGGGACCTATTTCGTTGTCAGTCGAGTTTCTTTTGGATTGTCGCTGAGGTGGGCGACGTTTCTGTCTTGGGTAAAAACTCTTATGTTGATGCGAAAACATATTCACCAGCTTTCGATGGGAAGCACCGATTCGTACTATGACTCCGTTTTTGATAACGATTTCGTAAGGGATGTTCAAGCATCATACAATCACGGAGCCGTCTAATGAAGATGCTGTCGCATTGTCGATAGGTGGCTAAAGCTGAAAGAGGGATCCCATGGTAGTTTTTTTGAATATATCACAGTCAATTCGTGCATCCAGTCATAACGGACTTTTATCTTCAATAGCCGATGGTGCGATAACAGATTCACCAGCTTTCGATGGGAAGCACCAATTCGTATTGTTTTGATACCGATTTGGTAAGAGATGGTCGAGCACCATACAATCACGGAGCCGTCTAATGAAGATGCTGTCGCATCGTCGATAGGTGGCTGGACCTGAATGAGGGATCTCATGGTAGTTTTTTGACTGTCAATTATTGCATCCAGTCATAACGGACTTTTAGCCGATCCAACCAACAGTCATGGAAACGACAGAATGATTATTTCTTGGGCCTTCCACGTTCTCTCTATGACAAGGGAGTACAGGTAATACTCTCTAAAAATGTTATCGCCTCTATCATATCATACATGCTCGCCGGTAGTGTTTGGGGTCGGGATTCGGGATGTCGGGATTCGAGCGGTAGACGGATGGAGGACAGACACCCAATAACAGAGATCACCCAGCAAGCTGTAATCCCCACCGCTACAAGGTACCATAGCAATCGACACACTGCGTTTTCAAAAAAAAGCACCAGGCCTTGTGCTCGTGTGTGAACTTTAGCTCCGGCGACACATGTTAGATCGCCATAGCTATTACTGGAATAATACGTCGTAGATCTCGTTCCCTTATCTCAAGCTAGAGAGACGCTACTACCGTATGTATGTTTACGAGTAGTACTTCGAGGTACTCCAGTACAACAGCAGCATTCTACAGCAGTGTTATCTGTCATCTGGGATAACGACCAAAAACATCGTTGACAACTCCAACAGTTTCCCTGCAGCTAATAATAGCGAGCATACTTAAATGAGTCATTGAAGGACTTCTAAATGGCCTGCTCATCGTACTACCGTAGTCGACAGCTCTCGTACTAGGTATGATAGCTAGCATGAAACAATCGCATAGCAGCTATATCCTAACTCCTGGTAGGCTGCGAAGCCACAAACCACAGGCGAGCAAGAGTGGAGGTGGAGATCAAAGTATGATACTGCTAATGGAGTGTACGTGCTACAAATTTAAAAATACAACGTAGTACTACAGTAATTGGTAGCAATATTCTTTCGAATTTTCCTACCCAGCATTTTCCTTCAGGAGGGCGTATCAAAAACCCTTCATGATTTGCTTTGCCGCACATGCCTCGATGGAATTGAGCGGAAGCTCTCTCTACTCTGGAGAGCTATCTTCCTGATTTTGGAAAATTGATCTACGAGCTCGAACTCTTGAATTCAAGGCTTAGCTATGGCTACCGTAGCTGGTGGGTAGACTCTGGCTACCGGTAGAGAGAACTTATAGTACAGTAGGTACTACGATTACCGGTAGTGTATCGTATTTTTTCGTATTTTGTTCGGATTTTGGAGATGAAAGAGAAAGGATCATCCTCAGACAGTACACAGAGCGTTACTGTAATCAATCTCGCTTACCACCAGAGAAAAGGTAAATGGACGTGATTGTTGAAGCTTCGCATTGTTGATTACAGTTAGTCCCACGATTGAGCAACCGATGACAGACATTTATTAACTGTAACTGTCAGAATTTTAAGATTTAAGCGCTGCCAAATAACGGAGCCAAATCGCCTCAACAAAGAACATCGTCCTCATTTTCATGTCTTCAAAACGGCATTTTTTCGCATGACGGACATGCATTACTGTGAAGACACAATGTATCTCATTTTTTCATATATGTATTTGTGTCATTTATTTATGATTATTTTTTTGGTTAACATTGCACATACAGCTTTATGTTTGTTCACAGTCAGTTCCTGTGGCGAAAGCAGATGCATCCTTACCGACGATCAACGGAACAAACACTGTTCTCTTCCGTGCAGGAGTGGAAAAACTATTGGCCCTTCGTGCTTCGTGTCTTCGAGAAAAGAAAAAAAACAAAATACGAAGCTGCAAAAACACACAATTCGAGACTGCTCCATGCTCCATCAAACAAAACAAAACAAAACACTACACTAACAAAGCACCTTTATCAAACAGAGGAAGAAGAGATGAAGCTTCCATCGCACCATGCCATTTCAAGAAACAATGTTGCTGTGGCTCAGATCCAGGCTGGTCAATACCGAAGTTCGATTTCCGAGCTAACTGCTGCGATTCATTCCTTCAAGCACCTAATAACTTCCACGGAGACAGGTATTTCAAATGGCCCCAATACAATAGTGATCGATGATTTCATCAACGAAATTTCCTTGTTCACTGACACAGATGATGCCGAATCGCAATACCTCTACGACGATCCCATCCTCATTCCTGAAGTCCAGTGTGACGATTGCAACAACAATACGATTGGATCAACGTATCTGGAATGCAGCATGATATCGTCCATAGTTGTTTTCAACCTAGCGTTGGCGCACCATCTGGAAGCCAATAGGCTTCAAAAGCTCCACCATGAAGAACAATCTAATATGAGCAGCAGTGACGAAGAAACCACAAGTAACGAAGAGATATATGCTGGATTTCGTAAGGCACAACAACTGTACGAAATCGTCTTGAACATGCACCGCGACGTCCAAGGTAAAAATTGTAGATGCGACAGAGGTGGCAATGTTGTTTTTGCTCTCGCGATCGTTAATAACCTGGGACTTATCCATCGGGAATTGCACAACAACGACGCGTCGAGAAAGTGTTTTCAACACATCCTGTCGACACTCATGTGTTTGACTGATGCTGGATACGGGGATCGATTGTTCTCAAAATTGCATCCGTTCTTTGTCAATGTAACTCCGCTCATTTCCAATACTAGAGTGGCAAGCGCTGGATAGACGTCACTATTTTTTTGCGCTAGCAGATCTATTTTGAGCTTTGATGAGCAACAGCAACACGACGTTCAATTTTTTTGTATGTAGAGACCTTAGTAACACTTAAAGATAAAGGCACCCAGTTTGTAACGAAACAGAATGTTTATTATGTGTAACTAGATTCACCGGCTTTCTACTAGCAGCCATGAGAGACGTATGGGATTGGTGGATAGAATATTAGACAAGCTAGTATTATCAAGGTAGTTCTACTACAGAAGAAACGTAAAACCAACAAAACCAATGAAATTTCTCGGAAAAATCGAGGGCAAAGACAAAAAAGTTTGAGATTGATGGTGTTGAAGGACTCTCAGGACGAATGCGAACCGAACTCAAAGTTTAATGTGTACGGTCGTACAGAGCAGGTGTTGATTCGAGCCCAACCAATTTTTCGTTGTTCTTTGACTTTCGCGTGGGGAGCCATGTTGTTCCCAGTGTCGGCTTTGTTTCTCTTTTTTTAATTGAAATCGATTGCCCTTATGGCTCTCGTATGCACATGGAACTGTTGCAGAGCGAAATAGTCCTTTCCCTGTTTGGATTGACTGTGAGGACGCGGAAACGTCGGTTGCAGCTGGTATTGGTATTACAGGTTCGTACGGCACACGTACCGTAGTTAGGTACTTGGAGTAAACAGCGTAATAGCAGGTGTACCTAGGTACCTGTACCGTACATACAGGTACAGCTAGTACGGTACCTAGGTACCGTAGTCGTAGTACAGGTAAATCAGTCCAGCCCGTGCTTTGTATGTAAAGAATCGGAGTGCTCGTTACCGGAGTGTGATAGCAGCTGATGTAGTACCGATAAATCACAGTCAGGACGGTTGGGTAAATTTGATTCAGTACTGAATTAGTCCTTCGTTGTTCGTGCGCGATATGCGCAGACTGTTCATTTGGGTCATGGAAATTTACCAAACATCAGTGTTTAAGCTCATATTTTATTCCTTAAAAATCCCTCGCTTAAAACTGCGTTCCCCGAATAAATCAGGGGATGCTAAGCGCACCGAAACGCACGAAGTTTCTCCGAAGCGCACGAAGTTTTTGCTAAGCGCACCGAAGCGCACGAAGTTTTTGCTAAGCGCACCGAAGCGCACGAAGTTTTTGCTAAGCGCACCGAAGCGCACGAAGATTAAGCGCACCGAAGCTCACGAAGATTAAGCTCACCGAAGCTCACGGAAGGTCATGGAAACTCACGTAGAGATCTAACACTATCGTAGGTAGTGTTTTACAGTTGGTAATATCCATCCCAGTTCTTCGACAGTGATAAAGACTACGGCAACAAGAGTTTCACCATGACAAAGAAAAGCAAGAAGGCATTGAGCGACATCGAGGGCATCGGAAGCCTAAATGAAATCCAAACATAACAATAATAAAAGTACACAGAAGCCAGATCACGAAGTTTCTCCTACTAAGCGCACCGAAGCGCACCAAATTTGTCCGATAAGCGCACCCAATCGCAGCAAGTTTCTCCGATAAGCGCACCAAATTTGTCCGTAACGCACCAAATTAGTCCGAAGCGCACCAAATTTGTCCGATAAGCGCACCGAAGCGCACCAAATTTGTCCGAAGCGCACCAAATTTGTCCGATAAGCGCACCAAATTTGTCCGAAGCGCACCAAATTTGTCCGAAGCGCACCGAAGCGCACCATATTTGTCCGAAGCGCACCGAAGCGCACCAAATTTGTCCGAAGCGCACCGAAGCGCACCAAGTTTCTCCGAAGCGCACCAAGTTTCTCGGAAGCGCACCGAAGCGCACGATTTCCCCCGATTAAAAAATCAGGGGGCAATTGATGAAACATTCCTAAATAACAGAGATTTGTTAGTTGATTTTTTGTCTTCGCAATCAACCATATATATGAATGTCTTCCACGAATGAATGAAAAGAACCAAACCATGAATGAAAGAAGAAAACCCGGATTTACCCAACCGTCCAGTCCAGTACGAAAGCACCGTTTTCTTCATAAAGAATCGGAGTGCTCGTTATTAGGTATCCAAATACGGTACCCACATCCACGACATCATCATCATCATCATCATCACCGAATTGTCACGGGCCAGTCGGCCAGTCAGGCCTCAGTACTTCCTTGAAGTACCTTGTAGACCACCGTACCACCGTACTAACTAACTGTAAAAGGGGACCCTTAATGAAACTGACCAGTGAGAGCTGGCCTGCACGAAGCTCACCCGACTCGTAGCCTGCCGTCCCTCTGCAACAATGATCTGGAACGCTCGGTTTTTTTTTTGAATGTGCACGCACTATAGTGGTGTAATAATACTACTAGCCATCACAACGTTTCATTTAAACTTTATACATCGTCGACAGTGGTGTTGCCGACGATGTCTTTGTTCACACACGAACACAACCCCGTCGACTCTAGTCATCATTGTCTCATCATTGCCAACTTTAGCTACGCCGTTTGTGTCCA
Source organism: Nitzschia inconspicua (assembly GCA_019154785.2). NCBI lineage: Eukaryota > Bacillariophyta > Bacillariophyceae > Bacillariales > Bacillariaceae > Nitzschia > Nitzschia inconspicua. Next base: position 511,651 of record JAGRRH010000023.1, read on the forward strand.
GCACTACGATGGAACAACCGAAAACGATTACTAATACAACTCGCCCTGTGGCAAACTCAAACACACAACCCTCCAATTGTCGCCATGAATACTCGGCGACGACAGGATCAACGCACACAACGGAGCCTGCAGAAGTAGTAACGAACACAGAGGATAAACAGGACACCAATAGTTGGCAAATGGCAACAAATAATTCCGCAGTAGTAAATGCCCCCGAAGCAACTGTTGAACCACGGATCTGTCCTCACCTACAACTTCAGAGGCTCCACGACGATTCTTTAAAGTGGAAGTGCATGCAGTCTCGAGATCAACGATGTGGATGACGAAACCGGAGAATCAATGACTCATGATCTCTGTCAATGTCTTGCCAATGGATGGGGGGTCAAGTTTCCTGCCACATACCGTGGTCTGGCAGCCCGCAAGCATCTCGTCGTCCAACCAAAAATGGCCGCACTTTTGTCTGGTTTCTGCCTTTGCACTCGGAGCTCTGCCGCTGAACGCAGCTGTGGGAATATCAGACGAAGAGCCCATATCATTTCTCTGTTCTGTGCACAGATGGGTGTCCGCAAGAGTACCTATTATTTATCCACAATTCCGGGAAGGGCACCGCATTCCCAAATGCCACGCATTCACTTTGCTTTTTCCACACTGCCATCCTCGGATTTAAGGCAAATGTTAGGCTCCCACCTGAAGATCAACTCTCAGAGGAGCAAAAACGGGCGGTTACAATAGTCGGCTATTTCGTGAAGTCATGGTTTTTTACGCTGGAGACAGAGGAGGAGTATAAACATTCTCTAGCATAGTTGTGGTATTGGCTAACACATGGCGGAGGGAGTGTCCTCGGTGAGAACATTGTTTCATCAATTAAAACGTGGGTAGTGACTTCACTTGAGAAAAGCAAGCCAATGTGGCTGAACTACCAACGACTGTATGTGTGCACAATGAATTTACGGACAACCTCTGTCAGCGAGGCTATGCACCCATGAAATGCGGTTTTGACGTATCTGAGATTGCCTTCCCAGTGACAGGAAGGGCAAGGCAAAGGGTGGAGAAAAGAAAAAAGATTAGAGGTCAGTATGAATTTAGCAACTTGATGATTGCCACATGAAGCTTTACGATAGGGAGGACAAAAGAGATCTGTGTAATGTTGGGCACCAAAAAAAGGTGATGAGTTCCTGACACAGCAACTACTATCGTTATGTTGCCTAGAGGTGTACGTTGGCGTATAGGAGAAAAAGAAATTATACTAATACTTTGGTTTAAAGGTACTTGGGAGTTGGGAGTTACTGTTAGTTTATGCTGGAGTACTACGTATTACTCGAAGTAATTAAGAGTACTGTGGTAGTAACATTTGACTGGTACGTATTTTTATACTAGCGGTGGTTAGGGGTATTTTTGGCTGGTATTAACTTACGTACACGCGGGCAATCTTTAAGTAAGTTTGAGACATTTCAAATTTGTTCGTGCGCGACTACCGGGCTGGCGCGTTGGGGATGCGCGCTCGAAACGGTCAGTGGCATTCAAGTGCCCGCTAACCTGTGTGTACAGGTACCGTCTGATAACGCTACGCCGCGATACCTTCGACCGTACTGCGAGTATCGTTCCGTAGGTAGAGCACCACCGGTCGTAGTAGTACGGTACATAGGTATTAGGAAAAAATAATAAAAACTAATGTTGCTTTTTTTACAATAAAATATTAATACTTCATCTCTGGTTTTACTCATGGATTATTCATAGATCATGTCCCCCATCGCACCGCCTCCCGCCACAGACGCTCCCATCCAACGGTATTATCCCATTGGTACACCCGGCACTCCATGGACGACGAAAGAGGATGAGGAATGGAAAGCATCCGTCCAATGGCATCGATCGTATCAAGAGGAGGTCGTCCAGAAAATCGAGGCTTTGAAGGAAATCGATGTCTTTCAGCAGAATTTCGTCGTGGAAGAATACGGATGTATCCACATTAGTGACACAAAGAAAGAATATCCGTTGTATGCCATTCGTTCCTCGGGAGAATGGACGGAAACCGAGGCTGACACCAAGTGGAATATGGTCGTCACAGGCGGCGTCCATGGGTATGAAACGAGTGGTGTGCAAGGAGCGTTGCTGTTTGTGAAGCAACTGGTCGAGAGTTCGGAATACCAAACAAAGTACCTGTCGAAGTTTCGTATTTGCGTTGCACCCTGTGTCACTCCATGGGCATACGAACACGTTCAGCGATGGAATGCGGACTTATTTGATCCCAACCGTTCTTTCAAGGACGATGCTTCAGTGCAAACCAAAGAAAGTGCTGCACTCATGTCCTACTTGAAAATATTGACGTCCAATTGGTATGTGCAAATAGATTTGCACGAAACGACCAACACGGATTTGACCGAATTCATGCCCGCCAAGCATGCCAAAGCCGGACTCCCGTACAACGGCGAAGTTATTCCTGATGGATTCTACCTTGTGGGCGATGACGAGTCCAGTGGTCGCAAGAAATCAGAGCAACTGGCATTTTGTCAAGCGATCATAGAGTCTGTCAAGAAAGTAACGCATATTGCCGAGCCAGACTCGAATGGCAACATTATTGACGAACTAGCTGTGTCGGAAGGCATCATTTTGGTCCCCGTGGAACAACTGGGACTCTGCTGTTCTGCCACCAAGGCTCCATACACGGCAACCACAGAAGTCTATCCCGACAGCCCCCGCGGTATCTCGGCCGACGCTTGCAATCAAGCGCAAGTGGCGGCTATCACGGGAGCCATGGACCACATTCTATCACTGACATAATGATAAACTAGCCGGTAGTAGTATTGGATGAAACTATCTCTATGTACTAACATTCGTCGTTACTGTACGATGTAATGTTATCATGCATTGTGAAAAAAGTTCGAAGATGCGTTTGCACTATCTCGCGCAGGGAGAGATCAAATTTTTAGTTGACTACTAACAACAGAAAGATTGTTATTGGGATTGCAAGTGGTAGAAGAATGCCCCGAACAGCCCAACGACCCACTTGCTCGCTGCAAAATCGACGGCGGAGCCACTTGTATCCTTTCCAGTCGCCCTTGTGAGCCGCAGTTGTTGAACACCAAACTATGACTAGCTTTGAATAGCTAAGGAGTCGACTTATTTGGGGTCGAGGATCCCATAGCATCAATCACACTAGAGGGCGGCATCAACCCCGATTCTCGAAGCCATTTTGGCCCTTCCTATTTGAGGAAGCTTTGGTGGTGCGGTCGAAGAGAAAAGAACACATCCCTCCGTCGCTAGCTTCCGAGTAAGAAGCACTATAGGCACGGCAACTGTGACTAAGATGGCGTTCTCGATCTCTCAGCGTGGGAATTTGGGATGGTCTTGAAGACTTTGATGCCACCGAATGGATTATTTTTTCTGGTGCTGTTTTCGTTTCTTGTTGTCTTTGCGATCTCTTGCGGATCCTTTTCGCCATGTCTCGAAATGCAATTGATACTTTTTGGCGCGCGACTTCGTCTTCGACGGGCACAAACCATCCTTGGCACGGGTCTTGCTGAAGAAATCGCCCACCGCCACTCAGGATTTCATTTACGACTTCCCAGGTAAGGCTATTCTTCTCCTTGAAGGAAGCATTGTTCCAGCGGTCCATACGATTCTTCAAGATGTTGTGCATAGCTAAAGTACCGGGGTGTTTCATGATAGCACGACCCTTACCAAACAAACAATCCTCATTTTGCGGACATTCAACGACAAAAGACTCCATTTCGAAATAAGAACGAGATGGATCGTCAGTGTCTTTATACAGTAGCTCTTCTTTGGACTGTTGGAGCTGGCACCACTGCTGATGGGGCTTCATCTCATCTCGGGCGCTCGGCCCAGAACTGAAAGGTACACACTCCCCGGGAATACCAAACGATTTCAAGCTATACCTACATTCGGTCGGAGAACCTGGCGAAAGAGAGAGTAATTAAAATTAGTGCGAAAAATTGTATCTACCGATTCTTCCCCCCTTTTTGCCGGGACGTACCAAGATGAAACCGAGTCCTTGATCGCTCATTCTTGCTCATCAAAAATAGCAGAGACGACTTCAAGGCGTGGCAAACGGGAGTATCGGGGAAACAAACATGAATAGCGCTACTTCGAACGGGAACCTTCTCAAAGAACGTTACAAATGTGTTTCTCATCTCTTCAGCATTTGGCTGCACTATCAACCACGGACTTTGCGTGTGCATGACCACAATCAACACAAACCCAAGGCGTTGAGTTTGTTCGTCGTTGCTCATGCACTGATAAATGTACATGGACGTCCGTAGCTGTTGTCGTCCGCAGTCAATACACTATGAGCTCCTCTTCGCGACTGAAGATGGTAGACTAGAAGCTGAAGCACCATTGAACTTACCTTGTCAATATCTGGAAATGACATTCCCACTTCTCCAACACCAAGAAATACAGCTATGCGTCTGCCAGAATTGTCTCGGAATGGCAAAATTTGAAATACTCCCTCCTCTGTCATTGTCCGGATTGCAGCCGGGCTTAGATCTCTTTGACATACGGGCCTTGTTAATACATGCTCGCCAAAGAATTCGCGATTAAACTCCAAAAAGCTCAGCATTCGATTGGCAGCCTTTCGGGGATCGTATTCCTCCGCCCTCAAAAATTGAATCCAGAACTTGTCATGGTTAACATACCGCGGATCCTTAGCAATGGCAATCTCGAAGGCTTGCTTGTTGATTGGTGGCGTGTTTTGTAATTCCAATCGCATCTGTCGGAGACTTTCCCTAATTTTGTCTGGCTGCTCGTGTTGTGCCACTGTTTGAGCGTGCGCGCCATGTATCTCTTCCATGGTCTTCTCACGGTCATTTAAGGACAGTTCATTGAGTTCTTGGATCAATACATTGTCAATATTGCTGGGAGTGACCATCTGCGTCACATCTGTTTCTGGAGACGACGACGATGACGACAGTAACGAGTCCTTCATCCTGATGGCAGCGGTTGCCATCGTCACGATTGTATGTCAAACTATCTAATTATGATTGACTCCGCTTTTGTTTCCTTATATTACTGAATGTAATGTCTGTTGCGAAGACAAGTAGCGGTGAATGTGATTGGACCTTTGATGACGATCCTTTAGCGAACGGTTTACTTGTTTCAAAACCAGTGGCTTGACTTCTGTTGACTCAAAACTGAAAACGAGAAAAGGTCTTTTGGTACTATGGTCAGATCATGTAATACTACCGGTACTATACAACCGTACTACGTAGCGAACAAAAAAATCAACAACTGGACGAGAGATGCGTGGATGGCATGGCATTCCAATTAGAACGTATGATACGAGGATGAGTTTGGTGATGAAATAAAGTGTTTTTAATCATATATATCACTAATATGTCTGATCCCAGATGAATGATTCGATGTGAACCCTTACCATTAATCACTACGAGGGTACCAAGCGATTATTTTCAGGTACATCAACATTTTCATTTAATATCCAAAAACCTTCGCAAATCCAATGAATAGAGAGAAATCCGAGTATATCATAAAAAAAATCTAGAAATCGTGGAGAGAATCCCGTATTGCCGTGACACACACATCAATGGCAGAAGGAGCCGTTGGGAACAAAAATCCCTCTTCTGAATCATCATGAAAAACACCCCGCCATCTCCGAGGTATCCCGGGCACTTCGTATCTAATTTGACCGAGCTGAAAGTAGTCAACACGCAGTTGAAACAAGCTGTCTGGTGGAGGATGCACAGTTGGTGTCGTAGTTTCATCCCTATCTTGCATGGATTTCTAATGGTGGTTTTCTCGTCCCACCACAAGATGTTTTGAACTGCTTGGTCACCGAAAGAAAGTATTTACATCGGAGTAATGTATGGCGATGCTGAGCAAATTCTTGTGCAGCAGATACCAGTTCCTAAATGATCAAGGGAATCACTGCCAACATCTTCCTCAGCACTGAAATTTCCGACCAACGTTCCAGAGATAGTCTGAGCAAGGGGACAAACACCAAACCTGTTGCTGTAATCAAAACAAATAAAAATGTCAAGTCTAAGTCTTTAATCAAAAAACAAAAATCGAGACAAGGATCGATACACCAAACTGGAGCAATTGAAAAATGTCAAGTAGCATCGACGGAATCAACCGAACATCATCTGCAATCATGAAGGTATCCCTTTATCCCTCAGTCAATGCTGACTAATTGCGATGAGTTGGGCGTTTCAAGCACCGATTCACCTTCATTGAAATCCCACCACCATCCCAACCGCTGCTTGGGATATATCCGACCCCATAAGACAGGAAGTACCACAATCAAGGGCGTCGTCCATCGCATATTGTACGACCTTGGTACGATTGATATGATTGGCTCCGATAAAGCGCATCTCGGATGGCCCGGGCAAGATGTGGTAGGCCACGAAAGCCCCCAAGCATGACGCCTTTACGCACCACTCTGTTCTGAAGCATCGGACATCCTGCAATATGTACTTACTAGAGCCACTTTAGTTATTCACAATCTTACGAGAAACACCTTCACGAACCATCAGTACATCCCACTACTTTTCATGCGATCGGAAAGACGATGAATCGTCTACCAATTGGAGGGAATTCATTGATCGATATTGTCCCATGAGCGATGTTAAGTGCGAAGCCGGCTGCCTTCTTGAACAACTTTGCCTTTTCGTTGGGTTGGTACCACCGAGCGCAGATCGATCATTCTACACACCTGGATCCAAATACTACCAAAATCAGCATCTTACTTTGACCACGTCATATCTTTGGAGCATTTTGTTGAAAGTTTGATTCCGTGGAAAAACTTGGCAGTTCCTGAATCGTCTCTTTCCGGGCGGGTGTGGTATTATCGCAAAGCCGAGCATAAGAAAAAATTCTTCCCCACAGACAATGAACGACCAGAACTCCGTGAAATGCTCTTCTTAGATCGAAGGATCCATAGGCATTCTTTTAGAGTCCAAACTGGAGAAACAATGGCAAGAACAAACGTAACAACACTCGAAACTATTGGTAGACGCACGCTTGAAGAAACATTCGAAAACTGATTTTTACTTTGCAGTAACAACGACACAGATACCGGTAGCACGTCGTACAGTTTGTGTTGTTCATGTACGGTTCTTGCCAACTCTTTGCAGATGTATCGGTCGATTGACTGTGAAGAAGGTAGTAGTGGGTATGAAGAGAGGGATTTGGATGTTGCAAGTGCCTGCTTCTATTTGATCGGGGCATTCTCAAATTCGTTAACGATAAATAACATTACTCCGAGTTTTTCGCTAACTTTAAGTCATAATAGCAAGGACAGGAATGAAACGCGATGATGATGTTGTGTGCTTTCGTACTGCGAACACATGACGAATGCATAATCGAAGTAATAATAATAATAGCTCGTTAAAAAAACTGAAATGAACGACACAAACAAGACAGTATATTTATTAGTAAACATGACAACATTCTTACCTCTTGGTGGTTTTACTCTACTCGGAGTACCGGTAGGAGTTTAAGCATCTTCAAGCATGAGGCATATCATTTTGTTTGATCGCAAGACCTTCCTGCATTTTATTTGCAAATTAGAAGCCCTTTCTTTAAATCTTCGAGTCTTCGCTGTTTAAGCATATCAATTTCCCGGTAGGCCACAAGAAACAGTTGGAATTATAATCTCTTCGCCACCAAGAATTTTGGGCTTGTTTCTGTGAGAGTGCTCGTTCATAGAATGAGATGATGATGGATATTCCCGAAAAAAAGGCTCCGCAACAGCGGAATGAGGTGCAAACGCCAACGGACTTGACAAGCAACTATTATTATGATTACAACATTGCATTGTCCCAGTAGCCAGTGAGGTTGGAGGAGCATCGAGGCTCGTGGTGTGCAATAACGACGTAACGACGATTGCTTTCATTGGAACAATTCCGTCTCTTCTTCTTGCAGTTGTTGTTGCCAAGACAAGGCAGCCGTTCCGCGGCAGTAGCTCATGAACATTTCGATTGCATTGTTGTCATCTTCTCTCGCCCGTACATCCATCATCATAATTGATACACCACACCTGGTTCTTCATTTCTTACTTCCTTCCTTCGCAAACATTGAAATCGCTTCTTCAAATGGAGAGACATCGGAGAGGAGCACGAACTCGTTCCACAATGAACAGAAGAAAATTTAGAGATAAAAAACCAGCACCCAATGATCTTACGGCCACTGGCGCCTTCCTCTCAAGTCTGTTTCAGGATTTACAACTGGATATTGGGAAGGTGAAAATTGTATCCGACAATGCAAAAACAAAGAGGATACGAGAGCTCGTCTTGCAAACGGTAGATGGCCATCCACACTCAAACAGATCCAAATGCCGGTGGTTGAACATTGTTGACGATGCCACCAAATCTCCGTCTTTTTCTTCGTCGAGCTCGTCTCGCAAGATTTTGTCCCCGTCTGTGAGACAACATCAACATAGCAGCAAATCGTCACAATCAACTCCCACCACTTGTACCGACACCGATCTGGCCATGCCTAAGCGGAGGATATCGGAGGAGATTTTGCTTTGGGATAGCATTGTCGTCGATAAGCAGAACGTCAGCAGTTCCAGTCGAAGAAGTACGCTAACATTTAACGAGGAAGAAGATTGCCTGAAAGCAATGGCATCTACTAGGCCGTTGCCTGGACTATCATCGCACCAATTCTTTCCATCGCCATCGGCATCCAAATACTCGCAACAAGGAAGGTTACCAATATATGACTCTATTCTTCCATTAAAGGCACCTACTCGACAAACGTCGTTGGAGAAAGAAGAGAATGGGCTTGGAAATGTATCTGTAGATGATACTCTGCACACATCGGAGCACTCGATCGACTTGGAGGCAGCAATAGCTACCGCTGAGAGTTGCTGCTCTCCCAATGGCAATTGTCAACCATCTACTACTAACAGATCTCTATCGCGGCCCTTGCTCGTTCCACAGCGCATGGGATTCGTGGACAAGTTACCCAGTGCAGAGCGGCACGATTCGTCTGAAAACGAACCTACACATGGCCATCGCATCCAGTTCTTGTCGCGGAAACAACGCTCTTGGAGCGAACTCCACTCTGCACGCCAGTATGAGACGCCACAGCTGTACCAACTACAACCTGAACGGCCAAGCGTTGCTCGAGCGAGTAGCGTGTCGTATTGGGGACGTCACAAAGGGGCAAAAGATGCTACGTCGACTTTGATCATGCGACTGTGCAGTCGAGTGGATCATATACTAGACGAATCGATGCAGAACATCGGCACTATCAACAGTAGTACAGAAAACTTTAGCAGTAACTACGCGCACGAGTCATCATCCTCGATAGAATCGATTTCGGTCGATACTATTCCATCCTTACCTGTGCGACGAGGATCGATTGAGAATAAGGAGAAACGTCGTGGCAAGAGGCCTGTAAGTCGCCAACCCAGCCCATCAATTCCACCCAACCAAAAACCCGCTTTGGAAAGAACCTGCATGGAAATGGAGGGTGCCGCTACTTCCGTAGCATCGCGGCAACATGATGTAATTGATCCTTTTAGCAATGACAACGCAAGATTTTTTAGTCGAAGTTCAAGCATTCAACCAGGTTTACTACGATCGGTCGAAGTTCGGACGCCGACTCCGCCTCGAAGTCTGCTGAGAAGTAGTCATCATCCTTTGCAAGTGAGCGAGACCACATCGCTAGCATCATCACCGGTGGAATTGCATACAACTACAGTCCCCGTTCATGGCATTCTCCCCATCTACATTCATGACGAAGAGGTTTTCGGTCACGACAAAGAACGCGACGCTAGCGATGATGACAGTGATTCCTTGTCGACATGTTCAACCATTTACAGCAATACCAGAGATCGGTGAGGTAATGCAATCGGGATCGAATCAATCAAGGTTCAAACAAACTAGCTATTTATAGAGCCATAGAATTATGACGGACCGTCATCTGAGAAGATATGTTTGATCTTTCTTAATTATGCCAGTGCCATCACGCCTTCTCCATCAACTTCCATCGGATTTACCAGCCCATGTTCTTTGGGCGGGCGGTATGCCCATGATCCCTTGATCTACTCAATGCGTCGACAAGTTTACGTAATCTTTGCTAGTGAGAAAGTTCCAAGATTTCAACATGGTTCTCATTACCATGCCATGGATAGCAAGATCGACAGTGACTCCCTTGTTTTAGGTGCCGCCCACCCATCGCATTGATGCCTGTCTTCCAAAAGAATTGTTTGGAATCCTGATCTACGGCTATGCACCTGTACCAGGCCACCACAAGCTAACTATTCCACCAAAAGCCAATGGAAGGATTTCAACTCCTCACTATTCCAGAGTAAGTGAGAAAGCGAAGCCAGAAAGGATATAAGAGAAATAATATTTAAATACTATGGAGTACGTAGTACCAGATTGGTTTACGAATAGAATCGGTTTTCGGATGAAAAAAACTAACTGTAAAAGCGAAAAGATGGACGAACCGTTTTATTTCCAGTGGAACGCTCGCCCCATGATGAAGGCATCTCCACAAAGTTGTCCATTCAGGTGTTCTCATTTCAAAACTTGCTTGGGTACAAACGCTTGGAAAAGAGATAAATCTAAAGCGAGAATTTATCATTGTACACTGTATCACTTTTTTGGGACAAGTTGTTGTGAAACAACGAAACGTCTCCGACAATACTTCAAGTGTCACTGGATTTTTCAAAAGACCCACTTATTATGCGCTTGAAAAAGGCTAAGTAAGATGTTGCCTACGGCTACGTGTCTCAGCGAAGGAATCTATCTTGCAGTTTTACTTATTTGTCAAAATCCGAAGCAGCTGCGAAGAAGAAACCATCAAATTGTCAAAAAAACATACCTATCCCCATCACTTTCTCATGGACTCACTCACTTATTGGCAGATTGAAGGTATTTACGAGTGATGGTCATACGATGGGAAGTGCGAGTAGCTTTTTGGTCGCATGTCATGTCATCGTTGTTACTTCTCTGGAACTCCTGGATTCTTCTATTCACTCCCCCTCGGATTTGAAGAAAAGAGGCTGACTGTGAATGCAATATTCACAGTCAACAAGTTTTACTCCACAGTAGTTCATCGAAATCACCATCATCAGTGCTCAATAAGAATTGCCTCTTCTTCTTTGTTGTTGTGTGGGTTCTGAAACTATTTTTGCATTGTCACGTCTACTGGGGAGCCGATTAAGGGAGTAACAAACTTCTAACAAAAGGATCCACCACTATCATCACCAGAACCCGATCAAACAACATGCTTCCTACATCCGGAGCTGTATCTTCCCCGCCGTCTTCTCCCACACATTCATTTCTCTCGTCCTTGTTGAGGACGTACGGTGTGAAAAACATGATCATTGTACAGGACAATGCCAAGCCTGGCGGTGGAACAATTCGTCAAAGAAACCGATTGATTCTTTTTCATGCTGTTACTGCTACTAGTACGAAACCACCCCCACTTCTTCTGCCTACAAGTAGCAAATGTCGCTGGTCTTCCAATAGTTGCAGTAATAGTGGTGGTCCCTTGCTGCAGAAGCAAATGTATCAATGTGTGCAAAGAGGCGGCATTGTCAAGGACGAGCGACTCCCATTAGACCCCGCAAAACAAGGACATTTAGGACGCCCTTGTCCATTGCGTATACCACGTTTCAGTCCAGAGGATGTTCCTGGAGCTCCAGCCTCCCCCAAAATTCCTATGAGGAGAGCTTCCATTGAAGAGGACGAAGTTGCTCGGATAGCAGCGCTTCAAGTTTGTTTCACAGGTGAGGAAGAAGGAGAGGAGGACGAGGCGGGAGAAATAGGCGAAGGAGAAGGAGTGGAGGATGAAGGGATTTATGCAAAGCAAACCCATCGATCCGTCTCCCTTGATCCTATCCCGTCTGCACAATCGATGCGACGAGGATCAAATGAACCTCTCCACAACACCGTTATTGGGAAAGTCGATGCTGCTTTCGCAACTCTGAGGAGATGCAATTCTTGGAATGATCGATACGGCAATCTCAAGGAACCAAGAGCTCTCGACACGATAATCGCAACTCGTCACGGCTCAATTCCATCGTCATCCCAAAAGGTTGCTTCACAAATCGATCGTATCCTGCATGATATGGGATTAACAGAACACTCCACCTCCTCCAAAGACTCCTTCCGCCAGTGCGGCGTCAATCTTGGACAAAAGATGAAGAAGAAATTCATACGAGAAAGGGCCATCAATCGACTGGTGAAGGAAGTATCATCAGTTGCCTTCTCTCGAGCTGATGATGCATTTGGAACGAATAGTTGCTCTTTTTGTACTAGTAGAAATGATTCAACCATGCACTTGACACGGTGAATTAACTGTAAATGCTCGCGAAAAAGACAACCATTATTTTACTACCGTAAAACTACTCCCCAGTAATAGCAACGATCATTGTTTATTTTTAGGCTGTTCCAACTACGACGTACTACCAGCTTTTGCCGATTCCGTATCGTCCGAGTAAACAGTATTCGCACGGCACGCCACACATGCTATATTGACACACAACGACCCAAAGTTGCTGAACATTGTCGTCAATTTCCTTCAAGCCATTCGTAGAAAACCAAATCGGTCACAGCCAACGGCTCTTGCATAGAAAGAGAAACGTTGGGTGGACCTCAAATCTGCCTCGACTTTGTTGACGAGGCTGGCCAACCGGTAGCTAGTAGGTAATACCTTACGTTAACTATTACTGCGTTTCTAAAAAATGATTTGCCAGATACTACTCAAGAGTACTGTTCCGTGTACCGTAATAGAATAGCAACGAAGCGAATGAATTCAATTTTGCTTAACTGTACGACTTACAGTTAGTAAGAATGACCCAAAATTTATTCCCAGTAGGTAAGTAAGATTGCCTGGACTGTGATTTGAGAGATGAGAGGCATCAATTGGAGGTCTGTTGGAGCCTAGCATTCAAGGGGGATCGACCCTCACATTAACAGTCAATGCAAACTCCCCCTGTTGGGCTACGTTCGTTTTTTCTACTGGCAGTCTACCTACGGTAGGGTCTATCGGTATGATACGTCGTAGAGACTACAGACTACGGTAAGTACCGGTAGGTACAGTACCGCACCTGTACCTGTACGGTAGGTACGGTATGATACCCGGTACCGGCTGATCTACCGATGCGATGTTTTAACAGTGAATATACTGTGTATATTCCCTGACGCCGCCTCAGCTTCTCTGCAATCCCCAGTGACGTCATGTGCTCTATAGCTCTAGATACGTACGTGTGTCACTACATGTGGTACATAGCTACAAGCGTAGTGGCGTAAACGTAGCATCTAGAGAAAGGGGACGAAATGTAGCTATGGCGAAGTAACATGTGTCGCCAGAGCTACAGTTCACACACGAGCACAAGGCCAGCTTTTTTGAAAACTTCGAATCTCCATTGCTACGTTGTAGCGATGGGGATTGCAGTGTTGCAGCAGGAATTGTGTGCTTGGGTGTGGCTGTGTGTGATGCCTGCAACTCTGGTCTTGTGTCTGTCCTCCGTCCGTCTACCGCTCGAATCCCGATCTCAAACACTAGTCCAACGGCGGACAAACTCGAGCATGCAGGCAACAACAATAGGGTGCACTTCTATTGCCTGCACGCCTTGGCTTGTCATAGCCAATCCCCCCCTCTCGCACTCTTAGAAAATCTCTCTTTGGTGAAAGCGACATCAGCCGATCCAACGACCAATGCAAACCACAATAAAATAATAATACGACAGTAGTCTACCGTAGGTAGTAGTAGATCACGAAACAGCTCTTGACCACACGGAACAACATGAAGTTCGCATCGTTTGTGTCACCGTTCCTTTCTTTTTTGGCGGGAGGTCTCTTGCTGTTCCTTTCGGCATCACGGGCATCGTTGGTTGATGCGATTGAAGTAGGACAGTCGCTTCCCTCCGATCTATCGTTGCACTTCGGATTTCCACCCGAGGAAATCTCCTTGAATGATCGGTTCAAGGGCAAGAATGTTCTCTTGATGTAAGTAGAACTGCTTCGTACTCTGTGTTTTCTTTTTGTGAGGAATATTGCTATTTGAATGGGAAGAAAGCACCCACACACGAGATGTGAGGGGACCACCCATTAGAGGACGATCTCTCTACCATTTTTTCTATCAATCATCTACAAAAACAAAATGACATTATTCCATCTCATCGGGTATTTCCTTATTACTCTTATTGCCTACATTTCAGTGGTCTTCCAGGCGCCTTTACTCCGACTTGATCCAGTCGACAGGTACCAGGGTACCTCAATAGTGTGGACTCGCTCAAAGCGGCGGGTGTGGATGATATAATCATATACTGTGTCAATGATGGTGCAGTGATGCAAGCTTGGTCCGAAGACCAAGGTGTGCCCACCGATTTGTCGGACGGAATCTTACATTTGTTTGCCGATCCGTACGGCAAAGTTACAGAGGCGTTGGGAATGGAGTTGACTCACAAGGGCCCCCTCGGTGTTGGATTGGTCGGTAGATGCAAACGATTTGCTCTCTTCATTGTCGATGGAGTGGTCAAGATTGTAAGAGTAGCAGAAAAAGTAGATGACCCAGCCGGTGACGAATTTCCGGATGCGACTTTGGCAGAATCCATGTTGGAAGCCATTCAATCCTTGAAAGGGTCGGATGAGCTATAAACGAACGAACATTGCGTCTTTATGTTGTGCCATTGGGATCGGATGCTAGATAAATGACAACAGTCCGTTCTTTGACAAAACCAACAATCAAGCAATTTGCCTGTAATGACGTAACCTTTCTGCGATATCAGAAAGATAACTGAAAGAAACGACACATAGTACCGCGCGTTCGACAGGGATCGTTGGTCATCCACAGTCCACACACAAGAATATACCTCAACGATCTCCTGGCGAAACGAATATCACTGTGGTACGGAGTCGAGGCAGTGTTGCTCCACCGATGACGGCGTTTTTTTCGAAAATCGGACTTTTGGTGAGTATCTAGCTAGCTAGCTTGGTACAAATGAAGGCCCGCAAAAATCATAGAAATATTGGTGCATAACGGAAACCCGAGTCATTACTTTAATATGCTACGACAATCTGTGTTGTAGCATCATGAAACACTTCACTAGTCTACCTAATTGAATTTCGGGTTGTTCTGTTGGCCGCTTGATCAATGGAACTTGCCATTAAGAACGATTTCGTTTACAATGGCCTTTGTGTCGACCGAATTGAAAGCGGAATTTAACTGTTGCTCGCTGGCTTTTTCTCCGACCTTCTCAGCATAGATCTCCTCAATCGCCAGGCTGGAGTAAACTTGCCCAAGCTGTTCGTCTCCTACCTTGTCGGGGTGCTTTTGGATTTCTTCTATCAGTGACTTGGCCGAATCATCCAACACAATAATGAAATGTGTGTCTTCTACCTTGTACGCCATTGTGATTGCTCCGGTTCCCTCCTTGTTCGGAACGATTCCGTGTTGCTTTGGGTGTGCTTGCTGTTTTCCCATGTTTGACGTTGTTTCTCGGAAAGGCTACGGGTCGTTAGTTCTTGGTTTGATTGTCGGTTGCCGATTTTTTTTCTTCTTCAAGTATGATAGGTGTCGAAGATTATGAGAACACTACTTTCGATCAGATTGTGAAGGATAAACAACTCCTGCAAAAAAGATCTTCTGGGCTGGTCAACGATACACTACTAAAATAACTGTAAGTACTGCTCGGAGTTTGACGAGAACAGCAAAGAAGAAGAGCAGCATTCAAAAGAGAATGTGTCCCGGCTTCGCATCCTTCCCGAAACTATGACACGCGTTCTCACTATTAATGATTATTTGCTCGCACGTGTAATTAACTGTAACATAGAGAGCGTAGGGGGAAACAGGAACCCTTTTAAAGCGCACCCTACAACTGCTATGCAAATCACAAAAACGACTGAAATTGAGTCGTCCTAGCTAGAGTAGAGCTACACAGAAAAGATCCAGTACACTTCTATGCTCTCGTCGTATCTTAATTCCGCAGTTTTCTCTCTACGGTTCCATTGAACAAGGGAGCGATTAGAGAAGCTTCCGCAGAAAAATAATGTCGTCATCTGTACCTTTGGACCGCCAAGCCGCCTCTAGATGATCTGGCATGACAAATTCCAACGGAGACGGACTGGCTGGGTCTGGATTGGCCAAGACGCAACATACACCGAAGCTTGTGTCCGTTAGACTCTGGGTGGCAATGTTATTATCTGGTCGAACCCTATTTGCCTTTTCGACATGTTGTGGATCATCGCTCGTACCGCATAGGATAACATAATGGCCAGCGTATGCGGTCGCGCTACTTGCATTGGGATGGACGTCCAACTGTTCCTGACGGTTCCGAAGAATACTATTGTCCACGAGTAGCATGGCAACCACATCCTTGTATCTCGACGTCACATGTAATACCGTTGACAAAGGGAAGTGAGAAGATTCCATCATAGGTACAGCCTGCCGATGCAGTTCAGTAAAGGTCCAACAGACACGATCTTGGTCATCCGAAAAGGATTGCTGGTAGTATTCGAAATTCTCGTACTCCTGGTCAGCAGTCGAAACATTCTTCGATATGAGCACGAATTGGAAGCGTTTCTTGTCATACAGTTTCCACTTTTGTAGCTGCCACACCAAATCTGACGTCCAAATAGACTTTGTGTTCACCGCATCGAGGATTCGTCGTCGCTCTTCCATATCTCGTGGTGTCAGTATTGAAGATGGCAACGACTCGTCAAATGTGGAAAAAGTGTCATTGGAATGAAGCCATCTCAAAAGCATCATCAAGCATGTCGGGCCGCAATCCCAAGATTCAAGCTGGTAGAAGTGAGGTATTCGTGTGAATGGGAGATGTTGAGATGTTAACGTTTCACCTTCGTCGAGTCCAAGCAGATCCAAAAGAATTTCAGCCTCACCTTTTGGTTTCTTGTTTGGATTGCCCTTTTCGGCATTCGCCACCTCCATCAGATCATCCAACTCGGCATAGTCTGGTAGCTGTGATTCGAGAATGATTCCTTTCCGGATGACGATGCGATCAATATGGGGTCGAGAAAAAAGTTCCGAAGCATACCGCGCTCCTGGAAACAATACAAAATCAGCTGTTTGTTCCCCGTCGAGGGGTGATTCAGAGTTTTTCATCAAACCCATGGCCATTGCTGGACAAATGGTGACGATATCCGCCCAAGATCCTTCGTTGGGGGCGGTATCCAAATGGCATACCGCCTGCGTGGTGGACCAAACTGATAGCATGTCGTAGTCGCTGCCGGCCGACAACCAAAAATCACGAACATTGTCGGAGGCAGACGCTACCATCACTCCTGCTTGACGCAATTCTTGCAACAAAGTCACTCCTCTCCATTGTGGCGTTCGGGGGTTTTCTGCTGGAATCTCCACGCCCAACGGTGGTTTCGTTCCACGTCGATCCTGAAGACTCAAGTTTGTGAACGGATTGGCGACGACATAAACATTACCAAGTTGCGCGAGTTGTGTACAAATGAACGTTTTGGTGTCATCGTCTTGCAACGATAGAGCACAACAATGCCCGAGGACGACATTGCCTTGGTATCCCTTCTGTCTGGCTTTGAGCAAGGACCGACAAAGAGGCCGTAATGCGCAACAGTGAGGATCGTTACTTTCATCAATGTGCAAGTCAATGTCCATGTCAAATTCAGCTGCCAAATCCAGCATGGCATCCAAGTGTTGACAGGTATCGTCCTCTGGTGTTTGGGTAGTATTACCGATATAGGCTCCCAACACGGCCCCAGGTACTTGTTTAGCTCGTGAACAATGTGCCCGCGCCAAGTCTGGATGAGAATAGTATAACGGTAGATACAAGTTGGCGACGACTTGTAACGTAATCTGATCTTGATACGCTTCTTTGATGGCTGTGTAAGCGTTGTAGACGTTATTTCGTAGTTGTTCTTCCAACGCATGATCCTCCCCGCAATTGTATCCGTCCAAATGAGTCCGTAATGCTTTGGTTCCGTAATAAATGGCACATTGAACGGCAAATCTCATCCGGCGTGTCAAATCGTCCAACGTCCAATGTTTCCAATCGCTGGGTTCCTTGTGCAACCAAGCTTCGTCCATAGTTCCGCTTTTATTGCGAGTACGACTGACAGTCCAAGTCTTGTCCAAATGTGTATGACAGTCGACAAAACAGGGCATCAAGAGAGAGCGTTGACAATCTACCACCTTTGCGTTGTCATTATCATCCACTTCTACAACATCTTGATCATCATCCGTGGACGACGACGACGTTGTTGTTGTCACTTTATGAATTTTACCGTTTCGAATCCAGACATGACACAACACCAAACCCTCTTCGGACACGAGACTTTGGGAGTTGTCTTCCTTGGACTTTATCACATTTATATTTTTGGGCAATACAGCAATGGGAATGGAAACATTCTTTAACAACAAGAACGGATGTACTGTTGTCGATTCGGACGACGAAGTGGATGGAGACAGAGATACTGGTTTGGTTGCCTCCTTCAATGCTTGACGTAACGCCGCCACTCGCGGCAGTTTCGTCGTCGTATCGTTCATCTTGCTTTATTGATGAAAAAAAAAGGTCGTTTCGTCGTCGTCGTCGTCTTCTTCTATGAAAAGAACATTGGAAGGGGAGATGATGTTGTATTCGGAGTATGCTTTGTGTTCCAAAGAAGGCACTACGGTAGATATGTAGATACAACTTCGCACCTTGTCGACGGAACCATCGCAGCGGATACGACTATCATACCGCTACCGGTACGTTTGGACTACCGGTACTGGATCGGTCGAAAAGATTCACTTATGGGATATTCGTCTGACCGTCAACACGATCGGCTGGCTCGTCGGCCCCGGCCCGCTAGAGGTTTTTTACTACTACTACTACGTGGCAGAACAGTGGTAGTACCTGTACGGTACCTACCGTAAAGGTACCGGTACTCCGAGTGTGTTAGAAGTAGGACGAGTACTACGTACATCATAAAACTTTTTAGGGAAGAACCAAAGGTGGTCGAAAATGAAGGTACCGTTGCACGACCTGATCATGATGACCTATCTATGGCACGGTTGGACTAAACGGTCCCACAAAAGTACGAGCGACAACTGGAATTCATAAAAAAAAAGAAACAATTCATAAAAAAAAGAAACAATTCATACCAAACACTTAATGTTTCTCTTCGTAGTGTAGGCCGTTCACGTTGTCTTTTTTGTTCTGTTTGATTAGAAAGAAATCCAGACGACAATGAGAGAGAAAACCTGCTGCCTGTCCGATCTTTCAAGGAGTTTTGCAGTCTTTAAACGTTCGTCCAGCTGATATTGACTTGTAGTACCGCGTTCCCAACAGAAAACAGTAGCAACAACTCCGACTCCTGCGTTTGATACTTCTAATGGTGGTGATACCATTGGTGCTTGAAGCGCTTGTGTTTCAAAGCCCATATTCTCGCTACCAAGCCAAGGTGGCAAAGATATCGAGGTAGTGTGAAATGCGAAGAAACGACAGACCTGCTGATCTCAAAATGGACTCCTGATTTCCGCAATTACTCGAGCCCGTTTCGAAATCATGCTGTTTCCATCCATCCTATTGTTGGACCATCCTGTTCCACCACACATGCTTGGATCCAGTTCCAATTCCAATCGATGTGCGTGCAAACATAATCGCGGTGACAATGGTCCGTCTCGTTCCGTTCGGTCACCGTGTAAAGTATCCCCTATAATCGCATGCCCAAGCGCTTGACAATGCAGTCGCAACTGATGTCCTCTTCCAGTTTGTGGATACAATTCGACTAGAGTGTAGTCAATGTCGTCCTGTCGTCGGCGGTCCAAGACTTGATACTGCGTCACGGCCGAACGTGGTTTGATCAAAATACTTTCATCGTCATCATCATTCCGTTTCAAGGCCCAAACATGATATCCTTCTGGAGTGAGTTGTTTCCCAATAGGAATATCAACAAGGCCCTGATCGTATTGAAAGTGTCCATGACACAATGCCAGATACGTCTTGTTCACAAGTCGATCTTGAAACTGTTTCGAGATAAAAGAATGCGCTGTTGCTGTCAGTCCATAGACCATAATTCCACTGGTATCGTAATCCAATCGATGACAGGGTTTAGCAGTAGGAAAGTAGTTTTGGATTTGTGATGTCAAGTCCGCTGGAGAACTATCGCTCGTTGCTTGTCGTCGTGGAGGGACACTGTGCATTTGGCTTGGTTTGTGCACAAACAAAACATCAATGGGTTGATGGTACGAGTCGTTGTTGGTTCCCAGTGTATCGATCAAGTGCGGCGTCACGACATACCATTTGTCAAGAGTTGCGGAAATAGGAGAGTTGTTGTCTGGATCGGACGTAGGCTTTATTGTGTCTCCAAGTGCAAATAACGATCGATTGTATTGGATCCATTGTCGTTTAAGTGACAGCTTCTGATGAGTTTTACCACCTGTCGTCATGAGACGACCCGTCTCTGGGTTTACAATTTTGGGTTCTTCTGTTCGCTCTGATAATCTCTTCCATGACTTGACCAAAGAGTCACGCTGTTGCGACAACGCCTTTGGTGTCGTCGATCGCTGTTGAGCCGGCAACGACGACGAGGTGAAGGAAAAGACCACAGCAGTGACAGCAACGACTATCACAAGCCGAAACAAACACCGTACAGTTAAAGCGATGTTTGTTGCTATATCCATTTCGTAATATCGCCATTGCACATTGTATACAACAGAAGGTAACTTGGATAGAGCTTCTCTGCCATGATTGTGCGTGGGTCTTCAGGAGCAGCGGTATTTTTATTACGTCGTACCGAACTCGAGACTCGAGAGCTCGAGAGTAGTATCGGTACTGCCGTCGTCCTACCTATTACCTTGCTGTAGTAGAATATGTTTCAGCCGTACTACAACGATGGAAGAAAAGGAGGAAAAGAATGAAGAAAAGAATGCACATTTAACGTCACAAAACAACATCAATCTGATCGCGTTTCTGCTCACAAACAGTCAGCCCGTTTTTTCATAAGCGGATGTCACTGGACTACTTCTGCGTTTGTTTACAGTCAATTAACCCCTCCTCATTTAATTGGTGACGATTCGCAAAACACGATCATAATATTCTTCTTATTTTTTATTATACACAGTCACACTACTTGAACGCAGACCAAAGGGTTCGCTGGGATGCAGGACGAGATGATGCTACGTACTCGGAGTAGTATTTTACGGATCACAACCCCACAGCCTCGTTCTAAACTCCACTTCCAGACACCATCAGTACGACGGTAATGTGTGTTGAAGATATTGCCCTTCCGAACAAGATTACAACAGTAGTAGAAGATAAAAATGGTTCAGGACATCCAGCGACGACGAAGAGCACAAGAGGTTCCAGAAGAAGAGATGGAACCAACAACAACAACAACAACAACAAGCAACACTGATGACGACACGATGCCATTGTCGGAACCAATTCTGCTCAACACCTTGACCCTCAACAAGGCTTTGTGGGAATCTCAACGGGGCGATAATTTCGCCAAACCGAAGGGTGAAAACAAACTGGAAGTGTATACTGATCCGATAACCGGCCGAACAACGGCGATCTGTCACTTGGCGTGCATCCTTCCCTTCACAAGGAACACCGAAGGAAACATAATCTACGTTGATGTTTCTTACGAAATGGCCACGGCCTCAATGTTGGCAGTCCAGCACTTGAACACAGGAAATGGGTCGATCATACCCGAGCTGGAAGGTCTGTCGGACCGATGCCCCATCCGCTTTTCCATCCAATATTTCGACACGAAATTCGATATTGGTACGGCCTTGAAGCAAGTCATCGCTTTGACACATCCCCAAATCAACACTACGGATGAGACAGGCACCCTAGACGAAGGAGTCGGATACAAAGATCAAATCCCCCCCTGTGCCTTTTTGGGCTCCACGGCGTCCTCTGTCAGTGGACCTACCAGCATCGTTACAGGTCTCAACGATTTTGTTCAATTGTCCGCACAATCCACCAGTACCGATTTGGACGACCGAAACAAGTACCCACGGTTTGCGCGGACCATCCCCTCAGATGCTGGAACAACCGAAGCGTTGGTTTTGTTTTTGCTCAACGAATTGCACCTGGATTACATTGCCGTACTCAATATCAACGATTCCTTTGGAAATGACTATGTGACGAATATTCGAGATGTGGCCCGGCATCTCGCTCCAAACATGACACTTCTGCAGATCCCGTTGGATCACGACCCGACCTCGAGCCTTGGGGAAGAAGAGATACTAGAAGCGTTTCACATATTGAAACAATCTCAGATTTTGTATTGCGTCGTGGTTTTGCTGGAAACCGAATCCCACCACGCTTTCATGAGCATTGCAGCCAGGGAAGGACTGGCTGGGACAGGAAAACACAATTTTATTTTCACTGATGGCTTCGATGCGGGCAGTCTGACCAATCGTGTCTTTGACTACAATTCAACATTGCATCGAGCGTATTCTGGTGCCGGAATCATTCGTGCCAGTGGCGGAAGTCCAGGAGAACTCCGTTATGACAAATTGAGTGATAGCCTCAGACAAATTAAGCAATCTGAATCTGACGTCCTCTTTGCAACGTCATTCTTACCGGGTGATCCGTCTCGACTAACAAACTCCGACGAGTTTTTTGGTGCATTACGATCCGACTCAACATCGTTTTTCTTTGATGCGACGGTTCTAATGGGCCTCGCTGCCTGCGATGCCGTAACTCAAGACGTTTCGCTTACCGGAACTTCATTGTACAACCAGATTCCTCAATCAACATTCCAAGGAATCACAGGCAAAGTTGTTTTGGACCCAGTTACCAAATCACGGATTCCGAGCAGCACACGTTTCCAAATTTGGAATCTCGTGGATGTCGTCGAGAATGACACCGTGCGGAAAGTCAAGTTTCAGCCAACTGTAACCCATTTATTTTCTGAAGGCGAATGGATAATGAAGAGGTCATTCGTGTTCAGTGACGGTACCGCCAACCTTCCCGATAGTCTCCTACCACCAACTGTCGACAGAAATCACATCCACACGGGGACTCGAGTGATAGTACTCCTATTCTGTGCAATTTCCATTGTTTCAGCGATCTATTGTGCTGTCTGGACTTGGTACAATCGGAACAAAAGGATAGTACGGGCCTCACAACCCTTCTTCCTGTGTCTTTTGTGCTCTGGAACTATAGTTTTAGCTTCCACCATCATTCCCATGAGCTTTGATGGGGGCAACTTGTCGATGGATGGGCTGAACCGCTCATGTACAGCGCAAGTTTGGTTTCTCATGCTCGGTGCTACCATGATATTTTCGACGTTGTTCTCAAAAACACACCGAGTCAACAAAATCATGAAGAATGCACGGCATTTTAAACGAATCAAGGTCACAATTCGTGACACGCTGAAACCGATGTCGGTCGTTGTTAGTCGTAAGTTAACGCAACTCTTTCAATGAGACCTGCTTCTTTTCCGTCGCTGACGTTGAATGTCCAGTAAATGTTGCAATTCTCTTGTTTATGACGATCTTCGATCCTGTGAAGTACAAGGTACATCCGCTGAGAATAGATCGCTACGAACGAGAAATAGAAACGTATGGCACGTGCTATTTTGCGGGTTCTCTTGCGTTCATTATACCTGCTGCGTAAGTCAAATGGATGTTGGATATTCTTCTATCTTTGGGTCAGTGTGGACAGACTTTCGGTGACTTTTTAATTTTGATTTTTTGTTGCTTTCCACCCGCAGTATTATCAATGTTTTTGTCATTGGAGCGGCCTTGTTACAAGCATGGTTTGCACGCAATCTCAGCACGGAGTTTCAGGAATCTGGCTGCATTTTTCGAGCAATCCGTCTCATCATTTTCATAATCTGTATCGGTGTTCCAGTAATTTTTTTGGCCAGGACAAATCCGGATGCTCGTATTTTCATTGCAAGTGCCATCATTGTTGTGACTTGCATGGGTATACTTCTGCTGATATTCGTGCCGAAAATGCAATACAAGGAACAGAACAAGTCTGAGACGACTGTCGTTGTGAGTGGGATTGATATTACCGCTGGAAACGGTGGCTTCACAAGATCCAAGGTCCCATCCGATATCAACGTATCGTATGATTTAACAAATGACGACGATGCAGCTTCCTATGACGGTGGTGAACGAATCTTGACTACCAAAAACCAACACGAATTGGCTGAGGAGGTAGCACTCCTGAAGAAGATGTTGCTCTCCAAGAAACGGAGAGAAGCGGCACGCCAGACGCCATCCGAGCTTCCCAAGGAAGACGGGCGGAGTGCGAACGCTGCACAGTTCATGGATCCTGAAGAAGCTTTGGGTGCGACAGGGACTGCAAAAAATGTCGACAATTTGAGCAACAGCTAATTTTTGGACTTTTCAAACATTTTGACTGTCAATGGAAGCTCATGAGTAAATGGTTGCATTTTCCTCTCTAGCTAGCGATCTACATCATGTTTCTACTTTTTTGTCGTTTCCTCCTCGTCGTGTTTTTCTGTCGCTTTACCTTCTTCCTCTGTCACTACTGCTGCAGTTTCTTCCACTTTCTTTTTGTCGGTACCGCCATCATCCTTTCCAGAGACAATGCGGATATCATTTTCAATGATGTATTCGTTGGCGGCTGTAGCAGTCAAGTTTATGCAGATGAAGAACGAACTCCAAGTGGCAAAATAAAGAGATCCCAGAGTAGTTCCCGGCCCGGATCCGAACGTGATATAAGAGACACTGCGTCGTAGCAACAGGAATAGTGAGAGGACTTTGTTTTTTTTGTTTTTGTTTTGCATCCCAATCATCTTGCGACAAAAGACACCAAGTCGCAAGTCGGCCACCGCCTCTTTCACTTACCCGCAAGCCCAAAGAATGAGCAACAGGAAACCAACGACTGCTTGGCAGTTCATGGGCACATGCTTCCTCAATAGTACCACGATCAGTGCCATTGCTCCAGATGCCATTCCTCCAAAGATCCCAAATCGAGTCCGGTTGCAATATGGGGACGCATCCCTTCGACAGTCATCTTCCTGCAACACCTTGATTGACGATGACATGACAATGAGACTGGTACTGGTTAACAATACCCATCCCAGTGCCGTGGGTGTTGATTCTTCTCCATTCTTTTGTTCGAACCAGCTTCCCAACAACAACAGAGAGAATATCAGACTGGCATAGCTGAAAAAGAATAGATTCGCATTGGAAATGGCAAATTCAGGTGATACTGCCAAGTTCTGATCTGGATTCAAAATGGATGGCAGGCCCGCACACCAAAATCCTAGGACAATAATGATGAACGGTAGTTCCACCTTCATGGCCATTTCCGGCGCCAACATGGATGACAACGCCCCGAAAAAGGAAAAGGCAATACTGATGGAAATGACGCTGACGGACCATCCCTCGTAACGTTGCCACTCGGACTCGGAACGATCGTCCAGAACGGAAAGAATGGCTATGAGTGCAACCACCGAAGCAGTGAGGAGGGAAATCCAAAGACGAAGACGAGTCATGGTGATGGTGAATTGCAGAAGAACCAAATAAAAATACGGCACTACCTGGTACTACCCAGACTACCGTACTCGACTGGAGAGTAATAACTGACAGACTGCCGTAGTCTAGTATGGTAGCAATAGTCGTACTGCGAGATAGTACGGGTAGTAGAAAACGCAAGTGGAAAACAGAATGAATGCAGTGATCAACTTGTCCTCAGGTCCTCGGGCCCTCCAGGATTCGCATGATGTTGTGCTTGTGAATAACTCCGTTAACTGTAATAACACTGAATACTGCGACGTTACATTGCACAAACACGGCATCATTTTTTAAATTCGTCTTGAAGAATACGTCGTAGTAGTCGTAAATACTTCGTACTGCGTACCTACTACGTACCTGTACGGTAGTACCCCGTATTAGTGTTTTTTTGTTGTTGTACAACTCTCCTACCGTAGCTATCGGTAGCTAGCTAGGAGGTAGCTACGCGACTGTACTCCGAGTAAATGAAAGATGGAGGCTAAAAACCCTCGGAACGTTTGGAATCATGTACTACTAGTAAAGCACTACGTATTTTACCAAAGAGCAACAAGCAAGGCCATCCTATTGATGGACGTAAGACTAGGGATAGATTTCATTTTTTTGTTGGCGTTTTCATGGTACTCCTAGTCAGCCATCCTTCTCCGTATTACACTACTGCCTACTTACTTTTCGAGCACGACGACTGTAGGTAGAGCACACCTAGCTACGGAGGGTAGTCTAGTCTAGGTAGACTACGACTGTACTCCGAGTAAATGAAAGATAGAGGCTATCATAAAAACCCTCGGAACGTTTGGAATCATGCACGACAGTACTAGTAAAGCACTACGTATTTTACCAAAGAGCAACAAGCAAGGCCATTGTGTTAACAATCTCGCCAAACAAAAATTAATTGTCAGTGGGGATAGATATCATTTTTTTGTTGGCGTTTTCATTTACTTAGATTTTTGCACTGACAGCTTTGCTCGCTGACAAGACGCTCATTCAGTCGTGAGGAAGGAAAAAGAAACAAATTGAATATCATAGAATGGCACATAACATAATTAGAAGTATTTTAGAATTTTTTAGAATATTTTCATACAACATTTCATATCAAATATGATATGACATTTTATGTTTTTTTACCGCGATATGCCGTGCTAAATCCACACAAAAACAACAGAAAATGTTATATGAAGTTCTATATGAACATCACTTCAAATTTGATGTGAAATGTTGTGTGGAATATGTTATATGGAAGTAAGACAATCTTCTAAGTAAATAATTCGTGGTATGACGTAATAGCTCGTCCAAGCAATATTCAACGAATCTTGCAGCAACCTAAACTCGGAAGCAATTTTCGTGTCTATCGTAGCAGTCTAATGTCATTCGATCCAATCGCTGTTTTGTATCAACTATCATCATCATACATACATTTCTTAAATTTAAGCGTAAATACTACTTACATTTTGGCGATGGCAATGGCCTTTTCTCTTCATGGCAAGACTAAAAGGCAGGTGCTCTAGCTCTTGTATTGTTGTAGAGTTTGCCCCCATAGTTGTCTCACAAAACATACTCGCCATTATTTAACTTCTTGCAAGAATGGTTCGAGCAGTTGAAGCTCCATGAAAAAAGAGAAATCACACGCTGTTATTGTCCTTTGCATGCTTCGTGTAGACGACAAAATTGAAGAAAGAAAAACATCTACCACGAATGTCTGAGACGTCAGTTCGCAAAAAATACCTATGCTCAATGACTATGCCTAAACTAGCTTCTCTTCTGCCCTGTCCAACAGTCATAAGAGTTGCGGAAAGGAAGTTGCTGCTTGTGTTCTTCAAATTGTAATGAGACATCCTGCATGAAAATCATTTTTCAAAATCTAACAAGAGTGGTGTAAATGTCTATTCTAATGGTGCTTCTCTTGCTTCGTCTATTGAAATAAAAAGTATGGTAAATCTAGGAAGTCTGTAGCTGGAACAAACAATAGAACGACTTCTTTTTCTCGATAGGGAACAGATTACAAACGTAAGATTAAAAATGGAAATCCCCAATTTCAGACCTTCAACTTAATTGGTTCTCTTAAGTAAGCAAAAATGCATGACATTAAAAGTAGTAGATATGAAACTTAATATTGACTGTGATTTTGACCATTTACTCTAGTCGTAAGGGTATTTCCTGCATTCCCCAGAGACAATAATCTTAAAAATCCTTTCCCTTTACAAACGACCAGTTTCCTTGACAATCCACCATGGTATTTCGGGTCCATGACGATTTGCAAGGAGACGTTCTTGCCGGTCCATCCGACGTTTCTCAAAACATCTTGGGCTGATGCTACTTAGGAGACGATTTACTAACTGTAAGCTACTCCGAGTATGATTCTTCTTGGTACTACTAGGCGGGTTGGTCTCTTCCTCGGAAGCGCACAAGAACGTGTCGCCATCAAAATTCTCTTCATAAATCGCCGAGGCCTTCACCTCTGTTGCCCGAGGATCATTGGGATGAAAAAGGCTTGCTTCTAAATTGCTTCGACGTGCCACAATCATAGGTATTTCTCTATAGAATACTTCAATAGCAGCAAGCTCTCTCTCTTTTGTCATACGCTCCCTATAGAAAGAGCGGTTGCGAAAACACTTCATGAACATAATGTCATGGTGATTGCGAAGCTGGTTTAAAAGGTTCGAACAGTGTTTGATTTCATTTTGCATTCGCAGTATAAGGGCGTGCGTTTTGACGTCATAGATCCGTGGAAAAGTATCGTCTCTTGGAGGTTGTCCATGGCGAGTGAGTTCCGTGTCTTCGACCTGCTTCCAAATCATGTGGGGATCTTCTCTCGATAGGATGGAAGCGAAAAACTTGTTGGTTTCACTCATCCGGAGAAGACCTTGAACACCAAGGAACGCGGCCACTGTATTCCCGACCCCCCCAGAGAAGAGAGTTTCAAAGTCTATAGCATCATTGTTCGCCACGACATCCTCAGACCCGGCGTGAATTTTCTCATGTGGAAGCACGAATGAGTCGTATTTGGCACTCATTTTCCTTCAGTAGTGTACGACGTACCGGTATCTAGAAACAATCGCACGACGATTGGTCGTTTTTATATTTTATATGAGCGAACCTTTGAAAGTATCCCACTACCCACCAAACATTCAAAAGCCAACCATCACGACGAAATGGTTTATTCAGCTAATTTGGTCAGATGTATAGAAAATGGTTGGATCCCATATTCTTGAACGAGTGCGTACCTTTATTTACTTTGTATCATACCTACTCCATCACTGGACGAAAACCACGGCTTAATACAAAAATACAACGCACAACGACGAAGTACGGTAGTACGTATACCGGTATAGAGAAAATACTTAGTAGTTGTAGGGAGTTTATTCTGAGGTTTTGGCATGCGATGGTACGAAATACTTCGACTTCCCTCATTCTAGTTAGCTTTTAGTGGTAGTCCAGTTGTTAATGTAGCTGGAAAGCGATGGGTAGGCAAAAAAGTTTGGACGAAGACAGACTTAATCTTACTGTTCCTCTCCCTCTTCGTCCTACGATAAGGACCGGCCTAAAGTGGTAGTCTAGTAGTTGACTTCACGCTTCTTGGGAACAATTCTCTGCAGACGAGGCTTACCTTCGAGGAAGAGGAGAAGAATCACTGAATTTGGACATTGCTTGTGTTGTCTCACAAGCGATTGAGTATAGTTGAAATCTTCATTTCTAACTTGCAGTGACCCAAACTCAAAGTTCCAATTTAAGCATGACGGGTGACGGGGAATCTGACATTGCACGGTTTGTCGATTCCCGATATTCATGGCGATTCGAGAAAGTCACGCAATGGGCGACGGAGGCGTTCCATTCTAGCTCACCTCAGTTTTGAATAGCTGAAACTTTGAAGCTCCCCTGCGTTTGACTCCCGTCGTGCCACGGGGATTAACTGTCTGACGCATTGTGGTCGGCTGCCAGAAGTTCCACTCGAATTGCCCCAGCGGTTTGAGATGTGTAGTTGCGTCTTGCGATGCTTCTCTATGAGCGACAGTGTTGTTACTTCACCAGGTCGGGCATTGTCAGAAACGACCTGAATCCTTGCAGCGGCGTCTGGACCTAACCGATCATACAGTAATCGGGAGAGAAAGCAACCTGTAGCCGAGGCTGCTGGTGTTTCGTCGTAGTTAAGGTCCATGATGATGAGATCTGCCATTTCTTGCTCCAAAATATGGGCGATGCAATTTACTGTTAGTGCAGAGTTGGGTACTCTACTACGGAGTATCTACTACCGGTAGAGAGAAGTGTCATTGATCTTGATTGGTCCTTCGTTCCTCTTCCTTGAACGGAAAACCATCTTCTCTCGCACGTTTGTGGTTAAGTGGTGAGGATTCCAGGTACAACTCACATTTTACTGTTAATTGTTTTCTGTTTTTGATGACATTGTGGTAGCGAAGAACAACCCACCTTTTCGCATCATCTGTGTTCGTTCCCTTCCCGAATCTATCATACCTAGCTTGAGGACTGTCGTAGTAGAAAAGATTACTGCTGTTGTACAAAGTGACTGTCGAAAAGGCAAAACCAACTTAAACTAGCGTAGCCACGGCACCCCTACGGTAGTTACTACTTCGTATTGTAGGAAGTATCAAATACGACGTACAGAAGGAAGTTGACTCACCAGCCCGGCCGCAGGCAAGGCTCAAAAATGAAACGAACGGAGGATTTCGGATTTCATTCTTTCAGCTTATTTAGTTTCGACATATCTTCGTGATGGGGAGTTCTGAAGGTCATGTTGTACAGGAAGAGAAGGGAGCGAAAAACTTTCGGTCCTCTTCTGCTGCGAAGCGAGGTAGATAACTGTAAGTTACTGCTTCTTCACTTTGTCTATTCTTTCTTCTCTAAAGTGGTTGGAAAGCTATGGGTCCATGAATCGCTTCCTGCTTCGTCGACAAGTTCGTTTGGAATCAAATCAACTCCTGATGTTTGTTTTCAACAATCATTTTTGCAGGGATAAACTTGAAACTTGCCATATATGGCAGACCAAAACAAGCATCGATTGACATTATGTCCTTAATCAATCCGACTACCACAAACACCGTTGTAGAATTTCATATGCTTCTCAGTTATGGCCTTGAAATAGTCCAAATTCTCTCCATGAAATGCTCCAGCTGTTCCGCCGGCAATATCCCTATCCAAACGGAATTTCAATGTATAGAATATTGACGACAAAATTTGATCGTAATCAACACATTAAAAAGCAACATATAGATTGAGCGACCGTCTGGTCGTGGTACTCGAGTCACCTCCCAAGTAATTGGAATCACGACGGACGCTTCGAAGAATAAGAATCGTCCACTCTCTAGTGACTGGTGACGTCTTTCATCGATGCAACCAAAGTGGCAACGCCTGCTGAGAGTCGACGACGACCCTCTAATAACGCATTTCGACGTTGCTCACCATGAAATTGCTCCGTTTCTCGCTGTTGCTGCCGTTGCCGCTCTTTGACGGAACTCACCACTTGCGAAAGGCGTGCTGACAATTGACGTCCGCTCTGTGATATTCGGTTTTGGAACCTTGGAAGGTGATTTCCTATAGCTTCTTTCTTGTGTTCCTCTTCCAACGGTGAAGCTGCTGTCAAAGTTAGAAGAACGGGAACAAATTCTTCTCGATGATGCTTCCAAAAGTTGCAACTCCACTCCGTATCCAAAAGTTTTTTGACCGCTCGCGACATTTTTTGAGACAAGTTGAAAATCTGAAGTGGAATCTTGTTATCGTTGTTAGGCATAGTCACAATAGACTTGTTGTCGTCACCGCTGGTAAGTAGATCATCCATTTCAAGCATGTATTCTACCACAGCCAACCCTATTCCAAACTGACATCCCAAGTGCAACGGAGTGCTGCCGGACACATCCTTAACACGGATTTGAAAGGGAGCGATTCGTATCAGCTCCAAAACAACTTCGTCTGGAGCGGTACCTTGTTCGATGGCATAATGTAGCGGTGTTCGAGAATGTTCATTTAGAATCTTAGCCTTTTCGACGTCAAACGAGGCCAACAACATAGTCCATTCGTTGCGACGAGCCAAACGATGCAACTCGGTGCCGCCGTAAACACCGTCGAGACTTGGTGGAGGGCGTTGCTCCGGCGCCGGTAGGCAGTTTTCGGTGCTGCCGTCGTCGTTCATCATGTTGCTGCTTGTTCCAGCACTTTTGTGAATCTCCGTGAGAATCGCACGACAACTGGATCCAGAAGTTTCCATTCCCTCCATCGTCAGCCGGGTAGATGTCTTCACGGCGATTTAGCTCTCGAACTTCAATTGAATTGATAGGAACTAAGACGAATGGATGGAATGACGCGTGACTGACAACTGATCACAAGATAACCAGAAGAGAATCTTAGCCGAATCTTTTCGACCGACTTGGGCCATACCTCTCGTCCTGTCGTACGTACGGTATCCCTCCAACACGTTATCATGCGATTTTGATTCTCCGATGTGTTCGTCTACTACTCCGAGCACTACGGTAGCTGGATCCCTAATAATAAAACCAAGAGCAATTGAAACAACTTGCAAATGAGAAACTATGATTATTCTTTATTAGAAATCAAATTCAGTTCAATCAAACTACTACTTCGGTAGGAAGTGATGTCCGTGAAAATAAAAGCGTGCTACAAGTATTAGAACAACATGGACAAAAAGGCACTTCAATCATCTGTCCGAAAAAAAAATGGTGAAACAGAAGCCACTTGTGCTTCTGCTACTGTCGCCCTCTTTATTGTTAGGAAGCACGTTCTTTGATATGAACTAAAAGGAGGGTCCGTGGTAGAAATTGGTACAGCGGTCGGGTGCAAATATTCGCTGCTCCCATCAGCAGTGTTCCAAGTCTCTCGGAGGAGTGCCACTTCCATGTTGTTTGCTATCCTCCTCTTCGTAACCAAACGAGATGGGCCACTTGATCGGTGTAGGAATGCCAATATGCGGGCGATGCCGCGACTGGTCTTCCTTGTCGACCAGACCGGCAAAGATATCCATGTTTTCTGTCACTTCGATTTCGTTGGTAGTGAATTCGTCCACTAGCAGTACGGTAGGAGATGGCATGAGTTCTTCCGGTACCTTTACAAATTCAATGACTTCTTCCTTCAAAGCTTCTTCGCCTTCTTGATTGACAAGTGGTAAGATTTCGTTGACGCGAAGACACTCTTCGGGGGGTGGGGTGTAGATGGAGAGTCCGTCGCACAATCGTCGGAGCTTATCGTAGACTTGTGGTAACAGCGTGCCATCGGGCAAATCCAGTGATTTGCCGCTGAACAAAATTTCGGCCGTGGATATTTTCCGTCCGTAAAATTGCTCGTTGATGCGATTTCGTCCCTTGCAGAGTGCTCCCTCAATGCTGATTCCACCGAAAATCCCTCGCCCGTACGACAGAGCCAGATTCGTCCCCATACCCTTGGCACTGACGACGGCCGACGCTTCGGCCGACCGTCCCCAAGCAAACAAACTCGATTCGGCTTGCGCTCGGAGCATGGCACCGTGTTCGCCGCTCATGCTTTGCAAGGTGAAGTAGTCATAGATAAGATACACGATTGTTTTGCGACTTGCACCACCCATCAAGCCCCATCCGATTCCGGACAACCCGACTGCCGCCGGTGCAGACCAATTGCCATTGGTCGGGTTGCGGGCAAAGACGATTCCGGTACCGACATTACCACTGAAAATCAAACCGGCCTCCCAAATGGTGTAAAAACCGATGCCAAGTAAATCGTCATCAAATAGTCCGGGATGGAGTCCACTGGTGTTGGGGTCCAAAGCTCGTTCGAGACTGTGATTTGCCTACGGATGGGGGAGGAATGGTGTCATATGTCATGAAAAGAAGAGGTGCGTCGTGAGGTACCATCGAACCATAGAGAAAGAAGCAGTTGGGAACAACGAAAACACGTACATCGTATATCATTCCAGCCATTGTGATTCTTCTTGGTCGTTTGCTGAGACTTTTGGTTTCAGAAGATGACGACAAGGACGGAGCGTCGGAAGCGGCGGAGATGGAAGATGACTGTCTCTTGAACGTCTCTCCCTGTGTTCTTTTGTGGCTGTTGCCATCGCTCGTTGCACGGGAGGACATAGAAGTGACAACGTTATGAATCAAGTTGGACATGGATATTCTGAGAATCGACCGAGGATAAGCCCGTAAGTGAGCTATGTTTACGTTAATGGGTATCAAATCGACTGTTGTGAAGATTACTAACGTGCAGTAGCATTCCGGCAGGACGAAGCAACAGACAAGAAACACTGCGTCGAACAAAAGAGTTCTGTTCGACGGGCCTTGTTTACAGCAGCGGCACTTCTTCTGTCCAATGAACTAGACTGCGTTCCAAGGGAGCGAATTCAGTGTTGATAGAGCAATGATGTGACCTCTACCAAAACTGATCGTGGCCCATCACTGTCAGTTCGAAAATGATTTCAAGAGATTCTTTTGGTAGTAGGTGATAAATGCTTCTTCCGAAGGAATTATTTTATTATACAGTTATTATACTACCGTGTGGGTAGTCGTAGATAATTTACCAAGAAGCCTTCGATCAAAAGTACGCAGGAACGAACATATCATACCACGTACCGTACCGTACTCCAGTGCAACGTATCATAGTACGAGTATCTATGATACCTAGCTACCGGAAGCGACCTACCCGGTAGTAGGTACTCCGTCTCACTTCTATATTCCTATTGAGGATGCCGTGCCAGTCAGAAAACAAAAATGAAGCGTGCCGAGCTGTGTAGACCTCCTAGGATTTCTACAGGGGATGGCGCGACTCATTTTTATATGACCCGGCTCGTTTTTTATGAATATTTAGAAGAATGCTCGACAACTGTTTCAAAAAGCATTAGAGAAACTAAATTTTTCATTTCAAGTTGTGACAACATCAACAAAAGGAAACAGAACTCTATCAGAGACTATTATTGAAAGCATCAATCAACCAAGATGTCGAGTGGATACGTGCTTGCCTCTGCAGTTACATCCAACGATAGTGGCAATTGGTTTTGTCGTTCCAGAACTTTTTTTTCATGTGAGGGATTGTGTAGTCGTTGTCTCCTCTTTGGTTGATGACCTGATTCATCACACTCTGCAGTGTCAACCAAATTCGATTGAGTTTCTTGGCTGGATAGTTCTTGTAAGTTTCTTCTACCATCTCAATCAATTCAAGAGCGTCCTTTGGAGCTGTCTGGTAGTATCTTGACTGTAGAGAATTGAAAAAGCCAAGATCATTCACATTCAAATCTGGTGACTGTGCCGGTTGTGTGTACAGCTTCACAGCAGTTGGATCTCCAAACAGTTCTGTGACCTTTGCTGCAAACAACGGATCGTCATCTGGTAGATGAGCTTTGGCACCGTCTTGCTGCAATATAATGTTGTTGTCTATTGGCATCTTCTTCTTCACGTCCGGTAACACAAAATTAAAAAGCATATCTCGGTACAAATCCCTATCCATGTTGACGTTACACCACTTTAGATCTCCTGGTTGGTGACCATGGCTTGCTCTCACATACATGTCGATTTCTCCTACTGGATAGATTCCAATTAGTCCATCAAACTCCTGTCTCGTTGTATGATTGAATCTTGGTCTTGCAAGAGCGGAAAGAAACATGACTTTAGTGATGTGACTCTTGTGGGACACTGATATTGCCTTAGGCGGTGGCTCGTCTTGGGTCACAATACACCGAAGCCCGTCCCGTACAAGAAAGAACCATTTTTCATCAATATGAATCTCGTTATACATGCTCTTGAACGTCATTTCAGCCACAGAATTGATAGTGTTCTTGTCGTTCTTTGCGATGCAGTGAAACAGCCGATTGAGGCGATGATCATCGTTCAACTTCGGCTTCAAAGCCATGGTATGAACCTTCAGTTTCTTCGACTGTTTCATTCTCCAGATGGTCATAACTGGAATACCAACAGCTCCAGCAAGAGATCTGATGGTTCTTCTAGCGGTAGGATCAATATTCTTGATCTCTTGCAACAGCATGTCTCGGTCATGCTTCGGGTTTCTTCCAGAATTTTCGAACTTCGTAGTAAATGCCGTTTCTGGAACGTTTGCAAGAAGAGAGACAGGGTCAAGAGGGGTATTGGGTTGATATCCCGGTATTTGCTTCAGCGTTGAATACCACAGATTAGCAACAGTTCTTGGATGGATTTTGTGTGTTTCGCCAACAGCTTTAAAACTTCCGTAAGGTAAAATTTCTCGCGACACCCTCACCACGCACGCCGTGAATACATCTTTTTTCAGCTTTTCGGTCATCGCAACCCTCTTTTTCCTTGTTGTCACCATTTTCAAAGTTGTTGCTTATATTCAGAGGAAAGAGATTTGTGCTGGTGTGATCGTCGAATTTTCACTTGCTGGGGAGATCCGTAAGAAAAAGGGTGGATTGTTGGCGGCTTCCTTACTTTGAACGGCTCAACGGACTGAAAGACTTAATAATTCTAAATATAATATATACATGGAAATATAGCTTATAATGTGAATTTAAAGATGATAACAGCCATATGTTCTAAGTAGCTTGTTGGCGGTTTTTTTCATTTAAAGTTGTGAAAGTGTAATATAGAAGTGAGACGGAGGGAGTAGGTTTTAGTAGGACAAGTAGACATCATACATAGGGATAGTCCGACAGTTACACAATCACTACAGACTACTCTTTCGTGTATAAACCTCAATAGCCATCTATACCGGTAAAGTAATACGTAGCATATAACATAGAATATAGAGAAATTCGATTGTAAGTTGATTGTGAAGCTATTCACAGCATGTTTCCACCAACTAAATAGTACAGAGCCGCCATTTTGTTTTTCTCTCTCCTCTTGTGCCATCTACTCTCGTATTCGTTCTCTCTTTGCTGGTCGCTCGAACGACCAAAGGGAAACGCACTGTCCTTCAAACCAGCACTTCTTTACACCGTCAGATTTTTCCACAATATTAGTCAAGAGCGAGATGTAGCTAGGTTTTGAATGTCATGTCACTACTAGCTAGGATGCAGCATGTTGACGTGTTGAGCGATTGCTGTGGTGCGGCAAGAATGATAGCGACCATCCGTCAATAGGTCAAACATGCCCTTGGTCTTTTATTGGCTTCTAAGGAGGATTCCTTCAAGAGTTCTTGTGCCGCATTGTTGTTCTCAGGCGGCTGGACTGCATCAGGACCAACCTTTTCCATCCCAGCAGCGGTCAATTTCAGTTCGCCTTTCTTGGGTTCAATCAAGTCCTGTTTCTTTAGCACACAGCACTTGATGTCAAAGGAACACCTGATACTCGGGGTAGTACACTAGCATATGCTGGATACAAGCTTTTTGTCCACCCACTCTTGGTCAAGAGTATGCTGGGCTTGAAGATGATGATAAAGATGACTGTGGTGTTGTTGACACAGGAGGTGATGACGATGATGATGATGATGGCCAGGACAAGAAAGCAGGCAAGGATGGTAAAGGAGGTAGTTCTGGCAAAAAAGGTGACGACGATGACGATGATGATGATGGACAGGGCAAGAAAGCAGGCAAGGTGGGCAAAGGAGGTAGTTCTGGCAAGAAGGGTGAAGATGATGGTTTTGGCAAGAAGGGTGGTGCTAAACCTGTCCCTACCACCCCCAAACCATCTGCAGCTCCTACCATCTCGCCCACCCCACCTATGACACCTCCTCCAACATCACCTCCAACACCACCACCCACCCCTCCTCCAACACCACCACCAACTCCTCCTCCAACACCACCACCAACTCTTCCTCCAACTGCGAATTGTGTTGCAACTGGAAATGGAGGTTGCTTCACAGAAAGCTTCCAACCAGACATTATAACAAATGCTGTGAGTATACTAGTGGCACAGCCTCCAATGTGTTCTGCAATGGCTTGGGCGTGTGTGTGCGAAGCGAAAATGTGTTTGCATGTCCAGGATCCAGTCGGGGAATATCCACTGGGATATGCATTCCCGGATCCAATAATTGTGGTGGCAGCTGTGCGGATGTTTGTGTCAATTTTTGTGATTGTGAGGGTGATCCAAGTGCCTCAGCATGCAGTGGTCAAGGAGTAAATTGCAATGCTGCAGATGCCACTGGACCATGCTGTGATTGTAACTGCAATATCTATTGTCAGTCTTGATCCGTAACTCCTAACTTGTTTCAAATAGGTACAACCATTATACCTACTCAACTAAGAGTGAACAACAAATGAGGAGAAAAATGTGTTTATGTGATATATTGGTCAAAGACGACAACCAAAAAAAAATAGTACTCCGAGTACGTAGTACTTCGAGTAATAATAATGGACAATTGTCTTCGATTCGACGTACTGCCTCACATACCACGTGTCATACGATGGCAACGGGTAGTACCGGTACTTCATCCCGTTTCTATGTACCGGTACTTCGAGCGTCCCATAACTGTCAGACCGATAGCTGGTATCATCACATACATAGCTGTGATCACACGTCTTGGCATCGTTTTTCCGAAACATCGATCTGTCCGTCGTCACTCTCGGTGTTGGCGTTGTGTGTTGAATCTACCGTTCTCTTCTTTCGAAATCTTGAGCCAACCACAGCACCACTCACTCACTCCCTACGGTTGCTTCCACTGATGATTATTACGTCATAATTTTTTTTTCGATCGTCGTCGATCTTCTCTACGACTACCGGTAGTGCATTACCACGGGTAGTCTATGCGATCTGTTTGCTGCTTCACTAAATAACTCTGATACCAGCCTTCATTGTTGGTTACCTAACACCCAATTACTCTACTAGTGCAATCCGAAGCACCATGACAACAATTACTATTCCAACGACAGTTGGTATCGAC
Source organism: Nitzschia inconspicua (assembly GCA_019154785.2). Classification (NCBI taxonomy): domain Eukaryota; phylum Bacillariophyta; class Bacillariophyceae; order Bacillariales; family Bacillariaceae; genus Nitzschia; species Nitzschia inconspicua. The sequence continues at coordinate 549,838 of JAGRRH010000023.1, forward strand.
ATTGGTGCCGAAACGACCAAAGTCGTGTTGGGATCGGCATACAGTTGTGAAATTGTTCGTACCGATACAGGATTGCACAGCTTTCCGACTGCCATTAGTTTTCAAGGTCAATCGCGGCATGTGGGAGAGACAGCCACGGGCACGACTTCCAACAAGATTGTACATTTGAATCGTCTATTCTTGTTGGAAGACAATGACTTTCTAAAGGAATATTACATCTTTGATGCCAAGACGTCCAACGACGGGACGACTCATGTGACAGTCGAATACCAGGGGGACACCTCCAAGGAGTTTTCGGCATCGGCTCTTGTGGCCATGTTATTGAGCAGCATTCAAAAGAACGTCCAAGCTACAATGCGACGCATGGGAGGAAGTAATCTAGACGAAGATTCCAGCAGTAAGATTTCGTATATCTTGTCGATTCCGCCCAAGTCCACTCCCGAGTTTTGCGAGCAACTATTGGATGCCGCCTATGCCGGGGGACTGGAAACGGTACAGTTGGTCGATTCATCCACAGCCTATGCGGCGACGTATCGTCGCAAGTTTCCAGACTTTCAGGGAACCTGTCTCGTCATTGATATGGGACATGGTCAAACATCTGTTTCGATCGCCAAATTTGGTACGAAGCAAGAAAGGGAAACCGAAGATATCGAAACGGAAGAAACAAACGGTTCGTCGCCTCCGTTTCAAATCGTCGCCTCGAAATCAACGGCATCCTTGGGCGCGGCTAGTGTCGACGACAAACTGTGGAAACACTTTCAATCTACCAATCCAAAACTATCCCAAATCCGACCCAACTCCAAGGCCGGACAACGATTGTTGGCAGGGTGCCACAAGATGAAACATTTGTTGTCGCAACTTCCCGAAGGATCGGTGACGGTGGAAAATGTCGGGGAAAATGACACGGATGTCGTCTTACAGGCCACTCGAAGCATACTGGCGGAGCTCTGCAGTGATGACGCAGAAACGTTGCGAACCATCATCCAAGACGTTTTGCACGAGGCGGGACTCGCCGACACCGGGGTGGATGCGGTAGAGATTTTGGGTGGTGGATGTCGAATTCCCTGGGTACAAACGGCCATCCAAACTATTGTTGGCTCTGAAAAGACTCTCTCCAAAAGTTTGGACGACACTTCAGCTGCATTGGGTGCAGCTGTCGTGGGCGAATCCGCGAATGTTTCGGAAGTAGTTGTGACGGTACCCGAGCCCTCCACAGAAGTGTTGGAACGAAGAAAGAATTTGCGTGAGGAGGAAATCGCCATGGAAACGTTGGATCTAGAAGAAAAGGCTAAATCGGACCTGCGCAACAAAATTGAAACCATGGTGTTGGAATTACGATCCGCAAAACAAGGCAAACATGGCGGACTGTTGCCGGGGGATGCATTAGAATCCTACCTAAACGAACTCGATGACTGGATCTATTCGGAAGAGGCAGACAATGCCAATTTGCAATCTATGACTGACAAATGGGACGATACCAACACCAAGATCAAAGACATGTGCGCCGAATATTTCGATGCTGTCGAAAAAGAACAAAAGGCAAAGGAGAAAGAAATGGAAGAGGAAGCAAAGAAGGCTCAACTGGAAGAAGCCATGAATGGTGGTGGGGACGTTGATGAAGAAGATCACGACAATCGCCGTTTGCCCAAAAAAAGACGAATGGAAATTGTCATGAAAAACAAGAACGAAGCGACCGAGCTGTTCAAGGACGGCAATTGGAAGTTTGCTGCCGCTAGATATACCAAGGCACTGTCGCATTGCGCCAAGTTTGTGGATCTATCACCAGAAGATACCGAGGAAGTCAATGAACTCAAGGTCACTTTGAATTTGAATCTTGCCTTGGCATACACAAAAATGAGTAACTTTGATCAGGCACTTCGTTGCACGAACGAAGCGCTGGTCTTGACCGATTCCAACCCCAAGGCTTTTTACCGAAGAGCATCCATCTACTACGAAAAGAAACGTTGGGATGACGCCAAGTCGGATATTGCCAAAGCTACGAAGCTTGCTCCGGACGATAAAGCCATTTTAAAACTCGCAGAACGCATCAACTTACAGCTGAAGAAGCAAAAGGAACGAGAAAAGAAAATGGCCGCCAAGATGTTTTCTTGAGTCCCCTGTGTCTCTCGGTATTGATAGAATCAGCTGGCTTTAATCATCTGAAACATTCTTCCACTTTACTCCAAAATTGTCTACTTGACGTTGTTGTTGTGTTCTCACCGTAACAAAAACATTCTAGACTGCAAAAAGTTGCAACATGATCTAACTACCGTTTTGTCGTAGTATATATTCTCAAGGACGTCAGTACAAGAGAATCCCCACATCCGCTAGTTCTGTATTTTCATTTTATTCAGTGGAAATAAAGTGACACCAGGTTCCGTGGTATGTTTTTCTTCCAAAGTGACTTGTGTCCTGCAAAAAAAAGTCCTCAACCTTGTCGTTTGTGTTTTTGGTTTGCGCCGTCTCCTGCTGCCCCATCTTTGTAAATGCTCTCGTCTCGTAACCCAAGCTTCTTCTTCCATTGGACTCTTTGCACGTTACAAAACCGTCGAATCTTGAGTGCCGTAGATGACGTGCTAGACGAAACCCACCACAGGAACATGACCACCAATACAACCAGCGTAGGGATCCATGATCCTTGCTCCTCCACTTTGGGATCTTGTTCGGACGTTGAGAAACTCATTTTTATCTTTTCGTATGTCCAACGTCAATCAACTGAACAATTATTTTGTGGTTGTTGGGAACTGTGCTCCAGTCTCCGACTTGTTGTATATAACAACAAAGTTGACTACGTCGTCTTCGGTTTTCGTTACAGTTGTATTGTATTGCCTGACTTCTCTCTCTTCTTCTTGATTTGGAATCTCTACAGGAGATGTTTTGTCTTAACTGTAAGAGCAATCAAGATCGGCTGTACCGTCGTTAACGTCAAAACACACAACAATGTAATAAGATGACGAAAACTATGAACTAGTAGCTAGAGTACTACGTATCATCATAGAGAGAGTACCTGTAGACTACCGTACTACACTATGTACCCCGAGATCGGACACAAATCCAATGTCAAGCAGTACCGTTGACTTACAGTTAAAAGTTTAATAATGATGTTTGTAGTATTAATAATGATGTTTGTAGTATTACTATTTTCCAATGATACTACGGTAATCCAGGCTCCGAAAAGGTTTGTAAAAACATAAAAAACCGGCGGGCAATACTCAAGCATGCCGGCAATCACAGGCACATGCGTTGCCTGCACGTTTCTGGCTTGCTGTTGAGTACTCCGAGTAGAACACGATGACTAAAACTGTAAAATATTATTGTTTACATTACAAAACCACGACAACTATCTCATTATGGGTCTGCAAAAAGCAAAAAGCCTCGACAGAAGAGTCTTACAATGCTGCAAATCGCAAAACCAAAAGAATTTTGCCATTAAACCATGTGTCCAAAGAGTACTAATGCAACAAGTGGATCGAAAGGGTGGATGATGCGCTGCACTTCGTTTTAGCGTTGCAAAAATCGTCTTCTACGAGCGTCGTTGTATCCAGTCTCCTGGAGGAAAACCAAACTGTCATACGCAATATCACATTCAGTACTGATATGTCTTTGTATGACAGGGAAGAACTAATAAGGATGCGACGAGTCGGGGGAGAGTGTTTACAGGTGTCGCGAAATTTCAGATTTGACGACTTACCGGAGAGCTGGAAAGATACGACGATTACTGCGACGCTTGCATGTGAATGTGTTTCTAGAATCCCTTTAGGCAGGACGAGTCCTGATATCGATGACAAAGACGATATAGTCGTAGATTATAAAGGATGGAGAGACTTGCCTTACTTGGGTGACCAGGTTATTTGTGTCGATAAGTCTTCACGCACACTGGACAATCGAACTTCACAGGATACGCTGTTGGGTTTAGATGAACTGGAGGGCGTCAAATGTTTTACCGCGAACGACGAAGAAATCGGACATGTGCCGAACCGGACACCGAAGACAACAGCGTGTACATGCACCGGCTACAAGATATCGGAAATCAACAATGACGGCGCACCTGATTGGGATGAGCTAGCGTGGATGGGCCAAGAAAACGGGGAGAAATGGTCTCCCCCCTGGTAGTACCGACTTAGTGTGTGTGCCTGAGCTACGTGTTGACAAACAAAGGCGCAACTTACAAGAGTACTGCAATCAGGGCACGAGCACCACATACTACTGGACTGATTTCGTAATGCGAGGAACACCCTTTATACAACTACACTACCGGTGGCCTGACGCTGTGGAGCGATATTCTTCGAGCGTAAGGCGGTGCGTAGATTGTGCTGGTCTGTACAACTGGCGTCGGATGCGCTTCAGATCGACTCAGACTTCGGGGTTGGCGATCTTTGACGCGACTGTGTGTCCTGGGAAAGCCCCTCTCGTCCACGTATTCAACATAGACAGGCCTACTGATTTTGATGGAATGCGTAGATGGTCCTCGGGGGGTAGTGCCAGCTCAGGTATGCCCTCATGTGCTTACACACACTACTCAGGGGGGGTAGAGTTACGTCCGAAACCTGGTGATTCGAGGTGTGATTTTTACGTGCAACCGAGATATCTATTCGACGTAAACAGTGTGGTGGACCGCAACGTGTGTGCAACTGCAAAGCTTGCATGCTCGAACTAAAAACGGCATATGGTAGTATTCAACAAACACAACTTTTTCCCACCAAAACATGGTGTCTGTCAATACTGTGTCTGAGAGAAATCTCGATTCATCAAAGACTCGATTATGAGAAACATTGCGCTATCAATAGGTTTGGTTTTCTGTAATGTTATGACGAACAACACTTGAGAAACTTTAAGCAAGTTCATTACCTTGCTTGTTTCTACCTACAGCCTTCAACAACACTCAGGCAACATACCAGATTCAATGACTCCTTGGATCGAAGGAGTGGATTACAACGAAAATTATGTCTTTGATGAAATTTTTATCAAGACTGTGGTTACGATTATTAATCAAGTTCCGATGTAGAGCTCGAAGTAGACTAAATCTCTATCAAGATCATGCTGAATCTGAGGATGACAACACAGAAAGCGAATCGAGAGAATGAAATCTCTGCAACATTCTTTTAATTCCAAAAAAAGTTGTGAACCGTCAGTAGCTGGCACTTTCAATGAAACGCCGATAACCTCAATTGACTCAAGGCAAAAGTACACGAATACCTTCTCTAGAAAAACTTATTCATTGTCAAAACTTTACAATGAAGATTGCGATGTCTGAATATGTGTGCTCAGTGATTGGGTCATTTCGTAGACAGCAACGTTTTCCCAACTCGTTATAGTGATCTATTATTTCAATTCAACCTTCAAATTTCCAAACTTGGAGAGGTTTGAGCAGAACAGGTCCACACCTTTACTGCACACGGATTGTTTGCATGAGAATGGGATATTTCACTCAAATGGACTGTGAAACGGATCAAGAATTTTTCGGCTGGCTGTGAATGAAAGATTCTGTCAATTGTTACTTGCATGTATTTACAGTTAGTGATTCTAACATATTTCGGGGAACAAAGACTTCTTCCGTGTAGAGAGCGATCATCTCACTCTCTACTACCTACTACTACTCTACCTACCGGTAGTAGGGACGGTAGTAGAGTACGTATGATACCGGAAGTTAGCTAGAGTAGAGAGTATGATACAGTAGTGGGATTCAAAAAAGAAAAAATTGAAAATGCGAAAATGCCTATTTTTTTCTGTTGGATCGTCCAAGAATTGGCCAGACGTACGTTCAGGTTTTACAAATCTTGAAGACGCGCAGGGTGACACGCACATGTCCACCGTTGCTACAACACTCAAGACTCCATCAAGACAGAACGTCTAGCTGAATCGTTCTTCTGCTGCTATTTTCTTGCGGGCTTCTTGTGAACCAAGATTGTGAGTTTCGAGACTGAAGGCAGCAAACTCTGAACTCTCATTAAGTTGGAAATAATAAAATTATACTGATTCGAAACTCGAAACACACGGCACTGACAGAATACGATGAGAATCGTCAGTTGTATCCTCCATGCTGTTGTGGCATCAAACATGATCGAAGCAGCTCAGATTCGAGGAGCCTCATCTTTGTCCTCGTCCAACTACAGAACCCCCATCGAAATCGATTATAAAACATCGGGCTCCGTCTACCAAAGAAGAAGGGTGGAGTTCGAAAAAGACTCCAGTTTCATTTCCGACTACTCCCGTGTTGTTGACGGCTCGGAAGTGGTAGAGGAAGACGACCAAAACGACCAGTCAGAGGAAGAGTCGGGAGAGAAAGGATATCCGAAGACAAAATATCCTAAGGGACTGGCAAACGTTTCTCCAAATGAAGCAAATAGTTATGAAGACTCCTATGGATCAGACGGTGATGAAGAGATTTATGAAAAAGAAGACGATGAGGAAATAGAGGAGAGCGATAGCGAGGATGAGGACAAGATTATTCCAGACGAGTACAGACCAAATATTACGCTGCCAGGAAAGAAGGATGACAAGAAGAGTAAAGCTTTTGGTAAGGGTAGCTCCACTCCAAACAAAAAAGGAGGAAAGAAAGACAAAAAACCCAAATTGGAGGATCCAAAAGATGCTCAAAAAATGAGCAAGTATGAGATTTTGCCAAAGGGAATGAAGCGAAGAGAATGAAGCTGTCTAGCTAGTAGGTCGAGCACAGAAGGAACATTTCTCGTCAAGGGTTTACGAAGTCTTCGCTCTCCTCGTTTAACATCAGTGTGCGACGTGGTCAAAACCAATAACCTGTGTAGAAGATTCTTAAAGTTGCATTTTGTACCTTGCACAAATTGCAGGCGTTCACAACCATAAACTCGTATATCCGTTGCAAACGCTCACCATATATTAGTAGTACTGTTCAGAAAAGCTTTTTTCATGGCTATGCCCACTGCTAGCTCCGAAGTTGGCTCCCCCACAGGCAGTCTGCCAATGCTGGGAAATGTTCATTTGAATATACACTTTAGTATACGATATATGTGAGGACTTTGCATTAATATACACTGCGTTTACGCCTCGCTACGTACAAATGACTTCAAATTTTGACAGTCCCCACCACAAAGCAAGAATGTTTCACCCATGTTTTTGGACGGATACAACGTTTCTGGTTTGGCCTCCTCCTTCAATGTGAGCAGAAGGGTCCTGGAGGTGCTGAATAGAATCTGTGTGAATACCACCACCCCTCAAGCCATCGGGATGAGCCGGATCCTGGAAATGGCTGAGGCATTGCAGTTAGTGTTTTTGGAGAAGTTGCTACAACATTCTAACATTTCGCTGGTTCTTACTCCTTGAGTGTGGTAATTACCTCAGAGCCTCTGAAGGTGAGTACATACTTATCATATATCATAGAGAGATAGAAGAAAAAATCTGCCAACCCTAACCCCAACCCTAACCCAAGGACTGACCTTACGGATGAGCCAACTCGGATCCGGGATACAGTACTACTGGTGGTTGGTTGGTTCCCCTGTGAAAAATACGACTTCCTCTTTGTGTATTTACTGTTAAATATGTGAGATCTTCTCATTATTAGCAGTTTGAAGTCGTACTTCAGGGAAAAGGCATCTCATTTGGCAGGTTCGCGTCTTTCTGTTGTGTCAGATTGGAGAAAACGCGACCAACGGTCATGGTAAATCATCGTTGCGGGAATAATGAAGCGCCTTCCCACAAAATTTGATCTTTTTGTATATATATATAATATTATCTTCGAATCTGTACGTGTGAAATCTTTCGTAGTCATTATTATTTTATATCGATTACTTTTGGAAACGACGCACCAGCATTTCCAAGAAAAAGAAAAGGAAACAGTTCTCTTCATTTTTTTTCGTTCAATTCAATTCCCTATTACTTTATCATGAAGTATTCTTTTCTCTTCGCTACAGTAGCGGCCGTATTCCCGCTCGGGTTGGCTCAGATTCGAGGCGCAGGACATTCGAAAGATGTGAGACAGAAATCTTTGGAAATGCTGGAGGACAAGAAATACGAGTACAACATCGAGTTTGGATCGAAAATTTCCAACCATCAATATAGAAGATTGCTGACGAAAACCGAGATAGATCCCTTTCCGAAGGAAGCTGAGACAGTCAAGAAGCGCAAGACATCGAAGACCTCCAAAGAAGCGAAGTCGGATGATGCTTACCCAAAGAAGATTTTAGCACCAAAGCCGTCCAAGGCTTCCAAAGAACATACATCAAAAGGTTCTGCACCAAAGCCATCCAAAACTTCAAAAGGATCTGGAGGCAAGAAGAAAGAATTAGGTTATAGCAAAGATTCGGAAAAATTAACGAAGGTATTGAAATGAGTGTGAAGACACACGTTCGATGGCATCGAAATGACTGAGTGAATCCTTGCCAGTTTTGTCATGAAATATCGAGAGTACATTGGATCATCTTGCCTGTTATTAAACGTCGCAAATAGATTCTAGGATTTTTTCAGGAGCAATGGATGAAAGTGATGTATAAGTGTGAAATTGATGGTATCTTTTCTGTGGAAGAAAGAAGAAACGCAACTTAGCTCAGCAGAGTTTCAATGAGAAATTACACTTAAAAACCAAAGAGTAGACACGCATCTTCTTTTCAAGAATACCGAAATGTGTGTGACTTTTGTTGCAATGATTGAGGTGTGTCATGCGTTTGTGGATATGCCTGATGAAATCAAAATTTGATTACATCGTAGCTAGTAGTGGTGTCTTGTTGCAGTATCGCCATCTGTGCGAAAGTGAATCGAAGATTGATTCTATTCTAGCCTAGTCTAATGCTCCGTTTCCCTTGTTCCAAGAAGGACTACATCATAATATCATTAGAATACTACTCCGTACGAAATTGTTAGAACACCCGACCAGTGGATCAATGCCGAAGTGGTCATGATTGAAGCGACAAACGTGTACTATCCCAGTACGACTTTGCTACAAGTACTACCGGTAGGCAGTACCTACCGGTAGTAGTAATGAGTCGTACCTAGGTACGTTCGTTCACGCTTTGACTTACAGTTAACTGCCGGTTTGCAAGTTGCAATCGTCGACACAAATAATCCACCAACTACCATCTGTTAAAAGCCATCTCTGGTTTCCATTTCTGTATCAATTGAAAGTGGAACACGCCATGTCATGTGTCAAATGTGTTTGCGTGCTATAGAAAAAGGCCGTGTAGCAAAGAAACTGTAAGAAACACTTACTTTCTGTTGGTGTCCTGCTATCCCATAGTCGCAAGCACCATAACATGACGGCATACATTACCACCAAGTGTCTCGTCTATGTTTTGTTCACGTTTGTGCTGGTGTCATTTCTTTCAAATACAGCACTTATCAACTTGCTGGAGGATGATGAAGGCCAACACACATTCGCAAAGACACAACCGACAGTCACATCACGCAACGAGTACGTTGGATTGAAGCACCTTCAACGTCCGGTCCCACAAACGGATCACGACGGACGAGACGTCAAACAAACAAAAATCCACCCTCCAAAACAACGAGTCCCTCCCGACAGTCTACCTCCGTACGGTTCTTGTGCCATTTTACTCTTTGGACTCCCCCGAGCCTTTCGAGAATATGTGTTGCCGTCCTTGGTCCAAAATGTCGTTCGGACGAATCGTCGATATGGGTGCGATTACTTTGTACACTACTATCACATTGACAAGGAAGAGTCGAATGGACGGTCTGGAAGAGGTGGAATGATTCATCCCGATGACATTCAATTGCTGAAAACGGCTGTCGCTGACATGTACAAAAACAATGGCACTGCTTCGGGAGAAATAGTGGCACACATTCCGCTTGTGTCCATCGTTCATGACACCAATCAAACCTTTTGGGAAAAACGTCAAACTCAGTTGATGACGTATCGCAATACCCGCAATGCCAATGGCAAGTTGACCTACTTTCCTTACACAGAACCGACCTATGTCTACCCCGGTACCATTGACAACATTGTGAAACAATGGCATAGTATCGATGCAGTGTGGAATCTCATGCAAAAACATGAAAACAACAAAGCAACAGGCCAAAGGTATCAACGAGTAGCCATGATGAGAAGTGATGTAGTCTACATAACGCCAGTGGATGTGTTTGCCATTCCGACAATAGTGGACTCTACTCATTCGGATGTGGTCATCATTCCCGATTTTGCCAAATACCCCATCAACGATCGCATGATCATTGGCCCCTATGACGCTGTCAAGCTCTGGGCCACAGAACGGTTCCTTCGGATAGATCATTATGCCACTAAAGTGGCTCCTCCAGGCACCGCTATGCATTCAGAAACCTTTCTCAATGATACAATTCTAACAAGCATCCGTTCTGACTTGCATCTGCCAATCTATGAAGACCCCTGGTTGTGCTTCTTGCGGGCACGTGCCGATGGGGCCATTTGGATCGAAGATTGTGATGCTGCCAAAAGTGGAAACGGTGGAGGATTTCCGGAACCTGTCCTGCCGTATTTGAAACCCTTTCTCAACGAATCCGCAACGTGTCGGCAACGATGGTTACGAGATCCCGTACGACGTGTCAAGGAGTTTTTTTGCAGGCAAGGACGCACGCCCGGTGAATCATTGACGACGGGTCGAGAAAGGATGCTACAGAAACGAGCACGACCCAACAAGCAACACCCTACAAAGCGCTGAATCTACAAGAATGTATATATTGTTGTTTTTTTTTGCTTACGATCGAACAAACTGCAACAACTGGAGTAATTTGCCTAACGGCACAATTTCACGCTTTGGGATTTGGTTGTTTCTCACCCTATCTATATCAAAAAAGTACCTGGAACACCGTGTTCAAGATTTTGTTTAACCCCGAAAGTTACAATCAGTGAAAATTCGAGTAAGAAAAGCAAGTCATTGATGTTGGTCAAGGAGCCTTTTCAAGTATTCCTTGAGTTTGTTGGCATGCTTGTCCGGTATATCATGATATGGAAAATCTTCTCTACTGTCCTGTCCAGAATGACTCCATTCCTGCATGCTTTCTTGACAGCACTGTGTTATCCCATCGACCCAATCCGGTTCATCTGTTGTGTCGTCCTCTAGCTCTTTCAGCTTTTCTGGGGTAATTTTCGCAACAATAACCACCGCAGGGCCACTGCTGACCAATTCTTCATCGCATGATTTTGTTGCGGTTTCTCCTTTGTCGTTGTTGTCACCATTGTCTTTGTCCTTGTCTTTCTTGTCGTTGCGATAGATCCATCCTACTGCTTTCCCGCCATTGCTCGGAACAAGAATAACTTTCCCTTCCTTCCAATCTTCCAGGAGCAGACGAGATTCCTCTTCGTCGCTGGATCCGATAATTCCCTTTCCTATCGAATACAGAGATGTTCCTGCAGGTTTTCGTTGAATCCAAACTATCCGATGACTGTTACCGAATTCCACCAACGGCGACGCCCTCGACGTCATGGTGATACGATACACACTCACACCTGTTCCGTACCGTTGAATCAGCTCTCGATGTTGAGTACGTTTCATGGGACCGGTCTCTAGACGTTGTCGCTTTCGCTCTCGTAGCGCAGCTAGAATCGATAATGGAATGTTGCCACATTCATCGCAATCACACGACCGAATATGCTCACCAGCAGTGGCAAAGGTCATGGATTGGAGAAAATCGTCATTGGTGTTTCCTGCCATGGTTGGAATGTGTGGAGGAGGAGTGAGGTAAAGAACGACCTTTTTTGTACCGCGAACGCAGTTGCTTGCAAGCGTTGTTGGAAATTCTCCCCAAAACGAAAATGGAAGACCTCATGATCGGCGGCCCTGTTATGAGATGGGGGCGTGTGTGGTGGCACTCTATCCGTGTTGTGTACGACGTATGATACGGTACTGTTGTATACGGTACTGTCGTTAGGTACTTACAAGTACCAATAAAAGTTCCGAGTGGCGAGCAGGCCTCTTTATTTTCGTAACATTATTGCCTTATTAAGGGTTGTCAGAGTTTTAGTTGCGAACTTTTCAAGATTAGGTCGCGACTTTTCGTGACATCACCATTATCCAATCAAAATAAAGTTGAAATGGTAACTTTGACACCCCCTTCAGATCGTGACACCTTTAGTTTAGATCATGAAGTTTCATGCGGTCACGATGACCGTCATTAAATTTCATGATGGCATGAAATTTCATCATAGGTTATCAAATTTACTTTTTCAATCCATCACAACATCTCACAAACATCTTTACGTCTCACAAACATCTTACTGTCGTTCAATCTCTTGTTTCAATCCATCACAAAATCTCATAAGCTTGTTGTTGTATTTCTTCACTTGTGCCTTAGTGAAGTAAAGTCGATAAGTTGTGACAATGGAAGAACCAAACAACAACGTCCACAAATGTAAGCGTCGTGGGTGCTCTGGTGTGGCCAATTCGAGGTGTGCTTCAGTTCTTTGTAAGAACTGGGTTTGTACCAAGTGCTATGAAGAGAGGGTCCTGTCAAAGTTCGAGCTGCCTGCTCTGCCAAACCAGAATGACATTCCACTTGTTGCTTGTACTAAAAAGTGTTATCAGAACGCGATGAAGGACATTTCAGGGGAAGGCCGTCGGGCCTGGGACACCGACACACCAACGAGAGAATACCTGCATAGCTCAGAAGCCATGCTGATTGACTGGTTGCTCGTGCACGGCATTCTAGCCCGACTAGATGAAGGTCAGATCGATCCTGTCTGGTATTCCATTCGAGATGGCCCAGTCATTGTAGTATTTGGCAAATTTCTGCCGGTCTTCTTCCGACATTACACTGAAATCGAAACACTTGACACAGTTGGGGAGTGAATGGGCTATCTCTTCCAGCGTCATGGTTTGCCTCAATTCCTCGTACATCGTCCGTGAGTTCCAACGTATAAAAATGTTTGAAACGCTCCTTTTCAACTTTTTCTTTGAACGACTGTTCTCCGATCTCTTCAAGGATTCCTTGGCCTGTGTTTTCTATCCATTGTTTCGTTTCACGAAACTTCGATTCGATCCAAAATATCTTTGCTCCGACTTGCTCGGCCGCTCTTCCACGCTGAATCCCCATCTCTGCACCTTTTCTGTTGATGGAATCTGCAATTTCTTTCTGTATCTCCCGCTTGGAAATACCGGCGTTGTTGCCTTTCCATTTTGCGTAGTTGCCGTGCACGAGCAACCAGTCAATCAGCATGGCTTCTGAGCTATGCAGGTATTCTCTCGTTGGTGTGTCGGTGTCCCAGGCCCGACGGCCTTCCCCTGAAATGTCCTTCATCGCGTTCTGATAACACTTTTTAGTACAAGCAACAAGTGGAATGTCATTCTGGTTTGGCAGAGCAGGCAGCTCGAACTTTGACAGGACCCTCTCTTCATAGCACTTGGTACAAACCCAGTTCTTACAAAGAACTGAAGCACACCTCGAATTGGCCACACCAGAGCACCCACGACGCTTACATTTGTGGACGTTGTTGTTTGGTTCTTCCATTGTCACAACTTATCGACTTTACTTCACTAAGGCACAAGTGAAGAAATACAACAACAAGCTTATGAGATTTTGTGATGGATTGAAACAAGAGATTGAACGACAGTAAGATGTTTGTGAGACGTAAAGATGTTTGTGAGATGTTGTGATGGATTGAAAAAGTAAATTTGATAACCTATGATGAAATTTCATGCCATCATGAAATTTAATGACGGTCATCGTGACCGCATGAAACTTCATGATCTAAACTAAAGGTGTCACGATCTGAAGGGGGTGTCAAAGTTACCATTTCAACTTTATTTTGATTGGATAATGGTGATGTCACGAAAAGTCGCGACCTAATCTTGAAAAGTTCGCAACTAAAACTCTGACAACCCTTATTTTCGGATAAAAATCCGTATTTAACTTTTGGAAATGTCACGAAAATAAGGACAGTCTGTCCGTCGTCAATACCCCTTTTTCGCTATCAACCAGCCAGAAGATCACCACAACGACAATAACAACATCATTGGACAGCCGCAACAATGGCACGAAAGCCAGTGGAATTCAACGAATAATGGATTGTGAAGTTTGGTTTGGAGGTGTCTACGCGTGATGTTGGTACTAGCAAGGCCACAAGTGTGTTGTGTTTGTTTTGCAAACACTGTGGTCGTGATGATGGTAATGATGGTGATGATAATTGCTGTCAAACAAGGAAGCTGAAACGAACAACGAATATCAAGTATTTTACAAGTCCATGGCGATCTGACAATTTCAGTAATCATCTCAAGAATCACCTAGTTGTCAAGAAAGCCTTCAACCGACTTTGCAGTGACAGATTCCTAAACACGATCACCGGAATAACTTGCCATTTGCGTCGCCAGCAAAATCTCCAGCGTGAAATGAAATCTATGTGTCCAACTTTTGTATACACCCGTTGGATCTCCATGGGAAAGCTCCTGAAATGATTGAAGATTAAGCGTATAAGACTACAGGAGCACTTTGCTGAAAGGAAGCCAAGTTGCACACCTGCCAGAGAATGGTGGCTTGTTGTATTGATCATTCAACCTCTTGTTGAACTAATTGAGAAAACATTTCTTTCAATTCAAGGATTCAACGCCCTTGTTCAAGAGCAACGTCAAGAGCTACACTACTTGATCAGTGATATTTCATCTCGTTGCAACCTGAAAGGGCCATTGACAGCAGCGGAAAAGTTGGAATTTGTTAAAGCGCTAGAAGACGATCAATTCCATGGATGGATTCTACAGGATTATTGTGTTGAACGGAAGGAGATATTCCAGTGCATTGATGAAGTTGGTGCCTTCGTTGAATCAGAAATGGACGAATTGAAGAATAGTACCGATGCCAACGCTATGTCTGAGGTTGATCAGATTGCTTCTACTGTTGCAAATTTCTCATTGGAATTTGTGGTCGGAGTTTCAAATATTGTTGCTGAGCGCAATTCAGTGAACAAGGCTAGTGATCAACTCCCCCCAATTTGCCCACTTGATTTGTGTTCTATGGACACACGCTTGTTCACGGCATCATTGAAGCATCAGCGACGTCGACTCCGGCAATGCTTTAATGATGAGGGAATTGAACAAATTGATCAGCAGTTCCGGAATCTAAGAATAGCAGTGCGGGAAGAGAAGGGACTGGCAACAATTCTATTGAAGGAACAAGCCAGTTCTAATCTATCAACATTTGAAAATTGCTGTAGCCCATTGAGAGGACGTGACATGATTCTTTAAGAAACTATTGCAGGGGCATTGCAAGTGTTATGCCTGGGACGGCTAGTGTTGAATCAGATTTTTCAATCATCAACTGGACAAAGGATCCCAACCCGCATTCTCTAACTCACTTTTCCTTGGATGCAATTCTTCATTGCAAGCAGTTTGGGAGATTGCGCAAGTTGTTTGAAGAGTAAAATACACCCAAAAATGGTTGATAATGCATGAAACGTAAATAGTACGAAAATAAGTTTCAAAAGTGTCACGAAAATAAGTATTTACGGTAAATACGGAAATACACGAAATTAAAGAGGCCTGGTGGCGAGCAGGCCTCTTTATTTTCGTAACATTGCCTTATTTTCGGATAAAAATCTGTATTTAACTTTTGGAAATGTCACGAAAATAAGGACAGTCTGTCCGTCGTCAATACCCCTTTTTCGCTATCAACCAGCCAGAAGATCACCACAACGACAATAACAACATCATTGGACAGCCGCAACAATGGCACGAAAGCCAGTGGAATTCAACGAATAATGGATTGTGAAGTTTGGTTTGGAGGTGTCTACGCGTGATGTTGGTACTAGCAAGGCCACAAGTGTGTTGTGTTTGTTTTGCAAACACTGTGGTCGTGATGATGGTAATGATGGTGATGATAATTGCTGTCAAACAAGGAAGCTGAAACGAACAACGAATATCAAGTATTTTACAAGTCCATGGCGATCTGACAATTTCAGTAATCATCTCAAGAATCACCTAGTTGTCAAGAAAGCCTTCAACCGACTTTGCAGTGACAGATTCCTAAACACGATCACCGGAATAACTTGCCATTTGCGTCGCCAGCAAAATCTCCAGCGTGAAATGAAATCTATGTGTCCAACTTTTGTATAAACCCGTTGGATCTCCATGGGAAAGCTCCTGAAATGATTGAAGATTAAGCGTATAAGACTACAGGAGCACTTTGCTGAAAGGAAGCCAAGTTGCACACCTGCCAGAGAATGGTGGCTTGTTGTATTGATCATTCAACCTCTTGTTGAACTAATTGAGAAAACATTTCTTTCAATTCAAGGATTCAACGCCCTTGTTCAAGAGCAACGTCAAGAGCTACACTACTTGATCAGTGATATTTCATCTCGTTGCAACCTGAAAGGGCCATTGACAGCAGCGGAAAAGTTGGAATTTGTTAAAGCGCTAGAAGACGATCCATTCCATGGATGGATTCTACAGGATTATTGTGTTGAACGGAAGGAGATATTCCAGTGCATTGATGAAGTTGGTGCCTTCGTTGAATCAGAAATGGACGAATTGAAGAATAGTACCGATGCCAACGCTATGTCTGAGGTTGATCAGATTGCTTCTACTGTTGCGAATTTCTCATTGGAATTTGTGGTCGGAGTTTCAAATATTGTTGCTGAGCGCAATTCAGTGAACAAGGCTAGTGATCAACTCCCCCCAATTTGCCCACTTGATTTGTGTTCTATGGACACACGCTTGTTCACGGCATCATTGAAGCATCAGCGACGTCGACTCCGGCAATGCTTTAATGATGAGGGAATTGAACAAATTGATCAGCAGTTCCGGAATCTAAGAATAGCAGTGCGGGAAGAGAAGGGACTGGCAACAATTCTATTGAAGGAACAAGCCAGTTCTAATCTATCAACATTTGAAAATTGCTGGAGCCCATTGAGAGGACGTGACTATGATTCTTTAAGAAACTATTGCAGGGGCATTGCAAGTGTTATGCCTGGGACGGCTAGTGTTGAATCAGATTTTTCAATCATCAACTGGACAAAGGATCCCAACCCGCATTCTCTAACTCACTTTTCCTTGGATGCAATTCTTCATTGCAAGCAGTTTGGGAGATTGCGCAAGTTGTTTGAAGAGTAAAATACACCCAAAAATGGTTGATAATGCATGAAACGTAAATAGTACGAAAATAAGTTTCAAAAGTGTCACGAAAATAAGTATTTACGGTAAATACGGAAATACACGAAATTAAAGAGGCCTGGTGGCGAGCAGGCCTCTTTATTGAGATATCGTCCTTTGAAGGCCGAAATTGGGCTAACGATAACCCACTTGGGTCATGGTGCGCGGATCTCGGTTAAAGAGGCCTGGTGGCGAGTGGAGATTCAAAGACGGTCAGATGGCAATTCGCAATTCGTATGATACCTGTTGCGTCATCCCAAGCGTAAGCGCGCAGGCATCGCTTTGTATCATACTTTGTACCTTAAAATAATAATGAGCTCATGTGTATTCACTGTTTCACTGTCAGTACGGTATGTATCATACGTATGTGATGATTCCAATCTCCACATTCCACGTCTGAAACTTCACCATAAGTTGTCCGTTGAAAGCCCGCCCCAAAAAAATAGAACAACGGCATCAATTTTCATGATGCCAAAAAATCTGCTTGTTTTTGTTCTTCGTAAACATGCGAAGCTCTTCCCGTTTCAGCAGCTCTCATGTATGTGACAGCATCGGCATCAGAAAAAATCATATGAGAGTCTAAAGATATTATTATTTTGTTATACTGTTGCAATCAACAAACAAAAAGTAATAATGGAGACAATGTCGTACCTCGTCACGACTGCAACGGCTGTAGCGACGGCAGTTACCACCACCGCTCTGGTATTGCCGTTGCTATCTTGTTCACCTTCCAGCGCCTACCAGAAACTTCTTCAGTGGAAAGGTAGTTCAGAAAAAACACTGTCATGTACGACTTCTGTCGTGATTTTGAAGATGGAGCTGTCCGCAGGATGCCAAGAGGATTCGGCAGCAGAAGCCGACACCTCCATGAAGAAAGACAACGAAGTTTTCATGGATCCATCTTGGATGGCGGATTTATTCGTCGCCTTCTTAAAGTCCGCGCCGCTCTGTAACGTGCTGCCAGACTGTAAACGCCACTCCGCTTTCGTGGCACTTCAACACGCCATGGCACAAGACACAATACAAGAGCACAAAAGATACATTCATGAAAGGACCAGTGTGGACGTGGCACTGTCGGAGGATGAGGCAGAAAAACTGTTTCGGTATTTCAATTTTGCCGTTTGGTCAATGGAAAACTCGTTTTCTACGGTGCTTTCTCCCTCGAAACACGCCAAAGATGGGCGAATGTCACTTCAAGATCAATTGAAGGGGACTGGCTACAAAACTATTCAATGTGTCCGAACCAACGAGCCTCATGTCGCATCACATGTTTTGGCCGTTCACTACGGAAAGAAGGAAGTCGTGCTATCAATTTCATTTGGCCATCTTGCTAGGGAGGAAGACTCGGTCGTGCGAAGCCTTGTAAGTGGTGTCGAACCACGGACCAAACTGCTGTCAATTAGAAAAGATCATGGCTTTCCAATATATGCGCGAGAAGATTTACTACAAGCAGCAGAGAATCTATCAGATGACACGTTTCACCTAGTAGAGCATTTGTTTATCCCCAATGGATTTCGGGTGATATTATGTGGTCATTCCTTGGGAGCTGGAGTTGCTGGTCTGCTGGGGGTTCTGTGGAAAGACTTCTGTCGCACTCGAGACCTTATTTTAGACTTGCAGGTATATGCCTTTGGACCGCCACCTTGTCTCTCTCAAAGTTTTTGCATAGAGACAGAGAGTTATCTTACTACCGTTATCAGCAACAACGATTGCTTGCCGCGACTGTCTACGAACAGCTTGAGCTCTCTTGAGACGCATTTGGCCCTCGTCAATACAAGATTGAAGATGTGCTCTCTTAGCCCGAGGGACATGCTCACCGCAAAGCGGAACCTGTCCGATATCCTAAAACTGAGTAAAAAAGCAGTCTTATCACCGCAGGACATCATGCTACATTCCGGAGGTTTGGCTGGTGATGAGGGGCAGCTAGCAGTCCCCGGGAAAATCCTGTGCGTCTGGAATCACATTGAAGACGCGAATATCTTGAGTGTTAGTTGTCCGCACGTTGATTCGCCATTGATAAAAGATTTCTTCCTTGATTCAAGTATGGTGTACGATCATACCGTAGATGCATATCGAGCCAACTTGGAACTTCTGGCCGAACAGACCGCCAACACTATCTAAGAGTGAGGTCGTTCTTACTGTTGTTTACAATAATGGCAGCAGCTATAAGATTATTTTTTGTACAAAATTCCCTTTCTAAGGCATGTATAAAATAACAATTTTTATGCAGCAGCGGCCACGTTCTTGCCACCCAAAATCAACCGTGATGCGTTTCGTAGGTATCCCTCCAGCTCGTCGACCTTTTCGGCTTCCCCGCCGTCAATCATCATCATCAATGAACTAAGCATGTGATGGTAGAATCGCTGGGCCTTACCAGTGCTGCCCAAGGTCTCATAGATGTTCGCACAGTTATTGATCAAGGCCAAGGCATAGTTCATGCTCATGCCTTCGAGGCCTTTCTTGGAGTGAAGATGAAAACCTAATTCGTAAAGTTTCAAGGCTCCCCGTAGACGTTTAATGCAGTGTTTGTGGCGTAAGAGGTCCGTGTCGCTGCGGGGTGGTTGTTGGACAAACGTATCCAGTGCAATCAAATGGTGACAAAGGGCGATATTGAAGATGAAGTTGGAGCTCATGGCAACTTCGGGGTCGACATGTGAACGTGACAGCTCACTTTCGGTCAATCTCAAGGGGTTGCGGTAGACAAAGACTTTGTTAGCAGAACCATTGTTGACAGGTCTCCGGTGGTGGTTGGCTGAACAGCTTTTCATGACGTCCTTGTGTTTCTTCATGATTTCCGTATCGATGGAAGAGTGCTGGTTCTGTGGAACGTGGGTCAAACAGTAGTTCCATATCTCCAAGGCACGCTTGTATTCTCTGCATTCCATGAGGAAGGCAGCAAAGTCGTTCATCTCCACGAGCGCATCCATATTGCCAGTGTTTCTGTTGAGAGTTGTTGGGAATGTTGAAGGATTTTAGAAAAAAGCTGAGTATGTTGAGGAGATCAATTTGTTTTATGAACGAACTTGGAGTAGGAGAGAAGAAGTAGTATTGTATGATACACCTCTTCCATTTTTTGCAAAAATAATCTTCCCTTTGTGCATCATCATCAACAGGGATGATGCAACATCTTCGAAGCCTTTTTGTTCTTGTCGATTCGTCGGCAAATCTGTGATTATGAACGGAGGCTTTTCGGTATTTTCAAAACCGTAAACGGCGAGTACGACACATACAGTTTTAGTAGCAGTAGACGTCGGTAATACTGGGTAACACGTCGTATCCATCGTATTTCCACACCTACAACCATTAATGTTGAGTAGCATTCCCCACGACCACGACACCCTGTCGTAGAGCATTAGTACCTACGTCAGACCACTTCCAACTTTCGGAGAACGGAGGAACGAACCCCAGAGAACCAAAGAACGTATTTTCGCCACGCTCCTGTGAGGAAAAAAGATAACTCAAGCACATGTCGATATTTCCTGTTTGGTGACTTATAACAAATAAACTCCGAGAAATCATCTTCAAATTAAAGCGTTTATTATTTACTTGTAAAAGTGTACAATAAAAAATCGGCACAATCTTGCGAACAACGCCCCGAAGATCCATCATGCGCCTGACTGTGAGAACAAAAAATCGGTCATTCGCACAGTCAACAAAGGCTAACTGTAATAAAGAAAAGCACCGAAAAGACCAACGGAATGGGTCCGATTGATTTGACGATCGTCTGTCCAACACCCCTTCATCATTTTACTTTCGAACTCGACCACAAACAAGAGACAAGGAGATTGACGATCTCTATGATACAATGGGATATTCCTAAACTGTAAGTTACAGTTAACGTTATTTACAGTTACAGCACTTCGCGGTAATTATTACTATGTACTATGATACGCAGTACGTAGTACTACGTATTATTTTCCTACTGCCTACGATAAGGTGTATGTTTTTTTTTTGCACGAATCAGGCAACGCTACACCACGTAGATACCGCTGCGTATCGGTAGCTACAGAAGTCTACCGTTTTTGGAACAGATCATGAAGATCCCTGGGAACAAGTCTGATCCATTCGTCCACTCCGGAGTTTGAAGCACTCTTTTCGTGCTTTCAATACGACTATTAGTGTGTCATTAATAGTTTTACTACAATAAACGGAGTACAACGAAGTAAAAAAGGAGGGGTGGGAATCATCTTCTACCACAGTTTCACTTGTGTTCTCGGTGTCTCTTTTGACTGTAAATTGGACGACGCTACTACTATAGAGCTTCTTGTCTCAAAAGTTGCGAAGGAATCCGAGGGATACGCACAGGGTGAAATTCAACAAAAATTATCGACCGGAATACCATGACAACCAAGGATGATGAGACGGCCCCGAGTGGTTCCGGGGAAGGTCCGCTGTATCCTGGTATGGAAGGAGCCCTTTCTAAAGAGGAAGCCTCCGACGAGAATACAAATAATGGTGAAAATGCGGATGGAAAGCGTAATCTAGATGCATCTGGATCTCTGCTAGAAGGGCACACTACCGGAGAATCGTCTTCCAAAAAAGCACGCTTCGAAGGAAAGGATTCCAAGGAGGAGGAGGAGGAGGAGGAGAACGTGGCAACAGTCGATACAACGATATCCACCTACCTTAATGTGGACTCAACCGCAGAGCTCAGCAAAAGCTTTGAAGAAAATACGGACAATCCTCCAGAACAAGAGGGGATCCCATCGGAAAATCACCAGGATAAGGCGGGCATGCAAAAAGACGAGGAAAAGAAGGCAAGTGAAACCAAGGATGATAGCATGTTGAAGTCAGAGCAGGTCAATGCCAGGCAACAACAGGCAATGTTTGAAGCAATGAATGACGAGGAAAATGCCTTCAAGATGTCGAGTGTTGCCAACGCGAAAAACAAAGTTGATGCATCAGCAACTCAAGAAGGGGAAGTCGATGCGAAAAAGGAGAGTGACTGTTCTGCGACTGTTCATCGTGATGGTGGCAGTGCGCCAGAACAATCTCGTGCCCACGAAGCCCGTACCTCCTCGGCATCAAACTCTGTTCCTACTCCTACCAATCAAAGTGGCGAGAACCAAAAGCGATCGAAAAAGAACAAGCACAAAGACCCGCGAATGCTGGATATCCGAAGAAGAATACAAATGTCATGTCGCGACAATGATTTGGAGACCGCCGTTAAGGCTTATGAAGAAGCTATTGCCGAGAATGTTGAATTGGAGGCACAATCGTACTACAACCTGCTGAATCTCTGTGATGGGTTGGGAAAGAGTGTGGTGCATGTTGGGACTCCCAAGACGGCGGCGTCGCCCGTCTCATCGGCAAAACAAGGCGAGGGTAATGATGATGATACTGATATCAACAATGACAGTGGAGAAAATGAGGGAACCTCGTCTAACAAAGAAGAAGCGAAACCACCCTTTTTTATGGATTTGAAGAAACGTCTGGAGTATGCCTTTGAGATCAAGGAACGTATGTCGCAACTGAACTTGCCCCTCAATGAGACCGCTTACAGTGCCATTATCAAACTTTTGTCCAAAAACAAAGAGTTTGAAAGGGCCGAACAGATGTTAGATGAATCAGAATCCGTACAGCAATGCAAGCCAAAGCTGCGCCTTTACTCTTCTCTCTTGACAGCGTACTGCGAAGACACGCAAATGCTCAAGGCGCTGACAATTTGGAAACGATTGAAAGGCAAGTCAGGCTTGGCACTAACCGAACGGGAATTATTGGCATTGCTGCGATGTGCTACTGCGACTGGGGATTCTTTGGTTATGGAATTTGTCTTGACCGAGCTGGCAGAAGAAGTGCCGGTGCCATCCAAGGATACAGTAGCTGCCATTCTGGAATGGTTTGGGATCACCCATTCGCAGCACGAAGAATCCTTGACTGACAGGGTAGCTGATGCTGTAACTGTAAAGCAACTTTTAGAGGATATCGCGAACTGCGTTTCCCCCGAACGACCACCGAGCATGGGACCGGTAGTGAGTACGGACGGTTGGCATATCAGTTCTGCCTGTCGAATTGATAATGATACTGGAAAACTACTTGAGGGGTGTCTGGAAAGTTGTAAACTACAGCCTGTGCATCTGTCAGATCGTGCTGTGAAGGACATGGTGGGAATGAACGAGTCAATTGTGTTTGACGGGACAGTTGCTGGCAATACATGTGAGTTTCAAGGAGGCCGTAAAGGGAAGAAGCGGAATGATTTTTCACCGGAGAGCCGGCGACATGATTGGAATAATTATGTTCGTTTTTTAGAACGAAAAGAGAAACAAGCAGACTCGGGCAGTCCTTTCGACGTAGTAATTGATGGTGCGAACATTGGATACTATCAACAAAATTTCTCCGACGCTCCTACACATGTTGATTACAACCAAATCGACTGGGTGGTTCGCCATTTTCAGAAAGAAAAGAAGCAACGAGTCCTTCTTATCATGCATTCTAGACATTTTACCACCAAGATGCTTCCTCAACAGTATAAATCGTTGTACGAATCATGGATGAAGGATGAAATATTATATAAAACTCCGTTCGGAATGAACGATGATTGGTTTTGGATGCATGCGGCGCTCAGGTACAATTTGCTAGTTGTAACCAATGATGAAATGAGGGATCACCATTTTCAAATGCTGGCCCCTCGCTATTTTCTTCGATGGAAGGAAAGGCAACGAATCCGTTTTAGTTTTGGGGATTGGGAAAGTGTATCCTTGGATAACTCCGAAGGTCGTAGACGACAACGGCAAGTCATTCTGGAGTATCCAGCCATGTATTCACGCCGCATACAAAAAGTTGAAGATGGCCTTGTTGTTCCATTGGCGAAACGAGGGGATGAGAATCGTTTCATGGATGGTTCTCACTTTGCCAGCGAAGACGAGCCGAAAGAAGAAACGTATTTGTGCATCCGTCCCAAGGCACCAGTGTGCAAGACTGATGCGACGAACAACCTGAAGGCACTGTGACGAAAGCATTTACCAACCAACCTAGACTCAGTGGCAGTGGGTTGGAAAAGATAATACGTAGTACTACAAATGAAGCTTGACTAAGAGCGGATGTTCACACTGATGCTCTACAATAGTGACCGATGGCAGTATTTTTCGTTTTAGCCGTTATAGTTGAGAGATGTTTCTGCACGTCAATACAGCGAGTAGTTGCACAATGGAAATGTCGGAGGAATTAACAGCAGTGACGACGTTTTTCGTCGGACATCGTGAAATTAGATACTACGTATATGACAGCAATAATGCAAAAGTTTTCTTTTTTCTTTTGAAAGAGGTTTGTTCTTGCTATCTTTTTGGTGTGGGAAAGTTATAATGGCGGACGGTCGATTTTGGGTTGCAGAAGATGCCAATCCGAGAAGCTGTGGGATTTGATTATCTCACTTACGTTAGATAAATTCCGAGAACCGAGCCACTTAAAAGAAGATAGTGGTATCATTGAGAGTGTGCTGTGGTATTTGTTGTACGAGGAAATAAATCGTTTCACAACAGTGCCGCGTAAGCATCATAACGACTCGTTATCAAAATTCACAGTCAGAGGATATTTATTTGGTGTGATTCTTTTTTATGAGGGAAACCTTCTCTATCGTGATCCTTTTATTATTCCTCAACAGGAAATTTTCTCGTCGAACTAACTGTAAAAAAGTAATCCTTTTCACCACGTTTGTTTCTCTTCGAACAAAAGGATACTATGACAGCAATGCAATCGTAATCCTTCAATGCTTCGTAGTAGGACCAATGGAAGTAGTGGCGATGGTGTTTGATTAAGTATATCATTATTTGTGTAACGTACACTCGATTTTTTGAAGTGCACGAGTTACGTGTGATCACAATACAGTCGATGTATCCATTCACAACGTGTAAATACGAAATATTTGTCCCGAATCCCAAAACTGCATGTTGATGCAACGCAATAGTACTCTCACAGGGGGCCGCGTTGGCTTGCCCTGTGTCAACCGCATCTTGTCGAAACGTGCAGAGTAGACATGCTCCGCTTGAGGATGATACCTGCCTGTCTGTTCGCGGGTCCAAACTTGACGCGGAACGGACAGTTCGCATGCGAAACGCAAGCGCATGTCCTGGAGGTATCACGTGATCTTCTGATGGCAAGCATGTTTCCAGACAGTTCCTGGTATTCGTTGATGACCACCAGAAGGTCTTTTACGGTTTCGAACATCTGATCGGGGCCTGAAAACTTCTTCTAGAAAACTTTGTCAGTTACATCCAATATGGAATCTTCCAACCCGGTTCCATCTCCGTTTGGGCTTGATTATTTCCCTGCGTTTTTTTTCGAACTGCGGCACTGGTTGGTTTCGGAGGAATCACCTGGCCGGAAGTGGAAATACATTCCGGGTTTGGTGTGGCATTGATACGCGCAGCCCCAATTTCGGGTATCTTTCGAAGCATAAAGGCGGAATCACAACTTATATCTTCCTCCATCTTATCTCCGGCATCTTGTTGTACGAATGCTTTTCCAAATCTTGCGATTGGGTCACCACTTGAACCCCATCCTCATTTGTTCGCATCCCTAGTTCATTGACATTATCAATGGGATGAAGCTCCTTCGATACCCTTCACTCCTAGTCTTGTATGCGAATAATACCCAATCACCAACCTATCTGATACGTATTCATCCAAATCATAGTGCGTATTCATCCAAATCATAGTGCGTCTTGATCTCTTCGAGCATTGCCTCGGCGGTCATTCCCTCCGTCACGAGCAGTTGGATCCACTCACCCGATTTAATGACCTGAAGAATATCAACATCCACTGACAGTGAATATCTTGTATTTTTTCTTGATGCCCTTGCTAAGGTTTTTGTTCGTGAAACGCGATGTAAACAAACTCTCCCATCAAAACCCTTTTGGAGCTGTGGACATGCCGCAGCCACAACTCCCAAGTACATCATCTTTGCTGGATGCCTACGGGTGCGGATTCGATGCGGTCGACACACTCGTACTTCACCATTTTCCGATACTGTAGGAGGGAGAATCTTCACACGAGGCCTCCTGTTTGTTGTGTAAAACCATTTCTCACCAAGAAAGTCCACCGGTGTGCCTGTGAATTTCTCAACCAGTGGTACCACTTCTTCGCCCACCGTACTCTTTGTTGACGGTGTTCCAAAGTTAACAATGGCTTTTCGATCGCGTTTACCTCCTTCCCGCCCTGTTTCCGAAACCATCTGGACAGCTTCTTCCTTGAAATCGATAACGTTGGTTTTGATTCGCCCAGATAACTCCTGCCAAGTAGCCAAAGCACCAAAAACTCGTTCGGCATAATGATACATCTCCCTCACAGGTACCCTGGGTGGCACTCATTGATGGCGATCGTTGTCCGCTTTTCCTCTGTGAAAATGTACAAGAAAATACACAGGCGTTTTTAACAGTAAGTGCTCCTACGGTACTAAAGTACGGTACCGGTACCTACAATGCCTGCGGCAACGAAAGTACAGAATTTTAAAAGGGTAGTAATAAAGCAATGCAAATATTAGGTAATTGAAGAAATTATTCCGTAGTACAACAAATATTCTACTGACGTACTCCGTAGGTATTTTTCTACCCCTCCTCTACAAGACGTATGATACAACTGTGGTTAAAAGAAAATTTAGATGACTCACACAGTCATCAATGGAAAGACAAAAAAGTTTTTCATTCTCCATTTTCAACTATCGTCGGGTGTTGTCTTATCGATTCGTGTTTTCCATGAATCTATCTCTGACTCATTCGTCGCACAAACAACGTTCCTGCGCAAGCAACCATTCTGAGTGTTTCGTTGATGGGTCCACTAAAAGAAGATGCGCCACCACCTTTCTCGGTAGAATCAACAAGTACTCGAGGTGCACTGCATCATTATTTGTAGTGATGAAAGCAACATCAGTCATCAGTTCCATTATTGGCGACTATCATAGTTGGGCTACTACCTGGATCACTTAATCTTTCTCTGTATCTTGACATCATCTATTCAAACGTCGAGACCAGCACAAAACTATTCCAAACGAAAAATGAATTCTTCGTTGCCCAACGAGCCGCAATCCATCGTCCACCAGATCATTCGCACGTCCAAGAAATTGACTCGGAGACTTCAGCAGAGCAATACGACACGCAAAGCAGCGTCTCCTACCGTAAATTCTCTCTGGATGACGGATCGGAGCCCACCCGTCATCAACATCGGCATCAAGAACGGAGTCAAGAAGACCCGAAAACTGTTGGATGAGGCTATCAAAATATGTACTGTTGAATGTGACACGGAGAACTTTGATTCTCCTTCTTGCCATCGTCCAAGCATTGAAACAGCTGCAACATTTCCGCAATGCGCCGACGATGACGATTCCGCCTCTGGCACAGATCAAGGACTTTCAACGACCGAAGGGGAATGCGAGATCTTCTCAGCAGAAAAAGCTATACTTCCACTGCAAACAATCGATCAAAATGATTTTATGATCCACTGCATGATTGATACATCCAGGCCCTGCTTAATCCATTTCTATGTGGAAGACTCTACCGTCTCCGAGATTCTGGATAAAGAACTCGGGGCTTTGCATGCACAATGCGTGCAAGATGGTGCTAAGTGTCGCTTCATGAGACTCAACGCTGTCGCTGCTCCTTACATAACTTCAAAGCTTCAAGTTAGTTCTCAAGATCCCTCTCTCATTTGCATTCACAATGGGCAAGTGTTTGAACGGGTCGCTGATGTGGAATCGTTGGTGCAGGGTCCTGGAGAAGTGCTGAAGTGGGCCACTCGAACTGGTCTCATGAGGTTGTAATGCAGCGAATTGATACAGCATGGGGGAAATCAATGCTCCTCTTTGTACTTTTTTGACCACTACTACAGAGTTACCGAAGGTAGAGAGTACGCGTATCGGTAGGGGTATTACTTCGTATTACGTACCCCTTGTACCTGGTACCCGCTTACTCTACTACCGGTAGTACCAGTAGTAGAGCTAGTAGGGGTTAAGACGATCCAAACCCTTATTTTTAACACAGATGAAATTCCAACAGCGTATCAACCATCCTGTTTAACAGCAACGGCAGATTGTTGCTGTTGGAATTTTTTCTGAGGGAGTGCCGGATGCTATGATACACCGCCGTTCTCTGTAGTAGACTTAACTGTAAATAACAGTAGGTACGGTAATTAGAGAGTGCAGGTACGATGTTTCTACCTAAACTACGGTAGCTTGAGTAGGTAGAGCGGTCACATCGCTTTTGAATTTTCGTACGATCGACCGAAAAGACTACAATTAAGTAGTACGCTTGGTCCGTTTTTTACTGTTAGGAACGTGGCGTTTCCAATACGTCGTATGTGCATTCTCCCGCGTGCAGTTCTTCATTTTTTGGTTTTTTCACCTGACGTCAACACTTGACTGTGAGGGCAAAAGCTTCTTCGGTTTCGCACCTTCGCATTATTGTTGTCCACCAACTTTCGGAAGATGGAGAGAGGTGTTGTTCTAGGTTCGTATCGGAACACTTTGGAGGTACGGTTAAGAGTTAAAAGCTAACTGACTGTGAATGACCGCATGGTAGTGTGCAATTTAGTTACTCTTTATAAGAATGGTGGACTTTTAATTTACTGTATCAAGTTACATGTAGGAACATTGTAGGAAACGGGGCGGAGATTTTAGATGTAGTGTAATCGTACTCGGAAGAAAACGTCGGTTACCGTGGCGAAACAAGTTCGTGATTGGATCCAAGTACTTAGAACTTCGTTTCGCTGAAGGCTTTGGGCAAGAACGTCAATCATTCGAACTGATGTCCGGGTCATCCACTGATTAGTATCCGGTGTTAACAGTTCGATTGAGAGCAACATTTGTGGAGTTGCCAGCAATTGTGGAGTTGTTACACTGCAGAGGGCAAGTACGTTGTAGCTCTATCACCCGCGGTCGGATGCCGGCAGTATTGCGAAGCATGCATCGATACAGAGCGTTGATTCGGGCTCGGCACGAGGCGCAGCATCTTCGGGTGAGGGGGCAAATGGGATTTTCCAATCGTCTGCAGTTGGTGGCGTTGCGTGGAATGTAGAAAAAGGACAACGCCTGCTTCACACGATTGGCGTTACTGAAGCGGATACCGGGGAAGCATCGAGAGCTGCAGGAGTTTTGCATAAAGCACATACCAGCCATGTTCAGTTGAGGCGTGCAGACAGGTGGGATTAGGCCTGGTGGAACCATCCGATCAAAAATACCGCCAAACACCTGAGGTGCAGCGGCGAGTAGCAAGAGAAGCAACGCCAACACAAACGAGGAGGACCGCATACGAGACATGCTGTTAAAGAGGAGAGATTTGGAGAAAGGGTCAAAATAAGTGATGTGGCTGGGTGGGAGGTTGAGACGGATCACGACGTCGTAGAAAAAAGACGAAGGATGGTTCTTCAGGATGTGAGATAATAGCGGTACTGTAAATATACTACCGGTACTAGTTAGCTCTACTAGCTAGCTAGTAGGGGACAAAAACCTTTCGAAATTTTCGATACCGTACTTTGAACGTTTAACTAAAACGTACTACGTATGATATCGTAGCAGGACGTATGCGAGAAAAATTTTCACATGGAAGGACGGAATTTAGAGACAACTTCGAACGACGTACGACGTAGACAACGGTACTTCGAACTTTCTATTTTTGGCCACAATAAATTTGGCGCATTAAACGTCACGTTCAGGCCTCCCTATTTTCGGTGTCCACCGAAAATAACGAAAATAGCTATTTTCGGTGCATTTTCAAACCTCAAATTCGGTGCACATTCGGTGCACGCTATAAAATGCCTTAAACGTCAATGTTTTGTCTATCTTCTACTAGTAATTTTATTCCATTAGGTCTCTGAGCTTCTTATACTGCTTGCAATGCAGTATTGATTCGAGGGAGAAGTCACTTAGGCTTTGCGAGTTGGGATCCTTCGTCCAATTGATCAAGGAGAAATCAGACTCAACACTGCTTGTACTTGGCATAATGCTTGCAATGGCCCCACAAAACATGCTCAATTGCTCAAACTCACTTCCAAGTTGACTCCAACACTTTTCAAACGATTGAACAGCACGAGATGCTTGGGCATCAAGCAGCATTTGTGAAAATCCACTGTGCTCCTTAAATGCTAGACGCAACTTACGAAACTGCTCATCAATGTTTTCCACCTCTGCCTCTGAAAATTTGTGCCCAAGTCGGATTCTTTGATCTTCCAAACAAGACACAAAGTCTCTCAAAAGTACTCCACACAATTCAAGGGGCAGCACATGAGGTAAGTGATCTCCTGAGTTGTTACGATTGTCACGCTCAGCGCACACCTTAGATATTCCACTGACCAATTTCAGCGAGAGATTTGCAATTGTTGATATAATGCAGTCATGTGCCTCCTTATCTGCATCACTGCTGTGATGTCGGCATCAATTATGAATTGAAGTTTTTTCTTTGCATTGATGCGAGCCTTCATACTCCCTTCCGGCTGGACAAAAGATTGCATGTTGACAACTGCAGCAGATTCTTTCTCCACAAAGAATTTTTGCTTTTCTTCTGCTGGCATGCTCGTGTACTCATCCCATTTCACCGGATGTTGCTGCTTCAAGTGACGACAGAAATTGTCGGATCGCCATGGGTAGCTGAAGTACTTGGCATTCATAGTCCTTTTCCGCTTTCGTTTGGCATCTTCACGGCCGAAGGATCGACAGAACTAGCAAACCACGGTGTTGTCACCTCACTCGTAGATGGATCCCTTGTTGATACTTCAAGGCCGTATTTCACTATCCATTCCAAGTTGAATTTCTTGGCTTTACCTTTGCGTTTTGATTCCGCCATTGTTCAATGTGCTGTAAAGGGTAAAGGAGTGGTTCTATGATACGTTCTACGGAAATGTTTCTGCGCTACAAAACACGGTAATTTGGTTGGTTTTGTTACGGTTTCGTCTGACCTTTGTACGTGCGACTTCAACTAGCACCGAAAATAAGCGATTTTCCCAAAAACTTAAATTCGGTGTTTGCACCGAAAACAAGCTCGTACACCGAAAATAGGGAGGCCTGGTCACGTTCAGCACGCCCCATCTACCAGTTCCGGTGGTACATTTCGAAGATT
The DNA here is from genome assembly GCA_019154785.2 of Nitzschia inconspicua. NCBI lineage: Eukaryota > Bacillariophyta > Bacillariophyceae > Bacillariales > Bacillariaceae > Nitzschia > Nitzschia inconspicua. The sequence continues at coordinate 580,912 of JAGRRH010000023.1, forward strand.
TGGCGACGTCAGAGTAATCACATGATGAAAAATAATTTCAAAGCTCAACAAAAATGTGTTGGGCGCGATTGCAACGAAGATCGCATTGGCATTGGCGGTTAAAATGTGAATTGTATCTGGCACCTACCGGTACGTATCATAGCTAGCTAGGGGAGCAACGAGCAACCCTCGACAAACAGCCAACCTCTCTCTACCAGTACCGTACTTACCTACCGGTAGATAGGGAACTATGATACCAGGAGTACCAGTACCGTATGCGTAGGTACGGTAGTATTTGGGGTCCGACTTAGGCCAATCCTTATGTTCCACCAAAAAAAACACGCGCATGAGTTGCGCAACTCTGGGACGTTTTTGCACAAAAAATCATCCCTTATGTACTCGCATGAGTTAACTCTCGCGCGTTCATCAAAATAGAGTCCTTATGTACTGAAGTTGAGTTGAATTACTGGAGTTGATCTTGGTTGATGTTGGTCCGTCCACATCGCCGACGACTGATGGCACAATGATAATGAAGGCCTGATTGATCGATCCCTTGCGTTTCCCTTCCTTGCAAGCAACATGTCCTGCCTAGCAGTAGACGAGAATGAATTTTTACAGTTGTTGATTGCGTTTGATGAAATGTCGTCTTCCTCTTCAGACGAGGAGGAGCAAAAAGAAAGACCAAGGAAGCGCCCCTTTAAACACCGAAAAAGCAAAGGTGTTGTTATGTTCAGAGATGACAATGGTGAATTGAAAGTCCTCCCTCCGACAATGTCCCTCTGGTACAACATGTATTGTCAGACGGGATGTCAAGAGAGGATGTCAGACTTTCACTCCAAATTCAGGCGTCGATTTCGACTACCATATGATCAATATAGAGAATTGGTGGAAATGTGTACCGCTGACTCCATGAAGGAGGACGGAACCAGTCTATTCAAGCGTTGGCGTCCAGGAAAGAAAGCCGCTTTGACTGGAAAACCTGCAGCTCCTTTGGAATTATTGGTATTGACAACATTGAGGTATCTAGGCAGAGGTTGGACGTTTGATGACTTGGAGGAGTGTACAGCTATCAGTGAAGAGGTTATCAGAGTTTTCTTCCACCAGTTCATCAAATTTGGGTCCACAACTCTGTACAACAAGTACGTTGGTCCACCATTGACTGTCGAAGATGCCATTGACTTGTGTATACGAGAGTATGAAGCAGCTGGCTTTCCTGGATGCGTTGGATCGATGGATGCTTCCCATGTTGAGCACCAAAGGATCAGCTTTAAGCATAGACAGGCTCATTTGTCTTTCAAGTTGCCATTTACTTCGAGGACTTACAACATCGTTACAAGCCATCGACGAAAGATCTTTTCTACGACCGATGGTCATCCCGCAAGATGGAATGACAAAACCTTGGTTCGGTATGACGACATGGCATCCACGCTGCATGACGGGACAAATCCACTTTGCAATTTAATATTTGAGCTATACGCTTACGACGAGAACAACCTAATCATAAAAGAAAGGTACAAAGGAGGGTGGTTGATTGTCGACAATGGATACTTGAATTGGGGAGTGACTATCCCACCAATGAAAGACACAGATACCAGGGCACAGTATCGATTCTCGAAGTGGTTGGAGTCAATGCGGAAGGACGTTGAGTGTACCTTCGGGATATTGAAAGGCCGATGGAGGGTGCTAAAATCTGGGATTCGAGTGCATGGAACTGACAAATCTGACATGATGTGGAAGACTTGCTGTGCTCTTCACAACTGGCTTCTTGAGATCGATGGGTTGGATAAGGACTATACCTCTGATTGGGAAGGCGAACTCGGAGAATTGAATGCCACTGATCTTCCCAATGCTGTTAGAACTTTGCTGTCGAATACCAACCCGAGTGCACGCAGCTATGCTGGAAGAGCCGTTGACGAAGAGGATTACTTCCAAGGTTCTCTCGTTCGAGATGAGGATGGCGCAATTATTGTGAGACATATGAACATGACAGATTTTAGACAAAGACTTATCACCCACTTTGATATTGCATTCAAGAAGAAGGAAATTATCTGGCCCAAAGCTAGGTTACAAATGGACGAACCATACGCCAATGTGCAGCCTTGACACTAAGACCAATCAAACACTTTGATATTGCATTCAAGAAGTAATTTATTTGGGCCGTCGGTTGACGTTAGTCATCATTGTATGTAACCTGTGCTGTTTCCGATTCGTCATCAAGAAAAATCACTTCATTTGAGAGGTCATTAGTTGGGGAGGCCGACAATTCTCCAGAATCTCTCTTCCTTCCGCTCGTTGTTTCGTTCTTTGGGTTAATTGCCTCAATTTCTGCAAGCATTTGATCATCCAGATCCTTGTACTGGTCAGTTAACTCCTCCAATTCAGTCTCGCAGTCCATGTAGACCTTGTATGGAACGTACGTAGCGTAGTAGTGTTCGTGGTCATCGAAGCACTCAGGCTTTTGAAACACAAGCTTCTCCATCGAGTTCTTTCGGTTGCTTATCAACGCAACCCGCTTGTCCAACGAAACTTTCATCGCATTGTATTTGCTGACGATGCTGGTTGTAGTCATGGCAGTGCTAATCTCCTGTCTTAGGGCAAAAGTTTTTAACTTCAGAGATTCTTGTCCACCTATTCCGCTACCGCTTCCATCCAACATGCTTGTTTCCCTCTTCTGATCTTCCACTTTGGCAGCTGCCTTTCTCATAGATTTTCTACCGGCTGCGCTTGCACCACCTTTCTTGCGTGTGCAAGAATCAGAAGTCGCGAAGCTGTCAGCTTTGTATTCTTCCAAGCCATCTTTGGGAATGTGTCCCCACAAAGCCCAGGCCATATAGCCAGGAAAGATCCAAGAACTGTTCCAATCCTTGATCGCAGCCTCCTCCTCATCTGTTGTGAGTTCCACAGTCAAATCTTCTGTGCTTTCTTTTTCTTCATCCTTCTCTTCGACATCTGGGGGAGCAGAGAGGATGTCGTCATCTTCTACATCACCCACACCATCAGCACTGTTTTGCTCCTGCATTCCAGATGTTTCCTCACGAGGAGGACACGATTTAGTTTTGCTGCCGGATTGCTGCGACTCCTTCCACATCTTGTACCTGCAGAACTTCAAGTAATCTTCCCATTGCTCTCCAGACACCTTAGTATTTGGGTCGCTATACTTGGACGATTTCTTGCAGTACGCAAGTACCTTTCTTCCAGCGGCTTGCACACGGAGGCCTTTCGCCCAAATTGTTCGTCCGGTAATAACGCTCTTATCTGTTGTAAGTTTGGCTGTCAGCGTTGTCAAGTTGATACCTTTGACAGCAGGATTTGGGTCAGAAACAATCCTTTTATCATGCCTCAAATGATAAATGGGATCGAGAACTTTTTCGCTCCTCTGGGTCACACGGTTCATCTCGTCATGATAAATACCCTGAAACATTTCGATCCCGTTCATGAATTTTTCAGCCAGACCATGACTATCTTCTCCACTACCATGATACTTCTGAAAAGCTAATTCCTGCAACTGCGCTTGGCTGTAACTATCGCCAAGGCCTTGGACAGCATCATATGCCCTGAAGCAAATGGAATCTTGGAATTCCTTCATGATGAACCAACCGGCTTCAAATTCAACTTTTCCACCCGTAGGAGAGGTGGCTTTCCCGACTTTCTTCTTAGACATGTTCGCAGGGCCAAACAAGGAAGAAATGGAAGAAAAAGAAACCAAAGGTCCTTTGGCAACTCCGGTAGCATGAAGGAAGGAGACCAGCGATCGATCGAGCGATGGACAATGTTGTGGTGGTTGTCGCTTGTTGCATTATTTATTCGATGTAATACTACTACCTTTAGTAATTGTGTGGAAATATCGACCCTAACCCTAAGTTGTGCAACTCATGCAAAACTCCATTCGGAACTGCACGAGTTGGGGTCCCTCCAGGTAGAGATCCGATGGAAGGCCAGACAAAAGCAGGAGTTGAACAACTCATGTCGCGTACATAAGGAACTTAAAACATCGATTTTTTCCGAATTTTGCATGAGTTGCACAACTCATGCGCGTTTATTTTGTGTACATAAGGATTGGCCTTACATCAACAGATCAGTAGTATTATTGAGACGTTATTTACTGTTACAACATCAAACATCATCTACTCGAGTACAACGTATCCATGTTCAACAAACGCAAGGCGGCATCTACTATCATGGAGAGCCGCCCCCCTGAGTGGATAACTCGTCGTGGAAGTGGGGATTCAGCGCCTCTAGGAAATCAAGAATTCATAGCTAATCATCTATTTTGGTGCAACAGAAGAGATCGTCCGAACAGCGGAAAAAGCTTACACTGTTTCATTAACTGCCCTTTGCATAAACAGTATCTTATTTAGTTGGTAGGGGGCGAAGGGAGAGGAGAGTGGCTCTGCATGATTCCTGATAGAGAGTTATGCTGGCTGGACATCATAACTCGGCCCAGTTTCAGTGCAGAGCGACTGTCCTATTTTGCATTGTATATTCTACCAGTGCTTCGCATGGAAGGAATCTTTAACACATGCAATCCACCCTATCGGATTGCAACAAGTTGAAGACATCGACACACACACACAATGTGGATATTTCTGCTGTCCCAGCATTGCTACTGGAAGACCAAGTTTTTGGGAGGATGAGACTATTGATTTGGGATGATGAGCTATCGAGTTGGAAAAGAGTGTCTAGTGCAGAGGGACGGTACTATTTCATTGTAAATAATACTGGTGCTTGGCATGGTAGGCTTCTTTTACACGTACAATTCGCCCTATAGGGTTGCAACAGGTAAAAGATATCAACACACCCAACACAATTGTTTATGTGGTTAATTGCTGCCTTCCCAGCATTGTTCGTGGAAGACCACGCTATATCTGACACTCATCGGTTTATACTTTTCCTCATTCGTGAGGTTTTCTGCCTTTCCAGTACTTAGTGGTGGGCAACAGGGTACTGAGTGGAGGGAAAGCTGTTGCATATTTTGCCCCGGCCCCTTGGGGGCCAGGCGGGTGAGCCAACTTCTCAGATGCGGAATCGATGGTAGCTGGTAGTTGGTATAGCCTTAAAATAGATTTTCTATTATATTACAGTTGATTAGACACTTGAGCTCTTCCGCAAAACATCCCATCAGCTCTCTCATCGACCCATAGTTGGCAGACCCAAGTAGTTTGTGAGGCCGGACATGATATTCGGTGCTGTTGAAGAGGTGGGGTGGCGTCGGAAGGAAACATGAATGATTTGTCGTTCGGGCGGCATCACGTGGAAAATTCGTGCCACAGAGTGACTGTGAGCAGGGATACCGTAGTATCTTCTCGTATGATGGAGAGTACGGTAGTACCAACTTGAAGCCGAAGTCCTTTTGTAGAAAAGAGTGGGAACTCTGGGAACCCTTTGAAAGTCGGAAGCCATGCGTTCTGGGTCACGGGACAAAAAAATGTTGTATCCAAAATATGGGTCAGAGGTCACGCGGAGTGTCAGTAGCATTGGGATTCGTTCCACGGGTTCCGGTCATCATCAATGCTTGACTTGTGATAGCGAAATATGAATACATAGGACAAATACGCGACTCAGCAATACAAAAAATGACCGTTACTTGGTTTCTGACCAAGGCGACTCAGTCGTACGCGTTCTCTCGTAGAATTTTTTCCTGTGCTTCATTTTTTACGTCTCTATGCGTTACTCCTACCACGAGAAGCAGCTTCCGTTCATCTATTTGCCTCCTTCGTACCATTCTTGTTTGTTGTGTGCCACTCCACTCGACAATTCACAACCTCTCACGGTTTACACATAAGACACGAAAACACCGCTGCAGCTATTGTTCCTCTATCATTCATCTCCAATCAATATTGTTTCTTAATCACCATGTCTATTGATCTCATCCCCAGTGCTTGCCTTTCTATTTTGAACAATGCTGTTCTCCCTTGCATCTTCGATCCATTGAACGGCAATTGTTTGCCGCGATGCTTTGATCCAGCACCTGCAGGAAGCAGTTTGCCCATTGCTTTGGATTTTTTAAACATTCCATTGGATGCCGAAACTTGCACAGAATTCGAAGGTCGGTACATGATAACAGCAGGAAAAATCGACAATCGACATGACGACATGATTGTTCGGTCTTCGAACAACACCTTAACATAACATTGTTTTCCGGCAACATGGCATTGTTTTCCGACACGCCATTCCCCATGTTCTCGTTGCCATATTTCGCTCACTCTTATTGCTTCCTTTGTTGCATTTTCTACACAGAACCCTTTTGTTTCCCAGACATTTTGCCAGGATGCTGTCCCACCTGCGCCGGTGCGTTACGCAGGCTGTATAGATGTGTCGCCCTCAATGATGGACCTGCCATGGGCGAAGCAAATATCCAAGTGTTGGCACGTGCATGTCCTCTAGACTGCAACGAATATCTCCTAGATATTGGCGTAGATATCGGTAGCAATGCTACCAACATCACCGATTTCAACATCACCGACACTAATAGCACCAACTCGAGCCTTTTCTAAACCAACGAATGTCCATCACAAAAGAAAGTAACGACATAGATGATGTTTTTGCTGCTGTTTCTCGCGACGTGTAGCAGCGGTCTTGTAATGATACGCATGCACCGGTTCCGTTTAATCGAAGTCTACTGATTGTGCTGGATCATTAAGTGGCAACACTTACCAACACCAACATTCATTCCTGGAACACTGAAATCTGTTTACCTGTAAAGTTAGTTAACTTGTGTGCTAAAGATTTCGAATGACCTTGTTTTTAGATCTTGCAGTCGTAGAATTGTTCTGTAGTATTAATAGTAATATTTCAATCTCGTTATATCTCTTGGATGGCGGTCTGTGCATTGTTTCAAAAGAATTTTCCTCGGGGGAAAAAGCATTGCCACCCGTTGTAGCGTCCACAAAATACTGAGTAGTAAAAATTTCTGTTTTTGAACGGTTTTTTTGTTTCAAACATTTGATATGGCGTACGTTGATAATCAAGCAAGAGGGCTTCACCGATGCCCGGCATTCTTTATCTGCGAGAAGATGTCAAAGCAAGCTATGTTGTACACCAAAACGAATGGAATAGGTACAACCACATCTACTAGTCGTAATACAATCACTTATTGGGTAACAACGATGCATGAGCCCCCGTGCTTTTCAGTAGCACGTAACTTTCTCAGAATACCTAGGGACGCAAACTGTGATCGACCAGCACCAATCACGCCCAAATTTTCTTCGTGAAATCAAGGCCGCTGTGCGGTTCTTACAATTTGACACTCTGGTAGCTTTTCTTCGCCTCCTTTTCATCTCCGTCATTTTGCTCGAGGGCAACCAAAAATTTACGAACTTCCTTCTTACTGCGCAAAATAATTCCCCCTGGAGTCGTCCAGTATTGGTCGACGATATTAGATCCACCACCACGTTCTTTGATAGTAAATTTCCATCCCTCCGATGCCGAGCCGGGCCAATCCGGCACTCCTTCCAAAGGATCGGTAGGTGGTCCCGAATACGTCACTTTGGCGGTGGTACCCGAATTGGCTTTAGCTTTGGGGGCACTCGATTTTTTGGGAGCAGGGTTGGTACTCTTGGCTGCTCCTATCTTTGATGCCATGGTGTTCCGACCCGCTGGCTTGGGTGCCTTTTTTTCAGTGACTACTTCCTTTACTGCGTTTTTTGGGGGGCGACCACGCGCTTTCTTGATTGTAGCGGCTGCCTTGACAACTTTAGCTTTCTTGGGTACTGTGCGTGTGCTGGAACGAAGACTGCGCGGCTTCGAAAGCGTACCGGTGGCCTTGGCATGATTGTAGCGAGCCATGTCGCTAAACTTCGAGTCCTTGGTCAAGATCTGATCATTCAGAAGATAGGTTGCTGTAATGAAAAGTTGCTGTTTGGTTTTGAGGGGCATATCTAGACTGTCAAAGGGGGTGCCACTGGCAGGGTCCTTGGTAGAAGCTGCTCCCCCACCAAATAACTCTAGATCCGAGATGGTAGTGATCCCCGCATCCTTGAGAGCGTCGACGTTCAAACCTTCTATCATGGTTGTCATGCAATCCCACATTTCTGCTTGCAAAAGATTGTACTTCTCCTTCCCCTCCAAGACCTCTTGGGTAGAATACTCTTCTTCGTCTCCGTCACGGTACAAGACTTTGTAGAGTGGCCCTTCTTCTGACTTTCGTGCTCCCATGATCTGTCCAATATACGGTACCCCATCAAAGTCCTTCGCAACGTTGACACCGATCAAGCTCTGGTCCGGTTCTTCCAACGGTTCCTTGGCTGGCTTTTTCTCTTTCCCGGTCACGCTGTTGGTGGCTGTTGTTGCATCGGGATCAGTGTCTTTCGATACTTTTTCATGGTCGTCGGTTTCGGTTTCCATGGCGACTTCGACTTGACCCTTCATTGTCTCGACAACGTCTTTTGGCGTTTCTTTCGTCGTGCCGAGTTTGTCAAAATAGTAATAACAGCGCTTCTATTTTTGATTCTTTGTTTGATTGATTTGGCAATCTGATCAACGAAATATCCGACGTCGAACGACGGGCCCAAGAGAGAAGTGATCGTTTGTTCCTTCTTTCTCGTAGAATTTCGGAGTAAAAACAGTCTATCTGGGGGTCCTTGGCGCCCCTACTGTTGCAGCTACTGGACCTATTTTGCTGGCTTCTCAACAAAAACAATGAATAAGAGAGGAAACCCAAAACACACACACCAACAGCAGCCGATCGATCTTATCTTCTACTGTACGATGTTGTACGAGAGACGTACAGCCGTACAAAACAGTACGACTGTAGTAGTGTAAAAAAGATCGCATCTCTTGTATGCCTGTCTCTCTGCCTGCCCCAAAAATATTCTTTACAGTTAGTTCTATCCTTAACTGTAAATTGGAACACAGTCTCACTCCTACAGTATGACTTCTTCTGATACGATACCAGAGTACGGTAGGACGACGTAACACACACTATGTAGATGATTTGTTGAATAGAACAGTTATTTATGTACATATTTAATAAATATCATTGGTCGGAATAGGCGAGCTGGATGGATAAAATGGTCCATATTTGACCAAAGTTACTTACGAACGATGGACATGGCCGCCAAAGCCAACAGACATGATTTCCATGTGTATGGGCAAAACAGCCGCCATTCGTCGCTTGGTATGTAGTTTTCCAAAGGGATGATTCTTGTCAAAGTGACGCGGGAAGTACTCTTTTGTCTTTTATACGACAAGAGTAGAACCGCCATTGTCCACAATCAATGAGTAGAGGTGCCCTCCAATACCAGTAGGTGACACGATTCCTTCCTTCCACTCGGTGACTACCTAGGATGACACTGGATTTCTCGGAATCATTATAAACGAACGAACGAGAGATATCACAGGAACGCTTATACAGCAAGTAGCTACCATTGAGAAAAAGTACCACCAAACTCATTCATTGTAGTACCAAAGAAAAAGAAAAACCACCGTTCGGAAGATAAAAGAGGAAGATGAACCTCCGAACTCTTTTCGCAAGGGGAATTGTAGGGAATCTACTAGTGATGCACCATGTAGCAGGCAACACTGGGTCTGTCAGTTCCCATTACCGTCACAACAACGACGACAACAACGAAAAGAATGGGAACGATGCTTTGTCCTTTCGCGTACGTTCTCTCTTCAAGCTTCAACCAGACCCAGAACGAAAGTTGCTCGATTTCATTCCCACTTTTTCGGAAGACTCCCTATCGACCGAGATGCCTATCTTGACGTTGGAATTTCGAGGCTTGTCCGGCAATCCCTTGTCGGAGGACTCGTACGATGCCATTCAGTATGCCATGACGGACTATTTGTACGATTTGCTTGGACCCCGATGGCCGTTCTTCTCCACTTCCGACTTTGATGCTGGACAACTTGGAATCCCCGGAGCCTCTTCTCGCAATCCCACCAGTAATCAACGACCGGCCCTGAGATCGATCAATGTCGAAGTCGTCAACGATCAACCACTGTCACGGCGGTTGCGCCACAACAACAGTAATGATCAACGAGCTACAAAAGGACGGCGCTCTCTGCAAACTACTGGAAATTCCATTGACCTTCGGACCACGCTAACCTTTCGTGATTTGACACAGCAACGAGATGTTCTATCCCAAAACGCTGGAGTGGGAAGTGGTAATACGAACAATCAAGGTTCCAACGCTGAGAGCGATACCAATACCAAGAATGGAGCATTGTCCCTTCCTCCCGATGAAATGCTTGTGGGAGCGGCTGGCGATGCTTGGAACGACTTGACAGTCTTTGAAGAATACCTCTTCGATGCCATTGGCCGACAAGGAAGTGAAGTCGTGGCCGAGTTTGCCAACTTGCAGAGTGTTTCTTCGACCGCGGTATTTCCGACGACACCTCCCACGGTAGCACCCACAACCACACCCACTGACGAAACGTCACCAGCAGATCCGGACGAAACCGGCGACAAGGTGGTATCATCGATCAACGACTCCTCCAACTTGCAAGCTCCACAGACCGGAATCGATCCCCTGTATCCTGCATTGATAGCTGGAATAGCCGTGTTTCTGTGCACCATTATTGTTTTGGGATACCGTCGCCGCCGATCGTCCGACTTGATTGGGAACAAGGCAGATCCAGCAGTCAACGTCCATGACACTTTCACCCTGGACGGTGACGAAGAAATTGAAGTGGAAGATCCCTTTGTGGACCAACGCCTCAAGAAGTCGCGACGACAATCCAGTCAGAGTGATGACAGCGATAGCGATGACATCGCCGGCCGGGGACTTGGCTTGTGCGGCCGAAATCCTATATGCGCCCCTCGAACCGTGGATCCGATCCTCTACCAACCAAGCTTTGAAGAAGAGGATCGAGACCACGAACGATACAGTGAACAAAGTCGATTTCGTTCTCCTCCCATTGCCGGCGTTCCACAAGAAGACATGGATTTGTATGCAGACTTGACCCCGGCAGAGAAGAAACAGTTCCTACGGTATATGCACTCGGGAATGTCCATCGAAGAAGCCTCGCGACTGGTATTGGAAAGTCGTCAAAATCACCTGTCTACCAGTGCGGTTCCAACCAGCTCTCGACGAGGAATGTCTATGGCAGACCAACATCTTGATCCTCGTCAACAACAACAATACTCACATCAAATCAATTCTGAAGTCATGCCCGATGGACAAACCACGGTCCACATTCCGCATTACATGAGCGGCCACCCAGTTCCTGCGAGACCGCACAACCGTTCTTTGGTGTTGGAAGAAGCCGACTCGTCTGTGGACAGTTCCTTTGATGATCGCGACTACCATCGCCACAACAGCGGTGGTGGAATGGGCAACCTACTGAATATAGGGCGTTCCAAAACGAACGATCATTATTCGGAAGTTTCTGGTCGATCCAAAAGGGAAAGACGACGTGGGCGCGGTCGGTCTTCCAGAGGTAGCGACAACAACAAGGGAGGCGTAGGAGGAAGTATTCTGTGCAATCCAGAACTGGGCCTCTAGGTACAGGAAACTGGATGATAGGATCAGAAAATGAATCATTCGTGCAAGGGGGGGGGGGAGAGTTCGGTTGTGTTCGGTGCGTCGTCTGTCGGAACTGGATTGAAAACAATGAGATGTAGACGTTGAATTAGAAGCACCTGGGGTATAATATCTGTAGCATGCATAAAAAAGAAGCACTTACAACTAGTAGATTTATTTTACTGAAAAACAAGTTTTGGTGGACGTTGATGATGAAAAATGCTTCTGTTGTCTTCATCATGGATTCCTACCTGCCATACAATCACGTAGTAAAAATTCGAGAATTTTTGGGGGGCCTGATGCACGCCCGCCTGGGCGGCCGAAGTAGTCTCGACGGCGAAGCACTGGAGTACGCGCTTCGTCGTCGGACGAAGTACTCGTAGTCATCGCAACGACTTCACACCAACAACAACAAGAATCAATCAATTCGATCTTGGAGGAACAGCTCCAAACAGCACAACTTTTCCTTCTCCCGAAGAAGCCCTTTATACCTTTCAAACCACTTTCACAAAGCACCATGTTAGCCGACGCCCTGACAACGTCGTCTTTTCTTGTGGCAGTTGTGATTGCCGTCATAGCGCAACTCTTTCGCAAGGGACAGACTCACGCACATCTTCCACTCAAAACCCGTCAGTCCAGAGCCGTGCTGGTAACAGGAGCGTCTCGTGGGATTGGAAAGACAACTGCGGCTCACCTGTCGTTTGTTGGATATACCATCTTTGGAAGTGTCCGGTCTCAGGACTCCTACGACGGGCTGTTGAAGTCGAATGACGATACGACTGCACAAGGCACTATTATTCCCATCAAATTTGACGTTACCAATGAGAAGGAAATTGCGGCGGCTGTTGAGTTGATTCAAAAGAAATGTCGGGAAAAGAATTTGGAATTCGTTGGTATTGTCAACAATGCTGGGATCAACCCAGAAGGAGAGCGATATGCCAAAATGCAGTTTGAAGAACAGAAACTGCCGGACAATGTCCTAGTTGACGGGAAAACTGCCCTTCAAGTCTTGGATACCAACGTGGTGGGATGCTTTCGTGTTACCAAAGCCTTCCTTCCCCTTGTAAGTAAAGAGAATGGGCGCATTATCTTGATTGGAAGCTACTTTGGCACTATCGCAGGTGCCTTGGGATTGCCGCACCTGGCATACGAGGCCTCCAAATTCGCTTTAGAAGCTTTGGCCGATGGATTACGACGTGGGTTGAAGGGCGACAGTGACTGCAAAAAGATCAAAGTCAGTCTTATCAAACCGGGAAACATCCAAACTGATATGAATCAGTTTGCTGGAGAATCACCTCCTGTCACAGTTTCGAGCGACGTTTTGGCTGCGTTGGAAGCCAAACGGCCCAGTGCACGTTATTACCCTGGGATGGTGAAAGGATTACCGTGCAAGAATATATGCGACTTTTTTGCCCTTTTGCCATCGTTTATCACAGATACGCAACTGTAAAAAAAAGCACAACAACGCGACGACAATTGCAGTTTTGTTGGTTCTTTGTGTGTCCGATTTTTGTTGGATGGGGCAAACTCCTCTGTCTCTTTGGGGTGACATCCAAACACGTGTATTTGTTTTTGTTTCTTTTTCAAACCTTCCCCTCTTTAGAGTCCCTCTTTAGAGTAACACTCTTACTTTTCAGCTTAACATTTTCCTACTATATATGGTAGTGGAAATGGATGCAAATAATCGATTACTAACTAGCTAGCAAGTGTATGAATTAGTTGGGACAATGGTCGTTCGTTCGCTGTCACAGAGTTGATGGTTGGGATTCTTGTTGGTTTCTAAGCTCCTGCATCAATAGAAGGTCCATCTTATCGATGTACCCTGTTCGAGCAACATCCAGCTTTCGAAATTGTTTGCATAGCTCGTCAATTTCGTACTGGTTGACTGCTCCCATCTCCATCAGCATATACAGAATGTATTCCTCCCTAGAAACCTGTCCGTCTCCATTTTTATCCATCCGCTCCAAGTACTCTTCTGTCAACCCCGTCCTTAACTGAGCTTGATACACCTGTTTCTGTCGATGCGCAATCAAGGCAAGTCCGATACCGGCCAATACCTCACCGGCCGCAGCGACCAACGTGGGTATCATGAAAATGGCCGCAATACGACCATGTCGAGTTTTGGGAGCAAAATCTCCCAAGCCAATCCTAATGGAGAGAAAAAGCCTTTCTGAGATGGTGACAAACAAACCATGGAACAACGATCATCCAGAGAAACGACCATGTGAATGATACTTACGTTGTGGCAGTAACAATAGAGTAGTAGATGGAATCACAGAGGCTCCACCCTTCCAATCTTCCGATGAAGATCCCTCCTACAATCACCACCAAGAGTGACTTGCTCATCCACAAAATAGCCTTCCAGATCCTAATTCTCATTGGTACTGGTTTGGCAAGCAGTGCCGGTAATGACTCTTCCTCCTCTCCCATCACTTGTGTATCATTGCTATAATATGTTGTTTGATTCAATTGGTCGTTGATCTGTTGGAAAATCTTTTTCTTTTCCTTCACGCTCGTCGTCTTTTTGGACTTGCGTACAATCTTGGGCATCAAATCATAAATCTTCAATAACCGTTTCTTGCTTTCAAGCTTGACCCTTCCCACCGCCTCCATTTCTAAACTCACTAGTTTCGATCCGAGACTTGCCACGACGGCACCCAACAGAGCAATACCGGTAAATCCAAACACACATGTGAAAAGCTTCCCCACCGCCGTAGTGGGACACAAATCACCGTATCCGACAGTCGAAAAGCAGACACAACTAAAGTAGAGGGCGTCGACAATGGTCCATTCTTCCTGGATGAAATGAAACGCCAAAACTCCAATTGCCAAATAGGTACCCACTGCCAACAGGGCAGTACGCAAAGGCAAAGCCATGGACTGTTCAATGGTACCTCCGTCGGTTTGACTTTGACGGTCCTGTTGTTGCAACAAGACTCGTCGTAAACCAGGAAAGGGTGCCGTCAAGGCATACATGAAATTTCCGATCAGTCGAATCGTCACGGGAGTATGCTGCTCCTTCTTTTGTTTGGAGGGAGATGCTGACGATGACGATGATGACGATGATTCAGCCATGTGTAAGGATGACGTTTTCGATTGCGAGGAGGCGGAAGAAGGAGAGGAGGAGGAGAAAGTGAAAGATCTCGACGGGTGTCGGTCGGAACAACGAGTCGCGGAACCAGGCAATCGGATCGGAGACACGGAGTGGAACGCCTGTGCCGGAGTGGGATGGCTACCCAGTAGCACCATTACGACAACAAAAAAGTAACGAAGTAAGCGGCAGAAGCGTAAATAGAGCATATTGTCATGTCGGTGGATCCAGCCGTCAATCGAACAAGAACGATCAATTTTTTATTGTTGGGGTGACATCCATACACAATACCAGGGGAATGCAGGAAATACACATAAATTGTGAAAGTTATCTTATTTGAGTGTCCTTTCCAATATAGTTTTAGTTTGAATCATTGTCCTATATAATCTGATAGTTTAGGAACAAAAAGCAGAAGGATCATGAAGTGGTGTCATTAATCTGTTCCATAACAATGATGGAAATGATGATCAATATTATTGTGTCTGCAGTGTTCTTGTAGTTAGCCTTTTGTTGACGGTCTCATGCCAAGCTCCAATCACAGACATTTCATTAGCATGCTGTCGTTTATTTACTTGATAGGGAGTGTGAATAACCATCATAGGAGGGTAGTCTAGTAGGTAGTTTACGACTGTACTCCGAGTAAATGAAAGATGGAGGCTAAAAACCCTCGGAACGTTTGGAATCATGTACTCCGAGTACTACTACTAGTAAAGCACTACGTATTTTACCAAAGAGCAACAAGCAAGGCCATCCTATTGATGGACGCAAGACTTGACAATCTCGCCAAACAAAAATTAATTGTCAGTAGGGATAGATTTCATTTTTTTGTTGGCGTTTTCATGGTACTCCTAGTCAGCCATCCTTCTCCGTATTACACTACTGCCTACTTACTTTTCGAGCACGACGACTGTAGGTAGAGCACACCTAGCTACGGAGGGTAGTCTACCTACGGTAGTCTAGGTAGACTACGATTGTACTCCGAGTACATGAAAGATAGAGGCTAAAAACCCTCGGAACGTCATGCACGACAGTACTAGTAAAGCACTACGTATTTTACCTAAGAGAAGCAAGGCCATTGTGTTAACAATCTCGCCAAACAAAAATTAATTGTCAGTGGGGATAGATATCATTTTTTTGTTGGCGTTTTCATTTACTTAGATTTTTGCACTGACAGTTTGCTCGCTGACAAGACGCTCATTCATTCGTGAGGAAGGAAAAAGAAACAAATTGAATATCATATAGAATGGCACATAACATAATTAGAAGTATTTTAGAATTTTTTAGAATATTTTCATACAACATTTCATATCAAATATGATATGACATTTTATATTTTTTTACCGCGATTTGCCGTGCTAAATCCACACAAAAAACAACAGAAAATGTTATATGAAATTCTGTATGAACGTCACATCAAATTTGATGTGAAATGTTGTGTGGAAAAAATATTCAATGTTATATGGAAGTAAGACAATGTTCTAAGTAAATAATTCGTGGTATGACGAAATAGCTAGTCCAAGCAATATATTCAACGAATCTTTCAGCAACCTAAACTCGGAAGCAATTTTCGTGTCTATCGTAGCAGTCTAATGTCATTCGATCCAATCGCTGTTTTGTATCAACTGTCATCATCATACATACATCCTTGAATTTAAGCGTAAATACTACTTACATTTTAGCGATGGCAATGGCCTTTTCTCTTCATGGCAAGACTAAAAGGCAGGTGCTCTAGCTCTTGTATTGTTGTAGAGTTTGCCCCCATAATTGTCTTACAAAACATACTCGCCATTATTTAACTTCTTGCAAGAATGGTTCGAGCAGCCAGTTGAAGCGCCATGAAAAAAGAGAAACCACACGCTGTTATTGTCCTTCTTTACATGCTTTGTGTAGACGACAAAATTGAAGAAAGAAAAAACATCTACCACGACTGTCTGAGACGTCAGTTCGCAAAAAATACCTATGCTCAACGACTATGCCTAAACTAGCTTCTCTTCTGCCCTGTCCAACAGTCATAAGAGTTGCAGAAAGGAAGTTGCTGCTCGTGTTCTTCAAATTGTAATGAGACATCCTGCATGAAAATCATTTTTCAATCTAACAAGAGTGGTGTAAATGTCTATTCTGGTGGTGCTTCTCTTGCTTCGTCTATTGAAATAAAAAGTATGGTAAATTTAGGAAGTCTGTAGCTGGAACAAACATTAGAACGACTTCTTTTTCTCGATATGGAACAGATTACAAACGTAAGATTGAAAATGGAAATCCACAATTTCAGACCTTCAACTTAATTGGTTCTTTTAAGTAAGCAAAAATGCGTGACATTAAAAGTAGTAGACAGTAGACATGAAACTTGAATATTGACTGTGATTTTCACACTTTACTCTAGTCGTAAGTGTATTTCCTGCATTCCCCAGTTGTTATAGTAGTAGTGTACGTCGGAATGCTTCAAGAGTCAGTGCGAGGCTTTTGAAGATGACAATGAGTGATAGTTCATCAATCAATCACAACACCGGATATCTTCAGACTTTAGATAGATCTGGATCGGGAACATGCCATCAATTCGCATGCAGCTGATGACAGTTTCTACTCCGAGTACGACGCATTCCCGCGTTTGTGGTGTGACGTTCAAAACCTGTTTCGAGGTCGAATCGGATTGTTCGGGTTTTCGAGCTCTTTCGCACGAAGGCATGTCATCATTCACAAAGTGCATGGCAGTACGGAAGTCTACAGGATTCTACTTCCGACACGACTGTGTTTTGATTCATATGTTTTGTGGTAACTGTAAACACTGTATGTACGTCGTAAACAAGTACCGGTACTCCAGAGTAGGATCCTCTACCGCAGTTGTCCCGCGCAACATCGGTTGGCGCTGCTGTTAGCAATCTCTCTCGCGAAAAACACTACTACTACAGCAGCGCAAAGAAAAAGAAAAATCATATTTATTTTTTGTGGAAGCCATCCAAAACCCCGTTGCTTCTTTCACCATTTGCATAATACAGTTTCATTGTCAACAATAATAACAAGAACAGTAATCATGGACGTCGAAGAAAACAACAACAACAACGACAACACCATTGTCAAGTTGGTAAGTGCTGCAAAATAGGTATAAAACAAAACACGATAGCCGGGATTGCTGCTGTGACCAAAGCGTCGTCTCTGTAACGTGCATAAATCGTGGCTTCGTGGTCAATGGCGCTTCCCGCATCTGTCGAAAAAAGAATTCGTATGTCTTTGCAATCTTCTTTCTTTCATTCATTCATTATTCTTATCACTCTTGTGTTTATTTTTCGCCTCGTTTTCTATTATTTCGACAGATTTCCAGAGAGGGCAAGGCTTTTCCTGTTCCATTGGCCGTGGCTACCATGTCCGAATTGATCAAATCGATGAAGGACGATGACGAAGAGGACGATGACGAAGATTCCAAGCCAACCGAAGTTCCACTTCCCAACGTCAAATCGGAAGTCTTGGAAAAGGTCATTGAGTTTTGTCAACACCACTTGGTACGTCAAAATCGTATCGTACCAACATATTTTGTGGCTCTTTACTTTTTGGGGTTTTGGCAGTACTATCTATGACTTTTTGTCTTTTTCTGACTGTTGTTAATTTGTTTCATGTTTGTTTTATATGTATACATTTTAAAATAATATAAAAGGAGGAACCCATGTCGGAGATTGAAAAGCCCCTCAAGTCGCAGAACATGGCCGATGTAGTCCAAAAGTGGTATGCTGACTTTGTCGATCTGGAGCAAGTACTCTTGTTCGAGTTGATCTTGGCAGCCAACTACATGGATATCAAGCCTCTTTTGGATTTGACATGTGCCACTGTCGCGTCCATGATCAAGGGAAAGACGGTGCGTGGTTATTACTTGAGCATTCATGTTCATGTTTGTCTGGCAATCTTGGGCAGATAGTTTTCCTATCTTGCTCTATGTATTTCTTCTACGTCTCACACACTTTCGTTCCTGTTTTCTCACTCTGGACAACAACAGCCCGAGGAAATCCGAGCCACCTTCAACATCACCAACGACTTTTCTCCCGAAGAAGAAGCCCAAGTCCGTGAGGAGAACAAATGGTGCGAAGAGGCGTAAATTTATTTCCTGCCCATCTTGATTATTTCATTCTGTGGAATATATACTACTGTGGATGATTTGAAGGAGGATGCTATCATGCGTTCTTTATAAATGGGAATTTCAAATACTGAAAAAAAAGTGATACACCAGAATGGAAACGAAAAGTGGTCATGACATAACATGGATCTCGGTTCCCAAAGCGGGCGGGATCGTATTTCATACGATTCCGAGGGAAACAATGGATGCAAGGTTTATTTTGGGAAACGTGTCATGGACACTGTTCGTAAAACGATGATGATGATATGATGGAAAATTTGACCCGTAGAAGAACTAACAGACAGACAACAACAATTACTGTAGTTGCAGATTTTCATTTACAGTTATCATACCGACGTTTTGAAATCGAAACGATGTAGAAGAAGATGTCGTGGAAATCCCCGTGATCGCTCACACAACATCACTTGACTTTACACCTATATCTATTACTAAGTATTTTACTAGGTATCTTGCATCAACTTAGGCTTTGAAAAATAAGCACTCACAGTCAATTGTGTGGTACGAGAAAACAGACAGTCTTTGCATTTGTTTCTCCCGATGAATAATGTAGTGGTGTCGAAGAAATCTGGCAATCGTAATTAGGAAGCAGAAAGAAAAGAGAATTATATGATAAGAATTCATGCTTTTGACAACAACATCCATTCACAGTCAGGTACGTGGACACACTGCCATACGAGGTACGAAGCAACATCTATGAAGAGAAGAATGGGAGACGATAAAATAGTAGTAGGGCAACCCCTGATGCTGCGCCACCATTAGTAGTACCTGCCGCCGACATTTTGCTCTTCTCCTCTTGCCGCAGGTCTAGCTAGCTAGGAACAACTACTCCACATAGTGGTAGAGTTCTTGTTCGTTTCCTAGGAGAGGGGTATTATAGCTAATGGCTCGAATTTTCTCTCACAAACTAACTGCAATCACTGATGAGCTAGCTACCTACGGCACCGGTAGCAGGTGGCGACAATCTTTCATGAAGACGACTACCGGTAGCTACGTCGTATTATGAATGGAGAGAATACTGTAGTCTGGTGTATCTACTACCGTAGTTACATACCGGTACCTAGGTAACTACCGTACCATGTAGCTACGGGCGCTGCCAGTCCTCATTTTTATTGGTCCATCAGTACTTCCATCCAGTCAGTCCTTCTACCGTATTTGTTTAAATCCTGTGTCCATCGCGACATCGAAGAATTCCTATGGAACGTTTGACCATGTCCCAAAGAACTGGAGAACTTCATTTCAGATGTCGTAGAAACCGAAGATCGTCGGTAAGTCGTCAGGTCCAGTCCCAACCTGTGTATGATACCGCCTATCGGTTGCGTTCCGACAGTAAAGAGTTGGCTCACACGCCGAGCTCTTCTAGCTAGGGGCGAGGCAATGGAGTAACTGGAGGCCACTCCAGGGAAATTATAATGATGTGTAAATATAAACTCGTAACGGGTGGAGAATAAGTTCATAGTACGGTCGAGTTGAGGATCCGATGCGAGAATTTGTTGGTTGTTGCGCTGTAAACAACAATAATGATGACTTGTCTAAATCGTTGCCGCGAGTACAGCAACGCCCATTCTGACCGCGTGCACGACCAAGACTCTCAAGAATGAAATGTAAACTCACAAATCAAATTTTAATCACACCGAAAAAAAGTAAAAAGTAAACCATCATTCAAGCCCGAAGAAAAAGTTCGGGACTCAGATACATCTAGGGTGGAATTGAAAATGGCACCAATGATTGCTCGAACTCCTCGCAGCGAAACTTGGGAACATGTGCAGGACGAACGTTGGAATCGCTGGCATCCGAAGATAAAAACTGCGAAGACAGCCACATCTTTTTCCCAATCGATCTATTTCCCTCTCTTTCATAGAGGATAACTCTGGACAAAATCAACCTGGGTGGATTCATGGTATTGCTGCTGACGGTGCGGTTACATCTAATACACGAGTAGGTTCAGATTTGGTTGCGGCCACGGTACTCGGCACCATCCGTGGCCAACCATGCCAAAAGGGCAAAAATGATTGCTGGCAAAAGAAAGTCTCGAAAAAAGCGTTCAAATGTGTTTTGGTTCTGAAGATTACGATCAGGGAAAGTTCCAGGAGGTTGCTGATCTTGTCGAAGGCTCCGGGACTGTCCTTCCTGAGGCCGAGTATCAGCAGGTCGTTGATGAGAGGGCTGTTGGGCAGCATTTGTATGCTCCTGCGACTGCTGCATTGCCGCTGGTATTAAAAGCGAATCCAATTCGTTAGGCGTACCCAGAATCCGCGCAGAAATACTTGCCACCTTACTTCCAAAGCGACCTTGCCAAAATCTTCCATCTTTGCCTATCACCACAACATGCAGGGAAAGGTCGCCGTTTGCACGAAAGTACTGCTGAAGTTGAGAGGGGTGTAATATGAGCTCTAGTCGGGCAGTTTCCCAATAGTCAGGTGGAGCGTCTAGGGTGGGTGTGGAATCTCGTGCTAGCACAGCCATTCTTTCGGATCCCACGAAAGAGTTGCCTCTCTGCCTCCCCCATGACAAAAGAGCTTCCATACGAAAAACAGAGGGACAATCTGTTCGTCCCATGTAACGAGCGGAAACTTCAATTCGAATTGGGCCTGGCCATTGTTGGGGAGGCTGCAGAAGTTGCGATAGCTTTACCTCTTGCAACATGACGCAATCCATAAATGAAGACACAAAATTGGTAGTTGTAGTCGCATTGAGTGGTAACTCCGATTCTTCCACTTCCCAAGATATACTACGGTTGAGTTGCTTCCATCCATCGAGTCCAAGCTCGCCACTCGGATTAACAAGGAGATTGTTGGATCCAGGTTCCATGTGTAGGATCCCTCGTTCTCCACTCGATTCGCAAAAGGCGCACGAATATACTTGCTCGCAATCGGTTGGAGAGGGACCATTGTCGTGATAGATAGAGGCGCGATTTCGTTTGGGAAAGCAACACGACTTTCCCAAACAGGGAATGGGTTCCAGGGGAGGTGGTCGTACCTGTTGATTTCGTTGCAAATGTTGTTGATGATGCTGCATTTCTTGCACTCGCTGGGAGTTTCTCTGGTGACAACTGTCACAAAAATGAACATTTCCGTAGCAGACGTGTGTACTTGGCTGGCAGCAGTACCGACATTTCCAAATAAGAAACCGTCCGTGTTCTTGTGGATTGCGACAAACAACTTGCGATTGAGGGGCACACGCTGTACACAATCGCTGTTCGGGGGGAGCAGAGGTACTTTCCAGGGCAAACTCATCCGCGCATTCAATAGTTCCACCAAAATATGGCTCTTTGCAATGACTGCACAGGTAGAAGGCATATTTTCGCCTAGCTTCATCCAATAGCGTGTCCTTCGCGGATTTCCCGTGGTCTTCGCTCCGTTCTTGGCCAAGATCTTCGCTCCGTTCTTGACAGATCGTTTTCCATAAATCAGGTGCATCTGACTGCAGTTGCTCTTCCAATAAGGCGTCTACTTTGACGCGTAAACGGTCTGTGGCTCGTGTCAAGTGTTCCAACTCTTCATGCTCACAAATCCGTCCACACTTGGCACACTGGCATCCGGTAAAAATTAGACGCTGGTTGTGGCCATGGCTCGTGGTCATAGACTGTGCGGTTTGTAGTTGCTGAACCAAGCAATCGTAGTGCCACTTGTGACCGCATTGGAGCGTCAAGACCTTATTTGGAATGATGTTGTTTTCACTTTCATCACTTCCGTCTGTCTGTATCAAAGGCTCCAAGCAAATAGCACAGTCGGTAGATTCGTCTTGAAACGTCGACATTTTCAGTTGCATCTAATATTGAGTACCACCTGTCGACTCCGCTCGGTAGTTGAGAGGCTCCCACTCCCAAAATCTCACCGCTCCTTGATGTCATGCTGATTGATGCTGCTGCTGTTAATCTAAAGAGAGTCCACAGAAACAATTGGATTCCTTGAGTCTCATCGAGTCTTGCCAAGAATCGAATCGCACGAAAGGAAAAGACTCAATCGATCAATCGACTCGACGTAAACGAAGAAAAGGCCTTGTTGGTCTATTTTTCGAAAGGCGTTTTGATTTCTACTGATTATGACCGTGAGGGTAGTAGACTACGTACGACGTAGTTTGGAGTACGACCTACCGTATCTGCTCTGGTACTGCTCAGGCGCAAACGATGTATTTTAGGCGCTTTCTTTTCTTATACGTTTTAGGCCTGGACCTTTTGCTGTCTCACATTTTACATTTTGTTCCTTTCTTCTTTTCCTCTCTTTTAATCTTCAAAAATTATATGGATTTGCATGCAACCCGAACGAATCGTTCCATCGTCCCTCTCACGGTCGACAACTGCAGCATAATAGTAACACATAAGTCACCGCGCTCACATTAAAGCTTGGAATGAATCAATACTATATATCCTCGTCTCAAAGTCGTCGTGTCGAGAAAATGAACAAAATGGAGGAGGAACAAGTATTTGATGTTTGCATCATTGGTGCTGGCCCAGCGGGGTTGGCCACCCTGTCGGCCCTACAATCTCCTTATTCCCTCGACAGTAACATTTCTGACTCGCAAAAAGAGCGCGCTGTCAAATCCTTGAAACAGCAGCAAGGAAAAAAGATGTCGCCTCAAGAACGTCGTATATGCGTCATTGACCCTTCCAACGGTTGGTTGAGCTCTTGGAAAAGCAACTTTGAGCGATTGGAAATTCAGTTTTTGCGTTCTCCAGCATTGGCTCATCCTGACATGTTTGATCCCCATGCCCTGTTGAGTTATGCCGTCCAACATGGACGCGAAGACGAGCTTCTAGAAAGTGGTTGTGGAGACATCAAGAAATTGTTGGCGTTGGGGCAATCCCAAATTGGTTTGTGGAAGTTGCCTTCCACCAAGCTATTTGTTGACTTTTGTCTAGACTTGGCCAAGGAGCTTCATCACACCTTTGTAGGAAATACAACAGTTGTCAGCATCAAGAAAAATTCCCGTGATGTCTTTGAGCTTGGCTTGAGCAATGGTAAGGTTGTTCAAGCAGAATCTGTTGTCTTGGCAACGGGGGCCGTAGGAAAACCGATTGTTCCGGTCGGCATTCAAGACTGTCCTTGCTTGCGCCATTGGACACAAGCACCCAAGACAATAGACGAAAATGATCCAGCTCGGTGCAATCTTCCGGTCGTGGTAGTCGGTGGAGGTTTAACAGCTGTTCAAGTCGCCCTGAATGAGCTGCGACGTGCCAAAGCGTCATTAAACAGCCCCAGCGTCATTCTCGTTTCGAACCGCCCGTTGGTGGAAAAACATTTCGATATTGACATTGCATGGTTTGATTTACGTACAACGAACAAGTGCATTGCGGACTTTTATCACAATCCAATGGAAGCTCGAAAACAAGCGTTGAGACAGGCTCGCCGTGGTGGCAGTGTTCCACCCTTGTACATGAAGGAATTGTTTGAAGCGGAACAAAATGGTAGGCTTCTATGTTTGGTGGGGGAGATTGAAAGATCTTGCAATGATGATTTGAACCCATCAAGAGGAGCAAGCATTTGCATTCATCATCGTGACACGACTAGGCCAAGGGACGGACGCAACAATCCTGTGACTGAACCAATATCTGCTGTCTCTTCCTACCAAGTCAAAGAACTCATTCTCGCTTGTGGTATCCAGCCAGATTGCGAGAGACTGAATTCCCTGACTGGAATGATTCAATCGAAGTGGCCGACAAGAATAGAAAGTGGTCATCCTTGCGTCACCCAAGACCTTCGTTGGAGGGAAAACATGAACCTATTTGTAGTAGGGGCTCTTGGATCCCTGAATATTGGACCGGATGCTGGTAATCTTATGGGTATTCGCAGGGCTGCTCAAATCGTGGCTAGCACTCTGGGAAGTCGCAACTGGCTGCGAGAATCAGTGTTGGTGAATCCTTTCGAGGCTCTGAATTGGTCGGATGATGATGACGATGATGATTCTACAGTGGAAGGGGAGGAGGAAGAAAAAGAAAGACAGAGTCTGGAAAAATCCTTCCTAGAAACAAGCGACATGAGCGATACAGCTGAAGAATCGATGTCGTCGTCGGATTTTTCTCTTGAATGAGACGTCACAGGTAATGACGATATTAGCAATTTAACCATAATGAACAAAGTAATAATACAACTAGACTAGCTAGACCACATTCCATATGGAAACTTACTACTTCCGAGTAATGCTCTGTATAGTTATTTATGTTTAACTGTGATGATTGAAATCAGATTTTGACTGTGAAGTTGTGAAGCCAATAACGGTATTATGTCATACACTATGAAATAGGTACATACGTACTACAGTAGGCATAAATTACCCAGTCATGCATGTAGTCATTCATCTGACATCTGACCCTCTGAGTCCTCAATGGTGACGGCCAGACACTGCAGTATCGTTCCCGCCGTTCAAATGCTGTGATGAAAGCTCAGAAACGATCATCATCTGCTACTCAACAGTACGAACCGGTAGTACGGTGTGGTCCTCGTGGTACTGTCAAATCACTGTCAGTGAAAAAGTCAATCAACTTTTGAAAAAACATAGTAAATAATTATAATCAAAAACGTGGTATATTGATACAGCGTTCCTCTATTGAAAAAATACCATGGCCGACGAAGAACCCACAGCTGCCGCCGCCCCTGCCGAAGAGGCCAAGGACGATGATGCCGCCCCAGAAGAAGAAAACACCGCCCACTTCGAGCCTGTGGTGAGTGAATGTGTCCACTACTGTCTGAGAATTTCATGTTGTACGCGTTTTGTTCCGTCTGCACGTAGAATTCTACGTGATTTTGTACCAAGCCATGTCGAACGAACGTCGAAAATGACCAAACGATTGTAAATCGACAAATGGCCTGTGTTTCATAGCCATCCATCCCAAAAATGTTAGAAATGTCCTTTGCAATGACATGGGATTCCTCCCAGGCCACTTAGCAAATTCCGACCGAAGCCACAAGTGTAAAGAGCCGAGGGAAATGATCCGATGCCAAAGCCTCTATTTTCGGGTGGCAGTAGTTGTTGTTGGCTTCTGTGTCCTCTACTCCACTATTTTCAAGTATCCATATACGTTATTTTCTAATATGCCTAATGGAGGATGAAGACAGTTGCGATGGTGGCTTGTGTGACATGTCGACGTACAGATGCGATTACTGTCATCCCAAACTCTTACCAATTCCTTTCTTCGTCGACCTTAGGTGCAACTAGAAGAAGTTGAAGTCAACACTGGAGAAGAAGACGAGGAAATTC
Source organism: Nitzschia inconspicua (assembly GCA_019154785.2). Taxonomy (NCBI): domain Eukaryota; phylum Bacillariophyta; class Bacillariophyceae; order Bacillariales; family Bacillariaceae; genus Nitzschia; species Nitzschia inconspicua. Next base: position 606,758 of record JAGRRH010000023.1, read on the forward strand.
TTTATTCCGTTCGTGCCAAATTGTTCTTGTATGGAGAATCGCTCCTTGATAAGGGCACTGGTATCAAAAGCTGGAACGATCGTGGCATTGGAGAAGCGAAGATTTTGAAGCACAAGGAAAATGGCAAGACCCGACTTCTCATGCGTCAGGAGAAGACCATGAAAGTCATTGCCAACCACGTGGTCGACCCCCGTATCGTTTTGGAACCCAACACAGGCAGTGACCGTTCTTGGGTTTGGTCCGCATTTGATTTTTCCGAAGGAGAACTCGTCGAGAAGGTATTTGCTTTGCGAATGAAGGACTCTGATGTTGCGGCTGAGTTTAAAAAAAAGTTTGAAGAGGCACAGAAAATCAACGCAATTGAGGAAGCTGGTGCCGACGGGGCTCCTGATGCCGCCGCCGACGAGGCTGCAGAAGCTTTGGCAGGATTGACAACGGGAGGCAACGATGCCGAGGAGGAAGCAAAAACAGAGGAACCTAAAGAAGAGTAAGCTTTTCATCTTGCTCTAGCGTTCCCGGAACGATCTTCTTCTTTGTAAAATCTTGGTTTCAACGGAGTCTTGTGGTTTGTTGGCGGACCGTGCGCTCTTTCGGTGGAGAATACGGACCATCTCTTGCTCAATTTCAACGCGTTTTTGGGACTGCACCTCGCCACACCTTGCCACATTGCGTTCCTGGCTTGTTGTTACTTGGTTTTTCAGGGGCTAAGGTTTCTCAATAGCCGTAATGGTGTCGCTGAATTTTGGCTCTGTCCGTTGAAAGTCTTCCTCGATCTATAGTACAGCATAATGGCCTCTATAGAATAGCTCTTTACTTACAAGTAGCCGAATAAACTACCGGAACTGACGTTTGCTACCAATGTACCTCTAAAGCTAACAAATCCGGGGTATGTTTTGTTTCATGACTACTCCGGGGTACATACCAGTATCGTTGTATTACAGTAATATCAATAGAAGTTCAAAAAATATTATGACTAATCCGAGTTCCGAGTACCGAAGTACTACGATAGAGACTGCTTGCATTTTCACTCCAACCTCCCACGTATGGATCTGAGGAACAACTATGATACAGAGTCACTGCATCACTACACCGTAGTCTACCGCACAACGTCGTGAGACTTCACAGCAAATCGAAGTACGGTACGTAATAACTCTAACTGTAATAAATGCGTACTGCCGTGCTCACAGACAGTATGATACGTATGATACCTGGTACAACCAGTACAGTACTACGTACAATTTATCTACCAAAGTATGCAGTAATACTACGTACGTACGGTAGTAGACTTCCCTGCAAACTGCAAACCGCATGTCCGAAAAAAAAGCGAAGCCTCCATCCTCAAAGTCAGGCAATCCAGAGCAAGACGATGATGCATTCAGGATCAGTGGAGTACAGTACGGTCGTCCGATATCGTCCTTCGTAGCACACAACAAATTATGACTTCCACCGCAGGCGATTGAGATAACAACCATACCGCCTCGATAAATCTCACTCTATATCTTAAAAGCAAGTGCCCATAAAGTTCGCAACAATACCCACGGCAGTTACCTGTCAACATTCAACATGCCCAGCGAACGAAATCTCGAACTGGCCCGAGGCATTGCCCTCAACTGGGCCAAGAACATGACCATTGCTGCCAATGGAGGTCCCCTCGAATCACTCAAAAGTATGTTTGCCGACGTCTGTTACATTGTTTTGCAAAATTCTGAAGGTCAGGAAGTTGAATTTACTCTTGGTGATGCTGTCGATTGCACCATGACGTGGGATCAGTTCACTGAATCTGCCTTTGCCGATTTGGAGTCGCAAAACTACGACTGCACCACATCGAGTTGCTTGGGCGTTTTGGGCAATCGGATGATTTTGGAGACAGGAAGGTTGAACAAGGATGGAGAACTTTACATGGTGGCCACATCGCTGTTAGAATTTGACGAGGACGGTAAGGTGATGGGCTTTGAATCGTTCAATCCTATTGACATCGACGGAGCGATCGAGGCTGTCACAAATAAGACCTTCTAAGTTGAGGAGATGGAGCGATGAATCCGATTGGTTAAGTACGATTCGGAAAAGTGGTCAGGATGATCTTCAATGGTCACGAGAGCTGGACTCTGAATCGTTTCTTCAACTTGCATTGGCTGAATGCCTCAATATTTAACTGTTTCAAAGCAATCTTATCTTAGAGATTCAACATTACCGAAGTAAAAATTTTCTTTCTTTTTAAAAAGTCCATCCCAATAAATGACCAGTGTGGGCGTTTTCTAAGTTGAAAGTAATTGGCTTACTGCGACACTTGAAGGATCAATTTACAGTTAATTGGTTGGGACTTTTCCTGTTCTGCAAGATACTTCGCCTTTCTCTAGTGTAACAGTTCTGAATGGTGTGCAACAGAATGCTGAGTGAAAGGAAAGTTGTTGTACAATTTGTCAAGCTTCTCCCTTGGGGGCCCTACATGTGTCACTATACCTCATTCTCGATGTATTTTATTATCTACTATTCAGCTGCCATTTCTTTCTTCAAATAATAACTGAAAATCCATTTTAAGGCTACACCACCTACCAGCTGCCATCGATTCCACATCTAAGAAGTTGGCTCACCCGCCTGGCCCCCAAGGGGGCGGGGCAAATCATGCAACAGCTTTCCCTCCACTCAGTACCCTGTTGCCCACCACTCAGCAGTACTGGAAAGGCAAAAACCTCACGAATGAGGAAAAGTCCAAACTAGTGATTGTCAGATATCGCGTGGTCTTCCAAAAACAATGCTGGGAAGGCAGCAATTAACCACATAAATTGTGTTGGGTGTGTTGATATCTTTTACCTGTTGCAAACCAATAGGGCGGATTGTACGTTGAAAAGAAGCCTTCCATGCCAAGCACCAGTAATATTCCCAATGAAATAGTACCTTCCCTCTGCACTTGACACTCGGCTGAGTTATGATGCCATTTCTTCCACAGAAATTTCAGTGCCCATCATGCATTAAGCCTTCTTCCTCCTCTCCCTTAGCTCCTCTCCGACCAAATAAGAGAAACACAATCGTTCCTGTCGGCCACCGGTTCTGCATGATGCCGTGCACAAAACAGCAGTAGTTTGTACTACCGCTGGGACGATCTCTTCCATTGTTGCACTGATAGATTGTCTGTGGATTCTTAGTTCCCCAGGCTCTGACAAACCTGGGTTAAGCTACCATGGCAAGGTGATCCACTCAGGGGGGTAGCAGAAATAAAGTGACAAGAAGGCTACAATTTCTATGCACTGTGCTGCTACTGGATTTGTTTCAAGAGTGCAGACTTTGATTTCTCATCATCAGCCGTGACATTGGATGCTGCAAAGAGATTGGTCAAAACTCAATGTTATTCCAAGAATAGATAATCTCCAATCCATGTATCCAATATACAATCATTACTACATCCGTCCCTCAGCACTTGACACGTGGCTGAGTTTTGATGCCATTTCTTCCATTGAAATGTCAGTGCCCATCACAACTCTATCAGGAATCATGCATTTAGCGTTCTTCCTCTCCCTTTAGCCCCCTTCCGACTCAATAAGAGAAACACGATCTTTCTGGTTGGCCAGCGGTTCTGCATGATGCCATGAACAAGATAGCAGTAGTTTGTACTGCCGCCAGGGACAATCTCTTCTGTTGCACTGATAGATCGTCTGTGGATTCTTAGTTCTCCAGGCTCTGATAAACATGGGTTAAGCCCCCCTACAATGACAAGTTGATCCACTCAGGGGGAAGCCATTTCTTTCTTCCTTTTCTTCTTCTCACCTCGTCCACATCTGTTCCACCGTCTTATGCGTGTTCGGCCTGACCAAAAAGATTGTACTCCTGCAATTTATTCAGAAGTGGGATAAGGGAGAGGAGGAAGAATACCTTTGCATGAATTCCTTATAGAGTTTCTGTGGGCACTGCTCTTTCAGCGGTATAAATGGCATCATATTTCAACCAAGTGTCAAATGTATGGGGACGTTACCATATCATTGGAAATACTACTGATACTTGACATGGAAGGTTTATTTTATAGCAACAATCCTCTCTATTGGTTGCAACATGTAGAAGTTATTGACACATATTGATGTGGTTATTGCTTCCTCCCCAGCTGACGTTAACCTCCTCCTGGGAGTGAAATGGTGCCAGCTGGCAGACCATTGCATTGATACAAATCAACTCCACCCATGGCAGTTTGGTGGCTTACAAGGAAGAGATGCCCCAGCCTTTCTTGAAGAGTACCAATGGGAGATCTTCTGTTCAAGCTGCCAATAAACCCTCTTGCATATGGATTTTGATGAAACCAATTGCTACTACCACATCATTCCCATGTTGCTAGCAGAGCGGTCCAAAGTTTTGTCCAACATCTTGCGCTATGCATTGTTCACCTCTCTATAAGTCCACACTCTTCTCCAGCCCTCTGCCCCTATCAAAACTCACTGTCAAGTATCAGGATTTGGGCAAATTGTAACCACTGCTTGGATCAAGTACCTCCAACATGCATCATCTTTCAAGACCTAGGATCACAGAAAATGCAATAACAAATGCAACACTGGTAGCCACAAGTGCCCCCCACCCCAAATTCAACATAAGGTATCATACAAGTGTCTTCTTCCCAGGCATTGCTTATTCCCTCCCTGAGACACCAAAAATTGTATGGCTCATCTCTTCCCACATTGCAAGGGGTACTCCAGAAACACCTCTAGAGAAGTGCTGTTTGGCTTATCCTCCCTTGGTGCTGTATGACAAACAGGGATCTCATCATGTTGTACATACCCTGTAGTACCTCAAGACACCAACAGGCATAAGCAATGTGACCTAATCTGTGCATTGGTTCGTCATGGTTCCAGCAGCTAAATAGGACATCTGCCTCTGAAATACCAGCTGCACCCTTAATCACTCCTTTTGTGTTTGATGAGATAGATTGGCAGAGTCATGAACATTCCATCAATACATTCAAGGGATGTCCCCATTCATTCCTTGTTAAGTTGCTTCGTGGATGGCTCCCAGTAGGAAGGGGTGTCCAGATGCGATTCAGTCATATTAACAGTAAAGAGAGTGCGTGTGATGCACCCATTTCTTCACTCCTCTGTTGGCTTTTAGCTGGACATCTGCACGTTTGGCCTACAGTGGCCTCCAGCTGCGCTATTTATTGCGCCCCTGGTGCCCACGCAGGTGACCCGCCATGTCCCATCGTGGACTATGCTCCAAGCACGACATTACTAATAACAACACAATGTCAACCCACCGTCACCGAAGACAAGTTCAAACAAAAAAAAACAAGCAACAATAACAAATTCTCTCATCTGATCCTCCACTCGAGCAGATGGAATTTTTCTCCTCCCGTAGGAGTTTATTTACAGTTACACCAACTTTCCTCTTCATTGGGGTGGCCGGTTACTACCTGCATTGCCCCGGTAGGTATGTATTGACTGTGAAGGACTTCACCATTTTTTTGTCTTACTCGTATGTAATGTGTAGTCAGGATTTCCGATTTAACAGTAAAGGTACATACAGCTGGGCGAACATAGCAGTTCCGGTAGAGAATAGACGTCAGAAACATATGATTCGTAGTAGATGTGGAAAGAAAATGGATGGGATTGCACGCACATCTAAATACTACGTAGTAAAACATAAGCAAAGAAGAACGTGGGGGAAATTGCCGCGCAATACATTTTCTTAAATCTTCTTGTTCTTGATCCGAACCTTCCTACGGCGGACAAATAGGAGTAGTTCTCCAACAGAGAATACTCCCTTCCCGTTTTTAGTTTTTTTTTTAATTTTCACAAACAGTTGTTTCAGTTCCCTCAACCTTTGATGCTTCTTTTTCTCTAAAGAAGCAGGATGCGTCTTAAGTCATACTCCTATGTGGAGTTGCGCAGGAGAGCACCATTCATTATGATGTACTAAGGAGTACAAAAGAAGCGATCATTATTATTTTATCTCTTGGAATTTGAAACAATTACTGAGTTTTGCTTATGAACGTTTCCATTCCTCTTTATTCCGTTTTTTATAAATAAAACAAATTATTTATCGGGTGGAGACAGTACGAAGAGTCACACGAACCACGACCACGATATACTTCCCATTTTCCAATTGCACTACGTATGGACATCAGCTTGAGGACGCAATAAGTCTCTACTATTTGATGCGCGTGACGCCTCCTACTCCGTATTTATTGGACAGCGAGCGTCATACAATATCAACAACATGACTGGTACTGCCAAACCGAATGGATTGGTTGGTGGCTGGTGACAAATTTTGCAGAACGATTCTACTGGTCCCTAAAATATTGTCCTCTAACGCGTCTCGTATTGAATCTGGAATGGCTCCTCTGCATTGGGAATGGAGCGGGGAACATCGAGCTCATCTCCCGACCGAAAGATCACGTCCAACAGACCCACAGATTCGTTCGGCACAGGAGGCCGTGAGCCTCCTGCCGGCCATGAATGGCGGGAGAGTTCGGGGCCTCAACATCCCGAGCTTTCTTTCGTAGAACGGTCACTAGACCCAACTATGACAGCAGGTGCGGATCGAGAACATCCTCGTCATCAGCAAATAGGTGTTCTCAAGAGACCGGCTCTTTCAGCAGATTTAGAATCAGTGTCTCGAAGGGACACTCGGATTGTACCACATACGGAGTGGTCCTATTCTTCTCGTCAGGCTGGATTCTGGGAGGGTGTCAACACAACGTATGCATTACAGCAGCCACAGGCCGCAGTTTCCATGCGAGAACGAAGGCGAGAAGAAACCAAAGCACCTGTAAATCCGGAATCTTCTTTGGATTCAATAGTCAAATCGGGGGGGTTCAACATTCTCGACATGAACTTGACCTTTCCTGTCAAGCTTCACATGATCTTGTCATTTCCAGTTTGCCAAGAGTTCGTTCAATGGTGTTCTCATGGTCGAGCTTGGAAGATCATTAGCCCAAAAAAATTTGAAGCACACGTCCTTCCCAAATTCTTTCGTAGCGCCAAACATGCATCTTTCATGAGACAGGTAAGTTCTTCCAGTGAATACAAATACGAAGGAAAAATGTCAAAGCAGCCTGACCTCAAAAGTGTCCAATCTCGCAGGTTAATGGCTGGGCATTCGCCAGGATCACTGAAGGACGGGATGCCAATGCCTACTGGCATCCGCTCTTTCTTCGTGGGTTGCCCACGCTCGCAGCCAAGATGCGGCGACCTCCCAAGGAAAAAAACTCTGCGGCATCGGCGAGAAGCACTTCTGGAGCTTCGGACGATTCTTCGCCCAACTTTCACATCATCTCCAAGATCGCTCCTTTGCCGCCCAACACGCCTTATCGAATCACAGCGGGAGGGCACATCCAACCGATGAATCCAGTCGACGCTAGACGTGCGGAGCTAGACTTCGTCGACATGGGAAACGAGGAAGAATTTCTTCGTGGGGTAAAAACTATGGATTGGGCTGTCCCCCAACCTATCGAAAAAAACCCATTCGATAGTGACTCTCATGATTCCGAGGGCAGCAACAATCCTGTGGGGGTGACTGAATCCAATTCAAAGAAGGAATCTCCGTCAGAGAGACTCCTGCGTGGAACGAAAGGAAACCAAAGCTTGTCGAATACGACGATCGCATCTTCTCCCGTGCAACAGGGATTGTCACAGACTGATCTCAGATATCTCGCTAATCAGAATCGATATCTGATTATGTATGCTGCACAGAACCAGCAAGACGAGCAGCCGACCACCGATGCTACAGCTGATTCATCGTTCCCTTTTCATAGATCTACAATATGAACAAAGCTGCAACAACTGTTGCCTCTTTGTTTCGTACTCTCATCTATACATAATAAAGGAAAGCACAAGAATCGCTATATCTGACCCTGTTGTTTATATTGTATATCAAAATTCTATTTTAAGGCTATACTAACATCCAGCTGCGGTTCCACATCGAGAAGTAGCTCACCCGCCTGGCCACCTACTGGAGAGGGCGGGGCAATTTTGCAAACAGCTTTCCATCTACTCAGCACTCTGTTGCCCACCACTCAGGACTGGAAAAGCAAAAAACCTCATCAACGATGAGGAAAAGTCCAAACCAGTGATTGTCAGATTTGGCGTGGTCTTCCAAAAACAATGCTGGGAAGGCAGCAATAACCACATAAATTGTGTTGGGTGTGTTGATATTTTCTACCTGTTGCAACCCAATAGGGCGGATTGTACGTGTAGAAGTAACCTTCCATGCCAAGCACACCAGTAATATTTCCAATGAAATAGTACCGTCCCTCTGCACTTGACACTCGGCTGAGTTCTGATGCCATTTCTTCCACAGAAATGCCAGCTGACCATCACAACTTTATCAGGAATCATGCATTTAGCATTCTTCCTCCTCTCCCTTAGCCCCCTTCCGACTAAATAAGAGAAACACAATCTTTCCGGTCGGCCACCGGTTGGGCATGATGCCATGCACAAGACAGCAGTAGTTTGTACTACCGCTGGGACGATCTCTTCCGTTGCACTGATAGATCGTCTGTGGATTCTTAGTTCCCCATGCTCTGACAAACCTGGGTTAAGCCCCCCTACCACGACAAGATGATCTACTCAGGGGGATGACCCTGCTCCTTACACTTCTACTGCAATATGAATAAAAGTGTTGAGATGTCGTTAAGGTAGGGTCAAAAAATTGGTAGCGGCCCTACAAACCAAGCCTGTTCTCCTCTCTTCTTTTCAATGAGATTGAAAATGTTGTATAAGTTCGCAAATGATCACTCAATCCGTCAGAAGCTAGTGTGCCAGGAAGCAAAGTTCCTTCATAGAACACACCTTGATTATGTTTATAGGTAAATCTTCCTCCTAATTCTCCATTTTCTCCCTTGACCATGAATCCGGTCAGATTTCTCGAAACGCTTTGAAGTTCCAGAAAGGGAGAAGTGGCCAGGAGGCATCCATCGTATTGCGCCAGAAAGCCGTCTTCGTGATTGGTAGAAAAGTTAGACCCCGTGCGATTGTCCAACATGGCAGCTTCAACGTCGGAGTAGTTTCCTAGATTGAGGAAGATCCCTGGTAGATCCGACAGGTGAACATTCCAATCTCCACACAAAACAATCCGTTCCTTCCAGCTGTCACCATTCAAGTCCAGATCGTTGCACAAGGATTTGTCATCACCTGCCGGACTTAATAACAGGTCAGAAATTTCGCTCCACAGTGCCATCATGCCGGCATTTAGCTTGTAAGGGTTGCGCATATAACTTGATTTACCGTGCAAATTAACGATATACATCTTATTGCAAATGAATTTTTGGGATTGGCGTTCCTCCCAGTGAAGTTTTTCCAAAAATTCATCGTCGCATCCTTGTGTTGACTCAGTGTCATTGAAATAGCCGTCGCTACCGTCTACTGCATCATGATGATTGTTTTCATTTTCGGCGCCATCAACGTTGCTTTCCTCGCCATTGGAAAAATTATCATCGATGTATTCCAATTCAACGAGACATCCTCCCTCTAGCACATCCGTTTTCAAGCCATAACTTTGCGTGAATCTCCATCCGGAATCGCGGCGTACGTAGACCTGTTGTAACGTTTCCTCTTCTGAATCGTCTTGACAGGGAACTCGATCATACAGTGACGAGAATAATGCCACAAAGTCTGTGTCGTCATTATCTTCACCCCATGGATCGTCTCGCGTCACTTCTTGAAACAACATAATGTCAATATTGGACGGCAAATGAAGTGACGGAACGGAACTGTTTCTCTCTTGTAATTCGTTCAATGGACTCTCATGATCTTTGTATTGCTCCTCTTGTCCCTGCCCCTCCTCGTTTCGTTGTATCTCCCATTGTAGGGCACGACGAATCCGTTGATACCGTTCCTGCGTCAACACGGCTTGTGCCTGTTCGGTAGAAAATCCTTCCAATTCCATCAATGAATCTCGACGTTCCTGTTCCAAAGGACACCCCCATCCTTCGTACCAAGGATCACGAGTACACAGGGTATTCCAAGACAAGATTGTAGTGGTGACAGCATGTGTCACGGTCGTTCTCTTCATTACTGTGGTAGCGGTGGTAACAAGATTGGGTGGAACGATGGCGACAGTGTGTGTGCGTGTGTAAGCGAAGAATTTTTGTTTTTTCGTAAATCACCAGTTGCGACTTCTCTACTACCGGTAGTAGAGTAATTAATAAAATAAGACGACGTTCAATGTTATTTTAGAGGTATCATAGATTCGGGACGTCGTAATAAAACTGCTCCGAGCGTGTTGTCCACATTCTTTTACAGCAAGTTGATCTATTTTATACTGTTCAACTTCTTAGATACGGAACTACCAGTAGCTATCATAGCTAGCTAGTAGTTGGCATACTAGCCATAAAATAGATTTCATTATTATACTGTTTTTCCTACAACATGATACATTCGTTTCTTTTGAAGGATATTCTATAAAAGTGACTGTTGTACTAATGAAAATAGGGAATCAACTTTACGCCAAGGATGATTTATTGGGGTCCTTTTATTAGGCACACAGAAGTATGTTCTGGCTTTTATTGACTTAAGTTGGTGGGCCATTTTAGCCTTGTCATCTTTCACCTTTATGGTGTGGACAATGCCCGCCTTTGGGAATCCGGCTCTGTATACTTCCAGAATCAGCCTACTATCAGTCATTACTTCCATGCAACTGTATTGATCAGTCATAGGCCGAGCTTTTGAGAACAACTTGAAACATTGTTTGGAGAGCAACTAGCTGTGTTTGTTGTCAGACCTCTGAAAAGTGAACAACCTCCCATCCATGGCATGACAAAAGTACAGTCATGTGAATTCTTTTACATATTATGGGTTATGTTGTACTTTTCACTGACTTCTAGACACCTTTCATAGACAATATCAAATTCTTTGGCCCATAGCCAGCACTCTTCTGCAAAATACAGATACACCAAGTCACGGGACTCCTCCATCATAGATCTGTTACCAGCAACTGCATAGGCAGAAGATGCTTTGGAACATTTGGCATCAACCCCACGTTTGTTCCCACAATTTGAAAAGGAGTTGAGAATAGAGGAATCAAAGCCATCAAGGGAGACTCCCAAAAAGACAGCCAACCTCTGCATTAGCTGTGATGTGTTGATGCGATCTGGTGTCATGTCTTCTGCCTTTATAACCAACACCTGAAACGGGCTGTCACGACGTGCTGCTGCAATAACACGGGTGAATAAGTTGCTAATGCGATCCCGAAACTTTCCAATCAATTCTGCTGTAGGACCAAAGCGGTCACTTCCTGCCAATAGCATTTCATGAAAGAGTTCTGGACTACGGTATTGGCGCGGCGATTCTGCCCAGTCTGCTCTTGCAGCCTTCAACAAATCATGATGCTTTGAATGAGTCCAAAAATTGTAGGATGCCCACAACCAGTCCGCTGGATCACGCAAAATCAAAATGACTTTATTGTTGATGTCATGGGTTTTTCCTAGATACTGTCGCATCATCATGACAGTAACAGTATCCAGAAATCCATTGACAGTCATGAGGTGCTTAGAATTTGCATGTTTGGAGTCCAATTCTGCCGACAGTGGCATATGAGCGGTGGCATTGGTGCTACGAAAGAAAAATTGTTGAATGGTTGCCATTTGCTCTGATTTGGTGATATTGCGACCATTTCTCTGTTGGGGTTCTAGCAACAAGTTGGAGATGTCCATCCATAAATGTGGAATGCCAAAGTGAAATTCCTTGATTTTGGGATGAAATCCGGTCATGTTCTCGTGGGAAGTCAATATTTTATACAGATGCGAAGTTCCTGCCTTTTGCAATCCTGCAATGCTTATATCAGGAAAGTTTGCTTCTTTCCACTGTGGCAGCGGCTGGTAAGCTTTTGGAAGATTGCGAAAGACCGGGTGGTCCATGGCCAAACATTTCACTTTGGCAATGGCTTCTGTGGCATTGAATGTCTGAGCTCGTTCTTTCGCTTGGTTGATGAGGTATTGTGGCAATGTTAATTGTGTATGGGTTGAAAAAGCATCGAACCCTGCACTGGAAAGGTTTTTTGTTGCATTCTCACAGAGATCTTTGTGAAGAATATGTAACTCCAATTTCCTATCAGTGATTTGGCTGTATTGAAACAAAACAATCAGAGTGGCAGAGGCATATATCCATATTTTTGTCCAGCGTAGCATGAATGCAGAGAGGAGAATGATGTTGCGTTCATTGTGATGGGAAGATGCTGCATTTCTAAAGTTTGAAGCCATTTTGGGCCTTTTTGTCGAATAGATTAGATGATGACTGTGAAAAATAATGCTCTCAAGAAAATGTAAGTCTTCGAAATTTCGGAGGGATAAGGCTGGAGAAAGCTCATGTATTCAAGTAGTTATGTTCTTATGAGAAACCCAGTAAAGACTTGCGATGAAAATACCATCACAAAGTGTTCGCATTCCATAGGTCACGACAATACCCGATCCCATCGAAACTGGTGCGTAGTATAATCTTTGGTCCACTTAAAGGTGGCAGAACCTTGCGCTTCTCGATTAATCGTACTCATCATCACATTTTAATGCATTCCGAGAAAAATGACTTATGACGTAAAATGACCATTTACGGAAGCAACGTTGTATTGTTGTTTTACGACAAGAAAAATGCTTGTTCTCGTCGGACTGTTCGGGTTTTCATTCGAAATGTTTCACTGTCAATTATAAAATAACAGTTCATAATAATTCCTGGAAAAGAAGAATCGTTATTCCAGTCATCAGTCCTCGTATACGATGAAGCCTTGACTTCGAATGGAAATGGCTAACAAGGTTAATTCGTGAACTTCGTGGAGGAACAACTACCTATCTCTCTCGAGCGCTGGGTTAGGGTTGGGGTTAGGACGTCAACCTATTTTGCTTTGGCGAGCTTGCTCCAAGAGATAATCCCAGCAATGCGGAAAGCAGCAATCTGGACTCATAATCAATATTTCCAGTATGAGCGGCAAAATCTATTTCCGTTCACAGTCAATACTCGGTACATTGCCACCACACATGCTATAGAGGAATGGAACAATCTTTGTTTGCGGTGGGAGTTGCAACCGTTTGATTTCAAAGTGGCCATCAGCATCCAACCGAGTGTTATGATCTCGACAGAATTTGCAGGTGTTGAATCAGGACCCATGTTGCAATGGCCCAAGAGAACTCCGTACAAAAACTTTTCAAAGCGTCCTTAAGTGACGATATCATCTCCCTCGGCCTTTACCAAGTGTATCGTCCGAGCGGTGGATGCCAGTCGTCCCAAGACGCGACACTTTGAACGGAGCATGGCCAAGCCGCTCGTCTTCTTGCGGACCTGGGGCGGAGATCGCTTCTTTGATGCTTTTTGGGGCTTTGTCGCTTCCTAGCAACAAATGGTGGAGACTACTGTGAAATGTGGCTTTTGTGATTCAATTTTGTCTCATTGTGTTAGAACTTTTTGAACTTGCTCTATTTCTTTACAACATCCTTTTTATCAAAATAGTACTTGTCACTTCAAAATCACTTTTTAGTTGTCACTCAGTGGCCATTGAGTTTATTCCCCCCATGTCATCATTCCTTACCAAAACAAGTGTTAGTTAAATTGGTTGGTGGTAGCTTTTTGAAATTCTCCAAAGGTATTTCTCCATCGATGCTGTAACCCATACCCATCGTCATCATCCGCCATTCCAGATTCTGTCAGGGGAGGCAACACTTGATTGGGCATAGGTTGCAAAAAGACAGCCAACGAGGCCCGGCCGCATGACGATTTCGGACCCATTGTTGGTGCCTTGACCGAGTGCGGTGTAGCACGGAACTTGCCCCGCGACATGATTTGAAGTGTCTCGCCCAATTGAAATCCCAACGAGGTCGATGCCAAGCTCGCATGTACCAATTCGCCTTGACGTGTTTCGATATACAATCCAGGTGGATACGGAGCATTAGAAGAAGCCCCTATGTTCTGCTTCGTTGTCGTATGGTTATTGCTTTCACAAAGCATGCCTGGCAAAAGGGCCGTGATACTTCCATGGTCCTTGTGCTGACCGCACCAGTCATCAAACACCATATTTTCTTCCTTCAGTTCTGTGTGGGATTGCATATCCTGTATTGCAACCTCCTTCGGAAAGTAATACAGTAACCGCGCTTTGAATGCCAAACCAGTAACTAAACTGGAAGTAATCATCCACGGATCGTCGTCCACGGTCACTGTGGCTTCGCGTTGGAGGTACAAATCGCACAATGTACCAACCCACAAGCCCACTTGTCCCATGAAACGTGTCATTTTCATCATACGTTCTTCCAAGTGTGGTTGCAGGGAAGGTGGATAGATATTTGGATTTTTATTGTCGTTACCGCCAAAGAATGGATTGACATAAAGGCTTCCCTTCGCCATATCGTAGGAGCCATCCTTGAAGTGTTCCTTACCATGTGACCATCCAATGGTCCATCCATCGTCTGGTCGTTCCAACCGTTTCAGTTCTTGTAATGGAAGATTGGCAAGTTGTTCTGCCATGGGCAGTAATGTGGATCGCAACTGGACCATTTCTGAAGGAATGTGTGTCACTTCCAAGAATCCTAGTCCATTCGGTCCAAATGCGTCTTGCAAGTTGTCCAAGAGCGATTGTAAAAGGTCTTGTTTTTGCTGAGAGGTGAACGTCAGCCGTAATGCATCATACTGAAGTCGATTGGCAAACAGGGAACTGATTTCCTGAATAGTCGACACTGTAGTACTACCAATGCTAATCGCTTCATCATTGCCAAACAAAGTTTGTAGATCAATGTACGGAATTTGAACCAAATCTTTAGACACAACGACAACATTTTTATGCTTGTTTTGGGGGGTAGTGCTAGTGGTGACATCCGTAGTGGCATCTTGTACATTCCATTGTACCACTTGATCTTGAATGTCACAAATCCGTGCCGAAGTGACGTCGACACACAATATATCAATGTCATCACCGACAATAAATTGGGGATACTCAGGATTATGTTCCAGGTGTCGTTGTCGATATTCTTCCGCTTTATTGGAACCACTTGGTAAAATACGACACTCTCCGTTGAGTGTGATGGAATGCATTCCCTGTCCGTCGTGTCCACTTCCAAAATCGTGTACCAACAACGCCACGCCCTTTTGTTTTTTCAAGAATTCGTACTTTTTGGTGTTACGGTTGGTACTCATGATCACCACCTCGCCATCTTCGGGATGTTGCCAATAGGTGAAACGCATCAAACTCAAATGACTGCTAGAGAATTCGGCATCAACAGTTGACAGATATGCCAATCGACAGTTGGATAACATGTTTCGGATCTTTTTGGGAAAGGGTGGTTTGTATTTTTGTTGTTCCATGCTGCATTCATCATTGGTGGAAGATGACTTTGTGGATCGCAAACTCAGCGTTCGCTTCTTCTTCTTTTTCTGGGAGTCCTTGTCATCTTGATAAGTAAAGTAAACATACCATCCCAAAGAGGAAAGTGTTCCTACGACCAGAGTCGTACCAAGAATAGTGGCAAGCGTGGAGCTGTGATTCGCCATGATAAAAAATAATATTACAGAGAGCTTAGCGAAGTACAAATACGACAGACAACGTTAGTTGGAAGTTCAATCTTTCAGTGCAACCGAAGTCTTTTACTGCATCTGTCGTTTCTTCCTGCTCAACAGAATGATCTCTACTACCTAGAGTGAGCTTAAGCTAGCTAGCTAGCTAGTGGTCTGTTGCTATCGCCGACTTCAAACCTTGGGTGATGCTGTTCAATGTCCACATGTCCACGGCCCTCACCCACGATGTGATGTTGGCTGCATTATGGCTGTTAAAAAGATCACAACGGCTATGACGTGAGTTGAACCCTTATCTCTAATAACTTTAAAAATTCGCCATGCATCATACGTAGTACATAGTACGACGACGATGCAGTACGACGCAATATCCCCTCTCATTATTGAATTCACTTCCTGTAGTCTACTCGATCAATACAAAAGAAGTATAAAAAATAATCTATAAAATAATATTAATAGTATCATGATTATAATCTAGATGCCGTCGATACATTGGGAATCACCCATTCCTCGTCGTCGGACAATGGAGCAAAGTACTTGTCGATCAGTTCCTTGGACACATCTTCTAACCGTTCTGGATTCCACTTGGGACTGAAATCTTTATCGATCAAGGCGGCCCGGACACCTTCATAAAAGTCATCGCTACCTTGCCCCGTGACACATGTCTTGGCCATGCGATATTCCATCTGCAAGTCTTCACCGACTGTCTGTAACGTTGTGGCACGGTTCAATCCCTCCAACGTCAATTTGAGACTGGTCGGAGATTGTTTCTGTAAGGTCGTCAATGTGGTTTGAGAAAATTCTGATCCCTCTTGTTCCAAATTGGCAATGATCGATTCGACGCTGTCTGCAGCAAAGGTGTGATCAATCACTGTCTGATGTTTCGCCAAAAAGCTATCGTCCATTACGACCTGTTCGTGAAAGGAATCTAGAACTTGTGCCACCACAGCATAGTTGTCATCCTTGCAAGAAGTTCCTATCTTGGGGATAGGTATCGTCGTCGTTGTTTTCGTTGCGGTGGCATCCACAAGGGCTGTTTGTAATTTTTCTAGATTCTGTGATGGGATATAATGTGTGGCTAGTCCTGTCAATACCAAATCGTTGGCATACAATCGATGGCCCGTCAGGGCCAACCAATTGGCGACTGGCCTAGTGAGTAGACGTGTCATCCACCACATACTACCAACGTCGGGGAATAAGCCAATGGCACATTCCGGCATGGCCAACAACGAGTGTTCCGTCGCCACGCGAAATTGTCCATGTACCGATATACCGGCTCCACCACCCATGACGATACCATCCCACAACGACACAATCGGAATGGGACATGTCGCAATAGCATGATTCACTTGATATTCCGAATAAAAATAGGATTCGGGCTTTCTGCGAGAATTTGTACTGCTTGTTGTTGTTGTCGCATTGGATTGATGTTGTTGTTGTTGTTGTTGTTTTCCAACATGATACAAAGTTTTGACATCTCCACCGGCACAAAAGGCCGGACGTTTCGTTCCTGGTGCTGATCTTATGAGTATCGTTCGAACAGACGATTGTGACGATGTCCACTCTTTCAAGATGTGATCCAAACCATCAATCATGTCTTGACTGAGTGCATGCAATGCTCGGGGATTGTTCAACGTGGTGATACCCACATTCTCCAACCGAGAAGTCAGTAACTTGGCGGCGGCAGTTGTGGTTGCGGTGGATGCTGTAGCCGACATTTGGCAACGGCAGCTATTGCTTTCAGCGTCACTTTGAGAAGAAGAAAAAAAAAATGCAAATGCAAATCGACTCTCTCAATTCTCAACGTCGTATTTCGTATTTTCAACATTTATTATATATTACACTTTCAACACGAGCAAATCCTTGTTGCATATACGACGTATGATACTCCGTAGTACGGAGTAACTTGAAAATTATTGATACGGCTGGCAAGGTTCGACGGACCCCTTTTGTAAGATTACGACCCCCTTTTTTCTCTAGCTGTGGTAGCTAGCTACCTAGCTAGAGAAGAGAGTTATGATACAACGTAGAGCTCTTCCGTAGTTAGCTACCGGTATGCATAATAATAATACCGGAATCGTCACTACTGCAACAAATTTTATTGTACAAGACCTCTACCGGTAGGTAGGAAGTGGTACAATACACTAACAGTAAAATGAAATTTTAATTGTGATGATGATTGAAACTCCATGATGAGAGAGTATCGTTGCCTCTCTCTACTAGCTAGGTAGTAGTAGTAATAACTCGTAGTCCATGTTCACTTTTGAAACAACATGATTTCGTTGCAACTTACAATTAATACGAAACGTTTCGTGAAGCCATGCAACTGTTGGAGACCACGGGATCGGCTTCCGTCATTCCAATGACAACGTTACACGAGACCGGTCAAAGAGATAAACTCTCCCTCTGTTTTTTGTCATTTAGTGTTCCTTGAATGCCATGGAAGGAATGCGATAATAACCAGCGTCGAATACGAGCGTCACGGGCTGTGGTCGAATCGAAATTTCCGTTCCGAAATAGTGACTTGCGGACGGATTTCCCTGTAATCTAATCAAAACATGACCTGACGCTTTGGACGATTCTTGAAGGAACTCCACAATGGGAAAGGGTGGTATTGAGGGGATGTTATCCTCCATGATGTTGTTGTTATCAGGACTCTGTCCAGCCTGTTCGTCGTCACATCCATTGTCCTTCTTTCGTCTTCGTCGAAGATCGGTTACGGTCCCAACCATGGTATCGATGTTTTGCGGTTGGGTCATCGGAACCTGTTGGAGATCGTAATATTCGCCCTTTAAAATGTCAACGTTCCATCGAGGGGGAGGAGAGTCAAACAGCAACGGCGATGCCGTGAAACCATATTCTTCTTCGTCATTTTCAAAGTCGAACTTGTCAATGGGTGGGGGTCTACTACTACTAGTGCTAATGCTGCTGCTGCTGCTGCTGGGGCTGGGACTCTTTCGGTCCTTGTGTTTGTCGGCGGCGGCCGAAGATGTGCTCGAGTCAAAAATTTTGCCCAACGAGTTGGCAAAATTTTGCATGACGGTTAGATACAATTCGAGGTGGTAATTCCAATCGATTTCTCGGTTATCATATATGCGGGAGTCATAGGCGGCCGGTGGAGGCAGACATGCGTTGGTTGCGTTTCGTTGTCGGACCCGGACATGCAGGGGCAGCGAAACCTTGTTGTTCTTTCTGTCACCGCTATTGCCAACAGATAGCTCGTGGTGGTAGTTATGGAAGGAACACTCGACGGCATCCGGTCCGTAATGCCGAAGCAATTGATCGCCCATGTTGACAAAGTGTTGGAGCAGTTCCGGCGGGACGTTATGTCCTTGCAACATGAGGGGCGAGGATGCATTGATCATTTTTCGAGCAGCCACTAAACAATCCTTCTTGCCTCTCAATAATCTACGGGCCGCATCTGTACCGTTGATGCTAAGGGACACATTGTGGGTGTGTGTGGACTTGGCCGAAACGGCACAAAAGGCCCGTGGATTGAGGAGTGCAGAGGCATTGATCGATTTCAACATGGTCGGCGTTGGGAGCGTATCAGAAGACGACGTATTTGAGATAGGGAAAGTGAAAGGATCGCGAGGAAGCCTCCTTCGAAACGAATATTGTGTTGTCTGAATGACTGGGGTCTTTTGATACGCGTTGATTGCGTTGTTCCTGTCCTTTCGTTTGGAATATTTGAATCGTGGTACCGGAGTTTGAGGATCAAGGTGGTGCTTTTTATTAGATTTCTGCTTGGGAGCAGCAGAGACGCTGGTATCGCTTGTATTCGTTGTTCCGATTCCTTTTTGTTTCTGATTCTGTTCGTTTCCTTCTCCCGATGGTGGACTTTTGTACGATGAAAAAGAAAGTACAGTAGACCGTACAGTTGGCAGTGATCCAAGTTGTTGCCGTCTGGCCGTCAGAATAGATCGGCATGATCGTCCCGTGAACATCATTACGATACTGGACAATCGTTGATGATGATGTCTAGCCTAGTACAAGTCACTCTAACCGCTATAAGGATGGTGATTGATTTCGATTCGATTCGATTCGATTCCCCACAAAATTGGTACACCAGAGAAAAAAGGTAAGGTTGTCAAAATGAAGTGATGAAAGGGTGAATCGAGTTGAATCGTCACGTGGTATCTGTTGCTTACAGTAAACACTGACTGACACCGACAAGAGGTTGGCACGGAACAAGATCTGGTTTCGTACAGGGACGGTCCGTTGAGTTCTGGGTAGCACCAGTTAGAAAGAATACTATTTGTTGCGTTTTCCGACGATTGAAGATGCACTTACAAGTGGACTGTGGACTAACTTGTGTGATGATGAGACTTGTCAAAATAACAGTAATAATATCGAACATCACAACACAAGGAGTTCGAACTTCATTTTTATTATTACACCAATAGCTACTACTGGAACCACGCTTCGCACACACGTCAAACACACGCGACATTTACCGATCGGGCCCTTCGTGCCTTCGTGTGATATCATTCATGTCGCTGCCAGTGGACTACTACCGGTACTGCCTTCCAGTACCGAAGACACCGTAGCTACAACGTAGGTACCGTACTGCTGCTGGAATTTCCTGCATTACAATCGAGGGAGTCGTATCCGCTTACGTTCAAGTACGACACTGACTGTGAACATTAAAAAAATACGTTTCCAAGCACAAAAGTATGCAACGAACTGAACCGTTGTTCAGACTACAAAACTGGATTGCAATTCCACTACTGTAAGTATGATCCGTTTTTTAGATTGTGTTGAATTAGGAAGTCTATCATCAGTGATTATCCTGATTTCGCAATCCACTGAGCGAAATTAGTCAAGGAGGAAGCAACACTAGTATTTGGTAATATTTTTTTTTGTCGCCAGCAGTCAGACTACGGATGGGGTGGAAGTGTGTGGAATGCTCGCTAAAAAGAAGCGAGAAAAAAGGACGGACAATCGTTGAAGGATTGTTTGCTTTCTCTCTCACACAAAAGAGAGATTCCTCGATACAGCAGGAAGTATCAGTAGTCGATTTAGGACTTGCCAGAACTCTGAAACAAAATGATACGACTCCGCAATGTTGCTGTCATTCCATAAAGACGTCTTTCAAGTTATGATCAATACTTAGTACACAATGGCATCTTGAAGCGTAGTGTTTGTAGTGTCAAAGGCGAAGGAGTTGTGCAAAACGCCCCAATAGGCTTTGTTATAGCGAAAAATCACAGCCACGTCTAATGGAATATCCTTCATGAACGACACGGCTGGTAGCGTACATATCGTCTTGACATCTTTGTACACAATGGATTCGGTGATGGATGCCAAGCTCGTAACGCGTGCGACGGTACCACAGAGAAATGGTCGCCATGGCAATTGTTGAGTTTGTTTGTCGTCCATGTGTTGATATTGTTGTTGTTGAGCCTGAATGAACCCTCGCAGTCGTTCCGGTTGGACGCATACCTCTCGACGAACGGGAATTTCCCACAAAAAGTTGCCTCCAGCATTACGAGGGATGTCATCGACCAACGCGCGCACATTTTCCGTAAAGACAAAGAGGTCGGCACCCACATTAGCTTGGCACAATCCAGATGTGATGACATCGTTAGAACTAACCGGTGCTGTTGCTGTTGCTGTTGCTGCTGCGGAGTAGTCGTTTCCTTTGGCATCTTCTCGAAATTTTCGTTTCAGTGTGGATATCTTGTTCTTGTCAATCAAGAACACAGAAGGTTTTCTCCGTCCATACTGAGTCACTACATTCTTAACACACCCCAACAGAAAGGGTGTTCCATAGGAAATCTCAATATCGCAGTCGGAAAAGTTGGGAGGATAAAATTCGTGGGTTGGTTTGAGCGGATGATTCCATTCAATGCAGGGGATTGTGGGCGAATCATGACCGTCATTACTCATGAGCAAACTGACCTGCTTGAGAATTTCGAAAAATGTGACACCATCGCCGACGGCATGCGACAACTTCATGCTAAAAAGGGCCACATCATTCTCAACCATGAGGGAGGCCGCAAACAAGGGCAGCCGTTTGTTGATCTGTTCGCTTGTCAGCTCACTGGAGTCAAATAAGTCAAGGTATCGCGTCATTAGCTCGTTAAGGATTTGAGAATCATTGTCGTCTTTTGCCATACTGGACAGGCTTGGACCTGTGATGCTGGGTGGTTGTAGTAGCTTGCAATACTCATGTGATTCTGGGCTGAACGTCCCCGTTTGAATCCATAGTTCTTTCTTGTGCTTTTCGTAAACATGGCCGGAAAGAATCGGATTCTTGGTGACGCATGCTTGGACGGCACGTCGGAAAGCGTCAGTTGCAGATGGAGACCACCCTTTGCATAAAGTAATGCCTGACAAGGCCGGAGATCGTTTGATCATGTCAGCCGATCGTCCAGTGTGGACGACATAGTGTTCAGGTTTGATATTGTCGTTTATTGATATGCTTGGAACCGAAGATGATCGACATCTTGTCCTTGTCGATCGAGTGGATGGATCGGCATGCCAGCAGAAAAGTCTCTTGAAACCATTGAGCGACTGAATCTGCAAGAACAAAATCAGCCACAACAACGACAACATCTTTTTTATCGCCAAGTCCCGTTGGTTCATTCTCAATACAGTGTACATTTCCTACTTCCAAAAACTCCTTGTTGGAATGAATGGACAATTTTGCGTTGTCTTATTTGCCGATAGAACGATGCTGATAATGTTTAGGAAAACTCAATAAGCACGTTGTACTTGGTGCGGTCAATGATTGATAGGTGGATGATGGATGTTCGGGTGGGCGGTTCTCTTTTAGTCTCCCAGAATATCCAGTGACGACGAAGGTCCAGCGCGAGCGCAACAGGTCATCTATTTTTCAATTGTACCACTACAGTCATTATTACGACTTAGTAGTCGTAGTACATAGTAGTACATTGTATATTCATATCTTCGGTTGGTACAGCAGTTTGCCGATGAGTTTTGGAATGGTTATACCAATGTTTGCCGTTAGGAATTTCCGAATTCCAAAAATAGACCAAGATCGACGATGTTGTCGTTTCCTAGTACCCAGAATCAACGAGAATGATAAGACTGCATCGAGCTGGAGCGAGGAGAGGGATACCACGCCACACAGAACAACCATGATCCCAGAAACGTCTTAACTGTAAACAAATCCTTCAAAAGCGAAACTTGTTCCGGACTTCTTTTGATTTGGAAGGCAAGGAACACGTATCTAGTATATGCCACGAGATTGTACTTTTGGCGCATGTTTCTAACAACAAGATGAGTTGCTGAAACGGTTGGTTGATGATATGCTGCTTGGTATCCCGAATCGACTCACTCAGTCCAAGAAGCTATGTTGTACGAACTTGTACTGCAGGCAACGGTATCGATTGCTTTTCTCCACAGCACCTCCATAACCACGCATCAAGTCCCAAGTAGAACAAAACATCTTTCTACATGGCTACCTAATTTTCCTTCATTGCGTACAGGCAACTCCTACCGGTTGGGTAAAACCAAAGCAAAGGAAGAATACAGTTCCAACAAGATGAACACAATGGATCCGATGTTCACCGCTATAAGTAAAAGGTATTTTGGCTTGTTCATTTTAACTGTAAGGGAATACCGCCACAGAGAAAGCGGGGGAAATTCGCTTTTTCGGAAAGTAGACCCATCACGAGGCCAAATTTCAAAAAGAACAGTGGCCCACAAGGAAATTATTCAACTCCAGCAACTTTTTTTGGGACGTCAAATGTGCGTGAATCGTGTCATCCCACAAATCAACGTCAACCACAAAATTTCACACCCCCACCACCGACTCCCCACATCTAGCACGGATGTTGACACGCCAGAAGAGTAAAAAATAGTACTTTCAATATTCGCGACCCATTTTGTAGAGGATATGAATTCCTTCATTGTGTAGAATAATTCTGTGCAATCATGATTACTTTTTTTCTTTCTTGTTGGTTTCGCAGTCATCATCGTTTTCGTCTTCAACTACTTGGTACATGCCCTCTTGTGCCCAAACATCTTCATCGGTTTTCCGAACGTTGACTCGGCCCGTACGTCCTCCCGTTTGTTGCATGGTTCGTGGTTTGCGTCGTGTCACCCGTCCTTCCATTTCCTTCCACATTGGTTGCAATTCTTCATCGGATTCAATCGTGTTGGATGTGTCTTGGAATTTGCGTTGCAACTGTTGTAATTGTCGCTTCCGCCAGTCGTCCGGGGAAGAAGAAGAAGAAGAAGAAGACGCAAAGTGTCTGGTGGTGATTGCAATGACAGCACTGCAGCTGTCGTTTGGACGACTCCAACAAATTTCTGTGGTGTTGTCACAACAACGACGAGACTGTAGAGACAGCCTCTGCTCAAGTGCCCACCGGATGTTCCAGCACCTTCGAAAGACAATTTTCGTTGTTGTTGTTGTCGGTGTCATGCCAGATTTTTTTCGGCACCAACAAAAAGTCCTTTCGAATAGAGATAAGGTAAACGGGACGACAGCAAGATGACGTTCTCGTTGTTTTTGTTGGAGAATCGGGTTTTTTTCGACGGACGGAACCGGAGTTTTCCAAGCCGCTCAACGATTTCGCAAAATATAGAGGAGGAATGTTGCTGTAGCGGTCGTCTCTACTAGTAAGAGTTGTGGAAGCGCGAGCTCTTCACAGAATCAACGGAACAAGAGATCATTGAGAAACGTAGAAAACTGGTCAAATTGAAAAAATGGAATTAACAGTAAGATCATGGTGATAATACTCTCTTCTCTCTTCCCACAAAAAGAGGAACGGAAGCGCATCCACTTTTTGTTTTTTTGAATCGTTTGACTACACGGTTAGTCTGTCCGTCGTTTCATGAACACAGAACACAGGTGCCGCGGTATTTTTTGGACGATGATGATGGATGATGATTGATGATGGAGGATGTCGGATCTGTTTCATCTGTATGCCTGATGAACATCATAGACACTTGCACTACTCGTTGTCATCGTCGACCTCTCACTGATGACTTTTCCATAAATAAAATAGATGGAAAATGATGATGATACTACGGTTTTCGCAAATCCTACCGTTCGCTCTGCTTTGGATCTTTTCCTTTTCGTTGCACGTCGATTCCTTTGGAGTTAGTACTAAGCCAATTCTTAGAATCAATCGGGTAAAATGTTGTTGGTCGGCTCCTACACCTACATCATCTTCATCATCCTCATCCGCAGCTGAGGCATCGACTGGGTCGACGGCCCCTTCCTTTGATCCAAAGTACTATTCGCCACCGGACCAATCTGTTCTTTCTCGAAATGGAGACAATTCAGCTTCCCGTATCACGTTGACCAGATTTCTTTCGCAATACGTCAAAGATCATCCGGAGGTATGATACATGTTGCGACGATGTGAAAACGACTTTATTGTTTTCTCATTCCAACAAAAATATTTATTGCGATTTCTCTTGTTTTACTGTGGCATTCATCGTGTTATTTCTTCTTCATTAGTTTGAAGATTTGGAAAACATCTTGTTGGCAGTACAAATGGCTTGCAAGACTATTTCTAGTCTTGTCAGTCGATCGGGATTGGCATACAGCATCCAAAATGATGATACCAACACGGATAATTACAACAGCGACGGAAGATTTTACAGCATGAAACGACTGGACAAACTCTCCACCACGGTGCTCAAAAATGCCTTGAAATTTACAGGAACCGTCCAGATGATTGTCCCGGAAGCCCTGGAGACCAGCGAAGAACCGGATCAACATCAACCGGGTGTTTTGATTGCCTACGATGCGCATAACCTTGCGTGTTTGGATCCACTGGATGGAAGTGGCAACAGTGATGCATCCATCTGCACTGGAACAGTGTTTGGCGTCTTTAAACGAGGGAACACGGTTGACTTTGACGAAGATTCTCTATTGGAGGCTGTATTGCAACCTGGCAACGAAATGAGGGCCGCAGGATATTGTCTGTATAGCTCCGCAACGGTATTGGTGTTCACCTTGGGATCGTCGGTATATGGATTCACGTTGGATCCACAAATTCAGGAATTTGTCTTGACACACGACAAATTGACCATACCAAAGCGGGGAAATGTATACAGTTGCAATGAGGCTAACAGTGAGGGATGGAAAGATGGGTGGAAGGAGTACTTGAGGAATTTGAAACTCGGTCAGGGAGAGACCAAAGAAAAGTACGCATTGCGTTACGTGGGCTCTATGGTCGGGGACATTCACCGAACCTTGCTGTATGGTGGCGTTTTTGGGTATCCCAGTGACAGACTTCATAGACCCCAAGGCAATTTGCAACTTCTCTACAAAAGCTCCCCCATGGCGTTTGTTGTCCATCATGCTGGAGGGAAGGCAATGGACGAATCGGGTGCGGATTTGCTGGACAAACGACCCGAACGAATCCACCAGAAATCACCGTGCTTTATGGGCAGTCCCGATGATATGGAAGAATTGAAACGATATTTAACCAGATTAGAAGGTGACAATAACAATAGTAACAGTAAGTAACTGGTCAATAACACCATTTGATTTGAATTCCAGTTATTGTTTGAACCTTTCGCTAGCACCTATTCCACAATCAAAAACGAATGAATGGCTAACCAACCCTTTCCGTTCTCTCTTTTGAAGCCCAGGAGCAGGCGAACACAGCTGCAGTCAATTCGAGAGGACCAAAACCCATACTCGGTACTCATACCTCTACTTACGATGGTGTGACTGGAAAAATCCGGGGCGTGACCTTGAAGCTTGCTATAGACATGAATGGTGCGGTGGCAGATGTCTCTGCAACCGTTTCGGAACGGTTCACATGCGACGCAAGTTTGGATATGGTACATAGGTTACGACGTGACTGCGATGCAGTGTTGGTGGGACGATCGACAGTGGAAGCAGACGATTGCACCTTGACGGTTCGACGGGTTCCAACAACCAATCCACAACCGACTCGCGTCGTCCTCGATTCCAACTTGCAACTGGACTTGCAGCAATATAAAATCGCTACAGATGGCTTGCCAACTATCATTGTACATGCAGTGAAATGCAATAAAGACGACGACGAAACGAAGAATCAGTATTATTCCATGAAGATCCATGATGAATTTCCGAATGTGTCGCTGCTGGGGATTGTTCCTACGAGGGATGGGTCTCGGTCGACGATCAGCGCAAGGACGATGATTGACCTTCTACGTAGCGAGTTTGATATTCATCACATATTAGTTGAGGGTGGACCTCGAACTGCACTACAATTCCTGCAGGAAAAAATGGTGGATCGCGCCATTGTAGTCCAAGCACCCATGACCTTCAAGGATGGACTACCGTCCAACATTGACTCCATAACATTACAGGACGCGGGCTTGGAGGAGATCAATAACTACAAGTTGGATGTTGACAAGGTTACATGCTACAGTCGACCCGATCTACCTTGGCCCAGCAGATTGGAAGATGGGAACACTTCCAACAAATTGGAATCGACTGTTTGGCCTTGACACAATCCGATCAACTATTGGTCAACAGATGTATATTTTCTACTCTCTCTGTATTTTCATTTTGAAGAGTGCTGCGGATTTTAGATAACGCATCCCACGCATTGATCTTGCTTTATTATGACGAGATACCACTGGTACTGTTGCGATCCAGTGTATCTGCTGGGAGTATTCAATTCTACTACTCGGAGTACAAAGTAGTCTATTAGTAGAGAGGAGTCTCTTGAATAAGCTAGCTAGCTAGCTAAAATATAAAATATTCGACATAGTATTACGATGTTTGCACCGGTAAAAGTCGACGAATTTGCGTGGCCGCCGTAGTACTAATGTACTGTCGTACTTGACAGCGACGTAATACTATGACATATGAAGGTCCTCATCTCATGAGACGCCGCCGTCTCCTGTTTCTTGTTGTCTTCGTACCAAGACAAAAGCATTCTTCTATGTTCAAACACAACGGCAGTGGATAGATAGTTTTTACAGTTAGTAGTACACAACAAATAACTACCGTATCTGAATTACTCCTACATTATTATCATGTCACTATGGGACTCGATCCAAGTTGGAGCCAAGAAGGCGGGTGATGCTGCGGCCACCAAGGCCAAGATAGGCAAACTCAAAGCAGACATTGTGTTGTTGCAACGAGAAATTACCAATCGACAACGAGCCTTTGGCGTGGCCTTGTACGATCATGTGTCGCCATTATCGCAATCACAAGACTTTTATGCGGCCTCCGATGAGTTGACCAACCTGTTGCGGCCTCCTCTTATCGTGGCACAAAAGGAAATTCAAGCATTGGCCGCCAAAAAGGTCAAATTGAAGGAGGCATTGGCAGCCGCCGAGGCGAACCGAGCGGCAGCATTCCCCACAAAGGCAGAAACGGTCGGTCAAAAGTTTATGAACTTTGGAAAGGCTAGTTACTTGCATGGGGGAGAAACTAAAATTAAAGGCGAGCTTGCATTGGTTGATCGTTCCATCAAGGGTCACAAACAAAAGTTTGGTATTGCCTTGTTTGCGTTACTGGCGGATGCAGAAGACAACAAAGGGTATTTGCCAACAGACAGACAAGTTCGGAATATATATGATACATGCCGAAGTGATGTTACAAGAATTGAAGCCAAAATCAACCAAAAGGACGAAGAAATTGTGGCGTTGGGAGGAAAATCAACCAAAGGTCAAGGATTTAGCGCAGCACAAGACAACAACAACAACAACAACAGCAGCACTACAACAGAGACAAACTCAGGGACATTTCAACCACCTAATGGGCCAATGATGACGTCTTCATCTACCAACGCAGGATTTTCAGATACACCCAGTGGAGGATGTTCTGACAATCCAAATGGATCGTCCTCTGGACAACAACTCTTTACAGACCCCAACGATCTTCTCCTGTAGCTTCTAGAGAATCTAAATACTGTGTAAATATTTGACAATCCTTACGTCATTCGGCGCATTTGACCATCGGTCTTCATCGTACTGTTCGCATCGCGTGTTTTCTGTTGATGAATATTCCTGAGACGACAAGAGTTGCTCGTCCTCCTTTCTCCAAGCATTCTTCATGAAGAATCTCGCAAAACAACTCTATTGATTCTTCTGGCATCGACTGACGGTGAAGACTGCCGGTTCAAGCAATTGGCTGGTGATAGTACTACCTTCTTCTTGGAATCGACCTTCTTGTTTCAAATATGAATACATCAATTCTCATCTCTATTATAAAAAAATCGGCAGGAGTTGCGATGCGGTCCTTGATGCCTTTATGGTAGTAATATGTCGTAGTAGAGTTGTACCTCTCTCTAGTAGCTAGCTAGATAGTTGCAACAATAGGTACTGCACTAACTGTACCAGGTAAATAGGTACCGGTATACTTCTACTACCGGTAGTTCATCGAACGAATCAAACAAAACCTACCCGGGATGTACTACCGGAAGTCGTAGACAGTATGTATGGTAGGTAGTAGAGCCGTAGAGAGGTACCAGTCCAATTTTTACGACGTAAAAGGTGTGTACCTATGTTAATATACTACTACTTGTAAGTATCATGTAATGTGTTGTTGTCGACAGTTCAGTCAGGCGACCCTTTCGCCTTCTCCACTCTCTCGTTTGATCGTCACAAAAAAATTGTTACCACTACGACTACGGTAGCGGTAGTAGAGTACGGCACTTTTTAACTGTAAATTTTATACTTCCACCGACCACCAGTACGAACTGTAGTAGGAAGTCAATTATATTACTATTGGCAGCTGCCATCATCCACCGATATCCTTGCCAAACTCCATTTGTTGAACCTATTGGCATGGGAGAACGTTAGTTTTCCTTGGTAACTTTTCAAAATATCAAAGAAAAACAAAAAGGGCATTCTGTCAGGAGCGAATATTCGACAAAACACGCAATTGCGAACTTTCGGGAGAATTCGTCGTATCCATTAATCATCGTCTCTCATAGATGATGCGAGACGACAATGACCAGCAACCTTCGGAGGATAACTCTTCCACTTCAGCACCAACACCCTTCACTACTGAAAATTTGGTTCCACCACCGATACAATTGTATCCACAATGGCACAATGCAGTGGCAGGGGCCGTTGCGGGAGCGTCGGCTCGTGTGGCCACTGCCCCCTTGGACCTGATTCGGATACGCGCTCAATTGGAACGAGAGGTGACCTATCCTCGGCCTAGTCTCTTTCAAAAACTCAAAACGATTTACCAACAAGAAGGTGGCTTTATTGCATTGTTTCGGGGCAATCTGGCAGCGACATATTTGTGGATTGGCTATTCGGCCGTACAATTTTCTGCTTATGGGAAAATCAAAGACCGATTGAATGAGCAACGGCAAAGCAGTGAACAAGAAAGCATCGTCGACACCACAAACTCCCTATTGAATCCGCAGTTCTGGTTGACGTCAACTTCTATTGCATTTTTGGCGGGAGCTGGAGCCGGTATCTGTGCAACAGTGTCCACGTATCCATTTGACATTTGTCGGACCGTCTTTGCTGCACAAGGCGTGACTGTTGTCCATGCCAACTCCTCCGCAACAGCCGCGTCTTCCTTTCAGCCACCCAAATCTTTGTGGGAATGTGCCACTCGTATGTACCACCAACAACCCATAGGTCGTAACAACCGTGGTGGTTTGGCAGCCTTTTTTGTCGGCGTACGGCCGGCAGTGGTCCAAATCATACCCTACATGGGCCTAAATTTTGCGATTTACGACAGTTTGACCCAAGGCGATCGTCGGATCGGTCTGTCGGGATACGCCGGGAGTATTTCCGGTGCCGTCTCGAAAATGATCGTATACCCATGTGACACCATCAAGAAACGGATCCAATACCAATCGGTTTTTGGCAACAGCAGCGTCGTCGGAGAACATTATTACAAGGGCATGTGGGACTGTTTGATCACCATGATACGGACGGAAGGGATAAGCAGTCTATATCGCGGACTGGTACCGTCCGTCCTCAAGACGACTATCGGGAGTGGGCTGTCCTTTACCTTTTTCCGCATGACCAAGAATGGGTTGGAGGAACTGCACGACTATCGATTCAGCAGGAGTACGAGCAGTGCCAAGGATGACAATGATTTGGGAATTACCTGACAGTCCCGGACACCATCACTGGCATTTGACATCATAACTACTCAACGGAAGGTCGCCAAAAAATTTGGCTTCCTTTCTTGTATCACTTTTTTTGCAAGGTATCTGATTGGATTGTAACGAGTTTGCGATCGTATTTGTCTTCCCCTCTTTTCCTCGTTGAGCACCATCCGTGATTGCGAGTCACGAATAAAATTCTCCATTCATTTCGAAGGACCACATTTCATGACAAAGGAGTCCAACGATGATTACTCGACAAGCACAAAGGTAACACAAGTTTCCAATATACCAATCGAAAGAGCATTTAAAGACGGAGAGGATCTCAGATTTTCGGCCAGATCGGCCGTCAATTACACAGGAGGAAGGGTACAGAAAGTTCAGGCATATCTCGCGAAGAATTTGGAGGTCCTTTCACAGATGAAAAACCATGTAACAAATCAACTAAAAGGCTGTGCAATCGACGAAAATCTCTCTCTAATAGTAATTAAAAGGGGCTTGCTGATCCAGGAAACTCATCTCCAGCAATGTGCCAAGAAAAAAAAGAGACAACAAAGGCAACATGATCCGCCATCAAAAAACTGCCATTGCCAAACAAGTATGTGCCGAATCTGGCATAGGAAACTCATAATACAGCAAGATTGTAACATCCTACATCACGCAAAACTCGCGACAAAGGGTGGTGTATAGTACAGCAGGGCGTGGGTTGAAGCCTGGCAACGCTACAGCAAAAGAAATGAGAATTCCGATGACCGTTGAAAACCGACTTCTGACGCAACTCTTTATACTTTATACGACAGAAAAGGGCAAACAAAGAGCGGGTTACAGCACGACAAGTGGTTAACTTTCTTGTTGAGAAAGGGCGACTGCATATCGAAAGAGATGACAATGGAGCATTCGAAAAGAAGGGAATTGAGACGGCGTGTAGGGCAGTACGACGATTCGTGGATGCTCTTAGATTCGTCAGAGGCAGGAGAAGCGGCAACCTTGTACAGAAGAATAGTGTTTTGCTTCAAAAGGAGCATTATCTGCGTGCATTCATTGCAAACAGAGAAGCCACCGCAGAGGATAGGCTCTGGGAAGTATACCTGGACGAAAATTATATCCACGAACACAACCACAGGAACGACGACAGTCTTTGGGATCCCAACGACGATCAAGATATTGAATTTGGCAAGGCACAAGCAAAAGGCAAACGATATCAAAGAATCGATTCCAATGGATGGTGTCAAAGCAGCTGAAGAAATGGGACACAAGGTTTTGTTTGTCGGTATCACAGTGACCTGCAACCAATTGAACTTGTTTGGGCTCTTGTGAAAGGCAACGTGGGTCGCCAATACAGCAAGAACACAACCATGAAACTTGTTTATGAGAGATTGATAGCAGAGCTTCATAAACTTGAACAGGACGGACATCAGTTGATTGAAAAGATGGTGGACAAGTGCGCTTCCCTGACAAAGACGATTTATGAAGAGATTTTGGAGGCAGATGACAATGAGGACTACTCATCTACGTATTCCAAAGGATGCCGAAGTAGTTGAGGAGGTTCAGGATGATGAAGAAGCAGTATATGTATGTAGGATAGGACAAGTATAGCCATTTTTCTATGATTCAAACGTGTGTAGATCCGGGTGACTATGTCTTCTTTCAACGCCAGTTTAGAATGCTTGGAAAGTGGTGCTTCCTTCGGACTTTCTACCAATCGTTTCCTTTCGATTGAAGAAAGGGGTTTGCAAAGTATGAAAGGGAGTTTTGCCGAACCTAGTGATGGTGTCCGGGACTGTGAATTCCAAAATCCTAACTATTTTGTAAAATAAGCATTCCTCACTTTTGGTACCATGGAGATTCGAAGATAGAAAACAGTAGCAACGGTCTCTTTTTATACACTCTTTCATCATAGCACCTCTCCAAGACATGACTTCACTCTGTATCTGTACCTATGATACATACCATGATGATGACTGTGAAATCCGAAGACCGAACCGGTAAGCGGGTCAAACAAGGCGCTTGTCGAAACGAGCGTCTGTCCTCACAGAAAGGAAGAGAACGAAACATCACACACGATACAACAACAAGTGTTTGATGTGGAATCAAGCAACAATTGCTACTTCCCTTTCAAGTGATTCTTTTTCCAATCTGTTGGAAGGCCATATACTGGTAGGGAATCCGTAGTTGCAGTCTGAAAGACAGCTCGATCTATTCTCAAATTTTCGCACAAAATCGGTGCAAAATCACGCGATATCCTTGTTCTTGTTGTGCACTAGCTAGCACCAGCATTTGCTTCTTTCGAACAGTTATTTTTCGTAAGTAACGTCACCTTTGATGTAAAGGTTGTTACTGCACTGTACTACACACAATCATGACCACGAACAACAAGCCGGATGGACCACTGGGAAAGGCCCCAGACATTGCTGTCGGTGCATCCGATCGGTTGCTTCTGGGTGTTTCCGTTTTTGGATTCGGCGTCATCACGTATCTGGTCTATAGCTTTATTCTCAGCAAGGTCAAGTCGGCACGAGAGATGCGAGAGGAGGAACGGGACCGACAAATCAGTTTCGAGGAGAAGCTGGCTCGAGCGGACGTATCGACTCTCAACAGGGCGCAACGACGTGCCCGTGCTCGACTGATTATGAAGCAGCAACGACGAATCGACAACACGGGACTGGACGAGATGAGAATGATGGATGACGACGGAAACATTATTCGGATGCCTGGCGACCAGATGCCTATGCGGTTAGAGGATGAGGAGAACGAGGAAGATTTTCCACAATTCGAAGATGATGCGCACTACGCCGCCGCATCATCACGGCACTTGTCTCGCAAAGAACGACAAAAGGCTGCCAAGCAAATCGAATTACAGGAGAGAAAAGTACTAGAAGAGGAACGACGGAAGGAACAGGAAGAGCTTCAACAAAAGGAACGCATAAAGAAACTTGAACGGGAACGAAAAAAGGCGAGTCAGATGGAAGAGGAGCGCAAAAAGCGACAACACCAGCGTGCCGCGGAAGAATTGGCCGCGTATCACTCGTGGAGAATATTTCTGCCACGACCCAAACCAGGAGCTTCAACTGAAAAGGAGCTCCCGAAAGGATTCATTACGGTCAAGGAGTGGAAGAAGGAACTTTGTAAGGATCCAATTGTCACGGTATCGGAGCTTTCGCGTCGTTTCTGGGTATCAAAGCAGGAGGTACGTGAACGGATATCCGAGTTGCTCGAGACGGATCGAATCACCGGAGTATTGGACGCAGATCGTTTTATACACCTTTCCACCAGCGATCTTGTTTCGTTGTCTGGATTTTTGAAGGCAAAAGATTCATTTGATTCAGCAGTCGTTCAAGCGAAAATTGACGAGCTTGTGAAATCATAACATCATTACAAACGAGACGAACCGTCGTATTGCTACTAAACAGCACTGGATAGTCTACGCACATTGTTCCAAGATGTGAACCGAAAGACAGAGTACTAGATTTCATTTTAGACTGCGGCGTTTACAATAAATTCTTTACTCGTCAGCTTGCTTTTGAAGGTAGTCCAACAAGACAGAAAGGGCACGTGTCTCTTCACCAAAGTCGGTAATGACAGCGCACGACGTTCGGACCGCCTTCTTGATGCTTCCGTCGTCGTCAAGCTTGGCAAGTCCGCACCACGCACCCAGATCTTTTCCGTCATCGACCATGACAACGTGTACTTCTCCCTCCGCGCAAAGTCCCTTGATGAGTTTCTTGTACTCTTCGTTTTCGCAGTTCTTGGAGAGGCAACAAAGACGGGCAGTTCTGCGGTCCAAGGCCTTGGCACATTCGTGAAGACCCTTTTTGAGTCCTCCATGGATCATGGCCTTTTCCAAGACCTGATAGCAGAGCAGCAAGCAGGAAAAAAACAACAACAAACGACATATGGAATGAGTCGACGACGACGACATGTCCGTGGCGGCGGCATGAAAAAATCTTTCGATTCTCTCTCAAGCTGTGCTGCTCACATCCTCCATGCGTCCTCCTCTATAAATTTCCGTGGAAAAGAGTCAAGAACAACCACAACTAAACAACAACTTCTACTGTTCCATCATCGGAAAAATGATGGTTTGTCCAAGGCAACAGCAGATACCTTTGTTGCAGCAGAAGCAGCAGCAGAGTTGTTGTGTTATCGGTGTTGTATCGACACGTCACACTTTGGAAGAAATGAAGGGAGTACGGCAGGATGATGCAAACAAACAAGTACAGGATGCGGTCAGAATGATTCACCATACGAAGCAATGGGACTCACCTCCTTGAGTGCCTCCAAGACACTCATTTCGGCAACCTCTTCGGCAGCGGGAGCTTCGTCGTCAGCCATGATGTATTGTTGGTGAGTGACGGTATAGAAAAAATTAACAGTAACGAAAAAGTGTCTGACTCTCACACTACGGAGATGTAGGAACAGCAAATGTTGTAGGTAGTTGTTGTCACCGTAGGGTCCTCGAATGAGATTGGTGGGGGAAAACACACACCACCATCAAAAAGCAGTGTGGTCTGTGTGAGATCACACAGCGATAGAACCCAGTAAAAATGAGTAAAAGCGGTAAGAAGTACACGGGAATAAACAAATCCATTTTTGATGGTCCAAACGTCCAAACACTTCATATTATGTATGATAACAAGTAGTACCTACGGTAGTACGGTACTTTGAGTGCATACAAAAGACATGGGTGGATACTACCGGTAGTACGGTAGTACGGGTATGATAGTTTACATTGCTTATTAGATAACATACCTACCGGTAGTACGTAGTCAAGTAATAAGTCGTACAGTTAATGCAGTTAATTATAGCTAGCTAGAGTGCTTCGAAATACCGTACGGTAATGTCGTAAGAAATAACCATTCGTATTATGAATATTATTAATAATATTATTATATATTGGATTATTCGTTATTTGAAATCTTATGACGTCATTGAAACAAGTTCCAATGACCGTTTTCATTGGTCGATTTGTGTCCTCCCGTGCGCTGGAATCTCACGTACTCCGAGTTTTTTATGATGATACATACCGTCCTGTCGGTTGCGTCGAAATCCCGCATTCGGCTCCTACTCCATTTACGGTTTGATGTTGGTCGGTGAATGAATGATAGTTACGTACCACGTAGTAGGAATGCTACGTGTAATGCACGCCGTTGTCGTGGGGAGAGAGAGAGAGGCATTGTGGTGTTGCTTACTTGTTTCATGACAACCGAGCGTCACACAACACCGTTCAGGTTCTACGGACCGAGTTCTTATCTTTCAACCCTTCGAAAACATTCACAAAAAGACGAAATACGTAGTAGTAGTTGTAGTTCTAGTCAGGGACAAGGTATCTCTGTGTTGAGAACTACTACCTTGTAGAGCGGGTGGCAGTTGTAGCATTGTTGTTGGTACCAATACACTGTAAGAAAAATATTGCGCAACCCATCTCACAAGGTGTGTTTGTGGAAAGAGACATTCCCATCATCTCCGGTAGAGACCTTCTTTTTGGTATTTCCTGGGGACCTCCTTGGACATTTTTTTCCTATCAATCTTCTTTCAACTGGATCTCTCTCCTTCGGTGTAGTAGTATTATACTTGAGTCATTTTACTACTACTACTACTACCTAACAGTAAACGCTAAACGAACAAAACGATCGAATAGAAGACACCTCAACAATACAACACAACAACTGGGGTAGTATTTCCTCCACTGACATTTCTCCACACAATAACGTCATGCAAGACCAAAGCAATGGCTCTTCTACGCTCACACCTAGCGCTAGCGCTCCAAATCTTCCAGCCACAGGTTCGGCGCTTCATCAACCATCTCTGATGAATCCCTCCTCATCCAGTGCGTCGTTACTAACAGTGCAGCGTAGTTCCGGTCCACATCTTTCTCAACCGCTACCTGCTTCTACAAGTGAGCCTTTGGACATGACTTCATTGAAAGATTCTATGGATGCAGCTCTTCAGTCCATATTGTCGGAGGATACAAAGCCTGCTGCTTCTCCCGCTGCTCCATCTGGCCAGCAACAATCTTCGGGAGACGTGGCCAAACAAGAACAATTGCGGGCAATGTATCTGGCAGGATTTCGAGCGGCGGCTCAAGCCAGACAACAAGCGCCGGCACCCTCAGCTCCAGCACCTACGTCCCAAGGAATACACTCGATTCACCATCAGTCCTTGCGGGATAGTTTCAACTTGGCACAAAGTGAGGCAAGTGCTTCGGATCCTCACCCGCAACCACCACCATTACACCTTTCCCCGCATTTGACTTCGTCATCAAGCTCACCAGGACCGCCACCTCCTGCAGTTCTCGTTCCGGTATCTGGTGGCATGGCTGCGGGGGTTATCAAAATGCAGCCAGGCATGAGTCCATCTGCCTTGGGCACCAGCCCAAACACGTCAACAACAACTAGATCGAGTAGGTCCCAACGAGGAGGGTCAGTCTCCCCAGCTCTATCGGCTGCATCAAGCCCCGGTTCGGGATCTACCGGGCATTCCAATCCATTTCCTCGTAAGTTGATGGAAATGCTTCGTAAGGAGGATGCTAACGTCGTGTGTTGGCTTCCGAAAGGGGACGCCTTCATGGTTCGAGACCCCGATCGATTCGTTGCCGATATTTTGCCGAGATACTTTCGTCATACCAAGTTGACCTCCTTTCAACGTCAGTTGAATTTGTACGGCTTTCGACGTGTCACCAAAGGACCCGATGCGGGAGCGTATCGTCACGAATCCTTCCACCGAGACCATCCCGATCGATGCTTACAAATGAAACGAACCAAACAAAAGGGAACGGGATCTCCACAGTTGCGTCCCTCTCCACGATTGTCAGGCCGGGGCAGTGGAGCGTCGTCTCCTGCCACTCCGTTACTGTCGCCCAATGAATCACCCGCCAGCACATATTTGGATTCTCCGGCCAGTCATGGGCCGCCGACAATGTTTTCGTTAAGGTACGTTTGGGATGCAAATTGGATGGAGAATGATCCGTACTCTTTTTCGTTTGTGTGTTTGTTAACATCCCCCTCCTGTTTGGCTCTCTTTGAAAACGTTCAGCTCGGCTCAACAGCAGAATGGAAATGAGGCTCGACAAGCACATTTCCGAGAAGACCCTCCAACACTCTTGCAAAGCTCATCGCAACCTCAAACGGGTCTAGGAATCCTCCTCAACGGTGGTGTGTCGAGTCATTCCCAGCCTCCACAACCACCACCACCGGCTGCGCGCGTCAACCAACCTTATGCTCACTTGACACCGGAACAACAAGCTCGCATTCAAGAGGACTTGGCCGACAGAGAACGACAGGCTAGCGCCCTGGCAGCAGCAGGCATGGTGGCCGACTCGGTCAATTTGACACGGCCCGCTACTGCCATTGGAAACGTATTGCAAGCGCCTCCTCCTTTGGGTGGAATTGCGCCCCCAATCACTATCGGGAGTGGAATCGATCCGAACGGACCCCCTCCCATGGAAAGCATCAACTGGAACCTGGATATTGGCGTGGCAGGTTTGGGCAGTGGTGGTGGATTTGATGATATGGACATGGATTTTGCAACTCTCTTTGATGCCGAGCATGAACAAAACTTTATGTTGTCAGATCCATCCTTCTCCACACCTTCCCCATCCCATACTGTAACTTCGTCACAGCCCATGACCACAACAAAGGAGGAATCACATTCCGGGAAGTCGTCCAATCCCAATCCATTGAATGCCACCTCCATGTAAAGGTTTGTCGATGTGGAGTCGATGGGGATTTTCTTTGGTATGAGGGAGTACCTTTTTGCGCAGTGGCACCACGAGATTCGAAGCACGGACACATTCCGTTTCTGGGGGAATAAGGCTATATTATTATTGTTGTTTGTGGTGGGAAAAGAGTAAACCCCCTGATACAACAACTCCGATTTTTCTGATTTTGCATCTCTACATCTCTCCCTCTGCAAGTAGTGTTAGTAGGAGTACTAATTATGATTACAACATGTTGGTCAACAATTACTTGATCAAAAATGACCACTATTTGTGTAGTCTGCTTGCGTGGTTCGTTTCCTTTGGATGAACTTCCGTATGTTTGGTATCTTTCATTCGTGGACAGTAAGGCACTACCAAGTAAGGCACTCTGATCTTGTACCTTCCATAATAGGATTTTCCCACAGTTGCATTTTTGCTATCACTCCAGAGTGCTCTATCAGTGCTTTGCGGATCAAGGTTTTCCCATTGTCGCTGGACTTCATCTTCAATTTGATTTGCATTTTGAAGCACTTCCAGCATGTCATTGAAACCGTATAATTACACCTGCCCCGAGTCGCGACATAGGCCGAGAATGCGTCGAGTCAAATCGTAATTCCAGCGGACGTCGAATGGGCATTAGATGAGAGCAAAGAGCGGGGCGCAGTTGCTGATATGGAAACAGAAAGCGATATGGAAACGACAAGTGGACCGGAGAATAATGAGAGAAATCCCAGGAGTGCACCAGTCCTCCAGTCCTTTGCCCCTGACCGACTCAGTGTCCATGGGCAAGAATCTAGACCACACAGCACCACCGTTCCCATCAAAGACCTCCGGCCAACAACCTCTCGAAAAACTCTAGGAGGCCACAAACGGAGCCTACAAGCGATCACAGAGAATGCGATGGCGAAAGCTACATTGGTAGCAAAGAGTGCACGGGATCCCAAGTGCACCATGCGGTACTACACCAGCGTATTCCTCCTAAGTGTGACTTACCCCCTTCCTTCATGTTACATCCCTGAGAAACAGCTCCGGAAACTGCACAACCAAAAAACTGCCGGACTATTCCTTAACCGACTGGGGTATTCAGGAACCCCCCCCCCCCAGAGCAGTAGTATTTAGTCCACCTTCCCTCGGAGGGGCGAACTTCCGCCCCCTTTACGACTAGCATGTATCCCGCCAAGTGGAACTTATCCTCAAGCACCTAAGGACCCCTTCGAGCATGAATGATCATCTGCGCATTGCTCTAGCATGGACCCAGAGATTAAGCGGGACATTTTACTCGGTCTTGGAGAACACTCCTGTCGACCCTCTCCCACACCTGGAAACGGTATTCTTCCCCTCTGTCAGGGCATACCTGACGGCCACAAATTCCAAGTTCGAGCTTCAAGTACTGCACTCCCCTACAGCGGATCAACGAGTCCCACATTATGGATATTGTCCTCTCAAGCCACCTTTTTACCCCCGCCCAAATCCGACAGATCAATTATTGCAGACTTTACCTCCCGGTCCATACTATATCAGACCTAGGAACAGCAGGAGGGACTCGCGTGGACCGAGCTTTCATCCACGGAGAAACGACACTTACATCTAGCACCAGCGCCGAACTTGAAATTACACAACACCGCCCGGACATACACATCCTTGGAACCAATTGGGAAACGCGCATGCATCTTATGGTGTGACCACAAACTGGTTCTCTTTACAGCACTTTGGGCAAATGACTGCACCCTCACGAGAAATTGCGGAGGATATGGCCCTACTACTATGGTCAAACCAAGAAACGACTATTAGTCCATACGTCAACGGGTTTTAGCCAGCACCGGTACACCCGTCACCGCAAACGATTCAAGCCCACTTTCCAAAGGGTAACCACTACTCTGCCCCAGTCATGCTACCCAGTCGAGTGTTTCGAAGGCCACTATGGGTTTTATGTTCCAAGGGGCCAGCACAATGTTCTAGAGGAACCTAGACCTCCAACTCCCGCATGCTTCGAAGAATTTCTAGATTCGCAACCAGACTGGAGCCGCGACATGCTCGGCGCCCTAGAATCTAAGTTTTCCTACGAAGAAATTGCATCCAAGCTCCGGGAGAGCCAGCACTACCCTTCATCGACGTGCGACGGCTCTGTAGCCAACAACCAAGGCACCTTCGGATGGTCCATCGACCTGAAAAATGGTACCACTATCATAGAGGGGACCAGGCTGACAAATCCAGCGTCTTTCCTCGCACACAAGAATACCCCAGCTCCGATGATTCAGGGCGCCCACTGCCATGGATAATGGATAAACAGCCGCCTCCAAACACCGCAAGCACATCAGAGATCATCGCCGCACCAAGGAACTCAAGACGTACATAATGCAGAAGACTCAAATTTCAGAAGACGTATTTGCAGATGTCGATTGACAGAGCCACGAACGCTCCGTTAACACATTCAAAGACGGCCCTCACATATTCCTTGTCAGGCTTCTACACGGATGGCTCCCAGTGGGAAAATTAGTATCCAGATATGACCCTGTCAAGTACCCCAGTGTCTGCCCATCCTGCGATGTGCCCATTGAAGATTTCAAACATTTCCTCACATGCCCTAACCCAGAGCGTCGCAAATGGCATGCGGCCCTCAAGATATCCATTCGAAACAAATGCGAGTCTTTGATTACCGATCGAGCCCTCCTGGACCACCTCCTGTGTAGCCTGAACCATTGGCTCCAAGGTACTCCAATCCCAGCCCACAGAGTACCCGAGCGGATCGCCCACCTACTCCACAGTCAGACTATGATAGGGTGGGACAACTTCCTCCTATGCAGGTGGTCCAAGCACCGGACTACCCTCCAGTTGCAGTACCTGAAACGGAATCACATTGAGGTCAAGAACAAGAACCATGGTCTCTCGTGGTCCAGTAACATAATCCGCCTTATGTGGGACCACTGCTACAAGGAATGGCCAACCAGCAACAAGAAAGCCCGACATGGAAAAAGACGCTGATGACAAGTCGCAGCGACGGCTAGAAAAAGCTCACCGGAGAATCCCGGACCTCTATGACCTCCAGCCCAAGTGTTCCCTCCAGGCCCAACAACATTATTATTTCCACCCCCACAGTAGAGGACCACCTTCGCCTGGAAATAGAAGTAAGAAACCACGAGAACTGGCTTGGAAACTTACGAGCCAATGATCATGCGGAACGCCAAAAATCGTAAGAACGCCTCAGATGGTCGCCTCCGCCCAATTGACGAAGTCTTTCGTCTCATAAGGACTGCATCTCCACGCAACCCAACACCGATGCGGACATCACCACAACATACATCAGCACATAGTACTTCAGGGTCACAACCCCCAATACAACACTGGCGGGAACGACCATACTAGCGAGACCAACCTCCCCACCACACAACTCGTCAGCAGCCACCTCACAGTAACATGACCACCATAACAACAACCACCAACCAAACACTCATATGTGCTCGATAATAGATAATCTATTTTGAGGATATACCAACAACCAGCTGGTGCCATCGTATCCGCATCTGAGAAATTAGCTCACCCGCCTGGCCCCAGAGATAAAATGAATGCAAATTTACTACAGTGTGAATGGGTTAACTGTAAGCTTGCTTCGAAGTAATGTACTACGTAGTACCTACATATATATATAATATATATATATATACGGTATGTTTCCGCTTGTCTTCTTTCCACGTGACTGATTTTTTTGCCTTTTCTCTCTCTACTACTAAGTAGCTAGCTATTGTATCATACACTCGAAGTACGGTAGAGGGTTGTCCGCATGTGAGGGGTATCCTTCGCTGTGTTCCTACGAGAAGATAACCGTTGAAGCATGCATGCTCGAAAAAATGGAATTTTACTATTGCCCTTTGATAGTTGAGCGATCGATCATTGTCGCAGGACGGAATGAAAGCGCCGACGGATCCATCCTTCCGTCTTTTTTTTACCAAGAAGAGAGAGGAGTCGAGTGGAAACACTACTACGATCGTTCTGACTGTGAAAGGGAGACAGACTGTGTGTTTCGTTTTTATACACCACCACCACAACCAAGTGTCTCACCGATTGGATCGATCGTCTACCGACTCGAGTTGCAATACACTACTACTATATTATAGTCGTGAACGACAACCAACTCTTCCTATTATTAATATCTCCTGGACCGAACGAAAGCAACATACAGTTGCATCCATTATAGTATCGTTCCTCCCTCGTTGCTTCCATTTTAGTGTCATTCACAGTCAAAATCATCACTTATTATCACGCTGGTGTTGTTCTTCCAAATCCTGTTTCCGTTCACTGTCAATTGCTACTAGAACCGCAACATCATTATCATACACCTTTCCATTTTCGATCTTGCTTGATTTTGTTTTTTCCAGAACAGAACAATCAATCGCAAACACAAACACAAAATAATAGTACTAAGGTAGTCTCATAATACTACAGAATCAGAATCAGAATCATGGAACCATCAGAAGAAGGAACCCAAAACAATGGGATCGTTCCAATGATGGAAGACCCCTTGGCACAATTGCAGCGTCCTGTTCCACATGCACGTAGAACAGACTCTTCCGTGGCGCTGTCGAATTTGCCACCACCATCACAATCGACTTGCATGGCTTCGGCTCCTGTTATCGATACAACAACAACAACGACTACAGCAGGAAACGGTACAGCTCCTATGATTGATGCCACAAAATTTGGACGTTCCTCTTCGGCCCGTCAACGGTCGTTTACAGCACGGATCGAGGGAATGGAAAAGTTGCAAACACCCTTTGCTGAAGATAATGAAAACTTGACGGAAGCGGAGAAGCGTATGAAAGAGGAGGAACTCAGTTTCTACAGTGCCTCCGATAATGACCATGGCGATGATAACATTTGGGGATTGCTCAGTGGCGTGGGAGGAAACATTTACGAATGGTACGTTCCAAAACCAAACAAAAACATACAACATTCCAAAACTCGCAAAGCTAT
This sequence comes from Nitzschia inconspicua, assembly GCA_019154785.2. Lineage (NCBI taxonomy): Eukaryota > Bacillariophyta > Bacillariophyceae > Bacillariales > Bacillariaceae > Nitzschia > Nitzschia inconspicua. The sequence goes on from JAGRRH010000023.1 coordinate 649,891, forward strand.
CTTTCAAAATCTCTCACAACCAAATGCGTTTCTTCGTTTGATTCGTCCATTCATTCGCAGGTATGACTTTGCCGTGTATGGATTGTTGGCACCCGAAATTGGAGCATCGTTCTTTCCCCAATCTTCCAAAGAATTGCAGCTTGTCAATTCGTTTGGTGTTTACCTAGCTGCCTTTGTAATGAGACCGATCGGGGCCATTTTGTTTGGTGAAATCGGTGATCGAATGGTAGGACGGAAGCATGCTCTGGTAGTTTCTATCCTGTTGATCACTGTTCCGTCCGTTTTGATGGGTGTGTTGCCAGGATACGCCAAGTGGGGAGTTTTGTCTCCCATTTTGTTGGTACTGTTGCGAATGATGCAAGGACTGTCGGTAGGAGGACAACTGGCTGGATCGTATGTCTTGAGTATCGAACAAAGTTCGAGCCGCACGCGAGGCTTCCGTGGAAGCGTCTGTGACGCCAGCTCCGTACGTATTTTCTGTTTTCAACGATCGAAGGCTGCCCGCTGCTTTCACCCCGTCACTTCATATTACTTTACTTTCATTTCTCATTTAAAAAAATCCGGTTCGTTTGCAGGTGGGAGGGTTCTTGTTGGCATCTCTCGTCACATCCTGTGTTCGATGGTCGCTAACCAAGGATCAAGTCGATGCATGGGGATGGCGTCTCCCGTTCTTATTTTCTCTATTGTTGGCTCCCCTTCTCTACCACGTAGTGAGCCACACAGAGGAGTCCAAATTTTGGGCTGAACGGAGCGAACAAAAGGAAATGCAAGAAGAGATCCGTGAAGCCGAAGGAGATTCCAGGCCAGCCATTTATGACCTACTTTCAAGTCCCTTTCGACGTCGGCAACTGGTTGGCATGATTGGGATTTTGAGTGCTACCACAAGCACATTTTACATCCTATTCTTGTGGACACCAGTCTATCTTTCCGAGTTACGCGGAGTCATTACGCAGGCACATGCCGATTCAATGAACTTCATGGTTGTTGGGATTTACATCTGCTTTCTCCTATCTTGTGGTCGGCTATCCGACACCTTCCCCCATCGAATGGATTTGATGAGAATTGGATTGCCAGGTATCATAGTTGCCTGTCCGGTCATGTTCGCATTGTTTGAGACGGAATCGTGGTGGGGCTATTTAATTGGACAACTATTGCTGGCAGCGTGTTTGTCCATGATAAACGGTGGGTTGGCAGCCTTTGAAGTTGAGATGTGGATGGCTGACCCAACATTGTCCTTCACTGGTGTGGCTGTCGGCCACAACGTCGCTGCGACTCTATTTGGCGGGACGATGCCACTCATGGCTACATTTTTGTACTACAAGTCACAAGAACTCATCAACAATGCAGGCGGAGTAGATGATTTCCTCCACTCCCTGCTTCCGAGGATGCTGCCTGGATTTTACGTCTCCATTTTGGGTTTAGTTTCCCTCATTAGTGTCAGTTGCATCGTTAAGCACCCACATGATGTCCGGACTGGTGCTCCCAAATTGAGAGCGGCCGTCGAGGCAGAAAACCGAAAGTTCCGGGCCGCGCTGGATGCTAAAAAGAAAAGACGGAAAAACTTGGAAGATCAGCTCAATCACACTGATGGTCACTATCTTCCACCACAAATTACGTAGATTACATGTTATATAATCAGCCTTTAACATTTTATTACTTTCGAAACATTCTCCCTTTCTTCTTCCCCCTTCTACTAACGCTGGGTTGTTTTGTATTGGGCGAAGCCACGGTCCCGAATATCTGGGCATTGTTCAGCTCGTCATTCTGAGAAAATTGCTGTCGCATCCTTAGATTCGCAGAGAGGTCTGCAATTTGCTGTTCCAAATCCTCGATTTGCATCTTTCCTTGTTCGTTTTCCCGTTTGTGCTCTTCTTGTATCTTCTTCAACAGTTCATTCGACTCTTGCTGTTCGAGCAGCAATCGTTGAGACGTTGCGCGTAACCCAGCTTCCTGCGCCTGTGCTTCTAACAAAGCTTTCGACGCAACGTCGATATCGTTCCGAATTTTTTCAATATCCGCCGTCACTTGTGCGAATTCGTTACGTTCCTCCGGTGACATGTTGTTCTTGTCGACAAGCGTGGCTGTTAATTCTGCACGTAACTTGATGATTTCCCCTTCGTAGTGTTGTGCTTGATCTTCCAGGGCACTCTGAAGCAACGCCTCGTATTCCTCCCCTATCATGACTGCTTTTTTGGACGATTTTTCCATTTCCATCGATGGCACTGTATTCCCATGGGCAACAACCCCGTTCGCTTCGCCACGAGATCGTCGCTCTGACTCGTAGGAACTCCCGTCCATATCCAATCCACGGATCATCCATGGATGGCACAGGGGAGGGGACGACGGGCATTCCAGCAGGTCAGGTCGTTGCACAAAGCCACCGTATTCTCCGAGACAATAATCCCACACTCGAAGCGTAGCAAGTTCCAACGAAAACGGATGTCGGGTCTGTTCAAAATGTGCCACCGAATGTTTGTTGCTGTATCGCCCACAACCGACAAATCCACAAGTGAGGCTGGACCGAACAACCGAAGGAAACGAGGAAGAAGAAGAAGAAAAGAGACAGAGAGAGAGAGAGATTCGTTGAGTGCTTCGACTTGCATTGACATATACAACGAAACTCTCTGTGTGTGTTCCTTCCATATTGATAATACGTACCACGTCCAAAGCGTCTTGTGCATGGAACAATCTTCGCAAAACAAGTCCCCAACTTCGTCGCTTCGTTCCCTTGTAGATTTGTGAAAGTCCCAATATTCTCGTATGATACTACATGCTTTGCATCTGGAAGGGAGTGGCCACTTGTGTAGAAACTTTTGTTTGGTACAAAGATGATTGTCATTCAATGATGAGCCATAAACAGTCCAGGTGGTACTGATAGGTGACTGACAAAAGCGAGAACAAATGTGTTCATTGGTTGGTGCCGGCAGACCCAACCGTATGGGGTCGATCCGGTGAATGCAAACGGGACATGTGGGGAGCAAAGGTCGTGTTGATATTATCACAGCCCGTTGATTGGTCGGCTCCGATTTCAAATGAGCAAGAGATGCAGCAGCAGCTGATGATGATGTTGTTGTTGTTGTTGTTGATGATGATGATGATGCAGGGGAGTCCTTATCGTCGTCCACAAATTTGACCGAAGTCAATGGCAATATTTTGAGAATACTCGACGATGATGCAGCCAACGATTCTCCATTGGTTTGTCGTAAAATCTCGTGTACAGTCAATCCTTTCGGTAGTTCCAGCAAGAGGATATCTGCGGGACCATTTTCTGCTAGGCTCGTCATGACGATTCCACGAATTGTACATTTCACCAGTGAGGAATGTATCCTTGGCAACAAGTCGTTTGCAAAGTTTCCACTCACTGGAGATTTGATCCAGAAGGATGATCCAGAAGGGTTTATGGAGTAAATATGCTGTTCGAGACAAGCTCCGATAATTTGAGGGGGGATGAATATCATAAGCCGATTGGTAGATGATTTCCAGAAGAGTTCTTGAGGGTCCATGGTAAGATGTACATTGGAAGCCGACGCGACAAAGAATTGATCCTGTGGCACTGTGGTGTTGGTAGTGTTTGCATCGTTGCTTTCGGAAGGAGATGTAGTTAGGGATATGTTGTTTGTCAACGACGTGTAAGTTCGGGAAAAGAAATTTTCCATTTCTGCAAACGTTCCATTGTTGTGTGAAGGACACGCCCTGTTCAGTTTGGCTTCTGTCTTGCTATCAACGCCGTAACCGAGCATCACCTGCAACGAAAACGTTGCATTAGAGGATGGCATGATTCATACAATTATGGAGAAGACGTTTTGTACTTTCAGGGCTGCATCGAGAGTCGTTTGGGATGTGAAACAGAACCACTACCTACAAAATACGTCCGAATAATGTTTTATACATCCATCAGAAAATAATAATCGACACATCATCATCATCATCATCATAATAAAATAATATATAATATATATATTCATACGACTTCTTGCTCTCGGAATGATTGGAGGGGGGACCCCCACCCAAAGAATAAAAGGGGAAATCAAACAACTACCTACTCACAGTCAGTCGTATCATACGGTACCTACGGTAACACTCGCATACATCCAGTAATTCTGTAGTGCGGAAGTTCGCATCATAATAATATTATTATTATCATTGTCCCTATTGTCTTCAACTAGCTAGAGTGGCAGTTTACTTGAAGAAAAGATTTCATGCTACTTGTATTCCAATCATATCCTTAGCAAAAGCCTTCTTAGTGTTTAACGGAATCTTGGATAGACATAGTGAGTCATCGTTTGGATTTTAGAGAACCCGTTCTGCTGGCGAAGCTTCTTGCTTCATCTTGCCAAACAGTAAATCCTTGTCCGACAACGAACTAATTCACACACGCAAAAACAACCTCCAGTTGGTCTATTGTGATGCATCCGTCACCCATTTCGATATAAGTTGAAAGGCCTCTCGTCGCGTTTCGACGACGGAGGGAGGATCGTCCGGGTGTGGCCACCAAAGATCCAAATGATGAGCTGCACCATCCATCCACATGACGTTTCCCGGCAACCCGTTGGGACTTTTTGTGTTCCTTCCACTGTATCCAACCCCGGCATAGCCCCAAGGATCCAACCGGCCGTTTATCAGCACGATCCTGTTGTCTACAAAGGAACGTTGGTCCGTTCCGAAGTAATCCGCCCGTGATTGGGAGCTTTGAGGTTTGTGCCCAAACGATGCCTCGCAAAAGTTGGCAAACTCAGCTTCTGACCAGCAATTGGGTGCAAACATAGAGCAAGGTAGGAACATTTTGGATGACTCGGGTACTTCATATGCCATAATCAAATCGTAGCAACGCTGGTACGTCCATGGACCAGGAATGAAACCAGGGTTGTAAGAATAGAAGGAGGGCTCTATTTTTCGACACGACGACTCGTGTCCAAGATTGAAAGAATCGTCTACTGCTGTACTGTTGATAGGGTTGACAAACCATTCCAATGCTCCCAAAATTCTGTCGGCGCCCAGTTGCTCCGGATCTTGGTCGACCTTTTTGTGCAATTCCTCGCAAACCTTCCGCGTCGGATTTTTTGGAACGGCACGACCAGCAAAAGAAACCTCATAGGGGTAGTTAAAGTTGGCGATTAAACCCAATAGATTTTGTAGCCATCCAATGGCTCTTTGTTTCAAAAATGATGCTGGAATACGACCGTCCCTGTTGTAGGCCTTTGGGCAGATTTGAAGTATTGTTTGTATTTCGGCTTCCGATTGTTTCGCTTGCATGTGACGAAATGCATCACCAATGAGTACTGCGCAGGATGGTTCGTAGTTGTCTTGAATAATGTCGTAAATTGCCGTTTGTCGTTGGAGGGATTCCAAGGTCGAGGCAAATCCCAACAACGGCGCAGAAGACGCCCAGGCTGCTGTAATCAAATCTGGATGTTGTCGTTGAAGCCAAGCAGTCAGCATCCCACCGTAGGAGCCCCCAACAGCGACTACATTGGGAGATCCGTACCTTCTTTTCAAAAACGCAATTGCACCCACCAAATCTGCCAAGACTTGCTCTGTCGACAAATACTGATAGCAATTGCTGCTGCTGCTGCTGCTGCTGTTGTTGATACTATCATCGTGGCTTGGTATCGATGTACCGAAATATCTCTGCTCGATGAATGCAGGCCTTCCACGTAAATGCTGTGCCAGAAGGAAAACTTGTCCGGTCTGATTTGCAAAATCTTCTATCGATCCTTCATTGCCAGTATAGACAACAAGGGGACCCTCCTCTCCAGGGAATTTGGTAGCATCATCGTCATCAACAACCAGAATTCGAAGTGGAAACGTGGTCGATGATGTGAGGTCAAAATTGTCTTGCTTGGCATTGAAATAAAGCTCTTGAAGAGGAGGCGGTTCAAATTTGTTGTCATCTTTGTGGATGTTGGTCGGTTTGTGTCGTTCAATGTTGATGGACAGCTGCAGAATCCCACCAGCTACCAACAATGGCAAAAGAACTCCTACCATGATCTTCCATGTTGAGGGAGTTCTTGATTCGTAATATTCGGAAGAATGAATTGGAAGGGATGATGGCCATTCTTCTTCTTCTTGCTGTTGTTGTTGTTGATGTTGTATTTCAGTAGGACGATTTTCCGTGTCAGATCCATCATCGTTCTCGTCGTCGTAGTAGGAAGAGGTCCCAGTGATCAATAGAGGAGCATGTTCCCTCGTCAGTTTCGACGATGACGATAAGGAAGCTTCCGCTTTTGCTTCCTCTGTTGACATGTCGTCGTTTCTTCGGTGAGTGGATAATGGAGACTGGAACAATAAAAACAATCAAAACGACGACATAAGAAGAAGCAGAAAAAAATAATGTGGAAACAGCCATCATTCGTTCGTGTGTCAGCCTTTCATCAATTCACATGTATCAGATTTCACTGTTATTATACAGTTAAAACTGTGAATATGGAGTACAAATTTTTATAGAAGAGCGTGGCCTCTGGTTTACGACTAGTACTCAGTTCCTCTACGTACCTAGCTAGCTAGAGGTCCGGCGGATGAAGCTAACAATAGTCTAAAGCCACGAAAAAGTACTATGGAAAGTATTTGATAGATTGTTGTTATACGGAAAATGGAACAAAAGGGAACTGCCAGAAATCGTCGACAAGGATTAGCAACACCGTCGAAATCATCTTCAGACATACGACAGTAGTTGTGGATCATCATGTTCATTGCTGTTGAGTTCTTTTTAGTATCACAGTCACTACTTTGAAACGTACGTCCTAATCAAAGAACGATAAAAATGTGCTCGTCTCTTGGCCTGATTTCAAGATGGTCACAGGGCAGAAATTTGCCCTTGGTTCCATCTCGGCATATCGATCGGCGGCACCCATGGCAGCGATCTTTTCATGAACATCTGCTCCTTTTCCAATCCATACAAAGATTTCCCATCCAGCATCCAATAGAAATACATCAGAGTCGTCCAGTGCGTCCTTTTTCAGACACTTCTTGTCGGCTCCTGCCTTTTCGACCAGTGTTCCATACGCAACCTTTTCCAATGGTTTCATGGCGTCGCCGTCGACACGGTACAATACGGGGGTGAATTGACACACCTCCGCGTCATCCGGTACAGCTGGCGCAATGGTGCCTTTCCCGAGATATTCCCAAAACTCCTTGTCTTCCTCGTCTCCATGTCCTTGGTCGAGGGTAGTCACAGTTCCGAGTGTACACAATTTTTCGGCCCATGCATTCGAGGATGCCTTTTCGATTGGCCGAGCCTGTCAAAGCAAAAGCAATCCGGAAAATGCGTTCATTTTGATTACTTTTTGAGGATATTGGACAGCTCATACACATTCGGTCGGTCAAAACTGTCGTCGTCTCACCTCTTTTCCGTGCCAGCACCACACTTTGTCTTTACTCGCGCAAAGGATGAAGGAATCTCCTTCATTCATGGACGTGATGGAAAGGGGAACTTGCATCATTTTCAATGTCTTGGCATGCGTACCTTTCACGCAAAAGAAAAGAGGCTTTTCGATCGTCGGTTCGACTTTACGGAAACCACTAGCCACTCCTCCATCCAGGTACTCCAACGTCTCAAAGTACCGGCTGAATTCTAGCGATTCTTTGCCTTCCACTTGCCGATGTTGCACTGGAATTCCACCCAGAAATGTATCGAGTTCCACCATCTTGTAGGCTGCCGTCCCATACTCGCCTTGGGTAGATTCCGATCCGATCCAAATGTGGACATCGTGTTTGAGTGCGTTGCTGTTCTTGGTTCTGTATGACTTGAGCACAATGTACGAATCTCCGCGGAAGAATTCGCCGTACTGGTCTTGCGGCCATTCCTTCACCTGGAAGTTCTCGATTCTCCATACGCGAATGCCTTCCTCTTGTCCAACTCCATCCCATGCCGTCTCAATTTCTGCTGCCGCAGCCTTGACCTTACGATCGATCTCCGACCCGACTGTAAAGTAAAGGGATGGTGGAGCGAAATGTCAAATGTCAATCAGAAACAGTTAACAATGTCCTGGTCGGGGGGGGGGGGGGAACCGCTGGTGCCCGTTGCACAATCCGAGCTGTCGTCGAATGACTTACTCAGTGCCAAGTTGGTATCCTTCCACGAAAGCTTTTCCTCTGGCATCTTTTGTTTGTTTGCTACTACGCTGTATCTGTTCGAGTTTCGTGATATTATCTCTTACAATAAAAAATAATTGTAGACTGGCACAACAACGAAAAAGATTCTCTTTGTGCATACGACGCATCATGTTGGGTGTCGGGTGTGGGGTATCGAGAGATGGAAACGAGAAGAGCACGATCCGTTTATAACGCGCAAAACCAAATTTTGCCGCTTTATTTACAGTTAGTTATTCTAACGTCGGAATGGACATGCATCACTTAATGGATTGTGTCACACTGTCAAAGTTACCTGACTGTGAGAAGTGCTACTCGGAGTACCTACCGTTCTACGGTACTAACTGTAAATACAACACCACCACCAACGATGATGCTTATCTGTTATGTACATACCATACCTCAGAGTACCGCTATCGTGGCTACTGGTACGGTAGCTTGCTACGATAGTGCGACAGTAGAGTGAAGAATCGTAGATTTGTCACGAAAGATATTGTAGCGCACACACGAACAAAAAGTATTAATACTCCTGTTGTACTACAACAACTTACCTACCGGTAACACAAAACAACAATGCCACAACCCTTATTATCTCACCATGTCTCTCGACGCCTACAATCGTGCACGTTTTATTCTCAATAGCTCTGCGACTACAGCTGATAGCTCCAATGTGACCACTTCTCCAGTTCACCCAGTCGACCTGGAACTCGACTCACATATACAAACAGCTGCTGCTCTTGGCACTTTGGACAGTGAAATGCCAGAAAACACCATGAAGGCAATGGTCCCCAAAATGGTGGAGTTTTTTGACTACTGCAACAAAGTGTACCCGCTTGAGACACACAAATATCATCTCACATCTGCAAAAGTCTACCGCTTTATGTGGTACGTTGCATTCCGTGAGAAGAAGCCGACTGGTGGCCGGAAAAGAAGAAATGAGTCGAATCATCAGAATCAGTACTTTGATTTGGCTGCCTACAATGCCATCATATGTGATTTTCGACAACCGGGCTCTGGTGAGTCCCAGCTAATATGGCCAAGACCACGGAATCCCGTTTCTTCTTCAGTTTTTGCACTGTACAAAGCCGTCCTTAGGAACATCCACCAAGTTCATGTGGCACAGAAACTCACATCGAATACGTGGGAACAGATTTGGACCATCCATTTGGATGAACTCCACAAAATCGTCAAGGAACGACAGCCGGAGATCAGAAAGGAAAGCTACCAAGAAAAAGCTACAGAAGAGTTTGCTCCGCATACCATCGTCGAAAACTACGGTAACATTGAGGAGGAATTGTGGCAGTCGAGTACGATTCGCAATGGTCATCGCACACAAGTTTCTGGTCTTCGACATCGATATTTATTCCTACATCTTACCAGCGGTATTCTTCGCGCGGAGTCTCTGTACAAGGCGGAACTCAGCGATTTTATTGGAATTGTCCCCCCCTGTAGCCACGAAGATGTCCACCGAATGTTTATCATGGTGAACCAACTTCCAATGGGCAAGACAGATCAGGGACGTATCCTATACGGTCGTGCAACCAGGCACCGTGATGTGAGGCTCTGTTGTATTGGGGCTCTTGCGTTCTACTTACAGTATCGTTTCTACGTTACTTGTGAGTTTCGCGATTTCACTGTAGACGACTGGCTGGACGACACAAAGTGGTTCGACATCAAGTTACTAACAAACGTCGAATCTTGTGACCATACAAGCGTCATGTGCAACGACTCATACAAAGACAAGATGAAAGCTGTGATGTCGAAATTGAAGTTACCGATGGGAAAATTGTTGCACCTCGACCGAAACGTTGGCCCCGAGATTTTGAAGTTTCTTGAGGCAGAGTCGGAAGACATCCAGAAGATGGGTAATTGGAATCCATCTATTCATGACAGCAGTTATTCAACAAAGCTTCCAATGAAAGCGATTCGCCAACTTGCTGGTTACCCGGATGGACAATCTCTTTATCTCAACACCCGGACTGCTCTTGATCCACCAGAAGCGCTCCTTCGAGCTACTCCCATGGGCCAGTGGGTGTATGAAGCACAAGAGAATGTTGGTCGTAGGTGTGCCGAGTCTGGTTCGTCAATGCATCAGACGGTATACCAAGTTCTGTGTTTCTTTGTGGATCTGAATCGCATTTTCCTCCAAGACGCAGCAGCAATGATATGCTTATTCCCCGAGAGAGGACGTCATAAAATGTACGATGAGATCCCTGTGTTCAACCATGAACTCTGGCAACCGTTTGTGGGAGAAATGAAGTTGAAGCTCGAAACAGAAGAATGCCCTTTCGATGCAAAGCTTCAGGCTGTCCTACCAGATGTTCACCAATGGCACCAGGCAAACCAACAAGCAGTGGCAGAACTTGTAAGGGAGACAAAGCTATTAAGAGAGGAGACAAAACTATTAAGAGAGGAGACAAAGAAAGCGATAGAGGCAATTCAAAATGATCTTCGACAATCGAACATGGATTTTCGACGATCAATTGCCATGGCTTCTGCAGCGTTAGCCAAGACTTTGAGAGCTCATGCAGGTTCTGTTGTTCCCGAAGTGGCTGGGTTAGAGGAGCTGTCTGCGCTCATGGCAGCCTCATCTCCTGGCACGTCCCCACGTTTTAGGGAAGACCAACAAAACGATGAACATCCCCGTGTTGATTCACGACCGTTCATTATGCATCCAAAGCATGCATCCATTCACAACATGTACTGCGAATGGCATGGTATTTCACCCTTTGCCGACCCACAGGGTGGTGTGGTTGGTAGGAACAAAACTCATGGGAAGAAGTGGAGGAAGGAATTCAACCCAAATCATTATTCACGTACATCCAGAATCATGAAAGCAGTTGATCACATCATCAGTTCAGATAACCTCACATGGCAAGATGCTGTGACACGCTTGGAACCTTTGTATGATCGTTCAGGGAAGAGCTTATCAAAGATGGTAGATTTGTTGGTTGATGAAGGTTTGCTGGCAAAAGGTAAGGCTCGAGGTGCGAAGAGAAAGGCAAAAGAAGCAGGCATTGGAGTAGAAAAGATTTGAAGATACCCAACATGGTGGTAATGGACTAGTACTTACTAGCAGAGGTGGTCATTGGGGAAATGTGAGAGATTTATATTCGACGGATAAATTTTACGTAGTCTATGCTTCTCTTCGTATACCGATTGAACCGCAAATAGTATAATGTGAGTTCGTTGCAGCTGTATTATCAGTGTTTCCGAGATTGTCGTTCGTGCTAACGATGCATTAGTGTGCACAAGTCTGAGTGAAAACTTCCTGTTGCTTGCTACCTCTAGTGGATCCGTCGTTGGCTCACACATGTTGTGATCGTACGGTATTCCCGTTGCTTGCTCCTTCGGTTTGCGATGTGTGATAAAAATAATACCGGTAAAACAAGGACTACGTACTAGTCGTAAGTCGCAATTTGTGTTCGGAATGTGACATGAGGCAAGGTTGAATGCAGCCGAAATGTGCGACCATAACGCCGCCTTATTAATATCATACGTGTTCGCTTGTTTCTTCACGGTACGACAGTACAGACTTACAGTTAGTGGAGGTACTATTGTACCGTAGATGGAGTCTTTCTCTGCTCGCGCAGGGTGAGAAGTATCTGAACCACGACATTAATTTTCTTTTGAAAATCGCCAATAAAATAATACGAAGTATTCATCAAGAAGAACAACCTGCAAGTTTCCTCTAGCTACTACTAGCTCTAGCTAGCTCTCTACTAGAGAGAACATCAAAACTTCGGCGTGCCTTCTTTGGGCTTTTCAGGTCTGAACTCACTTGTTGATCTGAAAGGATACAATCAACGACGTAGACATGCTTCATTGGAGGTTCTCTTGCGCATTCGTCTTCCGGTTCGTCACATTCCTTTGCGTCGGTGGACTCCTGACAAGGAAATTTCCAGCGTCGCATGCTCTTCCGCTTGGATTTATTGCCGAGACAGTCTCGCATGATTCGGCAGTCTCGGGTGTTTTTGCCCCGAACCCTCGGGGTAATTCTTCCATGCTCTTGTTGGCCTCAAAAGACGAAGGGGTACGAGTGTTGGAAAATCCTGATGAATCCAGGGAAAGCATGGTGGTTCTGGATCTTGCGAATCGGGAATTCCTTTGCGTGAATGGAGAACGAGGATTACAGGCTATTACCGTTCATCCAAAGTTCAATGTGCAAGAGGGAAACTACTGGATCTATCTCTTTTATACAGAGTTTAAACAACTATGCATGTTGGGGCGGGAACATGTGGACAAATCAGTTGGACCAAGAAACATCGTGGCTCGCTTTCGAATGGATCCAGACACGTTGATGATTGATGAAGGATCAAAGGAGGAAATTTGGGCTAGTACTCCTGGCTATGGCCAAAATCATAATGGTGGAGCAATGGCGTTTGGAGCTGACGGCAAACTCTGGATTACTATGGGGGACAACAACGATGTTGAGTCCGTGCAGGATCTGAAAAACACCCTGGGTACCATCATTCGTGTTAATCCCGAAGATGGGAGTGTTCCGCACGACAATCCATTTTCGCAAAAAAATGGTTACAAATCATACCTCTGCTCCCAATTTGGCGGCCGTGTTCCACCTCATGCACCTGCAGATGCAGTTTGCGGAGAAATTTTTGCCTACGGTTTCCGCAACCCCTTCCGCATCAGCATGGATCCAACTGTCACTGACAAAGTGATGTTCACGATACAAGACGTAGGGCAAGATACATGGGAAGAAATCAGTGATGGAGGGACGAACTACGCGGGTAGAAACTATGGTTGGCCAACGGCAGAAGGTGTTTGCGAACAAGGTTCCGTGTCGAACTGTACAATGCCACAGAATCCAAATGCAGTCGAGCCGTTTCACTGGTACATGCATCGTGATAGAAATATATCCACCGGTTTTCAAGGAGGATGTGTTACAGCAGGAGTTTTCGTTCCCGAGGGGATTTGGCCGTCGAACTATAAATACCTATTTGCCGATTTCACTTTTAAGGAGGTGTACCTTCTCTTGAAAAGAAGACAGCGTGAGTGCAGGAACTGCGTCCCGCCTTTGCCTGGGACAAAAAATTCCACATTCTACCGATCGCCGAAGACGAATCAGGACTTCACGGATCTTAATGCTGGCCGAATGACGGATCTCTTTTTTGGTCCTTTTGGAGAAGCACAAGCCTTATACCTCGTCCAAGGAGGTGACGATACAGTTATTCGAATCAGATACACAGGTAGTCTGAAATCTCCACCCGTTGCTGACTTTTTGGTACCAAAACAAAATTTGGAAGTGGGAGAAGTCATACAATTCGAAAAAAGAAGTACAGACGAAGATAGAGGTACTTTGACATTTGAATGGAACTTTGGAGATGGATCTATTTCCAATGAAAAAAGTCCCTTGCATATCTACGAAGCACCGGGACAATATAGAGTGACCTTGACTGTCATTGATGAGGTAGATCAGACTCAGCAGCGTTCTCGAACTGTCATTGTTGGGGAGTTGCCAAATGCCACTATTGTCTCTCCTGCTTTGGGAGACGAATTTGAAGTAGGACAAAAGATGATTCTTCAAGGGTACGCACTTGATTCACTGGGAAATAATATCTCAGATTCACAAATTGAATGGGAAGTGCAGCAGCATCATGCAGGTACGATGAATAAATGTTTGCACTGAGTTCTTAACTTTTTCAACCTCCTTATCCTAATGCCTCTACAGACCACTACCATCCGTTCATGAGCAGAACAAATTGTACAGGCTTTGTGCTGGACCCAGCACCAGGACCAGAAGACTTTTTTGCTGCCAGCAATTCATTTCTGAGAGTCATCATGTATGCAACAGACAGTTATGGCCTCACTGCGGAAGTTTACCGAGATGTACAGCCCAAAATTGTGATGATCGAGGTGGACAGTTTCCCATCTGGTATGGTCATCACAGTGCATGGGTCGAAAATAACAACCCCATTAACATTCGCATCATGGGCCAACCTTGATTTGCCTTTGGAGGTAAATGATCAACCACCATTCATTTTCAGTCACTGGAACAACACAAATGGCGACAAAATCACGACCAAGAGAAGAATTTTCAAAGTTCCAACGAGTTACAGTAACAGGCCTCTAATCAATGCTGTCTTCTGTATTGGCAGTGCTTTTGAACACAACTGCACCGAACTGCAGGTGGAATGCTGCAGTGGTACATGCGTGAATGACAAGTGTGGTCTACCAGGGAAGTCATAGAAATTCTATCCTTATCCTACTACAGTCATAATATCATTCCACTTTTTCAACCATTTGAACTATCAGCTTTCAATGTCAGTGGTTCCTCTCGTCTAATCAACGAAAAAAGTACAAGAACTCAGCAGTTTCGGCACAAGCCTTGACAATAGTCACTGGCAAGTGTTTGACTCTTGGTTCCACCTCCGCAAGACGATCAGCAGCTCCCAAGGCAGCGATCTTTTCACTGATGTCAGCACCCTTTCCAATCCAAACGAAAACCTCCCATCCAGCATCAAGTAGGAAAACATCACTGTCATCCAGAGCTTCCTTATCAAGGCATGCTTTGCAGTGCCCCTTCTTGAGAGGGGTACCTGTGCTGACCTTTTCCAAAGGCTTTGATGGATCTCCATCCACGCGATACAGAGTAGGAGTGAACTCTTCAAGTTCTTCTTCATCGGGGATCGGGACTCCCATTTGTCCATCTCCAATGTAGCTCCAGAAATCGGCATCTTCATCGTCGCCTTGGTCCAGAACCACTGCTGTGCCTTTCGTGCACATCTTTTCGGCCCAGGTATTGGATCCGGCTTTTTCGATTGGACGAGCCTAAAATATAATATGTATGTATTTGTTAACACAGGGGGTCAGATTTAGCTACTAGTGTGTCGATTGCGCAACACCGTACATTTCGAAGTTGGCACTTACATTTTCTCCATGCCAGCACCAAACCTTGTCGTCGCCAGCGTACAAGATAAAGGAGTCTTTGTTATTCATGGACGACTTGGTCATGGGAACTTGTATCATTTTGACAGTTTTTGCTGTGATACTGGTGACACGGAAAAACAATGGTTTCTCGGGGGTAGCTACTACCTTGCGGAAGCCGCTTTCGACACCACCATCCAAATATTCCAAAACATTAAAATAACTTGCAAATTTGGTGCATTCTGATCCTTCGACCTGACGGTGTTGAACGGGCGCGCCTCCTAAAAATTCATCGGCCTCGACCATCTTGTAGGCAGCCGTTCCGTATTCATCCTGCGACGACTCGGAACCAATCCAAATGTGAATGTCATGCTTCAAAGCGTCGCCCTGTTTGTAGGTGTTGAGAACGATGTAGGAGTCTCCACGGTAGAACATTCCATATTGATCCTCGGGCCATTCTTTGACTTGAAACTGTTCAATTCGCCACACTTTCGTTCCCTCTTTTCGACCGATGCCTTGCCAAGCTGCCTCTCCGGCGGCAGCAGCCGCTTTCACCTTGCGGTCAATTTCCGAGCCGACTGTGATCATACAAGGGTAAAGAATAACGTTAGGACAGCGAAAATATGCATATAAAAGAAGAAATCGACTGGTTTGCCGTTGTGCGAATCTAGAGATTCTTCATTGTTGCTGGGGTTGACGGTTGACGGCTGATAAAACAAACTCACTCAAGGCAAGGTTCGTGTCTTTCCAAGAGATCTTTTGAGGCTTTTGCATTGTTGCAGTTGATTCGATTGAAAGCTGGTTGCTTTGATGGCAATTTCCCGGTATCGAAGACCAAGAAACTATGAGAGCGCTTGTTTTCTTTTTTCTTGTGTTCTTGCGGGATGTTCTTGGTCTTGTGGTGTTTGGATCTTTTCTCACTTGCCGCAGAGATGGTATAATACTTCTCCGAGTAATAACATTCGGAGTGTCTTTCGGAGTCAGGCAGTCATTTTAATCCCGTTTCCTTCATGACCTAGGTACTAATCGTATGCATGTACTTACGTTAAGTAATAATTGAGTAATAGCAGAGTATCTCTTGCACGACATGCCACATAAAACATGCCACCAATCATGATGATCAATCTACTTGTTGTCGTAGTTGCTACTCTACCGTAGGTAGACTACCCGTACTCTTTTTCGACGACAGGTCGACAAACTGCTCACACCGACCGGCCGTTATCGTTGCCCATCCATAAAGTGAAATAGTTTTGAGCAACAATTTTCTGTTCTACAACGCACTTGAATCGCCGTTTCCGTATCAAGCTGTTAACTACGCGTATCGCATGTGAGAGGGCAATTGGCAGAATTCTATAGATTCCGTCCATCTCTCGCGAGCTTGAGGAAACTCGCTGGCTGGCATAGATGGAGATCCGGTGGCATAAGGAATCTTATCCCCTCCTTGCCGATCTGTTTCCCTTACAATACTTGCATCGTCATGCAGTCCAACTCCAACGCTGCAGCAGCTCCAGCCACGCATGCGCTTATACACCAAACACGACGAATTCCGGTATCTCTCGGCAAAGCATCACTTCGGATACGACTGGAAGCCTACTATAGCCTGATTGCTCCCGAAACGTTGACAAATCGATCGGAATGGCTCGGTAAATTCGATCAAATTTACGAAAAGGTAAAAACGGAATGACTTCAATACGTCGATAGCAAATCCAAACAGCAAATGAAGATCTCATCTTTCCCGATCCTTTTTTCTTTCGATGCAGTATGGTGGAACGCATCAAGGGGAACGAAAATTATCTTCCAAATTGGCCAAAAAATACGGTACTGCTGTAAGACTTCTACTGGCCAAGTCGGCTGAATCGCAGCAATCTTCAAGGGGAAAGGAGGCCCAAGACGGTCTTCGAAACGAAGAGTGGTATCAAGTAGCAGAAGGCCAAAGAGACAGTGGAGAGTTGAATGCTCTGTCCAGAAATTTTGATCCGATTGCCATGTTGAGAGCTCCAGACGATGCTGTTTACGCTGTGAATCTTTGGATGAATGCAGGTGGGATGATTTTGGATAATGTCGACAAATTTGCATCCTATCTACCATTGGACGATCCTCAGCACAGGGAGATACGAGACGCAAAGACCAAATTAGTAGCCACTACCAAACATTCAATCGGAAATGTCGAAAAAGGTGGGGGAAAGACAAAGATGGTTCACCCTTTTGATGCCATTGCCAACGTTTTAGACTCTGGCCCCATTTCCGTGCTCCATCGACTCCGAAAGAAACGAACCACCGTCGTTGTGAGATATGTCAACGCCATCCGAGGAACCTTGACAGGAACACTTATTGCATTTGACAAGCATATGAATATGATATTATTGGATGTAGAGGAAACATATTCGCCAAGGCCTATTGACAACGACGGTGAAAAATCGAACTTGGAACTGGAGCTGGAGAGAAGAAAGCAAATGGGGAATCGGGGAACGACGAACACGGCAGATGAAACTGGGACTGGGAAGTTGCCTGCCAAAGGGAGCGCTGGGAACGCTGGGAACACAAAGACGCGGGAAATGAGGCAATTACTAGTACGTGGAGACATGGTAGTGTCTGTCTATGAAGCTATTAGCTAAGGCGAATTAGGATTTGGCACTGCAGTACCAACACTAATCGAGAGATACATAGTGTAACGCTAAGTCTGCCCATTCTCTATCCGTAGATGTTACCTCTTCAAAACGGACTTTGATCGACTCGCCCTGCATCTCTTCCCACTTTGTTCGACCCTGTTTGTGCTTTCGGTGGTAAGTTCCGAATGCACTATCTGCCATGGCACGATTTTGAGGACTCTCACTGGTGCGGAGTAGGAGGTTGGAATATGATATTGAAGGATCGCTAATGACATAAAATATTATGGTGCCGCCCAAGAAATAGCTACCGTAGTCACACCGAGATCACATTCACAGTCAATGAACTGTAACTCTGTTCTAAAAATGGAACATATTTAGGGATTGAGCTGAATTTAGGTGACGTCGCAATCAACGGACTGACAGTGAAAGAGTCAGTCAAAAGTGCAGTCGAGTGAGTCGGTACGGTTCGGACGATTGTCGTGTCGTGTTCACAGGACGGGCAACTTGATGAAACTGTGGTGCACCTTTCATTCATTCACCCTGTGCCCATCATCCCATCAACATGGTGGAGACAACGTCAACATTCTGCCTCTTCATCTTTCAAAAGACGTTCACCGAATCTTTTTCCCCAACACAGGCTTATTGAACGAGGGATCTCCAACTAGATAGCTGGAGATTTTTCTCAGTCAAGACGTCCACAACGTCTTGAGGCAAACAACCACCTAAAACGAGCCATTCAAATCCCTTCAGTCGTGTTATCATCTCATTGGTACTGCCCACACGCATTCTACTGTCTACCACGGGGGTTAACTCAGCCCTTTTCATTGGAAACGTTGGTCCAAAATTGCTTGTTCAGTCACCAGT
This sequence comes from Nitzschia inconspicua, assembly GCA_019154785.2. Lineage (NCBI taxonomy): Eukaryota > Bacillariophyta > Bacillariophyceae > Bacillariales > Bacillariaceae > Nitzschia > Nitzschia inconspicua. The sequence continues at coordinate 668,334 of JAGRRH010000023.1, forward strand.
TGAAGACTGAAAAGCCACACACATGTTCGATTTTCACCACCGCCAACGGATTCCGTCCTCCGCTGCGCGGCTGGCCGTGTTTCTTTTATTTTCTGCATTGTGGACTGTCACTCAATCTGCGTACATTGTATCCATTCCCGCTAAAGATGAAGAATGCTATTACATTGTCACCCCTCCAGGGAGCACTTATGGAGCTACACTGCATGGGAATTTTGATCTGCTGGATGACAGTGTCTCTCCCGATCCGCTTTCGGTGATCGTTTTGGATTATGAACAAGAGCATGTTCTGTTTCGGTCTCGTCGGCGTGCCAGGGAAGGTATCTTTCAGGTCAGTCTCAAACCCGACCAACATGTATACCTGTGTTTGCAGAATGGACTTGTCACTGCTTCTGGGGGGAGAAAAGCTACGCCAGAGCGAAACCATGATGGCCAGGTTCGAACGGTTGGATTCCAATTCACAGTCCAGGCAAAGAATGCAGCGCAAGAACTGATGACACAGAACGAACGAATGATTCAGTCAACTGAAGATTTGGCACGGGAGATTGGAAATTTAAAAAATCACCATGAATTCATGAGGACACGAGAAGCCAAGCATCGAGAAGTGGTAGAGCAGACATTCTCACAACTGATGCGTTGGCTCCTCTTGGAAGTTTCCACCGTCATTTTCATTGCAGGGGCGCAGGTAAGGCAAAGAGTAAGATGGCAGACTTGGTTCTTTAAGGTTTCCTACGACTCACGAGGTGCTGATTCGCTGCTGTGGTGTTCAGATCATGTACTTTCGACGATTCCTAGAACGAAGACGGTACATCTGAACGAGATGTATCGCTCGATGTAAGTTGAGAAATTATCACTGCAGTATTTTGATGAGGCCAGTGGAACCAGACTGCTCTTTGTGCGTTTTCTGGCTGGTAGAATATGGGAGGAATAAGCACAACAACCATATTTCAAAGAGCGCTGCATTAGTCGCGAATCGCATTAGCATTCTGGATCAAAAGTCTCTTCAGGTTCTTAACGCTAGCTTTTTCACTGTTGGGAAACTTGTATGTCCCACAATCTTCCTCCCTATGAAGGTTGTGTTTAGATTGGACGTAGGTGTAACCTTGACGGCGTTTTTCGTGATATTCTTCAAATTTTCTCAATTTTGTTGCGGCAGTGAGGAGCGTTTGCATGGTAGCGCTGTCATGATTTCCGTAGCATGGCTGATATGTGCGGTGCTATCTTCAACAACTCCTGGGCATTTAAAATGGGTACCGCTAACTAGCGTGATGATACGCTGCGTTGAAGGCTTCCCTGTCCAGATGCTCACACTTGCCCTTGTCTTCTCGAAGACATACAATTGTGGTTGGAATGTCATTTTGTCTTGTTATCTTTGATGATTTTAGATGTTAAAGGTGTACGTCGTATGATGGAAAAAGAATACATGGATAGCGTTTGTCGACCGTGTAAGTTATGATGGTTGATGGTCACAAGTTGCATCGATTGCTGCTCCATTTTTGCTTCTCAAGTTTTTCTGTCGTGACTACGAAGTCGTAAAGATCTGAATATCACAAATCGGCCGATTACTAAAAGGTTTCTTCCTTGTGCTGTGGTAGCTAGTAGTCCCTCTGTCTATCTTAGCAGTTTTTTGATGAACCATTAGGGGAGGAGGATGTCAAAATACTAGTTAAGTTACCAACTTTCGAAAAATCAAGATACCGAAAAGGACTTGATCGCTCTTTTGTGGATCTAGCTAGTTGGCTAGCTACCGTAGATGTCGACAAGGAGAGGGACATGCTTCGAAGGATCAGTGTTGAAGGAAGTAAAACCGGGAGATTTTGAAGATAGCGCAGGAATAGAGTAATCTTTCTCTGCATTCTGTTTAGACTACTACTACGGTACTACGGTAGGTAGCTAGCTAGGTAGTAGTCTACCGTAATAAGATTTTTTTAGAACGGAATTTTACGACTGTATGTTCTTACTACAACAATAGATACAAAAAATAATTACAGTAGAAATATTTTATATACGTAGTGAAATAAAAGATTATTGTTTATATGTTTATATATATATATATATTATATGGAGAGAGAGAGAGAGAGAGAGAGAGAGAGATTTATGATGAAGTTTTGGTGTAAAAGAAGAAAATTGACTACCGGTACCGGTAGCTAGATTCACCGTCAATCTTTTCCAATAAACCTAAATCCGTTCTTCATCATTTGTTTTCTTGCAAAACGACGTACCACTCCAGAGGCTTTCCTTTCATTGCCAGGGCCACATCTACGACAAATCCAAACAAACCTCAATCGAGAGAAGAACTAGGGTGGGGGAGAGGCCGTACATTTGGAAGGAAAGAGCGGTCGAGATACTGTAAATACGCAAACTGGTAGCCAAAAAGTGTACCATGGTCAAGTCGGCATTAGGATGGAACTGTCGGGTGAGTTCGATGCTCCTTCGTGGAATTTTCTTTTGAATCTCAAGGCTAACATGTCTTTTATTTTTCGACTTAGTTGTGTACCTTTTTTCACTCGTTGCCAGCAACCCGATGTTCCATGTGTGGACAACTGAGAGGAGCGACCAAACAAGAAATGGCCGACTTTGTATTGGGGAAACGACTTCGTCCACCCGAGAATGGCAATGTGGTAGAAATTCTATCGTCTTCACCAGAAAGTAAGAATGGTGACCGAAATGACAACTCTGCAGCACGTCCAAATTTTGGTGCCAAAGAAAATGCACCCAGCAATGGACCGCAAAAAGCGGCAGCACCAACCATGTCAAGGAATCCATACGGAAAATCTTTTCTAAACAATTCGAAAAAGGCAGCAGCTAGTGGTGGACAGGAAGTGGGCAATTCTTGGACTGATGGGTCCGGCGGCCAATTGGGAGATAACAACTTTGCAAACCATTTAGGATGCAAACCAGCCATGGCATCGAATGGACGTCTGCTGCAGTTACAGCAACAGGGCACATCATTTTCGAATTCGTCTCCCTCGGATTCTGTTTCTATACCACACGGAGGTAATCCATCAACGCCCGCCTTAGCAAGTACTAACGGTCCGTCCAATGACTCAGCTCACCCAACAACAACAACAATGCACCAAACCCGACCGACCGTTCGACAACAGGCCCAACCACAACAAAAAGAAAAGCAGACACTTTATCCCTTCTTTGACGGAAAGGTACGGCCGAAGAAGAAAAGTCGGCCTTCGGAGCCATTGGATCGCCGAGACTTTCAAGAAGGTCCGGTACCACTTGACAAGGAGCTCGCCAAGACGTACATTTATCCGCAACATGACGACTATCCCATCCGTCAATATCAGCTGGAAATGACAGAAACAGCCCTAAACTACAATACGTTAGTGAGTCTACCTACGGGATTAGGAAAGACGCATATTGCAGCCGTTGTCATGTACAATTTCTACCGTTGGTTTGCTCCGCACGGAAAAATAATCTTTCTAGCACCGACCCTGCCACTTGTGAACCAGCAAGTGGAAGCGTGTTATCGAATCATGGGACTTCCGGCTAAGGATACGGCTGTGATGACGGGTCGAACGGGGGCCGAAAAGCGGTACCAATGGTGGGAAGAGAAACGGGTCTTCTACTGCACACCACAAACCGTCCAGAAGGACTTTCAAACTCGCATGGACGAGGCCAACGAGACAGGAGAGTCTAGCCTATCCTTTTTTGCCTCTCAAGTGGTGTGCCTCGTCTTGGATGAGGCACACAAGGCCAGCGGCGATTACGCTTATACCAAAGTCATTCAATTGTTGGACAATGCAGGGGCTAAGTATCGCATCGTCGGGTTGTCAGCAACCCCTGGAACAACCATCAAGGCTGTCCAAGATGTTATCTCAGCCTTGAACATTGTAAAAGTCGCTGCTCGTACGGAAGAGGACGAGTCGGTGGCGCCATACCTACACCAAAAGATTTCCGAAATTATAATCTGCGAGCGTTCTACGCACCAACGGGATATCGAACGGAGATTGTCCGACATTTTGGGACCTTTGCTGGAGCGACTTCGTCGAGAGGGGGGATTGGCCTACGTAGGGAACGCCAATCTCTCAGCATACACCATACACAACGCTCGAGAGAATTTCATGAAAAGCGGACGACAAGCCACTAATGGGTATCTTACCACTGTATTCAAAGCAGCTCATACCTTGATTTCAATCCGATCCGACTGTCACCAATCCCTTGGAGTTGTCAAGAAGAAGTTACGACAATTGAAGAATAGTCCTCAAACAGGAGAACTGAGTAAGATTGTGAAATCGCAAGAGTTTGATGATATTTATCGAATAGCGCTCGAAGCGACTGAAGGAACTACCGATGATTCACCAAGGCCGGCGAAAGATCCGAAGATTTCCAAACTGTGTCAGGTCTTGCAGCATCATTTCATTTTATCGGAAGATGCCGGAACATCGTCTCGAGCAATTGTTTTCGCACAATTTCGCGATTCTGTTGGAGAAATCGTTGACTCACTGGAAGCCTTCAAGCCGATGATTCGAGCAAGGTATTTTGTCGGTCAAGGAAAGGGTCCTGGTGGGAGCAAGAAAAATGTATCCAAACACCCCGAAGACGATCGAGTATCGGGAATGAAGCAGGCAGAGCAACAGAAGGCGATCCGTCAGTTTCGCGAAAATATTTACAATGTGTTGGTTTGCACAAGTATTGGAGAAGAAGGACTGGATATTGGCGATGTTGATTTGATTGTAAATTATGATGTTCTTCGATCTCCCATTCGAACTATTCAACGGGCTGGCCGTACAGGACGCAAACGAAACGGTCGTGTAATTTGTCTCATTTCGGAGGGTCAAGAAGAGCAAACGTACATCAGGCGCAAGCAAGCCGAACAGACACTTGCGAATGCCTTGAAAGATCCAAAACGCTTCACAGTGCACGCTCATCGGCCAATGTTGCCTGCTCTACCGAGTCGTGATTTCCAAAAGATGTCGTTTCAATCTCAGCTTCACCTGTCTCAAGTTGCCGGTGCGCACAAGACTCCAAGGATAACAAAACTAAGCACGAACAAGGGAGATGGAATCACTGCTTCTTGGCGCCTTGCGCAAGGGGATGAAGAAGAAAGAAAGCAATACTGCGGAAATCCAGCTGCTTTACCAAATTCTGTAACATGGAAATTATTGACAAAATACCTACTGAAATGCCGTGCGGATTCGACACGACTGCTACCAAGTAAACAACGACAACATCAAGTCATTTGGGAGAAGCGAAAAAGGCTCTTTGGCCGAAACTTTGCGATCCTCCACTGCCTTGAAGAGTACGGGCCTACCAATACAGCAGCCAATACACGAGGACATGCAAAACTGAAAAAAATCTTTCCAACGGAACCGGTAGTCGAAGATAGTATCATACTTTCTTCTTTCGATAATCCCAACGTCTCACAAGACATCAAAACACTGCGGAGTGCAACAATGGAGACAAGCGCCATCAATGCTCCAAAATCTTTTGTTTCTGTCGATTTTACAAGTTCCAAGAAAAATGAAAACACCACGGATGATGGAACCGAAAATATTCCTTTGTCAAAGGTCTGTGACCAGCAAGACGATGGAAACATCCAGACAGTAAAAGGGACCGAGAGTACAGCCAAAGACGAGGATAATTCTTTTGTACTTGGTGTGAATCAGCTGCCACAAAGAGCACGCAATGAGTTTCGAATGCCAACACCGCCGCCGTCGTCTAGCTCCAGTGATGATGAAAGTGAGAGTACTCCTATCCCTCAGCCCGAGGCGTTTCAGAATCAGGAATTTCGGTCCGCCTACAATGGAAATGGCAAAGAGGCGGCTTCTGCAAACCACACTGTCCAAACATTTTTTAGGCAAGATGATGACCGTTCCAAGATTGGTACATGTCTTCTCGTAGACAGTGCTTCATCCGGAAAGCCCAATCCGAGTACACCGACTCATCTCGAGAGTCGAGGAGATTCCAAGGCGCTTCATTTCAACAATGGCGAATCGACTTCGGCAGATCGCCTCGGTGCGACCTGTCCCGAAGCAAAGCAAAGCACGGCTTCGCCGCAAAGCACAAAAGGTTTTATACACACTTCCCAAGAAATTGAGATCAGATATCCTAGAAGAGCCACCAAACGCAGAAAGATGGCCTTGGCTGACAGTGATGACGAATTATCAGGCGCAGACTATTCTGCATCCGTTGATCCGCCTCAATCTATCTCTATCTCAAAAACTCAGAAATATTCTGTTAACTCAGATGCAGCATCTAATGCTCTCGTGGATACACCCGAAGAGAAGACCAACACCGAGCGGACTCTGCCAAGAGGAGATTTTTTAACAGACACACCTCTGGGTGACGATGCGGGAATAGAACTATGCTGTGAAGTGTGCAAACACGACGACTCTGAATGTGGAAACCGAATCATTCTCTGCGATGCTTGCAATGCAGGATTTCATCAAATGTGCTACTCTATCCCCGATGATATAATTGAAAGTGAAGGTCCATGGTTTTGTGACTTGTGCATGCACCGATCGTCAGCAAGCCGACTTTCGTCATTTGAAGCTACCTGCGTCTATTGCTCAAGACAGGGAGGGCCTATGAAAAATACAAACATTGGATGGTGTCATTCCCTCTGTAAATCATTTGAATCTAAAATCAAACCATCCACATGCTCCTTTTGCTCGAAAAAGCGGTCCGTAAACTGTGAAAAATGTTCGGAAGCAATCCATCCGTATTGTGCTTTGTCAGGCGGCTGGACAGTTGTCGTTCCATTGGTAAAAAATGATTCTCGTCCATCCATCTACTGTCCTCGTCACAGGCCCTCAACCCACGACACGACTGGTAAGAGGATCCTTCCAAAAACGACTGCGCCCATCAGACTGAAAACACTTGAGAAGAAGACGGGCGCTTCCGACGAGACCAAGGAGTCTGCAAATTCCGAAACCGCTAGGAAGTTGGAGCGTACTCGTCGTCGACGAGAAGGTTTAGCTAAGTTTGTCCTGGAAGAAGCGGATATTGCTTCAGACCAAGACGATGATGGAGACTCTGCCGAGGAAGAAGAAGTCCGTCGAATCGAAGAAGAAGAAGGTTTATCGCAAGACAGTTTCATAAACGACAATCCCGATCTAACCCAGCATTTTTCTCAAGATGAACTTGCTGACGAAGACCTGGACGCTGCAAACTTGGACGGAGATGAGGTGAGGTTTCAGTATTCCCACCGAGCTTTAGACGCACAACGAGATGCACAAAATTTGTTCAAAACTCCCCTTTTCAATCGAAGAATGATGCACCCCACTAGTGATTCGTCGTCGGTGCCCACATCACAACGAGGGCTTGGCCAGATGAACTTCATTCGCAGTGTGCTTGACCATCATCGACAGGGCGGAGACGCTGACGAAATTGAGCAGCTGTATCAAAAACTGGAACAGGAAGGGTCTCCAGCTGCATCCACCACAGGATGGGAATGATCGAATAATAGCGACGGTTCGTCAATTTGTAACACTTCATTGTCAAAACGGCTACCAAGTATGGAAGCACCCATGAGAATAGGCCAACTCAGAACAATGGGTGGTGGGTAACCCAGTAACGACGAAAGACAGTTCCATTACGATTAGTACGATTTAGTATGTGTCAAACAACGTCCTGTCTATTAACTGTAAACTCTCGTTGATTGTAGTATAAATATGGATGTTTGTTTTCCCTGATGTAAAAGAAGTGAAACCGCATGACGTTCGGATCATACCTGTTTGTACAAAAAACGGTTTGTTCTTTTGCATCCAATGCATGAAAGAGGCCATAGGAACTAGTCGCGTTGAAGTACTCTTCATGTCTTTCAGCTGTTTCGATTCATCGAATGAGTATCACTTCGGCAAGGTAAACCTTTTGTGAGTAGATACATCTTTGCAAAGCTGTCAATGCATTTGATCGGAAACAAAAAAAACAGAGGAGGCACTCCACCCCCTTTTTTCCGTTTGGTACGAGGGATGGTGAGATGAGTCCATGTTTGAAGCAATTCTCACACGACTTCAATCGTCGATCGCAACCTGTAGCATGACTTGTGTCGCTGTTACAGGCCACATGCTTTCAAGAACATAGGATCACCCATTCCCTGTTCCAAAACGACCGGTTCCCATTTTCCAGGAATGGGTGATCCTGCCAGTTCTTGGAGTAGATCTGCTGGATAGCTTCCAGTTGCGACGGCAACCATCCCCACACACAATTCATCGTCGACTTGGTTCTGTAGTTTCCGTTCGCTCAAAGCTTTGGCCGCCAAAACATCTGCCGGGGCATCTCCCACATGGACCACTCGTTTCAATAGGGACGTTGGATCGTTGTTGTTGTTGGTTCCGGAATGTCGTTTGGCAAGTTGTCGTTGACATCGTTGTACCGCAATAGCAATTTGTTCTCCTCGATCCAAATGGTTCCGATCCAAATCGACGATATCGCCACTGCAGAAGTCCGATCCGAATCCACCCAAAAAGGCCAAGTCTTGTGTCCCGTCCCATATCCGTTGCGTTTCACAGGCCTCTGCCAAAACTCCCGTATCATAAATCCCGACCGTTTTCATTTTGAGGCGAGCAATCCCCTCGACGTTTCCCGTGACCAAACCACACATGACCGAGTCCTTCCTGTTGGCCAATTCCGTCAAATGTTCCATGACACCGGGTAACGGAGATATGTACTTACCAATACTGCTAGCATCGTCGTTGGACTGTGATAACATGAATTGGTACATACAGTCCATCATTTGTGGAAGGTATGGAAAGGATTCTGTCGCATCCATATCCAACGTTGCTTGTGCCAATCGCAACAGTATCAAACCATCAGTGGATCCATGATACAATTCACGGGGTAAGGCTTGTGCTACAGGTGGAATGTCTTTCTGGTTCTTGTTGCTGTTTCCCGATGATGACGATGATGATGCCAAGACTATCCTCACGGCATGTGAAAAGGCTTGGGCATGAAGCGATGCTTCGGCAGCCTGTCCCGATCCTTGAATCAATGTCCCATCGACGTCAAACGTTACCAAGGTGAAGGCATGAGCGCCGTAATATTGAGAAGGAGTAGAAAGGTACCACCAATCACAACAACAGCAAGACCATATTACAAGACCAAGGTACAACAGACGCACAACTGATGTAGTTGTTGTTGATCGGCGGCTACGTAATAATAACATTTTTGGGTTGTAATTTCTACCTACGTCGTATCTACCGGTAGATTCGAAGATATGGTAGTCTGGATATTTTTGCAAGAAATGTGGTCAGCATTGATTGAATATATTTATATTATACTACGTATATTATATTCAATTTCATAATACACCATAGTTGTGTAGAGATCTCTCTCTGACATACTACTCCACGACCGGTGGCTAGCTACTACTCGGAGTAGCTAGCAACAGCTAGCTACTAGCTTGCTAGCTCTAGCTAGTAGTAGAGAGTGTAGAAGAAAAACAAAAAAGAGAGTTACAGTTATGAAAAATCCATCAACTACTACCGGAGTACGTATGATACGTAGTATACCTAAATCATCACATCACTACCGTAGTATCACAGTATTTTTCTTCTGAAAGGAGGAAGATCTCAAGATTCGTCGTGGTCAGATTCATGATGATGATGGGGGTTGTCAAAATCACAAGTGGGAAAAAAATCAGAAGACAAAACAGAAAACAGACTCGCAATTTCCCGCCACCAAGAGGTCAACAATGACCAAGTCGGCCCGCTGCGACAGCCACATCTAGTACAACAAATATACAAAAACAAAAACAACCACAACACCTCCAACAAAAGAACCAAGTGCATCTCTACACCTAAAGAGATAGGCCAAGCAGTTCTACGGAGGATATTCTTCACCGTCCTTTGACTAGGACGAAGAAAGATACAATATATAGTAGTACTCGTGAAGATTATTATTGTGTCGATTGTTATTTGCAGTTTGTTCGTTGCAATGAAGAGAGTGGAATCCCCCAGTAAAGATAGAGATTCATCTCGAACGCCAAAATACCGGAAAGGAGCTGATCGCATTTCTGTTGATTCGAATGTCAATGAGAAGGTTTCGGATATTTCTGATGACATTACTCATGATGACAGCAGCATTGTGCAAATAGAAACCATAAGATTCGCTTTGTTGACAGATGAAGAGTTTCTACAAAAGTATCGAATGAGTAGAAAAAGTTTTGCCAAAGTCCTTGAACGGATTCAACACCATTCTGTGTTTCAAAAAAGGCGCACTCATGGCAGGAAACATCCACCCGTTTTCCTTCAACTATTAGCCTTTCTGGAATACATCGGAACAGAAGGAGGGAGTGTTGCTTCCGATACAAAACAACGGAATACAGTCTCATTGGGGCATGATGATACATTTGAAAAGGATCGAAAACGAGTGATGGGGGCAATTTTGTCGTTGAGAGATCAATATCTTCAGTGGCCGGATGGGGAGGAACGTGAAAAGATTGCCAGTGAAATCCATCAATTGTACGGTTTCCCCGACTGTGTTGGTATTGCGGACGGGACACATTTCCCGTTGGCTCATAAGCCTCGATCATCCGATGCTTTTGCTTATTCTACAAGAAAGCATCGTTACTCTTTCAACACCATGGTCGTCTGTGATCACAACAAGAAGATCCGGAGTTATCTCTGTGGGTATCCCGGCTCTGCTACTGACTACCGTGTCTTCCAAGCAATGGAACTGTCACAAGATGCCGCTTCTCATTTCTCACCTAATCAATACCTCGTTGGAGATTCTGCGTTTGAGAATCATTGGTTCATGGTCCCTGCGTTTAAGAAGTTTCCCAGGAAACAGGTTCCGGAAGACAAACAAAAGTTCAACTCCAAGCTCTCCAAACTTCGACCAGTATCGGACCATTGCATCGGATCATTGAAGGGACGATTCCCCTGGTTGCGCCGAATCCCATTGCGTATTACAGAGGATGTTGGGTCGATAGTGACCATACTACGGGTGGTGGATGCGACGGTCGTTCTTCATAATATGCTCATCGAATTTGGTGAAGAAGAACAGGAAGATTGGATCAACTTTGATGAATTCTCTGATATCGATGAGGCGGATAAAGCTCCATTCGTTGATTTCGAGATTGACGATGAGTTGATAAAGGGCAGGCCGAAATGGAAACCAAAACGTACTCGACGTTGGGAGCTTCTCCAATACTTCAAAGGAATCTTCTTCAGAAATGAATGAAAAACCTTGACTTTTGCATTTCTTTCTTTACCATTGGTGTAATATTGTGGTTTGTGTGTCTCTACATTTACAAGACACTTGGCTTTCCAAAATTTGTACCGGAAGGAGAACGAAAAAATCGACTTTCTACGCAAACTATAATAATATTATGATACTGCAGTAGATCACTGTTCATTTGTGAGAGAAGGGGGTGTCTACTAGCTAGAGGGTTAGCTGTTGGGCAAGTTTTCTCTACTAGCTAGGTAGCTATGAGAGCCTAAGAAAGGTGTGATCAATTTGAACAGATCATCTCTACGACATATCCATGAGCAGAAGTTTCGATTTGAGAGTACTCCAGTGAGTCGTATTGCTGCGATTGCTTACGCGCGCAAGCCATTCATGAACCGTTTGGATCTTTCGTGTCCATCCATTTGGAAGAGGTCAATCAATTTGATTCACACATCTCTGGTTTTTCTTTATGTTCATCGGATGTGATGAACATCTCATCGCCATCATCATCGATACTCTTAATTTATCATGGCGACTCTTCAAGAAAATGTCCAGGACAGTGAAGTTCTGCAATGTCTTCAAGATGCCAGTCAGCAGCTGCAAGACGCCATCAATCGGCAGCAGCTACAATTGAGCCAGGATGGTGACGACAATGGCCCCAAGGAGACTAATACCACCCAACAATCGTCCGCTGCTGCCGTTTCAGCAAACATCGATGATGCTCATCTCGATGATCCTGATGCCATGGCAGCCGCGTTCTTAGCGCAACAAGCCCGAAAACAACAAGCTCAACTAAAACTACCCGTTGACGAGTGGGCCAAAGTCTTGCTTCGTCGTCGTTGTCACAATTCAGAAGAAGAATCCCGATCATCGGAATATTGGAAACATCCCTGCGAGTTGGTTCGAACCACTTGTCGTGAGTGGACGCAACAGGAACAATGCGTGGTATCCATTCAGAACACCAACATCCCGGCACTAGCCCAAGAGGTGCAAAAGCACGCCGCTATTACCTGGGACGAGGACGACTGGCACTATAGTGGCAAAGGCTTTGGCGGTACAGAACACGATCGACGAGAACGGGTGGCTCTGTACATCATGGCGTTGGATGCCATTAATTTTTGTTTCTGGCCCATGCAAGATAATGATTCGAGTTCAATGAAAACAACCGCAACGGTCCCTATTGTCGACAATCCATTGGAGTACGAGCAACTGGCAAAGGCCTTAAAAAGCATGGCTGAAGCCGATCACGACCAAACCAACAATCATAATTATGCGCTCTCCCCTCAAAATTTGTCGACCATGACGCCTTCCAAAATGAAGACACTGTTCGAACAACATTTGAATCTCGAGCAATATCCCATTCCCAACTTAACCAAGAGAGCAGAGCTGTGGAAGGAACTTGGCGATGGATTGATTCGGGAGTATAGTGGCTCGGCCTTACAATTCATCGAGGCAGCCGAGGGCGATGCCTCTCAACTGGTCGAACGGATCGTTACGTCATTTCCAGGATTCCGAGACGAAGCCACCTGGGATCAATCCAGACTAGTCTTTTTGAAACGAGCACAAATTCTGGTAGGGGATATCGACGCAGCATTGCAGCTCAACCTTCGGGGTATGGACCAATTGACAACCTTTGCCGATTATCGTGTTCCGCAATTATTGCGGCATTGGCGTGTACTGCAGTATTCCTCTTCCCTAGAGGAACGTGTCGACCAGAAGATGGAGATCACTGCAGGCTCAGTGGAGGAATTATCTATTCGAGCCGCAACTGTGGTGGCCGTGGAAGAGTTGGTCAAGTACCTCAACAACAATTCTGCACCAAAAGACGACAATGAAAGTTTGACAGCACCAAAATATACCGACGTACAGGTGGATTGGTATCTCTGGCAAGTGGGAGAACAACTTCACGCCAAGGGTGAGCTCAAGCCATTCCATCGGGTGCGGACGCACTTCTACTAGATACTCGTAGCTAAGCATCGCAGAGGAAAATTTAAAAGACTGCCGGTAGTTTCTTGCGATTCCCTTTCAAGCAAGAAATAAAGGTCCTGGACGAGTTGTTAACTATTTTCGTGCAAAGTATCAATTCCACTCAATTAATAGAGCAACTTACTGTTAACTAACCTTCACTGCAACAAGAAATAATAACAGCAATACTCCGATCATGGCCTATTTTGACTCCAATTGTTCTTGCAGAATTGGTGTCAAATACTCGGCAACTTTCAATGTATTGATAGCGATTTCGATTGTGGCCACGCCTTCCGGATCGGAACCATCTAGACAACTCTGAACTACCCGACGTTTCAACTCGAGGTAATCGGGATCTTGTGCATAAAAGTACTGCATAGCATCTGGTGTCTTTTCTTTCAAGGCAGGGATATTGTTGACAGCATCTTCATCGGGCATGACGTATCGGACCAGTTCTTCTCCGGAAGTAGCGTCAGTGACAATAGCGACAGAATCGTCTCCTCCACATCGATCGGCTGCAACATTCACCACATTTCCATTGCTTGTAGTAATTTTGAATTTGAGCTTGTCGAAATCCGTAAACTCTTTTCCAGACGATGGTCCCTGAAGAGTTTGGCAGGATGAAAAGCTCGTATCGGCTTCCACCTTTGCAATTGTCTCTACGGTCACTCCATAATATGTCACCAAAATCGCCAATTCATGGATGGCCATGTTCTTTAACATTCCCTCGGAGTTGCGCTCAAAACACTCTGACAATTCATCTGTTTTGTAGTTATTGTTATGTAAAAAGGTGATTTCACAGGACTTTCCCTGGGCGTAATTGCGAGCACGAGTCAAGTACGACGACACGTTCTTGTTGAAACCCATAAAGACACGGCAACCATGTTCCATGGCCAGATTTGCCATCTGTTCCAGTTCCATAACGGTGGGTGCCCCCGGTTTTTCCAAAAATATTGCCCTGGCGCCGATATCTTTGACGCAACCTTCAAACAACATGGGATTGTCGCTGGTCCGTGCAGAGATAATAGCCAATCGATTTTGTTTGTCATCGACCGGAACGTCCTTGGTGGACGCAAAGAATTGTAGACCGTGTTCCGTTTCTACCACCGCCTTCCACTCCATAAATTTACCGTGGCCAACTGGATCGACATTCGCTCCTAGTGCGGTCATGTAAAACGGTTCGACAACGTAGCGAAGTTTGGCGGCTGGGGGGCATCGTCCGTGCAAAATTTGGGTGGCATGATACCATCCCATGCTTCGGAGCGGACAACCGCATCCTATCAACAAGACGGTAATTTCATCTTGAGAAGTACTAGCAGCCATGTTATTATAATATAATCGCCACGTGTCGGTCAAAGATAGTCCCAGTGGAGAGACAAGAAATACAAAGTGTGTGAAAAATGGTGAGACAATGATCAAAATCATCTTGTTCAATTCAACCTGCTTGCAAGACGATGGATGGTCAGAACGACGTCATTATTTCCTGAGACGTGCACAGTTCGCTTTGTTCTCATGACTTGTCGAGTCACGGTCCGACGTACATCCTACTACAATAAGTAGAATACTATTATCATATTAATAATCCTTTCATTTGATTATTGTTACTGTCGTAGGAATTAGAAAAACCTCATCTTTTCCTGATGAAGGACAGACGAAATCATTTTTTTGTCCAATGTGAAATGAAAAGACTTGTTGATCTAAAAGGCCTTGTCCAAACAACAACAGAAAAAAAAGAGGGCCCATAACCCATAAACTCTGTTTAAAAAAATAGGCTGCGAAGGTGAAAAAAACAGAGGAAAAAACAGTTCCCCTTTACTCAAGTACTAATAACAACATTAAAGTCATAGTAAGAAAGCATCAATCCACCAACGTTTCCAACATGTCGTCGTCTTCACCATCATCACAAGGATCAACCCCTCCTCCACACAACGTGCAACCCGCCCCAACCATTGATGACGGCTCTGGGCCAGTCTCTGCGGAGCGTTTTTTTGGCAATTCACTCGAACAAGTTGTCGGTTCTTTTTGCGATCTGTATCGGACTGGATTTGTTGTTTGGACAAGGCCTTAAGGCCGATCCTTAAATCGAAGGACGTGAAGACTGAGACGAACATGGATTTCTTGGCTTGTTTTCGGCGTCTCCCGGGCCATTTTATGTTCCTTCTCTCTCGAGTATCTTGGATGAAGAAAGGTAAAAACGGGCTTTCGCCTGTCACAACAACACAACAAACGTCACTACAACAACCAACAGTCTACATGATACAATGAGTAAACCACTAGATAGCACCACCAAATTCATGCAGTGGCTAATGAGTGAGCCATGCCGCACCCCCGTGAGTGGATCACCTTGTCGTGGTAGGGGGCTTAACCCAGGTTTGTCAGAGCCTGGGGAATTAAGAATCCACAGACGATCTATCAGTGCAACGGAAGAGATCGTCCCAGCGGTAGTACAAACTACTGCTGTCTTGTGCATGGCATCATGCAGAACCGGGGGCCGACCGGAAAGATTGTGTTTCTCTTGTTTAGTCGGAAAGGGGCTAAGGGAGAGGGGGAAGAATGCTTAATGCATGATTCCTGATGGAATTGTGATGGGCACTGACATTTCTATGGAAGAATTGTCATCTTAACTCAGCCGAGTGTCAAGTGCAGAGGAATGGTACTATTTCATTGGAAATATTACTGGTGCTTGGCATGGAAGGCTTCTGTTACACGTACAATTCGCCCTTTTTAGGTTGCAACAGGTAAAAGATATCAACACACCCAGGACAGAGGTGTGTTAATCAAGCCCGATAAGGATCGAGGAGTAATTGCCTTACTGTGACAGCGATTTTGCAGGAGACAAGGGAAACAGAAGATCGATAACTGGATTTTTGGTCTATCTATTTGGTGTTACTATCTCATGGAAGTCAAAGCAACAAGGAGGTGTAACCTTGAGCCGCAGTGAAGCAGAATATTATGCGATCAGTGAAGTGTCGATGGAGTTGATATTTCTAAAGATGGTAATGGATTTCTTGGATATTGAGCAAGGAGGACAAATGAAGGTGTTTGTCGACAACATTGGAGCAATCCATCTTGCCAATAATGCATCAAGTGGATCGAGGACAAAGCACATTGATACGAGATTGCACTTTGTCAGAGAATTGACACAAGGCGAAGAAAAGATATAATCAAAATCGAATTTGTGCGAAGCAAAGAAAATCAAAGCGACACTTTCACCAAGAATACGTCGAATGATATGTATGATACTTTCTGGAGACTGACGTCAAAATATATGGTTGGAGATTGAATCAAGTTTCAACCTAGAGGGAGGACGTCGTGGTCTAGGGTGAAATACCGTAGCATGATACTCATAACCTTTAACATGGGTGTGGATTATGGGAGAGTGTTGGACGGTACTATAAGATAGTAATACACATTATGAAGAGTCATAGTCTAAACTAGGGTGCAATTCCGTAGATACTTTATCACCTATAACATGGTAACATGAAGATACGGGATAGTATCGCAGCTAGGTTTTGTGACACAAAATGACGAGTTCATAGATGACCCGAGTTTGATTCCCCAGTTTAAAGAATCCTTAATGAATGTCCTGTGAAGATGGCTAAAGGGCACATTGCTCCATAACTGTGGATTATGGGAGGGTGTTGGACGGTACTATTTAAGGTATAGTAATCCACATTATGAAGAGTCATGGACTAAGGTGCGATTCCGTAGCATGATACTTATAACCTTTAACAGCGGCGTGATGATCACTTTCAACAAGAATTCGGGTTGCACGTACGTCGACGATGTCGTCCGACCTATATTTGCTAGTACTACGTACTCCGAGTAGTACTTAGTGTAATTCGTAGCCAAACCATGATTTGTTATGATAAATAGTTACGACATTTCTGCTTCTTGTTGCTCCTCCATCAAAGTCTTGAAATCCTTTTTGGAGAATTCTGCCAACAGCTCTTCCAACGTCTTGGTGGGTCCCTCTGGGTTAGTCCAAAGAAAGGTCCGTCGTTCTTTGGCCAGCGTCAATGCTGCCTCAATCAGATCGGCAGATTCATCCTCGAGTTTCTCTGAAATCTGCAACGTTGATGGTTGGATCAACGTTTCTTGCAATTCCCGTCGGGACGCTTCCAGTAGCGCTTGCTGTTGGTCGTTTGATTCCAGTAATGCCAGAGCTTTGGGGGCAGAGAGGCGATGATGAGGATTCAACACCACCAACTGAGACACTAGGTCCAATAACGGTGGACAGTCTGCTCCCCGTGGTAGAATTTCCGACCACAGTTTTGCGTCTTTGGTGGCAAATGGTATGTAATCGGGCAAGTCCTTGACAGTGGGCCAGTTGGCTTCGTTGGGTGTCCCCAGCGCGTCGAACATTACGGAAAGTTGTCCCAGAACGTTCTGTCCTTGCCACAACGGCGTTCCAATTAAAAGTTCTGCTACCACAAGGCCAAAGCTGAACAGGTCTACCGATGGATGAGACGCTGAAGCGCCAAACAGAATTTCGGGAGGTCGATAGAAGAGTGTGCACAATCCTTTGGTCCCAGAAGCTCCCGCAACCGGAATAGGAAGAGTGACATCGTTTTCGTCGTCATTATCTTGCTGTGTCACATCAAATGGCTTTGCCAATCCAAAGTCGCACAGTTGGATATAGCCGTTGTGGGATATCAACAAATTGCTCGGTTTGACATCGCGATGCAACACTCCCAAGGCGTGACAATGCGTCAAGGCTCGGAGAATATCTTGGGCGATGGTTTTGATGATAGAAAATGACAACAATGGACGTTGCTGTTGTTTTCGCCATTCCAACACTTGATACAAATCAATGGGCGCGTAGGGAAAGGCCAAGGCCAAAGATCGGGTGGAATCAAAGTCGGAATATCGTGGTGAAACGTACATTCCCAGTAACGACACGATGTTTGGGTGTGACTGCAAGTGTTGCAGCGCCAAAACTTCGTTGAAAACTTCTTTTGATAGCTGCAACTGTGATCTTGTTGGTGGCTGTTTTGGCGAATAACCAAATAATCCTCGGGATGTCGCAATGGAATTCTCGATTGTCTTGATCGCTACAAAGGGATGGTTCTTGTTATCGCCATTGTCTGTGTCGTTCCCTTGTCTCCGTAGAATACCAATCGATAGTTCTCCAAAGGCCCCACGAGCAAAGGTGACATTCCCTTTTGTGGAAATATCTTGAATGTCATCCTGTCCAAAAGGAGACAAAAGTCGGGATGCCAATGTGGACAAATCATCGTCTTCATTCTTCGAGGTCATTGACCACAATGTGTCTAGTTCGTTTGTTCTCGGACGCTTGGTAGCCATCTTATCACTTGTTTCTGGAAATAGAGGAAGATGACGATCGATGGTAGCGATACTGACTTATCGGACGGCAAAGCCTGCGACACAACGGAAGGGAGTTGCCGATGGCACCAATTCAAAATTCGACTTTGTCAAACCTCATGGCATCACCTTGCTACCACTTCTTACCACTTACCACGCACACAACTTGAAACCCTAATCCAGCAAATACAGAATCGAGCATGCGCGCGAACGCTCATCCATGTCAGTAATTACCGAAATGTGCCGCTGTTGCTACTCCAGTACTTATAATACCGACTGTCGTACCGGTACGGTACGGTATGATAGTAGGTATGGTTGCTACTACTCACCGAGTAACATACGACAGAAACATCATCATGATGGTGTTGTTGTTGTCTCTATTGTAAGAATTGTACAACTCGTAGTTCCTTTGGAAGGACTCAAGTGCTCCTGGGACCTTCTTGGCAGGTCAGCTCTCATCCTACACCATGGCAGGGACACGACTATTACTGCAAGGAATGATATTGGTGGAGATGTTCTGCATCGTGTTGATTGCCATTCATGTGGGATTCTGTCAACCAGGACTTCGTCGGACAAAGGGTAAAGGATCATCTTTGCCCAGGTTGTTCTTGTCGGATGACTACCTGCAGACAGATCCGGTGCTTTGTCCGTGGTATTATTTTCCCACAGTTGGAGGTGATGAATTGTCGGAACCAACGACTGTTGTAACTGCATCATCGGAATCTGCGCTCCCTCGTCTCAAATTGGAATACATTGTATTGCTGGAAGACATTGCGGAACTTTCACAATGGTCAGCCATCGTAGAAGAAGAATGGACGATCCCTTCCTATGTGCGTGATCTAGAGTCGATAAAAATCGATCGGCCATGGCAAGTGTATGCCGTTCCACCCATGGATACAGACGGTTTGACCTCCATGAATGGAACGAGTAGTGGTCACATTAACGCGGAATCCATCCCAACACTGTGGAATCATATCTCCTCAAGCAACAACGTTTTTATTGAGTTAAAAGAACAGGGGGTCTCGCAGCTGATTCTGTACATTCCAAAAGGTCTTGGTGGAAGGACAAAGCTGGAAGAATTCGAAACTGCAACGCCAACTCCTGAGAACCACATACCAGCAGTAGTATCGTATCACATACAGATCTCGACTACGGATGCTGCTACAATAAACAACGGCCCAACGATAGTGATTCCAACCACTAAAGATACCAAAGGATTGATAGGATCCTATATTGAAGAATGGACGGTACAATCTGTCGTGGGAAGCACATCGTCCCCATCGTCATCATTACATGATTCAACGACAGCCTTTTGGAACCATGTGCAGGCTCAATGGAAGCAACAAACATTGCAACTGTATCAACACATTTCAACGATTCCCTCCGCCAAGTCTGGTCTAACGGAATTGGCCGTATCATCAGAAGATCCGTCCATGACAGATCTTCAAGGACTGCAGGCATCCATTGCGCAATGGATGGGTCGCTACCAGTCTCTTCAATTGCTGCTCTTGTTTCATACTGGATCCAAGAAAATAGTATCTCCTACTTCTATACCTCCACCCCTGTTGCAAGACTTTCCCTTGGAGCATTATGCAGCTATTTTGATGCCATTGCTCTTTCCACTGTTAGTGCCGTTCCTTTTGGCAACCGTGAAGGAATACAAAAGATACAAGGAAAAAAGGGCATCAAAAAAGACACGGGAAATGGGAGACAAAGAAAAGGTGTCCTAGATTGATAATAATGATAGATTGTTCCGACTACTATTACATACCTTTTCTTTGATTTTGGCTATCCTTGCCAAAGCAAAAGCATGCGACAGACCTTATTTTTGTTTCACAATCTCCACAGTTAGTTCAATTGGTACTACGACGTATAACTACTACCTCTGGTCGGTTACTTTAGTCCTCTCCCGAAACTTCTGGGATCATGCAAAGCCATTTCTTCCTCCCCTCCCTGGTCCGCTACATCCAAAAGAAGAAGAGATATACAAACATCGAGCTTGCATGAAACCTAACATGAGACATTAGGGGATTGTGCTACTGTTCAGGAGACGATCTCTTTTGTCGCCACGTATAGATCATCTATTGAATCTTTTTGTTTCCCGGGCCCTGACAGAATTGATGCATCCAGTACTTTATTTTTTCGGGGGTAAATTGATACATTGTTCATTATATTAGAAAATACTAACATCACCATAAATCCTCATATAACATTTCATGATCACTGAATTCCTGCTCCTTTGACTACGGCATGCGCATGGCTTCTGCAACCAGTTGGATATTCCAATAATTTGGATTGTTTTTCAAAAAGAGGAGAGCTTCCAGCACAATATGCGAAGCCTTACCCGGATGAGGAACTGTGTAGTGCTTGGCTTGTGAAAAGATCTTCTCACAACAGTTTGGAGTAGCACGGGCCATCTTTTGGGGTGTGATGTAAGTGCCATCAGTTGCACCAGAGGTATCATTGGCACTGCACTTGAATCTTTTGGGATTGGAAAGCATAGCCTTGAATGCTTCGAAATCATCATCATCATTATTGTATGAAATGCTGTCAGGTTGGTCATCATCTGCCCTTTGTTTCAAGTTGGTATTTGTATCTCTCTCTATTTCAGTTGAAATGTCACCCTGCTCATTGGATATGCTGGCAATGGCTGAATCAGATTCCTCCTTCTTGACAACATCTGCAAAAGAATCCAAGTGCTTCATCAACCGCTGAATACTAATCTCCAGTTCAATTGCTAGATCAAACATATCTTTTGTCATGGCCAATGACAAGTCCTTTTCCTCAACTTTGATGGTTAGAAAATGAAGCTTCTTGATCTGGAAGAAAGCCTTTTCAAGATTACTTTCCTGCTGTGGAGTCAACAGATAGTCCTTGAGATCCTCAACTTCCTTCAGCTGCTTTTGGATTTGCCGCCATGCGGTTACCATCGCAAAGGTAGAAGTCATCTTGCTTTCATTTTCCTTCTTCACTGCAAGAAACTTGCCATACTCTTCCAAGGTCAAACCCTGGAGGAAGCCAGCCACTTTGAGATCATTTGCTTTTCTCATCAGCTTAGACAGGGCATCCAATGCATCCATGAGGCCAGGTTGACAGTCCATCCAATGGTCGCAGGCAAGGGAAAGCCTGTGGCTGGCACAGCTAATAATTGGTAGATTCCACTTTTCTGAAACAACCGTGATGGTGTCATTGCAACTGAAAATTGATGTTAGATCTGTCGTCCAAGTAATAAAGCAGACATGGAACACCTCCACAGCCACAAAGGCACAATAACGTACTGGTTACCAATCAAACAAGCAATGTCATCTTTGTTGAACTTATACTTGTCTTGAACAATGTCTTCAACTAAATAAATAAGGTCAATTTCGTTGTCGTCCTCGGCGTCTGCAACAATATCGTCGTGAAGGAATTGTGACAGGGCCATCAACACTTCCTTGTACTGTCCTTTTTTCTTTGGGTCCATGAAACAAGCAAAGATTGCAATGTACCGAAGTGACGTTTCCTCACGAGTCCATCGTTGGAACATTCATCCAAATGTGCCCGCCTCTCTGATTTCTGTTTTGATTTTCTCTTGGACCAAGGTAGACATGTTGATAACATACTTTCTAACTTGGAGGAGATGCTGCCATATTTGGAGAAGGATTGTAAGTCCTCATTGTCCGCAATACTGACAGGCAGACTCGTGTGAATGATCAACCTGAGCCAGGCAAAGGCAGTCTTTTGAGCTTCCGTGCAGCATGCCCAATGGTCCAGCAACGTGTCAGTCCTCTTTGGGTGGTCTGTTTTCTTCTGAGTTTCGAGGTCGGTTATTTTCTTCTGACCGGATCCCATGGAGGAGATGCTACCATATTTGGAGAAGGATTGTGCCTCCACATCTTCCACAATACTCAACGGCAGATGCGTTTGACTGATAAACCTCATCCAGCCATATGCTGTCTGAGCATCCGTGCAGGATGCCGAATGATCCAGCGACGTATCGGTCCTCTTTGGTTGGCCTGTTTTCTTTTGTGTTGCGAGATTGGTTAACTTTTTCTGACCGGATTCCGCCATGCGTCGTTGGAACTCTTCTTCAAATTTTGGTCCATAACAATTTTTGGCATGTGACACAACATTGGTGTATCCACCTTTCGTCACCTGTTTGAGAGGTTTCCTTCCAGGGGGCATCGTTTGCACACCCAGTAGTGCTCCCTCTCTGGATGCGGGTCGAAAAAGAACTGACAACAGTACTTTCGAGAAATGACACTTTTGGGCATTTTATTGTTAACAATGGTATTGCAATTTGTCAAAAAGCTGTGACGGTTGGGGTCGTTGATGGAATATTGAGGAGCGGATCTCAGACAAGATTGACTGTGAAGATACGTCGTAGACGAGACAAACTGCCTTGTAAATTGTGAACCAACCTGGACGGAAATATTTTCATGCAAATTTTTAGAGAGCAATCATTTTTGTGTCGGTAGATCTACAACCGTAGCTAGCTAGAGTAGGCAACCCCACCCCCACAAGGGTATCATGTCACATGTCACATGTCACATAGTGTCTTTTCACCGGTTGTCGCCTTTTTCACATCCGAGGGTGGGCGGGGTTGCCTTGCAGGCTTATGCAAGTTATGATCATCCTCGAGTGAGTCGAGTCAAAAATGACACATGCTTTTTCATTTTTGTCACTTGGCATCATAGTACTCTAGTAGCAAGCTACCGTAGTTAATAGAGTACCTAGCTCTCTACTACGTAACTACCTACCGGTAGTAGAGATTAGGGGGTTCATATTGCAGGTAAAACCCCGCCGGAAAGAGCCTGAAAATCGTCCTGTTCTGGTCATTCGCGCCAAAATTCATGTCCGAGGAACGTCTCATCCTGTCCCGTGAGATTTCGGCGGGTTCACACCGGACATGTCCTCATAAAGCAAAACTCTAAAGAAAACGCCTCGGATAGATCCTGAAATTTCGTTCGCCTTCTGAAGTTCCGTTTTATCCACGATTTTTTTGGGGGCGCCGACACTCTCTTGTAACGCACTGTGTTGCATCACAAGAAGCATCCCCTTCTAACGAAGAGTGTAACAATACAAGTTGCATCTATACAGCTTACTTGGAGAAACAGATGATGAGATACGATGAGAAGATACGCCAATTGGAAGAGGAAGAGATACCAGGGGATAATAGTAACTAACACGTAGCCCAATCTTTCTTAATCATGATTTCCTTTTATGTTACATGCTAAAGATGTGTCTTCGGTGTGCGGCGTACACGAGTTTCATTGCCTAATCTATATTAATCTTTGTTTCCCATGGTGTTACAGGAGAAAAGTTATGTCTGCTATGCCCGCCAATCGTGAATCCATTGTTTTCGATGTGTCGCAGCATCCCAAATACCGGGAGTTGTTCCATGCGGGCCAGGGCGGTTCTTCTATCCCCATGATGCTGCGGTTCCATGAAGTCACCGCCATCCAGGAGGGCGTCAGGTCTATCAACACTTTGCAGAATTATTCCACCCCTCATCGCAATAGAGTTGTGATCGTCAGAGATCGAAGAAACACTCAAAAACTGCGAATGGTAGAAATTGAAGGCATCCTTCCAACCGCCGGAAACGCCCTTGAAAGGGGTTGGCATGTTGTCCGTGTTGATGTAGACATTATCTCCAAACAGCAGTAGACCATCGCTCAAAAATCTATCAGTTTCCACTAATTTCCTCAATTGACACTCAAGCCAGACTGTAAAATCAGACGCGGTTCCAGGCAACCCAATGGCAACATCGAGAAACCGTCCCCTTGCATCACAGGTTCCCTGCATTTGCATACCGTACTTCTTCTTCCGACCACAACAGAACTTTCCTTTCCCAACTCCGGCCTCTTGCAGGGATTCAACAGGTCTGTTGGTCCAGATTAGCACCCCGAAACCACATTTGGATTTGGCGCGAAACTCCTTGGCTATTTCTTTTTGTTTTTCATGGTCTGTAGGAAAGCAAATGTCAAAGTCTTTGTGCCCATTGATGGCATTGTTGTACAAATTGTGCCTAGGCTAGTACCTAAGACCGGTTCCATCTCCGACATGGTGCCTGTGGTCACTCTTTTCCCTACTTAGTTGTCTATTACCCATAGCTACTGAGTCGACAGGTTATGAGCCCTTGTGAAGTGTAGATCTCGTCTGCTTCCTTGTAGTCCATCTCCTACTCACCCTCGACGACACGCCAAACACTGCTGTACACTTCATTCACATGCACTCCATGTAGCGCTGCTATGTCGAACTTGTCCCCCCATGCAAACCATCTCAGAGCCATGCTCAAACGAGCAACTCATCGGAAGTGGCTTCTCTCATCTCGTCGTCAAAGGTGTCCGCTCGGAGGTGTCCATCGTTCTATAACTACAAAGTACGATGGTGGAAATGAAGTACTCTGGAGTAGCAGTTGCAACGGTAGTGTAACACGAAGTACTACGTATAATGTATATTAAGCAGCTGTGAGACCAGAAGTAGTGGTGTAAAAACGAAGTAAAATAGCATTGCGACGTGTATAATATCGTAATAGAAGTGGTACAATAGAATTACGATAATATCGTAATAGAGAGAAATAGAGGGAAAAATCGAAAAATCAGTAAATGATGCCACGAACAGACGTTTGGCGCGGTACGGGACGGGCCAATAGCCGTGTCACAGGCCAAATCTCTCTCTGACTCGGGATAGACCTGAAAAAAGTCATCGTGACGTCATGAGCAGGATAATTTCCAGGCTCTTTCCGGCGGGGTTTTGCCTGCAATATGAACCCCCTTATGATACGGTAGTACTTCTGTACGACATTACGTCGTACGACTGGTATGATAGTCACACAGTCCATGTTCCAGTGTATGTCTCGTATGGATCTTACGATGTACTATTACTCCTATACTCAGTACATAATAGTAATAATTTTATGGGTAAAATATGTCGTATTACGTCATAATAAAACGACACTTGTTTATAAGAAAAACGATTTTAGGTAGACTACGGTACGACTATGATACGGTAGCTACCTACCGTAGTACTCCATAGAGTGGTTGATGGTATGCGTTTCATTTTCTCCATCTTCCACACAACATTATTTTCTTGTCACCATGACGATGGAACTACGGACGAAAACAACATGTAGCTCTTTTATAGTAGCAATTCATCATGCGGTCAGGTTTGCCGTATTGTTGTTTGTTGTGCGATCGAACGCCATCGACGGTTTTCATCTCTCCCATAGTCGACAACAAAAAACTCACATATCGACGACGACGAACTTTTGGCATCCAACGAAAAATTCTAGTTTCCAAGACTCCAACCATGATCGATCCAAAGCAGTGTCATCGATTTTATCATTGTCATCCTCAAACGACGGAAGTTCGTCACAGGATGGATCGTCCGATGACAGTTCTTTGGTAGAAGCCATGAGAAGATTATTGGAATCATCCTGGGATGCCAACACGATGGGTCGGGTGCCATTGGATGCTACTTCCGGTGCCAACGAAGTTTATGCAGCTCTGCTCGAGGCGGAACAAAGACGCAACGACGAATCAACGCCAAAAATTTATTGTGTCGAATTGCTCCTACCAGCCTACGATGTCACACAAGGAGATCGCATGTACGATGAGGTATGTGTGTTTGATATTTTGTTTGATACATACCTTCTGAATGAATTCCTTCCGGACTCACTTTGATTATTCATGTTTCAAACTCTTTGGTGAAGGTCATGGCAACCGAATTCTGTATAGCACTGGCACAATGTCTCAAAGGAAAGAGTGAAATCCTGGTGAGAGACCAAAAGACGTTGGATACCGTCCAAAAAGTCTTGTCGGCTCGAGAACGGTGGAATGATGACAATAATTCCGAGGAAGACGACGAGGACGACTTTGATGACGAGGACGAAGATGATCAAGTCGATGACAGTGATTCACCAGACAACGACAACGAAAACAACGAGGGTGAAGAAATCATACTGGAGGGTGATGTCGACTCGTTTCGGAAAAAACTCATGTCGGGATGGGATGTGACTACTAATGCAGACAATGTCCCAATGGAGGAGAGTAGCGTAGACCTTCCAACCGAACCTCCAAGATCACCTGCATCGAGTGACACAAAGAGATCCAAACAAAACAAACAAAACAAACGACATCGACTTGCGAGTCTCTTTGGCAGTGAAAGAATATCAACGTCCGGCCCAGATATGCCACAAGATGTTGTTCGTGCTGTTCGAAACAACGCAATGGCCATGCAAGATGAAGAAACTATCATCATCTTGGGTGCACATGGCCAAGACGAGATGGTGGCCGTACGGGCACTGGTAGAAAAATATCAGAAAGAAAAGAGTATTATCTTGGTCAATTGTCTGTTTACCCAAACGCCACGGGAATTACAAAAGGCTGAAATTGTGTACAGTATTCTACCGCTAGTCGTGAAGGAAAAAGAAACTGGCAGAAATCTATCGATTCGGGATAACAACGAGGATGGCTCGTCCAAAGTTGTGGTGTTGCGGCGTTATCCCAAAGATTGGGAGATGTTTGTCGACATTGGAAATGGCTTTGAGTTGGCCGAAACCATGCGAGTGCGACCGACGATGCAAGCAGTGACAGAATGCCTACAACGATACCTCAAGTCAATATAACAACTATACATCATCATTTATTTGATCGTTTTCTTCTATGGAAACGGTGAAAAGACTTGTTTTCTCTATTTTTGAAGCATTGGCTTGCTACTAGTAGTTTCTATTGTCCATTCATAGTTCACAGCGACCGCTACATGGTTCGTAATCCTGGCGTCGCTTTCAAGGGCGACGGATAGGAAACAATCGGAGTAGCGTGAAATTGAATGGTGCGAGTCATATAGTCCGAGATTTTTTCTAACATGTAAGAAACAAAGGAATGATCGCTGAATCGTTTCGTGTGCGCGGGAAGTTTTCAAGTAAAGCAACCCAAATGTTCGAGATTGTTTTCTATTTTATGGTTCAAATCAGTCCTCGAGCATAGAAGCGTCCTCTTTTCCAATAGCGCTGCTCCTCATTTCAGTCAATTTCGCCATCACATCATTCATTTGCTCCTCGTTCAGTTCAAGTTCCTGTTCCAGTTCATCCCGCTCCATGTCTTCTGCAAACTGGAGTTCTTGAGTCAGGCCTTTGCGGATATCCGTCAACATGGTTTGAGCGCGCTCTAAATAAAAAAGTGCCGTATCAGCCAACGGAGGATCCTTGGCAGCAAATGCACAACCCGTCAGATACCATATTTCCACGACTTCGTCATTTTGCGCCAAAAGACTCCCCAGAACGGAAATTGCAGCATCGATGCATTGAGTCTCTTGAATGGGTACTACAGATGGGTTTTCACTGGACCGTCTCTTCTTCGATAGCAAATCTGCGCTTTCCAACAAGATCTTGGCCGTTTGACATCGAAACTCGAATTCTGGTAAATTGTTGGCCTCTTCGACTTCCAGTAATTCATCTGCCTGCTCAGCTTCCTCTTCATCTTCGTGATCTTGCATCGCAGCATCATCCGACGGTTGAAGCCGCTTGCCTCCATCCTTGAGTCCCACCAAGGATGACAACGCCTCGGAACCGACACGCTGTTTTTCATACGCTCGCAAAATAAAATCCACTGCCTCTAGCCGTCTATCCTCGTGCTGGGACAATCGCAAATTCGCCATTGTTTGAAGGGCATCCACCATGGGCTCGCCATCGTTATCCTTTAGTTGTAATGCCTTTTCCAAGTAGTTTTCACAGTCGCTTTCGGCAGTATCTTCGTCGCACAAGTCTGTCAAGTATAAATCTGCGACGTTGCAATATGCACCGGACAATTTTTGTTTCAATTGTTGCAATGTTTCTTTTTCTGATGGTTGTTCTTGTGATGTAGCTTGACCGTCCGTGACCATGGTAGAATCAGTGGGTGACAGGACAGAGTCAGTGTTGCTTTCGACCAGCTGAATGCATTTCTCTAAACTCGACACTCCCTTCAAATACGCCTCTAGTGCCTGCTGTTCGATAGACAGTTGCCCGATATAAAGACATAAATTCGCATGAGTTTCCAACATGCTCCAGCTTGATGGTTTCTGTTGTGCTTCCACCAGCTGCAAGGCATGCAGAAAATGTTGCCGAGCTTGATCGGGATCGTTCAAGGACACTTGGATTTCTCCCATTTTTTCCAAGACATGCAGCATTTGCTCCTGTTGTGTCGTCGTCGACGACGACGAAGGTGCTTGTTGTTGTTGTATCAGCTCCATATGAGCATTGTTATAGGCATGATACGCTGCTTCAATGTCCAACGTGGCCATGTGGTTGGCTGCCGTTTGCAACCATTCGTCGACGGATTTCTGCGCCGTTTTTTTGTTCTTTTTCAACGACAACACCTCTTTACGATGCTGCCGTCGAAGTTTCTTGTTGTTGTTGGCGGTGCGGTTACGAATTCGTTTCGTCATGATTCTATGAGTTACTAACTGCTAGTGAGTGGACCGTACACGGGTGGCAGAAACGATGTTGGGAAAGGAACATGAGAGATGATTATGCTGTTTCTAATGCTTTTTCCGTGAACAGGTGATTTTTCGAAAATAATGGCTTTCGGCCAGTCCCGGGGATTTCAATCACGAACACAGAGTTTCATAATTATCTCCATCTCTAACGGCTTCAACTAGACATTCCACCTGGAAGCCAAAACAACACGTACTTTCCACTCTGGCTGTCATGACTGTGAGTACTGTTCACCTCAAAAGATCGGCAGGTCCATCACCATCACCTTCGTCGTCGTCCAAAAACACCAACATTGGACGTTGCACCAACCGGGTTGAGGTTTGTATTCCGACAAAGACTTCTTTCTCTTGCAATACCATCGTATACTCGGCACACTCCATTGTATCATATATCTCTAATAAGGTGATTGATCGAACGCAAAGCAAATCCTTACAAAACATGGCAGCACTACTGCTTCTGCTTGTGACGTCCACCTCCGTTCTGGGGTTCGTACCGACCTCTCCCTTGACTTCACGAGGAAGAAGCGCTCATTCAACTCCCCTTTACACTACCTCTCTTCAAGCGGCACCCATCCCAAACCCTTTTCAGAAACTCCCTTGGAACGTCGAACGAGAAGAACGCCGCAAGGCTAGAAAATTGCGACTGGAACGCAGCTCTTTGCACCGTGAATTGGGTATTGCCGAAGATGCCACCTACGAAGAAATTGTGGCTGCCACCGACGCTCTCATTGCCCGGGCTGGTGGTGACTTGAAGCGCAAAATTCAAATCGAAGTCGCCAAGGACAAAATTTTGCAAATTCGATTGAACGAACGGTTGGCAGGATTGACGGCCATCACCACCGAAGCCAAGGCACAATCGTCATTTGAAACACAAGGGTGAGATTCAATTTCTTGATTCTTTGGGTTGTTTGTAGAATTGAGAAATGGATGCTTCTTGGTAATCTTGGTACTTCTTGTCAGTATTTTTACCAGTCAAACGCTTCTCACGTCATTCGTTTTTTGTTCTCACAGCAATGAACTCGAAGATGAGATGATTCCAAAGAAAAAGGAGGCAGCGGAATGGAACGCACCTGCATGGACACAGGGATTGATTGTCAAGCCCGACGAAAAACAAATCAAGGGGCAGGTCCGACTATGGGGAATCCTGACATTGATCGGTGTAGCCCTCCCTCCTGCTATCAACTACCTCAATCGATTCACCTGGTTGGTGTGCATTGCCCAGCTTTCCTTTCGTGGCATGCCTCGTGAGTCGCAAGAAGGGGGAGGTCTCGGAATCTCCTTTGGCGGCGGACCTGGTGCCAAAAAGCATTTGAAAGTAGCGTGGTTGTTGGGATTGGCCGTCAGTTTTGTTGGAGCTGTATTGGTATACGGTTTGATGCCAACATGGGCCAAGGGGCAACGGTATACACCATTGATCGCCTTTACGCTCCGCAATGCCATCTACGGTGTGGCCTGTTCGTACTTCCAACCCTACAAGGGTTGACTACCATACACTCTTTCAATGAATCGATCGCGTTCGCGACGTTGTTGCTAGACAATTCTGACTAAAAAGCAGTTCACACTTCCTTTTAGTCGTTTTTTACCCCTGCTTTTTTACATACATTGTTTCGTTGTCTTTGCTCGAATCATTTCAAGATTGGCATATATCTCAATTGGTACTCTGTTCGAATTATTCTACAGATCGGCATCAGAAAACTCTCCATCATCCTCCGTACCTCCTCCTCTCCTGTCATAAAAATGACGCATCAGTGGATTTGCAATTTGCTCCACATCCTTTTTGCGGGTATCGTATTCTTCTTTGGATACTTCAGGATTCGCTTCCATCCAATCCAATGTACCATCAAGTAGATCCAGCAATTCCTTCATATCTTCTGACGAAACATCATACGAAACACTTTTGTCTTCGAAGGAATTCTTCAAGGTATAGATGTACGACTCAAGTCCATTACGGCTATCAATGCGCTCCTTCACCATAAGATCCTCTTCTGCGTATTCGGCTGCTTCTCGTACTAATCGGTCGATTTCTTCCTCAGAAAGACGCCCTTTCTCGGCTGTGATGATGATTCGCTCGGCTTTTCCGGTGCCCTTATCCTCTGCGGAGACCTCTAGAATGCCCTGCGAAAGAGATAAGAAGTAAAAACAGTAAGCAACCTGTCACTCAATAAAACGCTCCATTGTGTCACCGTTTCACTACTCGTACATTTGCATCAACTTTGAAAGTGACCTCAATTTGTGGCACTCCCCTTGGAGCCGGCGGAATCCCTATCAGTTCAAACTTTCCCAAGGGATGATTGTCTTTCGTCATGGCCCTTTCTCCTTCATAAACGTCAATCATCACGCGAGACTGATTGTCTTGATGAGTAGAGAATGTCTGTGACTTTTTTGACGGCATGTGGGTACCACGAGGAATGATCTTGGTAAAGACGCCTCCAACAGTTTCGATTCCCATTGACAGAGTCACTTTGTCGACGACCACTACAATGTCTTCTTTCTGACCGACAGTTCGTCCTGCAAGAATACCCCCTTGTACAGCTGCGCCAAATGCAACGGCCTCGTCAGGATTAATGTTCTTCGAGAGTTGCTTGCCGTCAAAGAAATCTGAGAGCATCTCTTGTATTTTAGGAATCCTCGTTGAACCACCTACCAACACCACATGATCAACTTCGGACTTGTCCAATCCTGCTACCTTAAGGACACTCTCCACTGGTTTGAGAGTTTGCTTGAAGAGATCAAGATTCAGCTCTTCGAATCGAGCCCGTGTCAACGTATCTTGCAGATCATACCCAGGAACAAGGTCTTCAATCTCGACTCGTGCTTGATTTTGAGAGGAGAGAGCTCGTTTGACCCGTTCAACTTCCTTTCGAAGTTTTTGTAGAGCTCGATTGTCGTTGGAAATATCAATCTTTCCATTCGTGGACTTTTGAATCTTCTTGACGAGATATTGCATGACACGTTGGTCAAAGTCTTCTCCACCAAGATGTGTATCCCCTTCACTGCTGAGCACCTCAAAGACGCCTTCATCAATGTTGAGGAGCGTTACATCTTACAAAGCATAAAAGGAAAAGTGTTAGGTCGGACTGTTTATACATCTCTAGGCAGACAAGTTGACGACCAAGCTCGTACCGAAAGTACCTCCACCAAGATCAAAGACCAATACGTTCTGGTCTTGGGCATCGGTCCCTTGATCCAATCCATATGCAATGGCAGCAGCAGTGGGTTCGTTAATAATTCTCTCGACGGTCAAGCCCGCAATTCTTGCCGCATCGCGCGTTGCCTCTTTCTGTGCTTGATTGAAGTAAGCCGGAACAGTGATAACGGCGCGAGTTATATCCTCTCCAAGATATGCTTCAGCCGTCGACTTCATCTTTGCCAAAACCATGGCGGATATTTCTTCAGGTGCAAAATTGGTGCCCTTGCCATCTTGCTGAATGCGGATACGAGGTTGATCCATTCCGTCCGAAACGATTTCAAACGGCATCATTTTTTTGTCGGCCTGCACCGACTTGTCCGAGTATTTTCGACCAATCAGGCGCTTCGCATCAAAAATAGTCTTCTCGGGATTGATCGTGGCTTGATTCTTGGCTGCGTCACCGACTAGACGTTCGTTTGCGCTGGTAAATGCGACATAACTGGGTGTGATTCGATTGCCTTGGTCGTTTGCGATAATGTCGACATTGCCGTCCCTGTAAACTCCCACGCAGGAGTACGTGGTTCCGAGATCGATTCCAATGATGTGCCCCTTCACTTGCTCTTGATTCTGGTTTCCCATAACGAGTGGGAGACAGAAAAGAAAAACAAGAGCCAGCAAGGCGAGCGACAGGGTGATAGGTGAAGATGATTGAACTGGTCGCTTGCGACTGTGGCGCCAAGACGCTCGATGCTTAGACTGCTGTTTTGGTATCATCGTTACTATTGTGTTGAAATGGAGTTGTGATGAGCTTTCGCGGTTGTTTTCAAATGAATGAAAATCAATTTTGTGAGGCTTTTCGTGTTACTGTGGAGGTAGGAACAAGAAAGCTCATTTTCAATCCCGCATGGGCTTTTTTGAAACGTGTTTCCAAAGCGACACGCGTTGATGCAGCAGAGAAATTACACGTGGAGAAAGTGGATGGCGGAAAGACGGTAGTAGTGCAACTCGTTGTACGACGGTACACCAACAGCAAACTCGGAGTACGCGACGGACTCTGTAGTAGTAATACAGAGATCGTTCAAAGTTTGGTGCTGGTCGCCAAAAATTCAAGTTCTGTCTCGAGCCAAGCCAGTAGCTTGCTGCATCGGTCTGGGCAAGTAATGTACATGTATCCAAGGAGAGCTTCAAATGCCGTGGAATCTTGGTAGGCACCAGGATTCGTCTTGCGGTTTTTGGATTTCGTCACAGCATTTCTTCCTCGCATCAAAATTTGCCGTTCTTTCTCAGATAATTCAAATTTTTCTTTAACCTTTTGTAGCAGAAGAGATTGATTTTCAGCTTCATTGTAAACAAGAAATGGAACGAAGGTTTTTCGTCAGCATCTAGCTTGGACAGAAATAAAAATTCCGCATACAGTATTGCTGACTCACCTCGTACCAAGGCGACAACTTCGTTTTGCAACTCAGATGTCCGCTTTGATGGCCACACACA
The DNA here is from genome assembly GCA_019154785.2 of Nitzschia inconspicua. Classification (NCBI taxonomy): domain Eukaryota; phylum Bacillariophyta; class Bacillariophyceae; order Bacillariales; family Bacillariaceae; genus Nitzschia; species Nitzschia inconspicua. Next base: position 701,824 of record JAGRRH010000023.1, read on the forward strand.
TCGTGATCGAATAAACAACTCGAATACCACATCCCCAATGTAGGCAAGGTCTGTTCCACCCATTTGATCAGGCTTGCATGATTTCATAGGCGAAAGTTGCTCTAGAAGAGTCTTTTGGTTGGATGATGCTGATGGGATCTCGTCACTATTCTGGTCTGCCATTCGCAGAAAGTGGGGCTTGAACATGAACGGAGATCTTTCTCGCAAGGCTGACGGAAGAGCTTGGTGATTGCAGCAACAGAATCCTTCGGATCGACCAAGGGATACGAAGATTAATGTCGTTGCCACGACCAATATTGAGATATTGGAGCGAGTGGATGCAGATTGCCTCCTTCGAGTTATTGATATGCTCCTCGGCTTATTTCCTGATGCCTTGTATGATCCGGTTATAGATTTATGTTTGCAAAATCCATGAACGTCGTTGCATGGGTGGGTCGTGTCCCGTAGACTGTCTCTCTCACTCAAAGATGATACTTGACGAAATGTTCTGTGCATATCTGCGTCGAGGTCAACAACCTGACATGCTGCCTCTTCGTTCACTGTTGGTGCTGGACAAAGGCTTTTCGAATCAATATCGAAATATAATCTTTGTCGGTATCCACAATTCATAACTTCGTTGATCATGGACAAAAAACTTCTTCCTTGCTGTCTTGACTGGCTGAAGTGAGTTGTATGAAAATTTGCACAGCTTTCCACTGAATCTCGTAGGATATCGCAATGGTTTCGTATTGTCGGCGTTCAAGATGAGATGTGACGATGATTGCGAGAGGTGACTTCCGATCCTTTGGGAACAAATTTCACGTGTCTCACATCTCTCAATCATCATGTTCTTGAATTCACAGTCAGCGAATTCGTGGATTCGGTGATGGATAACGATCGAATTACACGTGGAAGTATTACAGGACAGATCGGCGGACGATAATCTGATTGGATCTTTCGGTGTACGAGTTTTACTCAAAAGGTGATGTTGGGTCCTTCATGGAAAAATGTGAGCAGTGCTACTAGAAACGGCAAATTCTTTTCTTAACTACATTAAATTAGCTACTTTATAGGCACTCATGAAAGTGATTCGTCTTGTGTGATCTGCCTCATCCTTTTAAAAATCCCTCGCCATTGTAGGCTGTTCCTCTCTTTGCTTGCTTCTCCGGAGGACAGTTATTTTGTCGCTGCTTCACGAACGGCACTTTCCTTTTGGGAATGACTTTTTCTTTCTTTCGTGTTGGGATTGTAGCACCTTTGACTTGGGCCTTTACTTTGACCACTGCTGGGTTGTCGCTTTGCCCTTTCCGGAAATCAAATACGTCTTTCATTCGTGCCATGTGCTTTTGCATCTTTGACTGCCCATCGTCGGGCACACTGTGGAGGGGATCCTTCTTTTCGTACGTGCCAGGATATGATGCGGCGACTCGCCACCGTTTCCCTGCGTCGCTCGGAGGAACCGTGATGAAAAGCAAGGTAGCAACAACGAAGAGTATCTTAATCATTGCTGCAATCATGTTGAAGGAAGAAGTGTCCTCGTTTCTTGATTTGTCTGTAGGGAACGGCGATGAGGAAATGGTTGTCGTTCTTAGCGATAGTAGTAGTATTTCTTGTGTTGTCAAGTGTTCTTTGCAAGATGTTGTGAGAAGGTGGACGTCTTCAATCGTGATTGATGAGAAGGAGAGTTCCGAGGGTTCTTCAGTTGTCCCACCACCATCTTCACGGTCGCATTTCCATGACACCTGTCCTAACTGTATCATAAATCTCGGCCTTCTCAATTGGTACTTGGGCCTTATATTTTCGCGTGACTTGATCTACGTCATCATTCACTCTTTTACAGTTAACTCCGAGACCATCGAATTCATAATAAAATAATAACTGTAAATGCGCATTGCTGCAGTGAAGACTGCATGTATCATTCGAAGTCAAGAACTCCCAGTTCGGTATCCGGTGTAGTAGCACGTACCACGGTATCACTCGACTGATTTTACATTTTACGTTACAGTTAATACTTACTACGGCACGGTAGGTACCGGTACTTACAGTTGGCACGTACGGTAGTAAGTAGTAGATTTTCTCCCATTTGGAACGATAAAATGAAATCTATTTTATGGCTATGCCAACTACTAGCTATCAGCAGTTCCGTATCTAAGAAGTTGACTCACCCGCCTGGCCCCCAAGGGGGCGGGGCGCATTATGCAACAGCTTTCCCTCCACTCAGTACCCTGTTGCCCACCACTCAGCAGTACTGGAAAGGCAAAAACCTCACGAATGAGGAAAAGTCCAAACCAGTGATTGTCAGATATCGCGTGGTCTTCCAAAAACAATGCTGGGAAGGCAGCAATTAACCACATAAATTGTGTTGGGTGTGTTGATATCTTTCACCTGTTGCAACCCAATAGGGCGGATTGTACGTGTAAAAGAAGCCTTCCATGCCAAGCACCAGTAATATTTCCAATGAAATAGTACCGTCCCTCTGCACTTGACACTCGGCTGAGTTATGATGCCATTTCTTCCACAGAAATGTCAGTGCCCATCACAACTTTATCAGGAATCATACATTTAGCACTCTTCCTCCTCTCCCTTAGCCCCCTTCCGACTAAATAAGAGAAACACAATCTTTCCGGTCGGCCACCAGTTCTGCATGATGCCATGCACAAGGCAGCAGTACTTTGTACTACCGCTGGGACAATCTCTTCCGTTGCACTGATAGATTGTCTGTGGATTCTTAGTTCCCCAAGCTCTGACAAACCTGGGTTAAGCCCCCCTACCACGACAAGGTGATCCACTCAGGGGGGTTTCTCCCATTTGGATTTGGTCTGTGGTTGGTGTCGTAGTAACAATGATGTAGGCTACAAGTAAAGGGAAGGAAAGATCTTTCTTATGGCTGTATCAACCACCAGCTGTCACTTCTCTAAATACATCACACTCCGTTAGCTCACATGAAACAACTTTTCGCTCACTGAGTAGTACTAGTAGTACCCTGCTGCTCATCACCATATAGAACCGGAGAAGCGAAAACCCTCGTGTGGAGACTCCTATCGATGTAGTGTCAAACATCAGAAACGATGATGTGGTCTACCAAAAACAATGCTGGGTAAGCAGGACAGTGCTAACCTATGGAATAAGTTGGGGGTGTTCATATCTTGTACATCTTTCAACCCAACGAGGTGGATTGTACATTTAAAAGAAGCTTCTCACATCAAACACCAGAATAATTTCCCATCACATTGTACCGCTAAAACATCGTGCCATTTCCGCCACAGAATTTTGCTCAGTGTTCGACACAATTCAATCATTGAATCATACTCTTCCTCCTCAACCCGTCTCCCAGCTCCACATGAGAAACAATAACAACGTCTTTCCAATCGGGCACGAATTCTGATACGTTGGATTCTAGTAGTTCCACAGGCGATAAGAATCCTGCTAAAATAACTACAATTGCAGGGTGATCTAACTCTCTGTAATAGAAGGGGGATAGAAGTCAACATTCGATTTTCTTTCAGCACTTTGCTAGCTAGCTAGTATAGCACTATCAATTGCATTATTTTGTCTTCCATTTTTCCAATACCAATAAATTACCCCAATACTCTTGTAGAGCGTGTACTACCGCTAGCTAACTACAGTATAACAGCTAATACTACTCCACCTACTCCAGTAAGTTGTTTTCGAGGTCTTTGTTTGTGTGCAATAAAATGAAAAAATTGATACCACGTTCTCGTTTTCGGCGGAAGCCAAACTTGCGTATGTGCGCATGATGTGTAGTAGTGCAGGTATGATACGTCCTCGCAATTAGTTTTTTGAACTGAATGGTGATACAGGAATTCTCCGCAAAAATAAACTTTCATCACATCAATCAATGCAATACGACGTAATACTACCATTCCGTAGTCTACCGTAAGTACACAAACTACCATTGCGCTGCTGCGGAGCAGATGGGAAAGAGGAGAACACAATTAATTATTCATTTGACTACTACGTTTACATCACAACGACTTTATTTCGAACAACCACGGCATATGCCCCGACCTCGTACATCGACCTCGGATCACAAATCGATGAAAAAAAACACTCCTTTGCATGTGGCAACTTGCTTCATGACTACCAAGTACCAAGCCATCCAGCAGCATCACGTCTTGATCGATTTTCAATCAAATCACTTCCCGTTTTGTTCTTAACATTGAAAGTCGCGGTGGAATCATCCACAATGCACGACTGCTAGTGGCGTGACATAACTTTGGTTCATCATCATGAGCAACACCACCGTATGTACTACAGCATGCCCCAAAAGGCTGAATGCAACGATCGAAACGAATTCCATCAATCTAATTTTGTGTAGCAACAACAATAGCAGTCCTTTCCTTGTCGAGCTCGATGCGGAAAAAACCGTAAGTAGTCTAGTTGCACCGCCGTATGGCAGTGTCGTTCGATTCTCAAAGTTGAGCATTCCAGTGCACCCAAAACACCATGACAGCAATTATGGTACCACTGTAACAGCAAAGAGACCAACCAAACGATGCCGGTTGTTGAATCCAAGTAGGGATACTGTAGGTACTACTACTGTTGCGAATGGAATTCAAACCGGGCCAACCGATTTTTCCAAAACCAAAACCATAGACCGACGTCCCACTCCACAAATCCCAGCACCACTCTTGGGGTCTCTTCTAGCACCGTTCCTACCAGATCGTCAAACCTTTAACAATTTTATAATATCCTGTCACGAAATTTATCGATCCTGTCGTCACATTCCAGCCCCATGGCCATGCAAACAGGTGGCCTGTGACGGCGTGGTTCAAGCGGTGACCTTTTCTCCATCGGGAGAGCTCTTGGCGTATACCAGTGATGAGACGGTCATTACCTTGCTGAATAGGCAGACTGGGGAACGAACAAAGTTGCAAGCGGGATCCAAAATCACCTCATTGGCCTTTGCCCCGAACGGACAATTTTTGGCATCGGGACAACGGCCATTGGACAACGAACCTTTGAGCAATGACAACATCGCCGTTTGTGTATGGGATTTGCGAACGGCGTGTATAAAAACTCACGACATAACCATGGGAAAAAATTGTCAAGAGCTGTACCGCTACGGCGGTGCACACAGTGTGTCCTTTTCTCCCGATGGTAAGATTCTTGCTTCGGGGGGTATGGATCAGACCGTTCATCTCTGGGAGCGATCCTATTCCACGGATGGTGAAACGGTAGCGACACGGTTTCAGTACCAGCGAGCTCTGACTGGATTGTCCAACTGGATCTACACTGTCAAGTTCAGTCCCAATGGCAAGTATCTGGCGGCGGTGGGGGAAGGTGAAACTTCGGTCTGGTTATGGAGCATTGAACAAGACTATGATGTTGTAGTCTTGCAAGACGAAGGAACGTGTCACAAGGAGACAATTCATTGCATCGACTTTTCTGCCAATGGCAAGTACTTGGTTTCTGGAAGCGACGATGAGACGATTCGAGTATGGGATTTGAAGTCTCTATCGTGCCATAAAGTCTTAGAAGGAAATTGCTGCCCGGTATGGACCTTGGCGTGTTCGCCTTGGAAAACACACCACAGTGACGATAACACGTTGATTGTTTCGGGAGGGAAGGATCAAGACACCGGCGAACGAGTCCTGAGGCTATGGTCTTTGGAAACGGGCAAAACAGATCGAATCTTACGAGGTTACTTAGGGTATGTAACCAGTGTCGCCTTTAGTCCGAGCGGGATAACCATCGCTTCTGGATCGTTTGATCACCAATTGATGACGCATCGAGTACGGTGAAGAGCAAGGAACGAATACTGACCCTCTTCTTCAACTACTACGTTCTACACTGTACATCCTCATTCTAGCTACTCTCGCATGTACAATAACCACTTCTAGTAGTGAATCAGTTGTAATGGCACCATTTCCATATAAGATTATGATTTCTGCTTCGCGACTTTTTACGTATAAAAATGGCTTTTCGCAATTTATCCACAAAGACGATACTGTCTTGATGCCACATTTCCTCGGACCAAGTGATATTGTGGAGAAACATGTACATCCCAAGTCCAATGCTACTACGGTAGTACGGAATTACTCATTTTTGGACACCAGTCGTGTTCCTAAATCACAATCTACTCCTACAGTAAGATCGTTCCATTATTAGAACCGTCCTTTGGTAATTAGTTTCCTTGTCATGTAAACACCCGCGGCGGAAAGTCCAAACCAGGTGGCTGCGTATCCCACGTGAATGGCAGGAGTTGTTCGAAAGTCGCCCACTGATGTAATGGGTGGTCGAAGGGGATATTCTATGTTGGCCTGTGATCCTTGTTGGTGTTTCTCTGTTTCTTCTTCTTTTTCTTCCTCTAGAACTTGTGTCATGAGATACGTTTCTTCGTTGGATTCGGCAATAGCTTGTAACGCTAGTCCGTCCAACCAAAAGAGTTGTAGGGGGCGTCTGGAATAATCGTGTTCCGGTGTGATAAATTTGGGTTCTTTTGCGCATTTTTGAAAAAGGGGAACGGAGATTAGCCGAGAACGAAAATCAACGATCATTCATTGTCATAGATATTACGTAGTACATTTTTCAACTTACTTTCCACCTGAGCTTGTACTGCAGTGACCTGTACAGCACCTGTAGGTCGTGTCCATTTGGGTGGAATTGTCGACAGACCTTGTTGTATTTTGGCGGCTTCTACAGCACCCTGTCTCCGGTATGGTTGCTCGCCACCTGGTACAATGTTCTTTGGCACCCAACCACGATTTACCCATACCATTTGGCGATCGGCCGTCCCATCTGCCAATTCCAACGGTGTCAAGACATGATATCCTTGAGGTCCGGATGACATGCCTTGTTGCTGATTGCTGCTGCTTTTTCCACTCATGGCACTCAGACCTTGCACTGACATGTACACTCCCGGTGGCGCCCCGCGTGGCCCGATCAAGACTTCCTTGTCATGTCGAAAGGAGCCCCGAAGCAATCGTCGACGGTACGGTTGTTGTGAGGCGTCCAAATGCGTTGCAGGTTCCATGTCCAACTGTGCTTGTCGCTCGTCGATAAGTTGGAGCTTTTCTACCAACCGTTCCACCTGCCAAACACCGAGACCGAAGGTACCGGCACACAGGCTAGCAAAAAAGACTTTCCCCGAGGTCGACAAGTGATTCGGTACGGAGGATGCTGTCATGGTGGTGGGAGACGTAACGATGATGGTGGAAATGTCGTGTCGATCGGTAGGTCCCGTCCAGATATATTATTTGTGTTTAATGTAGTACTCCCAAGGTTCGTTTCATCAACTGCGGAAGGATCTTTTGGAATGATGAAGAGAAAAGAAGTATTCTTGTCCGTGTTGAGACGCGAATCCAAAGGACCCGAAGAGTGATGGTAGTAGTATTATCTTCGGCTGTTTGCAACCGAAAGGAATGATACAAATCTAGCGACTTCACAGTAGCAGACTGCCTCAGTTGAACCCTTTTCAATGGATTCCCTAGCTAGGAGGAATATTAGTGTGGATACTTGATGTTGTGAAATGTTGCAACGACGAGATAAAATAAAATGGTGACTGTGAGTCAGAATTTTTTCACACTCACAGTCAGTGTTTCAGCCTCTTCTTCGGACTTGGTCGTAGCGTCGTCGTTGTGGTGGGTGCGAGAGAACTATCATATATCATGAACATGCCCCGTATCTTACTCGGAGTATTTTCGTTGGAAGATCTCTCTATTAGCGTTGAGGGTCAGTTTTTGTTCGGAGTTGTCTTCTTTTTCGTTTGTGGCGAATGTGAGCTCGCACAGGTCCCGTAGAATGACTTTCAGACGGGAAAAATGAGGCTTTACCGGGCAACGGTTGTCCGGGGGATGAAAAGTTAAGAAGGCAACCAACCGGCACAGCGCACGGCACTGTTGTTTGCTCGCTTTGTTGTTGATTTTTTCGTTTCTTTCTCATGGAATAATAATAAAATGTGTCATGTGAGTCTGTTCTGAACTCCTCCTTCGACTTTCACAAACTGATATACCAACAATACTACTACAATACATACTCCTCCTCTGGCATTGCACATACTATTGCGTAATTATCATCGCTAATCTCGTCGAAATCACCATCCAGTCGCCACAAGCCTTGTAGAGTTTTGGAATATCGCGAGGCCTCTCCAGTAGGAGCCCAATTGTTCCAGTTTTTTTTTCATTCCATCCTTTGCTTTCCCGTTGGGGTTGTGAAAACAGCTACATTTAGCGACACCACGATATATCGCTTTCATCATTCGAATTTGAATCGAGTCCAACACCATGACGGGTCAACCAATAAAGCCATCACAGAAAGCATCATCATCGTCATCATCGTCGTCGTCGTCGAATGTAAGGGTGGTGGCTCGTATTCGTCCGTTGGCTCAATACGAAATTGAAAATGGTAGCAAACCAATAGTCAAATCACTTCCCAGTGTAGACAGTTTATCCAATAAGGAAAATTCCATCCCTCAGATATCGTCCGAACCGGAAGTGCTAGAAGTCCAGAGTTCCGAAAAGAGATGGTTTGAGCTAGACGCCGTTCTCGACGGCAATTCGTCCCAACGCGAGGTGTACTACAAAAGCGGCGCCCAGCAGGCCGTCACCCAAGACATTTTCAAAGGATTCAACTGTACCATATTAGCCTATGGTCAAACCGGTGCCGGAAAGACCTTTACAATGGGGACAGCTTCCGGAAAAGACTCATCCGACACGGATGGCATCATTCCCCGAGCTTGTGCCGATTTGTTTGAACAGATCGACACGAGATGCGACGGCAATGCACAAGTCGAACTGAGTTATTTGGAAATTTACAATGAGGAAATTCGAGACTTGATGTGTACAGACGGATCGGGAGGCGACTTGAAAATAAGAGAAACCCTCAATGGAGAAGTCTACGTTTCCGGTTTAAGTTCACGGCCAGTACAGTCACCAAAGGAAATCGGTCACTATATGGAAGAAGCGAGTCATCGACGTGTGGTAGCATCTACGAAAATGAATGCTGTTTCCAGTCGATCACATGCCATTTGCGTATTGCGCATCCAAGGAGTGTTGGAGGATTCGACCAAGTTTTCTGCCAAGCTAACGTTGGTCGATTTGGCAGGTTCGGAACGCATCAAAAAGACACAGGCTTCTGGAAAACGTGCTGCCGAGGGTATCAACATCAACAAGGGTCTCTTCGTGCTTGGACAAGTGGTGAGCGCACTTTCTGAACAACGTCCCAAGTACAAGAGAAAACCGCCCTATCGTGATTCCAAATTGACCCGACTCCTGCAGGACTCACTGGGCGGCAATTCCAGAACCATAATGGTCGCTTGTGTGAGTCCGGCCGATTTCAATATAGACGAAACAATCAACACTCTGCGGTACGCCACCAGTGCCCGAAATATCAAGAACTCTGCCACTCGAAATGTCATCAAAGCATTGTCACCGGAAGAAGCTGCCAAGTTGCAACGAGAAAACCAATTGCTGTTGGCGCAAGTCAAGGAACTACAAGAAACAATTCGAAAAATGGCTCTAGCCTCGTCCGAAGCCACACCATCCCTCGTTTCTACCGATACTGACTCTCTGGGTAGCCAAGAGGACGACGATGATAGCACTGGTGTTTCCATGTCCTCGGATCATTTGAGAGAAGATCGCAGCAAACAAAAGAAACGCATCAAGGAGTTAGAACGTGAAGTTCGACACCTGCAACGTGCCAATTCCAATGCGAAATCGGGCGTATCGTCGCAGATAACCGAGACCATGGCTCAAGAGGCGATCGAATTGCCGGTTTTGCACAAGAAGGTTGCGCAATTGGAGGAGGAGTTGGCTTCCAAGAAGGAGCTGGAAGCCGAAAACGAGGCGCTGCGACAAGAAATGGACGATTTAAAGGCCGATGCCGACTCTGCGCGCCTGGCCGCCAACAAAATGGCCAAGATTATGGAACAGCTACAGGAGCTCAAAGGAGACGAAGTCGATAAGAAGAAGATGGAGCATGACCACATCAAGGTTGAAGAAGCCTGGGTGTCATTTGTGTTCCAAGTGTTGGAGACTAACAAGGAACAAATGAAACGACTACGAGATGACTTTACGCTTGTTGCACGAGTGGTAGAGTCGCCCGATGTCATGGTCATCGACAAATCTTCTGACGGTTCATCGGGCGGCTTTTGGAAACGAATGAGAGCAAAAGATAAGAAAAAAGATTCTGAAGACGAAGCCAGTGGCGATGAAATCCACATGAAAGTAGACCCAGCTATTCGACAAAAGCTTGTCACGGAGCACCTCCAATTCTTTGAAGAACGAATGATTGAAATGGAATCTCATGTTCATTCGGAGACTGTGTCCCTAGGTTCCATCCGCGACTCGCTCCGGATGCAGAGAGACAAATTGGAGATTGAAATCGGCGAATCAGAGTTTGAAAGGGATGTCCTCAATCCAAAAGACAACGACTTATTGAATCAATTGACCACCCTATTGATTGGACCTGTCAAGAACCTTGGAGAATATGACTGATATGACTTCTATTCTGGACTACTTCCTTTTTCTGCACATTTTGCCAGCGCACAATGCGCTGGCAAATTTTCAAACAAAAAGTTCCAGATGCAACTCTTCCACCAAGTCAGATGTACACAATTCAATGGAAGAGAGTCTGCGACAATTGGGGGCGTTTTCGTTGCTCGCCCTGGCATATTATAGAATAATGAATGTAAAGAGATACAGGTTTATTCTTGCTACTGTTGGAAATCTTGGGAATTTATCATAGCTTTATTCTTTCGAGAATGAGGGCACAAGCTTCCTTGGCCAATTCTTCGATTCCCTTTCCATTTGAGTCTAGAATCAGTTCCGGTGAGGCCGGTTCTTCATAAGGATCGTCAATCCCTGTAAAACCTTTGATCCTTCCTTGTCTGGCCATTTTGTATAATCCTTTGGGATCTCTGCTCTCGCAAGTTTCCAACGAGGCTTGGACGTAAATCTCCAAGAAGGGAGCTACACTGTTGACAGACTCTCGTACCGAATCTCGATCCCGTCGATAGGGTGAAATCAGTGCTGCCAAGGTCACCACACCACTATCCGCCATGAGTTTGCTCACTTGTCCCACACGACGTATATTTTCTGCACGATCTTCTGCCGAAAATCCCAAATCTTGACACAATCCATGTCGAATATTGTCACCATCCAAAAGATATGTCCGAATATTGTGTTGTGTATTGAGCATCTTTTCGACAGCATTGGCTACCGAGGACTTTCCCGCTCCACTCAACCCGGTGAACCAGACGACAGCGCCTTTCCAAAAAGAAAGTATTCAAAATTCAAAGAACATGATAAAGACAAAATCAAAACCGCTGTATGAGTGCTGCCAGTCCGAGATGACCCTGCAGACAAGACCCAATTTTCAAAAAGGGCTTCCTCAAAAACTTACCTCGATGCCCGCCAAGTTTCCATCGTTCTTCTTGACTGACCGCTTGATCATGCCACGTGATATTAGACGCCATTCGTACTCAGCACTATCTCTACTGTAACCGATTCTTGTACCGATGCTTTCGTTATTGTTACCGCCATTGTCGTCACTGGGGAAGACATTATCGCGGTTAACGTAATAAAATTGAGAGTGAAAATGATGAACACCAGGTGTGTACATACTTATCATACATACACAAAGTAGGGTGGTATGATATGTTGGCACGACCTCGCGGGACTGTGATCCGTTCCGGGACAATACACGACAGAGTAGTAGCAGTAATAATCTTCGGCAAATGGCAAATCATCATTGACAGCAACACTTTGATCTTTGCAACACAAGGTGAGATTATTGCCAGTGAGAATAGTGTTTGTGGAGACTTGGAACACTCTTCTCAGGAGAAACAACCACCAGAAATAAGAGCGCGAGTAAGTCAATTCTATCTTTGACACTGGTTGGAAATTTGGAATCGTCACTGGGGTTTGTTTATCACTTTCATCTTTTTTTCCCCTTCTGCATTTCATTTCACTCTTCCAGTATCGTATCCTTTGTTCTTTCTATCATGTCGAGTGAAAATACAATGTGAGTTGATCACGCCGTCCTTCCCGGTACTGCCCTTGACCATGAACATCATCCGATAAGAGTATCCTGACATGTATTGGGTTTGTCGTTTCTTCCCCCTTGTTTCTAAAGGTACCTTTGTATCCGGCGACTGAATCAAGTATACTTCGTGAAATGCACTCCCAACGACACTGTTGGATACTTGAAACAGCAAGTTTCCCTTGCTACCAAAAAGGAGATCCTGCCGGAACATATGCGAATTATCAATGCCAAAGATCGGCAACCGTTGGATGACGACGATGAGAAGCTTTCCAAGTACGAAGAATTGAAAAATGACGCGGAATTGTATGTTGTGTTTCAAATTTCGGATGGGGAGTGGGAAGCGGTCCATGTCCATGATACGGAGGCAGCACCGACGGGAGGGGACGCTGCTGCCGTTCCGTGAGCGAAAAATCGACGTGGTTGTTTTATTACTCCAAACTCCACCCTTCCCTATGGAAAAGATATCAAAGAAAACATTGCGATGCCGTAGGCGGATCTGATATGGCATTATCATGAGGACCCGGAGTCTTCATGCGTCGAGTGACCACCTTTAGTTTTGGTACGTCATCCTGCAAATTGCAACGCAAAATCCAGGCTGATATTCAAATAGAAATACATCCGTAGATGCACTTTATCTGAGTGAGCTTTTGGTCTAGGAGAGTTCAATCCAGCTAGTGTATGATAGCTACTACCTCTAGGTCGTACTTCTTCTGATACTCGGAGCAATACTACCGTAGTCGTACGTCGTACAGGTACAGGTACAGGGAGTTAACCGTCGAGAACGAAATACTTACAGTTAGTACTACTTCGTAGTACGTAGTGCTTAGTATGCCATCTACATTGACACGTACCTTGATAAGTATATGTCGGTACTAAGTCGTCAGTCATCGAGCCGAGAACGGACAAATCAAGGATATCATACACACTGTCGTATGACAGTAAACGAGTTGTTACGACGACATCGGCTCATCAAAAACAACAGTCAAAATCAACATTAATCACTGACCTGACACCCGTGCTAGCTAGCTCGATCGATCGTCACAACAGAATGTAAGTCGATAGCGTTTATACAACGATGGAATTTATTTTCCTCTCTTTTCGAGGCGTTCCTGCAAAGAAGCACGTTGTTGCGAGCCTCGATTATCCCGGATGCTTTCTTTGTTTGTTAATGTGATTGGATATCATTTTATTTGAATACGGCATATCTTTTTGAGTTCAACTTTGGCATCCATACTTCTGAATCAGATTCTTTTGCGAATCTCGGAAACCGTTCTAACGTCTTTGTTGCTCTATTTCTCTTTGATACCATAAAGAAGAAGGAACGACCATTGTTGTATCGTTCACTCCTCGCAACAGTCCAAAAGAACAGAAGCAGTCTCTTCCACTTGCTTGACGAAATTTCTTAAGACAAAAGATGAAGACAACTCTTCCGATTCTGGCTGCCGTTCTGGCGGCATTATCATCTTGCGCAGCAGTGACAGCTCCTCGATCCAGGGCTACTACGACTGTAACAAAGACGTCAGCCCAACCCACTCTTCGCGGAGGATCTATCGTTGCGGACGACTCTTTGCGTCACGTGGTGGTCAATAAAAAGAAGGCCGTCAAAAAGGCTGTCGCCAAGAAAGCGACGGTCCCTACTAGCAGTGGTCATGTCGAAGCCATTGTCGGGTCCTTGGCCATGGTTGCCTTGGAACAGGGAGTGAAGAAGGTTTTTGCAAAGTATGGTTTGAAGTTTCCCACATCGCTTGGTGGTTGCGTTGTCTTGTTCTTTGGTTTGTTGATGATGGATTTTGTGGTTCCGGGATCGGGCAAATCGTTGTATGAAGCCTTGGGACCGGCCACCGCTCTTTTGACCAAGTGGTTGCCCGTATTTTTTGTGCCAGGACTAGCCATGCTCCCGTTGGCGCCCAGTGTTGGTTCTGGACTGGAGGTGAGTGCAAGTGTTTTTGCTCACTGTGAACAATACGTTTTCCGCCAAAGTACCAACTAAATACATTTGCCTTTGCGTGATTTGATTCGAAGGTTGCCAAAATTCTTTTGATCACTGGCCTCGGTTTCATTTATTCCCTCTTTACAGTTGCGTATTCCGTGCTTTTTTTGCGACAGGCCGAAGGCAAGGTTGTGGCAGCGGCACCCATCAAGAAAAAGGTATCACCCAAGAAAAAGGATCCTTCTCCAGCTCCTCCCAAAGCCTATAGTGATGCTACCATGGCATTGCTGGCCAAGACAACCATTGGGACTGGTATTGCCAGTGTCTTGGTGAAGACAGTCTTGCAAATGGGCGACTCGTCGTTCGCCACACCTCTGCAGAGCCTTTTCTTCTTCAGTGCCACCTGTGCAACCTATGTGTGGGGAGCTCGATTGCCTCCAGGAATCACCAAAACGATTCACCCTCTCTTGACATCAACGGCATTGACCTGGGGCTTGTTGTTCTGGTATGGTGTTGCAACCAACAGTGGTGATTTCACTGCTATGGTTAAATCCTACAAGACTGGAACCCTTGGAGTTTCGACGGCAGGTGCCGGTGACGTCTTGTTGTTCTTGTTGGGTCCCAGCGTGGTGTCGTTCGCAGTCAGCATGTACAGCCGCAGACAGCTACTGAAGGAAAACTTTTTGATTGTTGTTGCGAGCATGTTGGTGTCTAGTCTTGGAGCCCTGTTCGGTACGGCGGCGTTTGCAAAATTGATTCAACTGGGTGGATCCAGCAGTTCTGCCCTAATGTTGAAACTGTCCATGTTGGCGAGGAATGTCACTACCGCTTTGGCGATTCCTATTACACAAATTCTAGGCGGAGACATATCTATCGCTGTCGTAGTTGTGGTTCTGACTGGAATTGTCGGAGCTCAATACGGCCGGAGATTGTTGGATATGGCCGGTATTCAAGATCCAGTGACTCGAGGTTTGGCGGTTGGAAGTGCAGCCCAAGGACTGGGTGTATCGAGTATGGTCCCAGAGGGCGATGCCTTCCCCTTTGCTGCCATGGCAATGGTATTGACGGCAGTGGCTGGTACGGTCTTTGTTTCTATTCCCCAGCTGAAGGATGCACTTGTATCCTTGTGCAGCTAAGAGATTGGTTGCATTTCCTCAAAGACATGATAAAATTATTTATTCTAAGCTACTACTGGGGAGTATTTGTATGAATTAGAGAAGTTTGAAGCAGTGTTGATATTATTATTAGACATCGTAGCTAATCCTCCTCCTCTCGAATGGACTTTTGGACTGTTTCCACGAGCGATTTGACCATTCCTCTGACTTGGTCTTCGGTCAAGACCTGACTGTTCAAAATGGCATTTTGGATCAAGATGGTATACTCTGGTCGTGAGCTATGCACCCACAACATCCCATTGACACCAATGCACACCTCGAATGGAATATTCTTTCGACCGAGTTCCTGTAACACCAAGTTGTCTGGATACAGCAATTCTCGTGCCAATCCGAGGGGGATTTTCCGACACGTTCCACCCGTCAAAATACCATATGTTCCTTCGTTTGTCATCCAATCTTTGCGTGGGACACCGCCATCGTGTGGTCCGAGTGTACACGACAAGTTGATATCCAGGCCCCGTGGCGTTGACTCGATCCGGGCGTACAGGAGCAGCCCCGGAGATAGGTTGGGCTTGTTGCGTTTGGTGGCACCCTCAAAGCTCAAATTACTGAGCAGAGCTGGATGCGGTCCTCCAATGTTGACTCGGTAAATATCTCCCCCACTTCCATCGCTGGCCACTCGTTCTTCGAGAATTCCGATCACACGATCTTCCAACAACGGTCGATACTTATGAATATTTTGCTTGACAAAAAAGGTGTGGTTGTTGGGGTGTTGGACAAGTCTTCCAGCGCAAGTAGCAATTACGCGTACGTTAGTATCATCATCGTCGTGATTGCCACCACTGAATTGATCCAAATACTTTGTTGTTGTTGTCGTCGTCGTCGTCGTTCGAAGTCCCATTCCGAGTTTGGGACGTTTCTTGTTGTTGGATGGTTGTCGTTGCTGATGGATCTGATCGGTCACATCATCTCCCGGCATTACGACAGATATCGCTCGGAGTTGATGTTGCGTAGCAGCCGTCATTACGGCGGCGGAAGGGAAAACAGTTGATGGAAATGGAGAGAGAATCCTGTTTTTTGACTGAAACGGCCTTTATGTCACCCTTGTCGCGGATTTTTCCGATAGTTCTAACACTTCAAGAATTGTGGCAGGCGGCGGTACCAGTAATTGATGTTGTTGAATTGGCAGAGACGATGAGAGACGATTGGGACAACTTGGCATTAAAAGAAGCGCAAGGGATGAAGACGTTCCTTCAAGGAAGCATACCGGTACTGAAGTACACTGTGATTTATTGTGTGAAAAGAGCGAAAGATTATCGAGAGCGACGTGTGGGGACGAATGGCCATGCGATGCATTCGGATTTACGTTAGCGGTTGCGTATGGAGCGAGCCCGACGCGCGGTAGACTTAGCTTATACAAAACAATTTCCGGTTTGTAGAACGCGCAGGTCGAAAAATGGGAGGTGAGTTCTCACGAAAAGCAAAGGGAAAGAAATAGGTACCTTAATTGTAAGTACCTCCCTACTACTGGTAGAAAAAACTATGGATTGTTCGTCGGGATAACTTTTTAGATTGGTTCAATTGCATTAGAAAGTGCGACTAGCTAGTTTTCCGAATTCTTCAACCGATGAAAAAATAATCATCCATCCGATTAAGGAACTATAACGATATTATCAACCACAATACCATGATTCCACCACCGCCACCGCAAACCATATTTCGCCCTCTTAAGAGCGAAGTAATGTATGGAGCAGAGTGACCGGAAGCCATTACAGGGACATGGTTTTTGGATCGCAAAACAAATCATCTGACCCTCCATCAGAGAGACGAGCTCCACCAGCCAGGACTTAACGTTGGAGCGGCTCTAAGCATGTACTACGTAGTAAAGAGAAGCGGAATGCGACTTCTGTTCCTCAAGGATAGTCCTGACCTTTTGGTCTGATCGTTATTTATATTTTTCAATTTTTCTCCAAAAAATAATGTGGTCCCATTATGTCCACACTGATGACG
Organism: Nitzschia inconspicua; assembly: GCA_019154785.2. Taxonomy (NCBI): domain Eukaryota; phylum Bacillariophyta; class Bacillariophyceae; order Bacillariales; family Bacillariaceae; genus Nitzschia; species Nitzschia inconspicua. Next base: position 718,864 of record JAGRRH010000023.1, read on the forward strand.
GAAAAAAGATGCTAGCTCTAGCTAGAGTGTCAACTTTGCTTGTGTCGTGGGATCCCCTTCTCGCCACACTTCGCAACTACCGGTACTCCAGTAGAGTCGCATACCAGAGTCCGGAAAATTAAACAAAAAAATAATACTGCTAAAATGATGTGCGAAGTAATGAGTTTTGACAAAAAAGATAAAATGTTTATTTTTCGAAGTTTGCAACATGCTTGGTGATAATTTTTTTTTGTAGTCGTGTTCCTACCACGTGTCCTTGGCTTAATTGACTGTGAGTACCGATTCTCGATACCAGTACGTACCGATAGCTATGAAAAGAGAGAATTTTACTCCGAGAGTAAACGCAGTATAATACGTCGTAGGTCTCTGCAAGTTGAGTTCAACTGCGGTAAATAGGCACTTTGTTTCTGAAACATTCACTTCTTTGCTGTTAATTTTCGCTCAACATAAGAAGTGTGTGAAATATCGTATGTTCTTACGTCAATTAAAGTTCATGCTTATTATGCATTTTGTGTCAGAGGAGGAGAAGTACGGTAGTCATGTAGGTGAGAAATCCCAAGAATAATGATTCTATCTACTATTAATACGTAGTAAGTAGTATTTGGTAGCGCCGGGAAGAGAGAAGAAGCTTTGAGCCAACTATTTCGAATAAAAATTATGAAAATATTCCTCTGTTGTAAACTACCGCTACTACCGCTCTGTCAGAAGATCCAATACAAAATGATCTGTTCGGCGCTCGCGTTAAATGATAGAACAAGACTATTGTAAGACAAAAGGGCCCAAAAGAATCGTTACAGTTGATAATAATTAGCTACTACAGGTGAGGTTCTACGCGCGTCAACCAAAAAAAGAGACCTGTTCCCATAAAAGGAGTTGGATCCGAGCAACAGATTTGATTTCATTCTTCCAAAAAGAAAATTTCCACATCTTTTGGACATTTCTCGTCCATTTACCCAAGTTATCGGGCGCCCATTCACACGATGATCGACTAATAGATTATACTTTTTCTTTTTTCAACGACTATACCATCATTAAGCGAGATGAATACAGATTCATTTCCAACCATACCAAGACGATTGGAAGACAACAACGAAGAAAGGGGGAGTATCGTCAAACGACTGCCCTATGCACATTCTGTTTCTGCCTCACCGCTGTCGTTCATGCTCTCTTCCACGGAATTTGCTCCATCCTGCCTTGCTCGACCATCCAAAAGGAAGCACCGTAACAGCAACGTACAGAGAAGCAAAAGTAGCAGCGTCATAGAAGTTGTCATGTCTCCGACACAGGCTACTTCGCCAATGAAGCCGAATGCATCCTTTTCGCAAGGAAGCAGGGGAAGCAGTCGCAGAGGCAGTTTAACATTGTCGACCGGCACAAGTAGTCTGAAACGAGCTGGAACGAGCCGCTCAACGAGTCGTCGCTGGTCCGATTTGTCGCAAACATCATCTGTAATGACGCCCACATCGTTTCAAGCAGAGTCAATGGACGATGAAGAAGATAGCGAACAAGCATGAATAGTGGGTTGGCGCGTGTCATTCCACCATTCTGCTTAGAGTGAGACAATGTGATCAGAAGTCATGAACTGTAAACTTGTTAAACAAGGCATGGCAACGGTCGTCACAAATAATTCACCATGGCCATCTTTGAAGGATGTCCACCGGCGGATTGTGGCAGCTAGCCGGTGATTACCCTGCACTTGCCTGTAGCTTTCCCTGGGGCTCTGAAGCAATCAATAATCCTCTCTATCATGTGATGCTGCACGCAAAAAAAAACCATGAAATTCGAGTAGGCTTGTCTTTTCTGTGTTGCACGTTCTATGCAATTGTCGTACTCCTTGCGCCTTTCCATGACAGTCCAATCTTCATGAACAAAGGTGTTAGCACCCATTCATCGTCCAGAACCTCCATCTTCGAACATGAACTCATTTCTTTGTGAAGCATGAAATTGCTTCCTCGCAGAAGTAGGTGAAACAGAAACCGCGACTTAGACTTGTGGATTCGGTTCACTTAGCGCTGACTTCATTTAGGAGGCGAAAGTGGGTACGTCACACTTGGGAGGAATACGCTGGTGTAGTACCGCATGGTGCATTTGGGGTCCAGTGCACTCTTTGCCACCAATATCGCATTCTCTGTGATTGCTTGTAGGCTTTGTTTGTGGCCTCCTTTGTAGCACCCCGGTGTTTTTCGAGATGTGGTTGGCCAGAGGTACTTGGTGGGAACAGTGGTGCTGTATGGGCCGGACTCTTGCACCTGGACCGTAAGTTGGTCGGGGGCAAAAGACTTGAGGATTGGTGCGCCTCTTGGGGTGAATTGGTAATGAGCTAGGTGACACATGTATTTGCGAACTTCCAGAGCTCCTCCCGAGGCTGTCCAGGAGGTCATTCCATAACTGGGCGTCTAGCTGAGCTCTGTGAATAAGAGTGTCCACTTCCTGGGATGGATTGGTGAAGTCCTAGATACAATTTGCCAAGTCATCGACAAACCCTACCATGTAGATTTGAGTCTTAATCGATCCATCCGGGGATAGGAATTCGCGCCGTTGGCTTTGGTGGTGTGGGCATCGAACAATCGGCTGGAGATGAGCACCCAGATGACTGGGCTATTTGCGCTGCCCTGGCCAGTCCCAAAATTCGGGTGGAGTTGGAGAGTCCTAGCTTTGTCTTGAGAATGTATTGAGCTTCTTCGAGGAAATTAGCGTGGAGGAAGCAAAGGGTACGGTGTTGGCCGAAACTTCTTCCGGCCAAGCTAGTGATGTTCGGGATAATTCGGTCGTAGCAGCTAGTGGCATCGAAGTCCATGCGCAGGAGTGACTTACGGCTTGCGCGCAAGATCTCCCATTGGAGTTCCTCGAGGAAGACGGGGGTTGTAGCATCTCTTCCCGGGAGGCCACCGAACTGCCACGGGTTTAGGAGGTTAGAGTCGATGCAGTGGTGTGTCAGTTGCCGCCATTTTACTCCCAGAAGGAGATTAAAATCGGCTTCATAGATATGTATGACCTGAGTCTGTGAACTTTGGTGTTCCCTGGCTCTTTTTGAATAATGAAAGTGGCGACTTTAGTCCATCTAGTATAGCAGTATGAGTGTTTGATGGCGTAGTTGATTAGCTGTAATTGCCCCTGGACGAGATCGTTCCTCAGATCTTCGCACGGGGGAGGTTTGTCTGGATCCTCGCAATCGTAGTTTTCTGGGATGGGGAAAGGCTTGATAATGGCTTTGTGGTGGCCAAGGTGCATGGCTGCCACTTGGACTGGTCGAAGTGTTTTCTGAAACGAGCCGGAACGAGCCGCTCTACTGGTCGTCGCTGGTCCGATTTGTCGCAGACGTCGTCTTTGACGATAAGTAGAATAAATAATTTACAATTAACAGTAAACCCTACCATCATTGAATTCTATGGAGCGGGGAAGCAGATCACCATGGATGATTGCATCTGTTTTCGGATGAGACACATCATGATCCCAACATGAAGCACCATCAAATTTTGAGTCGTTTCTAAGGTAGTTCCTGGCTGAAAGAGCCGATCAATTGTTGCAGAGGCAGGTAATTCGCAACCAAACGAGAAAGAATTTCCCCAATTTCGAGAGTTTCCGTTTCGACTTTTGTGATGTTTCACTAGAGGCACAGCCAGACTTCTCCATTCCCAGTAGAGCATTAGATACGTGCTACTACACACAATTCGAGAATACAGGTACAGATGGTGCATGGAAAAGTGCAGGGTTATGGAAGATAAATCCAGAAGACCGCATCATTATTTCCTGTTCCACGATGATGATGCTGTTGTTGTTGTTTCTTTTTTTCAAACATCAGAGTCAATGGACGACGAAGAAGAAGATTGCGAACAAGTATGAATAAGTGGGGCTGCTGGCGTGCGGCCGGTTCATTCTGCTATGATTATGATGCTTAGAGTGAGGCAATGAGATCAGAAGTCATAACCTGCATACTTATTGAACAAAGCATGCTTTTCTTCTGCTTCTAGGAAACAAAAAAAGCGACGATCGCCACAAATAAATACACAATGGCCATTTTTGAAAGATGACCACCTGTGGATCGTGGCAGCTAGCCGTTGATTACCCTGAACTTGCCTGTTACTCTTCCTGGAACTGGCTCTGAAGCGATCAATATTCCTCTCTAGTATGTGATGCTGCACGGAGTAAATGTCATGAACTCCGAGTAGGCTTGTGTCTTTCTGTCTTGAACGTTCTATGCAATTGTCCGTACTCCTTCCTCCTTTCCCTGACTGCCCTTTCTTCATGAGCAAAAGTGTTAGCACCGATTGATCAATCAGTACCTCCATCTTTGCACATGAACATGAACTCATGAAATTGCATCCACAAAGAATTAGATGAAACAGAAACCGTGACTTAGACTTTGTGGACTCGGTTCAAGTAGCGCAGACTTCGTAAGGGAGGTGTAGCTCTTGGGGGATACCATGAGGGTGGAATTATTTCTGATGTTGTTGTTTCATCTTGTCCCATTGTTTGCAAGTTATGAAGCGCATGGGTTCTGAGTTTCCTTTCGTGCTCGCCTTTCTCTCCATTCGCAAGAAGACGACGCGGGTTGTACTCCTCGTAATAACACAAAGCATTAGAGCCATCGGACTTTTAAAGATAGGATCGATGTACCGGTGATTCTGTTGGGAGTACGACAGTTACTTTTACTACTCAGTTTCCAAAAAAAGGGATGAACGTAACAGAACAACCTAAAAGATCCAAAAAGGGCCAAATGTGTTGTTCTTGTGTACTACCGTAATAGCTTGCGATGGCCTGATTTCGAATGTATAAGAATCTTGATAATTGTAATTGCAATTGCAGGTCAAACTGATACTACTATTAATAAGCCGCAGATATTGTCCTTCGACACAACGAATGATGTCGTTCGATGTCCGGATGAGTCAAAAGTTCGTATCATTGGAACGGTCACATACTTGAAGAATGAAACGCCTTCAACATTGATCGTATTTTCATCATTGACGTGAATCTAGAATGCAAGACCTTTTCAATGCTCGCATTAACTGTAATAATAAAACAGTTAAATCCTTCATTTATTAAATCTTCTCTGCCAAAGATCGTGATCTCAATTGTAGAGGCTTATTAGAATAGAAGTTAATTAATCTGTATTCGAATGTTGGTGAATCTGTTGAAATGAAATCGCAATCCTAATTGATTTCCTCTCCAATAATAAAGGGCATACACCTCGTCATGGAATCAAGGAAGAAAGAAAAATAAAATGATGTTCGACTTTAACGAAGGGAGATTCATTCGATGCGCCCCTGGCTCTGAGAGCAATTCCACAGAATTCGTTGTTTCATCGAGAGGTACGAGGGGAAAGATACAAATACACATATTATACCTCTCGTCGCATAAAATATCTGGAAGAGACGTCTACCACTCGATCATCCTTCTACTAGTTAGTCTTTTGCCAACGACGATACTATATTATCATCAATCAAGATGAATCGTGATACAATTCCAACCATGCCAAGGAGATTGGAAGACAGCAACGAAGATGGGGAAAGTAGTATGTTTCTACGGATGCCCCCAGCACATTCTGTTTCTGTCTCATCGCTATCGTTCATGCTGTCTTCCACGGAATCCGTTCCATCCCGTCTTGTACAACCATCCAGCACAAAGAAGCGCCGCAACAGCAACAGCAACGGACAAATAAGCAAAAGTTGCAGCATCGTAGAAGTTTTCATGTTTCCTTCACTGGGTACTTCACCTTTGAAGCCAAATGCATCCTTTTCGGAAGGAAGTAGAGACAGTCGTCACAGAGGCAGTTTGACATTGTCGGCAGGGACAAGCAGTCTGAAACGAGCCGGAACGAGCCATTCCAATGGTCGTCGCTGGTCCGATTTGTCACAGACTTCGTCTGTAACAACACCCACATTGTGTCAATCAGAGTCTATGGACGACGAAGAAGATGGTGAGCAAGGATGACAAAGCCGGTTCATGCAATAACTCTGGTTTGAATGGAGCAACAAGATCCAGAAGATTATTCCTAGAGACGACATTTAGAATAAATTATTTAAATGATGTACAATTCTTTTAAAAAAACAGCAACTAAACTACCATCATTGCATTCTATGGAGCGAGGAAGAAGATCTCCATGGATGACTACATCTGTTTTCGAATGAGACACACCATGATCACAACATGAAGTACCATCAAATTCCGAGTCGCTCCAGTTCCTGATTCTATTGTTGTAGTGGCAGGTGATTCACAGCCAAACGAGGAATATGTTCCCCAAGTTTCGAGAGATTCCGTTTCGACTTTGTCACGTTTGAGTAGTCTCGGCCAGACTTCTCCATTCCCAGTAGAGCATGGTATATACACAACCAAGCAGAGTTCGAGAGTACTGGTAGTACATTGAAAGGTAAATGGTTATGCTCTATGATGGCGTAAATCAATAGAAAACGATCAGAACACCACATCATTTCTTGATGTTGTTCCACGATGATGATGCCGTTGTTCTTCTTTTGTCAAACAATGTTGCTCCCGTACTTGAGATCTCTGTACCAACACTCGTCCCGGTGTCTCGATTCCGGAGGACTGTGATATGAATTATTGTTGTGTTGGTAGTAGTAGTATTGGTGGTTATCTCGATCATCGTCGTCAACGTACTCATCATCATTCTTGTGGTCGGTCTGAATGACCACTCGTCCCGATCCTCTCCCCATTGCTGTTGCTCGTCTCTTGTCTTGTTTGACCACCTGTACCTCCACATCAAAGAAGAGTCCCATGACACAGACAAACAACAGTAATAACACGTCCAACAAAAGATGGTACAATCGTACACAGTGTTTCACGACTTTACCCCAAACAGATCGTCGTCGTTGTGAATACCGCCGTATCCGCGGTTGATGGTATTGATGTGACGGAAACGGATCTACCGTCGAAAGAGGGAAACTGTCATTGGACCCGACGGATGATGGTGGAGAAACGACTGTTGTGGTAGCGGATTGTCGGGGTATCTCTACCAATAGCGGTATATTCAAGTCATGACCACTTCCACCAGAGATAATAATGTCATTAGTGTTGTTGTGATATAAAGGTTGGGAGGGTAGTAGCTGTTGTTGCGTTCGAGCTGGAGCCAAGTAGGCTGGTCGATGTCGGCGCATAGAAAAAATGTACTACTGCCAAGTTCCAATGGTCACGTCTCACCACTTGACTGTTAAGAGAAACTTGGGATAATTTATGGTGCGTAGAATTGATGATACTAATAAAATTATTTCCGTGACAGGTTGGGTAACGGGGAAGTGTGTCCACGAGGTAGGTACCAACCGGGCCGGAACCTACGACACGACTCGTCGTACACAGAGGAGTGGCAGTGCGTTTCCAAGAACGACTGCTGCTCTAGTAGCTCCAGGAGTTTCTTGTCACTTTTTGTACTCGTTTTTATACACAAGCAAATCAATGACTCGAGACAGTACGATGTCTTGAATGTCGCATCGATGTGCTCCGTATTTTAAAAAAAAATACAAGGGAGACTTCAGTTAGGTACTTTCTGCTCTGTTGAAATGGTAGACTACGACGTAGTGACGGCAGGTGCATTATTTAATACGTAGTACTACGAAAGAGGTGGGTAGAAAGTGGAGAGTTTTACTGTGGCGGTCATTCACAGACAATGTCGGTGGATTATTGACTTCGTATTATTATTATTATTCCTATTCCCCTTCCCGCTCTCTTCATCACAGGTGGTTCTCTCTTTCAAATCTCTTTGTGATATGAGAGACACCCGTTTTGAAAAATTCACCGGTTTATAAATTGTACTTACAGTTAACAGTAGTAAGTAAAGTACTCCGAGTAGTGCTGGAGTGCCTTTTCAGTCGTGCAACTTCATTCACGTATGACATTTATACGGAGTGAAAGGCCTTTCACTGCTCCTACCGTAGTAGACTACCGTACGAAACCAGTATCATAGACTACCGGGTACTACCGGTAGACCTACCGTAGGTACTGGGTAGGCGAGTACGAACCATAATAATATACGGGGGTAAACAGCTTTCGTACTGTATGATACATACGAGTACAGAGAGTGATTCATGGCGTGATGAGACATGATCATCATGTGATGAGGAGAGCCCCTGCTTCGTGCATCGACTGACTGACAATTTATACAGTCAATCATCACATCACTTGGTTGTCACACACACTAATAATATCATACACTGTCCCGACAGGATGTTGGTTGAACGATCTGTCTACCACCCTTCATTTCTACACAACATTATTCCTTTATTATACACTGTAGTACGTTTGAACTTGCACAAAAGAAAAGAATAATACTATCCGTTACGACGACGAAAAACGATCCCGTTTTCGGGTTTAAAAAAAAAAAATAGAGAAGAAATCATGGATCTGTTGAGTGGATACGACTCCAATTCGGACGACAGCGATGAAGACACCAATCAAAGTCCACCCAACCAGAGTAACATCATTCCTTCTACTGGAAAAATGACTATCTCAGCTCATGATACAAACAATCCCAATAACACAACAACAAAACCATCAAAAGAGATGCCATCCAAAAAGGACAAGAAACGAGGAAAGAAGATTCTCAAGCTTGCCGCTGTCTTGCCAGAACATATCTGGAATCAGTTGACTGGGGTCGCTGATGTTACCGCCGAAGGAGAAGATACTGATGATGAAGAAGAAGAAAACAACAACACGAAGGATAAGAATGATCTGGCCACTAAACAACAACCTCCGTCACAACAGCAACAGCCTAGTAGTCAACACCAAGCTCTCACCTCGGATCTTCAGTCATTTCTGCAGGAACTTTCTCAATCCAAAGCATCAACGGCAGCATCAATCTTATCGTCCAAAGCAAAAGAGAACAAAGAATCGACCACCATTTTAAGAGTCCATGAGGAGCAAGAAGAATGTACTATCAACAGTGAGGACCATGCTGCTGCTGCAACTGCAACAACAGTACTTTCTCAGGATCAACAACAACCGCTAGGATTTTCCTTTCTTTCCTCCACCGTGCAAACCACTCGACGGAAACGAAATTCTCAAAATGACGACGTGCAAGATATTCATGCCAAATCAACAATAGCAGCAACAACAACAACAACAACAACAACCAAACCTTCTCAGGCAACCAAAGATACACCGTCAATGATGTCATCGTCTTTGTCTACAAAAGATGATCCAGTACGTGCCAAAACGAACCAGCTTCAATCAACTAATGTCCCGCGTCCGACAGCATCACGGTTGGGACTTCTTCGCCCCGCTGCTCCTTTGACATCCCACCCTGCATATTATGATACAAACCATAATCATCATCATCATCATCATCAACAGGCACCACCAGCAACAAACAACCATATGTTGCAATCTACATATACATCTACAACTTCTGCTTCTGCTGCGGGCAGCAACAAGACCAGTAAGAAACAGTCTCGAAAACGCCAAATGGAACAGCTGTTGCGTGCCGGCAAGATTCATGAATTTGAGGGCGATCATGAAATTGACGGCGAGGCCCATATCTACACTCCTCCCGGTGCGGAGGCGGCAGCGGGTCCATCCTATCAGGCTCATGGAGTCCGTGTCGTTCCGACCACCCAGTATAACGTCGGTGCCGGCACTACAGTGACCAGTACGGACATTTCTGGACGACAACGGAACAAGCATCAACTGAACAGCCTGTTGGCGAGCGCCGCGTCGTTGGAGGCACATCGGATGCAAAATCCACATTTGGGTAACGCCTCTGGATCGTCGTTTCAACACCGAGCGTCAGCGAAACACAAATACGGGTGGTAAAAACATGATTTTCTACGTACCACACCATGTTCACGAAATCGAAAAAGCAACAGCGTGCCCATTTATTTTTTTTTGCCAACTGACCGTTTGCTCCTTCCATATAAAATAAAAATAACAATAAAATATCTTTATTTTATTATTACCATCCAGTAGGACCTGTATTATTATTATCATCATTGTTACAAGGAATATATATATTATAATCTTACCTGTGTTGTTGGTCCCCCCCCCCATCGTAGTATCGTGTTCCTATTGTTCAAAACAAGCTCAACAGCTCAACCCCACGCTTGTTGGAAGCTGTAATGGATGACCAATTCTCCTCGTTGTTGCAACGCGAAGCATGCATTGAGATCTCCCAACAGTTCTTCCGGTCCTGGACAAAAGGCCGATGAGAGGTACAAAAAGAGAGAATCGCCCGGTTGGAGCTTCAACACCTTTCGTAAAAAGGTGTGAACCGATGCGAATCGTTGATCCGACGCAATTTGAAATTTGGTCTTTTTTAATATCGGTACCGATCCAACTGGAACAAAGTGAACCTTGACCTTGCCGACGGAACCAGCAGGTACGGCGGCGGGAGCTGCTGTTGTTGTTGATGATTTTGTTGATGATGGAGCTGAAATGGATGGAGCAGAAGTTGTGGTGTCATTTGTTGTTGTTGTTGTTGTTGTTGTTGTTGTTGTTGTTGTTGTGTTTTCTAGTGGTAATACTGCTGCTGCTGTTGTTGTTGTTGCTTCCACCGCCAAAGGAGAAGAAGTAGAATCAGAAGTGGGGGTCGACATGACAAACGAAAACAATTCGCTTTCACACTCGATGAAACAATCGGAAAATACAACAGATTTTCGTCAGCAGTCTTCCAGTTCTGCTCCCACGTCTCAAAAATAATGGTGCTACCTCTCACAGAGAGAATACACAAGACAGATCATATACTTTTTTCGATGGATCGATCGAAGGAACGTGAATTGTGAATGTTGTGACTGTGTGAATACACTCGTAGCTCCGATGATGATGATGCAACCACAACAAGAGAGGTTTGATCACAGTCAAGACCAAAACTTCGACTAATACGAATTACTTTGAAAAATCGAGCGAGTCGAACTTTTCGTCCAGCGTAGTTAACGGCTCATCATGTCGAAAAAATAGAGCAACGTGCCGATGACTTGGCGCTGTTCTGAGAATAATTATTAATACTACTCCGTACGTAATTCACTTTTCTACCGGTACTGCCTTTGACTGTGAGAACGAACTGATGCAGTATCAAACTTCAAGCTGTTGTTTCAATTTATTCTTTCCAGCATCCCTGACACTCACTGACAACTCCAAGGACCTCGTTTCGGGACAACAATAAAAGTGACGTTTCATCATGGCAACGGTCGACGTGCTCCAACGACAACCTGTCGAAGACGACGAGACAATCTCTGTCGTTCCTTCCTCTGATACAACGACAGCAAGCGAAGACTGGCTCCTACAACGAACAAACTTGTCCTGTCGTAATGATCTGTCCAAGCTGGTCAAATTGGAGTTGGCCCATTGCAACTTGACGTCCCTTCCCGATGAGTTATCGACGTTACTACCCAATATGGAAATTTTGTTCTGTCCTCAAAATCCTTTTCTACAAGTGCCGACAGTGATTGGAAAGTGTCCCAAATTGCGCATGGTCTCGTTCAAAGAATGTCAGGTGGAATGGATACCGCCAGAAGCATTGCAACCACAATTGCAATGGTTGATAGTGACAGGAAATCGATTGCGAGAAATCCCCGAAACGATTGGTCGGTGCGTCAAGTTGCAAAAATGCATGTTGTCGGGAAATCGACTGGAAACATTGCCATTCACCGCCATCTCCAAGTTGCAACACTTGGAACTGATTCGATTGGCCTGCAATCAACTCAAGGAGGCACCCATGGAGTTGTTGCGATTGTCCAATCTCCGATGGGCAGCCTTTGCCAGTAATCCATTTTTACAGACATTGACCCAAAATGAAACGTCTTCATCCATCGAAAAAAATGGATCGTTTTTACCCATCTTGGACGACCCAACCTTGGACGACACCACAGCCGAAATTCTTGGCAAGGGTGCCGGTGGTGTCACCCGCAAGGTGTACTATCAAGATCGTCCCGTGGCCGTGAAGACGTTTGTGGGAGAAATCACGTCCGACGGATCACCCCAAGATGAAAAGACGATCAATGTTGCAGTGGCGGCGTTGCAGGATCCAGCGTTGATTGAACTGTTGGGCGAAACGCTTCAAGGGGCCTTGGTCATGGAATTTCTGGATGGTTATCAAGCCTTGGCGGGTCCTCCCAGTTTTGACACTTGCACTCGAGATGTATATCCGGAGAACATTTCTGGTTTAGTGTCACCGGAGTTTGCCTGGACTATTGTTTCGGACTTGTTACGAGTCTTGACTCGATTGCACGGATTGGGCATTTGTCATGCCGACTTTTATGCCCACAACATTTTGATTCACCCGGCATTAGAAAAGGTCAAGTTGAGTGACTTTGGTGCGGCCTTTTATTATGATGTGGCAAGTGACTATGGCAAGGCCATTCAAGGCATTGAATTGAAGGCCTTTGCCGTCTTGGTCCAAGAATTATTCGATTTGATCGTCGTACCAAGCCTGACATCACAAACAACTCATCACCCGTGGATGGACCTGTTGGAACAATGTCAAAAGCCCAACGTGACCTTTGCAGAGATCCATTCCAAGTTTGTTGCCACGTCCAATCCCTAATTCTAGAAAGACGATGTCCCATTGGACATGTTTGGTTCGCTTCTAGGACGATATATGTACAAGTACGTACGCGACGTTTGTCGTACTACTAAAATAGATGATGATAAGAATAATATTTGCAAATCGATTGGCGAATGACACTACTTCTGAGGTGCGTCGTATCATGACTACAACGTTTCATGATTCTGTTGCTACTCCACAGTGGGACAAGACAGCGATGGTTTCGTGGACGGCAGGAAGAGATTGAACGGCAATTTTCCACTATCAGGTTAAACCTTTGCAAGTTGTAACACGTGGTTATGGTGAGGGCTTTAAGAGAAACAATCATGGGGAATTCTATTTTGGAATGGGGGATACGCACGCGTACGAGGATTGCAAATGTTTGGTACTTTACCAACCCCTAAAGCTGCGTCCATCACTTCTACCGTGTACTATGAAAACCTGATGAATTGTAGTGGCATGCCATGCGAATTTAAATGTATTTACAGTTCTAAGCTAGCAAGTGGTATGGTAGCTTCCCAAGAGCCGTTGTCTCATGAAGGTGTATCAAAAATTGTAGGATCGGAAAGCTTGTGGTAGGTTTAATTCAATACCACGCCATTTCTGTTTTTCGTCTCCCATTACCCAGACCTGGAGGGCATGATTCGAGTTGCCGTCCAACGTGGTTCACTGTCAGAAGTTCTGCTGCTGCTTCCCGCGGTCGGATTGGATCGCCGCCGCATGCTGGCTCCAGCTCGAGGTAGAGTGCCGACTGTTCTCGAATAGCTGAATGACGCTCGTTTGTTGTTGGGACTGTTCGGCAAGAGAACATCGACAATTGCATTGTTGTCACTGACGGGCTCATCTACTTCGTGCTCACTTTGAAGTCTTGATGGCAGTTGCGGAGGGATATCGAGGGAGGATGCCGAGTCTTGGAACATGCACACCTGGACAATTGCATGGTTGTCCCTGATACTGATGCTACGGTTTCGAGGAGAAGTGGTAGGCGGCACTTCAAAGGAAGGAATCCCATCGCCGGTGAAGCGATCTTGGTGGTGGGGCTCTCCAACTTCGTTCTCACTATGAAGTCTTGATGGCAGTAGAGGAGGGAAATCGAGGGAGGATGCCGAACCTTGGAACATGCACCACACAGGGACAATTGCGCTGTTGTCCCTGATACTACGGTTTCGAGTAGAAGTGGTACTAGGCGACAGTTCAAAGGAAGGAATCTCATCGATGGTGGAGCGATCTTGATGGTAGTATTGCTCTCCTACTTCGTGCTCACTTTGAAGTCTTGACGGTAGTAGAGGAGGGAAATCGAGGGAGGATGTCGATTCTTGCAACATGCACAATGATTTCTGCATTTCTTCCAAAGTGCATCTTCTTGGAGATATCATCCTCACAGAGTCGGGAGATGAAAGATCACCGGACGAACATGCAAACGATGAACGACGAAGAGGCGTCAACGTAGTTACATCAGAAGGAGGAGGCGGATCCATGTCCATCGTTTTGCTTCGCAGAAATATGATGGTGAACTATTTGGAATGGAAACGCTGGAAATGGAGGAATGGGATCTATTGTGGACTACGATTCACTCTGGTGATCTTGGTACATCGCTGGAGCTTCAGTGTGTGCTTCTCCGTGTACTGGTAAGAATTTCTTCTTCGTGGGCTTTGTTTTGTATTTGTCGTGGTGGTTAACGGCACAAATCGGAGGCCCAAGTTTCAATGTTGACTCTGGACTGTACAATGCACGAAGGTTTTGCCGGCCGTATTTAGGCCCACATGTTTTCAAGAGCTTTGAAGGGCAGTTGTAGAAACGAAAATGTCAATTCGAGAAGAAGTGCATCGTGTTCCCTAAAAACGGAATGCTTCCCGATTTCATAATCATACTCCTGAAGCGCGTGTGTTCCGTATTCCATATGGCGACAAATGAATTCAAATCTTGATTCGCTCGGTAAAATCGGGTTCTTGGTAGCAATAAAATCCAAACTTCGAGACCCTTGACAAGCCAAATTCAAGCCCACGAATCATGAGATGATTGCCCAAATCTCCATTGATTTAAAGTCTCAAGACATCGAGGAATGAACATTCTACTAGTGAAAACCCTATAAACGACGTCACGTTGTTCAGCGAAGGCGTTTCACAAGGTAATCCTATTGTTGACGTTGTGACCGCGTTTTGCGCGAAACTTTAGCTGTTGTGTCGTCTCAAATAACATTGATAAGTAGTCAATGCCTGGGCTTTTTAAACAACAAATCGACGTTATTGAATGGCTTGTGTGCACTAATCATGATACAGAAGAAAGACTTAACGATTCGCCGAGAAATGTTGTGTTCAATAAAAACCAAACTACTAGCTAGAGTAGAGAGCAGAGATTCATTATTATCTGAAAACGTCATAACGAGTCGATCCAAGACGTTGCAATAACATGATCTGACGTATTATTTTCCATTTAACAACAATATGACCAAGAGTAGGGGCATGAATAGAGGTAGGATCTGTACTTTGGCCAAGGTTTTAGGTGTTCAATCCGTTTCTTCTTGCGACAACAATTTCAGTCCTGTGACAGAGCCATGCGCCATCAAAGGATCGACCTTCACACTCCGCTACCAACCTCAACTCTGGTAGATTTTAGATTACATATATCTTATATTTTATTACGTAGTATTATTATGTTATTGACTGTGAGACCAAACATCAAATACAATGTTTTCCACGCATTGTCTACCAGCCAAATCCCACAGCGCCAGCACCAACATGCAAAAATAGATATTTATTATTATAATATAAGCGCTGGCATAAAATAAAAACTTCGAAGCGTCGACTCTACTCTGTATGAAGATATTTTTCCATTGTGGGCAACTTGTTCACTGCCCTGATTTAACATTCCGACTCTTCGAAGAGCAAACTTGTGATTTCCTCTCGTGGCTAGAGCAGAGTTTCTCCATTTGGAGGCGGATCGCTCTAACCACCAACGTAGCTCTTGTGTGTGAAGCAAGCCACCGTAGAATTTAGAGTGTCCAGGATGGCAATTTGCATTCTGCTGAAGGGGACGCATCGACTTCTTCATGATAACATAACCTCTACTCTAGTACTTCCATCTCTCGCCATGATGACGTCAAACATTGCTTGATGAAGATTACGACTCTTCTAGAGTAGTAGTAAGATAAAAACAACTCGGAAGTTATGTCCTTACCGTCAAGAATGTACTACGGTAGGTCGACTTAGCACTTGTACTTATACAGTTTGTATCACACAGTGAACTTTGTACTACGTACTCACTGTCAGTATGATATTATGTAGATACCTCGTATGATACCGTACCCTCTGTAGCTACCGTAGTACCTAGCTACCGGTAGCTACTACTGGTAGTCAATGGAGTCAAATATCGTCGTATCGGACCTTCGCATTTGATGGGATGGATTGATAGTCGCCAAAAAAAACTCCATGATGAATTGTTAGAAAAAATCCATCGCACAACAACACATTCGAAACATCAACCACAATCAATCAGAAGTCACCCTTTGTCCTGTCGTCATCAGGGCGAAGCTGTTGCCACTATTGCAGTGGGTTGTTCTTCTCTTCATTTCATTGATTCTTTTGTCTTCACTGAATAACTGCCATATGACAGTAGTATCATCATCCTTCATCCCCGTACTAGTAGTCTCTCGACGTCGCTACAACAACAACCAACAAATGGCGATGGTTCCAACGGACGAAGACGAACTTTCCACGTTAACCGAGACTTCGTTGCACATTTCAACGTCGTCGTCGTCGTCATCATCGTCCGACATTACCAAGTTTCGTAACGACCTAATCTTGCCTCCAAGTCTCCCATTGCATGGCAAGGGATTATACGCAGCAACTGCCACTAATATACTTTGTACGTTGACACACTCGACGTTTGACAACTCCTTGTTGCAAGAACAACAACAACAACAACAACAACCGTTACCAACCATGGATTCCAAGTATGATAAATACTCTGAAAAAGAACCATATTTTACTCATTCCAACCACGAAGAAAATTTTGAACACAACAAGATGGACGAATCATCATCGTCGTCGTCGTCGATTTTTTATCCCTATGATGAGCCTCAACCGTCTGCAACATGTAAAGGTATGCCGGGATTTCCAGACTTTGCATGGAATAGCGACAACAATGATAATGATTGCATCGGCGTACACGAGGGATCAAAGACCGGCGAGGGTATCACTACTGCTACTACTACCACAAACGCTGGTTTGTCCAACTGGGAGGCCCGACGAAGACTTGACAGCATTCTCGCCGCATCTTCATTGGGAAGTGTCACTCGTCGCAATCGTCATCACCAACTTCGTCGACTTGAGCGTTTGCGTCGAAAGGCCGTGAATATGAACAAGAATATCATGACCGTACGAACTACAAACAGTCACAGTCGCCATCCTTTCATCATCATGGAGGATGACACGGATTGCAGAGCTGGTGTAGTGTGGAAGCCGTACCATACCAAGAGACAACAATCCTGTCATCAGATTACGAAGAATAATTGGATCCGAAAGACGAAACGAAGCGTCGTCAAATACAAGGGATGGCGGAAGCAACAGCAACAACGGTTTCATCGAAGCACCCGTTTGGAGACGATTGCCGAACGTGAATCAGAATGCAACACGAAGAAAATGAACACCAGCAAATTGGGATTGGAGGAACGGTTCCGGTTCAAAAGGGAACAGCACGATCTTTTGGATTTGCAAACGGGGATGAAATATCTTGGGCTGTAGCCATTAAAATAAAAAATAAACCCATCTATCATATGTACGACGTGTATGTGATGCGATTCGTCACTGATAGAATGATGATGATAATGTTGTAATATTTATTATTGATCTATAGCTCATGTAATTTATTTTTATTTTATCATATGCTGTACGTAGATTCTATCATTTCTTATTCGCCGCCAAATCAACACATTCCTTTGCTCGTCACACGATCGTCGCCACGAACAACAGGCTGTGGGAGCTCGTCGAATCCGTTATGTTGTCATCATTGTTATCGTTGAACTGTATTCGCTGTGGACTGTTCGCAGTGGTGTGGCTGGAAGACGATGACATGGTCGACGTTCCAGAGGAAAACGAAGACAGTGTTTCAAATGAGATGGGAGAGCATAGAAGGCCTTCGTCAATACAGCCTTCCTCATTGAAATCATCATGACAATCTGCCTTCTTGTTGACGATTCGGATTCCGTTGGGAGAACAACATGAGGCCGGTTCTTCACCATCGTAGTCAGCGGTTTGCCGCGCCATTTGACTCATGACACAGCAGTTGCAACAGCAGACACATAGAAAGTCTTCGCACTGTCCCAAACGACCCGGTGGGATGTTGTGTTTGTGCCGAATGGCGGCACGCAATCGTACAACGACGATGATACCCCAAACCGTCATAGGAAGGCTGAGCAGAAGATACAAGATTTGATGCCACATGGGGAAACCGATGCCTCGCACAACCGTGAGTTCTCCCGTATCTTCCTCCATTTGTAAATCAAAGAGCGGAGGTGCCACCGTCGCATCATACAGACTGAGAAGTACGGCTAAAACCATGATCTTTCGAAAGACAGATTGTATAGATGAAGCTGCAGCTTGACTGCTTGGATTGTTTATGTTGTTGTTGTGGTTGTTGTCATCACTGGCACCACTAACAGAGTTGTCGGTATTGTTGATTTTCTGGAATGGATTGTGAACTATCCGTGTCATTTTCATGCGAACCAATAGCTGTCCCAATAAGATTTGTGGACAAAGCCACGCATTGCATATATGGGGATGGCACAACCCATGTCGAAAACACGAAAAAAGGCCATCCCGCCATTGTCCATATTTGTATTCGAAATCTTCAGTGTCATCAGAGAAGCCTTCGTGGTCTTCCGTCATGATTGGCACTCGCCATGTTTGGCCCGATTCGACTCCACCAATTGGCTGTTGTTGGATGCAAATGCAATACGGCATAAACAACACAACGACAACACCCACACATGATATATTTTTTGGTAATAAAAATTGAGACAACTTTCACATGCATGTCAAAATTCGAATTTATATGGTGCAAATAGGATCAAAAACTTACCACACGAACTGGAAACGAGGAACTTGTCGGTTTCTTACATCCTCGCGGCATCGTTGCCCAAAACACAACTCCTTCTGAGAGCGTTGCTGGAGCCTTTACCTCCACCGTCATCGTGGAGGAATCCTTTCTCGGGGACGGTATCAATGGGACAGACGTTGCGGTTCGATGATGCCTTCGGCACGGAGAAGAGCTGCTGGATCTCAAAGATGGACATGTTGACGATGAGTTGCAGCTGCTAACGCTTTCACTTTCGATGGTGGAGGACGACGGAGATTGCGAGGGGGACTGTCGTCGATGATACATCGTACTAGTTGCTGTCCCTGCTTGATTCTTTTGCTTGCTGTTGTTACTTGTCCTTCTCTGCTACTGTTGTTCATAATGCACTAGGTACTTGCCAACAGACAACAGCAATAATAAACAGAGAGAGCGAGAAATAAAGAACACAAGCGCCATGAGGTCACTTTTGTATGTGACATCGATCTATCCGGGCCCGCGAATTTACAAAGTTACAAAACGTGAAAACCCCGAGTGTCGCGATTTTTGGTCCATTCGGTCCTAGTAAAGGCGCGGCAGGCTCGCGGAATTATTAACTGTAACTATAAGGTTAAAAAAATTGGTTCTCAAAACTATTTCCAGTACACTTGTATACGTCCCACATCGTATCAAGTGTATGATACACACGGCTGGTTGAAAATTCGCAATCGGCGGATGAGATGAATCTGTGAAGGGGATGATGTTGAAGGTATTGACTCTTCGATTTATTCGATTCCTTTATTTTATTCTTTTACAGTATAAAAGTACGTCGTAAAGTTTACAGTTAAGAAGTCGAATTCACAGAGTCTATGATCATGATTACCGGTATTTGAATTCTACTGACTGTGAGTACGTACCATGCAGTGCAACCATAACTACCGGTATAACGTGTTGTTTCCGCATCGGCTTTCGAGACTGTCTCGGATCACCAACCATCATCATCTATGATACCATGACTATTGAACTGTCATTCATCGCGGAGGAAAAGATGATCAAGCCTCTCTTCTCATCTACTTGCCGGTGCAGCAGAAAGAGGAAACATAGGATCGGACGAAACCACTGTCCGATGTCAACGATTTCCTTCGTACTCGGTCTGGTAGTGTTCCTCTTCACCAATAGTATTGCAGTAGAAGCAGCACTATTCGGGGCGACAGTCCAGTCACAAACCACAAGTCATGCCACAGACGTTTCGGCCGATGTACTCCAAGGAAACACCGCCGTCGACAGCATAGTCGCAGCACCGCCGCCGACGACGACCACGTCTTTGCCAATGCCCCAATCGCAAACGTTGCAGCGGGGCAAAACGTTAGCGGACAATTTTGATGAACGAGATTTGTTACAGGCGTATCGAGAAATCCAATCGGAATACCGGCAAAAGGCATTCAATTCTCCAAACGATTGGAAAGTCTTGTCTACCCTGAATCCAAACAAAGGCAGTAGGAACAACCAAAACGGAAAGGATGATGAAATCATTCAAGTCTCCCTGATGGAACACCCATCGGACCCACTCTGTCCTTACGTCAAAATGGAAGCTGTGTTGCCCGTATCAGTTAAAGAATGTTGGAACTTTCTCTTATTGGATCGATGGGATGAAACCATGCCCAAGATGGATCCCTTTTACGAAGGTGTCGACATTTTTGGAGAGTACTTTGTGACGGGAGATGCTGATTCATCGTCGGAGAAACATCATCCAACCGACGAGTCAAAGTCGACGTCTGACATCTTCAAAGCTTCGACCGGAAAGTTGAGGCTTCCATTCGGGCTCAAAGCGACATCCAAGCCAAAACCTAAACCATCTCCGGTGCCAAGAGCAGCATTTGCTTCGGATGACAACGCCAAAGGTGTACATATGATTCTGGCTCGAAAACGCACCAAACGAATCTTAACCTTTGGAAAACGAGAATTTGTCTTTATCTCGGTCAAAGACGAACCATTGGAGGATGGCACGTGGGTTTCCGGTACTGTCAGTGTACATTCCCCGTCGAAAATACCTCGCAATAAGGCATACACAAGAGCCTTTCAAGATTCCATTGCCTTTTACAAACCGTTGTTTGAAAACGACTGCAACACAAGAACCAAATTGACGATTGTTTGTCGCATGGATCTTAATGATTCCAGCAATGATGGGGCGGGAGGATGGATACCCATGTGGCTATACGTAAAAACCATCGGCGCGACTGGAGTCCGATCCGTGATGAACATGAGAAAGGCCTTGCTGGAAGATCGAAAGATCGTTCCATGATCAACTTGGGACAAATGGGTGCAGAGAAACTCTAGCTAATCATGATACAATAACTTTCCAAATGCACGTCGTACACACAAGTCTGCTACCAGAATTTCTGTTGCAATGCGTCGTTGATGCGAATGGGAATCCTATCCCTGTGCTTTTCTTCCGGGTCGACTCTCGGTCATAGTGTTGTATCACTACGCGCTATCCAGGATTTGAAGTGTACTCGTTTTCAAACTCTGTCTCCCAAGCAAATCATTCCAACTCTCTACTACTCTAGGTAGTAGGGAGGGGTAGCTTGCTACGGTAGCACTAGCTACCGGTAGCTAACTACCCATGATCCATTCGAAAGTTTCCTGGAAAGTTTGTTTCGGGGGTTACAAACAAATGTTACAGATTATGCTGATATGGAGACCGAACGCTTCGAGAAGGGGACTGTTTCGGCGGCAGATCCTCCAACATCCAGCAAACGATCAAAGTCCAGGGAAGACTTGGACGAACAATTTCCCACCGGAAACCACAAGCTTGGTGCAGATTGCCGGCCTCGACTCAGGAATGGATCTCAACGGGCATCGCGGTGAGATTTTGTGTCGCATTCATGATACGAGGCGAGTCACCGTCAAGCTTCCGGCAGGCGGTCAAGAAATCACCGTCAAGCCCGAGAATGTGGAGGTACTATGGACATATGACGAAATCGAGTCCAAGACTACTGTTTTTCACGAGTGACAGTAAAAAAAATCGCGATTGGCGTATCTCTCGCCGTCCTTTTACTAGCCCGATTTGAAACGATGGAATTCCACAGATTCGAAACGTAGGAATCGAAGCGAAAATTAGACTGCCAACTTGATCTCTTTTTGGAAGCACTGTTCGTAAAAGTTTTTCGTGAGTCGTACCATTTCGATGATCGATTGTTTTTGGCAGCGCTCTCGGAGTATCCGTCGTCCCTATGCGTCAGTTACCTTCTCCCAATGACATTTAACGACAGGGTTTTAGCAAAAAGGAGAAAGCTTTGCGTCTGTCAGCCCTGCATGAGCTTCGGAATTTGATAAAGGTACATCGTTACATTAATTTGTACACGTCCAAGATTTACACTCGCAGACTTGCTTGTATTAGTTCATTATGACAATGTCCAAGGCTATGCACGTACTCTCATTACTATTATAAGTAATGGGATCTTCGGTCGAAGCAAATCTACCTGGCCGACCGAAGGAGAGATAGTGCTGCACCATGATTGCCTTCCCGCAACATAGAATACAGCATTGCTCTTCGCGCTGATGAATGATCCCGGGAGATGGAGTAGCTATTTTCCATGGCTTGAGCCGATAGGGCCAGTTGCTTGGAAGCGCTCAGATTGCCGACAGCCGCCGATGCTGCAGACGCAGAGCAACGGACCATTGTTTGGGCCTTGGCTAGGCGTGCCTTAGCTTTCGGGTCATTGGCTGCCATGACGAACGTCACTCCGGCCAATTCCGACGCTAGCCGATCGATAGCATCATTTTGACCGTCGCCAGCAAGATATTTCATTGATTCCAAAGATTTACCTAGCATTGCAGAGGCCTCTGAAGCGTACATTCTGGCTGTGGCTTCTTGTCGACTCAGCATCGCCTTTCTAGCGGCATCCATGTCGGGGTCACTTTTAAAATGCGGCAAGCTTCTCAGGGTTCTGTCCGCGTATCGGAATGCTCCACGGTAGTCCTTCATCTCCAAATAAACGTAGGCCAAACTCAGTCGCACGGCCTGGATCGTCAAGTCATACACTTGCTCATCTTCTTCGGGGTAGAGCTCTATTGCAACTTCTAAAGCAAAGCGAGCTCTGACGATAGGTTTTGTTCGCACTTCTTCCAAATCTTCCGGGCTGCCCAATGTAGGAATTGTTACCTCCGAGTCAAAATCCCATCCTTCTGCAGGATCACTAACATTGTTTTCCCCGACAAGAATACCCCTTGTTGTGCTGCAAGAAAAAACAAAGTGGTTGAATAATTAGAAACACACCCTCGTCGAACGTTACTGGTTCAAGCTGCTCAAAAATCGGTAAACAGAACTTACCCGTTGATGTCAAGCTTGCAGCATTTAGGGGCTTTCTGTTCTTTCTTCAATCTATTGTGCAATCCTACCTCACAAACGGAAATAGATAAATGAGAAATATTCCCGGATACGATGCCTTCGATCATAAACGAAGAGATGGATGGCAAACCTTACCGATACAAGCTTCCGCCACTCGAAGCCAAGTTCGTGGACGAACGCCCCAAATTTTGCAACCTTCTCGAATGACAATGGCCAAACAAGTGTAGGCACCCATATAGTTTCCAGTTTTGAGCGACGAAATCCCGGCGTTGTGCAAAACTGGCAACGTCAAGTCTGGACGAGCGGTGCCATCCATGTCAAAGAGTGGCGCTGTACACCCTTCATTACTTTCATTTGCATTTGGTCGGTCATGGGCGGACATCGATGCCAAGCGGACAGCCTTGGAAAATGCGTGAAGTGCCAAATGGGACTTTCCACTGGTCTCGTACACAATACCCAAGTTGTTTTGATGAATGGCCTCGTAGTAATTGTTATTTTCGCTTGTTCCGTCTCCATCTTCGGAAGTACCATTCGCTTCGGCACACAGTATGAGAGATTTCTTCATGTTACCTTTGAGTTGTTCTGCATTGGCCTTTAAATTAAGAACTGCTTGATTTTGTGATTGTAAGACTCGTGGCATGTTATTGCTGTTGCCACCGTTGCTCGTAAGAAGTACGGTAGGACTCTTGGCGCCACTAGCATTTCGATTCCCTTTACCGCTGCCGTTGGCATTCAACTCTTCCGAGTAGGAAGATGATGCCAGGGAGGTCGAATCATTGGTAGCTGCTCGCAATTTGTGTTGAAAGATCTCCATGGCTTGTTTTAGCTCCTTTCGAGCCGAACGAATGCTGGCATCTGTAATTCGATGATTCTTATCCCGCTCGAAAAAGTCAACCCGCGACTTGTACAGACTAAGCAAAAACTTGAGTTGTGGGTCGGACTCTCCAACTTCGCGATCGATAATGACATCAGTTAACCAAGTAATGATGAGATTGATATCCAAAGTAGGATCGTCGTCCGAAAAAACTTGTTCCGGTTTGTACATGCGCATCTACCACAGAGACAATGACAAAAGGGAAAAGACGAATTGTTTGGAGACACACACACACACAAAGACTTCTTTTGTGAGGCCGAGAAGAAGAAGAAAATCTAGCAAAAAAAACCCGATTCAACATTTTCAAACGCTGTACAGTTCTCACCGGCCACAAAGTCAAGAGACTCTCCAACAAAACGAATCCCATTCGACATGCCAATTGCAAGAGTTCTCCTGCAACTTTAGTATTTTCCCGCGTCGCTAGCAAAATCGGACGAACTTTGACCCACGCCGTTTCAATGGCCTCGTGAATGTCCCCATCAGACAAATATACCAATGCCTTGTTGTGGCACATGATCATATCATCCCGATCGGCCTTTTGAGATATCGTCCATAAGATTGTAACACCTTACTTTGTGCAATATCCATATTGTTCAAGAGTAAATTGGAATCAGAGGTGGTGTCAGTGACGAGCGCCGTTAAGATCACTCCATTATATTCTTCTTGGGGACTGTCGAAATGGGACGACGAAAAGGTTCCCTTTGTGTTGTTTGTTCCACTTGCTCGACGGTTACTGGCATTTTCAGCCAAAAGATTCAAGGCTGCAGTGACATGACCTGCTTCGTACAAGTCTCGGGGACTGGCACCACCGCCATTACCACCGCTGGATACATTGGATGTTGCAACGATGCCATCGGAATCGCCGGTGGTACCAAAGGTGTTGTTGCTATTGTTGTTGTTGTTGTTGTTGTTGTTGTTGTTGTTGGACGACCTGGATAGTGTCATGATGACGACGAAACAGTATCAGTAGAATCAGTGAAGGGTCAGATGGGATTGTGGTAGCGAGTTGAATAGCATGGACTAATAAAGAGAGCGGGTTTTCTCGGCAAAAGGTCATCGTCATGGTCCAACCCAAACCGCTTTTTTTTCCGATACTTGTTCAGATGACGGTACCGTAGAACAGTACGACGTACAGAAAGAGAGAAATTTACAGTTAGTACTCGAGTGCGTGTGGTTTGGATTTCGTCAGGTTGAATGGATTATTCTCATGGTGTATTCAACGTATGTTGATACAAACGTACCTCTACCTTAGAGAGTCTTAACAGTAAAAGTCACAGTCAGTCCTTTTGAGACGTCCTTGACTGTTGAGGCCCGAGTACCGGATCATATCATACGTACCCCCGTGTCTTTACTACCCGTCTATGTACCGTACCCGTACTGCGGTACCAGTTCCAAGTGCTACAGTAGTACATACGTACTGGGTTGGCACGGTAGGTACCTACCGTACCTATTAATGAATGCGACAATCATCAACAATCGGAAGATTCTTCGACGACGCCTCCGTCAGAATCTCCCCTCGAACAAAGACATCTGCCTTCGCGGGGGATTCGAATTTCCTTCTTCTTTTCGAAACAACGCAACTAACTATGATACCCTCTTTCATCAAGACACGACCGCCATGTTCCCTGCATCATTGTTGCTGATTTCGCATTTTTTGTTTATAGTCTAGTAATGCAAAGTCGCATCAAAGATTGGTGTCTTGCTGCTGAAAAAAAAAAGACGGACGTGTCTCTCAGTGCAAATAAACAATAATCATCCATGCAAGCGCACCATTGGTTTTGTGAGAACGGCCGCTTTCAATTCAGACGAACAATGACTGCCACCACAACTCTATCAAAGATGAAACTCGATTCTGCTCGATGGACATGGTTTTTGATGGTCATCATTGCAGTCCTCCTTCAACACAACGGTTTGATAACAACAACATCCTTCTTGTGTTGTCATGGCCTGTCTCTATCGTCATTTTCTCATTTCCACGGACTTTCGTTGCAACCACAACGGACCGCAGCAACAGCACCCTCTCGTGGTGGCGGCACTACTGCTATTTCCTCCTTGACCATGAGAAAGCAGAAGGCATCGGATCGACGGACCCGGAGGATGCAACGTGGAGGAGACGATAGTCAACTGACCCAAGCATTGATTCGCGACAATCTCACCACCGTCTTGACCCGATCTCCCATGGCCGCCGCCGGAGGTTGGAAACAACGACAAACGAGTGGTAGTATCATTGACAGAAGTGCCGCTTCAGCTTCATCATCATCGTCGCCGCCACCACCATCGACGGGAGGCGGACGGGGACGATCTCGCAAACGATCTACGTTATACAATAGCCTGTCGTCCTACCACAACAAGTTTTTGCAACTTTTGACGGCCGAATATCGTGCTGAGGTGAGTATCAAAATATATATTATCATTACCGATATTTATTATAATATGACATGAACTATGAACTGTTTTCATCATTCACACTTCGATTCTGAAACATCCCCCTTTTTCCTGGTTCCAAAATCATTCCAGGAAGAAGAAGTCATGGGGAGAATAGAAGCATCCTTGGAAGATCCATTGGGGTTGGAAAATGCCGGGCACGCACTCTACGACATGTACGCGGAACGAAGGGGCAATCTGTTTGCCGACGAGATCTATCGCCTGGTCAAGGCACGCGACGCCACACAACCAGAACTGCCCGTCAACACCAAATTCTCCAACAATGACGTTATTTTGCTCACCCTACAACCCCTGGGGAGTGGCGACATCTTTGATCCCAAAAACTTACCCACCAGCGGCACCGCCGTATCTGCTGAAGCACGTGTCATTTCTACTGGACCCACCTACGTCGATATTGTCATGCCAGCTGGAAGTTTTGAAGCCAATTTTGGACCCGCACCCAACAACGAAGGACCCTCGGGAAAGGGCAATGAAGGGTTGCGATTACGAATCGATCGGTTCTTTAGTGAAATCCCCTACAAACGAATGGTGGATGCTTTAACGACCATGTCCACCATCCCGCAACGAACGGAACAATCCAAACTGGATGAGGGGGATGAAAGTACGTCGAAGAAAAATACCAAGTCCAAGATCTCGAACAATAAGAAAATGGACGATAACGCCAATCCTCACAACAACATTTGTATGGACGAAGTGTTGCGAGAGGCAATCATTTCGACGCATGCCTTTACCGAGCCGTCCACACCACTGTTTCAAGATGCCGAAGCGTGCGATTTGCAAACCATATCCCGTCTACTGGCCAAGCCTCCCATGCCATCGTCGATCACATTGGCAAATCAAGTCTTGACGTATATTCAAGGAAAGAAGGACGTCTTTCAAGCGCTGAATGGACCTCAGCTGGCAGCCATCGGAGCTGCGCTCACACGAAAGTTGACGTTGATTCAAGGGCCACCGGGAACTGGAAAGGTAAGATATATTTTTAAAAAATCTTTTCATGGTATCGAGTGGGTTTTGCCTAGTGTTCTGACTCTCCTTTTTTAATGTCTGCAGACACACACTGCCAGCGTGATAGGCTTTGGATTCACCCATCAATGTCGATCTATTTCAAAGAATGCCAAAGTGTTGGCTTGTGCCTTTTCCAATGTTGGAGCTGACAACTTGGCGGAAGGGTTCTTAAAGCTTGGTTTGAAGGTTGTCCGAGTAGGAAAGGCTTCTGCAGTGTCGGAGAGCTTATGGGGTCACACCTTGGATGCAGCCATTCAAAGAGACCCGGATGCACAAAAGGCACTGAACCATGCAGCCACGGCAACCGCAGAACTGATGAAAATTCGTAAGGACAAGAAACGAAAGACGGCCAACGGCATCCTCAGTGAGCGGCTGGCGCAAGAAATGGCTACTGCTGCCGTCAAGCAGTCCATCAAAGCCAGTAACATTGCCGCCACGAAAGCAATGAGAGAAGCAGATATCATCGTTGCAACGTCTACTGGTGCAGCGGATCCACGACTCATGGCAGCATGCGGATTGAATTTAGATTCCGAAGAGCTGTTGGAAGAGGATGGCCGCCTGTCGAAAACTGTTCGAAAGAATCCTATCATTGGTCTAAAGAAGACCCAGCTGTCTGCTAATCCAGAACGTTCAAATGCACCAGATGGCCTTCCTCCATTGAGTTTACCATTTGTCATTATTGACGAGGCCTGTCAAAGTGTTGAGCCTGGTTCTCTCATACCATTGACAAGCTCCAACAGTTGTCGGTCGTTAGTATTGCTTGGTGATCCATGTCAGCTTCCTGCTACCGTGAAGAGTGACAGTGATTCACCCCTTTCCATCTCCCTGATGGAACGTCTGGCTGGTATTTTACCTGCTCCAATGATCAAAATGAAGGATGAACACACTGAAATGGACCGGACCTTCATCGATGCCTTGCCAGTGAAACAAGCAAAATCGCTACTGCATGCGATGAACACACAACGTGATAGTGGTGTTTCGTACCGAAAGCGATTCGCGGGATCTCTACTACTCGGTGTGCAGTACCGAATGCATCCTTCCATTGCAAGCTTTTCGTCCGCAATTTTTTACGATGGCCTCCTTTCTACACCAGCATTCCTGTCTCAACTTCGCCCCTTTCCACCCGTCTTGAACGAAATCATGCCATGTGGTAATCCATCGTTGGGTGTGAGGATGATCAATGTGGGTGGAAAGTGCAACGAAATGAGAGGCGAAACGAACAAGTACACACGCACAACTGTTACTACAGCAACCTCTCGTCCAACGCCCAGTGCCGAAGCATCCTCCACATTTCAGAACGAAGCCGAGGCGTTTCGAGTCGTAACTCTCATCAAACAAATTCTACTGTTTGATCAACAGTACAATCTCCATGCAGGAACCAAGATTGGGGTGGTGACACCTTACAATGGTCAGGTACAGCTGATCAAGAGCATGTTGGCGAGGGATGAGGAGTTTGATGTATTGACGAAATCCCTGTCCTCCACTGTAGAGGTCAATTCCGTGGACGGGTACCAAGGCCGGGAACGAGATATCATCATTTTCTCTGCGGTCCGGTCCAATCGAAGGGGCAATGTCGGCTTTTTGAGTGACTGGAGGCGCTTGAATGTGGCACTGACGCGAGCCAAGTCAGCCCTGTTGGTGGTGGGGGATATGGAAACCTTGGCGGAGGGCGACAAACACTGGGCTGCTTTTTTGAAATGGTGCCAAGGCGTGAGGTGCATCATGGATGACACGGAGAGCGACGACTGCAACTCGCTCTAGCAATGGAATGAATAAATAAGGTAGTAGTAGTAGTAGTACAAGATGATACTACAGTAGTATCATACTACTACGTAGCATGTATTGATAGAAAATTATCTTTGACTAGCTAGAGACAGCAACTCTGTTACAAAATGCCATTTTCATGCTTCCTGGGAAAAGATGTGGGTGTCGAAAGTGGTGGAAGATCTTAACTGCAACTATAGTAGATTACTACCTCCATTCGGAGTAGCATTCGATTGAGACATAATCGAGTACAAGTACGACGTCGTACACTTTTAGTAGCTCTACTACAAGAGTAGTTGGTCTAGCTAGCTAGCTAGGTAGGTAGCTCTCTCTCTCTCTAGAGAGAGAGAGAGGTATTCAAAGTCTTCTGTTGAGTACGTCGTACTTCCGGCAGTAGGGACTCCGAGTACCGGTAGGTTCGTCCAGCAGTTCGAAGTTACTTCTGTAAAACTGATTGAGCTCTAACCTTATATGTTAGAGTGATTTGTTTTGGATTTTGGGCCTAACTTACGATGACTCGCGAATGGAACCGAATATTTTTATTTATATGAATGACCATTTTAATGACCGCATCTAATCGCGTACTGGTCCAAAGCCACAAATACTACGGTGTAGTTGTTGTCGGGAACGCCGCGACACCGTTGTACGTTTTGGAGCTCCACGAGAGAATCGAGAGATGAGCGGAGCCGCAAGACGAGACTCTGTTGTGGATTCCTTTATCGTCAACGCAAGGTGCATACTTCCTATTCTTGCTCATTTATAGCTGTCTTCCAACAGTAGTAACAACTATCTTTCGCTTTCACCATTCTGGGAATCAACAGTGGAATTATCTTCTGAATTTGATCTAGCAGTGTACAAGCAATATACGGAGGACCGGAGAGGACCCATCTTCTAGTAGAGGCCTATTGTACATTACTTGAAAAGTGGTGGCAACCACGATTGCTCGCACTCAACTTGGTTGAGACGTCGTCCCTTTTTATTCAAAGCCAATTATCTCTTTGTGTACGACGAATCACAAACAAGATGGGTCTCCCACGTCCGTTTAAACCGCCCAAATCTCCAACGAGTGTCATGGCAGATGCGAAAAATGCACCTCCCGTCTTCACCAAGCACATGGATTTGCACAAGGGACAGAAGCCGGAACAACAACATAGGCCGGCACCTCCACCATCGACACCCAAGACTCCGCCCCATCAGCATCAGCGACAGCCTCATGTGGCTGTATCAAATGGTTCGACGAATAAAGTGGCACCTTCTCCTAGTCGAAACATCCCCGTCGCTAGCAACCACACAGCTGGTTCCGGGACAGGTAATAGTACGTCTAGCACGTCCTTATGGATTGCACAGGCAGATGCGGAAGCCGCCAATCATAAGCCGTCCGTCACCAATCGCATCGGTTCTCAATCGGATCATTCGGGGGCACAAAGTTCGTATTACGAAGAGGAAGTGGTGAGTGACGATGATGATGAGGCATTCTTCGAAGATGCTGCCATGGGGACGCCACAGAGCGATCGTAGCGATTTGAGTGGAACCGAATTGAACCTATTCCCTGATCATGTCTCCACAATTCGATTCGACGAATACGATGAGATGCAAACTGTCTTGCATATTAACGATTACACCAAACATGAAATCAATAAGACGTGGTACAAAAGAGAAGATTATGACAAGATGGTCAAGTTGGCGCGAAAGACTGCCGAAAAGGCCGAAGAACGTCGCAAAGAGCTAGAAGAGATTGCACGACAAAAAAAGAGGGAGCGGTTGGGACTTCCACCGACCAAAAAAGGTGGAGAAGAGCACCATCCCAATCATCCCCCACAAGACTCAGTTTCTCAGCGTTCCCATCGAAGTACAACAACAAGTAGTCATCATCGGAGATCCAAGACTGTCGACGACAGCGGTGATGGAAACAACCAAGATGGCGACATGGATGGTCACGATGAAAAAGGCGACGCTTCAGAAAAGAAACCGATCGAGTATCGAGGTTTGGAAGCTTGGACTGCCAGTGGAGCGGCAAAGGTCAAGATCCTCAAGGAATCCGCAATTGAATTGGTTTGGAACGAGCAGTCTCGGCAATGGGATGCCGGTCTGTTTGATCCTGACGCCATTCGTAATGTTTACATTGCCGTTTCACAGACTGCGGCTGCCGCTGCCTTGGAACGCGGCAAGTCTGATGAAGCAATCGTGAAGAGGCTGAAGGAACTCGAGGCGTTGGAAGCCGAGAAGAAGAGACGGCGCCGGCTACTGGGTAAGAGTAAGGCCTTGGTGAAGAAATCTGTTCAATTGACTGGACGGGGAGTAAAACAAACGGGTAAAATCATGCAAAAGACGACCAAAAAGACAACCAAGCTGGCCAAGGATGTGACTAAGCGTGGTGTGAAAGCAGGCGTGGCTACTGCAACACTTGATCCGCGAATGATGAAGGAGGCTCTCAAAGTTTCAATGAAGAAACGAGAGTGCAAACACGAAACCATCATTCGTCCATCCAACGCTCGCATTCAAGAAGAGTCTGGTACGTATAATCAGACGTAAAGCATTTTGACTTTCGTTCGCACTTTCAAAACTAACATTTATACACTTCACCGCCATTTTAAAAATGAAAATACAGAAAAGCAATCTTCCGGACGTGATGTTACACCCAGCAACAGCTTCGACGAGAGCGATGAGGCAAATCGCCAGCAGTATGAAGGTGCTGATGAATCTTCTGTGGAAGTCGAGAATGATCACTCTGCAATTCCTGGCAAAAAGAAAAAGTCCAAATTGAAGTTGTTGGGTGTCGTGCCCATTCCTGGAACCAAAAAAGTGTACAAAGAAGATCGTCGCGAAAAGAAAGCCGAGAAGCGAATACAAAAACAATCCCGTCGACCTTCCTGGGAAGCAGGTGTGTCGACAGGAAAATACTAAGTACGATAGGGGCTTTCTTCATTGGTGCATTACAATACGGAGAGGAGAACTCTGGTTTCAACTGGGAATGGTCGGGCATTCATTGTTGAACGATTCGGATAATAGCTACTGTCATGCTTTGGGGAATAACTATCTGAACCGCTCTCTTGTAATATTCAAACATGTATTGGTTTATTGGATCTACTCCGTACGTCTTACGACAGTATTCCACTGGTAGCAAAAACTGTTTTCACGATCAAGCAACGAACAGTGGAAATTGATATGATAAGGTTCAGGCTTACAATCCATCCGCTTCGGTTCATTCGGTCATATTCATCAACATCATCATAGTGGGGACAGTTCTGGGCTCCTTTATTTCCATGGGGCATTACTATCAAAATGACTACTATGCCTCGATGCATTTTTGACCGCCGTCGCATTTTTCTTTTGTGGCACCACCACTTCGTGCGTGTAGTATCGAAGAAGCGCCAACGGTTCAACATCCATGGGATGTTGAATGTTTCACATCCATCCTCCTTGTCCTTCCAGTGAAAGGTATTACCAACCAATATTCAAGGGGGAAAGCCATAGTGGCGCTACATTTCAGGTGAAAAAGATCAAAATATGGGGTTCTTCACGACACCAAGAGGAGCGAAGAAAAAGGCTAGGGGGTTGATTGATTTGCAGACATTTCTATCTCCCGGGAAAGGAGCAACCCCTGAAGGAAAAGCGGCCACTTCTCAAAACAATGGAAATATGCCATCCTTGGCACTTGCGCCTCCTTTGTTTCACACCATCAATGATACTGACCATCAACTTCTCAAAAATCCAAAAGGAACGACTGCGGCACGACGCAATTCGCTCTATGCAGAAAGCATATCTCAATCGTCGTCGCTGGACACTAGCAGCAGCAAATTCCAAGTTTCCACGTTTGGAGAATCCTTTTCGGATTCGACTCCTATGGTAGCCCGAGCTACCGAGGAGAACCACCAAAGCATCCCTACAAATGACGCAGTCACTTGTAAAAGTGAAACAACGTCTGTCGAAGAGTCTCTTGAAAACATCGACGAAAAGGACCGTCGTACCAACGACAATCAACTTGAGACTGTCAAGCTGCCATTCAACGGGTCGGACTCCGTTGGAAGCCTGCGCTCTATTTCGGAAGATCTCCTCGACCCATCACAAGCTCCTCCATCTCCCACGGACTCTGCTGGGTCTGCGAAAAACACTGCTTCGTCTTTTCGATCAACACAAAAGCGAGCTTCTCTTCGATCCTTGACATCCCCTGCACAGCCTCAGCGTTCATTGCCTCTTCGATCGGCTTCCTCTCCAAACCAATTGCAAAGGGTATCTTCTCTACGACGAAATCAGCAGCCAACGTCCCCGTCATTTCGCACCTTGGTTTCACCTATCCAAACACAAAAGACTGGCTCATTTCGTTCGACATCTTCTCTACAACGCACGCCTTCTCTGAAATCCGACGATGAGACGGGCTCGTACATTGAAGAATTTGTTATCGACGACGAGACGTACTATGAGGAGGAGATTATTGAAGAAGAATTCGAGTTGTCTCTGTTGGAGTCCAGTGCATTGTTGCTCGTCCAGGAACGAAAGTCGGTGGTGAAGTTTGACGAGTTTGATGAGATGCAGCTGACCTTGCACCTGGATGACTATACGGACCATGAATTGAAAAAGACCTGGTACAAGCGAACGGACTATGATACCATGATTCAAGAAGCACGACAAGTTGCTTTGGGAGAGGAGCAACGACAAAAACAGATGCAAAACGACAACGGGGAGACCGAAGCGTCGTCAGCAGTTAATTTTTTTCATCCTTCTTTCAAATCAGAGCTGGACGCTCGGGGCTTGGAATCATGGTCTCCATCTGGGGCATTGCAAGTGAGGAAGATCAAAGAATCGGCAATTGAAGCAGTTTGGAACGAGCAACATCGACAATTGGAATCTGGAATTGAAGATGTGGAACAGTTGCGACAGGTGTATCAAACTGTCTCACTACAGTCACAAAAGGAAGCCGAGTTGCGGGGCTTAGCAGACCGGCAAGTAGTTGAGAAGATTCTTCAACTCGAGGAACTATCGATGTCAGAAGAAATCATTAAGAGAAGAAGACGCAACAGCATTTTGACTAAAAGCAAGACTTTCATAAATCGATCGGTGAAGGCTGCAGGCAAAGTGGCTATCGAAACAGGCAAAAGAAGTGCACGAGCCAGTGTTGGCGCAGTTACTTTGGACCCGAAAATGTTATTGGAGGCGATTAAGGTGGAGAAGAAGAAGCGCGAATCGAAGCAAACGAAGAATCAACAAAGACAGACCTTCAAACAACCATCCATGTGTGCAATTGCCATGAAGCTAGAAGGTTCCGCAACGAGCTTATCAGCTAGTGAATTAGGTGGCCCTATGCCCACAGGTGAAACACCACCATCGTCCATTCGTGAAAAAGGTGCAGCGATTGCACCGTTAATCAAGGCAAGGGCGGACAAACTAAAAATCTTACGCGTGCTTCCTCTCCCTGGTACAGCTAAAGGTTACGACCATGATCAACGAGAAAAGAAGCTAGCAGAGCGAAGACGCAGTAGCAAGAAATCAGGGCTTGCCACTTGGGAAGTAAATTTGGCAGCAGGAGGGAAGTTCTAAATGGCGAAGAGCACAGAAACACTGCAGCTAGCAAATGGAATTTTTCTGCAAAGCGAAAACAATTGTTCGTTGCCGTCGATAGGTGGTGGGTGAAATAAGGATGATAACAATATGATTCTACATTCTACACATCTCAGGCGGCTGATACGTGGCGCGTGTTAGGTGACAAAATGTCTGAGCTCCATGGGTCCGGGAAAAGTTGTCCCACTGAAGTCTCTACCGTTTTTTCCACCGTTTTCTTCAATAACGAGGAGGTCATCCTGTCGATGCGCACATTCATTCGGTGCCAAAGGTCCGCCATCGATGATGAAAGGGACTTCATGAAGTTACTGCCGACTATACTTTCGTCGATAAGGAGAGGATTGTCATCGTTACCTCCCTTTGAGGAGGAACTCCGTTCTTTCCGAGCAGGAACCAATACATTAGACGGAAATGGATGAAGTACGAATTCCCAAACATGTTTCCACACTTCCCCTAGCAACATCTTTTTCAACGTTGACCATACTGCCGGCCATAGTTCGTACTGCGTATAAAAACGCAACTTGCTGCTGCTAGCCAATGACATTCCCAGAAGTAGTAGTTCCAACCAAGCTCCTTGTGCGGCCAAAGTCGGAAGCCACACAATCAACATCGAACTCAAGAGGGATGTTGTCAAGCTATTGAAATTGAGTTGCTGTTGCTGAGGAATCAGTTTTGACCATTGCATTGACAATCGAGAAGGGAATATGTTTTTGAAGCCATTCCAAATGCTGCTTCCATGATCAGCAGGTGACGTCAGCAAACTGCCTTGCGAAGCGGCACTGGAGGTTGGTGCAATAATAGGCTTTCCCATCGAGACTACTGCCAGGACCAGCAACAGCAAGCAACGGGGTAAAACACGTGACAATGTGGATCGCCAAGATTTGTGTTGTTTATTGGAGACCTCAAACGTTTGTGAATTTTGAATGGAATTATTTTGTTCCAATTCTAGGGAAACTGAAGAGAATCCTATCCCACTCGTCTGGCTCCCATCATCTTCTGCGTTATACAGCCGCTGGAAGACCCTTGGTGTCAGTCGTACTTTGATCTTTCCTTCTCGCCTTCGATGCGGCGCCTGCCTTGCAATACCATCTTGTGGCAGCACCAGAAGGAATAAAAGCAGCCTGGTATGATTTACAGCTCTTGAAGAAAACATGAGAGATGGCCTTCTGATGTTATTCCTTTGCCGTTTCATCGACCATTCTATGGTCCCTCTACCCTAGCCCCTACTGCGGCAGTGGACTCTCTGGTAAAACTGATAGGAATTGAAACTGACGATCGGCCGCGAACTAGGAAAGCTTTGTTGTCCACACCATAGAGCCAACAAGAGATGAACATTTTCACAGAAAATTGAGCGATACAGTCAGTGTCAGCCAACCTGTACGTACTGGGTAGTTAAAAATGCTTCGACCGACTGTCGCACATCGTACTTCGGTACGGTTGTTTTGCTACCGGTAAACCGGTGTAATGGTACGGTACCTACTAAAGTCGTATGTCGTATCATACCTGGTATGATACATACCAGGTAAAGGTACTCCGCAGGACAGCACACAGTGTATCATACCAGGTATGATACAGCTTGATCGTGGTGCATTTTATTTAACTGTAAGTGGGGAGTTTTCAGGAAATGCTCTACCACACAACGTATGGACTTTACCGGTAGTATACTTGTATCGCACAGAACACGTCGACAGGGATTGGTTTGGAGCCATAATTAAGAAGGGCATAGATGTGACCCGAAATCTGGACACTCCAGTTCTCGAGAAGAAGTGAACGCGGATGCACTAGCACAAGAGCGGAATGCTCCTTCTTCAAGCTTCCATTCTCACTCATTTGGGGCCGCTTAGTCACAGGAGTTCCTGTTTTTTGTTTTCGTCAGTTACGCGTTCTTTCTGTGCCAGTCGTGATGATTGAACGGGGAAGAGAACGAAGACGAATCAGACAAATCAGACTATCACATTTTGAAATTTCAGTGTCACAAAATTCAGAACCGCACCTTTCTTATACGTCACTAACTGAAACAGTCAAACGACTCTCACCATTTTCCCTTTTGAAGACTTATGACAATGTTTGGACGAAAGACCATTTGGAACTGCTTCAAAATCTCTGACCCGGATAATGGAAGCGGCGCACCCACCTATGCCAGTGCGAGGCAGACTCAATCATCGTCATCCGTTCGTAACTGTCAAAACAAGGATGGCAGCGCCCTTCCCGTTACGAACCGCACCAATCTTGGGGCATGGAATTCGGTCTATAACTCACGCGATGATCACGAGCAAGGCCCAACTCTTAGAGATCACACCACTCTCTATGCTCGTCAAGATATGTACAAGGAGCTTGAACGTGTCGGAGTAGAGTAAAACCTACCCAA
Source organism: Nitzschia inconspicua (assembly GCA_019154785.2). NCBI lineage: Eukaryota > Bacillariophyta > Bacillariophyceae > Bacillariales > Bacillariaceae > Nitzschia > Nitzschia inconspicua. Next base: position 755,762 of record JAGRRH010000023.1, read on the forward strand.
ATCGTTGTTACATATGCTGTTACTTCGAGTACAAGTCAATACAATAATGTAATTGTACTACTAGTAATCATGATTACTGATTCTATTATGTTTCTTTTCATTCGAGTTGTTCATATGATTCCGATTGGCTTTTTACGTGGCTTGTCCTTTTGGATGACGTTGCAGCTTTTCATGGAATTGTCTTCTCTCCCAAGATGGCCATTTTTAATAGGAAAGGACTTCTCCTGCTCGTTTATCCCAAATCACTCTCCAATGCCAGTGATTTGGACCAGCGTGACCAGGGGAGTCGCTAGGTGGTTATCTTCAGCCATCCTTGCAATTTCAGAAATTTGTGGTGGTAACCGGTGGCCATAGCACAAGGCTGTCCAAGGAAGGATAATTAAACATTTTGGTACTCCCACATCGCTATCTGGCACTTGCCCAGAAACAAACGGCTGTCCCCCTTTTGTTTCGAGTTTGATGGATTTTGATATACTGTTAGTATCTATTCTCCCTTGAAGTGAGACAGTTGCTGCTACGATGAGACCACTTGATTGCTGAGATAACGGGGCGGAGTTTAACATTTGAAAGCAGCCTTTTTCGAACAGAGCATGCAGCCGGTTATTGTGGTTCATTTCATGCACGTTGAATCGATGCCATTGTTTCTGGAAAACCGTGATGGATCCGGCTATGCGAAAGCATGGTTCTGACTGTTATTACGTGTGTCAAATTTCTGCCCAAAACTGCACTATGTATCGAAATGCGTTCTAGAGAGCGGGGATAAACGAATTAACATTAAGAATGAAAGTTTAACCACTACCCCCCAACCAAAACTGAGTGGAGAACCCTTGTCCTAGTCTGGCCATACTTGTCAAACCAAAAACTGATCCGTTTTTCCGTGTCTTCTACCACTTTCGAGCTTTCCATCAGACTTTTTAGCTAAATGAGTAAATGGACAATGTGCACAACACCATTGGTTTGTTTACTTAGTAAGTGTTTGGCACCGTTACAGAATGGCACACCCGCCCTTGATGACACTTATTAGGAGTTTCATGAACTGGATGCCGCTGCTGCTGAAGCGTTGGCTCTTCCGATTTCTCGTTTGCGATTTCTCTGCGTAACATGATGGTATAGATACACCAAACTTTGCGGTGTGATGCCACTAATTTGGGAAGCCTCCGCAAACGTGGTAGGACGCGCCGAGGACAGCTTCTCAATTTCTTCCTTGGAAAAGGTGGGAAACTGTTCGTGGGCGTATACGAGATCTGGCGGTATTCTCATACCTTGGGCCTTCCTCCAACTTTCCATATCTCGATGTTGTCGTTGGACGTATGATCGGTATTTCACCATGGCTTCAACAGAGTCAAAGACGGATGGAGGCGATACCTTGAACTCGTAGTCCTCCGACTCCGACACATCACTGTTCCTTCTGCGCTCTTTATCCACTGTGATCATGATGTCTTCGACGTTTTGTAGCGTCACGTGCGGCATTTGCAAAACTTCTTCAGCAGTTTTTTTGTTCCCCGTCTTTTTGCTCATTTGAGATCCACCCATGAGGTCTTTTCCACCAAGTTCGGCCCATTCTGTGACTTTCAAATCAAACGAACGGAGCTTTTGGATGCGATCTTCAATCAAATATTCTCTGGCTTCCAATGCCGCCAGTCGTTCGGGATCTTGAACCAAACCAAACTCTTGACCCTTTCGAGTTAACCGCAGATCGGCATTGTCTGCCCGCAAAGAAATACGATACTCCGCTCGAGATGTGAACATGCGGTAGGGCTCAGAAGTTCCTCTCGTCACCAAATCATCAATCAAAACACCAATGTAACCTTCATCTCGTCCAATAACAAAGGGAGGTGGCGGTGATGACGACAAACTGGAAGCCGTGGCCATCCGCCCGGCATTCGCTCCAGCTACAATACCCTGTGCAGCTGCTTCTTCGTATCCTGTGGTCCCGCAAATTTGCCCCGCCAGGTACAAACCACCAATTTTCTTTGTTTCCATGGTATGCGTCAATGAGGTAGGATTGACAAAGTCGTATTCCACATCGTATCCGGGTCGGACAATCTCCACTTCTTCCAATCCCTTCATGCTCCTCAAAATTTGCAACTGGATATCTTCTGGATATGGACCACTCATCCCGTTGGGATATACGATATCTGTGTTGAGACCCTCGGGTTCCAAAAAACAATTGTGACCGCTTCGTTCTGGAAATCTTTGGACCTTCTTGTAAATGGAGGGGCAATAACGTGGTCCGTTGCCAGATCCATCTAAACCATCGTAGATTGGTAGAGTGTGTTCGTACTTCATGACTAGTTTGTGCGTCTCTTCATTGGTGGCTGTTTGGTAGCATGTGACAATTTTGTTTTGAGCAATCATAGGTGGTTGTTCGTCATTGAACTGAAGCAAGTGGGAGAAGGGCGTCGCGGGGATTTCGGTCGGTTGAGGAGCGAGGATATCCCAATTGATGGTTTTTCCGTCAATGCGTGCGGGTGTTCCCGTCTTGAGTCGATTCATATCAAAGTTGAACCGTGCCAGGGTCTGAGCTAGACCCACAGAGGGAGGTTCGACCTGTTCCGAATCTCGTAGATGCCGCCCACCACTGTACCTGTCGTGACCGAGCATGAGCACTCCACGTAGAAAGGTCCCCGTCGTGATAACGACTGCCGAAGAGAGTATTTCCTCTTTTGTTCCGTCTGATCGTTCCACCATGACACCTCGAATTTTGGCTTGTTGTCTGTTATCGTCCAATGTCAAGATCTTGCTGGTTGACGACTCGTCAAGTAACAAATCTTGCACACTTGCTTCTAACAGGTGTAAATTGTCGTATTCTTTCAAGACATTTTGCATGGCTTCCTTGTACAAATCTCGATCCATCTGTGCTCGTGGTCCCCGTACTGCCGGTCCCTTGCGTCGATTCAAGACGCGGTAATGGATTCCGGCTGCATCGGCGACTTTGGCCATGAGTCCATCGAGGGCATCGATTTCTCGTACCAAATGGCCCTTACCGATACCACCGATGGACGGGTTGCAACTCAATTCACCGATCGTGTCCAGACGTTGTGTGACGAGGGCCGTTTTGGCACCGGTCCGTGCGGCGGCTGCCGCAGCATCACAACCAGCATGACCCCCGCCGACCACAATCACATCAAAATCGACCGTTGAGGAAAACAAGGCAGCTGTCGACGCCAAATTGGAAGAAGTAGGAGAAGGAGCACGTCGTATGGTTGTTGTTCTTGCAAACGATACTTTGGATCGGATCGATTGCGACGAACGAAACACAAATGCCGTGGATGTCGAGGAGAGCATCGTGACTAACATTATCGTCGTCGTCAGCCAAACCAACGGCCTCGCAAGAACACCAACAATAACCAGTTTCGTGGGATGATAGAATGGTGATGGCGACACGACAGTCGCAACCATAACTGTTGGATTGACGCTGCTTTTAAAAAAAAGAATAAACCGACACGATACACTTATTCGTTGTCCAATCAAACACAAACGGCAGTGTGGTTAAGATGTCGATCGACAATTATGAAAGCAGCAGAGGACGAACGTTGCTCCTCTCTCTACTAGAGCGACAGGCAAACATAGGATGTGATGGTCAAGATTGTGGTGATGTTTTGGTGATGAGGTGGTGTTGTGAAGCAATTGAAAGAAAAATTGAAATAAATTAAAAATAATAAAAAAATGAAAAAAATATTGGACGACGCACCGACGTCTCATCTATCTACCCTACCTACCTCTCTACGGTAGCTGCCTAGCTCTAGTAGGTACTACTGTTAAAAAGCAAAGTTTGAAACAAAGTACCTACGGTAGTGACAGCTCCATCTTTCTGACGACGGTTAGACGAATGATACATGATCGACCATCGCTCACATCAAAATCACAGTCAATCAACGACAGAGTGTCAACACATCAATCATCACGACCACCGTTTACAGTTTCGTGCCAATAGATTTTCACTAAAATTTGCAGCTCCCTATACCGTTTGTCTTCTGTACTCGAGGGATGTCCTGTCCAGCGAACGACTCATCGACCAAATACAGCTTATTCCAAAACAATTGTCTCGCTGTTGCTTCACTATACAAACATAATATTATTGGCTTCTGCTTCTTCTTCTTGCATGTTGTCTTACCATAGACAAGCACTGCTGTTGTCCCTTTGGACGACGACGACGACGATCTTGATGTTGTTCCTGTCGCAACGAATTTCGTCGATCAACGGCTTGGCGTATGTTCCACTAGTCTCACGACGGAATGCAGTGTCACGTACTTTTCGGCCCTTTGTATCAACGTTACAGAGACAAGAAACAAAAGCTACCTTGGAAGACGAGATACACGATAATAATCAACAACGGCAACCGTTACCCCGTGTTCTGTTGAAACGAAATCGAACCAGCAAAAATTTTCGAGATGGGTCACAGCTAGTATTTTCCGGCTCGATCGATAAGACACCCAAATCGCTTCAACTGGGAGATTTGGTTCAAGTGGAAGTTCCTTCCGATACCATCAGTAATGACAAGCATGCTCGCAAAACAGGAGCACCAGCAGCGGCAACAACAACAACAGCAACAACCGTCGTGGGATGGGGCGTTTACAATCCAGAGTCCATGTATCGGATACGAATTCTTTGTCATTCTCTCCTTCATCCAGACATGAAGAGTATACTTTCTGCATCCGTTGTGGATGTGAGTACCGACAACGCGAAAGAATCGGTGTTGCACCAAATACTACTGTTGCGTTTTCAAAAGGCCCTTCAAACTCGCCGGACGTTGGGTCTGCCCTCAGTTGATACGGATACGTTTCGATTGGTCAACGGAGAAGGCGATTCATTGTCGGGTTTGGCCGTGGATGTCATTGCAGACAAGGTGGCTGTCGTCATGTCATCGGCAGCTTGGTGTGAGATTCACAAGGACGCGATTTTGCGGTCCCTTCACGAAGTGATACCAGAGCATCAACTCATTTGGAAAACCACTCCGTCTCGGTTAAAGCAAGATGGGTACAGCGACAACACATCTGAAGAAGATACAATAGTGACAAAGCAGCAAGAAGACTCTACGGACGCTCTCGTTGCGATGGAAAACGGAGTCAAGTACCAGACATTTCCACATTTGCAAGGCCAGAAGACGGGAGTGTATTGCGACCAAAGAGAGAATCGAAGATCTCTGGCCGACTTGTGCTCGAACAAGAGCGTCTTGGATCTTTGTTGTTACCATGGAGGATTCAGTTTGAATGCAGCCAAGCAAGGTGCATCGCGTGTGGTGGGTGTCGACTCCTCGGGTGACGCCATTGAAACGTGCAACACCAACATTGCTCTCAATGATTTCTGCAAGGACGTCGATATTTCCTTTGTCAAGTCGGACATTTCGGATTATATGAAGCAATGCCAAGAAACATTCCAAGTGGTCGTTTTGGATCCACCCAAACTCGCTCCGAGCGTTTCGGGACTCCCACGAGCCACTCGGAAGTACCATTCGTTGAATCGAGATGCCATCAAACTCATTGATGACCAAGGAGGGTTGCTGCTGACCTGCACGTGTTCTGCCGCCATGACTCAAAAGGATGGTGGACGTCATTTTTTAGAAATGGTGCAACAAGCCAGTCTGGCTGCTCGACGGGAAGTTTCGTTGTTGAAGGTATCCGGAGCGGCACCCTGCCATACGCAATCCCCCATCAGTTTCCCTGCTGGGAACTATTTGACGGCCGCTTTATTCATGGTCCATCCAAAATAGATAACTGATAGGTACTGCCAGCAGGCAGAGGTCGAGTCGCAGATCTTTCTCTTCCTTCATGATCCTGGATGTGATGATCGAGATGAACCCCTCTAGTAGAGAGGGCCTACTCCAGAATCTTGGCCTCCAAACTGGATACCATCCAAGCGACCAGATGGTAAAGAAAACGCTTCATCGGTACCGAGAGCTAATGTTGCTGCGCGCCTACCTTAGCTAGTACGACTTACTTTGTACTCTTTAGATGATCTTCTTGTGAATACCTAGACTACTGTGGTACGACTTAACATTCTTCTGGTAGTCGTACTATGGAGTACCTACTACTGTCGTCGTTGTTCTGTACAAATTCTACGACTGATCACAGTCAGGATCTTCATCAGCGTGGCCGACCCGTTAACCCTAACCCCTGAAAGGAAATGGAAAGTGTTGTTGACAGTGTGAGTGGAGTTGACTGTGAATGCTGTGATGATTTTTTTATGACGAGACACTTTCAAAGACAGTGTTCTTCTGCAAAGTGTTTGGACCCGATACTACTGTATTGGGGCGATTTCAAGGAGACTGTGTGACTGGTAGAGTTTCTATTTCTCTCTTACAAAAGAGAGAGGGATATTGTTGCTGACATTGACACCGTTGTTCTTCCCAGCCCCCTTGGCAATGAATAAATCGGAAAGGTCGGTTCCGTCGCCAACGTCCTGCACAACAAGAACACCATTCAAAGCCGAACCGGCAGACCGTTCGCTGCCGCCTCAGAGTGTGTTCAACCGATCTTTTCTCGCCGTTAGTACAGTGGATGGCAATATCTTGGTGGTGAATGCGCAAACTGGGGAACAAGTGAGTGTCTTCACCACTGGGGCACCCTTGGTGGGGCCCTCGGAACCCCTGGAGGGCAACCGACGGATCGTTCCAGGATTGGACGGACGTTTGTATATCAGCAGCGAGGACGGCCTTCTGAAGCCTCTGGAAATTAAAGTTACAGATGTGTTAGCCAACCCGGTCAAGACCTGCAAGAGGACGACGCTGTCCACCGAAGACGAAATGTCCGAATCGACGATTCAAGAAATTTCTGACTGTGGGATCGTCACAGCAACGAAAACGACCTCGTTGTACGCCTTGGATACGGCAACGGGAAATTTAGTATGGTGTCAGCATCCCAATGGTACCACAACAAGGACAGACATTCGAGCTTCTGCTACAGTGTTGCTACAACGAGAGGACGTGTTGGTGCAGCAGGTCAGCACAGAAACGGGCTTATCCATGTGGAACGTGACCGTGGGGACGATAGAAGCGTTGCAATTTGGAGAGACGCCTGCCACAGGTGACTTACCGCTGCCGCCACAGGGACTCTTACCTTCTGGTAGCCCGATTAGTGGTCGAGAAGGAAAGAGCATCTTGTTAGAAGAGTACTTGGAGGATCTACCGCACATCGTTTTCAGCGAAGATGGCACCACTCTCTCGGCCATTGATCCGTCAAAGCACAACGGACAACGGCTTTGGAGGCAAAACTTTCCAACAATAATCTCATCCATATTTGGATTGAATGGAAAAAACTGGGAATCACTCACAATTTCGGAGGAAGAACGGGATGAGGATAGTGAGGCCACCACTGAATTCGGTCGTCTATTGCCAGAATCTACAAAAGGATTAGTCCTCTATCGATCCTCGCATCTCAATCAATATCTGAAGCCATTCCAAACTCATTCGATGTTCAATGACGGAGGACGACTTGCTTACGGCGATTATGAATACGGGAGGTCACCATGGCTTCAAGATACATCATCGATCAAGCGAGAAATTGGGAAGGGTGTGACGTCGGGGTATTCGTCTATTTCCTCCTCTTCATCATCGCTTGTCAGTAACGATGGAATTCCTATACAACGATTAGAGCTTCCGTCTCCAGAAATGCTTGAGTTACCAAGACAACGAAGTGATTCACTTCGTTATGACGGACGAGGAGTATATTTTGCTTGGCCTATTCTTGTGGCCTGTGTTTTATGTGCGGCAGGGACTGCCATAGCCGTTGGTCGACACATATACAAGAAGAAGAAAAGACAATGGGTAAGACGTGCTACAGTATCATTTGATCTCAACTCCATTGCCAAGTACAGAAGCACTAGTGAGGGGAGCGTAGATGATCACCATGTGGCTGCTGGATTCAAAAAACCCAATGCCAAGATGCTTTTAAGATCGCACAGTTTACCAGGGAAGATGGACGATATTGTGGATAGAATCCAGTACAGAGAGTCTCCGGCACTTGTCGGAGCTGCCGCCTCTATATCTCCTCCAACCCTCACGCTGTCCAACGAAGATCAGAGACCACTGGAAACTTCTTCTTCTAGCCCAGATGCTGAAAAGCCATTGCCGCTGAACAGGAGCAACACCGAAGCATCGGCATCACAAGGAGTTGGACTAATTGATGGAACTATCCCATTGATTCAATACTCTCGTTACGCATCAGAGTTTGAAGAACTTGGAGCATTGGGGAAAGGGGGTTTTGGGAGTGTCTTTCAATGTAAAAATGCACTCGATGGAAGAAATTATGCCATCAAAAAAGTTCGAATACGGAGGAGTGCAAAGCTCTCGCAAGCCGAGTTTTCGCGTCAACTGCAGAGAACGCTGCGTGAGGTAAAAAGCTTAGCCCTTCTTGATCACCCAAATATCGTTCGGTATTACACGGCCTGGCTCGAACTTGATCAAGACGTAACAGAGGGAAATTACTCCGAAAACGTTCATGGTAGCGATTATTATTTGATGTCACCGAGTACAGCTGGTCACCGGAAGACCTTTGGTGGTTCTGATGGCGACAGCAGTGAATCTTCAACGTCGTGGAAGGGAAACGAGAGCTCCTATCAGCATAACGCTGCTAATCCGATGAATGGATCCCACATTGACGAATCCGCTTCTGTCTCTTGCACCTTTGATCATCACATTCCTGGCGTTCCGGATGCTTTGGACGATTACGGATTTGTTTTCGACCGAAGCGACGAAGAACCTGCTGATGATGCCACCAAAGGCAAAGCGACAACTGGTATTTCTGTTGCGAATTCTGCGGATAATCAAAGCCCCCTGCTGAAGCGGAAAGGATCTTCGTCCGTACTGAGCCGCAGCCAGCGAGGAATCAGCTTCCAATCTCTGGAGTCAAATGCCGAAGAGTCATCAAGTTGTTGGTCCAAGGAAAGTCGCAACCAATCCGAAGTTGGCCGTGGAGAGAGTCAGAATCCCCACGAAGAAGTGTCAGCGACCATTCCTTCATCTGTAAGGTATATTCTGTACATTCAAATGCAATTTTGTAGTCAAAAGACCCTGGCAGACTTTCTCTCAAACGAAGAAGCCAGAAAAGGTCCATCCAAAGATGCTACTGGCGTAGACATTCCTCATGCTCTCGATTTGTTTCTACAAATTATGAAAGGCGTAAAGCATGTTCACAACCAAGGCTTGATTCACCGTGACTTGAAACCGAACAATTGGTAGGCCAAACATTGAGATTGTTTTTGCTTTTGTAGTGTTTATGCCAAGGTCTCACATTTTATCCGCGCTTAGCTTCATTGACGACTCTGGAGTTGTAAAGGTTGGAGACTTTGGGCTTAGCCGAGAATCTAGTGATACGGCCACTAATGCGGTAGTCGAGTCCATTTTGAACGAAACATCGGTATTTGAAAATGGAGATATTACTGCTGGAGTTGGAACAAGGTCTTATGCAAGTCCTGAACAAATAAAAGGAGGAACGGAGTACGATTCAAGCACGGATGTCTACTCTCTCGGTATTATTTTGTTTGAACTATGTTATCCCATGTACACGGTAAGTTTCTAATCTTGACATGCTTCTTTCACGTTCCCTCATTGAACTTCGTACTCATTGTCACATTGTTCTTTTTCCTTAATTGCTGTCAATGTCTTGCCAGGGCATGGAACGCACAATAGTCCTAAGTGAACTTCGCAATCACCACTTTCCCGAGCAGTGGACAAAGTCCGTTCAATCCGAATTTCCAAGTTTACATACATTGTTGCTTTCTATGATTTCAAATCAGCCGGAAGACCGACCATGTGCTGATGAGATTGTTCAAGGAATTCGTTCTATTTTGGAAGGATTCACCATCTCTTCCTTGGACAAGCATGACCACGACGGTGCCATTCTCTTGCGAGTAGAAACCGAACCCCGCGAGGATGTTCTGCGCTATACCATGGATCTGGTGCGGGAGGCCGCCCTGCCGGTCAGTATTGATATTGTTCAATACGGTCTACGAGGTGGTTCTAACAGGGGACAGATGAAATCTATCATGGAATTTGCCATCGTGCCGCACCTGGAAGACGACAATGGAGATAAGACTACGGAATTGGGAGCAACCTTAGTGTCCGCTTTGAATCAAAAGGAGGAAGTGCTTGTGGCTCGGCAAGTATCAGCGTCCAAGTATTGATCCTGAAATTGCGACGGTGCACGAGGACTTTTTTCGACATTGATTTCTTTTTAACAGTAAGTAGTAGTAGCTTTGACGATGTTTTCAGATACTACATGGTGCGATAATTCAAATTCGACTAATTGAAAGGGCTGAAGAAGAACACCATAGTACACCTCCACCACAAGACTTCTGTCTTTATCCCTTCTTGTGATTGTTCAACAAATCAAATTCCAAATCTCGATTCAAGATCTTGTCGACATCTGCCGAGATTTCTCTCTTGAAGGGTTCCAAAATCATATCGGGTGCATAATCTTGTAGTTCCTTTTGCTTAAAGGCCAAATCACTGGCTCGCTTCAATCGACGGTAGCGTCCCTCCACCACATCGGGATCGGCCAATTCCAACGCCTCGTTGACTTCGGGTTCGTCACGGCTCATCAAATCTTCATAACGCAGTCCCATCTTGTTGAGTTCCGTGGAAAGGGCACCCTGATAGGCACGGGCTGCCACCTTGAGGATGGGATCAAAAACCTTGACTAATGCTGACATTTTTTGTGTGTGCGTGTGTGTGGATGCTGAACAATGATGTTTTTTGAAATGAAAATTGGTAACAGTCGTCAGGTTGTGTTGTATTGATTCATGGATTGTTGTTTGTTGAGTGAAGGTAATACAGCGCGAGAAACCGAAAAAAACGCCCCCAAGTTGATGGGAATACAAGGAACAGATGATACAACAGATATTACTAGTGAGCGGTTACCAAAAGAAAGTAGAAACAAGAAAAAAGAAAGAACGATAGAACTACTGCACCACAGTCCACAGATCATCGGCACTCCATAGGTTTTCATCTTGTCTACGGGGGTTGGGGATAAACAACACAAAACCGATAAAACAAGGAGTGGACGACGACGATGTTGCCGGTTGAATCGTTTGTAGCTATCTTTCCTTGTCCAGCGATCGTCACACCTTCGGCTCTACATCATGATTCATACTTACAACAACACGTCTTCTGTTGAAAAAGTACAAACAGGTTCTCTCCCAGAGAATCACAGATGATTACTGAGGGACATGCAAGACATGCAACTGCTACTACTACTAGCTCTAGGTAGAGCTGTTCGTTTTGCTCGTTTTCTCCCTACTACGGAGGACAGTCGTACTCGTAATAACAAAGTACGGTACCGTACTTGTTTGTTTGTGGAGCGTATGTACGTGCGGCGTTGGCGAAGCGAATGTGCAATGGAATAACCCGGATATGGGTGACGAATACGAGAGTACTGGCGCGCGATAGGCAAGTCATTCTTGAGTAATCTACAATGATGATGGCATCCACCTTTTCTCTTGTCTCTTGTGGGGTAAAAAAAACACAATAACAGCACATCGATGAATGAACATTCTGGGTACATACAATTCGTCATCGCAGCAGTTTCTCTCCAAGGTAGTTGCATTCACGACAAGGTAACAGAATATTCATGTATATCAGGCAAAACCTCGAAAGATACCATGACCGCAACTGATTCCACTGATCACGATGCAGCCATTCACAACAACAACAACAATAACAACAAGGAGGTTCGACCTGCTTCTCCTCTCCCCGAAATGCCACTCTTGCCCATTACGAGTCCCGAGACCATACAAGCGTGTCGCAATTTGACCGTGACAGATCGTGACATTTTTGTTTGTTCGTATCCTAAAAGTGGTACCACTTGGACACAAAATTTAGTGGTACGATTGTTGGCGGCGCATGTGAACATGGAACTACCATTGGATTGGCATTTGAGTCATTCGGCACCCTTTTATGAGGTCAACCAGTATTGGGATGTTGTACAGGGGGGACGTGTTCCCGCCAAGACTCCTATTCAAAAAAGTGGCAGTAGTAGTGGTAAGAACGATACTTACCGTGTCTTCAACACGCATCTGCGTCTACATCAGCTACCACCCAATGCCAAATGTGTCTATGTGATGCGGGATGGAATGGATGTGTTGGTGAGTTTTTATCATCATTTGGTCCATATGAATGAAAGTGATGGTGGGTACACGGGCAGTCCCGAAGACTTTTGCAAGGACTTTTTGAATGGAACGATCGCTTACGGACTCTGGGAAGATCATATAGAAGCATGGTTGAAAGAAACATCGACTGCAAGAACGTCCTCGAACAACGGCGGCAGTATCTTATTTCTACACTATCATGAAATGAGGCAAAACTTGAAGAAAGAGGCAGCTCGGTTGTCAAAGTTCTTGGGTGTCGCTGATGCGGACATGGATAGAGTTTTGGCTGCTGCATTGCCATCATGTACCTTTGACGCCATGAAGCAGGAACGGTGGCGGTATACACCACAATCGGTATCATGGAAAGCCGACCCTCAAACCGGACAACCCTACGACAAGTTTGTGCGGAAGGGGCGAGTGGGAGATGGCAAGATGTTCCTACGAGACGTGTTCACACCGACACTGTTCGAGAAGTGGACTGACAATCAAAAGAGAGCACAACGAAGATGGAAGGCGGCGGGGGTAGATCCATCCATCATCGACCTGTATTTGCAACGCAAGGTGAGATCGACCTTGAGTGATACAACGGAACGACGCTCGAACTGTGGACCATCATCACACGCATCTTTTCCATCTCGCTCTTTTCTTTCCGTAGTACTCTTCTTCACCATATTGATTACCAATCTTGTTCCGTTCTGTGATTCGGCCGGTACACCATGTTCCCAAGGACATTCTTTTCTACGAAAGGCGAATCTGGACACAAAGGACGTTTTTGTGATTGTTACGAGTTTGGACAATTCCATCAGCGTATCAGTTGCCAAACACTTACATCCCGCTACAATTTTTTGGATCATTCTCGATTCGTCAACGACAAGTCGAAACCTGGATCAGAAGAAAAAAATCTATAGGATACTGCAAAGAAAGACGAAGCAAAGGACTTGTCATGTTGCATTCTTTTGTCCTTATGGAAATTCCAGTCGAATCAGAGAGTCGGCTATGGAATGCTGGAATACCATGACACAAGCACTGTCGACAACTTCTGACTTGGAAGATGATGACAACAACTCCACGTCTTCCGTTGGACTCGAGTACCGTCTTCGTGGCGTTCTGTATAATCAATACGGCTACGTGGATGACAGAGCTACACTGAATAGTACTGATGCCACTGATTCTGTGGCTACAACCTTGGCCCAATACAAACTTGTTTCTACTGCCATTTTGATTGACGCTTTGCGAGATTTAGCCTTCCATCCTGCGTCTGCGGACTTGTTGAAGGTTGTTCGACCGGAAGAGACATCATCTTCCGTTCTTATTTATGATCCCGAAATGAGACATATTGCTGTTGGGACAGAAGCAGCCCGTGGATTACCGAAAATGGGCATTCCTGCACCCATTGTCGAGAACACGTACGAGGGAATCCACAAAGTCCTGACTGGTAGTAGCACGGCCACGTCATCATGGGAAGTCACGTATGCGCTGGTGAGTGCGTTACAGGTTCTGTATTTCAAAGCGCTTGCTTCTAATGAAAAACATCCTAGAAAAGTGGGCAATCCATCATTTTTGTATGATTGGTATTATGGGACAGTTTCACCTGGCATGACACAAGAATCGTTGCATGTCAAGTACGTGCCTTCACAGGCACGAACTTTGGCGTTTCGATTGAAAATGATCCTGTGTCGTTATCTCTTATTCCCTTTGTTACAAAGGATGGAAATTGCAAAGACAGTCGACGAAGCAGGGCGGTTGCTGGCTGTCGCATTGGTCGGATCGCAACAGCAGCAGGAGTTCGATTACCCCAATGGTTGTTTTGTAGGAGCCCAATCAGGAACAGGAGGTCCATTGTGTGAACAATCTGCCCTTGAAGGTGGAAAACAACTGTCAGATCCAGAGATTCAACGATTGGCCTACCAAGTTGTACAAGATTTGATTGAAAAATACTAAAGGTAGTAGAGATACTTAAGAGATACTACCTCTCGCTAGCTAGAGGGAGGTTCGAAGACAAAGCAGTAGATCAATACGGTCTAATGAGTCGGGTACCTACCGGTAGTAGAGTACCGGTAGCTAGCACGTACCAAAATGCGTAGGAGTAGTACCCTTGGAAAAGTACGTATGTACCTGCCGTACTACCGTTTAGTCGTTTACCTGGTTGGATAAAGTTTTTACGACCCGAGTGAAATATCGTGTAGTAGAGAAAAGAGAATCACCGCACTTCCATTCTCTCATGCATCACAGTCAATGGAGAGGACAACTACTGTTGTCGGATGCAAGATCATCATCAAACTTGCAACAACGACAAACGTTCATTTCACACACACACACAAAGTAACACATTTGGATGTAATTTGGACATCTGTGTATACAAAAGAGGATGACAGTGACGACGAGAATACGATACGGTTGGGTGGCTGTTGTAACGTCACTCTTACTGGCGGTGATGTTGTTTGACTGCACCTCGGCGCTTCCCTACATGATATTGACATCAACTCGATCCAAGTGTATGTCGGTGGTTGCTCCGCAGGGACAGACCATCAAAATTGATTACTATGCTCCCGGTACGTTCAGAAACAAACATGAGACAAACAAGAGAGAAGTGGAACGACTTTTATTGTGACAATATCATTATCATGATGATTCTTTCTCACAATTGCGCCGTTGTTTATACTGCGCCTTCATCATCATCATCTTCTTTTTTTTGGCAATATTCATGGATAGATTTGAAAATACCAGAGGATAGTGATGAGGGGGAGGAATCACTAAAAAAAGAGGAGAAACCGCCAGCCACTGATGGACAAGATGGTCTGGACAATCAATGGAACAAACGCATGAAGGAACGGTTGGAAAAAATGAAATCCAAAAAGATGAGAGACATGTCCATTACGGTGACGCAGAAATCAGATGTGTCTGGTGTCTTGACTAGTAATCAACAACGCAAAACGAGCACCAGCAACGATTCCAAGACGGCAGGGTCAGGACGAGTACGTGAGGAGCTGGAGAAAAAAGAAGGAAGCGTCTATTTTATGACCGGCGACGAAGATGGAACGGTGGAAATTTGTGTTCAATCGATTTTGGCTAGCATCAACAACCCCGCTCGATTCACCATGAAAGTGACCTGGTCAGCATCCGAACAGGACGATCGAGAGGGTCGGGGGAGAAGTGGTAGCGGCAGTCTTGACAAGAATGAACTTCAATCGAAAATGACTCGGCTGGAACGTGACATTCAAACGTTGGAAAATCGTGTCAAAGCGTGTCTCAACAATGCAGACTTTAACAAGGATCAGGAAGCTGCCTTCCATCAGCAATCGGTCGCCATGAACAAGGCTGCCACATACTGGCCTATCATTCATTTGATCGTCCTATTGTTGACTGGCTTCACCCAAGCAAATCACATTGTTCATTACTTCAAGACACACCATATTGGTGTATAAGAAGACAGTGAAAAAAGGAAACCGTGATGGTGTTCCAGACAGTCTTTACTCTATAGATGGCTGTTGAGCATTATCGCTTATTACTTCGTATCAAATTATACTACGACGCAAATAAATAAATACAGGTGTACCAAAAACAATATTGATGTTGTGACTGTGAATATTTTCTATTTTGCCATTGTGACTGTTGTTGTTGCATTTTTATTCCCCTGCATCATCTCTTTCGATGATTCCATTCCTGGCTTGGACGCCCAATCTTGTACTGCCGCAACAACTGCCCGAGCTTTCAATTGCATTTCCTCATATTCGTCTTGTGCTTCGCTGAGTGCCGTGATGGCTCCACCGGCGCCAATGCTGACTTTCCATGTTTCGTCGTCTGTCGATGGAGCAAGAACAGCCGAACGAATGATAATGTTCATGTCCATGCAACCGTTCACACTCAAGTATCCGAGCGATCCAGAATACGGTCCTCGTTCCACTTGTTGCTCCAGTTCTTCCAGCAACTCCATGGTACGAATTTTGGGTGCACCAGTCATACTACCTCCCGGAAAGGATGCTCGAAGCAGGTCGATAGATGTCTTGGACTCGGACAAAGTTCCTCGAATCGTCGATACCATTTGATGTACGGTAGCGAAAGATTCAATGTCCATGAGCTTGGATACGTGCACGGAACCAACCTTACAAACACGACTCAGGTCATTGCGAAGCAAATCGACAATCATGAGGTTTTCGGCCCGATTTTTGAGCGACAGTTCCAACGACCGAGCTCTCCGCTCGTCCTCTCTCGCTTCAGCATCGGTTCTACTGATTCCATTCTGAGGAATAACACGAGCACGCGTTCCCTTGATGGGTTTGGCTTCTGCCTGTAAAAACGGTGGAATTTCCGGATGCGGTTGTTCTCGTGACACGCTCATAAATCGCTCCGGGGACGATGAACAGATTACCAGTGATGAGGGTTGTGGACAGTCGATCCATCGATTGTCTCCGTGAAAAGACGACGGAAGATTCCATCGAAAATAGGCAGAATATGGCGCCGGATTCCCACGCCGCAGTCGTTTGTACAAGTCTGCAGTGGAACGTTTCGCCCTGCCCACACGGGCTTGTAGTTGATTGGTTAGGCACAATTCGTACGAATCACCCCGTCGAATGTGTTCATGACAATCGGCAATGTCCTGTTCGTAAGTTGCCTTGGATCGACTGGGAATAAACTCCAACGTAGGTGCAAAGTGATCCGTTGTACTGGCGTACGGAGATTCTTCTTCGTTTTCTTCCCACGTGTCAAAATCCTGAAGGATAGCGTTCATCCACTCCAAGTTTTCTTGTATATCCTCGTCCTTCTCTACCAACCCAATCAGATACCACGACTCGGTCGGATGGTGATACAACATACTCTGTCGTGCCAAAAAGAAGGCGGCCGTCGGAACTCCGTGCTTCTCATTTGTACGGCTGGTGGGAGTTGCATGATTATTTGTATTGTCACGGTGCTGCAAATATCGCTGCGTATCATGACGAACTTCATAGCCCAGAAATCCCAAGTATCCGCCACGGTAATGGAATGGTGGAGTGTCAATGTCGGTGGTGGCACATTCCCGAGACGTCTCATCCCTCCACTCAATCAATGTTTCATCCAAAGTAAGGTTGCCACACTTGTTCGGAATCCATCCAATGATAGTGGAGGCGGATTCATGATGGCCAAACAGTTCATCTTCGAGTCGGGACAAAATATCCCTACCATCGTGACCTTGAAAATATTCCAAGACATCAGAGTCATTGTCCCGTCGTGATGGTGCTGCTAAAATGTCCAACTCGCCACGGGAGGGATACGACGAGCTATCCAACCATACAGAATATCTCTGATGGGCATAGTATCGTTCAAAGACTTGGAGGGGTTCCACCACACTCTGGACGGATGAAAGTACTTTGTGCATCATAACACGAAACCGTGCCGTCCGAGTGGGCGATTGTGGTAATGGTTCCGCAGTGGTTGATTGGTGGGAACGCGATGATGCACTTGACAAAGTAGCATGAGGCTTCTCTTCGGCTTCTTGTTGCCGTTGCGTATCGACGACGATTTCAACAAAGTTCTTTAAAATATCCATTCCATGCTGTGTCCCGATCGATTCGGGATGAAATTGAACGCCGTAATGAGGATACTGCAAATGCTGAATGGCCTGAACGACATTGTCATCACTGCTGGTGGCCGTCACTACCAGTTCATCATCTGGAAGATTGTATGCGCAAATAGAATGATAGCGTACCACACGAAAACTGGACGGCAAAGATTCCAAGAGTGATGGATGATGCAGTTTGTGTTGTTGTCTCGAGGAGGCTGTTTCGGTACCATCATTAGTAGTACCGTCCTTCTGTGACATTGTATGGACATTGTTGTTGTGTCCTTGTTGGACAATCCAATGGTCTTGTCCATGAATGGGTTTGGGTGCGCAATCGACGGTAGCTCCGTACGCCAAAGCCATGAGTTGATGGCCCAAACACACCCCCAGAACGGGCTTGTGTGGAAACTTTTGAATGGCCTCGTGCGAGAGGAGCGGTTGTTCGTGGGGCGATCCTGGTCCTGGTGACAAGATAATACCATCAAATTTTTCCAGATACGCCAAATCGACGTCCTTGGCATCTTTGGTCACGACGACGGGGGGATGGACCGTGAGTTGGGCCAACATGTCATATAAATTGTAAGTAAAGGAATCGTAGTGATCAATCAAGAGAAGCGAAACGTTGTATTTTTGATGTGGAAGGGAAGAAGAAATTCTGCCGTCAAGTGGTCGCATGGGACGCTGGTGATGTTCATCGACATTGGAATGTGGGAAGAAAAAGATGGTAGTAGTGGTGGTGGTAGTAGTGGAAGGTAATCGTTGCTGTTGCCATGAGGATGACGTTGTCGCGGTTGGAATACGACTGTGCTTTCTGGGTGACAACAAGAATGCTTGTAGGGAAAGTGGCAGCAACAGCAAAATTATGCGTTGTAGGACAGTTCGTCGGCAAATCCACGTTTGTTGGCGACCTATTACAACCACTGTCATTGAATCGACAACAGCTCGGTGCTGCACTCGAGAAGGATTCATCATTGCTGTGCCGTTTGTGTTTGCCTCAAAGCCTTGCACTAGAGACGTCGTTGTTCTCCAGCTAGTAGTGTTGCTGTGGTCTCAACGAACAATGGCTGTAGACAAATTGTGTGCACTATTGGTATGATAAACTACTGTAGCGGAATACACTCCGTAAAAAAATCGGCCATGCTGTATTTGCAGGGTTCAGAGGCGAAGGAACGAATGTTGACGCATCGTCGTTGGAAGAAAGAGTCGAATGTTCGGAAGGCGATCGATTGATCGATTGATTGTGCGGCGAGCGCGAGACGTGCACTGTCAATAAGTCACGTGCAACAACATCATGTTCATGTGGTGACGAGCCACGACCAGACGTGAAAACGCAAACGCTATTACTTCCACTGGGGATTGTACTCCGAGTATTCACACTCTCTACTACGGTAGAGTCTCTACCTACTAGCTAATACGGTAATCGTAATGAAAAAAACAGTAATGAGAAACTACAGAAATCTCAGCTCTTGAAACAAAAACGAAGGAAATGTTCACAGGACTTCTTCGGAGCAATACCGTCTTGTCTCTCATCGTCTATTACAGCAATCAATCACTCAATCAGCAATCAATCACTCACTCAATCAAGCAGATGAGGAGGGTACCACTACACAAGCAATCCATTGTTTTTTCAAACCAGAACTAACAGTATCTGGTTCGCCGCGCCACCACAACGCCTATCGCAAAGTCAAAACGAAAGATACTGTCAAAGTTTGCGACAGAACCATGGTCCCACACTCGAGATATCGAAGATGATGAATTGGACACAACATGCAAGAACCAAACGACGACATCACATCATCATCTCCACCCGTCTATCTTGTTGCTTTTTGTTGTTGCAGCATTGGGGGGAGTTTTTGCCCACCCTGTGTTCGGATTCTGAAGTTTGGAGCATAGACGCTCTCGTGACTGCATGCTTGGTATTTGCTGGTGTGGTTCTTTCGCGAATAGGATAATACCTGGCTCGATTTTATACTTTATAAAAGATTTGATTTATGGATAGTACCATCATGGCAGAAGATGATGACAATGACGATGACAAAAAAAACATCCTACTACGGTAGATCCAGTGGAGACCGAACGAAGGCTCATGAAACTGTGGGGACGACAACTTTCGAACGCAGTTGATACAGGATTGAAATGATGGGGGGGGGGGGAGGATTGATAGGCCAGGCATACGAGATGCATTTGTGACAGTTCTGTTATTATTATGCTGTGGGGTATCTTAGCAGGCTGGCATCTCTCAGTACCAAGAGGTTGACTGTGAAAAAGGATAAAAAGAGAACAACACCTGGGATTCCAACGTGGTCCCCCACCGTAGTACTAATCAGGCCCGAACATGCTTAACTTCGCTGAGCGGACGGGAAGCGGTGCTGTCATGTTGGTATGGTCGTTCCCGAAGACATGGCTGATTTTATACTTTATAAAACATTTGATTGATGGGTAATACCATGTGCTGTGGAGAAGGCTGACATCTCTTAGTACCAAGATGTTGAAAAAGGATGAAAAGAGACAACTTTCGAACGCAGTTGATTCAGGATTGAAATGAGGGGGGGGGGGGAGGATTGATAGGCCAGGGCATTCATACGAAATGCATTTGTGACAGTTCTGTTATTATTATGCTGTGGGGTATCATAGCAGGCTGGCATCTCTCAGTACCAAGAGGTTGACTGTGAAAAAGGATAAAAAGAAAACAACACCTGGGATTCCCACGTGGTCCCCCACCGTAGTACTAACCAGGCCCGAACATGCTTAGCTTCGCTGAGCGGACGGGAAGCGGTGCTGTCATGTTGGTATGGTCGTTCCCGGAATGTCAGCTGATTTTATACTTTATATAACATTTAATTTACAGTTATAGACCATTATTTCGAAATTTTTTTTCTTTTCGCAGTGTGTTGATCCATCGAGTCTTGATTACAGTTAATACTGACATGTGATGCTGTTGACAGTGAGGGCGCTTCCACCTTCATCTCAGTCTCACAATTCAAGCTCGTTTCCATTGTCGTCGTTGATCATCCTTGTCTTCAACAATCTGGAGTGTTGATCTATTCCATCCTAACTAGAACTTCCGGTTGCTCTTTGTGTCGAACTACGTTAGTAGTAGCTAAGATTACCAACTATTCTATCTTCTACCAACAAAAGGACAAAAACAGGAGTAGTCTATTTTACTGATATTTCCTTGCATTATCATTCATCATCGTATCATTATCATCCATCAGCAACATGCCAGCATCGTCGTCTTCGGCTCCACCACTGCCACGTCCAGCCACACCTCCGGGAATACCGCCACCCGAAGCGCATCGCATGCCCAGCAAACTATCGTATGGTGTAGTCTGTTCCAGTAATATCAATCGTTCCATGGAAGCCCATGTCGTTTTAGGGAATGCCGGTGCGTCTGAAAGTGTCAAAAAGTCGTACAACATGCACCAAAAAATGAAACGTTATCAAGGAAAATAGCCAATCAAAAGGGCAGTGTGTTTTAGTATTTCGGTTTACGAAGCTCATACATGCTCATCTTGTCTTGTCCTGGAATGTTGCACACAGGTCTCCGAGTGGAAAGTTATGGAACAGGAACGCAAGTTCGGTAAGAGACAATGCTATCACTGGCGCAGTTAGTAGAAAGTCTGCATGTATCGTTTTGTTCAATGGTTAAGTTTTTCTAACGAGAGTGCGTCTACACAACCGAAAACCAACTCCATCAAGTTTGCCTGGACGATCAGCAATGGGTAAGCACTCGACACTGCATACTCAACTACCTTTTCGCTTTGTCCCGATGTTGTCTGATTCTCTCATTCTCTTTCTTCTCGTTTCTTTCAGAACCGAGAATCTATCGATTCGGGATACCCTACGAAGACATGTACAAGTCATTATCGGCCAACCCAGAAGACGAGGCCTTTTTCGTACGAAACGGAGTCTTACAGCTCTGTCGAAGAGGGGCTGCCGTCAAGAAAGCGCCGCAACGATGGCAGGATATGCCGTCCGAATTCGTCGCCGAACACGACGTGGTCATTGCCTTTGAGGAACGTATCTTTGATGCCGTCATTGAAGATTTGCAAATTCGAGAACCGACGGAAAATTTTGCTCCCATTCATGTGATTTGTTTGGACACCAAGGATAACCCGTTGGAGGCGCAAAAACAGGGCCAAGTATGTTTGGAATTGTGTTGGAGATTGGAGGCAGCACAAGATCTAGTCACAGAAGCACCCGAGATTGTCGACGACTTTGAGAAAGAACGAATGTCTCACACTCCCATCAAACTATTGTACCAACTATGCTATCTATAGAGTAGTAGTGGGATCTGTGTGATTGATTTTTTAATAAGCAGGCAGTCATGTTGCCATTATTTTTGTTTAGTTTCGTAGCTAGCTAGCGTCCTATTCGATCTCAATACCGATCTGAAAGTGAAGAAAGACGGCAAAACAGTTTTTCAGTCAACGTTCCAACAACAATCATGCTCTCCCTCTGGAACAAAATACGTAGTAATTCTTTTCATGACACTTACATCGAATACGCCCCCAAAAGTCACACGTACAGTCGCGCTCAACAAGCCTACCTTCCGGCGGCCATCGCAGCTCCAAAAATTGTGGAAAGAAGTCGTCGTCCCAGTACTCATGCTCACTTTGAAAGCTGGATCCGATTCGACTGCTTCCTTCACTTCCTCCTCCAATGCCTCCTACACCAAGCAGTCTTTCATATTCTCCGCTTAATCCTCGTCCTAGAACACCCATGTCCTGAGCCATACGCTGGATCTGTTCAATCATTTTCTCGGGCTTCAACTCGAAGAAATTCTCGGTGAGAGATCCTTTGGGCGTAGTCGTGTTAGTGTTTGCAGTGGTAGATCTCCCAAACGTAGAAAAGGTATATCGGTTCAACGCCTGTTCATCGGAAACTTTTTTGTTGCGTTTCAATTCTGTACGCAACGTATCTTGTTCCACCACTTCCATATTCAAAGCCTCCAAAGCACGATTCCGGTATGCTTTCCCAACCACAGCTTCTTGTTCTTCTTCACTGTAAACACGGTTGTCGTCCTCTTCCATTGACCGGATAGCTTGTTCTTCAATGTCGCGCCATACACTGTATATCTGCCGTTCCTCTTCGTCCCATGACAAATAGTCTTCGAATGAGCGTTCCGAACCCGTTCCGGTTGGATCAATACTCTCCGGGTCGTCTGGAACGAATCGCCAGGGGACCCATTCTACCTTGCTGTTGTCGTAGTTGGGACTACCTGTCTTTGCGAACGCCACCCATCTCTGGGCCATGTCGTGTGCAATTTCTTCGTCGGCATCTTCCTTGAAATAATCTTCAAAAAAATGTTCCAGCACACGCTGAAAATACGACGTGTAGTTCGACAAGCGACTGGTCAACGAGGCCGGCGTGTCTTGCTGTTGCTCATTTGTACCGACACCTCCTTGGTTTGTCTCCTCCATGGATCCCTGATAGGCGGCAAGCACATCAGTGTATGGATATTCGGGCGGAACGGGTGCCTCCTTTTGCGCAATCGGGCTCAAAGTGCTGTAGTCGCTCCGAATGATATCCATAGATTCAAAAACAAACGGCAACTCTGCAGTGTGGCATGATTTACCCCAACACTCTAGAAAACCTGGTACATGCGTCGGTTGGGAGAATCGGTAAACGTAGACATTGTTCTTGAATTCGATACTTTGATCGTCTGTGTTATCCCAATCTTTGGGCATGAAAGACGCCGATTGTTGGCGATCAAATACCCTGTTTTTCTCTCGCGAATTACGTTTCTCTTTGAACCTTTTCACTCTTTGAAGACTCAGCAAATGTGCGTAGTGCCAACTAGGACAACGGAAGAGATAGTCGTTGATGATTCGAGCCATCACTAGCAAGAAGAAATTAGAGTGTGAGTAGACACGACCGGTCGGCTCTTTTACATTAACATCGCTCCAAGGACGTACCGGGACGATAATCAATGGCGACCTTAGCGGCCTCTCGCAGTGCTTTCTCCTTTGCCTTCTGTTTGGCAAGCTCCTCTCGTTGAAGCCTGCGAATTTCAATTTCTTCTGGGTCGAGAGCGGGGAAAAACCGTTCTTTGGTTTGGTTGCCCCAGCGTCGTACCTTCCGCAATTGAGGTCGCCACCACCCGTTGTTCATTGCGTCGTTGGAATCAGAAAATCCATTCTCCTGGCTACCACCACGAAAAGTATCCCCCCCTATTTTTTCTGTCGTCGTTGTTTTCAACAAGTTCAGATACTCCTCCTCCAGTTCATGTTGATGCTCCATAAAGTATTGCTTATTCCGCTCCTCCTGGATTTGTTGCTGCGCCAACGCAGCCGCTTCGGCCTCGAGTTGGGAAACGTAAGGGCGATAGTGCTTCAAGACTTTTGGCGCCGAATCCTTGAAAAGAGCTCCCACAAACATCCAGTATACGGCCTTGCTCATTGTTATTGGAAAAGCTCCATGCACAAACATTTCGCCTTCATTCTTGTTGGTTCCGATGATGATGGGGATATCATCTGGTATGAGGTGCAAATTTTGGAGTGGTTGAGTGACGTTTACCTCGAAAGGGTTTGATTGCTTACGTCGCCGTCTCCTTCTTCGACGATATTCAGAAGTAGAAGAGAATGGAGATACTGTAGTCCATGGACTACTTGTGTCCTTCCAGAAATCTTTTTCGTCTTCGAGGGGGTCAAATAATGATCTCCGCTGGTCCCTTTGAGCACGATTGGATTCAGATATTGATGGAGAGAGCGTGAAGGTGTTGCGCATGGACGATGACGAAGAAGAATGTCCTGCTGGGGTGAAGACAGTTGTGGTAAGTGTCGGTCCCCAAGCAAAGAAGTCCCCTGTTTTGAAAGGAAAAAGTTTTCGAGATCTTAGAATTTTGCAAGAAAAGTAGACAGGAAGAGCCTTGTTTTCTACTTACCAACACTTCGAGGAATTCCCATCAGGCTGGACTGAGCTCGAAGGATTTCCTCCACCGATTCAGTCTTCATGCAATCCAAATCTCGACAGTCAACAGCTCGTCGCAAGGCATCTCCGAGAAAATCCGCCACGTTTGGACTTCGAAATTGATATCCCATAGGATTGGACTGAAGGATAGCTTTGTGAAAAAGCCTTCCATCCACATCACCATCACTCACACCTTCTACATTATTGTTCATCAATAGGTGTAAACCAATCATAACAGCACCGGCCGACTCACCGAACAGGGTAATACTATTGGGATCTCCACCAAAATAAAAACAGTAGTGCTTGACGAAATGCATGGCGGCCCGTTGATCCATAAGTCCGTAATTGCCCGTCAGTCCCAGCTCTCGGCTGACCAAGAAACCCAAGGCTCCCAAACGATAATTTGCTGTAATCACAATCACGTTTTCCTCGTGCGCAAGTCGCTTGGCATTATATTCGGGTCGATTTGCTCCGCCCTGTTGAAAAGCCCCACCATGAAACCACAACATGACCGGCAGTAATTCGCCACTTGATTCAGGTGTCAGCGCGGGCCTAAACACGTTCAGATAGAGGCAATCTTCACTCATCTGATCTAGTTGGGCCAGTGGATTCATCACCGGATCGACGACTTGAAAACAGTCCGTTCCAAAGCCGCTTGCATCCAAAACGTGAGGGTGCCATTGTATAACGTCCTGGGGAGGACTCCATCGCAAGTTCATTACGGGTGGAGCTGCATAAGGAATGCCCCCGAAAAAGTCCACCACGTGTTCTTCGCTGAAGCGGCGGACTCCTTGGACAACTCCCAAACCAGGTAGTTCCACTCGTACGGGAAAAGATGATGATGGGTCCGCAAAAGTGGCTTCTTGATACTGTTGGTAGTTTTCTGGTTGTGCGTGTGCAAACAGCAGTAGTATCGAAGAAAGAAGGATAGAAAATAGAAGAGTCTTGGAAACCCTGTGGCTATAGTGTTATTGGATAGTGAGATATAATCCGGAGAAAGACACGCAACGGTAGCTTCTCATGAAAGAAAGACCCACCTGGAGAAGATGTTTTGTGAACTGTTCTTCAGAATCTGATCCTTCTTTGGGTCGATGATGTGCATGTCATTCATGATATTTCCGCACAATGAGAGCTTTTCGTGCAAGATTCGATCTTCATACACCAATCGTAGCATCTTGTCGAGATGAAACTTGATGTCAGAGGAAGTTCCGTTGGATTTTGTAGCTACTTGCTTCTCTTCTACTTTTGTTATCCTGTCCAATTCCTCTCTCATACTTTTAACTTTGCTTTCAATGGCGCGGTATTCCTTTTTGTTTTCCCCCAATAAGACGTAAATGTCGGACAAAAAATGTCGAGTGACATCGCAATCGGCGCCGGTGCGTTTGTGAACCACCAAAATGAATTCATCGAGACTATCGGACCCGTTTTGACCTGCGGCGTAGGACATGCACTCCAGTATCACCACCTTGAGCAAAGATAGTTCGTTACTTATAATTTTCCTTAGTGCGGCATTTCCTTCTGCGATGTCCAAAAAAAAACCTTCAAACACTCTGGTATCATGGGTCATTCGCATCACTGCTCGGGGTGGATTGACAAAAGAGTGCTTGGTCTTGTTGCGTTTGGTCGGATTTTCCAAGTACCTTCTGGCCTTGTTGGCTTTTAAAACGAAACATTGGATGTAAAAGCACACAGTTGACCGCACCAACGCTACGACGACCTTGTGGTAAAGGTACTCCGTTGAAATCAGTGATTCAAGCTTTCCCAACATTTCCGCGTACGTTCGAACAATCGCTCGAGCCACTTGATTGTGCGTCAATTCTTCTTCCCAGGCATTTGTAAAAAGCTGGTTCGGAATTTCGGATTTTTGAACGGATTCGATAATGTAAAGTGAAGACTTCTGTGCTGCCAAGACAGCATCTTGTTGAAACAAGTCCATCAGATGTGAAGCTTCTTGCTCCACGAGTTCTGTGGAGACTTCCCACTCAGACATTTCCTTACTCTCGTGCGATGTTGTTGTTGTTGTCCAAGTCAAGTGGGGATAGTCTTGCTGCAATCCTCCCAGCATTTGCTCGACCTTGTCGGCCATGCGCAAAAAATCGTTGGAGGCGGCAATACATGAATCAACACCCTTCAAAAAGGAATCTCGAAAGTGCTTTTGCTTGACGTACAGAGTGCGAAAGATATTCAGAAACGCATCCACCACTACTGCATTTCCGGTATCTGTTCCTGCTAGGCCAGTTGCCTCGAGATACTCTTTCAACAAACAAACTTGCGTATCCACCAGAGTAAAGACATCTTCAGGTAATGATGTCGACAAAGAACCTCCGTACTTATCAATTGACCGTCCCATGACATAGGCCGAGCTAAGGAATTCGGATCCACTGCTGCGAAACGATTGCAAAAAGACATCCAGCGGTGTTTCCCCAATTGTCACCACAGTAATGTTGCGTTCCGAAGCTTCTGTACCATTGCCCGAGGCGTGAGTAGCTGTGGTGGCAGTGGTAGAATAACCGTCTTCGTTGTCTTCTTCCAGAAGAGCCGATGACTTTCGTAGTTGCATCACTCTCATGGATGGTTGAGTCGAGGAATACGCAAAGACTTGTTCGTCATCATCGAGATCGGTGCTTTGAAAGGTTACTGATGGTCTTGTCATGGCGGCCGTTTTGGTTTCGTGCGATGCCATTGGCGCTGCCCCCATAGCTGCGTTCTTCGCTGCAGCCTTGAATTCTTTGAACCTTCCCTTGAAGACGTTCTTCATGGCAAAACTACTTTTCTGCTCACCGAACGTCCGATGTTTGCTGTACTTCGTACTGTAGTAGTAATGGGTGAAGATAGGATTGAAGGATGATGTATCTGCTGTCTGAATGGACGTGCGATGTTATGCTGTCTGAAGGTGTACACGATGTACAGATACTCTGCTGCGCCTTTCCCACAAGATGTTGATTCAATTTTTGCCGGAATCCGTTTTGAAACCTTATTACATGACGTCTCTTGCATCGTCTTCGCCGTCAAGATCGATGAACGGTGAAGGTTCTGTCTCATCTGTCCAAGAACCGCGCCTCCACGAATCAAACTAGCAGGATCAACTTCAACGGAGGGAAATTTTGGAGATTATCGGGCGCGCGTATGCAAGCGTGCTACGTCTGACCACAATCGTACCCGTCATGATGACTTCCTACTCCGGAGGAAGTTATAAGAAACGCCTAAGTATACGCCGTATTCAAATAAGATGAGCATCACCAAAAGTTGTGAGAGACAGTAGTATAGCTACGCAAGTTATTTTTTTACAGTCCCAGAATCATCCTATTTCTTGGACTTCGCAAATCCGATGGTTTGGTCGTGGTAGTTAAAGACAGTGTAGTATTCGCGCATAAAGACATCGCCCAAAATCCACTGTGGGCCCGGAGGAGGAAAGTCCATTCCCATAAATGCAAACAAGCATGTTCCTTGAGCTTGAATCACAGTGCTCTTTCCAGGAATGGGGTAATCGGTACCATCAATTGTGAAAACAATGTCGGGAATCTCATCGACCTTGGCACAATCAATGGTATATTCGCCCATGATATTGGCTTTGGCTCCAACAGCTGTGGCGAGCTTGGCAATGTCTGCCTTGGGTCCGGTAATTAACGAGGTACCAGAGTCAACAATGGCAGTAATCTTGTCGGAAGATTCCTTGTGGTAGTCGCCCGACTTGACACCGTCCAATGTAATCTGCCAATACGTGGCGGCGTCCAAATGAACGTACTTCAAATCGCCTTCAAACTTGGAAGAATCATACCCACCAAAAGTGAGTTCCCCGGGTCCGTTATCTCCCAGGTAGAAGGAAAAGATGGGCAGATCCACCTTGTTTTGCTTAATGGCATTCTCAAAGACGGTGGGCGCACCTCCAACGCTGATACTAGTAAAGCCCATTCCCAAAATACCATCAAACTTTCCCAAACTGTAGGCCAAGCCCAAACCACCGGCATCGGTCACTTCAGCAAACTTTTGCCCGTTAATCACAATGTCGTCCGCTAGCAAAACATCGTCCAACGAAAAGTATCCCTTGACACTGCCACTGCCGTACATGATTTCAAAGTCAGATCCATCCTCCTGAAAAGTGCTACTGGCATCTTCGTCGTACTTGTTTTTTTTGCCAAAGAATGGGTTACCACAGTGGGTACATCCCGCCTTGGGTACCCACAAGTTGGACGATCCGGTATCGAAAATCACTTGGAAAGATTGTGGTGGACTACCGATTTCGACGACACCGTAATATTGTGCATTGGCATAGTCCTTGATGGTTATCGATTCTGCCTTTTGTGCTGATCCACGCAAAGAACTCAAATGGCGACTGTCCACAGCAGCAGCAATAGCAGTAGAAGTTGCCGTGTCATCCTGTTTCATGTTGAGCATTTGATACAATGTGTCCCGTTCACGCTTCAAATGGGCAGCAATCAATTCGTCGTCCGGTCGTTTGTACAGAGTGACACGAGACATGTCGGCCATGACGGCCGAAGAGGCCAACAACAATAAACTGATACATCCTGTGAAAGCAATAATGATAAGGACGTCATGGTGAGAGAGATATCACGTTTGAAACGCGACGAAAAAAGTGACATTTGGAAGCTTCTCAACGGTCATAAATAATACTCCATTTCCTGGATACGATCGACGATAGAACAGATGCGGGGGCAGGGATCCATGATTTTAGAGCCGCTACATACCGACAAACTTCATGGTGGGGTAGGAATAGGCAGAATCGAAGACAAATATTGTAACCGGTAGGTCATCACAAGACACAAGAAAATGCTTCGTCGAAAAGATTTATTTTTGTTCGTGTTGGTGAGGAAGATAGATTCTTCGATTGACCCTTCCAATCGTGATTTTCGATTCATTTCGACCATGTGCTACTACGTAGTAGAACTACGGATACTACCGTAGCTAACTACCGTAGTAGGTAGTAGTGCGACGGAGTTGCGCGAAGATTTCGCGCCATCACTCTTGTGTTCAAATACGTAACGTACCGTAGTAAAATCGTAGGCAGACAAGTACCAACGTACCCTACGATGGTCGAGACAACCACTGACAGAGATGCAAGTCGTATCATATACAGCACCAGTGAAGTAAAAGATGGAACAGCTATAACTAAAGTATGGAGTATACAGCAGTAGCAGTAGCAGAGCATCGTCTCTTGTTGAGCAACAAGAAAGGTATAAGCATCTTTCTCTAGTCCTACGCAGTGTCGCCCACTTTCAACGTGCTGGGTTGTTCGTTGTCCATTTTCATTATGATTCCGCCGCAAGTCGCAGATACCTCCACATACTATCCCGACCCAGTTTGGATTCCGCGGATGTGATCAAGATGGGAGCG
Source organism: Nitzschia inconspicua (assembly GCA_019154785.2). NCBI lineage: Eukaryota > Bacillariophyta > Bacillariophyceae > Bacillariales > Bacillariaceae > Nitzschia > Nitzschia inconspicua. Next base: position 785,646 of record JAGRRH010000023.1, read on the forward strand.
TAGGAAACGCCACTCTCAGCCATGGCCTGTTTCAAATCGTCCATGACCTTCTCAGAAACCTTGCCAGGATTTTTTTTGGAGTTGCCCTTGACATTTTTATCCGCCTTGGTCAAGACAATGACGTAGGCAACATTCTTCGGGAGGTTCTCTTTGACCTGTTTCATGATATTGCTGTCTTCGTCGATGGGACCATGCCGGGAGTCGATGAGATGGAACACTACTTTGAGTGTCTTGCGATTGGCCAAGTATTCACCCATGAAGGAAGCCCATGCTTTTCGTTGCGCTTCTGGAGCTTTGGCAAATCCAAATCCTGGCAAATCAACCAGATAGAAGCTATCGGCATCTCGTTCTCCCTCCACGATGTCCCCGTATTTGACTTCCTTTTCCCGTCCCGGTTTGTCGTTGACGGCAAAGAAATTAAACTGTTGGGTCTTTCCCGGTGTTTTGCTGGTGTATGCCAACGATTTACGATTGGTGGCCATATTGATCAAGGAACTTTTGCCAACATTCGAGCGGCCAATGAAAGCCGCTTCTCCACGATCAGCGGGTGGTAGCGTTGTCATGTCGACGGCACCTGTAATAAAAACTACCCGCCTGACAAGAGCATTGGACACCGCTTCGTATACCAAGTCGTCATTTTCGGATGGAAAGGTGCTCATGGCGCTTAAAACAGAGTATACCAGATTGCATGGTAATATAACATGGTCGACGGCCGGTCCCACACAAGGTGTGACAGAGCCATCACGTCGTCCTGCTTCACATTGCGCTGCTCCTTGCATCAATCGTAACCACGGCAATTTCAAGTCTTCGGCCGTCAATTTGGACTGTCTCGCGATCGGTCCTACTTCGGTCATCATTTGCAAGGCTAGTACTGCCATTTTCGGCTCGCTCTCAAAGAAATGACGTGACGCAATCGAACAAAGAGATCGAGCTCGATGTTTGATCTTGCTTTGATTTTCCAGACTGTCCAGTGCTGTGCCCTGGGGTGAAGAAACAGAGAAAGAACAGCCTTGCATGAGAGACGACTATAGTATACTTTGTACCAATTCTACCCTCCCAAGTTTCTCCCACTCACCTCCAAAGGCAATGCCAACTCATCCTGTAGAATTTCCAAAGCATCCGTATCATTGTGTGTGCGCAATAATCCCCGTATGATAGCGGAGGACTCCATGGGCATCATGGAGGCCCGATACTCCAACCGTCGTATATCAATGGCCCGCCGCGCTACCACGTGGTTTTCCCATCGTAAGGCCGCCACGGCCAACCGTGCGAGGAGCGATCCCCGATAGCCATAGGCAAATCCAACGTCGCATTCCTCGATCAAAAACTTGGCAATGACACGGAGGTCGTGATGGTCGTGTTGTTTTTGCGCCCGTTTGATGGCGCGTAAGACGTCATCGGCAGTCGACTCGGATGTGAGTTGGGAGACGGCGGTGGAGTGAAGTGTGAAGGAAGCATTATTCTTTTGTTTTCCTGATGATAGTTGCCCTTTTTGTTGAGTCTTCTTTTTTCGTTCTATCGCCTTGCGTTCAGACCGAGGCAGCTTTTGCTTCCGACGAGATGAGATCGACTTTGACTCAGAGGAAGAGGAGGAGTCGCTGGATGGAGAATTGTTTGAAATCATTGCATTCAAACTTTGTTGTGAATTTATTGCAAGTGAATTGTTGCTACTGTCACTGCCGTCTTGGAACGACATCGATGCCAGTGAGACATCACTATGTCGTCGAATCGTTGTTATGCTCTTTGCCCGTCTACTACCGGAAGAAGTAGATAACAAAGACACCCAAGCCGATGAGAGAGCAACACAAACTGAGAGCAGCAGCATAAATGTGTTGGCACGAAAGGGCGACGATCTCGCGCCACCGGATCTTAACCCTGATGATGATGATAGCGACGGCCGCCTCATTCTGTCGGTGATGTTATTGAACGATCGTTTGTAGTTTTGTTTTCCGACACAGTCTGTAGGTCGTCTTCGATGGATGTTGGCTGTTGACAACCAAGTGGCCAATTCGAATGGCTGTCAGCTGTTGGAATCACTTGACAATAGTTCGTTCCAGTGTCCGCTTGGTTGCTGCTGCTCTACTTGATATTGCCGACTGATCACTGAATATATGACTTTCGGATTCAAGAAACATGAGTTTGTTGGATTTTTGAAAGTAGTTGATAGTGATGATACACTTCAACTCTTCTGATGCTCTACTTGATTTCTTCTAAAAATGGTGAGAAATGATTGAACGGTGGCAGCAGAATTGTATCATAATAATGGGCGGCTGTTGGTCCTGTACCAAAAGTAGTACGGGTATGTTCAATGTTTGACACTCGCATCATGTGACGACAGCAGAATTTCAAAAAATTTGATTCGAAAGAGTCCAACAGTTGGGGGATAGGGATATAGGGATTCCTTGAATAGTCCGTCCTTTGTCCGAAGGAATGATGTCACAATTGACGCAGACTGAACTGTGAAATTGATATTGGATAAAAATCTTTGACGCTCCAACGTTCTACTCTTCGCATCAACCTCGCCACATCGGAGACATTCCATAAATCGTAGAGAGTAAAGGTAAGAAGTCGCAATTGGCTTGACAGCAATCTCTCATTCAATCTTGTTTGACCTGTAGTCCCCTTCCGATGGCGGCCATGGAGCGGGTGGTAGGCTCCATGGACTTGACAGTGACGTCATTTGGGGGAGGTATCGGATCCGCCATAAGACCAAGATTCTCTTTGTCATCGAGCTCTCCCATTCTTGGATTTTCGACGCCCAAAACTATAATATTGGTGCTTCGTTCAGACTCTCACATTAAACGTTTCGTGTGTTTCATCTATATCTTCAGAAGGTTGTCTTCTACAGAAAGATTTCGATTTCATTTTCACAAAAATGAAGCTGTCCGCATCCGTTTGTATTTTCTCGCTGATGGCGACGCACTCGGCGTCTGGATTTATGCTGTCGTCGCAGCAATCTACCAAGAAAAGTCCCCTTGTGTTATCTGCAGCGCCGTTGGAGAATGACAACGGGGTTGTTGCTGCCGATACGCGTCGCGATTTCATGTCCAAAACCATGGCCACTGCGATGGCAACAGCTGCCACAGCTGCATCGGGTGTATTGGCGGCTCCCTCGCCCGCTCATGCTGCCAAGGGAACCGACAAGGTTAACGCCATGCTAAAAGCGTAAGTGCCTTCTGTATTCACCCCGTATCAGCCACCATTTTTTGTTTGTCGAGAGTTTTGAATTTTGATTGACCATCAATGATTTCAATCTTACATGTCGTTCATTTCTAGGTACGGACTTCCAACCATTCCGTCAGTCTCCAATGGGATGGTTCCATTGTTAGAAGTTTGGGGAAAAGGCAAGAATCGATTCCCACTTTTGGTTCTGATGAACCATCCAATTACATGGGTAGTGACCCTACCGAGCAACGACGTAAATGGTGAAGATGGGACCATTCAAGCGGGTGAATACGCCAAGGGTGACACGGCAACTCTGTTTGTCTACCAAGACGAAGGTCACGTCGATAACATTGCCACTGCCGACAAGTCCTTGTTTGAAAGAGCCTTGATCAAGGCTATTTCCCAAAAGGGTTCCAACATTTATCAAAATTTCAAGGTTACCAAGGTTGTGCCTCAAGATGGACCCGAATATGGAGGCAAACAATACGTGGTGTGCGATTTCAAGTACGAACTGTTGACGGGAGCAGGCTTTGAAGTGGACCGACGTGGTGTTGCTGCTATCACCAGTGAAGGACCCGCTGTGGAGGTGTTGTGGGCAGCCAGTACAAGAGAAAGGTAATTGGACTATCTAGTCTGTCATGCCTGGAACGGTCAGCTCTGTCGTGCCATGGTGTTGATCTCGCTGATTCTTATCCATGTTTCATTTCGCTATTTTTTTTCAGATTCAAAAAGACGGAAGGTACCCTTCGAGATATCACAAGTTCGTTTCGCGTTTGGGCCGATGGCCTCAACTTTTCGGAGGAACTTGCCAAGACGGAAGAGAGATTTGGTTAGAGATTCAATGCTAATGATTGACCATCATTAATGTAGTAACATTTTATGTTGGAAGAGCCGCCATCCCTGTGCTAGTTCTATACGTAGTAGTAGAACGGCAATTCTTTACGGCATGACTACCGAAAGTATACCAATTGCCTCGCATCAGAATCTTCAATCTACATGTACCTACGTACGGTCTACGGTAGGTAGATAATTCTGTTCGAGTGAGTCCAAAAAAATCGTCAGTCCTGCGTCGCGACAATAGAACAATAGAACAACAACAACAGACGTCACGTACACAACATCATCATGATGAACTTCTAGACCAACCATGCCTACGACAGAGTATGATCCGCGAATTTCTTGTCACTTTGATGAAATAAATACTCGAAGTATGTAATACATTTATTATTTATATTATCTTTGTGGTTGACAATAGAAATCCTTTGACCACAATTTCGTGATTGAAATACCGCAACATGCCAAAACAGAACGTTCGGGGTGATTCTCGGCGGGCACGCCGCCAGGAAGATGCACCATACGAGTCGGGAGAGATCATCGAAGAAGATGTCGTCATGGATGGACCAAAGAAGGGCAGCAACCAGATGGCCGATGGCGACGCGAAACTACAATCGGCAGAAGGTGGAGATAGGAAGAGACGGCACCGACATCATCGCAAGGATGATGGCGATCGTCATCGTCAAAAGAAATATCATCACCATCATCATCATCATCATGGAAGGCATCAGAACTATTACGACAAAATGGAACCTTGCGCGACGTTTGACGCCATGAATCTAAAGAAGGATCTTCTCAAAGGCATCTATGCCTATGGCTTTGAAAAACCATCGGCTATTCAACAACGTGCTATTCGCCCTATTGTACAGGGCCGTGATGTCATTGCGCAATCACAATCCGGAACCGGAAAGACAGCCGTCTTTTCGATCGCGAGTTTACAACTCTTGGACGAAACGTCGCGGGATGTGCAAGTGTTGGTGTTGAGTCCTACTCGAGAACTGGCCGAACAGAGTCAGCGGGTGATGCAAGCGTTAGGAGATTTTATGAATGTGAGTAGTATTTGCCAAGTATGAAGAGACAAAATGTCAGTCGCAGCGATTGTGATTGTGATTGCTTCGCTTTATTTTCCAGGTTTCTCACGCTACCTCTTAATTTTGGTCTACCGTTACCCCTTGTCCACCTAGGTCAATTGTCATGCCTGTATCGGAGGAAAGTCGCTCGGAAATGACTTGAAGGAGTTGGAGCGAGGTGGTGTGCAAGTGGTGTCGGGCACGCCTGGTCGAGTGTACGATTTGATTCGCCGCAATTCCTTGAACATGGGCAACTTGAAGGCTATGATATTGGACGAAGCGGACGAAATGCTGTCCCGCGGCTTCAAAGAGCAAATTTACGACATTTATCGCTTCTTGCCGCCCTCTTGTCAAGTGGTATTGATGAGTGCGACGTTGCCTTCGACAGTCATTGAAATGACACGGAAATTCATGAACGACCCGATCAAGATTTTGGTCAAGCGAGATGAATTGACGTTGGAGGGGATCAAGCAGTTCTTTATTGCCGTAGAGAAGGAAGAATGGAAGTTTGATACCTTGTGTGATTTGTATGATACGTTGACGATTACTCAGGCGGTCATCTTTTGCAATACGCGACAAAAGGTAGATTGGTTGGCCGAAAAGATGAAGGAAAACAATTTTACTGTCAGCGCTATGCATGGTGACATGGATCAAGAACAAAGAGATAAGGTAATGGAAGAATTTCGCTCTGGTAGTTCCCGAGTGTTGATTGCCACGGACATTTGGGGGCGAGGAATTGACGTTCAACAGGTCTCCCTGGTCATTTGTTACGATTTGCCGACCAATCGTGAGCTGTACATCCACCGCATCGGTCGGTCGGGACGGTTTGGACGCAAGGGTATAGCCATCAACTTTGTCAAGGACGAAGATGTTCGACTTTTGAAGGACATCGAACAATTTTACAGCACGCAGATTGATGAAATGCCAGCCAACGTGAGTGACCTTATGTAGCATGACACTAGTAGAAAATCATTGTCAAAACCCAGGGTTTGAGTCCCTCCTTTCTTACTACTACTCGGAGCATTATTATACCTATTATATTTTCTTCTTTCAAATTAAAGAGTGCAGTGAAAGCACTCGTATGCCGAGCTTTTTTAGTCAAAGTCTACTAGGTTCTGCTGACACACTTTCCAACATCGTGATCTGTCGTTGCCAAACGAACGATGATTCCGCAATCACTAACACGTACGTTCCACGAAGGGTAGTTTAAAAGACTGTTTTGATCCCAGCAACAAAAATACTATTAAAATATTGTAACGGATCAGTATTGATAGGCTGGAGGCTCACTGGGTTTTCTTGGCGGAGGTGGGGCGCGTGGATTCTGCGGAGGCATACGTGGATTGTTGGCAGGAGGAGGAGGAGGAAACACTGCTCCGTTGACATTACTGTAAGGATAATGTGGATATGGTCCATTGGAATACTGCGGCGTCGGTGGTGGTGGCGGGGGTGGAGGTGGGATTGGTCCGGAATGAAACCCTTGAGGCAAGGCCCTCTGTGGAGGATACATCATGTTGGTTGGAGGAGCCATAGTTGGATGGAAGCCGTGAGGCAACGATGGTTGTCCCATTCTTTGATGGACGTCATGCCCTCGCCGTTGAGGATGACTGCTTCTCGGCGCAACACCACGTCCCTTGCTGTTTTTACCCTTTTGTCTGTTTTTCGCTTCTCGTTCCTGCTCATCATCGCTGTAATATATTTCGTTGCTATTGACAACTTCCTCGTCGAAAAGGTTGGACGCATCGCATCCCTTTCCACTGGACCGCAATACATGATCCGTGTCGATGAGTTTGGCCTCGTCTTGACTGTAGAATATGGGAACGTTTGGAGTTTGCAAAATGTACGTTGTAAAAATTCCATTGGATGCCCATGGATCTGACGGTTTCTCCACCGATTTGGTGTCCTTGGTAACCGAGTCGTCGGATGGTTCAGATTCTTCTCCAATCTTCGTCTTATTGTTGTCCGTTTCGTCTGAAGAAGTTTGTGTATCTTTAACAGAAACAGTTTCTCTGGCGGTAGTCAATTCCTGGTCGGCCTCTTTACCCATCTTTTGCGTCAGTGACTTGACAGCTTTGTCGACAGTCTTCGATTCCGTCAATGGAGCTGGAAGCCGAATCGAGTATAATGGTTGTGACACTGGTCCAAACACCTCGAATATTCTACCCAAGGGAACAATCACAGTGGACATCTCGTTTGCGTCGCTGTTCGATGCAACTAGCGACGAGGGGACTTCCATCACTAATAAGCTTCCTTCGTCGAGCGGTCCAGATGATGTGTGGGAGGCAGAAGATCGGACAGGAGATTCTACAACAACGGTACGGTCCGTTATCATAAAATTCTTGATACATCCTGCCGGTGACAGGGTCTTTCGATCCAGGGACAATGTAGTTATTGTTGTGATAGAAGACGGATTGCTGCCCACCACTGCGTTATGGTCTACCGTGAGTTGGAGCTGTAGCATGGATTCTAGTTCGTGAATTGGAATCCTGTAGCCGTCCACTTCGTTTTCTGTCTTGGGAGGAACAACCACCGAAGACGATGGATCATCTCCCTCTTCTTTTTCAATGGCCTCCATTTGTGCCACTGCAGCAGCAATATCCTGATGTAGTTCCGTGTCGTCGTCGTCGTCGTCGTCATCATCGTCATCATTGTGGTCGTCATCGTGCTTACTAATCGTAGAACCCTCCTCGCCGTTGGGTCCCCCCTTGCTGTTGTCGTCATCATTATCTTCATCATCGTCGTCATCGTCCACGTCAATCTCGTTGTTATCGTCTTTTTGTTGATTGTCCTTGAGAATAGTTGTATCCTTTTCTTCTTCTTCTCCTCCTCCTCCCCCCGATGCCCCGAAAAATCCCGGATTGTTGGCAGGGATCATGGCAAACGCCGAGGCAAACAACAAATCATCCACCACTTGTTCTCCATCGACATTGTCAAAGTCATGGGGTCGTTTCAAAGATACCGACGACGACATCATGGATCATGGTTCAATGATGATACTATTTGTGTGTGGAAAAATGGAGGCAGATCATCAAGACAACTCCAAAAAAAGTTGTTCATGAAACACACGGAGTCAAAAAAATTCATTGGAGTCGCGCGGTTTCGGACTGATGGACAGAAAAAAAATCAAGAAAATCAGACATCCGCGAGCCGGACACCTCCTTTCAGCGCAATCTTTTTTTTTCTTCCAAAATTTTGATACTCGACCGTACTCGTTAATACATTTTTTTTAACAGCATCCAACCACCCCGGAAGAGTCTGATTCTTCCATTTTCTTCCTGCTTGTTCCCCCTTTGGCTGGCGGCCATTCACTCCTATCCAAGCGGTTCTACTACTATATACTGTAGCTAGCTAGATAAATTAAGAATAGAGGAGAAAGGCCACGATACGATGGACTTGGATGACATGTCACGCGACGAACCAAGTCCCGACCATGCTGTGAAACGTCTACGCCGCGACGAAACGCCCATCTTCACCAACGTGCCCACGACGACAGACAATTACCAGGAACTTATCTATACTATCAGCGGGGATGGTAGTAGTAGAAATACTAATTCTTTCGACATTTCTACTGCTCTACCAAATGAATGGCTCCTACACCAACACAACGAATGCAAAACTCCCTCAAATGACGTTCCTCTCACCAGCACGAGTGCCACCACCACCACCAACACAACGACGACGTCGGAACAACGCCAAATGTTGCACATGGAACTCGAATCGTTGAAGCGACAACTAGCGCAGGTCAAACGACGGTTGGAACCGGCCAGAGAAGCATGTGCGGCAGCGGTCAATGCCAAAAATCAGCGTACTGGCAACAGCAAACAAAAGACGACACCCGAACAAGAATTTTGCACGGCACGATCCCAAGCCAATCCCATGGAATGTTTGGGAACCAAATATGGGTTGAATCATAAGTTGTTTCTGAATCGATCCGCCATCAAGTTGGCCAATTTGGATGCCATTTTGGAATTTTCCTTAACGACAACAACAACAACAACAACAAACAATGGAGACACAATAACAGCAGCAGCAACAAATGTCTTTTTGTTTGCAGACTTGTGTGGTGCCCCCGGTGGTTTCAGTGAATATTTGATGAAACGATGTCAACAACGTCATCAGCCGTATCGAGGATATGGCATATCTTTATTGGGAACCAACGAGCACGGGCAAGGATGCACCTGGAAGCTTGGTGCGTCATTGCAACAACTGGGGAACGAGAAAGTCATCGGCTCCAGCTACTGGATTTCCAAGGGAGCTGATGGGACGGGAGACGTTTATAAATGGGACAATATCATACAGTTTCAGATGGAAATACAACAGGATCTGGCACAAGGGGGCTTGCCTCTTCAAAAGATGGACTTGGTAGTTGCCGATGGTGGTTTTGATGCACAGCGAGGATCCGAGTGTCAAGAGGAAGTATCACAAAAGCTTGTGCTGTGCGAGTTAGCCGCGGCGCTAGAACTGTTGAAAGAGGGAGGGATGCTCATTATCAAATTGTTTGGCTGTCAAACAGAATCCATCCGACGTTCCATGAGATTCATGTACGACCATTTCGAATGGATACAAGAAATCAAGCCGATCAGCTCTCGTCCGGCGTCGCAAGAACGATATGCCTTGTTTTGGGGATTCAAAGGCCTTCCGCGGACATGGAGGGGAGGTCCGTCATGGATTGGTAGTGTCTTGATTGGCAGTGGACACCTTCTTCAAGCGGATAAGTCTGTCTACCAGCATCTTGACGATTATCTTGATACCGTAGACCGGGATTTGATGAGACTGAATTTGAAAGCATGCTTTGAGATTCTCAGTAATCTGGAAAGAAAGACAGCGTCGCTGGTAGAGAGCTCGGAATGTCCGCACGTACAGGGCGTTGAAAGATGGCAACGGAATAGCAAGCAAGAGCAGCGCTTGATCAAAATGTATAGACACGCGTGGAACTTGCATGGACTGCAGAATCGATAACTGATGATTCAGAACACTGGTTGGTTATAATCGAAGACCGATGTATATGTACGTCATGCAAAAAGCTTATTAGTTTTTCCCTGTTACCAACAATGTTCTTTTCAATCGCGATGTAACGGTCTAACAACGGTACAGGTGACCCCCGTCACCCCTCTTTGGACTGACACCATGCTTGCACCAGTTTTTTCCAAGTCGATCAGTGACTTCGGACTCGTCCACGCTACATGCAATCGTTCCAGCAATGACACTGTCATCGTGGGCAAACGTTGCGGGTCGAATTGGAAAGAAGTATCGATGGGTAAACTGGGGGAGTTGGGCTCGCATGATGGAGCATCCATTTTTCCAACGAATTCATCGTTTCAAATCTTGCAGTACAAATTGGATGGCACTGAACATGGTCTTTTTTGGACCTGTAAGCTAATCCTACAGTACGCTGTACGACCAGTATCTTTCACATTCGAGCTCGACACAGGCTATTTCATACAAGAGAGTCGTAGGAGATCCAGAAGCATTCATGACTGACTTGCAGGTAACATCATGTTTGCCTTGCGACGTTGGAAAGAATGATTCATGATTCACTGGTCGCAGCGTCGCAGCAGCAACATACCTACTAGCGTATGATACAACGTTCTGAACGTACTATCGAATCGCAATAAACAGTACATTTTTTTATTAACTCTACTGTTAACTGTTTCGTGAGAGCACAAAAACAAACTCTTCTTATTTTTCTCTCTGCCACCGCTACAGTATCCGTCTCTTATTTTATTTGACTGTGAATGTGGATACCAACCGATACCACCCGCCATTGGCTTGCCTCCGTCAATCTTGGCGAGCAACTGGTATAGCTTTTTTAAGATTGTCATCTCCACAAATCTGTCTGTCCTCCTCTGTGGACCGGTGTAGAAAACAGTCTTATCCACATTCCACATTCGACGTGACATCACCATGGTGACTCCCAAACTTTCCAGAGACAGTGGTAACTCACGAGTGAAACGAACAAGACAGCGACAACAAATTGCGGAAGATTCCAATGGATTTTCGTCCAGTGGTCCCCACTCCTACTACATGCTTCTTGCCGTTAAGGTTCTGTTAGTTGTCATAATCTTACTGTGGCTGCCGCCCTTGGTGACCTCCAAAAGACAAAGAAAACGCAACACTCTCAAAACTATTCAGCAACGCATCTATCACAACCGAATGGACTGTGAAATGGACTGTTTGCAACTATCCCACGAAGTTTGGTTTCCACCCGAAGAAAGCATGAACTGTATTTTCCATTGCATGTCTCCATCTTGCTTTGAAACTATCTACCAACCAATTTTGGAACCAGGAGAAGTCGATATTCAACGCTATGAATTATTTGAAACATGTATACAGGAGGAAGTGCGGGAGGAAAACCGCCAACGAGCAGCGGAAAAGTTGAAAAAGTGAGACAAGCAAGGAAATTCTTTTGTGGACAGGCAACATGGCCGAGTCAAAGAAAAATTTCCTGAACAATTCTTTCATGGTTTACTTGGTAATTAGTCGGGATACATTATAAAAAGAAACAGAGTATCAAATATTTTAGGGAGTGGGCAATCATTATGCAGGAACAACCACCATAAAATGGATTTCACATGATACTTAAACAGTCAGGTCGAAAGTAAACAAAAATGAAAACAGTTCGACTTCCGGTTCCATGCTAGATCACTCCATGGCCCCTCTATGTTATGGGATTGCAACGATGCATCTCAATTTGCAGGTGGATTGAACAGCTTGATTTTTATTTGGTTTTTGATGATGGCGGCATTTTATCCTGTTGAAATACAGGAGACTATATGATGGAAGAGACACTAGTAGGATCGTGTTCGTACGCGAAAACAAGAGGCGCCTGTCGATCTGTAGAATACGTCGTATCCGAACCAGGCCCGTTCTTTCGACGAGATTTGGTGCCGGATTCTCATCAAGCGACTGTCACATTTACATCAACAACTAATGGTCGAGGTCAGGACCTTTGTACCATGACTTGGAAGGTAACGTTCGAGACGCTGAGGTTTCAATCGCTCTATCAAGCATTCAGCTTATTCACGATTGTGACGGCGGCTCGTACAGTTGCCGAAGCCGTTTGTCTACCACAAATGCTTACGCTACAGACGACGTTGGTAATGACAAACAATGCGTCTTCCGACAAGCCGTGGATTGAGGCACGACGAGAGTGGCTGGAGCTTCTATGGGACAGAGTGGAGGGTTGCCATTACCGCCGCCTATTCCGTTTGGGGACATTCTGTCAGAAGGAGCAGGAAAAGCTCGAAAGAGCCTACTGAGAGTGCCTCCTTTTATGGTGGAATCAGTACTGGAAACATCCACAACAGCAACCGGTGCGACAGTATCGTACAGAGTAGAGAACCCTGGATGGATCACGTTCCCATTTTTGATTCACACACATTCGGGCAAGGTTCATTTTCTTCCATCAAAGGAAGCATTGAATAAAGATAAAACATGTGTGGACATGTTGTGGGAGATCGAAGTACGTCCGTTCCCGTTCATGGCACCGAACGTCCGGAAGCTTGTCGAAATGACAACATCTACCACCATGCGAAATCTCAGCGTTCGTCTACGGGAACCAAATGCTACTGTCGCCATCAAAACTCCTCGTGGAAAGAAACTATCAACAAAACTTGACAATTTCGGGTCTGTTCCGAAGGACACATGGTTGGGTGGCGTTCTCGACGCTCATTTGCGTGATGCACGATCGACGTGGGAACAAGTCGTGTCCTTACCTGTTAATTCAGCCATGGACATGGGGCCGAAGTGGGGATGGCAGCATTGACGATAGTGTCCAATTTCAGTGGACAAAAGACAAACTGTTTGACTCTAGTAGAAAAATAGAATAGCTAGGAAATTGTTTTTGTATAAGGATTACGCAGTAGCATATAAGTTTGTGGTCGAAATACGACGGCTTGACTGCAAGTATATAATAAATGCGCTATATTGTGTCTCCTATAATGTCCAAAGCCATGTCCAAAGCGTCATCAAAACTCAAGTTTTGAGATGCAGGAAGCCTCTGCACAACAACAGGTTCTGGTTCTATCCTCCTGTTCATATTCCTCAATACAGAAATTTCAGCCTTGAGTGCAATTTGAACGGCAACCCTCTTGCTATCACATTCTGTATTCTTGATATCCTTGGCAAGTGCGGAGATGGTATCAAGGATCTCAGTTCTATCCCCAGCATTAGTCTCTTCCTCTGTTTCACTTTCCTCGAGGCATTCAGTCTTTTGCACTGTAGCATCCTTCTTGCTGCGTTTGCAACAAATGCACGCAAATAGAACGATGCTGCATCCGAGTGCTAAAACTCCGGGAACGGCATACACAACCATCTTGATGATGTCATGATTCATCCCTGCTGTTTCTTCCACCACTGGACCACTGCAATTGTTCATCCCCACCGGTTCATCCAACAAGTGATAAAGAGGAATGTCAGTCTCCTTAGTTTGAGAGGAGGACAACCTGCAACCTAAATAGGTTGGTGATTCCGTTTGTGGCTGGCAAATGACACTCCGAATGATATCCTCATTTGCGCTGGTTCGTGAAGCAACACCGGGGTAGCCATTTGCGGAGAAGGATACTACTCCAACTTGAATATCCTCTTCTGGAGTCGCTCCCAAGATAAGTAGAGGTCCACCCGAGTCACCATCGTACCATCCTTTGAATGCATTCTTGTCATGGGTACCATCAGCACAGATCATGTCATCTTGGATACGGTCATGGTACTTTTCTCCAAAGCGGGAACATTTTTGGTTGGGAAAATAGCCCAGGGAAACTTGTTGCAAAGTGTCTGCAGCTACGGGGAACCCATTTTCATCATCAATGAGACCCATTCCAATGACAGTGATTTCAGCGTCTTCTTGGGCCGGGACAGAAGAATTAAAGTTTAATCGGACTGGCGTTTTGGACGAGGGTGTTTCCAGCTTGATTAGCATGATATCATGGGACAGGATTTCGTTGGTGAAGCCTGGGTGAAATGTAGAAGTTTTAATGGCAATCACTTCTTGTTGATCTCCACCGATGGCCACTGAAGACATGGAAGCTTTCCAGCAGTGGGCTGCAGTCAGGACAACATCAGATGCCACCAGTGTTCCTCCACAGAAAAAGACTCCGTTGCTATCCAAGAGACTGACAAAGTATGGAAAGCGGGACGGATTTGCATCTTCTCCGCCCAGGATCAAACTACGGGACTCTGTGCTAGGTAATATTGTCAGAAAACTAGCTGCGAGTGACAGAAGATTATTTCTCATGTTCATTGTTTTGTTACCGAAGTGTTTACAGTTAGCTCAGTTTGATAACCGATTTGTTACATCGAGAAGAGTAGTGGTATTTTCTTTGTTGTGATGAACAGCAGTTTCGTAAAATCCGGCGTTTTTATGAGAGACACAAAATCTCTTTTTTAAGAAGGCGAAAATTATTATTACTATTAGTTTTTTGATCGTGATTGCTTGCTGTGAAGATGCTTGTGACTATACTCCATATTTATTTGAAATATCAATAAGTAAACTTTGATTAACTATTGTCATTGAGTCGGAATGTCCTTTAACGAGACGTGAAAGGTTGAGGAGAAAACTGTTCTGATTGTACTTGATGATTGTATTTTCGCATTTTCCCATTCTCTTGCTGCATACGACAATTGACAATTGGGAACACATTCATTCTTCTTTAATCCTTCACTGAAAAAAATCAATTGGTTGGATGCAAGTCTCGCAAGAATAATAATACACACAAAAGATGGGAAGTCCTCTACTTCAAGTGAAGACTAAATCTCTTTACTAACTGTAAATAAAATATCTCCCCATGGAAGGTGGAATCTAAATCGTTCGCGTTCCACGTTAAGTTCTCTTATTGTGAAGTTCTAGTAGCTAGCTACGGTAGTAGTAGGTACACGTAACTGTGTGAACGAAACTCACAGTTAATAAAAAGATTGTATGGAGTGTTATTTACAGTTACGTAGATACGTAATACGGTACGTACATCGGAGGGTAGCAGTTTCTATCATACCAGAGTACTAACTTCCGTATCATACATACGACTACGGTCTACCGGTAATCCACCGTATCATACCTGGTACGAAATCGTACAGGGTATTTGGTGAGTTGCGTCCCCCGTACCTAGTACATCGTACAGGTACGACTTAGGGTATTACTGGTAGCCCTGGTGGTACATACGCCTACGTTCATTTACGTTACAGTTAATACCTTACGCCTCCCGAGACGATAGTTTACGATTTCATCGGTTAAACTTAGCTTAGAGCTATTAGAACAACTGCTTCATTGACTTTAGAAAATAAGCACAGCTGGGCATCATCTTCGTAACAAAAAAAAACGAAGAAGCAAATTCGGAGTAGAAAACAAAGACGGTGGTTAAACTGTTACAATTATCTACTAGTAGTAGAAAAGAAGTTTATTTTAGAGCTATCGCAAAAACCAGCTATACCGCGTCACTTAGAATGTCAAAAGCCATGTCCAAAGCCTCATCCAAACTCAGCTTTTGAGATGCAGGAAGCCTCTACACAACAACAGGTTCTGGTTCTATCCTCCTGTTCGTATCCCTCAATACAGCAATTTCAGCCTAAGTGCAATTTGAAGGGCAACCCTCTTGCTATCACATTCTGTATTCTTGATATCCTTGGAAAGGGTGGAGATGGTATCAATGACCTCAGTTCTATCCCCAGCATTAGTCTCTTCCTCTGTTTCACTTTCCTCGAGGCATTCAGTTCGAATAGATGACATCAATGGTGCAAAAGAAAGCAAAGATTACAGATTTCGTTTGGTAGTAATCAAAACTGTCTCCAGCGCCACTTGCGAGTCAAGGGACTTGAAGGGGGTGGGAGTCGCCGGTCTTGATCCAGATTGAACCAAGGATCTTCTTTGGTAGCATGCTACAGATACTCTCCCCAAGAACGAGCAATATCAATGTCGGTCTCAATCGTGTACGCAACAGTGATATTTTGGAATGTCAGATAATATAATGATGAGAAGAAGATCGATTATTTATACTCGTAGAGAGTTAATTCCTGTCAGCACAACCACGGATGACGTATAGACCACACTGGTGTATCAGCATACAAAAAATAAATCATACGACACTACGCTCTATTCATTACTCTACTCTACTAGCTAGTACCGTAGAACTACCCGTAGCTCTGGAGTACCGGTAGTATTTCTTTCGAAATACTGCCACGCATGATACAGGACATACCGGCAGACCAACCTCCGTAGAAGTACAGAGAAAACTATTATTAGTAGGTATTCATTCACATCATCATTCATGCAATTTGGCTTTCTTCGTTGTTCTTGTTTTGCGGCCCTTTTTTCTGATGATTGGTGCTTCCATCCAGGAAAACATCTGCCCATTATTATAAAACAATAGGTACTACGGTACAACGACATACAGCTCCTTCATCCGAAACAACACATGTCGGAAATTTGTCAGAATAACAGCCAACTCATCAGAATTAGCTAAGGAGTTCGTCCTGTTCAGCACGGCCATCACTTTTCCTTCGTCGAGTTTGATTCCTGCATTTGCGCGTTGAGCTTTTCCCCCGGCTGCTCTCAAACAGCGTGTAGGCTATTTATTATTGCAACGATGACCGGGCAACGTCGACCATCGTGTGGCGAAGTTGTGGAGGATAGTCATTACATGACAATTGAAGAGAGGCACATGCATCCGGAGGAAGTTGACAATTACCCACAAAATAGGGAACGCCCATCATCGAGCTACGTTTATTCCGCCACGGACATATGGCACGAAACGCGATTGTTCATGGAACTCGCTACTACAACAACTCTGCTATCGTTGGGCTTCATATTGAGTCCCCTCATGACGGCCAGCTATGTTGGACGAATGTTTGGACCTGTTTACTTGAGTGGTTTCACATTGGCTAACTTGACAGGCAATCTGTGCACCTTCAGCATACTGTCGGGACTTCTCAGTGCCTCCGATACCTTGTCACCGCAAGCGCTTGGAAAAGGGGATTACCGGCAAGTCGGTTTGCTAGCGTTGCGGGGGATTATTGCCGCCAGCAGTTTTTTGCTGCCAATCAATGTTGTGTTGGTACTCAAATTGGAGGATGGATTGATTGCCTTGGGCCAAGATCCTGAGGCGGCATATCATGCCCAGCAATGGTACCGTATCTTTGTTGTCTCATTGCCCTTTAACATTGTCTCCAATGTCATGTGGAAATTCCTGTCGGCGCAACATGTTATGAGGCCCATGATTCTGGTATCATGTCTCTGCACCTTTGTCATTTTGCCATTGGGATTGGATTTCTTTATTGGCTTGGTTGGATTCTTGGGATCGGCTGTAGCCTATGTTTTATTCCAAGTGTCACAAGCCGTTCTGTTGATGGGATACCTGATATGGAAGCAACCTCACGATGATCGAACATGGTCCAGTTTGGATCTTGAAACCTTGCGTCAGGCACTTCACTGGAAAGATATGAAACAGTTTTTGCATTTGGGCGTTGGAGGGATTCTGGTCCAGTCCGAATGGATCTTTTGGGAAGCCCTTGGTCTGATTGTTGGCAAGCTTGGCGTTATTGCCTTGTCCGTACACACCATTCCGAACCAAACGATCATGGCCTTTTGCATGGGTGAGTGAGAAAATATAGCTGCTAATTGCAAGTACTTTTCGTAGATCGCTTCTTGTATGTTCCTCATTTTGTTTTGGCTTTATCGCATGCAGTGCCGTTCAGCTTTGGTGTAGCGTTGGCTGTCCGTATTGGAGTCACTCTGCCTCTATCCGTCCGTCGAACCAAAATGATTGTCAGTGCAGTACTGGGATGTTCCACCATTATCTTTGGACTGGTTTCTATTCTTGTGTACGTTGTGTCAGATTGGATGATAGGCATGTTTACAACCAATGACGACGTTAAAGATCTGGCGCACTTCATTTGGTGGAAAGTGTGTCTGTTCAACTTCAATGTTGCCATTTTCGGCATTCTTTGCGGTATTGCTACTGGTCTGGCAAAGCAATGGACTTTAGGTGTCATCAATTTGTTCTTCTTGTGGCTTTTTCCGGGCATTCCCATGATTTACTACACCACAATCATCCTCAAACAGGGCCTGGATGCTGCATGGACGTGGATCAATGTTCCCTACATTTGCATGAACTTGTGTTTGGTGGTTCTGTTTCTTTGCACCGATTGGCATGCAGTTCAGCAACAGATCAAAAAAGGTGACAACAGCGGAGAATCACGAAGTGTTTCTGAAAACATGACCGTCAATGAAGCGTCAGAGCTGATACCCAAACTCCGCATCAAAGAAAAAACAGACGATGGTTTCCTGTAAACGTAGAGGGCGGAAAAGGTCCATGTTTTTTAAAGGAATGCGAGTCTCTCTGTGAAGCTAAAGTCCCTTTTACTCCGAAATTCGCAGACAGAGAACTGGAGACTTTGGTGGAAGAAAGCTAAACGTGCAAGATTTAGACGCGATAGATTTCCACGTGGAATGTACTCAGGAGTAGATTGTGTAGTGTTGAGACTGAAGACAGTCCAGACGAGAAAGTAGATGTGATGAAGATGGATTTCTAAAATCAAACCCTTATGATTTTAATCCTACGACAGGTATCGCCATGCTATTGCAGTAGAAATCATCATCAGAATGCAACAAAGGATACAATAATATTCTTTGATAATTGATAAGCAGTTGTCGATCGCGACATGAGAAGCCATGTTTTACGTGGAAACATTGAATGACTGGAGTGTGGAACTGTTTGTTGGGTCGTCGCTTAGTGTCTGAGCGCCTGACGGAGGCATTTGAAATCGACTCTTGGGGTGCACGTAAACATCCGAACGAGCGATGTAGCCCGAATATCGAAGGTATCCCTCTCTGTGCATTCTCTCTCTGACCTGGTTGCGAACCAAGCAGTCCTTATTCGGCTTGCAAAACATGTTCTCAGCTTCGATCATTAGAATGTCAATTCGAGGAATGGCAGCAAAATCCATCGTTTCCAAGACTAGGTATTCGGCTCCTTCCACGTCCAACGACATAAAATTAATGGAATCGTATCCATCAAAAACGTCAATGAGGATTGGAGTGAAGGGACCACAGGGCACACTGACAGCTGTTGTGTTGACATAAGCTAAGGCTTTTCCCTCTAGTCCTGCATTGGTAAATGGTGATACCCAAAATTGAATGGTTGAGCCACCTTCCTTGCACGACGGAGCCATGCTCATTTTGTTGGAAAAGGGACGATTGGGTATCAGCTCAATATACTTGAGCGGGTTGCCCTCAATCAATAGACCGTTCCAACCCAGGCAATCGTCGAAAAACCGTGAATTACTCTCGCGGATTCCATCAAAGGCACCCAGTTCGACGTATGTTCCACGAAAATGCCGGAGATCCTCCACAGTTTGAAGGTATGGCTTGAAAAACGTCTCAAAGATTATCTTATCTTCGTTCGCACCGGAAGATCTTTCGGTGTAACCCTTTTGAAAATAGCTTTCGAAATCTGGAAAAGATCCGCATTGTTTATTTGGTACGACAGCATGCGAATCATTCCTTGAGAGTGGGGGGATGTATCGATATGTTTGAAAGTAATTAAGATAACGACGATTCTTTGCGTTGTCGTTGCCGTCGCTTCGTTTGCCTGTGTTCTCTGTGATTGCTTCCGAATTCATCAACGTTTCGCAAGAGAAGAGAGGGTTTGCATAGAAATATTGCATCAGCGATGTTATGCACACGAGTGCCGAAGCTAGAGGAATCACGAGACGGATGATGCCAGAACGCGAACTCTGGTCCTGACCCATTTTGTTGCTAGTGTATGCGGTATGATCCGAGCTAACGCTTGTCCTCTGTGTTATTAATATTATGCGTTATGTTTTATAGTAGTACTCGGAGAAGATGTGTATGGCTGACATTCACAGTCAAGATTTTTTTGTGCACCCAAAAGAGACGATTTCAAAAATCCCTCCATCGGGGCTCCCCTGTAGCCCGTATTACCTAATTGCATTTACTTAGAGCTAGATACTCTAGTCGTACAGTTTTAGTGATAGAAGAGACCACGCATCGTCAAGTAGCACAGGATACACACAACATTAAATGTAACATTCTATAAATGCTTCGAAGTACTATTATACCGGTATGAAGTCTTGTGTACATTTTATTTTATATTCAACATCGACGGAAGCTGCGAAGCGCAAAATTACGACAGTATGATACCACTGGGACGATTGTACCAGTCCTTGTGCTTGCAGCAGTACGGACTTACGAATCGTAGCGGAAAAATAGCACTACAGTTTTTTTTCGGAATATTAAAGTAGTAGACTAACAGTAAGGCTATCTCCAGACCGACGCCGCTAAACGCTTTTTACCGGATAGCGGTCTTTACCCATCTCCAGACACAGAGATTTCGGATCGTTTTACCGGCCTGACCGGTAAAGGCCAAAAATCCCGCTAAAACAGGTACCGTATAGCGGAAAAAAAACGCTTTACCGGAGCACATCGTGATCGCGCCGGTAAACCCATACTCGTTAAATATTATCCCCACGCATTAATTAATTTTTTCACGTAGATGTCCAAAAGACACAATAGAACATTTTTTTGTCTTCCCTCGCTGTCGCCACTCTCTTTACTTAAATGTGAGGAAATTCCAATCGTGTACTTCATTGGCACACCAGTGACCATTTGGCTTAAGTATTGGACCTTTTAAAGGCCGCCCAACTCCAAACGTTTACAGGCCGGCTTATTTCAACTTTAAAAGTTTTTTTTTTAGCCAATCAGAAGGTCTCATTTTAAAAGTTCAGGCGCTAGGCTTGGAGATAGCCTAAGTACGTAGAACTTTGCAAAAAGTAGTCACTGCTATTGCCTGGAATAGCTGCCTAGCTAGCGCTAGCTACTAGCTAGCTAGCGGAGTACTCCGAAGTAGATCGTACTAGTAGCTATGATACTGGTAGTAGTGTCGTTCTTTCGTACTCACAGTCAAGTACCATCGAATGATGAAGTTAAAGTGAAAGAGGGAAGGAGGTGACGACAACTGACAGAGAATGAAATTGCGAATTGTTAGCACCGGAGCATAGCTTTCAACTTCTTTCTCTGTTGTTAACGATCCAGGAGTTGACGTTGCACTTCCATAGCACTTGAGTGATAGCTCGCTGTTGTAAGTCCGTTGTCCTGTCCCATTTGTCCAAGCTAGTAGGATGATGCAAATTTGTTTGTATTCGGTGTATATCTCTAGTTTGCGTTGACAGCTTTTTGAAGGAGCAGATTCCGACATACTGTAGTTCTGGATCTCGACCAACGACGATTTTTTTGAAGTGCCGGCGATCGACCTGACCGTGTCGGTTTCAAAGAACATTGTAAGAATTGCGTATGTTGCCCTCTTTTCCTTCTGTCCCAAGCAGGGTTATTTGAAATGATTGAAATGCCGTCAGTGCAACACCAGATCCAGAAAGGTGATAGTACCGGAGAGTTGAGAAAAACTTCCGAAAACATGATAATCAATGAAACTTCCGATCTGATTCCCCCCCCAAAAAAACTCAAAGAAATAGATGATGGTATCCTGTAATTGTCGGAGGACATGATGATCTGTCACAGAGTACATACGAGTATCACTCTCCGTGTAGCCATACTTCCGTTAACTCCGTACGAGAACAGTAGTGCCTTTTTCCCATAGTTGTCAAATTGTAGGTGCGTCAGTCGTCGTAGGATCCAAGTCATGTTGTTGCGTTGTTCTAACTCATGTGTAGTTTTATCGGAATCGGATCCACAAAGTTGGTGACAATGGGAGGTTGCCTTGGTCGTGTCGTCACCAATGGCCGCTCCACTACCAAAGCGTCGAGTATTTTCATGTCGTCTTCCAATACGGTGGCAAAGACTGTGTGAGATTGTCCCCATTTCTGGATGATCGGCCAACGCAACAAAAAAGTGCGGCCCGCCTTGTCCTCCGGCCCAGGCCACCATGCCACGTTGGATGGAAGGGCGGAACGGTTCGGCGGGCGGAACGGTGGTTGCTGCCGCGGTGGTTGCCACCTTTGGATCATCCGACACCACGATTCCTTGCATCAAGGCGTAGGGGGGGGGGACCCCACCGGCCGTTGTCAAAATACCGGTCGGGATAATCCTTGGATCCCCAATAGGACGGGACGGGTTCCCCGCGATGCATTTGGTACAACGTTCGTTGGATGAACTGGTTGCCAAGTATTGTATATATACTCTGCCGCTCTCGGAGTTTGGTCGGCAAATAGGCTCAATCGAACATTTGCGATGGTATTTCCTGCAGATGACGACGATGATGAGGAGGAGGAGGAGGAGGAGATAGGGACGTTGTCAAGCTGCAGCGACAAAGTGACAACGACACGGTTTTTCTTTGAGGAGGAAACCGCCGATTCTTTATGGTGAAGAGACTCTTTCGTCTCACTCCCATCATCAGCAACAACACCAGCAACCACAGGACTTAAGACTCTTGCTCTGACTGATTGTTTATCCCCAGGAGAGTTGACGGAATCATCATTATTTTGTCGTAACGAGATATTAACGTACGAAACGATAAGGATAACGGTACTTAATAATAACAGCAAGAACAAGTGGTGACCTGTTGCATGAGGAAAAGTCCTGCTGTCACTTGTCAACAGTTCTTCTCCTGCTGCTAGAGGAGATACTGGAAACAGTGACCATTGCCATCCACCCAAGTGGGTATTTTTTGTAGAGTATTGTGTTGGTAATACTGTGTATACGACGTATAGCACAATTATTCTTTCTTCTTCTGTTGTATGATACGTAGTATCACGTTCCAAGTTCAAAGATTCACATTTGACTGTGAATGGGATTGTTGTCTCTATGATTCAGTGAATATAAACGGCGTTCGCGCGTAAGCAACGTCAAATCCACTTTCACTCACACTCACTTCCCAATTGTCTCTCCTTCATGTGATTTCACACTCGATTATTTGTTGTTGGTGTTGGTATTGTAGTATGCGAAAAGTCTATTACACGAGAACCTCGAAGCGAGAGTGACGCCTGTAAATTATAATATTATTATAATAATTTGGTATCATGAGGCGGTGGACGATCTTTTTCTCAGCATCGGTTTTGATGCTGCATCCGGCCTTGTCGTTTCTCTCTGTGACAACAACCACAACAAAAGCGTCAAATCATTCGTGGAGATCGTCAATCGCGGAACCATCCACCGCAAATTTATCAGTCAACAACAGTCTACGAAGAATGATGATAACAACTTCGAGCGATACCATCCCATCATCATTTTTATCATCATCGTTTTCATTTTCATCGTCACGGACGCGTCTGTACGCCAAATCAGGAACAAAAAAGAAAAAGCCCAAAGACGGTACCATTTGTGTCAATCGACGGGCTCGCTTTCAATACGAAATCATCGAAACGTTGCAGGCTGGGATATCGCTCAAGGGGACAGAGGTCAAGTCCATCCGAGACGGCAAGATGAATCTGCAAGATTCCTTCGTCAAGATCGACAAGAACGGACGGTCCGCCTCTCTGATGAACTGTCACATTGGCAAACATACCATGTCGGGAGCGTACTTTCAACACGACGAACGACGAATCCGACCGCTGTTGATTCACAAATCGGAAGCCCGCAAATGGTTGCAGCGAACGGAACAAGCCGGTATGACCATCGTCCCATTAAAGGCATATTTCAACGAGGACAATCGCATCAAGTTGCAACTTGGACTGGCCCGAGGAAAGAATATGCGTGACAAACGAGCTACCATCCAAGAACGGGATGCCAAACGGGAGAGCAGTCGAATCATCAAAAACTTCCGAATATAATGGTGTAGCGATAAATAAATATCTCCATTCCAGCTATTTTTGTACACGTCTTGCTTGTGGTCAAAACATGTACGGACGTGGAAAATGTCGTAGGAAGAAGAGCTTAATACGGAGTAGTATATTACTACGTATTTTTTATTGGAGTATGACCCTTTTGTGTCAACCGAAATCATTGACAACAATAGAAACAAGTAATATCGTCAAGACCAACCACGATATAGCACGCTTTGCTCTTCCACGGCAACCTGCCCTTCTAAATGGGCAGGCCACTCCGCCTACTATAAAAACAACCAATGTTTCTGGTTCTCGAACTACCACCCCGAGTAACTTTCTGTCAAGTCATAGGGAGGAGTCTGTTGTAGGTCCACAAGCCCATACATACTGAAACCACTTTGGTTACGGGCCCGGTTCGACCGTTACACCCAAATGAAACCGAGGCATACTTCGATTGTTTGTGATGATGCGGTTGATTAGAAAGAGATAGATGCAACTATAGACATGTCAGTGGGGCCTGATTATTTTACAAACGTGAAAAAGAAACTTATAACGTGAACATTCGTTGTACTTGAGGAGGATGTCAAGATGCAGCAGTCTCAATCTCTCGTTTATTGGATTGTTGTCGCTGTATTTGTGTTTCACCCCCCCTCCTCGATCCAAACAGACATCTGTCAGTTTTCTATTGCAAGTTTCATTCTGCCAAGATCTGATGTGTGGCGTTCATTTGGTTCTTCTAAAACAGACTTTTTCAAGGCTTATTTCCTCCCAGTACTGGACGCTTCCCCCAAAGCACCATCACCCCCTGATTTTATGAGAGATGCAGACGGTGGAACCGTGAGGTTAGAAAGATTCTTGGTGCTGTTGAGCAAAGATTGAATGTTGGGAATCATACTGAGAGACGCCGCCCCTCCCGACTGTTCAATCAACGATGCCAGTTCCCTTCGAAGGGACAAATTCTCCTTCGTCAAGACGGTATTGTCCGATGTCAAACTTTCCACGGATTCTTGCAGGTCCGACAACAGTTTCTTGCGACGTTCTCGACTTTCCCGGGCGGATCTACGATTGGCCATGACACGTCGCATCTTACGAGCCTCTCGACGTTTTTCGGGATCCAATTCGTACTCGTCATCTTTGCCGTCATCGTCGGCCGAATCATCTCCATGATCACTCGCCGATCGCTTGCTCCCAGCCAACGACGAGTCTCCCGTTTTTCCGTTGCTGTCATCCATTGTTTCTTTTCTATCTTCACCCCTTTCCTAAAAATATCGATAGCGCCGAGGATTACTGCTGTTTGTTGTAGACGAAAGCTGTGAGTGCGTGGATTGGTTCTGACAGTCTGTTTGGGAACAAAATGGACGGAAAACATACGACGGTAATAGTTATATGAATGGAGAACTAATCCTATCGGAGGGACAACTCGATTATATCATGATCCACAAGTGACAATAGACAACTTTTATCAGTGGACTACGTCACAACAAAAGAAGTAGTCCTACCCAACGGTATCGCAACTCATGTTGACAGCACACGTTACAACAGTCACGCCCTGAAAAATACGACTACGGTACATCGTGACCGTACTGCAAACACAAAAACAAGCACCTACAAAATACCACCACAGACAACTATCGACAAACCTCAACGTTTCAAGTTCATTCACAACAATCGATTAGACCTTACCTGTGTTTGAAAAGGTGCGATGGAGATTTCGCTGCTACTAGCTTGTAGGGCTACTTGGGGCTTTGGGTCAACTCAAGTGGGAGGGGATACAAAAGAGTTGATGAAGAGTGCAGAAGCATCGGATGTCCAAGTGACAACTGATGCGATACATGACCTTTATAAGACAGCGTTTATTGTGTTGAGTGTTGGTGGTATTGTTCCTCACAGTCAGTTCAAAGTTCTTCAGGTGCTCTTTAATTAATTAACTGTAACTGTAATCAAAGTTCGTTTTGTGCTCTTTAATATGACGACTGTGAATTACGGCAGTACCTCGTATCACACCAGGTACTGCGCACTTCTCGCACAGTATGATACAGAGGCCTACGACGTAAAATAAAGGTGCAGTAGTGTGTTGTATTCCGGAGTTCTCCATACTACGGTACGATCGTACATACAGTAGTAGCAATACCTAAGCAGACTGCCAGTAGTTTGATCGTACTTCGGAATTACCGGATACTGTTAACTGTAAAACTGTCACATGAGCCAGAAACCTACTGGTAGAAATGTAAGTCTAGCTAGCTAGAGCTTCCATCTGGCCTTGATGAATACAGAGCAACAGAACGGAAAGATTCAAAATCTTCCCTCTCCCAGAAAAGAACAATCTTTTGGGAGGCAAAAAAGTGCCGAGGGAAAAAAAATGTAAGATCCAAAAATGATAAACCCAGGATGCGACAAATCCATTGGTTCAATTGCTTCGTGTTTCGATACCTCTGGTGACGACGTTGTTATTGTTGCAGAAGAACTGTACATGTAATGTTGTTGCTTTTAAGCGCAAAACTTATATTTTCTAGCCTTGAAACTTTAAAAGAGGGGGAGGGGGGGTTCTATTCTGAGCTATTGTAATTAAAGTAGCTCTATGGTAGTGGTTAACAGCCTGCAGCCACTCACGTTGATCGTGTTTGCTGATCAGAGGAGACTCATGGCATTGTTTAGCTTTGACATGTGACACGTCGTGATGATCGACTGGTTTGTTTGGTGGAAAATACCATGCCTTCTTTATGGCCCGAAGAAATCTTCAAACGGGTTGGGAGCTTGTCTCCAATTACCGACGCCACCAGCATGTCCGCTAAACGAAGCGATATTCGTTAACCGATTCTTTGTAGTTCCTCCGGATGGGACACACAATCCGATGTGACATCGGATGCTGCAGCATTGGGAGGGGGTGCTGCAGGATTCGCCCCGTCCTCTACATTGTGGCGCAGGGTTTGGTGTAGGTTGTTGAGTTGGTTGCGGTGTCGGTCGAGGTGTCGGCCGCAATGTTGGTGGCGGTGTTGGCATGGGTGTGGTTGGTACGTCCAGCCCCAAGACTTGCGCGCAATTCATGTAAGCGGGGGCGGCATTGTGATCTCGTTCACAAACGTTTTGCACTACCCAGTCATAGAAATAGCTGATGCGCGTGTAGACCCCTGGAAAGTTCGGGTTTGCACAGCCTTGCAAAACAAACAAAAAAGCATAGAAAAGTGAGTTTGATGCCAACCAGAACTACCAGCATAACCCAAAGCACATAACCTTGTGTTGAACTCACCGTTTCCCCAAGAAACTATCCCGGTCAAGGAATCTTGTGCGACTGACGAACCTTTCAATATGAGTGGTCCGCCGCTGTCGCCATAACAAGCATCGGTATTGTCTTCCCTGGCACAAAGCATATCATCCGTTATGGGTTCTGGTTGATGTGCGGCAGCACACGTTTGGGAATCGATATAGGCCACTTCTGCTTCCATCAGGATATTTGATAAGGACAATCGTCCATTCTCCCTGCCTCGTGTATCTCCAAAACCGATCACTGTCATGCGTTGTCCAACGGTTGTGATGGGGGTCTTTTTCAGCTTGATAAAGGGGACATCGGTGATGGGTTCAGAGAGGTAATATATGACGATGTCGTAATCAAAGCGTGAGGCTCGATAGTTGGGGTGCACCAAGTAATCTTGATAGGCCACATTGGCTAGCCCCAACTGAGGACTAGTCCGGGCTCCAACGACAAAAGAACGAGCAGCACCCTCACAATGCGCGGCACTGAGTACAAAGCGGGATCCGATCAAGACAGCACCACACATTGCAGTCTCGTCCATCAACGCGAAATAAGGAAACCGGTTGGTGTTGACGGCATTGCCATTGATGATGCGGGTTGAGGCCTGAGGTGGGGATTTCTTTAGCGAGATGATGAGTGCGGGAAAAGGCCAATGAGAAAAGGATATTCATAAATTACACCCCGCCTTTTTGTGCCGATCCTTAGATTGTTGTCTTACCGATGAGTCTTCGTTTGAGGATAGACCACGAACTGCATGCCACCTGCCTTTGGTAAAAGAATCTACATTATCGTCTGTTGATTGTTGTTTTCGTAGTATTTGGTCCTCCTCACCGTCAATACTATCCGATGCCGATGCTAGAGCCAGCAAAAGTATGGTCGATATCAATAGCAATACTAACGGCGGTATCCTCCTTCGGAAGGGCATGATCGTGCAAAAATATCTGAAATATGTGATGGCGTATGGGTGGTTGTGCGGCTCAAAATCGTTCCAAGCCGATCCAAACCCTGTCGTGATGGCTCAATGATGGCAAAAATATCGCAAATCTTTGCTGCGGTTTTGTGAACACGGAAGCTCCTTGTGATACTATGACACGATCGAGGTGCAAGATTTGTAGCAGGCGGTGGAATAACAATCTGGAAGAAGGAGAAAAATACGGTAGATTTCGCTGCACTACTCTTACTGTCGTACTGTGAAAACACTGACAGTTTGTTCGACGACTTCGGCGGCATAGTTTGACATGTGAAGTTCAATGCGGCACCCACCAAATTTTACACTCCGATTCATTTGATCGTCTCACTTGGTGGGGAGCATCGTTGAGACTCGTGTAGGAATCGTTCGAATTTTTACATATACCCCGATTTTGTATGTGGGTTATATGTGCCGTGACCTCATTCTTTGATGCACTACTCACAACTCGGAGTAGCCGCATTGGCCAATGCTCTGATAAGGTTGGAAGTATAAATGGGGGTAAACAGGATCTGGCCTTCGTACGTGTACAGTCCCAAACATCCATCCAACAATTTATTTTGCGAGACAATTGACAGTGACAGTGAATCCAGTCTACGATCTTAGGTACATACTGACAGTATGATGTGATCGTCTGGAATCACAAGTACCACAGTGTGTCAACGAAGTCCCCGGTCAGGATCCCATGTTTCAGTGCCCCAATAAAAAAGGATTTCGACAAGCAAGCAAGCACCAAGAATGAACAACACAATTCCATTAGACGAAGCTCTGCCTTGGTCACCCACAGTGCCCCGCAACGTTTTGATTTGCGATTCCATCGATAGCAAGGGAGATTTTGTCTTGCAAACGATGGTGGTGTCGCAACTCTCTTCTTCTTCAAAAGGAAGAGTCTTTTGGTTATCGGGAACGTCGCTCGCGGAACAGCAGATTGCTTCCTCCTTGAAGCGCATGGGATGTACAGACCAAGGGCTAGACCAATACATACGAGAACGACGACAGACCAATAATTTCACAGACACGAGGAAAAATCGTGGCGGTTTGATTGTTCGAAGCTTGTCGGCAGAAGTGGCCCATCAGCTGGTGGAGAATGCCGACGACTTTCAAAGCGAAACATACCTCAAAGAAATCTACAAAAATATCAAAGAGTGGTTGCAAGGTGATGTTCGATCGTCCAACTCAGGAGATTCTGACAATGCACATTTACAGAATCGATTCATCCATTGGATAGTACTGGACGATGTATCGTCTATGGCCACCGTATTGGGGGAGAAGTTGGTGTATAGCTTCGTCTCCAGCTTGCTGTCGCTGTCACATCGTTCACCAAACTTTGGGATCCTTTTGCGATGTTCCAACGATGTCGATCAGCTTGCCATCAAAGTGATGGCCAATGAAGGGAAAGACCAAAGTGGTTGGGTTGGTGCAGGAGGAATGTATCACAAGCAGTATCTGAAATACAACATCAATGCCATGGTACCTTGGGAACGAGTCTTGGAGACGATGGTGGATGCAGTGGTAGACGTGTTGCCTTTGCCCTCGGGCTTTTCGCGAGATGCCCATGGACGGCTCATTTTTACTGAAACTCCTGCCGGGCGAGGATGGGGACATGAGCAACTTCCAGCGTCGAGAAAAGTCCTTGTCGGGAAAGGACAAGCCTGGAATAAGCTGATTGTCAATTATTGCATACACGACTCGGGTGTGCGAGCCATTCGATTACGAGAAACGATAAAATAGTAATCCTAAAGAATATACTATTGACCTCTGTGTTGAAGTACGTCTGCGCTCTCATAATAGTGTTCTATGAGAAAAAGCGGATTGTCTCCATTGCTCCTTTATTCAACCTTTCAACAAATCGTCCAATTCGTTCGAATCTTTCAATTCTTTGACAATATCCAGTCCACCTACCAGGTCTCCGTTGACATACAATTGAGGGTAGGTTGGCCAATCCGAAAACTCTTTCAGGCCTTGTCGAATCTCTTCGTCTTCCAAAATGTTGAAGGCGTCGTAGGCAACATCCGACTCGTCCAAAATCTCGACAATTTGTCGTGAAAAACCGCATTGTGGAGCAGACGGCAGACCCTTCAAGAACAACATTACCTTGTGACGGTTGACTAGTTTCTCCAATCGACTTTGTAGCATTTCAATTGGAGCAGCGCCCTCACCATCATCCAATTCCCATTGCTCTTTCAACGACCCTTCTTCCGCCGTTTCCTTGAGAATATCAAGCCCTCCCATGAGTTCGCCTTTGACGTACTAAAATGAAAAGATAATGGAGGAAAAGACACGGTGAGACAGAAACAAGTTGAGGGAACGTGACAATCATAATGCCCGTTTGTAAAATAGAACTTACAATCTGAGGATACGTTGGCCAATCAGAATACTTTTTGAGTCCTTGTCGTACGTCTTCGTCGGACAAGATGTCAAAGCTTCCAAACGGCACTTGATGTTCATTCAGCAACTCCACAGCCTGACGAGAAAAGCCGCAACGTGGAGCCGACGGTGTTCCTTTCATGAACAGCATGACGGTATCTCCGTGAATGAGACGTTTCAAACGTTCGTTCAAGGCCTGTTCGGCATCTTGAACGGCATTCGATGCCGATGTAGGCGTGGTTACGGCGCTTCCGCCACTAGTCGATTCTCCTTCGGGCGCTTGAATCAACCGTTGTACAGCTACAGTTACCTTTGAAGGCTCCACCACACCCTCTAATTTTTCCAAAACTAGTGGATCTTTTCCAGTTCCTCCATTCAACAGGACCAATGTCGGCACCATCGTCACATCAAACTTGTCGGCCAAATCGGAAACAGCTTCGGCATCGACAGTGGCGAAAAGTAACGACTGTTCTTGTTTCGCTAGTGTCTGGAGGATCATTTTGAGCGTAGGTGTGGCCTCGTGCCATTCGGCACAAAATAAAATCACCGCCTTTTTGGCATAGTGTTGAACGAACTCTGCCGTCGACTTGATTTCCGTCAATCCGTTACTCATTTTCTTGTGGACGTTTTTAGGTGGTGATCTCTGTCAGGGAGCACTGTTGTTGACTGTGAGTATCCAAATGGATAGTATGTATATTTCAAAAGAAAGTGAAACCTCGTGGCACACAGTTTCCAATGTCAATTTACTGTTATAAAAAAAATCGTTTGTTCGGATTCGCAAACCAAAGATTGTGATTGATTCCAAAAAGGTGCTGGAATGACTTTTCTCTAATCACTTATCGTCGGCAAAAAGGAAGTATTAAGGGCAGGAACGTAACGGAAACAAGATGATGGTCGACGAACAAATAGTAGTAGTGTGCGAGCAAGTTGAAAGTTGAAGTGTAGACGATGGCGATGTTGTGGTAGATGCAACGCCGTTTTGTGAAAGACGAGGAGAAAGTGTATCATACATAGCGATCTTCGACGAAGACGATGCGAACTGGGTAAACTCGCAGCTATCGGTCTCACAGCTGCGGACGTACTCCAGTATGATTGAACTCGCAGCCTAAAAAATGAACCCGAACCCGTACAGTACTACAACAAACTCCTGTTTGGGTCTTGAGCCACAAACAGTCTACCTAGTTCTACGTGTAATAATAATAACTCGTCTCCCCATTAGAGCTACTATCATAGCTAGTAGAGAGAGAAAATCAACTTTTTATTTTTTCTCCTTTCATCATTTCTTCGCAGTGATACTACAGCCTCATCATGCCATTGACAAAATCTCCCAATTGATCTAGGGGACCTCCACCAGAAAATCCATCTCCAGATCCTCTACCACCATTTGCAGCATCGTAGATGTCTTCTACTTCTGGATTGGAGGGCAAATACCCCAATGTTCGGATCAGTTTATATCCTCCGTCCGAGTTTTCGTCCTCTTGCCAAATACTGTATGCATTGGGCCATGAACGTGTCAGTGCACCCCATGCCAACGTCCTCAGGTAGTACGTTCCGGTCAATCCATCCAACAGTCGTTCCCGCAACATGCGCCCTGCCATTCCAAAGCCGGTGACACCCATATCGACCAAATTGGGATTTACAAAGACTGTCAGCAGTAAGTTTGGTGCACCCGACTCTGTCTTTCGCAATAGTTCCTCCACAAAATCTGACTCGGAAGCTTTCGGACAAAAGAAGAAGACAACCATGTCCCGAGACACATCTTGTATTTGGACGCCACCACACGAGCTGAACTGCACACAGGGTGGTAAATCAGTAGCCGCAGTAGTCCAGTCTCGACGTGCCAAGGCCGCATTGCCCTCGTCAGGAAAGTAGACTCGTACAACGGGACCTTGCCAGGGATTTCCAATTTGTTCTGGGTCTTTCCCATTGTTTTCCAAAGTAGCAATGTGCTTTTGTTTGGCCTCTTCGTCGATCTCTCCTCCCGCCTCTTGTTGCTGCAATATCTGTTGCAGCGCTACTCGTGCTTCCGCGACGCGCTGGACCTCTGCTTGTTTCATTTCTTGTAGCCCGGGGACTAGCCGATACGACAGGAATCGGACCAAATTTTGCATGAATTCCGTGGAGGTTTTTAGGATGGGGAAAGTCTCGTCGCCCGCCGATGTGTCAAAGTCCACTCTGCAACGAGCCATGGGACCTGCAGCTTCCGTGAAACTGGCACAGGACTCTGCGGCTCGTTCGGCGGCATCGACGAGAGAATCGGGCAACTCCGTTGGTTGGGTGGTGGAGGCGGTTGACACAAAGAGACGAGTCCGCACTTGACTAGATGGTATCGGAAGAACGCTCAACGGCTGGAAGGCGGAAATTACCATCAAATCCAAGAAGATGCAGATCAAAGATAGGTACAAGTTCAGTGAAGATCTCATGTTGCTAAATGGACGGGGATCGAAAAACGTCGAAAGTTGTATTTCGGATCAATCAATCCTTGCCGTTAATGCAAGTAGAATATCTTCCTCTAGGTGTTCGTCACCGCTATTTATAATCAGACGGTGAAGATTAGAAGATCTGTCGTCCTGGAGATTGCTGGCTGTTTAGTGTTCCTCGAGAAACAACCTTGTCGTCGTTGCCGTCACGGTCGATCGATGATGCCGCATATCATGATGGCTTGAGCGGAGATCACTGAGATTTTGGATGCAAGCTCGGAAGATCTTCCGGTCTTCTTCCAGGTGGAACCCTAACTTTAATAATAACTTGGTGGAGCTAACTGTAATGTGGACGCCGAATGCAGGATGGTAGCTATGATAGCTATAGAGTGCCTTTACATCATACTAAAAAATATCATTTTTGGAAGGTCTTCAGGTTCTGTACTACTGGAGTAGCTACAACGAGTATGAAAGAAGAAAGATCTCGCGAAGAGACTCAATGGCGGGCGAGACTCAAATGTCTAACAACGTAAAAATTAAATTCCAAAAGTTCTCACTCAAATAAAGCGTTCCTGTTTCAAAAAGAAATAATTTTTCGAGAGGGAGAAACACCGCACATCGCATTTTCTTTTTATCTAGACCGGCATTATTCGAGGCCCAGAAGCGTTCCTGTCTGATGATATAGGAGGGTTTTGTTGAAATGATTGTTGTTGAAAAGAATCCCCGCTTCCATACTGCTCCGGTGGTTGCTGCCCTCCAATGCTTTGATATTGTTGATGCTCGTCATAGGACAATTCATGTCTCCCCGCAGCAATGAGAAAGGCCGTGAACATGTCCAACCAAAAAACCAAACTGCACCACAACCAGTTCCACCACAGTCGTTTCGTCAAAGTGCCGCACACATGGGAATGATCCTCCTCGGAATAAAACTGTTCCGCATATTTGCACAATTCGTAGAAGCGTCGAAATGCCACAGACGTGAAAAAAGCCAAAATGACGCCCCCGATACAGACTCCCAGACACATGCCAACCATGAAATCGGTCGGCGCCAAGGCTCTTGGTGCAAACGACACACGGCCGTGATTCATGACCAAGACGACCAAGAACGTTTGAGATATCAGCAAAACTGCCGCAAAGAATGTCATGAGGGAAATTCCAATGGTGGAAATGACCAAAAAGATATTGCAAATGATCAAGAACATCAACACATGATTGACCACTTTTGGTGCTGTGTCAAGATTCGCTTCAATGTATGTAGAAAACGGAGGGGGCAGGATGCTGCCGCAGGATTGCAACATTCCCAAACAACGTCGCAAATTGTTGGAGTCGTTCATTGTGGTTGTGGATTGTCGGTATAGATAAAAGGTCAAACCGCCAAAATCAACACTCCGAGTACAAATGCTTCGAGTAGTAGAGTATGGATTTTGCGGAAGTTTTTCGACAGATTGACAGTGAAGACATTCGACACTGTGAATAAATCCGAATATAATATTTTACTAATAATACATTTTGAATTATTTTCAGTTATTACGTAGTACTATTTCGAGATTAACTACGAGATTAACCCTCTACCGTAGTTTCGGTGGTATAATACCCCTGGGTTTAGGAAGCACCCCTCATTTTCAGTGTACATCGGAACTTGCCGTTGAAGGACAGACGTACTTCGGAAAAACTTTCCGAAATTCCGAGATTCCATCCGTGCTCAAGGACTGCAGTCAAATTGGTCAAATCAAAGCCACAATGTTGGGACCAATTGCCACACAAAAACACATGAACGACAACACAATCGGTTCTTTGGTGCCCATTTACGGCATCGCAAGCCCAGATCTTGGTTGTTCCTGTGAACACCATGCTATTTGCGGTTCGCTGGTGCACATAGACATGCTGGTTAGGTTCAAAAAGATGGTTGTATACAGTGGTCAGTCGTCAAAAGGTCACTTTGAAAAATTCGAAATTTGTTGTTCACCTTCTTCTTTCTTGTTCTGGCTGCTGTTTGGGTCACAGAAGGAGCGAATCGATGTGTAATTGGCCATGTGCCTGAGAAGCTCTCAGAGTACTTTCATCGTTTGGAAGGACGAATCGCCCAAGTCTACACAATTTATCACCTTTCCAAGGACTCCAACAGAATGGCGTTTTCCAACAAGAATGATGGTGTATGTCATGCTATTTTAGTTGATAAAGGGATTGCGTGTGACGAACTTCTGGATGACCTGCGACAAACACTACTACCGATAGTAGGAAGTGTGTATTAGCGATTGCCTTCGGCACCACTTGAAGTTTTTGTTTCCATCCAGCGTTTGTGAAAATAGGGCAACCATCTGCAATGGAACAAACAGTTGGTCGTCCAGATGCCACCAATACTGTTGTCGTCAAAGCAACGCAGAATTTTCAACGCCTCCATTACTGCCGAAGGGATAGTTGGACTTGAGAAAGGAACTAAACCCGTTGCACCTCAACCCGGAGACTATTTCTACAGTGGAATGCACGACCAGGGTCCGTTACCAGATTTGAAAGAGGGCGGTCCCATGGCGTTGTTGTTGGGATGTGTAGAAGGTGCCAAAGAATACAACAACTCTTTCCTGACGACATTGATTGAGGTGGAGAAGGAGCAGAAAACCAAATTGACAAAGTCGACAATGTCCTCCAAAACACATTCGATTTCCTCCGCTGATTCAGGCGGACCGTCTACCAAAAAGAGCAAAACACAAAAGGATAGTGACGGTGATTGATAGACAGTTACATTTTATGGGAGCAATACGGAATCTAGGTAATGGCTAACGACATAAGAATAGGATTCACTCCTCTTCTGGGAAGTAGCTGACTTCCTCCAGGCGTTCCTAATAGTGACTTCTGTGATTGCCTCCCAATTTTCGCTTACCCACTCGTACTCCTGAAGACGACCTTTGGCTCCGCGAGACGTTGATTTCTTTGTGGATTTCGTATTGGCAAGAAGGAGCTGTTTGTCTCTCCAATTGCGGATTTGTTTCCCTTGCAACCCATAGCTTCTGGCTATCGAGCGCAAGGACTCATTATTGGCCAGCCTTTGTTCGCAATCACGCACAATTTGCAGCTTTTGACCGTTTGTTAATCGTTTTCGTGCCATTGTGATGTGTTACGAGTTGTTGCAAAAATGACAACTTGTGGCCTGATGTTTGAAGACAGATGATTATCGTTTTTCGGGAGAACGAGATGAGTCCCTGATTTCGCGTCAGTCACGACGGAATTTCAAATCGATCAAAGTAGTAATTTTATTTGAATACTACATCTTCTACATACGTGAATAATTCGCTGGCTTTAGTAAACACACCGGCGCGCCACTGTACATTTGGCGAGTACTATACCCCCGAAATTACGGTAGCTAGGGCTAGCTAGTGTAGGTATTACAGCACAATCGTACCGAAACTACAGGATCGAATAAAAACTCTTGCTGCTGATATTATGTTCGTACCTACTTTGCCTATGAAGAGATGACTTCTACAGGACCCTGGTTTTCAGCAACCTTAACCCTCAGAATGGTGACCCTACTGCCACCAGAGTGACCTATCACGCTATGACAGAAAAAGCTTTTTTTGTCATGACGTAAACTTTTCAGTCGTCGATGACCCATCGATTCTCCACTTTTCACAATCGGAGAATCTAATCTCCGCTTTTTGGAAAAATTCTTGAAGTGGAGAAAAAGTGGAGAAAAAGTGGAGAATTTTTTAACCCTATGAGGAAAGTGGAGAAATCTAACCCTAATGACGCCGTTTTTTCCCTACTTTACGGAGCACCATGTACCGTACTACTACTACCGGTAGCTACCTAGATACCCCCAGAGTAGGCATGGCTGGCTACGGTGGTAAAAATTGCTCCCGACCGTACTACTCAAGCCTGTCAGCACAACCACGGATGACGTACAGACCATACTGGTCCATCAGCGCTCATAGGCATAACTTCTTCTTTACTTTAGTGTATGCTTCATGCTTACTACTAGAGTCCCATAGAGGTTCCCTGACAGGTTATGAGCCCCTAGAGACCGATCACCGTACCATTGTGAACGGCACCAGTTGAACGCTCTCGACATGTCGACATACAGCACTTTGCTATCCAAGACTGGAAAGATGCTGGTGACATTGTACTTTGCCACATCCCTGGTTCCATTAACCCGTCCGATGATCTCACTAAGCCACTTGGTTGGGTGCTCCATCAACATCATGCCCGCCGACTTATGGGACACCATGATCTTGTCCTTCCGCCATCCTCTTCTGTCCTTTCTTGTAATTCCAAATCTAAAGATTTGAAATCAGGGGAGGGTGTCAGCACAACCATGGATGACGTACAGACCATACTGGTCCATCAGCGCTCATAGGCATAACTTCTTCTTTACTTTAGTGTATGCTTCATGCTTACTACTGGAGTCCCATAGAGGTTCCCTGACAAAGCCTTAGCAGTTGTGCTCGTAGTAGCAAGTACCACCTTCAAGACACTAGAAAGTACGACAACTACTACGTACGTGCTAAAGTAGTTTTCTGACCAAAGTAGACTACTATTCGAATTATTGAGGATTCTTCGTCAAGACTATGCGTTGCCCACGACCACGACTTTGTGTTACTAGCTAGCTAGTGGGTCCGACATCAGCTTACTGCATATTCAGCGAAGATGTTTATGCTGGGCACGACTTCATGTTTGCAATTTCGTACTACGTAGTACGACAAATCGAACAGGTAGTACTACGAGTGGTAGATGTTACAGTTAGTAAAGGTGTGTATTTGTTAAGATGTCTCGGAAGTTGGGATTTTGGATTTGGGTTTCTCCACTTCCTGACATCTCCACTCTCTACTAGCTAGAGGGTTTTCTCCACTTTTTCTCCACTTTGTTCTCCCTAACCCTAACTCAGAAAAGTTCTCCGCTTTTTGGTAACATTCTCCGCTGTTAACAAACGGAGAAGTCGTTCTCCGGTTTTTCTGGCGAACTCTACATTGACCCTAATGATACTATGTCCCTCTTAACAAGTGTAGGGGTAGTTTAAACCGGGGTCCAGTACAAAGATACGAAGAAATGTTATTATTAGTCGTGCATAATTATGTAGCGTATGTTCTTCAATGAGACGGTAGGTACATAGCTACCGGTAGAGCCATGGGGATGGATGATGACACAAAATTCGTCGCTCTGACGTCAACGGTGATGATTCACAGTAAATTCCGTCACCGATAACATTACCGTAGACTACGGTACCTACCGGTAGCTACAGGCTAGTACCGCTTATTTACAGTTACGACACATCACTCAATCCATTTCTCTCTCGGCAAAGATTACAGTTAATACCGGTTCTACATGATTGTACGAAATTGTTGTTCTTGAGTAGCTTGCAGTTCGACG
The DNA here is from genome assembly GCA_019154785.2 of Nitzschia inconspicua. Classification (NCBI taxonomy): domain Eukaryota; phylum Bacillariophyta; class Bacillariophyceae; order Bacillariales; family Bacillariaceae; genus Nitzschia; species Nitzschia inconspicua. The sequence continues at coordinate 823,797 of JAGRRH010000023.1, forward strand.
TATTCTCTGTTTCTTCAAGTCGTTTCTGGTTGTTTCCATTGAGAAGAAGGGGAAGCGTTGATGTACAGTTTAATATTATAATTCCTCTTGCTCTTTCTTCTATGACAAGTACTGTGTCACTTGTACCTGAATCGAGCTGGGATTATTTTTCACAGTAAACAAGTTTGAGCCAGGGACGGTTCTTGCGCGATTTCGGCGCCACGACGGGGAAAGAGACGAAAGCGAAGTGATAGAATAGCTGATTTTTGCAACTTCCGTCAGACGCCGTCATCTGATGTCATCAATTTGTCGCTACTTGAACGAACGATTTGGTTGTTCTTGGTTACACTTCGTTTGGCCACCATAAATGTAAGATTCGCTATTATGGACCCATGAACGTTGTGATGAACAATGTTCTTTGCTTAAATGAAGTCGAGCTTCGGGATCAAGTGCGTACCAACGACCAGTAAATTGCCCTTCATAACAAAGTCTATCTTTAGTCTCACAGGTTGAAATGATAGAGAGAAATACATCACCGATCATTCACATTCCTAAGCCCTTCAATGTTAGAGGTTGTCGTGATAAATATAGAAATCGTATTCATTGTGAATTTTTTTAAGTGGGCAAGATCTTTTTGCTTTATGACGATGTTGTGTTGTATGCTGACATAATAGCTTTGCCGTCTTGAGAATGCTTTGCCGCCATGTTTTGTCAGTTGTCTTCGATGGAACACTCTACTGTACGACCGTAGCTCAACCTGGTAATTTTCTTCTTCTCTTTGACGAACGATTGATTTGATTGTTTCAAAAAATATATACCGGTAATTTGTGTGAAGCGCTTCTACTGCTTCTCATAAAAATTACAGGCGTTGTTTTTCTCTAGGTAATAGGCCGTCATAACCTGCCGAACCCATCAGCATATCACCTTGTCGTAGTAGTGTTTCGCAAAATGGGGAATGTTGATTTACTGGATTTGATGAGCAGCCGAATACATCTCTCTTCTTCTGCTGATGCCTCTATGCCCATTTCAAAGCCATTGTCGTACCCTTTTTCCTCCACTTCATCTGTTTATCCCTCCCAAACAACTAATTTTCGAATCTCCAAGATTGCGATAATGGATGGCAGGACACATGCGCTTTCGCAGCAGCAACATCATCAACAGACAGCTGTCTCTCCAAACACCGTCGCGCATTGGAGTCCTTGTAGTTCCAAGGACACCGTCATCACCACCACAAGTCCCAAGACTACAACTTCCAAGGTAGGAGCCAGAACCTGTCCTTAAGCTCAGATGATCACCACTGGCATCGAGACGCAAAAATCCATGTACCTCAACCTCTGTTTCGTTCTTTTCCGTAATGATTCTCCTCAGTTTGACTTTCCATTCCGCCTCCATGAAATGCTCAATCATGTAAGCCATAATCCTCGGTCAGACGAAGACTTGAACCATATTTCGTGGATGCCAGATGGTCGATCGTTCAAGATCTTGGACACTACCAAGTTTGCGGCACGGACTCTCCCCAAGTTCTTTCCCAAGATTCAATACAAGTCCTTCATTCGTCAATTGAACATCTACGGATTCAATAGGGTTAAGAATCGATCTTCACCAAAGTACGGTGAGTACTCTCACGAACACTTCAAGAGAGGAGAGCCAGATCTCTGCAAATACATGACCCGCCAGAAGATCAAGGGCACTGGTACCCCAAGAAGTACCACCAAGAAAAGGGAGCTTCTTTCTTGGGACCCTTATGGTAAAAATGCCGTGAGCACACCGAGTAATGCGGTCGTAAAACCTCTCAAGAAACCCAAATCCAGTCGAGCTCCAAATCGCGTTCAGCCTCCGGGCACTTTCGTCCCTCCTATTGAGCCTTCTGCGCCTCCTCTTCCAGTATCGTCAGGAAAGGAAGAAATACCCTTTACATTTATTCCGGATGAGTTCTTTCATCATGGCTTCTTTTCTCCACATAACATCTTTGGTGATGAGTCCTTAGAGCCTCTTCCGCTCTAAAACTACAATTCTTCGCTCGAATTTCCCTGTATAAATTATTTTTGGATTTTAGCCTCGACGCGGGCATACCTACACAAAAGCTATTTTTTAGCTAATCATATGAATGTAACTTAAATGGTATGCTATGCTACTCAGCTTTAAAAAGAAACAGTCTATCAAAATTTCTAAGTATAAGGTTGTTGCAGCAAGTGTCGCTGTTAAACTGAACGGCACTATTAGAAATGAGGGCTTTCCATCCCAACGTCTTACTTTCCATTGACGTTTCGGCTGGCTCCACCCCTACCGTTTGCTGCACCGATACGGTTTCGTTGACGTCGTGGGTTGGCCGTGGATGTTCGACAGATACCACTTGCGCAACGACCGCTGCAGCAGTCGGAAAAGACTTGGCATGGGAGTCCAAAATCAACACAGACTCGAAGCGAATCACCATTGGAATTGATCGTTGAGACCTGCCCCTCTCCGTTGCCGCTGGAGTCGATGCTGCCTTCAAGAGCTGGCACATTAAATTCTTGAGTTGAGCTGTCAACTGCTAACACTCCTTGACTTTCCAGAATGGGTATCATTTCACCACTCTTGTTCCGATAACTGATTTGGTACGAATGGAAGGCTCGATACTCATCGGTACCCCGACGATCTTGAATAATAAAGTGATATCGCCCCACGGGTAAGTAGATTTCTTCCGTTGCATGGTCTCCATACCGATACGTGGCAAATCCTTTGGACACGAACACATTGCTTTCATCAAGTGCATCAGTGATTGACCATGCCAAGTCGTCATGATAATCTCCGAAATCAAAGAAAACGCGTACAAGGACGGCATCGGTATCACCGGTAAAGGGCCTCGCTCCACTTTCGGGAAGAGGAACCATCAAGCCAGAAACTTCGCTGTCAGTGGGCACTCGAAAGGTCTCAGTGCGATCTGTCCAAAATGCTCCATCACCAGCCAGGAGGACGACGTCTTTTCCTTGTTCCGTCAAAACGATCTCGTACGCGATGGCATCGACATCACTAAGGATACCATCATCGGCAGCATCAAGAATATAAAAGATGAAATCTTGTCCCGGTGGAAGGTCTACCACTCGAAAGTCGTGATCGTTTTGGATGTCTCCAAAGGCTACTTGCGCATATAAGAGACTCTGATCGGGACTCGTAATCTTCCATGATATTTCATGAGGAAAGGGATCCGAATAGATATGAACCGACACGGTGACACCGTTGGTGACTTGCACCAGTTTCGGACCGAACATAGTGCCAGTGGGATTACACAACGGTGTGGACGGAACTGCTGTGATGGCACAGGCAATGTCCTTGATAAATGAGGCCGAAGCGCTTGTCCTTGAGCCGACCATGGGGAAAACGCCACTGGCACAATTCACGGCCCACGAGACCACTCCCACTTGTACGTCCTCCTGATATGAATCGCCTGTTGTCAAATATGGACCGCCCGAATCTCCATAGCATTGCCCTCGAACTGGGTAAATGCTCGCACCAAACGTACACATCATGTCGGGCAACAGTTCAGACTTAAAATCGACAGTGCCATGCGCATAATTGATGCACTCTTCGTACGGCAAAAAGTCCATATACACTTGTTGCAATATGTCTGGTTTGGATCCACCCACTTCGATGCGGCCCATACCCACAACAACAATTTCATTGCCACCGCGTTTTTGCGGAAAGTTGGGATCAAAGTTGACTGTAACAGTCGGTTTGGTGGAAGGCCGTTTCAACTTCATGAGCATGACATCGTACGATCGCTTCTTGAGGTTGTGTTGGGGATGAACGAATCCTGTCGTTTCCACAATGGCATCCCCTGACGCTCGTAAAAAGTTCACAATGGCCAAATCGTCCCTGTCGTTGTCTAATGGATTGACAATGTCAATGCGCTCATACTCATCACTGTAGTTCTGGTCGTCGTTCCAGTATTTGCCGACCAATGCTGTTTTCAAGTCGGACCTGTGATATGTATGTGCAAAAAGAAAGAATGATTTAGTGTGATGAAAGACAGCGTCCAAAAAAAGTGTCGGCAGTGCCATTTCCCACAGCTAGCTAGTAGAAGGTACTCACGCCACACAATGAGCCGCAGTCAAGACGATATCGGGAGCGATCAAAGTACCACCGCATTCCGTGTCGCCTTGCGCATTTTGCAAGGCAACAAAGTAGGGGTAGCGTCCCTGTTCAGCATTGTGCCCGCCAATGATTAATTCACGGTTGTTGTGGTTGTGGTTGTTGTTGTTGGAAGTGATCGATCGTACAAGTGGTTGTGATTTCGACGAAAGTCTGCTAGACGTTTGCCCTATTGTCGTTGGCGCTTCTAGCTCATGTAGTGATGTAGATGATAGTGAAGTGGATTGTTCAGCCGATGGGTTGGAAGAAGTCGAATACAAATCTGCAGCACCGACGCCAGTGTCGGCAACTACCAATAAAGAAGCGGTGGTAGTGAACAAAAGAATTGACTGTAATAGGAAGGACATGATGTAACCGGATGATTGATGCTTTGGATTGTTGGTTTGGTCCATTGGATAGCTTCTTCGAGGTGAGTAGGTCGTTGTTCTTGATAAAAATTGTATGATGTTGTTGTTATTGTGGCGCCAAAAGAAAATAGGGCAGACCAAATCAACATATAGAGAATAGCAATGAAGAAGTTGAAGAACAACAAAAGACACGTCGTCGAGATGTGTGGTTACTAGCAGCAGCAAGTTCTTCGTTTCGGCGTTTGCTTCCTAAAATCCACTGGTACAACGTCGAAATCCACTTTTCGTAGCTCTCTAGTAGAATACAGTCAAAATGTTGGATGAAAAGAGATACAGAACCAAGATGGTAGTGGTGGCAGAGTCGCCACACGCCTAGAATGACTCTAGCAGGAAGTCAAAACTCCGGACTGGATCTTCTTGCTTCCTTTAAGGCTACTACCATATGAATGAGCTTTTTATGATGTTCTTTTCGTGTATTTTTTCATTGCATTGACAGTCAGAAAAATAACATCATCTTTCGCGGTTCATATGTCCACTGTTTTCATCACTACTCACATGTTTCTGAAAACGTAACATACACAATGTGTATGTACTACTACTAGAGACTACAGTTAACTACGTAGACTCGTATTGACATCTTGATTTAATGAGCGATCCCTCATTCATCTTCGTCTCATCCGTGGATATCTTTTGGCCACCAGTCGGTTTCGTCCCGAAAAAAGGGTTTCATTCATTATACAGCAACGAAGATTTGCATTTGTAAAGATTTAAGCAGTCGAGTTTTTCCAACGGGGACCTTTGGATGTGTTTCACGTCGATCTCCAAGGTAGCTTCTCTACCGTAGCTTAGCTAGCTAATAGATCTCTCAACATAGATTCCGTCGGTCCATGCGTGTCCCTTCCAAGACTCACATCCACCCAGATGGATTCCATAGATATCAGCCCGAACCTTTTACATAATCATTTGAAAGCTATATCCCTAATAATATTCGTCCTCCTTTCCGTGGATTTGGTGTCGCCGGAGAGATAAAACGTCTCTCTCTATCATACTCTTCCCCTCTCCCCAACTGACAATCCATTCACAGTCAATCCCTAAAAAGTACCGACGGGTGATTGTCATCAGGAGGTTCCACCGTATCTTCTCATTATCTTACAAAGGTTTACACATACACGCTCATTCCCATTCTTCTCTCATCATGGTACTGGCCGAGTTGGGCGGCAAGTTGCGCGATTCCCTCCGCAAGTTGCACACATCGTCGGGTCGTGTCACCCAAACCCAACTCAATGCCGTCTTGTCGGATATCACTCGTGCATTGATTGAAAGCGATGTCAACGTCAAATTGGTCATGACGATGCGCGATAATGTCAAGCAGAATGTCGAGCAACTGATTGAAAAAGACGACGACGATGATGACGACGATGACGACGATGCGAACGAACAACGACGAAAACGTCGGGCCAGCAATGTGTCGAAACTCGTCCAAAAGGCCGTCGTGGAAGAATTGGTACGACTCTTACAACCCCAACGCAAAGCCTATGTACCCAAACGTGGCAAACCCAATGTGGTCCTGTTTGTCGGTCTGCAAGGTGCCGGAAAGACAACTACCATTGCCAAATATGCCAATTACTACCAACGTCGTGGATGGAAAACGGCCATGGTCTGTGCCGATACTTTTCGGGCCGGTGCTTTTGATCAACTCAAACAAAATGCTACCAAGTTACGTGTGCCCTTCTACGGAAGTTATACGGAAGCCGATCCGGTGGCCATTGCCGAAGAGGGAGTGGACCAATTTGTTCACGAGCATTACGAAATGATCATTGTCGATACCAGTGGTCGACATCGACAAGAGGCGGGACTATTGGAGGAAATGCAAGAAATCGCGGCCGCTGTTCGACCCGACAACACGGTTCTAGTCATGGATGCCACGCAAGGTCAGGCGGTCTACGATCAAGCGATGGCATTCAGTAATGCCGTCGATGTGGGCAGTGTCATTATTACGAAATTGGATGGTCATGCCAAAGGTGGAGGTGCGTTATCCGCTGTGGCGGCTACCGAATCCCCCATCATCTTCCTCGGTAGTGGCGAGCAGGCCTCCCTATTTTCGGTGCACGAGCTTGTTTTCGGTGCAAACACCGAATTTAAGTTTTTGGGAAAATCGCTTATTTTCGGTGCTGATTGAAGTCTCACGTACAAAGGCCAGACGAAACCGTAACAAATTACCGTGTTTTGTAGCGCAGAAACACCACCGTAGAACGTATCATAGAACCACTCCTTACTGCTAACGCCGAACACAAGAGATAATTACCGGTACCTTGTTTACGACAGTACTTGTTACTTGTTACCCTTTACAGCACATCGAACAATGGCGGAATCAAAACGCAAAGGTAAAGCCAAGAAATTCAACTTGGAATGGATAGTGAAAAACGGCCTTGAAGTATCAACAAGGGATCCATCTACAAGTGAGGTGACTAACCCTAAGCAAACCGTATCAGACTGTTTCAACACTTCTTTGAAAAGAAACCAGCCTGTACACCCTCGATGGAATGGTGGCTAGTTGTCATCATAATTCAAGGCTTAGTGGAGCGCATAGAAAAAACCTTTTCAGCAATGCAAGGGACAAGAACTCTTGTATGCGAGCAGAGACAGTTACTGGCTGCTCTCAAACAGGACATCAAGGAACGCTGCTACATCAAAGGCCCTATGACAGATGAGGAATCCATTTCATTCTTGGCTGCTGTTAACAATGATCCATTACATGGATTTCACTTAAACAACTATTGTGTTCTGAGACAGGAGGTTACGAGTTTCATTGATGATGTAGGAAGTTTTGTCCAGTTAACTATGGATGGGTTAAGATCAAGCAGCAGTGATGCAGATAAGGAGGCACATGACTGCATTATATCAACAATTGCAAATTTCTTGCTGCAATTGGTCAGTGGAATATCTAAGGTGTGCGCTGAGCGTGACACTCACTCAGGAGATCACTGACCTCCTGTGCTGCCCCTTGAATTGTGTGGAGTACTTTCGAGAGACTTTGTGTCTTGTTTGGAAGATCAAAGAATTCGACTTGGGCACAAATTTTCAGAGGCAGAGGTGGAAAACATTCAGTTTTGTAAGTTGCGTCCAGCATTTAAGGAGCAAAGTGGATTTTCACAAATGCTGCTTGATGCCCAAGCATCTTGTGCTGTTCAATCATTTGAAAAGTGTTGGAGTCAACTTGGAAGTGAGTTTGAACAATTGAGAATGTTTTGTGGGGCCATTGCATGATTATGCTCAAGTACAAGCAGTGTTGAGTCCGACTTCTCCTTGATCAATTGGAGGAAGGATCCCAACTCGCAAAGCCTAAGTGACTTCTCCCTTGAATCAATACTGCATTGCAAGCAGTATAAGAAGCTCAGAGACATAATGGAATAAAACTACTAGTAGAAGATAGACAAAACATTGACATTTAAGGCATTTTATAGCGTGCACCGAATGTGCACCGAATTTGAGGTTTGAAAATGCACCGAAAATAGCTATTTGAGGTATTTTCGGTGCCCACCGAAAATAGGGAGGCCTGGTGGCGAGCACTTTGACGACTTGGATCCCTTCAACGCCGAATCCTTCGTCTCTAAGCTTTTGGGCTTTGGCGATGTGCGTGGGTTGATGGAAGCCATGAAGGGCGGTGACGATGGCAAATCGCAAGAGGAACTCATGGAGAAAATGAGCAAGGGCGAATTCACCTTGCGAGATATGTACAGTCAGTTCCAGCGAGTCATGAACATGGGACCACTCAACAAGGTCATGGGCATGATTCCAGGCATGCCAGATTACTTGATCCCCAAGGGCACTGGTGACGATGCTTCGACCAATCGGTTGAAAAAGTTCTTGTACATGATGGACAGCATGACCAATAAGGAGCTCGATGGAAAGGTCGATTTTTCCGATCGCAGTGCACCGCAAGTCCAGTCGCGCATTCGTCGGATTGCAGCGGGCTCGGGAACGCATCCCAAAGAAGTCGAAATGCTTTTGCAGGCCCACAAACAGTTCGAAGGTATGGTCAGTAAAATGGGCAAGTCGGGCTTGGTCGGAAAACAAGCACAAGCACGTCAACAAGCCATGGCAGCGCAAATGCGTAAGAACCCCAACCTTATCAATCAACGCTTGAACCAAATGGATCCCCGCCTGTTGCAACAGATGGGTGGCCGAGAAGCTGTCCAACAAATGATGCAACAAATGGCCAAAGGTGGCGGTACTCCCGGTGCTGGTGGAATGCCCGATATGTCTTCCTTAATGGGAGGGATGGGTGGCATGCCTGGAATGGGCGGAATGCCTGGAATGGGTGGTATGCCTGGGATGGGAGGAATACCTCCACCACGAGCCGGTGGTATGCCACAGATGCCAGCTGGGATGGATATGGAAAAGTTAATGAAAATGGCACAGAGCATGGGAATGGGCCAAGGTGGATTCCCTGGTGCGCCTAGGTAGATATATTGGAGCAAGAAGGAACTTCGGGTTGTTAAGAGCAAAAACCAGTGGCGTCATACGAATTTTTGTCTTTTTTTCATTTTCTACTACTAAAAGGTTCTCTTCCCAGGCCAAGCACAACAAGAAAACAAATCAAAAACTAACTGTAAAAAAATGTCACTACAATAGTAATTCTAATAGCTTGCTAGAGTATACTAGCAACAGATTGAAGGAGAAAAATTCGCCGTGTCAGCGCGATCCCATACGAATCGAATCCAGAATCTCAGCTTCAATCAAATCCTTAGGTTTGATCATCAGACCTCTCCCACGTACAGTGTAATAATATTTCATAATTGATATTTTATGAACTCCGCATGTTATGGCCTCGTTATCATGAACTATTACGTCGTGCGTAGTTTTGTCCGCCCCAAAGAGCATTAGCAATGCTTGCTCTTTTGGGTCAATTTGTACGTAAAAGTTCGATAATCCAGCTCCAAATAAAAGGCGTTTTTGGATCTTCGAACACCGGTCGGATCATAGTCATACGAAACATGAATTTTCATTTTGTACATCATCTGATTGGGTGTCGGGTTGTGTCTGTCTTCGATGAACTGCCTCACACGAACCTTGTCAGCCTCTGACATTGTATTGGTACCTGGAAGTTGCATTGTGTCTTCCCATTTGCGGGGCTGTTGCGGTGCCTGCGGAGAGACTTCCGGTATTTGTTGTTGTCGTCGCCGTCGTCCCTCATCAATTTCATTCGTCTGTTTGTTCCTCGAACTGTGACTCTCCGCATGTTCCAAATCGCTACCAGCTGATGGTTTAGCCGGTTCTGCCTCGCTGCGAAACAAAAAGGCGCAGTTATTTTCGCGCAAAATTTTTCTAAACTGTTCTTCTTTGTCCTGAGGAATTATCTGTTTCAAATGCCTAATACATTCCTCCCGATCCGATATCTGTTGAGCGAGTTTTTGGGTCTCTCTTTCAGTTTCAGATCGCAACTGCTCCAAACGGCGATTTTCATGTTCGGCAGTCTCTACGATGTGCGGCAGGTTTGCACTTTGTTGATGTTCACGCCAAGCAAGCTCATTTTTCAGGTATTCTATATACTGGAACGTCCTTGCTCGCTCACCCTCCAGGAATCTGTTTCTTCTCGAAAGCTCCCAGTCGCGCTGTTGAGGTTGTCGTATGACATCACTCTCGCGCGTACTCATCGTGGCGTCTTTGATCGCATGATCAAGGCTTTTCAGCATCTTTTGCGCGATAACTCCAAATACTGATGTGGGACCATTGAATTTGATACAGTTGTGGAAGATGAGCTCCAGATCCTTTCGCAGGTCTGTGATCGTACTGTATTGTACCATCCTTTTCTCCTCAATTGTTCTGAAATCCATAGGGTGAGAAACAACTTGAAGGTACTCTTCCTCGATGCCGGGAAGCTGCTTCAAGACTGGGGTCTCGAAAAGATCTTTTTCATCCAACTCGCGAAGATAGGAGAGAACTTTTGAAGCCACCTGCTTTATGTTAGTCGACGCAAACGCGTCATCCAAAATGTCCAACATCCTCAGCGCCTGTACACCATATCGTGAAGGGGCACCACAATAGCGAATACAGTTCTGGAAAGTAAGGATCAAGTCATCACGCAGCTCTTTGATGGAGCTGTATGACGGTAATCTCTTTTTTTCGATAGTCTGGAAATCCATTGGTTGGCCAACAACATTCATGTAATAGTCTTTGATCTGAGGCATGGTTTCAATGACTGGAAATTCAAAGAGTTTCTCCTTGTCTTTGTCTCGGAGGTAGGCTAGTACCCCCATTGCCACTCTCCTCAAATCATTGTTGGATGGTTCTGGCCACAAGCAATTTCCAGCCTTCTTTGCAGAATTTTTGTGAGTATTTACAGTTAATCTCAGAAATTCCCCTTGTGGAATTTCTTCACCCGCATCTGGCGGATCCTTGCGCTTCAGGGTTTTCCCTTCTCTTACTACTTGCTTGATGCGGTCCGCTGTGATGGAAAATAGTGTGTCTGCCCCAACAATGTGAGAGCAAGATAGCAGCCCTTTTCGAATCTTCCAGCGATTATCAAAATTAACTTGTACTCGCTTCCACTGCATATTTTGAAACATGGAAAAATTGGAATCTTCAAAGACTTTAGTCATGATATGCACCTTATCACTTGCCTGCTCTTCCAACGCATAGGAGTGAATTGTACTTTTCAGCAGTTCCTTCACATTATTCGCGCTTTTTCCGCCGAGGCGATTCTTGTGGTAGTTCCAAAAAAAAATCGAACAGCACCTGTCCAACAAAGGAAATTTCTTTGATGAATTTCTCCGTTTTCTCTTTTGGACCAAGCAATGTCGTCTTTGGTGGGTGTTAGTGGCAAATTTCCTGATGTATCATTGACAATGACCGTCAGTCCCTGGGCAAAATCAACTTGATAAGAACTCAACCCCAACATCTGCCGTACATCTTCCTCTTTCTTGATGAGTCGTCCCCTTTGACAACTGTGGATGTACAAATGGCACGGGGAAGACTCTCTGTTCAACTGTAGATCCTGATTAAGTCGCTGAGCATCAAAACCACAGTAGATGCTCAGCTTGTGTTTGTCGGGAGATGGCTTGTCCCAGCAGCTTTCAGGCAGTTTCTCAAACGGCTGTTCCATTGGTATATACACTTCAAATTTGGTCAGTTCAACCAGTCTTTTTTGCCAATGTGTAAACTCGACCCGTTTATTGTCAACCATGAAGTCAAATGCCCCTTGTGATGGCAGATTGATATAATATTTGGGAAGCATAGCTTGAATGTCCTGTAAGAATGTCATAGCTGGGCTGGTGCTTTCTGTCATCACATGCGAGACATCTAACTTGCAAAGAACCACCAAACAGACATGGTCTTCATCCTTCCACTGATCCTGGAACAAACTATTGGCAAATTGTGCGACTTGTTGGGCAACTGCATCCTTCGCTGCACCAAACGCGTTGCACAGTGCTGTTGTAATTTCGTGATGCTTTTCTAGCCACTTGATTACATATTCTGAGAAATCACAGGGATCCTGTACATTGAAAGTAAGTGCAGGGAGACAGACGTCATGGGCTATTGGCAATTCCTTAGCAATAATGCCCATCTCGACTGTCGAATAATTGCGTGTCAACAATATAGTAAATTCGCTCAAAGAAGCACATGCCTGAACCAAACCAATGTCATTCCCTCCAATGACATTTTCGTTTTCATCATCATTATGAGCATTATTATTCCACTGAACATCTTCCATCCTCTTGATGGGCGTTTGACTGTTGTTGCTAATGGAAACTACAGAGGCACCTTGACTTTGCACTGCCACCTTTCCATGAAAGCCAGCTTTTACTGCAGCATCAATGCAATTGTCCAATAAATGGAGAAATGCCAATTCGGGTTTGTTAAACACACGGACCCAGGATCGCTGCTCGCCTTTGTCATTGACTGCAATGCTATTTTGGCTGGAAGCAGCTGTGGCCAATGGGACATGTGGAAGACAAAAGGCATTCTTCATACTCAAATGTTCTGCTGTTGAGGAAGCTGTGATACGCAGCTGTCTGTTTGCTGCTTGCAAGGACTCTTCTAATGATGCAACAGACTCTTCTCCATCTGCACAGCCACCATCCTGCATAGACACATCATCATCTTCTTGAGGAGGACTGTTTTGTCTTTGCTGCTGTTCTCCTGAGGCACCCTTGTTACAGGAGGCTCCAAGGGCCTCTCTCTGGTGCCAGCGAATGCTCCACTTTTCCTTGGAGAAACCACCCTGAGCTAGAAGTAGATGGGAGCACTGAGTAGTTCCTCCAGTGGCCACCCAGACAGGACATGAACACTCCTCTGCACCAGCTGGAAGTGGCAAGAGATATGATCCATCACTGTAGGCAAAGGAATGTGATCCATCAGGGTTCCTGCTGTGGCAGAGTTTCTTAGAGTGCTTGGCAGCTTTCTCGTAGAACATAAATCCCCAGGAAGTCAAACCCTTCAGAGCTTCTTTCATGCCTTCGTCTGCGCTTCTGTATGCTCTGGCAAGACACTGGAGGTGATGTACAGCAATGAAGTGATCCCTCTCAGAGCTGATGTCAATATGCCTGCTCATGATACTCTGGATCAACGTGACGGGTTCCACGGCCAAGCTACTAATACTTGTTACAATAGAGGAGTGATCAGCTTTAACTGGGGCATTGCCCTGAACATCCAAGAGACCAGGGTATGTCTTGATGATGTGATTGGCAAACAAGTGTCTTTTGGAATGAATGTTTGTCTCTAAATAGTTTGCATATTCATGGTAAAGGTGATGACGAAGTTTGGACCTGACACTCTCCAAGGCTTTGTGGTACTGGGCTTGATCTGAAGACTTGACCATTGTTGTTAGGTCCTCTCTGAGATGTGAGAAGAGGTCCAATCCAAATGCTTTAGGCCAGGCTCCAATGTCCTCACATAGAAGATAGTGATGATCTAGAATTACACGGCAAGTGTCCTGAATTTCAAGCTTGCTAAGAACATTCTCAGCTGTGAAGATACCATCAGCAACAATGAACTTGATTTCAGATAGTTTCCTTCCTGGTGCCATGTCCACTGCACAATTAATAAGCCAGACATAGCCATCAATGGTCTCGGACACCGAGAATCCTTCACATGGAAGACAAACTTTCATCTCACCATCAAGCATTGCAATTGTGTCGATGGGCCAACCTTTGGTGTTGATGGACTTTCCCTTGCAGTCCAAAAACAAAATATCTCCATAAAGTTCAAAGTCTCTCCTCATGACTCCAGTCTGCCACACAAATCCAGTGACAGTCCCATCAGCCGCCCTTCCGACCCTGTAAGAGAAACTGGAATCACACTCAACAAGTTTGTCTAGGTAATGAAGGATTTGCTGGACCTCATTCTGGTCAACAAAAGCCTCCTTTAGCAACTCCTGGAATTGAATCAAGGCTTCAGTTAGAAACTCTGGAGATTGCTGGTAGTTCAAATCCTCTGCTGCTGATAGCAACTCCGCGTTTTCATCTGCAGTCACTGTATATGAAGCAAGGTCAATATCTCCCTTTGCTAGCATTCTTTTGATCTTCAACCGAATATTGAAAAGCAGCTTTGAGTCCAAGGAAGTGCCAGGTGGATAGAGGGGTCTGACCAAGTCTCTCAGCATTCCATTTGAGATTTTCTGCCCAGCAGCCATAACTGTGAGGATAGATTTAATCCTGGATTCATCAACAGCAGCAGCCAAAGCCCGCGTCTTCCTTTTCTCAATAGCAAGTTGAATACTGCTAGGGAAGCACCCATTGCTGTGTTGGTAACATGTGGACCCACAAACTTTAATGGATTTGTCTTCCTTGTCCTTGTAGTTGACAAATGAATAGGAGACCTGGAAGCTGCAGCCAACTCTGGTGCTGCTGCTCCTCTTCCTCCTCTTCTCCGGTGCAGTCTGCTGCTTCTTCTTCAAGCGTTTTCTAATGTAGATGCAGGCTCAGCACATCGGCTGCAGCAAAACTTCTTGCCCATGGAGGTGATGCAAAATCCTTTCTTGTCAGCAAACTTTCTCAGTGCCTCTCAGAGCTCTTCATGGGAATTAAAGGTAGCTCCAACACAAAACATAGATGATGCCTCTTCTGCAATTGATTCGATAACTACTAGCTGCTCTGCAGTATAGGGGTTATCTGTTGGAACAACTGGGGATGGATCGATGGCTCTAGGAGCATTAGGAGCAGGGGCAAACTGGGCATTGGCTGTAGCAATAGCTTCAGCAGTAGTAGCTGGATAATTCTCTAGGTCAGTAAGAGGAGCATTGGCTGTAGGAGGAGCTGGTGGGGCGGCGTCGGCGGACTGAGCAATGGCAGTGGCTGGAGGAGCAGTGCCTGAAGCAGGGTGAATTGTACAAGTATTACCCCCCGCTTTTCTTTTTTCAATAGCAAGTTGAATACTGCTAGGGAAGCACCCATTGCTGTGTTGGTAACATGTGGACCCACAAACTTTAATGGATTTGTCTTCCTTGTCCTTGTAGTTGACAAATGAATAGGAGACCTGGAAGCTGCAGCCAACTCTGGTGCTGCTGCTCCTCTTCCTCCTCTTCTCCGGTGCAGTCTGCTGCGTCTTCTTCAGGCGTTTTCTAATGTAGCATGCAGGCTCAGCACATCGGCTGCAGCAAAACTTCTTGCCCATGGAGGTGATGCAAAATCCTTTCTTGTCAGCAAACTTTCTCAGTGCCTCTCAGAGCTCTTCATGGGAATTAAAGGTAGCTCCAACACAAAACATAGATGATGCCTCTTCTGCAATTGATTCGATAACTACTAGCTGCTCTGCAGTATAGGGGTTGTCTGCTGGAACAACTGGAGATGGAGCTGCATCCATTAGGGGTGGGGATGGATCATTGGCTGCAGGAGCAGGGACGAACTGGGCATTGGATGCAAGAGCTAGAGTGTTCCCTAGATCAGCTGTATGAGCATGGGCTGTAGGAGCTGGCGGGGGAGCTGCGGCGGACTGAGCAATGGCAGTGGCTGGGGGAGCTGTACCGGAACTACGCCCCACTAAACGAGGCATGAGATAGGTAAATTGCAGTGCCCGAGGGGATAGAAGGCCGGGAGTAGGGGCGTCAGTGCCTGTGAAGGTCGTGGTGCAGATTTATTTGTTGTTGTTGTTGTTGTTGTTGTTGTTGTTGATGATGTTGATGTTGATGTTGATGAAGAAGACAAGAGTTGATGTTGTTGATGATGCTTACAGTCTTAGGATGGTGTTTAACTGTGTTTAAGGTGCAAAATGAAGAGGATGTTAGCGAAGAGAGGCAGGCTCAGAGCTCGGTAGTGTCCTACCGTATCATAGTTACCGGTAGCCAAAATGAAAAATGCAGCGAAATGTTTACCGGCAAGGCTCATCTGTTTGATCGCGCACTAGACTTCCCAAATGGACCAAAAACAATTACCTAAGTAATTACTTAACAGTAAGTAAGTTCTCTCCCATTTTTTTTGTAATGAAAAAATAAAAAATGCTTTGTATTTTCGGAAGGAATATGGACATAGTACGACGACGTGTTCATGCCTTACGTCGAATCCAAACTCGGAAGACACGACTACTACCGAAAGAAAACAGAACGAAGATGACAGGGCGAAAAACATCCCCGCCAGCGTCCATCATGACGATCACAATTCACAACAGCAACAGAAATGAAAATATATACACGAATTCTGTCAGAGACCTTGGAAACACCCCTTCCATTGTCGACAGACACCACAGTTGATACCACCAAACATCCGTTCAAAACGGCGGCGAAGATATCATGGAATCATCGTGGTAAACGAAGTTGTTGTCATGGACACATCCGTGGACGCCCCACTAAGTCCAGAACTCCAACGGCTCTAAGATCAATTTCGCTTTGGGCGTTGGAAAGATTTTTGTTCGAGGAAACGGACGAGACCACTGGTAAACTACATGAACACGATATCTGCAAATGGCAGGCAAAGGGAGTGGAATTCAAACTTCCCGAAATATTCCACGGACTCGCCGCAAAAAAAATCATTTGTTGAACTCAAGCTAGCCGCTCTCAAGTCTGGCTTTTGCTTTTTTCCGATTGGATATGAGGGAAGCCATTGTCAATATTTTACATATCGGAAGGAAGTCGTGCAGCAACAACAATCATCACTACCGACAGCGCGTTGAGTGGATTCATCAAATTCGTGATTTCTGTAGTATTTTGTCGCTGTTACTGAGATTTGGAAACATAGTCTGTCGTAAATATCGAGCGAAACATGCTGCTACTGTCACATGGATTAGAGAAGGGACATGTCGCCGACTTGATTTTGGATGGAAATTCTAAAGCAACAGCCCAGCGTCATTGAGACCAATTTGATCATGGACAGTACCGATGAAACAAAATCTCAGTACATCAAGGGGACGACGATGACGGCAATCAGGAAGATGCCTTGTGGATGTCAAGAAAAGGCCGAGATGGTGTAATGAACACTTCAAAATGAAGTTACCAAAAGCCGGATGTAGTTGGTTTGTTGTTGAATCAATAATCTAATAGAAAATCTATTTTAAGGCTATACCAACTACCAGCTACCATCGATTCCGCATCAGAGAAGTTAGCTCACTCGCCTGGCCCCCAAGGGGGCGGGGCAGTTCATGCAACAGCTCTCCGTCCACTCAGTACCGTCATACCCTGTTGCCCAACCACTCAGTACTGGAGAGGCAAAAAACCTCACGAATGAGGATAAGTTGAAAACCATTGAGTGTTAGATATGGTGTGGTCGTCCAAAAACAATGCTGGGAAGGCAGCAATTCTCCACATTGCTGTATTGGGTGTGTTGATATCTTTTACCTGTTGCAACCCAATACGGCCGATTGTACATGTAAAAAAAGCCTTCCATATCAAGTACCAATAATTTCCAATGAAATAGTACCGTCCCTCCGCACTTGACACTAGGCTGAGTTATGATGCCATTTTCTTTCACAGAAATGTCAGTGCCCACCACAACTCTATCAGAAATAATGCATGAACATTCTTCCTCCTCTCCCTCAACCCCCTTCGGACGAAGTAAGAGAAACACAATCTTTCCGGTCGGACATAGGTTCTGCATGATGTCATGCACAAAACAGCAGTAGTTTGTACTACCGCTGCGACGACCTCTTCCGTTGCTCTGATAGATCGTCTGTGGATTCTTATTTCTTCAGGCTCTGACAAACCTGGGTTAAGCCCCCCCTACCACGACAAAGTGATCCACTCGGGAGTGTTGAATAAATAATCGTAAGGGATTTCGTAGCGAATTCTAGCTTGGTAACATTAGATTCTCTATTGTTGGTCTTTTTGTTCTTGCTTCTTCTTCTTCTTTTGCTCGTCCGACTCAATAATCACTGGTGTGTTCAACCGGACCTCGATGTTCTTGCCACGCGTTCGGACGTCGAACACCGGCAGATTGGATTCCTTCTTCACAGCACCGGTCAATTTGCCAATCACAGGAGGATAGGGACACCATTCCCCGCGCACTTCGCCACTTTCCAAAGCAAAGGCTGTCCGATGTAAGGGACACACGATGCAATCTTCACATCCATCTTGCTTGAGCATGCGAGAAATGTCATTTTCTTGGAAAAAGGGCACGCAGCCGCTCTGTCCTTCTCCTCCTCCAGGTGAAGTTATTGTTACATTTCCATCCAAAATGGTAGACGGTGACTGGATGGGTCGGCGTTCTAGAGTTCCAATTTCCAATGGCGTACCCAAATGTGGGCACGAGTTGGCAATACAATGCAGGGCGGACCCATCTTTGGACGCTACAAGCAGCAAGTCAATCCCAGCAACGGTCACAGGAACCAATTCACCTGGTGATATCCTGGTCTTGGGTGCCACCACAATCCATTCCTCCTCTTCCTTGTCAAATAACCCCGACATGAACTTCTGTGCCGCGCTGACCACATTGAACCCGCTGGTAAAACCAGAGGCATCACCATCATCATCATCATCATCTTTTTTTTCAGCCTTGTCGCCTTTCGTTTTTCTATCCGATGGCCTTGACATTGATGCTGGCTTAATAGGAGCACTGGGCGACGAAGTTGCAGATGATTGTCGCAGGGCAGCACTGCTGACTGAGACTTTCGCCTTGTCGGCTGCAGCGGGAGGAATCCCTTGTTGTCGAAGTTCTCGTTCCAAACGAGACTTCTCCAATCGTTCCAAGCGTTGCAAATCCACTACTTTTTGAGCTTCGATCCTCCGTAACTTTTCGACCTCACGTTTGACCTCTTCTTGTCGACTTTCTCGTTGAACTATTCCACGCGCTGATTGCATTCGTTTCTGCGCCTCGGAAACTACATTTTGTTGCTGTTTGATGCGCAACCGTTTTTCCTCTTCTCTCTTTAATACCTCTTGCCGTAATGCTTCGGCATCTTTTCGTAATTGTCTCGTTTGAAAGTATCGACTGACCACGGATCGAACGCGAGAGGGAGACTTGGTATCGCTGTCTTCTTCCTCGTCGTCGTCCCCGCCCTTACCACCGAAGAATCGCCGTACCAATGGAACGCTTCCGAAGGATTTGGTACTTTCAGTGTCATCTTTGTTTGTTCGTGTAGTATCGTCATTCGAATCTCGACTAAAAATGCCAGACAAGGAAAACCCGGAATACGATGAGTCACCGGCAGTACCATCATCGTTTGTATCCTCATCATCACGTCGAGACATCATCAAAGTATTTGGTGCTTCTGGAGTGGAGGGAAGGGATTGATGCCTACGATTATGGCTCGTCCGACTCGCTGATGCTATTTGTTCGCTTCGTTGTCGTGGGTATATC
The DNA here is from genome assembly GCA_019154785.2 of Nitzschia inconspicua. Classification (NCBI taxonomy): domain Eukaryota; phylum Bacillariophyta; class Bacillariophyceae; order Bacillariales; family Bacillariaceae; genus Nitzschia; species Nitzschia inconspicua. The sequence continues at coordinate 842,977 of JAGRRH010000023.1, forward strand.
ATGGACCCTTTCAGCAAGGCCGTGACTGTGATTTCTCGCAAAGAGATGGATGCCATTGACAGGGAAAAGAATAAGAGAACGAGCATGTATCTTCCGGACCAGAGACACACCCGTATTCTTATCCGGAAGCGAGATTTCGACATAGGATGGCTTGGGGCTTTTAGATCGCTTCCTGGTCGATTTGGGAAGGAATGATCGCCACGTGCCGATTCTTCGGGAAGCTGGGAGGTTGTTGCTACGCATGGATCAGTCCTCATTTGATGTGTATCGGAGGCCCGCACAAGCAGAGCCGTTCAAGATAACAATTTGAGAAGAACCTAGGAAGTGTCAACGCTTCGAGAGCGAGGAAAGACTATGAACGATGAAAGATGTAGTGTCATCCAAAGCATCGGTTCGTACCAATGTCCTCGTCCCAAGTGTCGGTGTCAGATTGTCGTATAAAAAGCAAACAGAAACGGAAAACATCACACTGATTTCGAAACTTGCTCTACCCTCGTTTCCTTCCACGTGTCATGGAAAGATGAAAACTACCTGCTTGCGCTCGCCCGTCGAATATCTTCAAGACAAAATACGGACTGATGTCACAAGGCGAAAACTTGACATCATGTTGTTTTCCCCTTGAATTCACCGTAGTAGGTAGGTACTGTCGCTACTACTGGTACGTACGATACTCGTTCTTTGAAGTACCTGTACGGTACTTGTAGTAGGGATTACCGTATTCATTATTCTACCGTCGTAACAATCGTTTTAGCAGTAGCTGCAGTTTCCTCCCAAAAAAAGACAAGAAACACTACATAGAAACCAAAAGTGTACTGACTGTGAAGTAATTTCTTCGTAGTGTATGGCCAAGGCAAAAATCGAACAAAATGAAACTTCCCAGGAAAGAAAGAGTCTTGATTGTGGTGGCCCTTTTAGTCGTCGCGTCACTGTTACCTGCCCATTCTTTCGCTATCCATGGTGAATGTAAGCAGTTGCAGCCGTCATCCTTGTCTTCAAGAAAGCAAAGCATAGGAGACGATTCGAGGATTTCGACGACAACCAACGCATCAGAAACGAAGATATTGTACTCGTTGCTGGCGACGGGTAGGGACAAGCCACCGAATCGAGGTAACTTTTTCTTCAACGACGAAGTGAGCAGCCACTTGTATGGATACATGTACCTGGTAGGGTTTTTCTTTGCACAAGATCCTCTTTTTTTGGCAAGCTTTTTTTTATTCTCGGCCGTGGCAGCATGGGCAACCCAAGAATCGCTACTTCCGGCGAATCCACGGGTACCTGCCCTTACGTCCGTTGCGACTCTAGCCACCACGATGTTTGGTCGATATGGAATGGGACTTGACCCACCATTGCAGGATCTAATAGGTGACATTTATCATGGGCCCACACAAGATGCGTTGCTCTTAGAAGTTGGAATTTCCTCTTTGAATGTTCTATGGGGAGTATTTGGGACCTGGAAAACTAAAGAGCAGAAGAATGGTGCGACGTATGGATTCTAATTACTTCATCAAAACAGCACGATAGTAATCAGTTTTGGAATAATCAACGTTCATGATCCGTGTCTGTAGCAGTGACAACAGCCGGTATAGCTGTTTGTCTGCTAAACGTCGTACTCCCATAGCATTGACTGTGATAATTATTATTTTTGGGCTGTTCTGGGAGTACGTTCCTATCGTATTTACATACTAAGTCGTACTTGTAACATCCTATGATACAACCTCCCTCTTTAAACCAAGATTCACACGTTTCTCGTTGACCAACAGTAAATACAAGTCGTAGAGTCCATAACAACATACGCAATGTTGGATAACCTCCCTTGTTTCGTTTTATTAAAACCAAGATCCGTTTCTCGTTGACAACCAACCTCCCACAAAACTTCGACATCAACCATGTAGTGTAGAGTGACAAGAAGTTGAGTCAACTTGGGAGTTTTGGATCTCATACCGATGAGCTCACAATTCACTGATCGCTTACATTTGAATTCCGATCATAAACAACAGAAAAAGTTCCAAAAAAAGCCCAACAATGCGCTACAATACTCCCATCTCCCGACCCTCTTCGCCTTTGTCTTCTGCTCACAAAGAAGCCCCCAAATCTCTCACAACATATTCTCTGTCTTCGGCCGGTAGCAAAAAAGGCCCAATCAAGGTCAAGCCCTCCACCAATGACATGAAGGACACGTCTACCGTCCGAATTGCCAACCCGAAGTTTCGTCAGCACAATGTTGAGGCGACCGACGACTTTTCGGCTCCCGTCGCCAAGATTTCCCAATGGCTCGCTAGTGATCCAACCAAGCCCAAGAAGGAGTTCTTGACGGTCCGAAAGGGCAACAACATCATCAACAAGTCCAACAAGTTCGAGAAACAAACAATGGCCTTTGGTGAGAAGAAGCAACAGCTCCAAGAAATCGCTGAAAAGACTATTGTCACCGACAACCGCAAACAATTTGAACAAGGAGCAGTTAACAAGGACAATGACAAGGTTGCGATCATCGAAAAGATGGAAGCCAAGGTGGAACATTTGGTCGAACCAACCGCAGATCTAGAACTTGTCACTGATATTTTGGCGGCGGCTTCGGTCAAAGAAGAAGGCGAAATAATGATCTCGGCGGAAGCCTCGACAGGAGATGAATTTTCTATGGAAGTCGAAGTAGGGACAGAATCAATGGAGCCCGAGGCTGTTGAAGCGCCAATCATGGATGGTGAAGATAAGGAAATGTCAGGCGCAACGATCCCGGTTAAGATCGTTTTCAAGGCCAAAGAAGTCGCAATTGAAATGAACGAGGATTCTCCAACTCTTGTTACTGACAAGAAGAACTTTGAACAAGCCAAGGCCGAATTCGACAGCGGTAAGCCAAACTCGGTGCAAATGCGCAAACAAAAGCTAGAGGAGATGGAACGAGAAGCTCGCCGTCGTGCCAACAACCCATATGGGTTGATGAAGTCTAGTTGGAAACGCCCTCACCACAGCCGAGGTTTGCCGTCGGATGCATGGAAGCGAACTTTTCAAGGCAACCTCCCCCCCAAAAAGACCATCGCCGAGCTCCCCTAAACTTCGATGTATTCGTCGTCTGCCTCAATTTTTTCCGAGTCTTCAGGGCGAAATAATTGGTAAGAAACCATTCATCATAAAGGAAAACATTTGTGTAGTACATATGTCTATATCTAGTAACTATACATCTTCAATCGCCAACTATCACAGCGAATACATGATTTTGGGGGGAGAAGCGAGCCCATTGTTAATGCATCCCGGCATCGCTCTTCCCCATGGACGGATAAACGACACATAATGTTCCCAATACCACCAGGCAATTTCCGAGCCATCCCAAGGGACCTGGCAGTAGTCCAGCATGACACAAAAACGCAATAAATGAAGCCGCAAGTGGCTCCATCAAGGTAGCGACTGCTATAACAATCGTGTCGAAGTGTTGCATCGCTCGGATGAACCCCATGCTGCCACCGAAATTCACCACAATGGCGAGATAGGCCATGACTTCCAAGCGGTGATGGGATAAATCGAACCCGCCGAATATTCCATGGAATGGATTCATGTCAAAGCTGATTTCCTCGTGTGGATTGATGATCAGATAGATCAATACAATGAGACTTCCGAGGATCATCACCGTCGTCATGAAAAATATGACCGACATTTGAGATCGAACTGCCTTGGCAACAGTGAGATAGGCAACACCAAACGCCGCCGAACACAGTGCCAACAGATCTCCAAACAGGGCATTAGTCAAGTCAGCTTCTTCGGAAGACTCCTCGGAGTCTCTGGAGCAGAGAATGGCACCAGAAAAGGCCACAACCACACCAACACCTTCCAAAGCATGGATTCCTTCTCCCGTAAAGACCTTGCCAACGATTAACAACAGGGCTTGCGAATTGGCGTAAATGACGGCATTTCCAATGGTTGTATATTCCAGTGCCGTATAGAAACACAATGTCGACAGACTGTAAAATAGACTGGCTGAGACAAAGGTAGTCCAACCGCTCACACTTAGATGTGGAAGGCCTTCACGCTTCAAATACACTACCGAAAACGGTAGCAATATGAGATAAGATGCTGACATTCTCCAATATAACTTCATCGTTGGAGATACTCCATTTAACATGTGCACCGCCGTCGAGTTCGAGGAGTGGGCAAAAACAGCCCCCAATAGTAGCACAACGTTGGTGATCAGAGCAGTACGGTCAGCCGCAGGCTTAATTACTTCTTCCTCTACGGCAGCTTCTTCATCGGACGGCAGCGCCTCTTCAACTCGTTGCAATCGCCGTAAAGGCGACGAAAACAAGCGCGCTTCAGTACCCAAATTGGGCAAATCGTCGGGCAAAACAGCAAAGCTGCGGGTGGCAGTCATGTCAAAAAAGCCACTGCCACTGCCTTGCTCCATTTCTTCCAATTCTTGCCGCCAGATGTGCCTGACCGACGAGGCTGTTTGCAAAAAGTCCTCCTTGAGAGGTTCCAAGTCCACACTGCGCATGGCATCGTGAAAGAGGTCCGACAGGGATGATTTGTTTTTGCGGTGGGATCGATGGGATATCGCAGCATTACCTCTTGCTCTACGGTTGCCAAATAGACCACGAAATCGGTTGCCGGTGCGTTCTAGTAAATTGCCAGCCGTATAGGACTTGCGGTGACCTCGAATTATGCCGTCATCAGTTGTCGCATTGTCTATGCTTTGATAATAAACGGCAGCATTGGAGCCATCTGCCGTAACTTCTTCCGTATTCAGCCCTCCTCCAGTTCGTTCCAACAAGGCATCCAACTCGTCGGGTTCCCTTGGCGGGGCTGTCGAGAGTCTGTCATTCCCATCGCCGTCGTTCGTATCGTTACCGTTGTTGGCCATCGTTTATCTTTGGATAGCTTTTTTTGAGTGGGGTAGTTGTATTTTGATTCGTATCTGTTTTGTTACGGTCGTTTCCATGTTTAAACACAAACGTTTTTTTGTATTCTACGACGTGTATGAATTTTTGACTCCAATCTTTTCACAACGGTCGAAGAAGGCGCCATCTGCGAGACACTTCGCTACCATCTCTCTTCAAATTCTCTGCTGAAAATAGAATGGGCTTGCGCGAGTTCGCATTGCATCAGAGCATTGCTTACAGTTAACACCACTAACTGTAAGTACTGCAGTATGTATGGTGATACGTCGTAGTAGGAGTTTGGTTGACATTTCAGCCACTGATTCTCTTCACAGTCAATGATATACGGAGTACTTGCTACCGGTAGCTAGAGTACCTAGCTAGGTACTCCAGTAGTACAAGAAACGAATAAAGGAAAGGACAGGCCTGACAAATGAGACTCGAATGGAGCATCCTCCAATGGTATTGTGGAACTATCTCTGCGGCATTGTTCAAGGCAACAAGATGACCTAGACTACAGCCTTCACAATTGAGAGGCCAACTTGTCACGACGAGGCAGGAGTTAGTATCCCACCACGTACTAGTAGTAGTTGCTAGTAGTACTACTATTAGCAGTATCCGTGCTGAGAATAATTCTTCGGTACCTTGGGGGAAATACTGCCAATCTTGAAGGATCCAACATCACTCTGGATTGAAAAATTCATTATCGCATTTGTCTGGCGATTGAAGATTCCTTTCGCACAACCAAAGTAAAGTAACCATCGTGTCATCACTATTGCTGGTCGACTCCTCCAGCACATTGCTTTCTGTCCCTTAAAGGACCTCCTCTTGGAAAAGACAAAGCCAACTTTTATCTTTTACCAGTGCCTGCCGCTCCAGATAAGCAGAAAAAGTAGATTGGTTCTTATTTTGCTGTAAATGGTCTTATGATTTTTACGCAGTACTTTAGGCCGTTTCAGCCAGCCTACCGGTAGACTTAACCAACTGTACGTTTTAGTAGCTAGGAGTAAGACGTGGTACGTAGTACTACGGTACGTTATTCTCCGAGCTCCGAGTACAAAATCGTATTCACAGTCAGTAGGGAGGTTGATTGGCGACGTGTGATACATGCGACATATCATACCAAGCTTGAAATCCAAGCTCCGAAGTACCGGTATGATACATACTACTAGCTAGGACGACGTAACGAATAGGTATGACGTTTGAGATACCGGTACTATGTACTCCGAGTACAACGTCGACTTGTACTGTACGTCGTATGTGCGCCTGTCAGCGGCAAAATCTCAGCACCATGATCAATCATCATGATAATACTACCCACGTATCATACCACGTAAACAACAACATTGTCTCTGTCCTTCGAATTCTGAAGACTTCATAGTTGTCTTCTGCCCTGCCCGGCAACTTTTCGATACTTCTCCAAGGATCCTAGGTAGTTGTTGTAACCTCATCGAGGGGTTTGGCATCCAGCAGTCTTTGAGGACACGAGTTTGGGAGACGCTCGAGGGAAGCGTCATTCCCATCGCAGGATTTGTTTGAAGTCGAATCTTTTTCTAGCATCCTTATCCTTGCCAACGAAGTTATCTTCCGTGAATGGTACTACGTATTTGCCGTGAACTATCTTCAACTTAGTCATGTCGCCCGGCAAGAACGACGAGGGTAAGATGCCACTGCCCGATGGCTGGATCCGCACCTACTCCAAATCGCAACAACGGTATTATTACTCGCACAAGGATACCAAGCATACGGTGAGTTCCAATGAAGGGTGTACGTTGGCAAAACCAATGAATCATTCTTTCGCTGGTTAGATACGGTGTCTCACTCCCATATCTGCAGCAATGGCACTTTCCATCCGTGTCTGAAGCAAAGGATCCATGGTTGGCCAAGAAACGAGCCGAAGAGAATCAGCGAAAAGAGCAGGATCAGGCCAAGGCGAATGCGGCGGCCAATTTAAAACGGCCACGTCCTGAAGAAAGATCGGAACAGGAGAGCAAAAAGCCAAAGCCAGCAACGGCAACGGCTGCTCCAAGCGATGTCGATGATTTGTTGGCTTTGGCCGATACCTCTAGCGTGGCCATCATTGTACCATTCAGAGATTTGCACATCGAGCAAAAACGTTCGGCTCATCTAGGTCAGTTCGTACCCCACATGATCAAGTTTCTCAGCAAGCTACAGCAGCAACATCAAATTGCCGATTTTCACATTTACATTATCGAACAATCGGACGACAAACGCAAATTCAATCGCGGCAAGTTATTGAACATTGGCTTTGACATTGCCCGCAAACGCAAGGGCATGAAACGACCCCATGACGTTTTCATCTTCCATGACGTTGACTTATTGCCTCAAGATGACTTGGGACGTGCTTATGCCCAGTTCCCCAAAGTCCCTTATCACATTGCCCGTGTGTGGGATCGGTACAGCAACAATCCCAAGTATTTTGGTGGTGTTGTCAGTTTCTCGTCCAGTGACTTTAAGCGCATCAACGGATATCCCAACACTTTTTGGGGATGGTAAGTAGCTTGGTGTAAGGCATGATATGGCTGCCAGAGAATGAGACTTTTCTCTAAGTTGTAACTCTTTCGCGTCGCTTCAGGGGTGGAGAAGATGATGAGTTGCAGCTACGCTGCAACGCACTTGGTATAAAGTGGGCCTGGCCTCGTCAAGGCACCTTGGTAGACTTGGAAGAGATGACATTGCAAGAAAAATTGAAGTTCTTGAAGCAGCACAAGGAATGGAAGTGTATGGTAAAGTGGGAGGCTCTCGAGGAACACGACAAGACTTGGAAGCAAAATGGCTTGGCGGATCTGTCGTACAAGGTATTAAAATCAGATCCCTTGGATACGAAAGATGCAGCCAAAAGCAAAGCAACAAAAATCACCGTAGATGTCAAGCTCAATGGCAATCACTGGGCAAATGACAAATGCGGGGTTGACTATATGGGAGGATGAAAGTCAAGGTTGCATTTAGATAAGATCATATCAACATTTATTATTCAAAATTGTGCAAACTGTAAGATGCAGTATGCAGCACGTCACCGTGTAAAACAGAACCTAATGTTAGTACCGTCATTCATTTGACTACAACATCGACTATCCACCGAAACGGGATTGTGCGGTTCATTGGTGCCATTTCCTAAAATAAAAGATACTACGTATTACGGTAGCTATCATACCGGTAGTCAACTTCAAAACGGTTTGTGTTTGAAGTCAACACGGTAGGCGCTCGAGTCCGACGTACTCGTACTGTAGACCTAAAAAAGTAATATGCGAAATTGTGACTTTTAATGTTATAGGAAGTAACTACACTCAGGTAGCCGAAGACTTCGAAAAGTCTCTACACCAAAACGACGATGTCGGCATGACCTCTCATTGCTCGTTACAACAATCAGTCGTCGTCCGCACTGCCTTGCACCCTATATAATTATACTATTACAGTCTTCCCTCGTGTGCATGTCTCATGAGAAAAAGGAGAACGTTTACATCATGGCGGCTTCCTTTGTTTTTGCCCAGATATCTTCAATCTGTTGGCGAATCTTTTCGGCGGATTCCTTGTCGCCCCTTCCTTCGTGGTAAGGAATTTGTGCTTCCAACTTGGAAACCTTCTTTTGATCCTTCCTGCAAAGAGAAAGAAAAAATAATATGTGTTGGCGACAGCTTGGAATTATGCGGAGACAATGACAAAATATCGAAGAAATGACAAACATCCAATGCTTCATGGAAGAGAAACCCATCCGTCTCCTCATCATCTTTTACTCAACACTTACTTGCTGAGGGTTACTTCCTCTTCCTTCTTTGTCTTGGCCTTACCCATGATTGATGAATTTACTTCGATTTAAAAAGAAGTTGGTCGATTGGAATCCTTTGACGTGGAGGGAGGAAAATTATGATCTTCTGTAGATCACAAGAGTGTCTGCTGCGTGCTGTGAGGCTGGAATGGAATGATGAAAAGCAAGAGGGAAAGATCGCAATTACTTTGCTCCTTGCTTGTTTTTGTGTTTACAATCGTATGAGTATTTCACTTCGAAACTATGAATCGTTTCTTTTCGTTTCTCGTTTGATTTTCTTGTCTCGAAAGAGAAGCAAAGAAAAGAAGGCGACTTCGGGTAGCGATTCGGTTTGATCTTTCAAGAGATGTGATATCTTTTGACGCAGGTGTTGTCAGAGATGATCCGTCAGAATTCGTTTCACGAATACTCTGGAGCGATCGCAAATGGTGGGATACAATTGGTAAATTCAATGTATTGACACGCACCAAAAGAAAGATACCTACCGATGCCCGAGGATGTGAACGACTGAACCGATTCGTGGAAATTAGAAATACTTCGAAGATTTTAATGCTAATTTTACTTATGGATGTGAAGCTTTTTTGCAGCGAGGTGTGTTCGCTGGTGTCAAGGGTTGTACGTTGTACAGACCAATCTTGATTTGGGAATCTTCCAAGATTGATTTTTGCAAGTGCGTACGTACAAATATTTAGGCAAAGTTACCGAATATTCATCAATCAAAATGGTGCACCGAAATTCCGTCTATCACAATTGTCCAACTGATGGAAAAAGTGCCATCCGAAATTTTATTTAAGGGTCCAACTCTCCTCCAATCGTACGCTCGAAAAGAACAACGCGATCTTTCTACGCAGCTAGCTTCGAACAATTCAATCAATGCATGCCTTCATCGCTTATCCTCCCATCGCAGAGCCTCTTGGAATCTCTCTTTTGCATGGCTGGTGTTTTTCCTCTTTCCACCACACACACAACATCCAATGTAACTCGATCGTTACTTTACCTTTTCAGCTTTCTGCTCCTGCAACCAACTACTTTCAACACCCTTTCCACCAAGATGGGACAACAACAGTCTGTTCAAATTCAATCGGAGATCAACCATCCAGCCAAGAGCGCTTCGCGTAGCGTCTCGGCGACGATGACAACCCAGAATTTGAACGGACAGAAAACTTCCGAAAACAACGAAACTAACAAGGAATTTACCTTGAAAACGACGATCTCCACCATTTCTTCCGAGGGACATGATGTCGTCGATGATTACGATTCGACTACTATTACTGTTGCCTCTTACGAAGAAGACGATTTTGATACGGATGATGAAGAGGAGGAAGATGAGGAATTGGAGGGTAAGTTCACAAAGATTTGGGAAAGATCTTTTTCTTTGCCGATCGGCATATTACTCACCATCAACCGCCATCATTTTGACATGAAGAATTCATCTTGGAACGCAAGATGATCTTGCAAGATGCTCGTAACCTTGCCATCATGGCCGATTTTTACTACTCGCCCGAAAAGCCAGTGGCAGTTGATGGAACAGCCTCTGCTCGTTGCTACTTTGATCGTGTTTCAGCGGTCGGCTCGGAAACTTGTGAAGCACAAGCGGAACGTGACTTGGTCTTGAAGGAGGCTGCCGCCCTGAAAAAGTTGGCGTTGGATTATCTACATCCCGAGCGTCCTGTACAAGTGTCCGATGCCACAGTTTGTGCTCGATCTTACTTCGATCGGTACTCGGCTCCAACCTCCTACACTGAAAACAAGGATGAGGAAGCCGAGTACCAAAAGATCATGAAGGATTTGAAGCGACTCAAGGTTACTGCCACTTGGTATCTCCATCCCGAAAAGGCTATCGAATGCGATGGTTTTGCCATGGGCAGAAACTACTACTCTCGCCCTTCTGCTGATGAAAATGAGGGCTTGGACCAGGAAATCGAACGTGAATGCATCCTAAGGGATATGGCGTTATTAAAGACCACCGCGGAATGGTACCTCAAGCCCGAATTGCCTGTTGCTGTTGATGCAACGTGCTTTGGACGAAATTATTTCTCACGTCCTTCGGCTGCTGAACAATCTGATGCTGATGAGGATAGCCTTGAAGAGCACGATCGCATTATGCAAGACTTACAAGCACTGAAGATGACGGCAGAATGGTATTTGCATCCCGAAAAGCCTGTCGTTACAAGCGATCCAACGGCTTGTGGACGCAACTTCTTCTCTCGTGCCTCGGCACCGGAGTACGAAGAGGAAGATACAGAAGAGCGGGCAATGGTATTGGCTGAGGCAGCTCGATTGAAGCAAGTAGCCCAATGGTATTTGCGCCCCGAAATGCCTGTCATTACCAGTGACCCAACAGCTTGTGCACGCAACTACTTCACTCGTGCCTCGGCACAGGGCATGGAAGAGGAAGACGCAGAAGAGCGGTCAATGGTCTTGGCAGAGGCAGCTCAGTTGAAACAGGTTGCCGAATGGTATTTGCATCCCGAAAAGCCTGTCGTTACAAGCAATCCAACGGCTTGTGGACGCAACTTCTTCTCTCGTGCCTCGGCACCGGAGTACGAAGAGGAAGATACAGAAGAGCGGGCAATGGTATTGGTCGAGGCAGCTCGATTGAAGCAAGTAGCCCAATGGTATTTGCATCCCGAAAAGCCTGTTATTACCAGTGACCCAACAGCTTGTGCACGCAACTACTTCACTCGTGCCTCGGCACAGGGCGTGGAAGAGGAAGATGCAGAAGAGCGGTTAATGGTCTTGGCAGAGGCAGCTCGGTTGAAACAGGTTGCTGAATGGTATTTGCATCCCGAAAAGCCTGTCGTTACTAGTGACCCAATGGCTTGTGCACGCAACTTCTTTAGCCGCCCATCTGCTATGGAGCAAGAGAATGAGGATATTTTGGAAGAGAGAAAACTTGTCCTCACCGAGGCCAAGAAGTTAAAGGATGTGGCAGAATGGTATCACTGCCCTCAGAAACCAGTCTTGTCGGATGGAATCTCCTCCGGTCGCAACTACTTCAACCGACAGTCTGCTCCTGAAGAAGATTCGGATGTGGAGGAGAGAGACAGCATCCTCGCTGACGCCAAGGCATTGAAGCAAGTTGCCGAATGGTACTACTGCCCAGAAATGGCTGTGGAAGTTGATTCGACCGCATGTGCCCGCAATTTCTTCTCGAGACCCACTGCATCTGAATATGAGAGTGAAGAGACCATCGAAGCTCAGAATACCATCTTGGCTGATGCAAACAAACTCAAAGAAGTCGCCGGATGGTATTATCATCCCGAAACTCCTGTTACTTCCAGCATCGCCGTCACTCGCAACTACTTCACCCGTCCTTCGGCCGAAGAACAAATTGATGTCACGGACCAAGAGGAGCGCAAAGCTATTCTTGTGGACTCAATGCAACTCAAGAAGTTGGCTATCGATTACCTTCATCCAGAGATCCCCGTCGTGTCAAGTATCAATTGTGCTCGCAACTACTTCAATCGCCCATCGGCTCAGGGCCATACCGATCACATTCATTCCGAGGGCCATTCCATCAACGAGCATGGATACTTGCACGAGCATCACATGGAACACCACAACACCAATCATAAAGATTACTATCATTATCATGATTATGGGTATCATCATGACGACGATCACTCGCATGGTGCACAGAGTGATCATTTCGAGATGGACGAGGATGTCCATCACAACTTTCATCAGTCCATGGTAGCTCACCAGGAGCACCAGGTCCAGACTGTGCCAATCATCAAAGAGGAAGGCAACCTTTCCCGCTCGCCTTCCGATGTTATGCTCTTCGATGAGTCTGCTATGTAACTCCCCCAATCTTCAAACTTTCTACAAAAATGAACCCAATAGATTGTGATCATTCACATCTTCTGCATATGAAATGAAAACAACTCAAAGAATCGGATGGCTGCCTCCGTGGTTTGAGAATGGATCCAATTGCATGTATACTATTGCTATTGACCACGCGCGTGGGCATTGCCGTTTGTACTAACAGTAAATAGAAATTCCAGAAACAATAAAAAATAATACAGCTGAAATCTTGCTACAAAAAGTTCAATGCAATTGCTTATGGGTCAGTCCATCTTATGGCCCCTTGGAAAAATAATGCCATGTTCGTATGATGTTTCAATTATTGCGATCGATTGGATTAAGCAGACAGCTCGTATTCAACTTTTTCTGCATCGAACGAATACTGCCCATAGGCTCCACGAAACTCATCCTCAAATTCGATGACATGATCTTGCATGTTACATCGTTCGTCATAATCGTAGCAGCACGTTGTGCAGCACGGACAAGCGATCCGTTGGGTATCGGAATCGCAATCGGGGCATCCCTTGTCGGGATCACCACAGTCAGCGATCATGAAACTAACGTGGCACGCATCCAACTCGCCAGTGAATCCATTGTTATCCACCATGAGCGCATTCAAATTTGGCAAGGATGAAACCTGTACAGGAATTTTACCATTCATTAGGTTGCGATTGAGCATTAGGTATTTCAATCGGTCCAAACGACCTAACTCGGATGGTATAGTCCCAGAAATATGATTCCAATCCAAATCCAATAACTCCAGCTTGGTCAATTCTCCGAACCATGTGGGAATGGTGCCGGTTCGTGAGGTCAAGCGAAATGATAAGTGCTTGAGATCGGTCATTCCGCGCAACCATTGAGGTAGTGGGTTTGGACCAAACATATCGTTCTCTGTCAATATGAGTGTTTGAATTTTAGTCATGTTGGCGAGATAGTTTGGCAACGTCACTTCAAATCGATTGTACGAGACATCCAAATGCGTCAAATGCCTCAAGTTAGAGACAGAGGGCGGCAAACCACCACCTAAAATGTTTGTCGATACGTCCAAAAACTTCAGTGGATGATTGGGAATGATGGCGTCGTTGATATGCCCGTCGAGTGCATTCTGGTGAAAATCAACAACTTCTAGTCTTGATAAGGCCCATAACGCGTCGGGAAGTGGACCGGCCAATCGATTGTTCTTCATATCCAGAACCTTTAAATTCTTGAGATCCTGAAAGGATCCATTGGATAACTGTTCGTTGAGCGAGTTATAGCTCATATACAGCTCTTCTAAGCTTGACAGCTGATAAATTTGCTCCAATCCCGCCGTTAACTGGTTGCCTTTCAAGGCAAGAACTTTCAAATTTGTCAGTGCGGCAAAGTTTTTGGGCAAGCTGCCCTGCAAGGCATTTTCGGCCAAATTGAGCGTCTCCAATCGAGTCATTTCGGAAAAGATGTGCTGGGGTAAGTAGCCCGTAAGCGCGTTGTATGCCAGACTGAGGTGTCTTAGGCGGGGAAGCACGGGTATATTTCCCACAATTTGATTGTTGTCCATATTGAAATATTTCAAGGATTTTAAGGATTCCAATTCGGGTGGCAACTCGCCTTGCATTTCTAGACTTGGCCAGATAATAGCTGTAACGGCCTGTACCTCATCGTTATCATGTCCTTGCTCTCGCATTCCTTCTTGTTCCTCACTCTCAACTTTCTGTCCATCGTTGTCTTCACAAATTATGCCCAGTCTGGTGACTTCCACGGGATCTTCTTCACCTGCTCGTTTCCACTGAGAATTCCATAAACATTCGTGCTGAGCGGAGAGAATGGAAAATTTGGATTTGAATTCTGTCAATCGATGGGAGGGAACGACTGCAAACACAAGCGTGGCGACTATATAGCGTTGCACAAAGGGGTCGCTCTTTTTTTTGGGCAGTGGCAATCGGAGCGGATCTTGATGTGTCATCCAGGATAATGCGCGGGATTGCGGTGAAGAGCTGTCGGAAAGGACATCGAGATGAGAAATGCGAACCGTTTGGGTCACTGCCACCCTGCTGGCATAGGTTCGTTGTCGCTTGATTCCAATCCATATGATTCCAATGAGAGAAATGGCACACAGCAGGGCAAGTGAAAGAAACACCAAAAATTGTCGCTGGTTACGTTGTCTCCTCGCGGCTGCATTAGTACTATCCAAAACGACTTTGGCTTTGATTTCTTCGACGGTCGGAAGTTGATCGTGGACAGCTATCTCTTCCATTTCTGCATCGTCGTTCACGTCGACGTCGACGTCGAAACATTCCATAGTTGGTCTGTCCGTATATAGATGTGGTTGTTGTCGTTGCTGCTGCTGCTGCATTCCTGTTTTCGGCGATGCCGATATGTGATGGGTGGATGAAGGAGTTGTCACGTTTTGCGGATGAAAGTCCACTGTAGTTCGACCAAAATGTTGACTACCTACGGTAGTAGACTCCTGATGATAGATAGGACAGGACTGGCCTTGTGTGTCGACAGTGTTGTTGATGATGCTACCACGACAAGGAACTCGTGTTTTAAGGATATAAACAAAGTAGGCGCTGTTAGTTTTTCAAAGGAACGGAATGGGAAATACGGTAGTGTGTGCTGTATGTGCAACAATGCAGGCCAAAGTCTCAATCTTGTTTGGTTGCCATCATCGTCCACTCTCGTATGAGGCCTGATACCGGTAGTCGCCGAGTACCGGTACGCGAGTATCATACCAGTTGGAATGTTCGTTTTTCGTGCTTTGAAATGTTGGTGCAGGATCGAGCATGTCGGACAGTTTTGTGTCGACACATGTAATAACTTTCCAGGACTCGTTCGGGACTCACGAATCAAAAAGGGGGAATCATCGTTTCTTACAGTATGATCAAAGTTTTTCTTATACACTTATTACAGTTAGTACTCCGCAGCTCTACCTAAGAGTAGCAGCTAACTGTAATAAAATACAACGTAATTAGTTTTACCTTATACTAGTAGTATTATGTTTCAATATACTCTGGCTCACCGTGTATTCGGACTCGATAGAGGCAAGTGAATTCTGGATTTCCCCAATTCTCGAACACCTTGAAGGTGACCCCCGCTACACTTTGTTTGGGAGGTACCGTACAGGATGCCACTGTCGCGGACGAGCAAGATGACAGGTGGTCCTCGCCTTTTACTGGCATCGATGCGCCTTGATCCGTTGTAGTTGCCGTCAACTCTTTCATGGCCTGCCCATAGTGACTGTCAAAGGTTTGTACTTTGGACCCTTCCTCAATGTTATAGGCGAACTGTGCAATCTCGATTGGATCGTTTCGTTCAAACCCCATCGATCGACAGTCGTCGCCGCTGTTCTCATTGCAGGGCGGATAACCAATCACCTTGACGACTTTGGGTGCACTATTTTCCGATCCATTCGGAAGAATGTCCACCGATGCATGATCGATGGAAATTTGTTCCACGACGACGGGATAGGGTAATTTCAACGTGACTTGGCCATTCTGTCCTGCCATGGGCCAGCAAGAGCCAGGGAGAGTGTTTTTCTGAAGCACCGCTTCGGGAGGTGCAACGTCACTGTGACCACCAAAAAAAGTCTGAACAATAATAAAGGGGAAGAAAACAGTGTCAGGTACAAGCACAGACAACACCAAGTCAAACACACATTCACAACAATCATGATGGAATGTCTCTATGATACTATCATAAAAATGTTCCTTCTTCTCCTCCTCCAACCACATACCATACTATGTGACAGGTATGATGGAACGGCTACGTTCCAATCTTGCCATCCTTCCGGTAAGAGACGTTCCCAATCTTCGGGAATGTACGTTCTCCACCAGGTGGATCCCAGTGTTTGCCGTACTGCAGGAGGTGGAACGTAAGTCTCGGAAGTCAACGAATGTACTACTTTGGAACCAGGTGGTAATTGCAAATGGTCTACTTTACCAATGCCGTCATTCGCATAAATTGTCAGTGCTTGTTGGACCCGTTGGATGATTTCGGCTGCAGTGGGGCAGACTGCTGCTGCTCCTGCTGTTGTTGCAGCGTCATTGGTTCCTGTTTGTCCAACAAAAGTATTTATACTTGGCAATGATTCCAAGATATTGTTCTTGTAGTTTTGGAGCTCTTCTTTGATGAGATGGATGATCCATTCGTGAAGTTGTGTTTCACTGTTCCGGACAATGGCAGTGATGTCTAATCGTTCTTGCAGCATGGCAACAGTTACGATAGAATCTTGAACAGCCTCCTGTAATTTTTGTTGTTTTTGTTGAATGTCACTGTCTTCGTCGTCATTATCTTCCACCACAACTGCATTTGGAGGAGCAGCACTATCTTTTAAAAGTCGTCGTAGTCGCGTTTCTTTGTCGTAAATCTCCTGCAGCTGTTCGAGGAGCCGTTGTACGATTCGAGCATTGGCTTGTTGAACGACTTGGGCCTGCTGCACCTGTAACTGGATTTGCAGTGCCTCCAAGCGTTGCACACCCGTTTCGAGTTCCCTCATATCGCGGGAAAAACCTTCCAAATTGATGACGGCGTCTTGTTGACGTTGTAACGCGCCTTGGATGTGATCCAGAGTTCCTTGGATGGACTCCTCTGACAACAGGGACGAGACAGCGGCTGTACTTGTTGTTGTGCCACTGACTGTGAGTAAAAGAGTCAATAGCAAAATCCACATGGGCCAGCGAACCGGCCGCAGATGAGAACCATTGTTTTTCCTCATGATTGTCGCAAAACTAGTGATGATGAAGCGATGAAGCTATGATTAGACGATTAGACTGCACTACCGATGGTACACTGTATGATACATGTTGACTGTATATTGACAGTAGGACTACCGTACCGGTAATAGTATGATACGTATCATGATGAGACAGTGCGAGAGTTTTGGGGGTTGAGATTTTCTAGGGAGTCATTCCCCTCAAGTTACGACACACGCAACACGGACAATTGACAGTGAACACAACAACATTATCATGAAAAAAAAGTGTTGTGTGAGATCGTCCGTTAATTTATTCTTGCTAACATTCCGCAGAACGAAATAGCGAACAGCAACGGAAACGAAACACGCTTTTTTTAATTTATCCCTTAACGACGGTACACTACCGCAGTAGAAAGTGTAGTAGTGCCGGAGTATATTTTTTGTACGGTCAAACACGCGTTGTTGTTTTTTGGTGCAGCGCAACATCACAATTAATCAATTACTACTACGGAGTACGAATTATTACATTTTATATTTTTTCTCATCCAACCTTTCCAGCAAGTAAATGTTATCAACATCATCATCGACTGGAAGTAGTTGTTACTCGTTGTCGCCTCTATCGTCTCTTCCTTCTGATCCTTCCTTATCTTTGCTTGTACAAGCACGAAACGACATGGTAGTAGCAAGGCTCTTTTTGATTCCAGCAGAACTAAACAGAAACAATTACAGCAAGAAAGACTACAACTATTAAGCCCTTCAACTCAGTACCACTCGGAAGTGAGTGTATTTGTTTGCTACTACAAGTGGCATTTGGCAAACGGTGTGCACAGCTAAAAGAAATTCTTATCTGCAAAGGATCGCTATCATTATTTTGATTCTGTTTTTCCATGAAGCAAAGTGACCCTAGTAGTGCAATAGTAGGGGCGGAACAGGCACCACCAGCAACAAAAAACAACAAAAACTCTGTTAACAACAACAACATCATCAAACACAAAATGTCTGGCAACAACGGCAATGGCGGCTTGGGTAGCATTGGTACCAAACCGACATTTTTGGAAATATCCAAGATGAAATTCCTCATCATGGACGCTCCCCGTCAACAAAACTTGCATCTGTACATCAAAGAAATGAGTAAGTACGCTGTAACCGACGTGGTGCGCGTGTGTGAACCCACATACACTGGTGCCGAATTGCAACAAGCCGGTATTCAATTACACGAGATGGAATATCCCGATGGACATTCGCCGCCACAAGCCGTCATTGAACAGTGGTTGCAGCTGGTAGATAAAACCTTCTTTTCGGAGGCATCGCCCAACGGGGACAACGCAAACGTCGACAAGAGCGTGGCGGTCCATTGTGTGGCGGGATTGGGACGAGCTCCGGTCATGGTGGCAATTGCGATGATTGAATTTGGCAATTACGATCCTGTTGAAGCCGTGTCCATGATTCGACGACACCGACGGGGTGCCATCAACGAAAAGCAACTTCTGTACTTGGAAGGCTACAAAAAAACGTACCGCAAGAAATCCGCTGGTGGAGTAGAAGCGGGATGCGGCTGTGTCATCTCCTAACTACAGGAAAACGCTGTAATGTGCGAAAAATTGTATAAGCCTTGTTGTGGTGCTGTTGTGGCGGAATATGGATGATTGCAAGAGAAATAATAGTCTATTCATGAGAGCAGTGTGCGAATGGGTGTCACCACCATGCTATGGTCGATTGAAGAGAATCAGCGGTTGTTATTGTTGTTTTGCACAAAAGACGCAGCAATCCATTTCTATTTTTCTTCAGCGTAAAAATTAGTGGCAAATTGTGTATTGAAAATTGAAACGATAGTGACCGTTTGCAACGTCCTGTATTTGGTTGATAGATCTCGAAAGTTTGGCAGTGGAAGGTCTAGATTCAGCCAACCCCTCTTTACAATGCCTTGACCTATCCCTTTCTATTTTTTTTATGGTTTCCATGTTCCTTTCAACGCAGTCTTTCGTCTCTTTCAACACACTGAACAACTCAAACGATCATTTCACTTTTTCGTGATCCGATTCACGACTTACTGTTAATACCAACGGTTACTTTCTCAACTTTTACATTCTACCACTCATCCACCGATCATTATTGATGGCATATCTCTTGAAGGACTCATCCCGAACTATTTCGGCCACTTCGTTGAGTTGTGGCTTTGTTTTGTACGTCTTCAATAGCTCACAGCTCCCATCTGGCTTTTCCAAATACGCCTTCCACGGACCGGGATATGCTCGAAACACCCATCCCTTACTAATTCGCTTCAAGTAATACGCCTCTTCATAATTGCGTTGATTCCCAAGACCGTACGTCGTCGAATAAGCATTGTTCAGTACCACAAAGGGGGATTTGTTGTTCTTTGTCAACGAATTGCGCAACCGGTCCCACTGTTCTTCGCCACCGGGATTAATGGCAATGACCGCCGCGGCGTCTTCCGTTTGACCTCCGGTGCGAAGCGGTCCCATTTTGGCAATGCCACCCTTGCTTTGAATCAAATCGTACGACACTGGTTCCGCGGACAGAACCGTGACGGATTTGCCACCCAAGATACCGCCGCTGACAGCACCGGCCAGTTGCTTGGCCCAATACATGTTGGCAAAGGCTACTTGTTGTCGCGCAATGTCGCTTCCGGGAAAGTACCCACCCTTGACTTTTAAATCTTTGGCCACGACAGTTTTGCCAAACTTTTGATTGAGTGGTGTGCCGAAGCGGACTTCTTCCAGATTGGGCACGGCAGGCAATTGCACTTCGATATTGGTCTTACCCCGGGCAATGGCAGCACCGACGGCAGTGGCGGCCTGTTTGGCAATTTGAGCATCGAAATATCCTTGATAGAGTTTGGGAATATCCTTGCCGCCATCAATCAAGGGAAGCAAGCCGTCCGAAGCTGCGATCAAAAGGGAGAAGAGGATGGAACCCAGAAAAACGTTTCGAAATGCCATTTTTTTCATCTTGATTCCTTGGATACGAAGTAGCTTATTGAATTTGCCGTCTACCGTAGTTCAGTGCTGCCAACGGCTTCAGTTCTTGGAAGAACTATGGCGTATCTTTTCGGTTGTGTCTCTGAGACCACTCCTGACATGCATTCACAGTCATTACCAGTAGAGGAGAGGTATCCATTTCCAGGGAGGTTGGACTTCAAAGTAGCGGCGGATTGGTCGAATGCGACGTGAGAGTTTGAACGAGGTCCGGTGCCGACGTCATCATGCATTTGAGGTGGCAGGTCGAAGATCACCCGGCGTGAATCGAGCCCGAAGATTTCTCTGATGAGTGTCGTACAAGACGAACCTATCCTTCATACGTCGTATTCACTGTCAACGTATCATACACTGGTATTACTACTACCGGTAGTACTACGTAGTACGACGTACAGTTACCGTAACTGTGTAAAGTACAGGTACGTATTTACTGTTACTACTTGTTAATACGGTACATACTATGATACGACTACGGTAGTAGAGGTTGAAGGGAGTCGAACGTCGTTGATGAGAGGCATACTTCTCGTCAAAGGAATTTTTCGAAGTAACTGTAAAATCAAGATGTCAATCCGACACGAAACAAACAACAACAAATATCAACTGCTCTCATCTGGAAGCAGAACGCCTGAGTATTGTTTGATGTCCACAAGCTGCTTTTCATCGGTGACAGGAAAGATCCACGTCATATCCCGCACACAATATCCGCGGAAACAACAGCCGGGGATAATAGGATATAAATGAGAACTGGCGAAAAGGCTCGTCCTTTGTAATTTATCATGCCAAACCTCGCTTTATGCGGCAAAAGACGATTGTATCCGTATCATCCCTCGACAATACGCCATAAACTGAAAAGCCAACCATCCCTGTCTCTACTTTTATTTTTGACGGCTGCCTTATTTCAATCCATTGCTATGCGATCAATAGCACTTGCTTTTGTCTCCAACGGTCCAAGAACCTTTTGCTTCAACAGAAATCATCTTCCACGGGACCTCAACGACTGGCGTTGTCTCGAGAATTATGCCGTGACGTCAAGGAGCACAAAACTGTACTTGTCCACCATTCCTACTGCAGTGGATACTGGGAGCAACAACATCACACAGCAGCAGCAGCAACAACAACAACAACAGAAGCGACTCTTATCCTCGACGTTCTCGGATACTTCAAGTAATGTGTTGCCCACGTCAGACGTCGAAACGTGGTTGGATTTGACATTGCCAGAAGGACGATGCGTTGGAGTCCGTGCCATCAGGGGTGACGAATCTTTTCCACCCGATCTGGGCGAGTACAATGAAGCAGAACGAATGGATGACGGAGAATTCATGAAGCTCTTGTCGGAGGATCACTGGATGCGTGTTTGTTTTCATCCTGAAGAAATTCGGTACGGTGCTACCTTAAGGCAATCTCGGACGTCCTTTTGGTTAGGACGATTGGCCTTGCGAATAGCCTTGGGCTTTCCGGATTATCCCATTTTACGAGATTCCTTTGGACGGCCGCAATTTTCTTCATCGGATTTGGTTAGGGGTGATGGTGCCTCCACATCAATGGTGGGGTCGATTAGTCATAAACAAGATCGGGGGGTTGCATTGGTGTCATCGACCACACTCTCATCAGCAAGTAGCGACAACGATGATAATTTGATCTTGGCGGGTGTTGGGGTGGATTTAGAATTGACAAGTCGACCCGAGGGCAAACAGAGCATAGCCAAACGCGTTTTGACAGAATCAGAACGAACAACACTCGGCAATCTTTCGGGTGTTTCGGAGGAAGAAGAAATCCTTCTCCGATTTAGCTTGAAGGAAGCAATTTACAAGGCAGCACATCCCATATTGTGTCAGTATGTGGGATTTCAGGAGGCGGAAGTTACACCCAAATCCGATGGTACAGCGACGTGTCGGTGGATGTTATCCAATGGTTCAGACGAACGAATAGCTAAATTGACGGCACATTGGTACCGATTGCCCTTACCAAGTGGAGATGGAAGTGCTGCTGCCAGTGGTTACAGTGACAGTAGTGAATTCTTTTTGACAACGGCCAGCGTCTTTACATCCATAACCCGACGCTCGCTTTAGAATTGCAATGCAATGAAAAGCTAGCTAGGTAGCACTTTTGATACTACTACCGATAGCGCTACGTAGTGGGTAGAGGAGAATAAAAATACGGTACCGTACTTTGTACGGGGAAAATTTGATCCCTACTCAATCAGATCCCTATTCAGGTCCTATTCAGCGAAATAGAGAGATCTGATTGGTCCAAAGGGTTTCCTTGTCTGTTCCTACGTCATTTATGCTATATATGTACATGAATATTTCAATGTAGCCCTAAGTAACAAATTATGCTATATCCATACACTAATATTTGAACCTACACGAGATCCGTCTGTCTGTCATTCTACTTTAGTAGCATATCTCTGCGGTCTGCCACCGATTTCCTCGCAGTCGTCTTCAATCATACCGTGTGAATTTCTCACACTTTCTATTTTCTCGCAAGTCCGCACCGAAGCTGCAGTTTCGAACGCAGAAACCACGAACGACAAGTACTCCGAGTAGAAACCACGCACAAATTACACGGCCAACAGTAGAAAACCACGCACAAAACTACTACCTAGCTAGACATGTATTAAAAGCACTACGCATGCTCACTGTCAAAAATATATTTTTTATTCATGTAACACGGTAGTAACAATCACGCATAAAATGACGCTAACTGTAAAACAAGTCTTACTGTATTATTGTTACTGTGGTAGTTTTTGAAGAAGCCAGTTCAATCATCCATAGTCATACATCTGTGCTGCTATTTCCTGGACCGGGGTCTGCAGGCAAGACAGGATATGCTTCTTTCTCTTTTTGCCCCTGCAGTTATTTGCCATCCAATGGAAAGCCTCGTGAACAGGGTAGTAAGCAGGACAATTTTCATCCATGGGCATGCCTGCTTCACCCCAAACAGACACTTGGGCAACACTGTTCTGAAAGGACTCCTGTTTCCTGGCACTGTAGTACAACTTGTGGACCACAACATGAGTAGCCCCTGGCGGCAGGCGGCTACCTCCTTTCATCCAAGCCTTGATTAATTCCTTCACATCTCCGCATGGCTCCTCCACCAAATAGTACCTTGGGTTACCCAAACGGTCTGCATACTCCACCACGTTCTCGTGCCCAATGATACTTGCTCCAATCACATGTATTTTGGGACATTTGCCAACCCTGTGCCCCGGTTGCAAGCAAAGTGTGCATGTAGGTTTTCTCTTGTTGGAATCCCTCATCTGGTCCATAGTTCTTTCATTTCTGCTTCGGTACCTTCTACCGCCGTTAGCCCAAGTGGGGTTCCATTTCTTCAGAGCAGCGTGTTGGTTATCCATGCTTGGACCTTCATAGTCGTGCTGAGAATATGCCTGATAATTTTGGGAAAACATTTCTTGCGAGGGCATAGTTCTGCTGAACTGTCCAAGATATCCGTGAAGTGCATCTTATAATGACTCGTTATGGAATTGTTCCATATTTCCATTGGCAACATCAGCAAGCTTCACAAGAGTGCCAAGAAAGAGATCCTTCTTGGTCTTGTCCCTCACCTTATCAATTGAGTTTACAAGGTCTCGCGCTATGGTGTGCATTTCACTGAGACCGTACTCTGCAGATGGACTGTTAACCAAGGCCACAGTCTCTGGTCTTGACCCTGGTGTTGTTGCAACAGCTTCCTGCTGTGGAGACACCGACTCATCCCCATCTCCGAAACCACCATCCTGCATGGATAGATCATCACCTTCCAGGGGGTGGTCATCCAATCTTTGTATCTGTTCCCAAGAATTGCCTTTGTTTTCTGATTTGCCCAGGGATGTTCTTTGGTGCCAGCGGGCGCCCCAGTTTTCCCTACAGAAACCACCCTGCACTAGAAGCAGATGTGAGCACTGCGTAGTTCCTCCAGTGGCCACCCAGACAGGACACGAGCAATGTTCTGCTGCAGCTGGAAGTATCAGGTGAGTTGACCCGTCACAGTGGGCAAAGCAATGTGACCCACCATGATTCCTACTATAGATGAGTGTCTTGGCATGTTTGGCCGCTTTTTCATAAAAAGAGAATCCCCACGAAGACAAACCTTTCAAGGCTTTGATTGTACTTTCGCATTTGGTTGTAACAGCCCGGCCCTGACACTTCAGGTGGTAACCTGAAATGTAATGGCTTCTCTCAGAGCTTATATCAACATGCCTTACCATGAGGCTATTGATCAGGCTGACTGGTTCCATGACTAAGCTGCCGATCCTGGCGACAATGGAGGCATGGTTAGCTTTCGCTCGGGCATTGCCCTGATAATCCAAGTGACCAGGGAACCTCTTGATTATGTGATTGGCAAACAGGTGCCTTCTGTCGTTTATTTTTGTCTCAAAATAATCAGAATGTTTACGGTATGGTTGATGGTAAAGTTTGGCCTTAATACGGTGATAGGCTTCGTCACTGTGTGGGAAGAAAGGTCAATGCCTCCCCTTGTTAGCATCCTTTTTAACTTCACACGGAAATTGAAAAGAAGCTGGGTGTCCAAGGATGTCCCTGGTGGATAGAGCGGCCTGATCAAGTCTCTAAGCAAACCAGTTGGAATTCTCTGGCCTGTTGCCATAACGGTGAGGATGGATTTGATCCTAGATTCATTGACAGCAACGGTGACAATACCAGCCTTTCGTTTTTCGATAGTGAGTTGAGTATTACAGGGGAAGCAACCGTTGCTGTGTTGGTAACATGTGGACCCATTAATTTTGATAGATTTGTCTTCCTTGTCCTTGTAGTTGACGTCTGAGTAGGAGACCTGGAAGGTACAGCCAACTCTGGTTGATTGAGTCTTCCTCCTCTTCTCAGGTGCATTCTGTTGCATCCTCTTCAGGCGTTTTCTAATGTAGCAGGCAGGCTCGGCACATCGGCTGCAATGAAACTTCTTGCCAATGGAGGTGATGGAAAATCCTTTCTTGTGGGCAAACTTTCTG
Organism: Nitzschia inconspicua; assembly: GCA_019154785.2. NCBI lineage: Eukaryota > Bacillariophyta > Bacillariophyceae > Bacillariales > Bacillariaceae > Nitzschia > Nitzschia inconspicua. Next base: position 868,067 of record JAGRRH010000023.1, read on the forward strand.
AGTGACTCTCTGAGCTCATCAGGCGTGTTGAAGTTAGCACCAACACAAAACAACGAAGATGCCTCTACGGCAATTGATTCAATTACCGCTACCTGCTCTGAGGTATAAGGGTTGTCAGCTGGAACAACGGCAGATGGAACTGAATTCTCCAATGCCGGGAAAAGGGCTGATGCGGGCGTAGTGCTGGCAGAGGCGAACTGGGCGTCCGATTTATCGATATCTGTAGGAGTGGCATCATCCTCTATATCGTCTAGAGAAGTGTGAGCTGTAGGAGGATCTGGTGCGTGCGCTCAGGCAAATTTCGTGGTGGCAACGGCGGGGGGTGGAGGTTTGCTTGCTAGCATTGGAGGAACGATGGTGCTACTGTCACCCTGAAGAGGGGGGATGGGAACGATAGTGCTACTGTCACCCTCTGGAGGAGGCATGGGAGGGGTAAGGTGCGGTGCCGGAGGGTCTGAAGATCGAAAAGAAGGTGTTTCAGAGATGGTTGAAGTCATGGTGGAGATTAGTTAGTTCGTGTTGTTGTGTTGTTGGTTGTTTTTGTTTTTTCATCGTTTGTTGGTACTACTGTGGTTATTGTTGTGGATGATGTTGTATGGGACGATGGCGAAAGGGATTTCGGTAATGCAGGGGGGCGCGAAACATTTCTACTCCGAGTGGAAGTCTAATTACTCAATTATTTGAATTGATTAAGGTCGCGGGAGAATATTTTAGTTCCCTGGGTAGGACGTGAATAGGGATTTGCTTGGGTAGGGATCAATTGATCTCCTTTGTACGCAGTATTTGATAATGCTACTACCGTACCTGGTACCTCTACTCTACCATACCTACCGTAGTACCGGTTCATACGGTAGTAGCACTACCGTATCATCGTCGTATTTTTCAACCGGATACTACTCCGAGGTACTACCGTACATCATGACGTAACATCGTTCGTACGCCGTACAGTCGAAGGAGGACTCATTTGATTCTTTCGCAAACTGGAGGAACAGATCCGCTTCAAAAAAAGTTGGGCAGAGTACCGGTATTCGGTATGATGACACGTCGTAGTGATGGTTTTTCATCCCAACATTTGAAATTTCTCTGCTTGATATACTTTGACTCGAAAGACAGACGAGACAAACACCGGAGACTTTAGCCTTCATGATGACGATAATAGAAGATGGAGCCATCGGGATTCCTCGAAGTCGTCGGTGGAGCGTCAGGCGAAGCACCGTTGCTACACTCGGTTCACTACTTCCAATCACCGCTGCACTTCTTTTGTCAGGAAATGTTGCGTCTGCATTTCAAACTTCGTTTCTATCATCGTTTCTTCGGTTGCCTTCCAGCTCCATTTCTCTGTCACTTTCGTCCACACTGTCAGCCAAAACGGTCCATTCCAAGCATAGGCATCTTATGAAATCCGTCATTCCAAACAATCTCCTTTCCGATCACCGTTTTGGTCGTACCACTGTCAACATGCCCGACCTGTATCTCTCCGCTCAAAAAGACAACAATGACATGATTGTCATCAATGATGACACAGCGACTGATTTTAAGATTGGAAACATTGTCGGCCTGATTGCAGGACAGTCGTCCTTGATTCTGGTGGCCGTAATTGTGGCCTTAGCTTTGAAGACACCGAACTACGGATTGGGGCCGGTCATTGATATTTCAGTGGATTCGATTGGGCAAGGCATTTTGTGGACACTGCCTTTGGGGCTAGTGGCATGGCTGCTGGATAGTATCGAAGACCGTATTCCGGCGTTGCAAGATGTCACGAAGGCCACGCAACAAATTACCTTGACAGTGTTGGGCCCGAACTTTCGCCCGTTACTGGGATTGATAACTTCGGCAGCCTTGGGACTGGCAGCTGGCATCGGAGAAGAAATGCTGTTTCGGGGAGTCATGCAATACGAGCTCTCGAGTCGCTTGGTCACGGATGTTGCCGCGGTGTGCATTACCAGTGCCATCTTTGGAGCTTTGCATGCTGTAACACCTCTCTACGCTCTCCTTGCTGCCATTGCCAGTATTTACTTTGGGTGGTTATATCTTGCAACGGGTAATTTGGCAATTCCTATCGCTTGCCATGCCTTCTATGACCTCGTGGCGCTCATGTATGCACATTGGACAGTCACACAAATGAGTCCAAAGGAGCAACAGATCTTGGAGCGGTGGAACAACAAATAAAAGAATATATCTACAGCTTTTGAAAGTGGTCTTTCGAACTGCAAAATGGTGTGTAGATAGATAAAACCTTCAACACTTTCATTCAATGTGACACTAAGTATTAAAGTCGACTTGCTTTCGCAACTTTTTTTATCAGAAACTCTGCATTGCTCTCTCATCGTAGACGTAGACCTGCTCATTAATTGAAGTGCCATTGCTACCGATACAGTTAGGTACCGGTAGTGCTCTGAGGTAGGGTAAGTACTACGTATGTACGTCGTAGTACTTACTCGGAGTAGTAAGTAAGTAATGTCGGGTGAGTATCTGTGATACCTATGTTTCATAGGTAGAAATGTGACACGGACTACGACAATTTTGCGTATTAATGAAAATCGCCGATTGCTTAAAGAAATCTCGCCATAAGCGAAGGTTATGTTCCGAGGCTTATATATGGTCGCCGGTCGAGGAAGTCTCGTCCACGATTTATTGCTTGGCCTTTTGGTGGAACATCAAGGCTACATTCATCATGTGATTCAGGTCCTATGCTTCTTTTACTGCACTCAAATACAAATGCATTGATGACGCTCCCTTCTACCAGTAACAACTGAGGAACACACCTTGTTTTCTCCTTTCTCGAGAGTACTTGGTCTGTAGACACCATAAAAGGCGTCATCTGAAGCATATCGGATCTATCGGCGCTTCTGCCTCCAACAGCCATGGTCCGTCGATCCTCCACTTCTTTCCGAAGCAGAGAGGCCAACCGTCGGGGCGATGACGATACATCCATTGCCATATCACGGGTATCATTGGATGCTCCTGGTCGCACCGCCAAAGAAATGCTTTTGTCCGACTCTCGTGGACGTAAAATTTATTTGGAGCATCATCAAAATGGGACCTTGGAACGACATCGCAGTCGGGCACCATCTATAGAGGAGCGAAACCCTATACGGACGTCGAGCATCCGTGACCATGATGGCAGCTCTAGAGTAGCAAATCCACCAAAGTCGACCAGTAGAGGTCGATCGGCTCAGTCACCACGAAAGGTATCAACAAGAGAAAGTACTCCAGAAACTCACGGAAGGAGAAACCGAACTGCCCTGTCATCGCCTCGACAAGGCCCACCCAAGGAAGAGAAAAGCAACAAGTCTGACCGACTAAGATCCAAATCCGTTACGCGAAAACAAGAAAGATCGAAGTCGTCTCCGCCTAAAAACTCCAAGCGAGAACCTTTGTTGACACCAGAAAATGACATCAAGCAGAGTAGCACCAATAAGAATCGGTTGAGCAAACGAATACGATCGTTGAAATTACGAATATTGGATGATGAGGACGACCAAGCAGTTCCCTTGTATCAACCACCTGTCATTCAGGATCATGATTCCGGTGATGAAGCTGGCTCGTCGGGTTGCGACAAATACTCGGTTACGGCGACTCCGGGAGATAGCGTGCGCATTGCTAAATCGCAGAAACCCAAATATTCCTCTGACATTCATATTCGAAATTCCGACATGGAAGCAACGAATGGGATTGCGGAATCAGCCGAGACATTGATTAAGGACAAGTTACCAACTGCATCTCCCCAACCAGACAACTCCGAACCTGGATGGATCGCACCTGTGGAGCGACCATTCAGAAACATTGACTCATTGCATGACGAAATTGACTCAGTGTGGTCAAAATCATCGAATTTGGAACATCAGAACGCCCTTTCCAAAGTGCTCGCCAAGGAATATGCCATTGCGGCCCCCACTGGCATCGAGGAAGCATGGTCCGACGATCACAATCATCAGTCACCTTTAACGCCATCAAAGAACGCGGATGGCATATTAAACAGTCCTAGAAAGGCGTCAGCTCATACAGGTGCGATCAAATCTCGGTTGTCTTCCCGTGACATGGATTCTGTGGGATATATCAACACGAATAGTGAAGAGCTGTGGTCAGCCTCCGAGGATGGTATCATCATCTTGAAACAACGAGTCGCATATTGTTGTATTGTTGTATCGGCCATTCAATTGGGCTTGTTAATCATACAACTATGTTTATGTGGGTTGGCATCTCTTAGCATCAATCCCATGATCGGTCCCTTCCCTGATGCCTTTTCAGAATGGGGAGGAAAGAATGCTTTCCTCATGCTGGAAGGAAAGCAATACTTCCGCATCGTCACTCCTATTTTCCTGCATGTGGGAGTCATCCATCTGCTTATCAATGCCTATTGTCAGTTGGAGACGTGCGCATACTTCGAACGAGAATGGGGATCTGCCAGATGGATAACAATTTATGTCATAAGCGGGATGGGAAGTGTGCTGGCGTCCTCTGCGATAGAACCGGATCTCATTGGAGTTTGCAGCAGTGGTGCACTGATGGGTATGTTTGGAGCCAAGATTGCTCAGGTGGTCACTTGGAGCATATTTGTATTAAAGAGTAGTCTTCTTGAAGAATCTGCTCGGTTCGACCATCTTGCAGGAGTTTTATGCAGCGCAGCCATGGTCTCCCTGCTCAGCTTCTTCACTTACATTGACTGGTCGGGACATCTAGGTGGATTCTCGACAGGATTCCTTGTTGGTATGACTTTGTTTGCCAAACCCATAGCTAGTCGAACTAGCCAAGCGATCTGGGGAAGTATCGGTGTTCTTGGAATGGTAATTGGAAGTAGCATCTTGGTTCGAATACTCTCAAGCACCGAGCTGGACGAAGAGCTTGGTGACGCTTGCCAGTACTTTCGCAGTTTGTATCCAGATGGCTACACGTGCGAATGTGTATGGGAGTAAGCGAACAAAGTTCAACCATCATCTGATGACGCAGTCTGTAACACACTCATCTCCACATTCATAACATGCTCTCCTCTCGTTAGATTTTTAATATGTTTTGATCGCTAATTTGCTGCTTCTATCCAAATCCAATCTCCATGATTTTCGGTTGTGGGACAGTTGCCAACTCGTAGAAGAATATAGATAGAGAAGTGTGAGACCGCAATTGCAACAGTCCACCATGGAAATTGTGTATCTAGCTACGGTACCGTAGATAGCAGTCACGGACAAGAATCGTACGAATGGAAGGTCTCCTCGACACCCAGCTTCGCTCTGTGAATCCTATAGAACGGAGGCTCCTGTAGAAGAGTCCTGGCAAGCAAAATTCGACTACAGCAAAAGATTTTTTTGGCTAGAGAATATTCTACGAGGTTATGCGACAATACCTTTCTTACGAGAAAGGATTTTCACTCTGATGTGAGACGAGACTATGGAGAAACATTCAAGAGCTTTCAAAAGAAGGTTGTCCCAATCTCGGTTTCATACTTGGAGTGATATTCTGCTGTGTTCTAGATGACCACAGGGGTTGCATGCGGCACAAAGTTGATCGTCGGGCGAATGGATCTTTTCAGACGCCTTCCTCCTCACGTTTCGAGCCATTTAGCATCACGACTGAGGGTCCAACATAACCACCAATAGTAGCTCGACGCGCAAAAGGAATACTTCGCGATCTGCGATGCGGCATAAATAATGTCGAAGTAAGAAACAGTGCTGCTCGTGGTGTTCAGACGCATTCTGAAGTCACGTCTCAATACATAAAGCATCACGACTGACAAACTCACAAAGTATCATCTACCTACTAGAGTAGCTGCACGACATGGGCACTCCGATCTACAACAATTTATTTCAAGGATGTCTCGAAACTCGAAACTTCGCACAAAAATCAAGTCATTCCACAAATCAAGACATAGTCAGCAACGTCGACAGTGATACGTCATGTATGTCCTGGCTCAATCTGGAACGCCTACAAGAAAGGTAGGCATAGGAAGGTACGGTGAAGACGAGAGACAAACACCAGTCCCTGAAAACCGGCGTGGATCCACCAAAACGCCGCCGCTTCGTCGACCCATGACTATTAGCTTGGAGGTCAGTCGGCATCAAACTGTTGAGGACTTGAAGCCTGTGGATAGTTCTGAGTCACGCATATCCATCACTAGTAGTAATAATGAAGGATCGTCTCGATCCGGCAAAGAACCGATGCCAAGCAAGCATATTATGGAATTCAAGTCACTATTTGTTCCTAAACAGCTTGAGAATGTTTTGGATTTCCATCCTGAAATCTCGCGTGAATCTGTGTCTTCACCTGAAATTTCACTTTGTCATCTCTCTCGGGCATCCAGCATCTCTGAAATATCTTTCAATGAAAGGGATTGGATCATCGACGACTACTCGTCTGACAGCGAGTCGATTTGCGTACAAAGGAATATGGTATCTGCCAAAGACTGGGAAGGAATAATCTTAGCGGCCAGTTGCCACGACTATGAGCAGGGGGACAAAGTGGGGTCGATTCCTTGCAATTCCAACTTAAAGGAGGAAACGTCGCATACACAATCGACAGAACCAGAAAACAGTAGATCAATCAAAGGAACCAACACACCAACTCACCGACATCAAGGTGGAAGCTGTCGGGAGAACCTCAACGCCATCGACCGTTGGTGCGGACCAGAAATTTTTGACGATTCCTTTCATGCTCCCTTGTCACCGCCACAACGGAGGCCTTCCCTTCCACCCAAACCTCCACCCCAACTTAATCGCGATATATACATCGACATTGATTTGAGAGAATTTGCCAGGAACAATGCACATTTGTTTTGTTCATAGTGGCAGTAGTAGAGAAAGTAGACTACATATTATCCCCTTTTTAATAAAGATTACACTGCATCCGAAGATAGTACATCATCTACTGCCACCTTTACACCCTCATCGAGCCTCCAGAATGCATCTCGATTGCACGATCAGTCGGATAGCGTCGGGACATAACAACCACACATCTTGCAAATTTTTCTCGGAATTGACTGTGATCCCAAAGACCAATCTTGGATCTGAAGTACAACGAAATTGAGGGTATATCTGACAAAGAAATGTTCCAAATGGCATTACATTCCAGCCGAAGCAAATTGGCAATAACTTGCAATATCATGAACTAAACCCTACGACTTACACTACGTAGTGCTAGCCAGAAAAAAGTCTCTAGAGTGCTGTGTATCTGTTTGGTGCACCCCCCAGCTTTAAAAATGGCAGCTGTGTTTTGTACAACACAGATGAATTTACGCGGTGAGCGAACAGAATGCTATACCTTTTTCGAAGTTTCATGAACAGAAAGACGGTCGAAATACGTCGGTCACTTTTTGCGTCCTGACTACTAGCTAGATATTACCAATGAAAGCGGAAGAACGATAATATCTTGGGCGTTTGTTTGAATTGAACTCTTTCAGTTTCAAATTGGTTACAATGCATTTTGTGTCCTGACTAGTAGGTGGAACCCATAGAAGCCAAAGAACGACAATATCTTGAAGTTTGTTTGAATTAAACTGTTTCAGTTTCAAAATTGGTTCCAATGCATCCCGTGAAATGTGCGGTTCCGGAAAAATTGCCACCATACACGTAATACTTACTTGGAAGCTCGAGTCGGAGGACGCGTCGATAGATTCAGCCATCCATCTCTCGAATCTGGTCGATGATCTTCGATCATAGTGGTACAGAATCGCAAAAGGTTTTGTGATGAAAGGAACCACATATGCTAGTTGTTTTGGTTATGAGAAGGTATGGAAGGTCTATGGTACTCGAAAAGGGAAGCACGGCTGCGAGTGAAGAAAGAAGACTCTCCCTATACTCCTTGAAAAGACATGTGATGAAATTTAATTAAAAAGTCAATTTGTATCTTTATTCTTTAGGCAGCTAGCTTGTCTGATGAAAATTGGATGTATTCTACGCTCGATCGCCTCGGCTGAAACCGCCCTTTCCATCCGGCTTGTCCACTCGAATCAGTTTGACGTTGAACAAAAGGGTCCGGTCTACTCGAGGATTGTCCAACACGAAATTCAGCGCTCTCTGTCCACTGAAGGTGGTTGGTTTGGGACCGACCCGATCATGACTACCATCATCTGCAGGATAACTCAATGCTCCGTATGGTACAATGACTTGTCGGACTCCGCCCACCTTCATGTCACGCATGGCATTTTCGAGTCCTTTGACAACTTCGCCGCTGCCGAGAACCGTTCGTGAAAAATCCACATCCCGTTTGTCAAAGGCACCGCCTTGTGGTCCACCTTTGGCCTCGAAGGGCCGTCCAAAGTATCCGATGGTATATCCCGACCAATCAAAGACGACTCGATCACCCACATTCGGAGAGGCGCCGTTCCCGACCGAAACATCTCTATAGGACCATCCTTCGTTGGTTTTGACGAAATCGGCGTATTCCTGAACAAATTTTGGAGCGAACATGGATTCTCCCTCTGTCGATTGATCAGTAGATGCCCAATTCCTTGACGGATTGTTTGTAAGGATCATGCCTCCGAGGACAGCCGAGGTAGCGGAAGTAGAAAGGAACTGTTGAATGGCCTCACGCCGACCTGGGAGAGTATGCGCATTTGCACTTCCAAGCAACGCAATAACTAACGCAGCCATGGCGTTTGAGGCATGGAATAGTCTCATGGTGCTTTTTAGGATGTACTCCAGTAAAAAAGAAGTTACGAAGTAGGACTGTAGTTTTTGCAGCTGCAGTTGTACCGAATCGAAGTTTCGTAGTAGGATATGTTATTGTCGATGGGATGTGATGGTTCGAACAAAATGGGGGGATGGTGGATTTCAAGGTTTGAAGCATTGTCCAACCACACGATCAATTGATGCCGACAAATAATGACGTCATACAACAATCCAATCTTTGATCAGATATCTCGGTACATCCTCTGTCGTAGGACGTGTCGTAACTGTAACAAGATTCTCACTCCGATATCACATCGTTCCTTTCGTTTCCATAATAATATACTACTGTTATTTACTTGACGTGACAAATCATCAAACCGCCCCCGCGTCAGATACTATAAAATAAAGTGTTGTCTTCCTAGAGCTCTTACTTTAAGCCACGATGACAATACCCCATCTATTCCTTTCCAGCAGGAGGATGCTACTTCTCTTGTCTCTCATCGTCTCTACCACAGACGCGTGGATATGTTCGTCAAAGTATCTTTCGCAATATAACTATCCGATTTCCATCGTGGGTCAATCGCAACGAGGGGGTCACGTGTGTTCCGTAATGTCGCCTATTCAGAATGATAACCATCAAGGAGAAGAACAAGAAGGTTGGGCGAGATATTTATTGCCGCAGCCTTTCACAAGTCGACGAAACATTCTCGCATCCATTTCCCTTGCAACAAGCTTCGTCTTCTTATCTCAACCTTCCTTCGCCCTGGTCAAGGGCGTGGCACCTCCTCCTCCTCGCAGCAAGATTGGATCAGGAGACAAACCCAAATGTACAAATGTCGAAGAATGCCAAGCTTTGGCAGAACAGCGAGAGGCACAGTTGCGAGCCGAAGAAGACGTTGGACCGCCACCCATGGTGACCAAGGGCGGTGTCAAGTATCGCGACATTGAAACGGGCCAATCGGAACAAGCTCTGCAAGTGGGCGACAATGTCAATCTATACTTCAAGGTACTCAAGCTAGGAAAACGCAGTTACGATGGATTGAGTGGAGAAGGAACGGTCGTTTTTTCTCGTGGATATGGATTGGAAGATGACGAGGACAAACCGGGCACCAAATCGTTCCAAACCACCGTGGGCAATACGGCCAACATTGCTGCCTTGAACGAAGCCTTGATTGGTATGAAGCTCCAAGGCATTCGTCGATTTGCCATCTTGCCGCAAAAAGGCTGGGAAAAGGCGACGGCCGCTTGCGATGGTGGTCCTGGTGGTCGTGGTGCTGGAGGGGATTTGCGGACGGACTATGTTGTAGTTCCCACGGCACAAATTGTGGAACAGGAAAGCTGTTTTGACAAGAACAAATTGCCCTTTCCAGCGACGTATGCTCAACAACGACGCATGGCCCAGCGATTCGATCAAAGTTTGATCATGGAGGTACAAGTAGTGGACATCCACAACAAGAACAATTAAAATGGATCTGTATATGGAAGTCACAGAATGCTAATAATGTTGTAATAGTTAAACCATAGCGCGATGGGGTGCTCAGTAATCATTTTTTCTCATGTAAGCTGCAATGATGTCCACGTGCAGGGGGGGGGGGGCAAAGTGATAGTAGGTTCGAAAATCAAGTATCGACAATGTCAGTATCAACCATGTTTTGATGAGGTGTAGTGTACATTTCCATGTTTCCAGTCGAATCTGGCATGTTGTAGACTGCAGCTGCATTCAGTGACGGTGGTATGCTGATATTGGAGTTGGTGTTGTTGTTCTGCATTGCCGTGAACATGTTGTGAAAAGCAGTTGCTGACGACTGCTCCATTTGTATTGGGAGGGGAGGGGATTCGTATCCCATATCAAGCTGAGCAATCAGGCGAAAACAAAATTGTTGAACATCCGACAGAGAATTCATTAGCGCCCCCTTTTGATTCCATGGTTCTGGAAAAGAAATCGAAGCAATTCATAGTGAGCAAGAACATCATGCACTTAAGCCTTGTCGGAACACTACTAGGTCGTATTTACCTCGATGCGTCAGCAATATAAAGTATTGGGAATATCCCAAATCAGCAGCGATGAGGCTCAATCGGAACGCGACAGGACGAAGCCACTCACGGGGCTTGGATTTGATGTAGTCATAAAGCTTCGTCCGAAAGAGCTCAATTGTCTCCAACTTCACACGAATTCCAAATTTCAAAAAGAAGTGCAAGTTGGCACGTGGAGATCGAGAAGCATTGAGAACTCTCATACTCGCAATGGATCCATTGGATATTGTCCCGATTTCATTTGAAAAGTTGAACACAACCGTTGTGTGATACCTGATAGCAAGTTAACAGGAAAAAGAGTTGGTGAGACTCCAAAGCAAAAGCGAATGGAAATAAACCATGAAACGTACAATGATACATCTTTGATAGTCCATTGCGGTGAGCCATTTCCATCTGCTGGGGCATCTGGACTGGCAAGAGCAACACAATCACCTAGAGTGGGTATAAGCTGATGTGTTAGGTCACAAGATTCAGCTCCAACACAGACAAAATAGCCACAATGCATGTTAACATACCAATATCATATGGCCTCTGCACCAAGATGAACAGAAGACCTCTGATGTAGTCAGATGAGGCTCCACTGACACAAAATGAAAAAGATATGATAAAAGCTGCTAAACCACCAAAAATGACCATGGGATCGAGACCTAAGGCAGCCAAGAGACAAAATGCCAAAATGAAGTAGAAGACTGCATTGATAAGCTTTTCTGTTCCGGCATTCATCTTCCCCTCATTTGCAATGCTAGCACGCAGCTTTCGAATTTCCTTGTAGACAGTATCCACAGACTTCACAAACTCCACCAAAGAGATGTCACCTTCTCTGGTAGGCCTGAATACAGCCATCAATTCCTTTGCCATCTTCATGTCTAAATTGCCAAGATCATCCATTGCAACAATAGAAAGTGTATGGAACTTGAGTGTGGTCACTGGGTCAAGACCACCTGCGTTTGCATAGATTTCTCGAAGCTTGAGTCTCTGCTGCAGCTTCAACAAATCTGCATAAAGGCGCTGTGCACAGTCAACCACTTGGTGCCGTGTTTCTGCTTTACCAAAAGCCTGTCCAAATGGATAGGAAGTCCTCAGGACACCAACACTGGATCCAAATTGCACAATCGCATTCAAGGACGGATCCTCTGTGGTTTTGTCACTGAGCTCAATTTCTTCCCACTCTCCCAACAACTCTGTGATCTTCAGTTGCTGAGCACTAGACATGATGTCTTCTGAGAAGGATCCAAGATCGAGGCTAGGTCTCACATCCCCATTTTCATCCACTGTCATGGCTGGGGCTACTGAATCTTCCTGTTCTTGATTGCCTGTGGTTGTATGATCAACATAGGCATGCTTCTCAAGCCAAATGTTGCATTCGACAGCTTCTTCCACAAAGGATTGTTTTGTCTTGGCAATGTACTCTGATTTGATTTCTGGCAAACGCGAAACTTGAGACACCTGTAAAATGTCTTTTAGAACCCCAGACAAGCGATCTGCATATCGATAGTAGGTGTTCTGTCCAAATTTGAGTCCAATGATGAAGCGCTTCAACGCCACAGCAATTCCTGCGCACAGAATAAAAATAACAACATGTCTGTATATATCATAGGAAGGAAAATTTCCGGAGGGATTTTGATCACTGAAGATCCCGATAAAGCTCTGGTAGAACAGCCAATGGCTGAACAAGAACATATGCAATTAGTCAGAGTCCTGAATGCTGCTTCAAAAGCACATTCGTTGTGATAAATTACTTACTTTGCAAACCGAGTACTGCCATAAAGCATAGCCAGGTTTAAAAAGCCCCATATAGCCAAGATGAGAGGCCATCCCTGGAAGACAAGAGTCGAGCATCAGAAAATGTCTCAGTCCGCAGCACCATCGGAAAACCAAATGGCAAGTTAACCACAAACAAACATACCTTTGCCTGGATGATGAAGAGTCGTGCCATGGGACCAACGAAGGTAAAATTCAAACCTGCCTGCTGGTAATATGATATTACCAAGTGTTGGAGACCCACTGCCAATCCAAAGGTGATGACCTGTCGTACACCAAAGAACAAGAATAGCCATGAATAACTTGGCTGGTTGTTGCTCACAACACGTGTTCCATTGATGGTGTCTGATTCAGTAACGTTCAGGCTGGGATCGATCACATAGATTACATCAGCTCCAGGATTCCCTAGTGCATAGTACAACAAAAAAGCAACGGCTGTACATGGGAATATAATGAAAAGGAAGACAGACCGCGCATATGCGAAGATTGATTTTCGTCCTGTTTTAATGATGCGTTCCACTTCTTTCATGTTTTGTACGGCAATATTGGCTTGCTTGCGAATGGATGAGGGGCGAGAATTTCGCGGGTTGCTAGAGTTTTCACCGTCGGACTCGGCTCCTTCCGACTTGTTGCCACCACCCAACATGCTCGCAGCACCTGGGAAGCTTGCTGATCTTCCTTCGACCTTTCTGGCCAAGTGTTGAAACATTCCTGCTGCATGAGCGGCAAATGCTTGTGATTGCGTTAATGGTCTCCTCTCTTCGTTTATTTCTTCTCCTCGACTATTTTCGTCATCGGTTTCAGCATTATTTGAGCCGTCGTTCTCTTCTGGTTGGGTAGGCCGCAACATGTTTGTGAGTTCAAACAGCTCATTTTCCACTGTTTGTGGCCCACCATTCCTTTTGAAAAAACCTGGTTGATGCGACAAGGCGAATTTGCTGCGTTTTTCTGAAAGGTCTGACGATACTTTGCGTTCCTTCTGTTGCATTTGTTGCATCTTTTCTTCGTGCATTGAGGCGACCAATTCGGGCGGCAAAGCCGTTGCTTGATCCAAAAGAGACCTTTGGGACCCATCCATCAACAGACCTGACACGTCAGCGGTAGGTGCCTTGTAGATGCGACTTCCACTGGGAAGAGTTTCCCAGTCCTCATGATTGTCGTCGTTTCCAACATTCGTCGGATCGATTCGTTCAATGTGTTGCATGACGATGCAATCTTCCGTGGATTCGGGAGGAAACGCATTTTGGACATCCGAAAGTGTCACCTTGGAAGGCGGTTTGGGATACTCAATGATAACCTCTGGGTCTGATGTTGTTGAGGGTTGAGCTTCTTCTTCTGGATCTCCTTGTTTGCTGATTGACGAATCCTTTTCGATGGATGCCGCTGGTGGCGGTTTCATGTGACCGCTACTGTTGTGCTTTTCCTCCATGACAAAAATACTCCGTCTACTAACTGTAATTGTATGTTCCGATGTCGTAGATTACTTTCACAGATCTGGATTGCCTCCGACAAGCGTAGAGAATGAATAATAATGAATGGTGTATCCTTCACATTCACAGTCAATGGCCGTATGATTGTGTACGTACTGTACGTCGTAGTATAAAATACCGGTAGAACCGGTAGAACGTTGGACATGTATTACGAATACCGTCGTACACCAATTAGATTTACAGTTAGTACGTCGTAATGACATTACCCATCTGTCAAGAAACCTCCAAAGCTATGATACGAGACGGACCTACCCAGTAGTGTACGATTTGTCACCCTCTCCATACTTTTTTCACTCCACGACGCGGTAGGGGGCTAACCCAGTTTTATCAGAGCATCTGGGAACGAAGCATCCGAAAAAAATCTATCAGTGCAACGGAAGATCAACTGAGAGTTGGTACTAGTACAAGCTACTGCTGTCTTGTTTATGGCGTCATGCAAACGTCGTAATCAATTTCTGAGCGAAAAGATGGTGTTTCTCCTATGATTGGTTTAAAATGGGGGCTAAAGGGAGAAGAGGAAGAGTGCATTTCAGTGATCCCTGGTATGACTTATTAGGGTGGGCTCTGACATTTCTTTGGAAGAAATGGCAACATAGTTCAGCGAAGTATAAGGAAGGCACTACGTCATTGGAAAAACTACTGGTACTTGATATTTAAGTTTTTCACAAAAACAGCTCACCCTATCGGATTGCAACAGGTTTATTGCTGCCTTCCCAGCTTTGTTTTTGCAGGACCACTCCATATCTAACATTGTAATGGTTTGGATTTTCCCTCTTCTGTGAGGTTTTTGCCTTTCCCTCTTCTGTGAGATTTTTGCCTTTCCAGTTTTGAGTGGTGCGCAGCAGAGCGCTGAGAGTGTATGGAAAGCCACAGCACGATTTGCCCCACCCCTTGGGGGTCAGATCGGTGGACCAAATTCTCCCTTGTGGAACCGATGCTCTAGTAGATGTGACATTTCACTTGTAGAGTTTGGATATTTCCTCCAGTCGTTGGCTTCGTAATCTTGAGTGGTGGGCAGCTAAGTGTAGGAGCAGGCACCTGAGCCAATTCTGAAGCTGCTGGCAATGAGTACAGCCCAAAAATAAATACTTGTTATTTGACATTGATGATGGAAGCTTGCTACTAATTTTTCTAAGGGAGTGCTACAAAGTGGTGCGCGCTTTTGAGGTTGACGTGAACATAGGTCCAGAATCTAAGTATCAACAATGTCAGGATCAACCATGTTTTGATCAGGTGTAGTGTATACTACCCTGTTTCCAGTCGAACCTGGCGTATTATGGATAGAAGCTTCATTGAGTACCGGTGGTGTGTTGCCATTGGAATTGCTGTTGCTATTCTGCATTGCCGTGATCATGTTGCGGAAGGAAGTTGCTGAAGATTGCTCCATATGTATTGGAAGGGGAGGGGATTCGTATCCCATATCAAGCTCGTCAGTCAGTCGAAAGCAGAATTGTTGAACATCTGACAGCGAATTCATGATCACCCCCTTTTGATTCGATGATTCTATAGTATTGGTGTTAGAGCATTTCACAGTGAGCAGGTAGATTCTCCACTCAAGCACTGTCAGAACACAAAAAAAGACTACTTACCTCGATGTGTCAGCAAAATAAAGTATTCGGAGTATCCCAAATCAGCAGCGATGAGGCTCAATCTGAATGCTGCAGGACGAAGCCACTCACGGGGCTTGGATTTGATGTAGTCATAAAGCTTCATCCGAAAGAGCTCAATTGTCTCCAACTTCACACGAATTCCAAATTTCAAAAAGAAGTGCAAGTTGGCACGTGGAGATCGAGAAGCATTGAGAATTCTCATACTCGCAATGGATCCATTGGATATTGTCCCAATTTCATTTGAAAAGTTGAAAACAACCGTTGTGTGATATCTGATGACAAGTTAGCAGGAAAAAGAGTTGGTGAGACTCCAAAGCAGCAGTGACACCAAAGCAACCGCTAATGAAAGTGAAACATGAAACTTACAATGACACATCTTTGACAGTCCATAATGGTGAACCATTTCCGTCTGCTGGGGCATTTGGACTTGCAAGGGCAACACAATCACCTTCAAAAAGTAGGGAGAAAAGACAAAATTTAGAGTGGGTGTCTGCCAATGTTTTGGTCATAAGATTCAGCTCCAACACAGACAAAATAGCCACAATGCATGTTAACATACCAATATCATATGGCCTCTGCACCAGAATGAACAAAAGACCTCTGATGTAGTCAGATGAGGCTCCACTGACACAAAATGAAAAAGATATGATAAAAGCTGCCAAACCACCAAAAATGACCATGGGATCGAGACCTAAGGCAGCCAAGAGACAAAATGCCAAAATGAAGTAGAAGACTGCATTGATAAGCTTTTCTGTTCCGGCATTCATCTTCCCCTCATTTGCAATGCTAGCACGCAGCTTTCGAATTTCCTTGTAGACAGTATCCACAGACTTCACAAACTCCACCAAAGAGATGTCACCTTCTCTGGTAGGCCTGAATACAGCCATCAATTCCTTTGCCATCTTCATGTCTAAATTGCCAAGATCATCCATTGCAACAATAGAAAGTGTATGGAACTTGAGTGTGGTCACTGGGTCAAGTCCACCTGCATTCACATAGATTTCTCGAAGCTTGAGTCTCTGCTGCAGCTTCAACAAATCTGCATAAAGGCGCTGAGCACAGTCAACCACTTGGTGTCGCGTGGCAGCTTTACCAAAAGCCTGTCCAAATGGATAGGAACTCCCAAGGACTCCAACACTGGATCCAAATTGCACAATCGCATTCAAGGACGGATCCTCTGTGGTTTTGTCACTGAGCTCAATTTCTTCCCACTCTCCCAACAACTCTGTGATCTTCAGTTGCTGAGCACTAGACATGATGTCTTCTGAGAAGGATCCAAGATCAAGGCTAGGTCTGACATCCCCATTTTCATCAATTGTCATGGCTGGGGCTACTGAATCTTCCTGTTCTTGATTGCCTGCGGTTGTATTGTCGACATAGGCATGCTTCTCGAGCCAAATGTTGCATTCAATGGCTTCTTCCACAAACGTTTGTTTTGTTCTGGCAATGTACTCTGATTTGATTTCTGGCAAACGCGAGACACGTGAAACTTGAAGAATGTCTTTTAGAACCCCAGACAAACGATCTGCATATCGATAGTAGGTGTTCTGTCCAAATTTGAGTCCAATGATGAAGCGCTTCAGCGCCACAGCAATTCCTGCGCACAGAATAAAAATAACAACATGTCTGTATATATCATAGGAAGGAAAATTTCCGGAGGGATTTTGATCACTGAAGATCCCGATAAAGCTCTGGTAGTAGAGCCAATGGCTAAAACAACAACACGTGCAATTAGTCAGAGTCATCCATAGATGCTATTGCGGAATTACATTCATTATGGTAGATTTACTTACTTTGCAAATCGAGTGTTGCCAAATAGCATAGCCAGGTCAAGCAACCCCCATATAGCCAAGATGAGAGGCCATCCCTGGAAGACAGACATGAGCAACACATGAGAAAACGTCTCAATCTGAATCACCAATGGAGAACATCATGGTAGTTTTAACCATAAACAACATACCTTTGACTGGATGATGAAGAGACGCGCCATGGGACCAACCAATGTAAACTTCAAACCAGCCTGCTGATAATATGATAATATCAAGTGTTGGAGACCCACAGCCAATCCAAAGGTGATGACCTGTCGTACACCAAAGAACAGGAATAGCCATGAATAACTTGGCTGGTTGTTGCTCACAACACGTGTTCCAGTGATGGTGTCTGATTCGGTGATGTTCAGGCCTGGATCTAAGTCAAAGATTACATCAGCTCCAGGATTCCCCAATGCATAATACAACAAAAAAGCAACGGCTGTGCATGGAAATATAATGAAAAGGAACACAGACCGGGCATATGAAAAGATTGAATGTCGCCCTGTTTTAATGATACGTTCCACTTCTTTCATGTTTTGCATGGCAATATTGGCCTGCTTGCGAATGGATGAGGGGCCAGAGTGTCGCGAGTTGACAGAGTTTTCACCATCAGATTCGGCTTCTGGAGAGCCTGACAATCTTCTGTCGACTTTTTTGGCCAAGTGCTGAAACATCCCTGCTGCATGAGCAGCAAATGCTTGTGTTTGCGTCAATGGTTTGCTCTCTTCGTTCCATTCCTCCCCGCGGCTGTTTTCGTCATCGGAATCAAGATCATTCGTGTCACTGGGAGAGCCATGTTCTCCTGACTGGCGAGGCTGTAAAATGTTGGTGAGTTCAAATAGCTCGCGTTCCACTGTTGTTGGTCTATCGTTCCCTTGTTTTTGTGACAAGGTAGAATTGCGACCACTGTTGGACTGCTCCGACGAAGCTATGCGTTCCTCCTCTTGCATTTGTTGCATCTTCTCTTCTTGCATGGACGCTACCAACTCGGGTGGCAAGCCTGTTGCTTGATCCAATAGAGAACTTTGGGACCTTTCCGATTCAAAGTTAGGCGCCTTGTAGATGCGCCGTCCACTGGGGAGAGTTTCCCAAACCTCCTCATTGTCGTCATTCCCATCGTCTGTCGGATCGGTTCGTTCAATGTGTTGCATGACGATGCGTTCTTCCGTGGATTCGGCAGGATATGCATCTTGGACATCAGAAAGTGTCACTTTAGAAGGCGGTTTGGGATACTCAATAATAACTCCTGGGACTGGTGTTCCGGATGATTGAGCTTCTGCATCTGGATCTCCTCGTTGTCTGTTTGACAAATCCTTTTCGTCTGATGCAGCTGGGGGCGGCGGTTTCATGCGACCGGTACTGTTATCGTCCATGACAAAAAGATTCTATGTTGTAGAGTACGTCCACAGATCTGGATTGTTTCTGGTCAGCGCACAATGGAGCACGGGCGGAAAAAATGTGTCTCTATTTGTGGAATGCGTCGTTTCCTTGTTAACAAAAACAAAACGAAAAATGGGAAGATCTTGAGAAGGCGATCATGACTCGACTCACTCGGAGAAGCAGTATCTTTGTCTCTTGTTTAAGGTTTTCGAACATTTTTTGGACCGACGTAGTACGTTGGAACATGTGAACGTGCACCAATGATATCCACATAGATGACGTGTCATCGTCCAGAATTCGCTTGGATCCTCGGTAGCTCCCGTGGGTAGTACGAGTATCGGTAATCTCCCATGTCATCACACCGCACTTGAAGTTGTTTGTGGATGATGGTTACGGTAGGTATTACGGTACCGGTATGTTATTCGGACGTTTGTTACCGGCATGGTATCAATAGCTACGGTACCGTAGTCATTGGTATTTTGTTTTATAAGGGGTACTTCGTAGGATTTTTCTGTTAGTACTGGTATTATTGATTGGCGTAGAGAGACTCATTTGGGACTACGGCATAGGCGGTAACCTCTTAATTGACTGTAAAAATAGTAGGGTACTCCCAGTCGTACGTTGCACCTTATTAATCGTACGTAATACCGTACTGTAGTGCTGAAGTAATCTTTCTATCTATCTCTTGAATATCAACTATCATCAACGGATACTTTTTTTGGGCAAGTTGTATCATATCTTCAACACAACACAAGGAAAATGTGACGATGCTGAGAGGTATTAACAGTCCATGATGACTTCTTTCAGATCGCTTAATCATCTCTTGCTTGCATTGACGGTCATATTGGATTGCAGTGGTAGCTTGTCCCTCTGTCTGGCTTTGGCTTCGCCCTCTTCTTCCGGCACGAAACAAGCTGTTGTTGTCGGTGCTGGTCCAGCTGGATTGACATCTGCTTTGGTTTTGGCGCGCCGTCATGGTTATCAAGTAACTATCTTGGAGGCGAATACGGATATCGATGTGTACGATCCTACCAAAGCTTATCCCTTTTTGATTCGAGAACGAGGACAGAAACTGACCAAATTATTTGACGATTTACAACAAACATTAGAGGACAATGGCATTGGGGTGGAGGGCGCGACCAAAATGATCTCTGTCCCAGCCGATCCCAAAGTGATTTTGGATACAGAGCCAAAAGAAATTACGATCTTTGTGCCCAAGGGAAAGAACTACTGGTTGAGACGTCATGAGTTTTTGAGAATATTGTTGGATGTGGTTGCCAAAGAAGAAAATATCACACTACTGAAGGGTGTGGAATGTGAATCCGTCACACCTGTCAAGAACTCGATGGTGGAAGTACGAGCCACCAAAGTAATTTCCTCTGACAAGAACACAAAAGAGACCATCACGTTGCAATCGCCGCTAGTGATTGCCTGTGATGGAATGAAATCCAAAGTTCGCGAATCTTTGGCACACTCCCCGTCCCCATTTAAAGGGTGGGAAAATGGCAACCCGGATGGCTTTCAGGTAAAAAAATGGACTTCGCCCTCTACTGGATTGAAATTCAAGACCATACATATAAATGCGGATGCCAAAATCCCCGTTGGCGATGGTACGTTTTACGAAATACCGTTTGGGGTGCAAACTTTCCACACTATTCGATCTCGACACTCCAATGATCCCAAGAAGTTCATTTCCCTCGGCTTGCTACCCGCCAAAAAGGCCCCCACCAGAACCTTCAATGTCATTCGCGATGATCAGCACGAGATTTGGTCCATCAAGGACGGTCAGGCCTTGCGAGAGTGGTTTAGCGATTCCTTTCCACGGTTTGATTTCTCGTCCAACTCGTCCCTGGTAGCGCAAGAAGAATTCGACCGCTTTGCATCGGTCGAAGGGCTACGACTACCGCTGTGTCAACGTAGTCCGGAACTGTACGTGACATCACCCAATGCAAAATGTGGCATTGTTCTGGTTGGAGATGCCGTGCATTGTTTCCCACCTGACTTGGGGGAAGGTGTCAATTCGGGTCTAGAAGATGTCCTTGCGCTGGATGAAGCACTGAGCGATCATCCGGACAGTGTTGGCGACATGGCGCGTGCGTACGCCAAAGCTCGAAAACCAGAATCGGAAGCACTGGTGCGAATGGTCCGTTTCGGGGCTCCATTTCAATATGGTCAATTTGGTGGCATAACCAGTGTGAAACGATTGCTGTGGACCTTTAACTTTTTCGGCCGCATGCTTCTCAACAAACTGACGTTTGGATTGAGTCCTCGTCCCGTTTTTGTTGAAGTGGGAGATGGGTATCAAAGCTACAGCTCGGTGATGAGACGGGCAGATCGATTGACGGCTATTTTGTGGACCATTACTGGTGCTCTCCTGTTGAAGTTGACTGGAGTGCTATCAAAACTCAGCGCTTTGGCTACATGAAGGATATTCAACTCAAGGGCCGCAGTATTCTCTACTAGTAGGGAGCAATAAAAAAGGACGGAAAATTGTCATTATACGAGTTACATTCATGCAACAGAGTTACCATATATTGAGACAAGCATTACAAAACAATACTTTACGTAGCACAACACGGACGACACCGTATCCTCGACATGCACTGGGGATGACTATACTCTATAAAACTAAATGGGCGAAAAAAATATGATGGAGAAAGGAAACGTAGCTTAATGGTATCATTGTAATAGACGAATAAGAAAGGAATGCCATCAGTCGGGAAAAATGATGTGTAGTTGTAGCTTTTGATTATTGTTCCACCAACATTCGTCGTCGTTGATATCCGACGACATCCAGGGCTTCTTCTAGTACCTCGATGGTATCCATTTCACCCCCCATGTTGCCGCTGAAATAGGGCGGGTCCTCGACTAGATGATCTTTACTTGACGACACCTGCCATGAACAAGTGGAGGATGATTCTTCATCCAGAACTTTACCAGTAGAGATACGTTCGGACACGCGCGATGGACTGACAACGGCAGTGCTTTTGCGATTCGATGCTCGTTTGCAGGACATGACAAACATGGGACTGTCTTCCGAGGCCGGTGCACGAGGAGGTGCGGAAAAGAGTTGTGAATCACTGGAAAACATGGCATCGTCTTGCCATCTTGTCACTCCGA
Organism: Nitzschia inconspicua; assembly: GCA_019154785.2. Lineage (NCBI taxonomy): Eukaryota > Bacillariophyta > Bacillariophyceae > Bacillariales > Bacillariaceae > Nitzschia > Nitzschia inconspicua. The sequence goes on from JAGRRH010000023.1 coordinate 889,873, forward strand.
TATCGGACCTGTTTGAATAGGGGCAAAAGTCGTTGTCACTGGATGATCGTTTCAGTACCATTATTGGATTGCAGTGAGGACGGTGGTTGCTCTCGGATTGGTGTGTTATCGATGAATCGGCATCGAATGTTGAAGATGTTGTTTCTTCGTCGTATCGCTTCCGAGTGGGTGGAAATGGCGCTGCGCAAGTGTCGTACATGACTGGAACATCAACCACTCGTTTCGATGATCGACGAGATGAAATATCACTCCCACAGAATAACGCTTTCCTACTGGGGGCACTATGAGAAGACAAAGAAGAGTGCTGACCAAGATCGCGTCTCAAATCATGCGTCCGAGCGTTATCATCGGACATGATGACTTTCAAGTCCTCCTGCTGGACATTGCCCACAAGCTCCTTCATAAAGACGTTCAGTACACTGTTTTCGTTTCCGTTCATCATGGAACTATAGATTTTCTAATGGCTTGGAATGATGTCAGTAGTGTTAGTGAAGTGAGAAGGGAGCCGCAACATGAAAACAAAAAATGCGAGCAGCAATGCGTGATACCGGAGACGGAGAAAGATCAAATTGGTGGGGTGGCACTCGATAACAAATTACGAACTCCAAAGGTGTTTCCTGATCTTCTTGGGAATTCTTACTGTCAGCCAAAAACCCCAATGCAGGGATTTCGGGTGCTCCTTCCAAAAGATTTAATGTTTTCAAACTTACCGGTAAGACTTCACAACTAAGCTATTATCCCGTTGATTCGCTCCAACTGTGGTATTGGTTTCTCCGGGGATAATGTAAGAGAGACTTTTTCCACTTCATTCTGACAACGGAAACGTTCGTAAATACTACTCTTAGTACACATAATAAAACATAAAGTATTGAAGTAGCCAGACCAGCAAAGCCTGTACGATGTTCCAGTTGTATGTTCAACGTCTGAATTTCTTTAATAATCACTACCTCTCTACTAGCTATAGTAGCTACCGGTAGGTAGTATTCTTACAATGACAAACAACTCTGTCCTAATTAACGAACGTCCTCCGAAGTACTTAACGTGCTTCTCTCTTTCCTGGATGGAAATATTTAGAGATCGGGCTTTATTCGCAAAGCGCGACAGTCGTATCATACCGGTAATCGAAGTACCGGTACTTTAGAGCTGGGGAGTGTGGAGTACCGTAGATACTACATCGAAACTTCCTGGCTGTACGATCGTACCTTTACTTTGATGGCCAATTCTGTCTCCTTCTTTATGATAGCTACCGTACCGTAGTTATACCCTCTCTAGCTAGAGGTGAGAGCTGGTACTGGTAGCAAATCGTTAAGGTATTATTTTATTTGCAAAATTGACACGACATGTCTGTCTCTTCGCAGGCCAAAAAAAAAACAAAGTTTATGGGTTATTGGCCCTTCGTTTTTTTCTGTGTTCTTTTGTTGTTGTTCAGGCCGCATTGTTTGAGCAAGGAAATGGCGCTCCGAACTGCACCAAACAAATTGTAGAGGAACGCATCTACTAGTAGCTAGCGGGGAAGTGTTTCTTCAAGAAAGCCCCCCCCCCCCCACACTCCTTTCTTTCTTCGTTTCTGAAGTCCTGCTACTCCACCAACCAGCCACACCCGCTGTTGAATCATCGATCGTCGTTCTGACTTGGACATTGGTCAAGATTTTGCTCCGAGTTACTGGTAGTTGAAGGCTGAGATGCACTGTCAGGATAAAAATTTCACACCCATACCGTACATGGTGGTACTATAGAGTTTTTGCTGATCCCTCGCCTATCGAGTACAGTAGTTTTGTTTCTACATGAGATAGTTTGGTGGGGGGGAGGTTGTACGTACGACAAGTATACTGCACCACCTTGCTGGTTGACATGAAAAGGAAGCTCCATTAAGGCCTTGGGTCGAGTACTTAGTAGTAATAAGAATGCATGTTTGTCAACAATGCGGTCGCTGGCCTCATAAACAGGGGATCTACTGTAGTAATTTTGACAAACGAAGAATATCAAGGACTCGCAAGAATGATTTGAAGACGCAGGGATAGCGGTTGCTGTCGTGAGGGCAGAATGCTCTGGACAGAACAATTTGGCTTAAATCCCCTCTCGCGATATTTACGCAGGTGGCTAAAGGACATAATTCAAAGATCACGTATCATGTATGCGTATGTGACGACCCGATAGATTCTTAGGTATTTCCAGATTACTCCGCTTCTCTGTACGTAACATTATTGTTGTCTCCTCTTCTTGGACTTATCCATCAATGGACAGACCGTATCCAAATTTCATCTCATCCTTCAAATGGTCTACTTCGGCGCACAAAGTCAAGGATGGTTGTCCAGGTTCCTTGCCCAGTTTGGCTTCCAGGACCGACTGTATCTTTGCGCTGCCGTCCACGGCCACCTGCAATTTAGAACGACTGAATTTGAATTCAGCACCCAACATTACATTGGAGGCTAGTGTGAAGGGGTCGCATGCCAGCTCGGCACCCAATGTGACACGATTCGGTGTCACGATTCGTTTGTAGTTCAACGACAACGGTAACCCACTGGGAGAGCCAGGAGCGAATTGCGCCAAAAAGGTCGAAGAGGGACCATCCGGGAGTGGTGCACCCGGTCGTCTAGGTCCAAGTGTTCGTTCGTCCACGGGATCTCCGGAGGCGGGCATGCTGTATTTGACCATGTAACTACTGATCATGTTGCCATTCGCGCTGACGTACATGCCTTCACCACCCATGCTCAAATTGGGAGTAATACCCTGGTGGAAGGAGCATCCATACACGGTGCCACCACCCATGCTTCCGTATTTAAAATTTCCAGCCCATGATGGACCATTGACATCGACATCTAACAAGCATTGATCCGATTGTCCATCCGCACTGACACCGACCTGCAACTTGGCCATGGCCAATCCACCCAAGAGAGCCTTGTGAATGCGTCCGTCTACCGACAATCGATCTGGATCGACTCGTGCCATGTACAGACTAGTCTCGTCTGCCACTTGGGTCAACCAAGTATAGGTTCGTCGGCGACCGTCGGGAATCATGTTGGTGCCCAACCAAAAGGAATGTACGACGGCCATGTAGGGACTCAATTGTTTGTTGATATCACAGCGAAAACCGTCATAGGTATCGAGCATGACGAGACGCTTTAAGTCCTGTGGCGCTTGTTCGTAGGGACCAGGATTAATAAAAGCCGAGGCGGCGGCAGCCGCTCTGGCAATGGAGTCTTCTTCGGGAGACGACGATTTGTTACCATCCTCGATAGGTAGTGATTGGGAGGATGGATCACTAGATGATGGCGGAGGTGGAGGAGGAATGGCGCCCCCAGGAGGAGGCGGTGGAGGGGGAGGAGTGGAATCGTCGCATCGTGTTTTACTTAACGATGATAATGAAGATCCAGATAGGATACTGGAGGATGTGAACAATGAAACGGGCGAAGGTGGTACAGCAAAATTTGTCGCTGATGAACGTTGTTGTGATTTCGATCCGCCGGCACCCATGGTCGATGAATCTGTCGTTTCCAATGTGAATGGTAATAAGTTTGAGGGATGTCAAATTAAATCAAGCACTCTGGTAACAAATTCACATTCAATAGACAGGCCAGCAAAACTGGGGACTGCACGAAGGTGGTTGTGTTGGATTTTCATAAGCCACTGCTGTCCTGGTCGAGCACTATCATACCAAGTCGCACAAACAGTACTGCTATGAATACTACGGCAGGAGTGGTAGTAGATGCGGGATAGGGAGAGAAGCTGCGCCATTCATCTCACTTTACACGGGAAGGATCCACTTTGTCTGTACGGATGTCCGTTTGCTTTTTTATCCCACATACGTCGTGATGACAGTGTGAGAAAGAAAGAGCGCGACCTTCTCGATCTGACGATTGACGTACGACTGTATGATACATATCTGATCGAGTACAATCGTACAATCGTACCGGTAATAGTAATACCTTTCAGTTGTTGTCGTACTGCGTACTGCCAGCTAGACTACCGTACCGGTACTTTACTGTTAGTAGTAAGGACCGCTCTAGAACGAATATCTACACAGCAGGGCTTGAGTAGGCAAGCAGGAATACATAAGAGGTTCTCGTAAAGAAGATACAGCTTTGTCACTGTTAGTTACTTCATTCCTTTACCCTGAAAGGACGCATAGAATTCTAGAACTTCCGATGTGATCTGTCTCTCCATCTCCACTAGACTGTTGATGAGCTGTTCCATTTGGATAATTGGAATCTTGGCCGGATCTTTATTTGGGCCAGTTTCAAGGGCATCCTCGTACTCCTCCATGGCTTTCAATGCAGCATCCCGACATGCAGCAATCAGTTCTGCACCCGACAGTCCCCCGCTAATTTTCTCATCCACTAGCAGTGAAAAGTCAATGTCGTCGGCACAGGATTTTCCTGCCAATCCAATCCGCAGAATGCTCTCGCGGCTACGTTCGTCCGGAACACCCACGTAAATCATGCGATCTATCCGTCCCGGTCGCATTAATGCGCTGTCCAAAAGATCCGGACGGTTCGTGGCACATACAATGACAACACGGCCTCCCTCGCCTGCACCACCTTGGTGGACACCATCCAATTCCGTCAACAGCTGCGACAACAGTCGTTCGCCACCGCCACTGCCGCTCCCGCCCCGTTTCGAGGCAATAGCATCCACTTCGTCAAAAAATATCACAGCGGGACTCGCCAATCGAGCCCTCCGAAATAACGCCGCCAGGGCACGTTCACTTTCCCCCAGCCACTTGCTCAACAACTCGGGACCCTTGACTGCCAAAAAATTCATGTGGCCTTCTGTCGCAAGCGCTCGTGCCATGAGCGTCTTGCTACAACCCGGTGGTCCATACAGAAGCACGCCACGCGGCGGTCGGATACCAAGTTTTCGGAAGGTAGCGGCATGCGTCAACGGTAACTCGATCGCTTCGCGGAGTTGCGTCTTGACCTCGTCCATGCCGCCAATCGAAGACCAGGGGACGCGAGGGACTTCCACTGTCACTGCCTTAATGGCGGATGGCTTGACGGATCGAATCGCAGTTTGTAGGATATCGATGGTGGGAACAACGGGATTACTACCTCCAACGTTGACGTAGCTCTTACGAACAGCCTCTTTTGCGGCTAGTGTCAGATCGGCGCCCGTAAATCCCTTGGCGAGACGAGCCAGGGATAACCATTCTGCCTCGGTGAACTCTGGTAGTGTCGCACCCAAGCTTTCCAGCTGAAATTGCAGTATCTTGGCTCGAGTGGGGGGTTCATCGGGTATGGACACTTCAATTTCCGTATCCAATCGCCCTGGACGGCGCAAAGCTGCATCGAGCATCCCGGGGTTGGTCGTAATAGCGAGAATCGCCATGGGATAATACTCAGCATCGTTGCTGTATCCTTTCTTGTTGGAATCAATTCCATCCAAGAGAGCCAACAGCGTCGACGACAATCGGTCGGCCCCAACATTCGTCCCTTGTCGACGCGGACAGATCAAATGAATATCATCCAAAATCAAAAGGCACCCTTTCTTTCCGGAACGAGGCCGTTGAGCATCTTGGAATAGTCGCACCAGCAGTTGTTCGGCTTGTCCCACAAAGGCGGTTTGCGATTGCAACGACGTACAATGGATCGAATCGACGTGAAAATCTTGGTCAAAGTTCTGTCCGACTTGGCAAGCCAGACGACTTTTTCCTACTCCACTGGGACCATGCAGTAAAACGCCCTTGGGAGGACGTAGGGCGGTAGATGTTGGAATGCCCGAACGAAACAACTCCGAATGAAGCAAAGTCGTTTCTAGTGCCGCTTGTACTTGTTGTATCACCGTGTCCAATCCCACTACCAGAGGTTTTTTACGTATTTTTGCGCTTTCTCCGATTATAGGGTTACCATTGTCAGATGCTTCATCCATAAATTGAATGTTTGTGTCATGAGTGATTCGAAACAACAGTAGTGCCTGTTGTTCTTGTTGCTCGTTCACGTTTCGCAAAGCTTCTTTGAGTAACGATTCCATATTTTTTGTATTGTCATTGTTGAGGGACAGCTGTTCCATGCTGCTCACCACCATGTTAACACTGTTAGTACTGTCTGTCTTAACTTCCATGGGGGAATGGACTATGATGTTGTCATCTGGCACGGATGTTGTGGCTTGAGTCACACGACAGTACACCGACTGCCCTCGCATCGATATTGGAACTACGGAATGGTTGGAGACGTGCTCGCCCACAACATGCGCCAGGATTACTCGCTGTGCCATTGGTCCGGTTGAGTCTGTGTAGGCCTTGGTGGTGTCTGCCTCATTCTTGGAATCCTCGATTGACATTGTTACGGAATGGGCTGTTCGACACAGCGCAGCAGACACCAAATCACCCAAATTGGATTCGAGGGGAACTAGAACGACGTTACAGACAGAAGAAGATGCTTTATTGCCTGGAGTAGATGGTGATTTTACAGAAGGAGGAGATCCCATTGCGTCGTCCCAGCCGCCCCCTCCGATGGCAAATGAAAACTTGGATTTGGACGATTGTGGGGTATTCTTGGTGATAGATGATGTTGGTTTGGAAGCAGGTGTTTCCGGCTTTGCCATGAATGTTGAATCAACGTGATTATTTTTTTCTTTACTTGTTGTCGCATGGAAAAAGGAATCCGCCACTGTCGATGGATACAAGTGACAGAACCCGGAACGACATGTCGTCTTGCCTTTGGATTTGCTACTAGATGTCGGCGTGGAATAATGCCGTGGTGATTTTATTGGTGTGCCATTTTTGATATCGTCGTCGTCCTCCCATATTTTGACACGAGTCAAGGCCGATTGTGTGAATTTCATGGGTGATGACGTTGACGGCGACGACAAATACGCCAAAACAAATACCTGGTCTCCGTTGACAACGTCCAGCTGATGCGCATCGTTCTCGTGCAGCAGCACAGTCGGTGCGTACTTTAAAGAAGAGGATCGTGTCTCATTCTTCGATACGAAAGATGGCAATGTAGATGATCCTGGAGTCAATGTCAAGGATAGTATGTCCACCACTTTGTATTCGTCGTCGGGCACGGAATTTTCGGAGACGGGGTGACAGCTCGCCTTGTTAGTACCGCTGTCACTGTCGACGGCCGTCGAACGGCTCTTCTTCTTCTTTTTCGGCATGAGAGTCTTCTATCAATCATACCAATATGATGTCGCTAGGATATGACGGGATCAGTGTTGGTTACCATGGTTTTCATGTTGTCTTCGTCCTCATGGAGGATGCAACATCGTTAACTGTAACTATAACTGTAACAACATCATCGGTATGTTGATAAGTACATACATAGGCTTAAATTTCAATCCAACAATCGTCATGCATGTTGAATGTTTTTGAACACAACATACATACATGACTGTGAACATGCGGCTGTTTGTTGTTTGTTGTATGCTACCATACCTTTGTGTAACATGATGATCGGATGAAAGACACAAAAAGGGAGAGCACAAAATCGGTCGCAACAACAGCAAATTATTACAACTTTGTGCTACCTTGTCGTTATCAATTCCCGACGAACAAAACAAGTGTCACTCCTCTTGAAACAAGGTATATAGAATCACAGCTACAGAATGTCTAAAAGGTCCAGCATTATTAGGTGGTTCCGATGGCATAACCCTGCCGTCTTTCTTATCGCCCTTCTAGTCATCATGTCTTCGTCTCCGTCATCCAGCGGCAACCACAATAACAATCAACAACAGCCATCTTCCTCGTGTCACGCTTTTCCTATACGTCCATGGAATTCCAGGTTAATCAATACGCAACAACAACAACCATCAACACCGGCAAGAAGAATAACGCAATCTTCCACGTCTTCATTGGCCTCCACCACCGAAGACGCCTCCCGAACCACTTCTGTCAATGGAAGCAGCATCAGCAACAATAGCAATAACAGTAGCACCAGTGGCATTCCTAGAAACAGTGCCAGCTTTAAAAATCTGAAAACGTCCGAAGTGCTGTCGTTGGATTCCATTCGAGCCTCGTTGATTCGACAAGAGGAGACCATCATTTTTGCCCTCATTGAACGGGCACAATTTCGACACAATGCTATCGTGTATGAAAAGGGGGGATTGGGTCATTTGGGCACGCCGCCGGGTAGTACCGCCGCGGATCCGGATGAAAAACTTTCCTTTTTGGAATACATGTTGGTGGGAACCGAAGCTCTGCATTTTGCCGTGCGGCGGTACACGTCGCCGGAGGAACATGGTTAGTGGTCAATGAAACAGAGACTCGAGATTGTTGTAACTTCTTTTCTTTCTCTCTGTCTCTCTGCATTCTCAAGTGGTGGAAATGTTGCGGGAATAGTATTGTTTGTTTCTCACAACCATTATGTTCTCCTTCCCATCGTTTTTGCAGCCTTCTTTCCCGAACGATTGCCCACCAGCGACAAGGTTTTGGAAGAATTGGAGTTCCCCCGTCTCTTGTCGGATGTCGGGCATGCTTCCGATGTAAACTTCAACGAAATACTCTTAAAGAAATATGTGCAGGAAGTAGTTCCGTCCATTTGTCAAGGAGGCGACGACGAACAACATGGGTCGACTGCCTTGTGCGATGTAGCAGTCTTGCAGGCATTGTCCAAGCGTGTACATTACGGTAAATTTGTGGCAGAATCCAAGTATTTGGCCGATCCGGAGGGATACCAAAAGTTGGTCGACGCGGGAGATGCCGAGGGTGTCATGAAGCTGTTGACAAACGAAATCGTCGAGGCCAAGGTGTTACGACGAGCTCGACTCAAGGCGGCCACCTATGGAACGGAACCGTTGCTAGCCGAGTTACCGCCCCTTCGAGCCGAAGGAGGAGAAAAGACGTCAATTGTGGCCGCTGCAGCGGCATCCGCAGTAGTGGCTGCCATCGAAGCCATGGGAGACGATGACACCACCGAGAAGAAAGTATGTCCAGCAACCGTAGAAAGTATCTATCGCGATCTCATCATTCCTCTGACCAAAGATGTGGAAGTGGCTTATCTCTTCCGACGATGCGGAAGGGAACCGCCACCGGAATATGCTCCCAATCGAATGAGTACCGATCCTTGGTGATTTACAATTCCGAGCTCACACGGAATATACACTTTGCAATGATGTGTTGTAATTTTAGCAACCGTTTTTTATTTGAATCATTAGTAGTCTCGACAGTACCGTAGTTAGGATGGAGTGGTGAACCGTCTACCGTTTTCGCTTCTTTTCTTTCTTTTTCTTCCGCCGGCGTTCGCTGTCACTGTCTCTGGATGGAGATCTAGATCTTTTATGCTTTCTCTTTTTCTTCTTTTCCTTTTTGCGAGACTTCTTCTTTTTGTGACGATGCGAAGATTCGCTACTGCTGTCTGTGCCGTTTCCGTCGAGACGCGACTGTTCGTCCGTTTTAGCAAGGGTTCGTGGTAGATATTTCACAATTTGCTGTCTTGTTTCAGATACAAAATCATCATCATCACCACCACCAGCTTCTGCTGCTGCAACCAATTCTTTGTCCTCTCCAACAGCGTCAGTGGCCTCGTCAAAGTGCTGTTCCGTTTCGTTGGAACTCTCAACTTCTTCATCAGAAGTGGAAATGTCTGAATCCGCTTCGAAAATGGACTGGAGCTTTTCAAGCGATGGTCGATCGATTCCGTTGGATGCCTCTTCTTCCTCGAAATGTCCATCATTCGTTGATGCAATTTTCATCTGCGAATCGTTTTGACTCTCCTTTACATGGTGTTTCGCAGCAGACATAATTTCTTTCTCAAAATACGCCGCTTCGGTACTACGGGCATCCGCTGCCACTGCGCCAGAGCCTTTCGGCACATGACTCGGGACATTCACACGGAAGCGTTTGCACACCAAAGGAACAGGGGAAAAGGAACTGACTGTCCTTGTGACGGTCATTGACACTTTTGTTGGTGCTGTTTCGGACACTCCATTGCTTTCTTGACTTGAATCTTTCTTGATTGGTTTTGGTAGGTACAAGCCAGCGGGATGTTGCGATACTTGTTCTTGAGAAGCAGGATCGATTTTCTTTGATGGAGTGCTACCACTAGTGAATCGACTTTTCATAGCATCCGCCAAGGCCGTAAAATTTGAACTCATCGGACGAGTATTATGTTGTTGTTGTTGCCTGACTTGGGCGACATTTGAGTGTCCTGCTTTTGCAATTTCATCCTCTTGTTGCAATTTCATAGCTCTCGAAATTGTCTGGTATACTTCAGGATGCTCGTTTTCGCCAAATTGATGCTGCTGCACTTCATAGTCCCGCGGAATGTCGGGGCCGGGATACCGCTTTCGGTTGATTGAAGTAGAACTGCCTAAAACAAAGCCTGGAAGCGGTGGCTGCCCACTAGACGTCATCACAGTCTTTGGAGCATTGACTGGTGTATCCAGATCTTTCTTTCCCGAAGATGAATCGGCATTCCCACCGGCCCAGGCAGCAAATAAGTTTGCGGTCGGTTGCTTTTTCGATGAGGCAGATTTCGATGTGGTGGAGCCAAAATGATCATCGTCGTCACTGCTTTCGTGCTCATATACCTCCATATTATAGTCTTCTCCGAGATTCGTTCCAATCATTTTCTGTGCCCGGTCACCCCTGAGAGATTGTCGATTATCGTAGGCATCGTCTTCATCATCTCTCAAAGCGAATCCACCAGATGATCGTTTGCCCACGAAGTCTTCGGCCGTCTCGTAACTCAAGTATTCATTTCTTTCATTGGCGGTCTCCAAGTTTGAAGAGCGCGAAGGCATGTTTCTGTCCCTGCCATCATCTGTCTGTTCGGCAACATCAGAGATGCGATACACATTGTCTCGTTGGTTGTAGGTTGCTCGGTCTTGGGCTAATTGTTTCCGACGCTCGCGATACCGCTGAAATTCTGGAGCGTCTTGATAAGGTTCAAAGCCCAATCCGCATTGATCCAGCTTGGGAGGAGGCAGCTTTGTACGATTTGTTTGAAGCTGGAAACGACGGACGCGTTTCTTGGACAAGTGAATTTTGGCAAGAGCTTCATCCTCGTCTTTGTCGTCGTTGGAAACAGCAGCATTGGAAGGATGACTTTCGCTCGTTTCATCCGGTACAAAGGCTGTCCCACCCTCTCTCCAACCAAGACGTCGGAGCAGCCGTGGTCCTACTGTCTCATGTTTGATTTCCAGCACGGATTCCAAACCGAACAAAGGTGCTGAAGATTCTGACAGGACGCTTGACAATTTGTCAGTCTGACTCGAAGCCCCCAAACCAGCAAAATCTTCTCGTATCCGCGTCGGACCACCCCATTCGGCATGATCCTCCTCGTCCATAAAATCCTCCAATCGTTGATCCGTCTTTTTGGTGGTGCTTGGCGTCCATCCCTCTTTGGTTGCCACGGTATTGAAATGTCCTGCCGAGAATCCTCCAGTAAAGGCTCCGTGGAAACGTGGTTGTTCGTGTGGGCGTTTTCTACCAGTCAACAGAGGTCGTTCCGGAGGATTTTTATAATGGTTGCTAGTGGGATCTCGATTACGCCGGCGATTCTTGGGGATGTATACGGGGCGTTGCGAGGAGGCCGACATATTGCAAAGGTTGAAAATTGAATGCACAAGTCTGAATGCGGTGTTCCGGTGAGGAAAGAGGCCACGAATAACAGTCACTTTTCGGACATGAATCACAGCTTAAACTTTTACATGGAATACACTAAAAAGGATCCCTTTTACCATGGAAAGTGCGGAGAAGTATACTATTGTGATGAAAATATTGTATTGAAAGATGTGAGGTGTATGATGTCGTACAGTTTTGATGATGATGTGTTGTTGTTTGTGTCTGTTGTGAATGGATGATATTGTGATAAATCTCGACTTGATCCTTCTACGGCATAGCTATGCTTGCGCGAGCATGGCATCCAACAACGATGTGTATGATACGATGCATGATTGAAAAAAATGGTGCCGTTCCAAAAGCAGTTCGGAAAATCTGCAGCCGCAACAGTAGTCTCATCCCTTCTTGTTGACGACTTTGCGATAGCATAACCCTTTCAAAAGACTTTGCATCTATGCTACTTGCACGTTATTTCTTCTTCTGGTCACTCTTTCACCATGAGACTTCGTGAAATTCACAAACCATCCGTCCATGTTCGAAGTGGTGCCAATGGGAGTGCTTTTCGCGGTTGACTGTGCCAGAGGGTGCAAGAAGTATTTCAACACTAGCAACCGGCCCGAACTTCTTCATACTGTCGCCTTTGCCATATACTACAAGTAGATAGGATCTCATGTCCGTGTCATCCGCTGGGAGATCGAGCATGATCGCAACCAGAAAATGGAAAGGGAAAATCACTCAGCGCCAATGCTTCTTGCGAGAAGCCGAAAACGATGCTATGCGTAGCAAATGTTTTACTGGGACTCCCGGAATTCCCTGATTCGTGGCATTACGATCACTTTGAGAGAGCGATTGATGAACTGGGACTGTATCAAAAGGATGCCAAAAAACGTCAACGCTTCTCGGCCCAATTTTTTTTATTTGTACTCCGGAGTACAGTCCAATGTCTCTTCTAGCTGTGACGGGCTTCGCTAGAGCCGTAGTTGTACCACTCTGGCGCCGCCGCCATTCAAATTCTGTCCTATTCTGAGACGATCTCCCGCGTACAAACTGTCAAAGAGACCCTGCCCTTGGATCATGGGCAAATCGATCCAGCAGTTGGTCGGCGGTTGAAAGGTTCTCGAAAAACACAGTTTCCCTCCCTGAATGTTGGCCTCGTATCGACGACGGGGCAAGGATGATTCCTGCGGGTTAGCCTCACGGATCGACCCATAGACTTGAACGTTCGCAAGTGGACCAAAGAGTTGTCCGACATTGGTCACCATGCCACTACTCGTTTCGGAAAGGTCAAACAGCTGGTAGTTGTCATTGAATTTAAAGTCCGGAAAGGGAATTCGCCGGTCAATCCCAGCACCATCTGGACCTGGTTGCAAGTATGCCAAGACCCACGTCCCCGTCAAGGGACTGGCCGTCGTTGATGAAGCATTTGTGGTCGTCCCCTCCGCAATTTGAGCAATAAGTGCATCAATAGCTTGTCGTTCTTCTGATGAATATTCACTGGGACGCCGTCCATTCAGCATTTGAAAAAGCTTGGAAACAGCTTGAGGCTCATCGAATTTGGGTCCCCGTCCCGATTTGGGTGGAGGATCAACCCATGTGGGTGTGAATGTTTCTTGGAGAGCTTGAGATGCCGATTTGGTCCATGTCTGATCTTGCCTTGCAATCAACCCAGTCTCTGGATCCACTGTGTAGCGAATAGTGATTTCATACGATGATATGTACGGATTCCAAGGCAATTGGAGGTAACCGCGAGATCGCAAACGACCCGAGATGGTGCAGTCCGATTCGTTGACGACCAGTGGTTGGATAATTTCGATACTGGATCTGGAGGGATCAAAGAGCACGGTTAAAGCTTTTTGATATTGGCTCAGACTTGCCACACGGTTTGTGGGATCTTCAAAGATGCAATCGTCCCGAAAAATGTCAGTCGACAAGTCGCCTGTCAAAAAGTATCCTCCTTTTCCTGTGGAACCCTCAGTCAAATCATGAGTTAAGCGTCGAGCTAAATCTGACATAGACAGACCTGTCGTCTTGTCGGCAAAAGTCTGTTTCTTCCCAAGTGGGCCTAGTTTTGTGTAGTTTCGTAAGAAAGAAGGCAGCTGGTTGCTGGGAGACGTTGTAACGTAGTCTTCGGTTGTTGATGTTTCAGAGGCAACAGCAGCCCTTGATTGTGTAGTAGCGACAATCGAAAATACCGTTGTAGCCGCTGAGATGAAGCATTGCCTTCGATCGATGTTTGATTTCTCATGTGTGGATGGATGTGAAGTTCGGACAATACGACCCGACAAGCCGCCAACCGGATGTATACCGAATATGATGCTCCACCCCACTGCCACATGCAAATAGAGGTGCTGCCTCGTCCTCCGCAACCGACCTGGGGTTGCTATTCTCATTTGGTTGTTCTGGGTTGGGACCAATGGACCTATTTCGACTGTACCGCGCTGAGTGATGGCTTCCAAAGAGAGGAAACAAAAAATAATGATGACATGAAAGAGATGCTGCCGTACAACGTATTTACTTCTCTATGATACGACGAGAATAGATCTTTGTGTTGATCGGCTCACATCTGACCTCGCGATTCTATCACGGCAAATCAATGATGACGACGCGTACTGTACTAACTGTATCATAAATACCTACTCCGTAACAGTTAAGTATGTACGTCGTATCTTTATAGTTGGTCGAAAGAGTCAAACACATCAAAAAGCTTATCGAATTTGCTCTGCGGGCGCACGCCCACGACGCTAATTCTCTGGAGAAGAAACGAACGTTCATCATCATCCCAAGTATCGTTGTTCCCAAAATTGAAACGTCCCAACAAACAGCATCAATAATAGTATGCTGTTGCAGGACCACTGCTGTTCTGTTGCTACTGCTTTTTGGTTTTCATTTTCTTCGCCTGTTTTCGGTTGGTCTTACACTCTTCATCAAATACTTTCGGCTTGTAGTGTGACGCTTGGATTCATCCAATCCTACCCTACACACATTCCCCGAAAAAAGTTGCAACCCATAGCAATATTTTCCCAGTATGGCTTCCTCCGCCGCCTCTGCCAGTGTTCCTGCTCCTGTATCGCTGCCAGATCCTGATGACGGCTTTGTGTTATCATTGGACGATCCAAACCATCCTACCAATTTCACCAAGCCCTCTGTGGAAAAAAAGGAAGGCAAGGTCGTCACTCAAGAACCCCAATACATTTTGGGAACATTGATTGTTCGGGTGGTGGCCGCAAAGAACTTGGAAATGCCCTCCCATGGCGGTACCGGCCTTTTCGGAATGGTGGGAGGAGGTGGCGGCGGTGGCATCAATCCATATGCCTCGGTCAAATTTGGGAGCAGTACTCAACGCAGCAGTGAAGTCTTTGGTACTCTGGATCCAGTTTGGCCGCGACAGGAAACCATGTTCATGGACGTGTCGCTTCCCCTCTCCCAACTGACATATTCCGAGCCACAAGACACTACTAGTTCCTCGGCAGCAGCGCCCGCACCAGCGGGAAGAAGCAGCAGTGATGACGACAATCATTCTATCTCTGCTGATGACCCGTACGCCGGATACAATAAACCCAACACCATCTTGACTGTGGCTATCTTTCATACTCCCGAAATGGGCCGGATACACAAATTCGGTGGATTCCTCACGGGTGATTCAGACGACTTATTCCTAGGTGCAGCTTCAGTCGACTTGACCCGACTGTTCACGGGGAAAATATCGACGCTCGACAAGTGGTTACCGTTGCAAGGTGTCAGCAACGATTCGCGAGGACTTGTGCGAATTGTTTGCGAATACGAACCAAGCGACATCCCTCCAAAACAAGGTGACATTTGCAAATTCACCCGATTCTGTCATCCCAAAGATTTATACCCATTGGAGCCTGGTCGATCGTACAGGGTGGATCAAGTCACGCAGAACGGGGAAATAGTGCTCTTGTCGTACGAGAGCCAAGAGGGATGGGTGTTGTCCTTTCAAGCTCACAAGAACATGTTAATTTGTGAGGAGAGACACGTCAGCGCACTGGATACAGCTCAAGATGAGCTACAAACATTGGGAGAACGTCTGGCACACTCGCCATTGTTGGCAACCGTGACGGAGACGGCAGAGCGGGTCGTTGATGATGGAATAGTAGGGGTGGCGGAGGAAATTGCCCGAGGGAGCTTTTCTCTCATGGACAGATGGTTCAAAGGTGGAATTGATACTGTCATTAGTGACCTACAGCATGTGACGAATTTTGATGGCAGGCATAATCCCGACGCCGGCCAGCGTTTAGAGCTTTCTAGTCCAGTGGCTTCTTCTGCC
The DNA here is from genome assembly GCA_019154785.2 of Nitzschia inconspicua. Taxonomy (NCBI): domain Eukaryota; phylum Bacillariophyta; class Bacillariophyceae; order Bacillariales; family Bacillariaceae; genus Nitzschia; species Nitzschia inconspicua. The sequence goes on from JAGRRH010000023.1 coordinate 905,661, forward strand.
TCCCTGGCCGTCACCATGGAAGAAGAGGAAGACGAGGATCAAAGCGCATATCTAGCGGAGGAGGAAGACGACGAAGCACTCCCCTTTATGCCACCTTGTCCCATCACGGGCTTCCCTATGATTGAACCAGTTGTAGCCGCAGATGGACACACATACGAGCGAAGTGCCATTGCAAGATGGCTGAAAACAAGCGACAAGAGTCCTATGACAGGTCAAGTTCTTGTGCACAAGGAGCTTGTGCCTAATTACGGTCTCATGTCTAGTGTTCAAGAAGCAGCAGCGAGAGAAAAAAAAATGTCTTCTGCTATTGTTACATCGCGGACGAAGAAAGCGCCACCTCCAAACGAGACATCAAAAGAGTCTACAATAGAGCCGAGCGATCACGAGATGTCGGGGCCAGTACAAGTACCCGATTCCGACAGGAAAGACTCTTCAAGTGGTATTGAGGATGACACGCAAGATAGTACCGGTGCATGAAGTGTTTCTAGGTTAGAGAACTCTATCGTGACCATGTTTTCTTGCCCCCAACTCTTCCTCTTTGGCTTCGGAATAGTCACCGACGCTCTTGTCACTGACATGAATGAAGTTGTTGCTTTTAAACGAAAGGATAAAGTGGATTGAATGGATTTATCGCATATTGGGTGGGTTCGCCTCACCATTTTGACCTTTCTTTTGTCTGTGGAAAGTATTTGTCGACAATTTTCGTTGTTTTGGTTTCAACGTTTGTCGGTCTGATGTCTGATGACGAAATGAAAAGGGAAGGAAGTACAAACTCCACGCCCAGTCGGAATGTCGATGTCGTTCGTGCCCCCCATTACATTGCAATCCTGAAACATTGCTATGTTTAGAGATTTCGTAGAAGTGACGATCTTCAAAAATGTATCATGGGATGACAAGCTTGGATGTTTGATCTGCTGGCCATCATGTCATTTTGGAAACCAGAAATGAACTTCAAGAAAGTCGTACAGTATGATTAGATCTATGATGCGATCTTTGTTTAGTATGTTGATACATCTCAATAGTACACTGATTTGATGATTCGAATCTTCATGATGGATTTCTTTCTTTTCCCCCTACTTCCTTTGAAAGTTCCTCCAACATTCCATCTGACAGGTGATCGTGGGAACCGGCTAAGTCGTACTAGGACGGGAGTCTTCATAGCGTCAGTTTATCAAATAGTCGTATCGAAGCTATCGTCGGTGGGAGTGGAAGAGGCCTTGCAGCACAAACGAAAAATCATCTTGAACGGAGTTTCAAGCAATGGAAAATCAATTGTTCGACCAAGGAATTCTACGGAGTATGCCCTCCATCAACGCATCACTGCATCAGTCACCCAAAGATAGTCGTCCGCAAGATATTCTCTCATGGGATGCACACACCATTTCCGATGCTATTCAGAAAGAACGATCTATTACGTGTCGCGAATTGATGGTGGCAACTCTGGATCGGATCGATCGGATCAATCCGAAGTGTAATGCCATAATTCTACTGAAAGACCGACAAACGCTACTGGAGGAAGCCACAAAGGCTGACGAGGACTTATCACTACATTTAAATCGTGGATGGTTGCATGGCATCCCTATCGCTATCAAAGATCTATCAAATGCCAAAGGAATTCCAACGACAATGGGAGGGTCCCGTTTGTTCGCTGACACGGGCCCAGCCACCTACAATGATTTGTTTGTTGCAAACTTGATCCAAAATGGGGCCATTATCATTGGAAAGACCAACACACCCGAGGGCGGACTCGGATCCAATACGTTCAATGATAGATTTGGTATCACTAGGAACCCATACAATCTCTCCAAAAGTGCGGGGGGATCGTCGGGTGGCGCGGCTGTCGCTTTGGCCACTGGTATGTTGGCAGTGGCGGACGGAACCGACAACATGGGCAGTCTAAGGAATCCTGCGGGATGGAATAACATTTACAGCCTTCGTCCAACGGCAGGCTTGGTTCCCATGGACGCGGTTCCGGAAACGAAGAGCGTTGCCGCAAGTGTAATGAACCATCCGGCTTCGACTCCTGGTCCCATGGCAAGAACGCCTAAGGATGCCGCCATGTTACTGCAGTGCATGGTGAATGACCTGAATACATTTGAAGCAAAATCTCCGTTCGCCAAGAAACAGTCACCGGAAGTTCCTATTCGGGTCGGATGGTTGGGAGACTGGCATGGGTATTTGGCATACCAAGACGGTGTCCTGAACCACTGTCAACGGGCGCTTGAAAGATGGAAAGATGTTTCTTCAACTACAGACTGTATAGTCGAAGTCTGCAATGTTCATGACACGTTCCCACTCTTCCCATTTGAGCAACTATGGAGTGCGTACAACGCTGTTCGTTTTGCCACAACTTTGGAGAAGTATTCTCAATACTTTGATGTCGACCACTTGATTGCGCAGCGGGGTAAATTGATAAAGGAAGAATTGGCATGGGAGTTGGAGCAGGGAAAGAGCGTGACTGAGGATGAATTAGGGCGGTCAAAAGATGTGCATGAGAACTTTTGTCGGTGGCTACAGGATGTCATGCAAGAGTTTGATGCTTTGGCACTGCCATCAGCTCAGGTTTGGCCATTCTCAGTAGACCTTCGGTATCCAGAACAGATTGGAGACAAGGCTGTAGACACATATCACCGATGGATGGAAGTTTGCGTTCCTGTAAGCTTCGCTGGCCTTCCCTGCGTCACTCTTCCTGCGGGAGTTAATGAAGATAAGCGCCTTCCAATGGGGATACAACTGTTTGGAAGACGAGGAGACGACACCAATCTATTGCGTTTGGCAGACTCATATCATGAGTTGACAAGCGATAGTCGCTCCTAATTGCACTTGTAGAGTCTGGAAACGCGGTTCTAGCTGAATGAAAAATATCAGAACACAAACCATAACTAGCCAATCCCAGGCCAAGGCATTCTATTTGACATTATGGTTCGTGCACCACATCTTACGGATGTTCATGCAGGAGAGTTTATTATTTTGTCTAGCCAAGCATTTCATCGAATGATTCGGACAATCGTAATCCTTTTCCAGGAATGAATGCTTGCTTGGTGGGCTTGCGGCCTTTGAATGTTTGGAGGGCAGGATTGTTGACTGCCATCAAGTTTTCGAATTCCTCCGTATTTCGCAGTCCTTTTCCAGGAATGAAAGCTTGCTTGGTAGGCTTGCGACCTTTAAATGTTTGGAGGGCAGGATTGTTGACTGCCATCAAGTTTTCGAATTCCTCCGTGTTTCGGAGTCCTTTTCCAGGAATGAAAGCTTGCTTGGTAGGCTTGCGACCTTTGAATGTTTGGAGAGCAGGATTATTGACTGCCACCAAGTTTTCGAATTCCTCCGTGTTTCGGAGTCCTTTTCCAGGAATGAATGCTTGCTTGGTGGGCTTGCGACCTTTGAATGTTTGGAGGGCAGGATTGTTAACTGCCATCAAGTTTTCGAATTCCTCTGTGTTTCGGAGTCCTTTTCCAGGAATGAAAGCTTGCTTGGTAGGCTTGCGACCTTTGAATGTTTGGAGAGCAGGATTGTTGACAGCAGCACTAGATTCAGGGAACGACAAAAGACCTGCACCAAGCGCAGCACCAATTGCACCCATAACCTCCCGTCGAGAGCTCTCTGCATGAAGTTGAGTAGTGCACCTGCTCGATGATGTTGAGGAAGGAGCAAAGGCAGCGGCTGAAGAGCACGCCAACAGAAGGATTAAGGACGAGTAACGCATGGTCTAAGTGGAATCGTCGTTAAGAAAATATACTAATGTGGTAATTGGTGGTCTTGCTAGGCACAACGTGAGTGATGACAAAGCCAAAAAGAAACGCCCCGACGTATTTCGTAGATGTTTCGGAAGTCATGAGCAACCTGCACACTTACGTTTTGACGTCCATTCTTCGATGATGATGGAGGTAATGCGACAAGGCCGTGGGTCTTCTTGATATGCAAGTATGATACGTGTTGAAGTATCTTTTTCCGACTCATTTGATTGGAATTTATGATTATCCTTAATGACAGTGTGTGAAAGTAACGTCAAATAACTGAAAGGACCTCATTTTTACTATGTGGGCGCGCGCAAAACATGTTGCCTAAATAATCGATAATTCCCCAACGAACATCAACATCATTTTTGATTTTCGTTCACGCCGGAAACAAGACACCTACGTAGTCGTAGCTATCATAGCTAGTATCATTCATCTGGCAAGAGCGGACTGCCTCGTCTCTGCGTCTCTCCATTTGCCATACCTAAAACCATGAAACGGAAACGTTGGAAAGTCAAAGACGAAGATCCCAAGAAATTCCTCTCTTTGACTGCGTTTGCTGAACTCCAAGAAACATGAGGCATTCTTTGGCATGGAAAGAGATTACGATATTTCTCGGTTGTCTTCCTCTCGCGAGCGTTCGAGCTATCAGATTTTCTTATTGCAAATTATTGCAAAATGATGGCACCACTGCTAACAGAAGACATCTTCAAAACGATCACACAATATGCATCAGATATCAATGAAAAGGTGACTCTGATCAACCAGTGGCTTGCAATATGTGCCGACATTGGCATCATTGTGGTAGGGAATATGTTCCTGTCGGCATTGTTCGTATCCTGGTTTCGCATCATGACTCACGACGAATCAACGAGCCAACTGCGGCAAATGAGAGAATATTATTCACTGATGGCGTACAATCCGGTCGCACTATTTCTTGTCGACGCTCTTCAAGACATTTATTTTCTAATTGGATTTGATGACCATTTACAGTACGTCTTGAAGCAGAACGGGAATGGTGACATGGGTCCGAGGCGCTGTCTGTGGGAATACGGAAGCACCAATGACCGGAACAACTTCCTTATGTTCTTTATGGTATTATTCATCAAAATTGGATATTGCCTGTTATTCCCCCTTTTGCCCAGCCTCGACTGGTGGGTCTTTAGCCTTGTAATGGTCTCAACCGTCACATTCATCGCAAACATACGCAAGTCTTATTATCGAATCTATCGTGAATTGATCGAGCGAAGCCCACCGGAGATTGAGAGTCAAGTTTGATGGAAACTATTCTTGTGGAGATATACATTTTGAACATACGGTAAAATGCGGCCGTTTGTTCTCTGAAAACGACCCTACTTACTGTTAGGAGACGAATCATTTGGCTCAATAAACGGGCTGATAAAAGTATAGAAGAAGCTTGATACGGTTGTTTCGGCTTACGTTCTTTTACTCTTATGAGTTTTTCAATGTGCCAATCTAACTGCAACTGCATGCCATTCCAAACGCTAAAAATAGCCCGAATCGGAGTGTCCAAGGTATCATCTATGATTTATTGCCGTTGCTACTAGTTTCTATTTCAACTTTTGCCTTCTCTGCCATCTTTTTGACAGAGTTGAGCTGTCCAAAAAGTTGATCGGCGCGAAGCATCCGCCATTGTCCCAGCTGCTTTTGCTTGTTGTTGGCGGTATGATAGAGCAAATGTTTGGAAAAATGATCTGGATTTATGCTGATAATCCGTTGCATGTTGCAATGATTGCCGGCTCCTGTAAAGAATTGGTACGATCCCGACCAAAACTCCACATTGTGAGGATCCAGTCCATCGTTTCCTCCTGCAATCCGGTCAAAGGGCGGGAGAAACTCCGCCAAACATAGCTGGCCGTTCATTCGTACCAACTGTTCCTTAGTCGCCATCCAGCCACCTTGTTGGGCTACTAGCTTGGGTTCTCCACCGGAGGGTCGTTCTTCGTCTCCAAAGGATCCTTCTCGTCCACTCCAGTATCCACCAATTTTTGCATGATCAGGAAGCTTCTTACCGGGTCCCATCATGAGGACGGACCATTCCAACAGAGGCGATGATCCAGTAGGAAATTGCCGCAAGGAAAAGGCCTTAATGTTGGTTTCCCAAATAATCAAATCGTCCACACCAGGCGCTTCAGGAAACATGTCGTCTTGAAGGGGTGGTGGTTCCATGTGAAAATGACAGCAAATAGAAGGATCAATATGTCGCGTGCCATAGTCACCAAAATCCCAATCGGCTGGAAACTGGACCTTGGTTTTGGCGGTTCGTTCCGTATCATTGACAAGCACTTCAACTCTCATAAAGCCTGGGACAACACGTTCCAGTTGCGATTTGGACATGGTTCCAAAAAACTTTGTGTTTTTGTAGTCATCGACATTGTCCCCTAAACCGTCTTCGATCGATTCCGGTGCCATGATTCGCAATCGTTCAATCTCTTGTGACATGTGCCAATAATGCTGAACTTGATGTCCACGTATCAGCATGTCATCTTCAAAGGCCACAAACATGTCGTAATACTCCAACTTATCCTTGACGACGTAGCGATGCTGCCGTGCCAATGCTCGAGTATTGGCCCGTAACGACCCTGTGGTCTTGTTTTGTGGATGGTAACTGAGAGGAAGTGCGTCATCCCAAATTTGCAAACCCACGTCTCGGGGCAATCGATACCGAATCATCGTTTCTCGCTCGGGACGGAGGGGGTAAGCACAAATCAACACCACGTCGACTTGTAAGTTATGAGAGACCATGGACTCTACGCTGTCAATCATGACTGGCAACAATTGATGCAAAAATCGATCGGATCCCTTGACGGTTTTGCGACGGCCATTGTTGTATTCGGCTAGTGACGTGACAATGTACAAGACCCTTGTTGCATTGGAATGCATGTTGTTGTGAAATTGAGATGGACGGAGCAGCGTGATATTGTTGGAGTAGGACAGCTCCATGCTGGAGGAGGGCTGTTGCAGCGTCATGAATAGCAGTATCAAAATCAGCGCAATCTTCCAACCAAACCAGAAAAAAACGAAGGCCGTACGGAGTTTCGGGGGTACCCTCAAGACAGTTTCTTGTATCTTTTTCAAAAAGGGTATTCGTCGTTGCCATTTTTGCCATTGCTTGAATAGAAATTCTTTTTTACCAGAAGCGATTTTTGTAGCAGATGATGGAATTGGTTTCTGATTCCGTGAATGGTGACTTCCTGGTAGATGCTCGGACAGGTCCAATGGATCATCAGAGGTAGCAATCGGTGACAGTAACTCTAGTTGTAAGCCACTAGAATGGGAATGTTCTAGTCGTCTCCGTGACTTGACGGGTGAACTCAAGGTCGCATCGTCCATGATAGCACAGCTACAAATGACAGCAAAACAGCAATTGGGAAGATGCCACGAAAAAGCAAATGATATTTGATGAGTTCCGACAATGTCTGGTAGCTGGGAACGAATCACTAGCGAACGACAGAACTAACAAGTCCGTTATGTCGGCCTGTATTCTTTATTTTTGCGCTAGTCAGTCAATGGACGTTCCTCAAGACAATAAACCGCGAAACGTTTTCTTGTTGTGTCATGCCGTTGTTGTTGATCTTTTGTTTGTTGTGTTGTTGATACCCAGAGTAAATGATAGCAATCACTCCGTCTTCAATCACGATTGGCAACTGGGGACTGGGGAGTGATTGACTGTGAATGTCGACTGACTGTGAATGAATGACTCGGACCTTCACCGTAGATAGTTTTACTGTAGTATCATACGTGTACGATTAGGTAGTATGAATGACTGAATCAATCATACTTTATCATTGTACCTACAAACCTTAACGAAAGGAGGTGTTTCCATAGAGTCGTGTGTTGGGTTCGCATTTCCTCTCCTTTTGATGAAATTCCAAACTTCCAAACTTTCCGATGGAATTTCCAGCTTACGTGGCCACTTCTTTGTTCTGCGTCATGTACCCCGTTAGTATTGTTGTGGTTCTCAATCTTGTTATTCCCTTGCTCATTATTTCTTAATCTTGGATGCTACAGAGTGCTCAAGTCTTGTTCCAGGCGAGAGCGCGGAGGGCGGCTCGAATTGTCCACCAGTAAAAGCAGCTCGTTTCCGTCCCCATTGACGTCAGTCTTCATCTGCACAAATACACCAAATGCGAGAAGATACGGTCAAACTTCGCCAACCTACCGTTTTTGTCTCGGATGATGACCAGATCGACAGACAGGGAGAAAAAAATGGATATTCGACGACCGGACGTCGCTGTCGCTGGAGGTCATAAAACCTCCTTTTCTTTCTCTCACAACCTAACCTCCTGCATTTCTACATACATCATCACACCATGAAGTTCACAACCGCCCTTCTTTTTGTTGCCACAACCTCGCAACAGGTTCTTGCCTTTGCTCCTGCCAGTACTGCTTCTCGACATTCTACTTCCTTGAACAGTGTCCTCACCAAGACAACAGGACGATCCAGTTTAGATCCAGCTGTGATTGCCCGTTACGACGCCCTACCATTCCCCGCTGATACCATCTTGGCCGAATACGTATGGGTCGATGCCGACGGGAACACCCGCAGCAAGACTCGTACCTTGCCTGCTGCCAAGGCCGAAAGCGTCGAAACTCTGCCCAAATGGAATTTTGATGGATCCTCTACCGGACAAGCACCTGGTGACGATTCCGAAGTCATCCTTCGTCCTTGCCGTATCTTCAAAGATCCTTTCCGTCCTCGCAGCGACGAATTGGATAACATTTTGGTCATGTGCGATACTTGGACACCCGCTGGAGAACCTTTGCCCACCAACAGTAGGGCTATTGGTACGTTTTTCCTGTTTCAACTATCGTCGACAGAGGTCATGACGCATGCACATAGAATTTCAAACGATCCTTTGCCTTGTATTTTCTACTCACAAATTCTCAATTTCTATTCTTATTTTCAATTTTTAGCTGAAAAGGCATTTATTGGAAACGAAGACCAAGAAACTTGGTTCGGCTTGGAACAAGAATTCACTCTCTTCAACTTGGACGAACGTACACCTTTGGGCTGGCCCGAGGGTGGCATGCCCTCCCGACCTCAAGGTCCATACTACTGCAGTGTCGGACCCGAAAACAACTTTGGACGGGCCATCACCGATGCCATGTACAAGGCCTGTCTGTATGCTGGAATTTCCATCAGTGGTGTCAACGGTGAAGTAATGCCAGGACAACAAGAATACCAAGGTGTGTTTGCAATTTTGTACAGTGATTGGGGTATTATTTGAACTATCGCTGCTGTCGATAATGGATTTTCCTCATATTCTTCCTCTTGTTTTTACGATGAAATTTTGACTGCAGTTGGACCTTGCGTTGGTATTGATGCTGGTGATCAACTCATGATGAGCCGATACATTTTGATGCGAGTATGCGAGGACTTCCAGGTATACTGCACCTTGCACCCCAAGCCAATTGTGGAGGGAGATTGGAACGGAGCTGGTATGCACACCAATGTTTCCACGAAGCAAATGCGTGAGGAGGGTGGTTTGGAAGTCATCAAGAAGGCCATTTACAAGTTGGGGGAGAAGCATGCCGAGCACATTGCCGTTTATGGTGAAGGCAATGAATTGCGATTGACCGGAAAGCACGAGACTGCTTCGATTGAACGATTTTCCTACGGTGTTGCCAACCGAGGTGCATCGGTACGGATTGGACGTGACACCGTGGCCGAAGGAAAGGGATACTTTGAGGATCGTCGACCATCCAGTAACGCTGATCCTTACCTTGTGACCGGCAAGATCATGTCCACTATCATGGGACCCGAGGCCAAGGAAATTGCTCCTCTGGACAAGGCCGAGGCATAAGCTACGCAAAAACACCTAGAGAATGCATCCAGACATCCTGTGGATTGAGTAACGCCAGAAGTTGTGTGATGAGACAAATGTTTGCTCGTAGAGGTACGAAGCCACCAGCAGAGCGCTTCCTAGCTAGAGGGAAAAAATAATAACAGTACTACCAAGTTCCAAATGTGTCGTACTACTACTCCAGTATTTGGAAACAGGTGGGAAACGTGTGCATAACGAATCAAGAACTCATCATAATATTATTTTTCGAACTTTAACTTGACGACTATGCTTTCAGCCAAATGTGAATTCATCATCAGCTCCCGTGAGATCCAGCACTTTGGCCAACGACGGTGACCCAATTCCTGTCATATTATTCTTTTTCCTTCGTCTGCGGAATGGACTTTTGGAAGAAGGCGACTGGGTTATCGAATTCGGGGTGCTAATCTTCGTAGTCGACGACACGGTGTTGTTGTTTTCACCGCCTTGTCCATTGGCTTTTGTGTCTGGGCTTTCCGATCCCAGTTGCTGCGACCTCACCTTTAATCGTGCGTGCACGTCAATGGCGCCGTCCGCAACATCAACCATTTCATCTACATCGTTGGTGTCGTTAGATGAGCCGGCCTTCTTCTTTGCCTGTGTCGATCCGTTTCTTTGGGCCGGCTTTCGTCGTCGATCGACTTTGCCAGCACCGGAGTTGGTACTGTTCGATCTGATGGCTGATTGGTCACTATCGGAAAAATCATCGCTGATACTCGTCTTCTTTTGTGCTGACTTCTTGTTTCCTCGTCGCGACGGTTGCTTGGCATTTTCCTTCGTGTTGCGCGTTGTCTTGGTTGTTTGGTCGTTATCTGAGTCAATGCTGCCGTCGGCATCCGAGTCGATGGTTAGGACTGTCTGTTTTCCCTTGCTAGTCTTTCTCTCAAGTGACGATGGTTTGCCGTCCTTTGATAGATTTCTATTGACACGCGATAACTTCTTGTCCAACTTTTCATCGCTGCTGCTTTCTAGTAGGTCCACCACCACCACATGCTTCTTGGCGGTACCTATCGGCTTTTTCGATTCCCGTTTTGCAGTGACCGCCTTGGGTTTTACGGTGGCCGATTGTTTTGCAGCAACCGTTCTGGAGCGTTTGGGAGGAGGAGGTTCGACCTCTCGAACCTCACTTTCGGCACTACTGCTGCTTTTGGCATCGTCGTCGTCATTGTCTTCGTCTTCGTCGTCTGCCGTGTATCGCTTACGTTTCAGTGAAGCCTGTCTCTTGGGTGCCTGTCGAGTCTTGGTCACAGACATTGCTGCGGAAGAAGCGGCCGATTTTGGAAGTGACAGCCCAAACGATTCGTCCGAGTCACTGTTGTCGTCGTCGTTCCCATCGCTACTCGGTTCCAAGTTGAGCGGTGGAGCATCATGTTTGGTATTCGTTGCTGCCACAGGTTTCTTCTTATTGTTGCTGTTTTTGTTGTTGCTGCTTACAGGACTATGCTTGGACGTAGAGTATTTCTTTTCCTCCGACTCTGGAAATCCAAAAATCGATGTCGTCTTTTCGATGTTATTTTGATCATTGCTTTGTTGGGAGATGATTGGAATGGGACGATGAGACGTCGATCCATCCACACTGTTTCGTTTCTTTTGTCCCCGGGCGATGCCATCTACCGTTCGGTCTGATCCCCCATAATGTGCCAGTGGTTGCTTGGTACTAGACGGCGACGACGACGACGAGGATGAGGATACGTCCACGTCGTTCTTGTCATCGGCAATAATTGCGTCCGAGATTATCCTGGTACTGTGTCCCAACGGTTCCCATTTGGGTGTATCGAACACAATGGCCGACGAAAAGATTGCCTGATGAAAAGTGGTGTGTAGGAGAAGATTCAGGAAAACGCACAGGGTTGAGAGATCAAAATTGACAAGGAACAACGGAGAGAAAAAGCAAAACCAAGGAATCATATTGTCGCACGAACAGGTATATTTTATCATTTTTGTGTATTCACCTTGCATTGTACGGCCATTTTTTGTTTGTTGGCACATGACAAAAGGATATATTTGGATGTGGTGGAAACCTTTTTACCCGGAAACACCAACTGTTTGTTGGCAAAGGGAATACGAAAGGACGGCGTGTCAGTAGCCAGACCCTCCAATTTTCCCAGTGACATTGGTGGTGCCTTTTTGGAAGTTGCAACGGCAGCAGGTTTGGAATCTCCGTTGTCGACGTTACCGTCTTGGTTGTTACGATCGCCATCACCACCATAATCATTGTTGTGATTGTCGTCGTTGTCGTCGTCGTCAATGTCAGCCTTGTTGTCGTCTGTTTCCTTGTCGACCATTGGTTTTGCCACTTTGACAAGTGGCTTGTGAAAAGAAAAACTGCCAGGAAAGAGCAACAAAAACTTTCCTCTTTCCTTGACGATACTGGGCGTTGCCACGGCCGACTTGGCCAAATGCACATCTTGTCCACTGCACTTGTCTTGCAACAACGATCCTGGAGGCAAAGCCGAAGCATCGGGGGGAATAATCGGTGGGCATGTTGCTACATGCCAGGAGGGCGGTAACGTGGGAATAGGAAAGGGAGTCGATTCTGTTTCATCGGTGTCGTTCTTTTTCGTCTTTTTCTTGTTGTTGGTGGTACTATTGCTTCGTCGTACAACAACCTTCCTATCACCACTTGGTGGTCGTTTGGCTGGATACTGAGTAGCACGTCGAACTGTTGTTGTTGTTGTTGTTGTTGACTTTTTGGTCGACGATTTGGAAGGTCCCGCCATAATTATTAACGTCGTCTTTTCGGTGGATGATAAAAATGATGATGATGACAAATGATGATGATGATGATGCCAACTACACTACGTTCCCTTTTCCGACGTCAATGTTGTTGTGGTGGTCTATTCTTTTCCCCTCCACAAGCAGACAGGAGTAACAAAAATACCCAAAAACGATACGCTGTGTGAACGTCTTATACACTGTAGTACCGGTAGTAGTAATGTAGTAATCTGGTAGTAGTAGGTAGTACGGTAGGTAGTAGTGAAGTGTTAGTGAAGTCACTTTGATGTGAGTTACCCCAATGACAAAAATGCATGATGAGAGAAACGAGAGCGCCAAAAAACTTACTGGAGTAATAACATCATCATCGATGTGAAAATAGAGATGAAAGATACGTCGTACACCACTACCTGTAGCTACGAGGGTACTACCATTCCGGTACGATCCAGTGGTACGAAAGTTCCTTGCTCATCATCAATCACACTGTGTGAATTATGAATTATTGGGGTTAAAAAGGAGATGTTTGAACCTAGCACGGCACGTGCAACCCGTCGTACAGTAGTACTCTTCTCACTTTTATTACTGCCGATTGTGGAGGTAGTTCAACACATCAATGCACCAAAACAAACAACTACTCTACTAGAGCTACTCTAGGCTAGCTAGGTAGAGGTACCGTAGTCTTAGTCTACTCATTCAAAAAATTCCTGTTGCTTTCACTTGGACTACGACTATGATACAGTAGCTATTGAAGTAGCTAGCAGCAGAAACATTCCTTTTGATACACTCTCAAACAACGCAAACTTACAGTTTGACGAAGACGACGACGACGGCGACGACAATGACGCCGCTTCCTACGGTTTTGACAGGACATCATGATTCGGATCGATCCTCATCCTGCTCTACGAAAAGTTCCGCTTCCTCCTCCTGGTCCAGCATCACCGATCGGGAGAATCACGTCTCTCACAGTCAATCACGCACCCGTAGCGGACTTGCCCCGGAGGATCGTGTTATTACAGTTGTTACGAGACATCTCAGTCCATCCAACTCATCATGGGATTCAGACGAAGAAGAGGAAGGGGTCTCTCCCTCCAATACGACGGGAAAAAATACGGCTGGAATCCACACCTGTATCCATACAAACGACGACAAGACGTACAATATTTATAATGTAGAGGAGACAACAACACCAATCAATGAACATAATTTCCATGTCGACAGTCCTGACCAATCTATACATCATCATCATGATTGTCCAGCTACCCCACCGTCCCAAATACAAGTACAAGGACAAATGGAAGGAGCAATAGTAGATGGACTTGATGCTGCTAATGAGGATGAACAGCAACAGCAACATGAGAGTATAATATTTTTTGACTGTCCAGCTACCCCACCCTCAACTGTACCAACTGCCTCAGTCCAAACAGAAGTGCAACGACAACAACAACAACAACAACAACAGTCCCATGAACCAAAAGAAACGTCTGCAATAACGGAATGGCAAAAAGAGCAAAGGTCGTTCAACGAAACATTCAATCGAGTCATGTTTAACATCGATTTAGATGGGAATGGATTGGATGGCAAGAAACCGTACAAGCCAAGATCCAGTCAGCAGTTCAACAACCAAGACTACGACCAACTTTTAGAAATTTGCTTCGCGTACGCCTCGGGGAACAAATCCCGTTGGGCAGAAACCAGGATGAAGTACGGATTGAAGATTTATGACATTGTCCAGAGGTACAACGCAAGGGAAGTGCACAATCCAAGTGGAGTATCGGAGAAGAAGCTCTTTTCAGAAGGGAGAATGATTGTCCGACAAAGAGAGGTCTTTGAGGCTATTCGCGATTGTCACACTTTTGTAAAACACGCCAAGCAAAACGCTACCTTTGACAGGGTCCGGCAGTTCTACGGTAACATCACCCAGAAAATGGTTAACACATTTGTGAAAATGTGTCCCACTTGCGTTTCCTGCACCTCCACCAAAAATCCATGGAACGGAGCATACGATTCAGATTCTTCCCAGTCCTCGAGAGCTTCACCTGGCAGGACAACAAGTCAGACTTCTGCGACTCCAATCCAAAAGGAAGCGACCACCGGTTCCTCCTCCTCCTGCTCGTACACTGAAGGTATTTCTCCCTTTGGCGATGCTTTGCCAATCAAGGCAAAAAGAAGGTGCAAGGTTGTGGAGGATCAACGTCCTTTTGACGTTGTTGGGGCTTCTACACATGCAACAGATCAGGAATCATTTTCCGACGCAGGACAGAAGTATTGTCCAGCTGTCCCAACCCCCAATGTACCACCGTTTGTTGCCCTCAACGGTCTGCAACAACATGACAATGTCCCAAAGTGCACCACTGCAAATGTGGAACAAGAAAAAGAGGAAAGGTCTTTCCATGAAAAATTCAATCAAGTGGTGTTCAACATTGATTTGGATGGAAATGGTATAGATAGCAAGGAGCCTCTCAAGCCAAGATCAAGTCAGCAGTACAACAACCAAGACTATGAGCAACTTTTAGAAATTTGTTTTGCTCACGCGACAGGGGACAACCTCCTCTGGTCAGAAACTAGGAAGAAGTACGGGTTGAAGATTTATGATATTGCTAAAAAGTACAGGGCAAAGGTGGTGAAGAATGCCAGTGGAGGAACAGTCAAGAAGCTCTATTTTGACGGAAAGCTGGTTGTTCCACAACGAGAGGTGTTTGAAGCTATTCGCAATTGCCACACTTTAGGAGCAAGACACGCCAAACAAAATGCTACTTATGCGAGTGTTAAGCAGTGCTACAGTAACATCACTCAGAAAATGGTACACACATTTGTATCAATGTGTCCTGCTTGCCTTTCTGGCACTTCAACCAGAAAAGAACCAAGGAAAGAAACTCGTGTTCCAATATTTACCTCCAACTTCCGTGATCGGTTTCTGATTGATTTGATTGACATGAGTAGCAATCCACAAACAGATGCCCAAGGAGTTCTCTGCCAGTACATACTGGTAATGAAGGATTATCACTCGAAGTTGACCTATTGCCAAGAAATTCCAAGCAAGACACCAGAACATGTTTTAGCAGCTTTTTCCCGGATGTTTGGATTCCTTGGTCCACCCAAAGTGTGTGAAACTAACAGTGAAACAGTCATTGCCGCTGTCCAAATTCTTGTTCAGAGGGGGGAATTCAACCATGACATTGTTACTGTCCGTGGAAGACCTCGAAACAAAAAATTGTTGATGTCTATTTTGACGTCTTTGGAGGAGGATGAAAGACAAAGGGGTAAAGTTCCCAACTGGACAACGTTGATGGGCCCTCTTATGGCTGGTCTTAACTCACACCAACTCAGGGGGAAAAACTCCACTTCTGCCTATGAGACAGTTTTTGGATTGCGTTTTGATGAACCCCTTTCTTTTACATTTCTTATTGATGAAACAAGCAAGTTTGGTGAATCGAGTACAGGGCTTGATCTGGAGCCAGATCCTCAGATTGAGGCAATGGCAACAAATGATGACAACCGAGATGGTACTGATGAAATGAGGAAGTGTGGTATGTTGAGGGAAGGACTTGATCTCATGCCAGATCCTCGGCTTGAGGCAATGTCAAAACAACATTGCAACGTAGATGGTGCTCTGCATGAACCTATAGAGGATTATTGGGAGTCATCAGACGATGAAGACAATGCTTCATCAACCAGTGAGGCACCTGTGATTTGTGAAGCATCAACCAGTAAGGCATCTGTGGTTAGTGGAACTGAAGATGAACGAGGATTGTCATATCCTATGCTGAGATGTAAGAAATGTTTTTTCCACAGAGAGGAAATAGTAGTCTGCATTGGTGATAAGAAGTATCAGGAGGTGATTCTTCGTCCTGATGAATTGTGGCACTCAGATTACATCGGAAGTTTTGCTGCCATGGTGGCACACTCGGCACACCATTCAAACCTCATGTACATACATTGTGAACAGGAGAAAACAAAGGTGGACGAGGACATGACAATTCAACTACCAAAAAGGGTTCACACCTTGGTCAGTGTATTACATTCAAACGAACATTATGCTGTGTTGCAAATCAATGTTAGGGACAAGAATGTCTTTATTTGTGATGGGAGGATGTACTCCTTGGAAACTTGGACAAATCATATTACCAATGTTCTTAAAAGAACCAGGCTTCTTGAGCTGGGTGTTGAACCCCATTATGGGACGAAGTATGACTACCATAAGGAAATGTTTCTCAAAGTGAATGGGAGGATAGAGTGGAAAATAAAATGTGATCCTCTTGTCTTGCAGGATGATTTGGTGAATTGTGGTCCCATTGCTTGCTTGAAGCTATGGAGCATCTTCTCCCCTGGTGAGATTGATGTGGAAAATCTAGAAGTTAAAGAATACCGAGAAAAGGTAGTCAACAAGTGCAATGAGCTGGTGGAGAAACTGAAGGATGATTTCAGTTGGGACAAAAGGAGTGAGATGAGGAGGCTTACAATGGAGCGGGATTTGAATGAGTACAAGTCTACCTTGTATGCAACAGAGAACATGGAGATGAATAAGGAGGGATCGGTTGAACAGAATGGAGACAATCATCGACATGCAAGGAGGAGGCTAGCATGCGAGAAAAGGAAATCTGAACAAATTTCACAGGCAAAAAAGGCAATGAAAAAAAAACGATTGGCACTGACATACTCGGAGTAGATGACAGCTGATGTTGTTGCATCGTTGAAGATGGATCTAACAAGTTCTTGAGATTGTTTGTGCAGCGGAAACTTACTGTTAATCAAGTTGATATCCAGTTTGGTTAGATGTTACAGTTAGTTTTAGATCTTCAGATGTATTACGTACAGAGATAAGTTCGCATGTTATACGACGTAGTACCGTACTGTCGTAGTAGGAGTATCATCATCAAGTATGTACCCAGCCATTTATTTCGATCACATGTGAGCCTCGCTCGGACTCCTTTGTACGGTACGACTCAAGAATACTGCCGTGTCGAAATACGGTAGAGACATCAAAATGTTACGGACTCCTGTCATGATAATAATGTTATGTTGAGAGATAATGCTAATGCTCTCTACGTCGCCGTTCAATATCTAGCTCGCAGCAAGAAAGCAGCACAAAGAATGTCTAAACGTAGCTCCGCCGACACCCTCCAAATACAAGCGGCAGTTCCATCCTCACACAGAACATCATTGTCGGCGAATGGAGTGGGACAGCGACGACTTGTTCTTTCTGAGGAAGATTACACTTCCACACTGTCCACGATCGTGCAACGAGATTACTTTCCTCAAATCAACGAATTGGAACGGCAAAATGCTCTGCTGGAATGTCGTTTGAGAGGAGATGTAGCAGGTGCTGTTGCAGTACGACGAGCTACACGGAGATTGATGGGACACGAAGACGCCATGGAGGCCCAACGACTAAAAGATGATGAAGATGTGATAACACTTGAAAATGGCAACAAAACGTGTATTCGAAAACGTCCAAGACCATTGTCAGAAGAGACCTTGACTGGATTCCATGCGCGAGTGACCAATGAAGACAATGAAGAATTTGATTCCAACTTGAGACAAGAAATTCAATCGCATCGAGAGCATTTGGAACAAGTGTTTCATTCCCAAGCAACGGCAGCAACATCAACAAAAAATTCAGTGACAAATTCTTTCCAACGTTTGACCAATGGAAAGGACCTATTGGACGAAATGGCATCCGATGACTTCTGTCCGGAATCAAATCGTATTTCAGTGATTGATTGGAAGAGACCGCCTATGAAAAATGAACTCTTTTTCAATCCAACACCCCTTCGTGGTGCATCCGCATCACAATATGCCTTGCAACAGCGGTCTGTAGAAGATCATTCAAAGCTTCTTTTGACCAACGGAGCAGCGGATGGCGGCACCAAGGATATTGCACTTGAGCCACATATTCCTCACCATGCATCCAACAATCCGTTGATGCTTCCTCCCACTCCGTCACAAACACGTACAATATCGGTACGCTCCAACAAGATGACCTCCAATGCTACACCAGCTGTACCGCAGTCGCAACTTGTAGAATATATTCCCAAGTACAATCTGGAAAAGAAGATTGATCCATCCCAGACAAGGTTCCCATCCAGATCGTCCATCATTCCTGTTCCTGGACGAGGTGTTCTACACTCTACTAGCACTTCTACGGGCCTTCTAGATGCCAGTGATACGGAGGATTCCGAAAGCTATGCGACAGATGCATCCACCTTGTATTCCACCGATTTGGATGCTCCCTTGCGACCTTTGGAACAGGAGCGACAACGACGAAACAGGCGGAATCAAAAGCAGCAGCAGCAGCAGGATCGATCCTACGTGGCGATGACTCCGCAAATTATTCCAGGTGTAGCGGGGAATGCATCGCCAATTACTACCTGGGGAACCATCGAGCAGACACCACTAATCATTTCAGGCAGGGATCCTGGCTCTGAGTTCACAAATGATGATGGTACGTCATCGTTCATGTTGCCGGCGCAAAGTCAACGAGAGGAAGCAGCACGTCACGCAGAGATGGCGCTAGCTAAAAGGGCAAAACTTGCAAAAGCAACAGTAACAAAAGCCAGCAAATCCAGAAAATCTGCTACCGTCAGCGCAAGTAGGAAGATGTCACCCGCATTGACTCCCGGGGGGGTGTCACTACTACAAAAGAGGGGGAAGGTATCATCCCGGAGCGGGGATGCCTTTGGATCGGCATTGAGGAATTCCTATTCTCAAAGCCGTCCCAGTCAAACACGCTCTAGCAATAATAGACTCGAAAGGAGTGGTCGATCGTCCAAGCGTTCGCAGAGAGATCATGCGTACAACGCCACACCGCAATTGTAAAACTGGTAGCTGTTAGGAACATCATTTTGACGCATTATACGTGTAGTACTGTAGTAGTTATTTATTACGGTATTTGGTTCCTTCGAATCCTTCCCATCATCAATCCCATGTAATGTTAGACTACTAGTAGTGTCATTTTGTTTTTTCTGTTGGTCAAAGCATGATTTGTTTCACACACCATTCAAAATAATGCTCTTCCACCTAAGAGGGTCTGTCCTTCTAACCAGCGTCGGCTCGAAGTGCGTATCATCCATCATTCCAATTTGCATCGCACACATTCATTTCTGCAAGTTACCGTTGTGTTTCATGGCATTTCGAATCATAGTGCCGCCTGTTCGTCTCTGTTGCTGCACAAGACACATTCAACGTACTTGTACTCCGGTGGTTCGAGTTAGCGACACAGAGCTGCACAATTCACAACAACTAACGAAAACAACCATCCACGACATCAAGAGCAGCCAACCAATCATACTGTTGTCACGACTGCCATGACAGCTACCGCATTTTCGGATCTCGGCACGTACGATCCGGATCAAACATGGACCGGCTTTGCCGACAAGACCTGGCAAGTCCACAAGTTTGGCGGTACCAGTGTCGCCAACGCCGACTGTTATCGCAGTGCCGCCGCCATCGTGGAAGAGCAACTGGGAATTGTTGGAAACCATGGTGACAACCACAACAACCATACCAGCACAGAGGATCACCACTTGGCGGTCGTCGTGTCTGCCATGGGCGGTAAACCCAAGACGACAGATTTGTTGCTGCAGTCCGTCGAAGCGGCCGCCCGCCGCGATCAGCCAGAAGTTGAAAACCTCCTTCAGTACGTCTTGGATAAGCACGTGACGTGTCTACAGAATTTGTTTCCCGATAGGGACGAGGACCAATCCACTCTGAAAGCAATCGTTCAAAAGGATTTGGAAGATATTCAGGATATTTTGAAAACGGTCTCTCTGATGAAATGGCAAGCAACGCGTATTTCCGAACTGGTCAGTGGGTATGGAGAACTGTGGAGTGCGCGGATATTGTCGAAATTGTTGCAGAACCGATCGTTGGAAAGATACGAACAGGAACTTCATGAATCCAGTGGGGGGGATGCTTCGTTGCACGATGAAGAGGCGCCCCTGTTGCATCACTTTATTTTTATCGACGCCCGGCGTATCATTATCATTGACGAAGAAGCCATTCAAGATGGTGCCGTGGAATGGGACATTAGTAAAAAGAAATTGCAAGAAGTTTACGAAGAAGAAATTGCCAATCTAAAGGCTGATGGACGCAACACCAGACTGCATTTTGTCGTGACGGGTTATGTCGCTTCCAATACTGAAGGTGTAGCGACGACCTTGCAGCGAGATGGATCGGATTATTCGGCAGCAATCATGGGACGCCTCTTACAATCCACCAACATCACAATTTGGACGGATGTCGATGGTGTCCTGAGTGCAGATCCTCGTCGTGTTCCAACCGCATACGCCGTCCCAGAAGTTTCCTATAACGAAGCCATGGAATTGGCTTACTTTGGTGCCAAGGTCATTCATCCCAAAACGATGCAACCAGCCATTTCCAGCAATCCTCAAATTCCTATTTTCATTCGCAACACCTTTAATCCCAAATTTCGTGGCACCCGCATTTATACCAGCTCAGTCACTACCACGCAATCGGATTCCTGTGTATGTGGATTTTCCAGTATCGATCGCATGGCCCTGATAAATGTGGAAGGATCCGGATTGATTGGAGTCCAAGGTGTGGCAAGGCGATTGTTCGGGACCTTGGAATCATTGGGAATCAATGTTGTGTTGATCTCCCAAGCATCTTCAGAACACTCCATCACTTTTGCCACCAGCGAAGATCACGCCCAAGCAGCCAAGGAAGCCATTGAAGAAGAATTTCATAAGGAATTGAACCAAAATCGCATCTCCAACATTGATGTTAATAGCCCCTGTAGCATCATTGCGGCAGTTGGAGACGGAATGAAGGACGTCACAGGCGTTTCGGGACGATTCTTTTCTGCAGTTGGAGATGCTCAAATCAACATTTATGCTATTGCTCAAGGGTGTTCCGAACGAAACATCTCGGCCGTGGTAGCGACAGCGCAATCGACCCGTGCATTACGAGCTTTGCATGCTGCCTTTCGGTTGTCGCACACGACAGTCCGAGTTGGCGTGGTGGGAGTGAACGAATTGGGAGAATCTTTGTTGCGATTACTTGAAACTCAGCGTCGTCATTTGTGGGATGCCTTTGAAATTGATTTGCAAGTCTGCACCGTGGCCATGGATAGTCACGATACAGACATTTTTCGACTCAAGAACGAAAACGGTGACGAATCCATTACCTTGACTGCCATTCGAAACGCGATGGAAGCACCATCCGCAAAGTCCGAGTCCAAAATTTCCTTCAAAGATTCGGCTACAGGAGAAGTGATTAAATCGTCACATGGTGACCTGGGTCCGCTGAGAGACAATCTGTTTCGTGTTGATTGCGCCCATCATGTTGTCTTTGATTGCACCAACGACCCAGAAGCAAGCATGTTTCATGCACAATGGCTTTCCAGTGACGTTCATGTGGTGACGGCCAATGTTACTGGTATTTCCGGCGATAAGATTGTATGGGATGCCATCCATGCGGCAGAGACTGCGCGAGGTAAATTATCAGCCCAGTATCTTCGAGAAGTGACTGTATGCGGGGGTCTCCCTGTGATTAGTACCATTCGCACTTTGCTTACTTCGGGAGACAAAATTCGACGAGTAGATGGAATCATGTCTGTGGCCATGTCTTACATCATGTTCCGAGTGTCACCACCACCAGAAATTGCGAGGAATGGTAAATTTGATCAAAAATGCACCAACGGAGCCTTCCATGGTGACATTGGCAAATCAGAAGATTTTGGAAAGCAAGTTCTATTTAGCCAAGCCGTTAAGGAAGCCGTGGCAATGGGGTTAACAGAGAAGGACGTATCGCTGGATCTGAGCAATGAATATGGTGCTTGCGTCTTGATGGTCTTGGCCAAAGAGCTGGGATTGGATCGTAATCTCACCCGGGACGAAATTCAACAACAAAGCGAAACGTTAATGGACATTCCACAAGGACAAGCATTAGATCATCAATACTTTGAGGGTGCCATTGACGAAAAAATTCAAGCTCGAGTGGCAGCTGCTGCGGAACGAGGCTGCGTCCTTCGACATGTGGGAAGTGTTGACGTGGCGTCGCAATCGGTCGGAATAAAGATTGTTGAGGTACCCAATAGCCACGTCTTTGCCACTACCCCCCCAAGTTGCGAATGCGTGCGTTTCTTCACTCATCGGCATCAACCGTATCCATTGGTGATCCAAGGACCTGCAGCTGGTGCCGATTGTACGTCAAGCGCGTTATTGGCAGAATTGTTGCGCATGATGAGAAGCAAAGTCGGACCCCGATTCGGAATTTTGGCTCGAACCAACTCGAGTACATACCTGAAGTAAATTTAGAGAATATTTAATAATGTATTAACTGTAACTGTAATATTCTATACGATTATTCCTTTTGAAGGATGGGATTGGATTTTGGAAAAATCGAGTAATAACAGTAAGCAAGTACGGTAGGTACCATTACCGTACCTACCGTACTCGTACTACGACGTATGTTGACTGTGAGGCAAGTACCGGTACGGTAATACGGTACGTCGTGCCACGGTAGTGTATCATACATCACAGTCAATACCCTCCGATCTCCATGTTACTGTACATACGTAGACGTACCGTACTCGGAGCACGTATATTTTACTACTCCGAGTACGATGTAACTGTAAGTCCATTCCAATCTCCAACCTTAATGTTGGATCAGTCAAAGCGTCATGACACGAAATTTGACACCATCATTCTCGTTGCGAGCATCCATCACCTCGTCGTCGATGATGATGCCAACGACACGACAATACAAAAATGTGAAAGGCGAAAAGGCTTCGACCAAGACGACGTAATACGAAAAGAAGAAAAGAGGAAGAAAAGGTCGACGACAGATCTTCAGATCATCATCGCCATCTGTCTCGCATAGTCTTGAAGGAAGAGATCTTCGACACCCATCCTCCAAAAATCAGAACATCAATATGAGAATCGTTACCAGCACAGTCACTTCCATCATGGGAAGCAGCGGCACCACTTCCTCCGCTAACAAACAGTCGTCGACTGATCCCAAGGTCCCTCGTGGATTGCGAGGACTTCCCATCGCATCGTTGGCGGGATCAACCGATGCTCGATCCGAGTACGATGCACTCCAAGCCGAGGCTGCCTCCATTGAACAATGGTGGGCCAACCCACGATTTCAATACACCAAGCGTGTCTATTCGGGTGAGAAAAGAAATGAGGAATTGCAAACTGCATGAACAGGTCGATCGCTGGATCCTTCCATGGCTTGGTTCACCGACAGTTCATTATTTTACTGACGACCTTTTTTGGCGCTTTTGTCTCTACTTTCCGCCCCTTTTCAGCCATGGATGTCGCTTGTCTTCGTCCTTCTCTAGAAGCTCGTGCTGCCTCCGGTGGTGAACGTGCTCCCAACACGAGCTTCTCCAACCAACAATCTTTGAAGTTGTATGGATTGCTCAAGAAATTGCATGCCGTCGGAGGGTATTCGCACACCTTTGGAGCCTTGGACCCAGTACAAGCCGTTCAAATGGCACCACACCTCTCCTCGGTCTATGTTTCTGGCTGGCAGTGTTCCAGTACGGCGTCAACAACCAACGAACCTGGACCTGATTTTGCCGACTACCCAATGAACACAGTCCCCAACAAGGTCGACCAGTTAGTTCGTGCTCAATTGCATCACGATCGTCGTCAACATCAAGAGAGATCTTGTAAACTCTTGGAGAAGCAGAATCCTGGTCCAAAGGTGGACTACTTGACTCCTATTATCGCGGATGGTGATACTGGACATGGTGGATTGTCTGCCGTCATGAAGCTCACTAAGCTTTTTGTCGAAGCAGGTGCTGCCGGTATTCATTTGGAGGATCAAAAACCTGGCACCAAGAAATGCGGTCACATGGGAGGAAAAGTCCTTGTTAGCACGCAGGAACACATCGACCGTCTGGTCGCTGCCCGTTTGGCTGCCGATATTTTGGGAACCAACTTGGTGCTAGTCTCCCGTACCGATGCCGAAGCCGCCACCTTGTTGGATTCCAACATGGACAGACGGGATCATCCCTTCATTCTAGGTGCAACCGGCCCCATGTCCTGCAGTTTGCAAGAAGCCGTCAACAATGCGGCCGATAAGAATGCTGCCAGTACCGCTTGGGCAAAGCAAGCTCG
Source organism: Nitzschia inconspicua (assembly GCA_019154785.2). Taxonomy (NCBI): domain Eukaryota; phylum Bacillariophyta; class Bacillariophyceae; order Bacillariales; family Bacillariaceae; genus Nitzschia; species Nitzschia inconspicua. The sequence continues at coordinate 930,048 of JAGRRH010000023.1, forward strand.
TATGATGACTTTTGGAGAAGCTGTTTTGGCACAAATCGACAGCTTGAGCGCTTCACCCATGCAAAAGGAACAGATGCGTGCCCGTTGGATGGCCAGCGATCCTGATACTCTTTCGAACGCTCAAGCTCGCAAGATTGCAGACTCTATCTTTGGAAAGCAAAATTCGGTCTACTTTGATTGGGAATTGTGCCGTGTCCGAGAGGGATACTACCAGATTCGTGCTGGTATTGATTACTGCGTGCAGCGTGCTCGTGCTTACGCCCCATATTGTGATTTGATTTGGATGGAGACCAAGATGGCTGGAATTCCTGATGCCAAGAAATTCAGCGACGGTGTCAGGAAAGCTTATCCTCACCAAATGTTGGCCTACAACCTGTCGCCAAGCTTTAACTGGGACGCCTCTGGCATGTCGGATCAGGAATTGGCGAACTTCAATGACGACTTGGGCAAGTTGGGTTATGTATGGCAATTTATCACCCTGGCTGGATTCCATTCCAACGGTCTCGTCATCACGAAGTTGGCTCGATCATTTGGAGATCGCGGTATGCTGGCATATGTGCAAGATATTCAACGGCAAGAACGTAATGAAAAGGTGGAATTGCTGACTCATCAAAAGTGGTCTGGTGCCGAATTGGTCGATCAGATGGTCAACGTTGCATCAGGAGGAGTTTCATCGACAGCTGCCATGGGAGCTGGTGTAACGGAAGCTCAGTTTGGTCATTAGACCGGCTTCGGAAAATATTCCAGGATTCGGCAAAGTATGTATCTACTTTGCCCGTCTTGACACATCGATGATTTTTATAAACTCCTAATAATTGGATTGGCATGTCCACAGAGGTAGCTATGGTCTTACTTCATGATAGCATTTCCTGTCATCAAAAAACCTGCCTGGCACTACCTACGTAGTACGTCGTACGTTACAATTGTCTTCGATTACTTCGATCAAAATCACGTGCTACCGCGCTCCTGTCCGCAAAAGATCCGATGATTTGACGCCGACCGATCCCCAAGCCCCATTACCAAACGTTTATCACGACCGGTACATTGATGTTCGTCACAATGCACTTTTATTAGAGCATCCCTCATCTTAACCGCCAACGTCTATCTCTGTTACAACGATGCATCCTTTCACTGCTTGCACCTTTCTCTTGCTATTCTTCGCTGCTTTGGTTTCCTCTACCAAACTTGAAAGTATGACCATCCAGCAGTGAGTCCTTCCGTTCCATTCCATTGCTTGTCTTTCTACTAGTAGTTATACAACCGCAAAAAATGACGTTCTACGTAGTAGTTCTGCCTCATCCGTTTTTCTCGTTTCTTCATCTTCAGTGTCCTCGTCCCCATTGTTATGGAAGCCGAAGCAAAGCCCTTCGTCGATCATCTCGGCTTGGAATTGGTAGAGGGATTTTTTCCACCGCACACTCCCTTTTTGGCGTACCAAGGCGAACACCACAATTGCAAAGTCACTGTCGTTACAATGGGCAAAGATACTGTCTATGGCACTGGAATGGACAATGTTGGTACCACAAGCGCCGCTCTTGGAACATTTCTGGCCTTGTCGCGAAGCGAGGCCGATGGTAACCCTGCTCAGTTAGTCATGAATGCAGGAACATGTGGAGGATTCCAACGACAAGGTGGTGGTATTGGCGATGTCTACTTGACAACTGGTGTGGCCCATCATGATCGACGCATTCCCATTCCTGGGTTTGATGTGTACGGGATTGGAAAATTGGAAACACTGAATCCGACAACAATGGCGAAGACACTTGGATACAAAACGGGTATCTGCACTACCGGTAACTCCTTGGATTGGGTCGAAAAGGACGACGAGTTCATGAAAGATAACAATGCCTCGTGCAAGGATATGGAGGCCGCATCCATTGCCTGGATCGCTAAAATGCATGATGTGCCATACTTGGGTGTCAAGGTCGTGACGGATATTGTCGATGGTCCTCATCCGACACAGGATGAATTTCTGGAAAATTTGCATTCGGCCGCAAAATCGTTGCAAGATGCCTTGCCCAAAGTTCTGGAGTACGTCACCGACAAGACTGGGCAGTCAGATCAAGAGCTCTAAATCGTAACACGGAAAAATCTCTATTATGCGTCGAGTTTCCAAAGTTCTTTCGTGCACTGCAACATCCATTTGTCCAAACGATAGGTTCTGTCGTCATGGGTTACTCTCTTTCCGCATTGGATATTCTGGACCTGCAATAATCCGACAGGCTCGTCATAACCTCTATACATATTATTTGATTAACTTGTAGTGAGATGTTTGAATATTCGAAGGAGTTGAAATTCACGATTCCCATCGGAACTTGGTCTTCCATTTTGTTACTCTTGCTGGATACAGAGTTTCCTTCTTGCCAGTATCGGGGTCTGGATTGATCCGCCATGTCTGTGTTTCGAGTGCCGCGGCAGCCGACAGCCATATCATGGTCAATGCCAAAAGTTTTCCGGCCAAAGGATTCACTTGATAGAAGGCAAAGGCTGTAGCTGCCTTGGTAAGCGCCAGAGCATACAACAATATCACGGATGGTCCCAGTCGTCGTTCAATGTTGTTGACGGTATTCCACAAGTTTCCAACACTCAAGTGGGACATGAGCACCATGATGGGTAGGCAAGCAAACTTGCCGGTTTTGGCCAGGACCATTGCGGCCGTCGTTGCCCGCAAACCAAACACAAACAGCGGCCACATCAAGGCAAAGACAAATCCAGGCGGCGTCCACGACGGTTTTTTGCGCTTGTTGTATTCCCAGTCGCCTTGTGTCATCTTTTGCGACTTGAGTTTTTTGTTCGGGAGCAAACTAAAGATGGAGGTTTTTAGATTGAAGGAATAGAAGAAGGGAATCGTAGCATAGTATGGTAGTGGGAGATTGAAGCGAGACACCAACTTGTCGAGACACCAAAGGAAACCATACACCAGGCCCAGTTGACCCATATATGCGATGGTCCACTTGCCAATTGCCTCATAGTCAACTGGTGGTGAGGAATTGGAAGATTCGGCGGCAAACGCACCACCGGTGGGGGCCAAAGATTCCGACAAATGGGATGTGATATCTTCCTCAAAGGTCTCTTCTTTGGAGGAAAAAATTCCCCCTCCACGAACAATGAAAATTCTCTTCCCGAAAGGTAGGGAAGAAGCACCGTTAACCGAGTATCTTGCTGTCAGTACTAGAGGTGGTTGGAACGACGACACGACAACCGATAAAGGATTCGTTTGGCTCGACAGCACGGAAGACAAGCCTAGTGTTGTCACCGCCAAAAAATCCAGAAGCGACACCATTTTAAGAATTTGATTTCGTAACAAAGAATAACAGAAAAGTTGGATGAGAAGCAATATGAAGAGAAGGTAAGCAGTAGTAATGAAAGAAATGGATCGAATTCCAGTTACTTCAAATTTACAGTTAGTGTGTCACCAGCGAGAGTATGCAGCATACAGCGATATCTCAGACTTCTTCCGGTTCTCAAAAGAGTGAAAAGGGAAAGATTGTGAAAATCGTTTGGGCTTGCGCGGAGAGTCAGTGTTCCCAGCATTAAGCCGCAATTCACACACTCAGCATTAAGCCGCAATTCACACACTCAACGAGTTGAGAATTATTACCTGTCTACTACTAGAGAGAAGATAGTTGAGAAATTTGATTAAAGTGGAAAAGTCGTTGTTTGAAGATTACTATGAGAGAAAACTGTCAGGGATTATGGAGATTACAGTCTATGCTAGCTACATGGAATCCTCAATAGAACCAGTTTTGGGATTTGTATCACCATCGGCATTCCCTTTCTTTCCTTCTGGATAGGCTTGTGCCAGTTCTTCTTCCACAGCTTGCAATTCGGCTGCCAGTTCAGGGTCATTTTGCAATTGCTGAGCAAAGTGCTCGTCCTCCTCTTCTTCGTCTCCAAATGCATATTGCGCTTGTGCTTCGGCCAAATCGTCCAAGAAGCCCATGCGAGCCGCCGTCTCTTCCAACTCGCGTTGTTTTTTGTCTTCCTTTTGCTGTCGACGAAGCTTCTTTTTGGAACCACGTGGCCCATTCTTCTTTTTGCGACCAGCCTCTACTCCCGAATCGTGATCAATAGAAGATCCAGGCATATCGGATGCGTTTGCTGCATCGGCAGCTTCGGTCAAATCTTTTTGCTCTTTTGATTTAATCTTTTTTACCAACACGACATCTTGCAATACAAAATTGGAATTGACCACTTCCTCCAGTCCCACTACACTGGTGGCGCCCATGAAGGAGGTTGAGCCGCTCGCCTTGTTGACGGTTGTATTTAAGTTGTCCGCCGTGGAAATCAAGTCGTAGCCCCACACCACATCACCGGGTTGCAGCAAATTACCCAAATGCGTCACACAACTGAGAACTTCGTCGTTGCTGCCCAAATCAGATTCCCGTGCCAATTGCACATCTGCGAGGGCATACTTTTCCACTCCACTGGATGGTCCTTCATACAGGGCCTGTTCTCCACTTGGATCACACAGCTCCACATCCAACACTACGAATCGAATCATCCGTTCCGAAGTTTGAAGGACAGTGTATGCATTGCCAATTTTGTGATATCCATCGGCCGTCACTTCCATTTCTTCCAGCTGGCAATTTCGTTTTGGTGAAGCATCCACTAAATGAATTACCGATGCCACTTTGGACACCAGTGCCAGCCGTCCGCCTAGCTTGGACCGCGACTCCTTGTGCACCAACACGAGATCATCCCGGCATAAAGGAACCATTTCACATGTCAGCGTATGTTTCATGTTAGCTGTATTGTTTTTGACGTCCGTACTGACTAATTTGCTGCTCGTTTTGATTTTGAGTGGTGCCAGACGTTGTAAGAACTGTGCGAATTGCTGCGCATCACTCAATGTCAAGAAGTAAAAGTCGAGTCCCTGTCGAGTGGCATCAATTTTGAGGACATTTTTGCGAACCTCCTTGTTGCGTCCCAGAGCCATTTCCAGTGCGGCAAGTCCCTTTCGCGTGTTTTCTCGTTTTTGTCGCAATTGCACCAAAGCATGCCAGGTGCGATTAGTAAACTCACGATTGCAGTTGGGACACATTTTCCAATGAATTTGAAAGACAACTGGAACGCGTTGTTGAATGGTGACATGTTCAATTTCCGTTCTCACGGTAACTCGTAACTTGAGTCGCATGGAATGAGGTTCGGTCCAAATCCAGCTGGCGTCAACGACTTGTAGTTGATTGGAAGTATGTCCTTTTTTGTTCAAAACTTGAATGTGTTTGAGACAAATCGACAGTAGTCGGGGAGATTCAGGTTCGCAATATTCGTAGTGCGTCTCGGTCCGAGCAAACCGACGGCATTGCCGACATTGATAAACGATGATGGGATCATCGCGGTCATTGCCCTGAAGAAGTGACTGTAAATCAAAGTTTTGTGCGAGACAAGACGGACACTGATTGGCTGCATTGGGTACTATCAGAGTACCGCATAAACAGCAAGGGATTTTGTTGACTGTCGTAGCGAGTATTTGAGGCATGATTGCGGGTGAAAAGCAAAGATAATGAAGCGATAATTGAGCTTTCCCTCGGGTTACTGATACTAGACTGCTCTCTAAGCGAGTTCCTCCTGTAACTCTACCACAACAGAAGTTGTTGTCCCAAAGTAGAGAGGAGTTAGATGTTTTGACTCCGCTTCATCACAACATGATGTTGTTGGTTTTCGGTTCGTGTTTTTTTTTTTCGAGTTTGTCGCTATTACCTTACGAGGTACGAGCACGAACAAGATCGAAACAAAACGATAACCTCGTGCTTGTTTGATCGCTACTACTCTACTACCAGAGCTGTAAAGTACAAGGTACCTGTACCTGGTACAGCGTTCGTCGTACCGGTAGTACGACAGTAAAGGACTGGACTTCCGTCGAACCTTTTTAGCCCGTAATACTACTAACGTACAAGTCCAACATTGGAACCGTATCTCTAAGACGTGTGGGGGCTTTCTTGCCTGGACCTGCCTGTTGATTAAGATTGCTGACTTTTGGCTGAAGTTTATAATTACGCTCATGCAACCACCATACGTCTAAGCCAGCCTCGGGTAGACTTCTTAAGCAACAGCCTCTCAAACGGGGCTCGGAAAGCGACGTTTTGACTGGCTGGGACTGGGCAGCACTTCCACGTTTCCGCCATTCTTCAGCGTCACCAACATAATTGCCCAGAATAAGCTGCAAACTCCCCAGAAAAAAGAAGAAAGTGTAAACAAGTTGTAGGCTAGCGCTTGAGCTTTTTGTTCGTTTCCCTGTTGTCCATTTTGGTTGGAGGTTTCAAGCATTCGTTCAGTCAAGTATCCAACTAATGGCGCTCCAAAGAGTGCACCGGATGTCTTTTCCAACACAATCCACAATGCCACAATTTGAGCCCGTTCACTAGGACCATTGGTGAGGTCTGCACAGATGGGCCGGATAGCTGCAGCTGGAGTGAAGGTGGCAATTACATTAAACAAAGCAGTCCATACCATTGCCCAACGGAAGTTTGTTGAGTAAAGATACAGTCCGTATAAAGGTATTCCTCCCACCACGGATAGAAGCGCTACGAAAATACGACCTTGGCTTCCATTCCTGGAAGCTGCATAATCGCCAAAGACTCCTCCCAGCCATCCACCGATCATAGACGAGATTCCTTGCAGGAATTGTAACGCAACCTTCTGATCATTTGTGAACCCTCGCCAGTCCATCAACAACAAAAGATAGCTCATCATATCCCACGGTGTACCGCCAAACACTCCTTGAGCCACTAAACAAATGAAAGCCGGCAGTCGAATGATTCGTTGGACAATGTCTCGCAATGTCAGCACTTCCGTTGCCTTTTTTTCTTGTTCGGCAACTGCATGTTGTCTAGCATTAGTGATGCTTTCGGTACTCCCCAAACTCATGTAACGGGCCAAAAATCCCATAACAATTGACAATATACCCAAACCATAATACGCATACTGCCAATGATTTTCACCAAGATAGACCACTGCTGCTGAAGAGAGCGTTCCTGCCAACTTTTCGCCCGCTCCCATGAGACCAAAAGCTTGTCCTCTATAGTTTGCGGGAACGTATTCAACCAAGAGGCTCTGACTCAATGGCAGTATAGATCCTAGTGCTGCTCCATTCATCGCCCGGACACTGATTTGAATATGAATCCAAAAGGACGACACAGTGCCAGTTTTTGATGACGTGGTGGAAGCAGAAAGTGTCGCTACTGCAATGCTGATCATGGCAATTCCCCACGCGCCACAGGCATAGGCAAGCAACTTTTGCAAATTTCGTGTCCCCGAATACTGATGGATCAGCCAGCCCCATCTAAAACAAGAGAAAGTGGAATGAGCTGCGGTTCCTGTGGATGATGACCATCCCTTGGTTGTTGGGCCAAATATTTTGGCATCCGCACAAACAAACTTAAACTCACACCGGAAGACTAAGGGCGTAGCTCAAATTGGTCGCAAGAGAAAAGTACCCCAGTTCTTTGACATTCCAATTCAAAAGATTTTCAAAGATGGGAAAAGAACTTGCCAAAAGTTGCTTGTCGGCATTGTCCAAGGAGGCAATGACAATCAATAGAATGGTGGGTACCGACAACAACTTGGTGAATGCCACGATCGATGATTCCCTCTTGGGTTTGGCTTTTTTTGCCACATGAAGACGGCTGTAACCCTCCATCATTTCGTGGAGATGCTGGCTGGTTGCATCAGTATAGTGGGCACAAAGCACAGGATTTAAACTTGCAAGTGAGAGTGACAAAGGATGAATCGTATCCAATCCAGCCATTCAAACACCATGGAAATACAGTTCACACACCCTGTGAAGAAAAGAAGGGAGATGTGAGTTTCGACGTCGTTATTTCAGTGGAAACATCTCATACGACGAGGACTCGACTCGATATGGTTGGATGAGGAGTGGCAAAAAACACTGGATCTTATCTATCGCCAATGTTCCTCACACTAATTTCAATCTCATACTAATCGAAGGCCATTGTGGATACAGATCCAGCCATTTGACCAGCCACCCAGCAACCAAAACATCTACTCCACATTCCACATACCCTATTTCACCTATTTCACAGATTGTGGAGTGCTGCAGAAAGTTCACGTCGTAAGTAGATTCTAAAGATGATGATGAAGGATTCTATCACATCTTTGGCGCGGGCATAATCGAGTCAGTCAAAACGTCGGTTGGAGTTTTGAGAAATGTTAGCCTCATTTCTAACGTAGACAGTAGCTGCCTGGACCCTTCTTTTCGCGCGATAAATCTGGATCCGCGCGTGTGGTCGCCCTCAAAAATGTCTCATTCTCCCTTAAAAAATATGGGCGCTTTCGAAAGCGCCCATAAATTTAGCTAGGAAATACGTGGAAGAAATATGGGGGCGCTTTTTAAAAGCGCCCATATTTTTTATAGGCGCTTTCGAAAGCGCCCATATTTTTTAGGGGGATCCTGAGGCGTCCCCTATTTATTCTTTTAATAAAAATAATGTCTTAACGCGCGAAAACATGGGTCCTGGCAACGATGATGATCAATGAGATGACGTGATCGATGAAAAATTCATCACAACTTTCTCTGTAACTCCAGAAAGAAGCATCTCATGCTATCGAAAATAACAACTCTGTACTTTGGCCTTACTGCTGTCGCACTCCGTGGAGCGGAGTAGTACCGGCTGACGGCTTTTGACACAAATTACCACAAAACTTTATGTCAGGCGCGAAGAGCTCACATTGCAGTCATCATGCTCTGTCCCGCAGTGCTTGTGATTGTAGCATTCCAGTTGCTGCTCCTTCACAGTCGATGCCTAAAATCAACCGTAGCATTCCTTCAAGCCGTTGAGAAAAAACCGCCACCCAGGATACGACGAGCATCATGGGCGGCTACAGATTCCACACTACCGGCAACAATAACATGTCGAACTGTTCAATCGCTTTCCATGTCACTGTCAGGTGACAACGACATTGCGGACCCTTATGACATTGCCACTTTGCTCTTGAACTTGGTCGTAGATCGTCGCGCCGAAGAAGTTGAAGACACTTTTGAAGCATGGGTACGACGATTGACACCATCGTATAAGATTAAGCGACAAGAACAACGACTCCAAATTGAAAATCTCGTCGATCAGCTGCAACAATACGGCAAACGAAGTAACGAGAGAACCAAATTTGGCAAGCCCCCCACCATCCGTCCCACTCTTACGTACGACGTAATGGAGTCACTCCTGGCAAGTGGTTTCTTTTGCACACTTTATTGGTATACTCCCGGTGATGACAATGCCCCGAAACCCATATGGGAACAAGTCAGTCTCAAGAAAAATAATATCAAAGGACAACAATACTACGAACGCAACGATTTCGAGGAGGCGGTTATCAATTACAGTGAAATTTGGGGACGTTCAATTTTCTTGACAGCCGAAGGGACTTTTTCACCTATGGACGGAATCTTGGAAAAACCCAACCAATCGCCACCACCCAAGCGAAATGCCTTGTCGAGATTGGTCCCCAATAGTCGCAGTTTACGGACGTGTCCCGATGTCTTTCAAGTCGACGCCACCAAAGTTACATTGCATATATTGGGATTTGAGCTTGAACTGCCCATTCAAGGACGTAGCAACTTGGTCATCTTATATGCCGATCCTCGAATCCGCATCTTTGTCAGCCCGATAGAAAGTAAAACTGTGGTCGGTAACTGGGAAGAAGCCGGACTTGTTGTCGTTCAAGTACGAAATGATTTAGCAAGAATCGGATCATCCCAAAATGGCACTCCTCAGGATTTGCGGTAGCCACCAGTTAAGAAAGAAAAAAATGGAACGAATAGACTAGTACCATACTATTCCCAATTGGAGTGCCTTTACCCACACAGTATGCATACTTGACAGTTAGGTACCGGTAGTATGTACGTCGCATACAGCATACTTTACAGTTAACCCGAAGTAGGTGGTGAGTGGTGAGCCATGATTTCCCCCTTCATATGAAGTGGTAATAACGTCCGACGTACGGTACGGTAGTTGTACATAGGTAGACTGTCATCCAGGTCGCTCGACCTTCGGTGTTGGAAACGGGAGTTCCAGAGAGCGTTCTAATGGAAACCACCAAGAGAATGCTGGGTAGGTTTGCGGCAATGGAACAGCAAGTGACCTAAGTTTGCATAGATACAAGCCTGTGACAGGAATGGTCGGTGACACAGAATGTTATCTGGGAAACAAAACAACCATACCCTGCATCAATCGAGTAAAGACATTGTCTCTACTTTTTGCCACAAGAAGTGAAAAAAAACAGTCAATGAGGAGGTATGTTTTGGTGGTTTGAGCATTGGAAAAGCGAATTCGTCGCATTTTATTGGGTGGATGGCTACGTGCCACCAATGGCATACGAAATCCGAGGAGACTGGACAGGATCCTGCGAGACACATCTTGCATTCTGCATCATACAAAAAGAAAAAAGCTCATAGTTAATGTTGATTTTAATCCGTTCTATCTTCTTGGTGATCACGCTTCTTTCTCTCCTCGATACTAACGCAAGCAACTGATGCTATTTTGGAGTTGTGATTAGTAGTACTCGGGCTGCTGACCAACTGTAAGAAGACCCACCATTTCACCGAACTCGCAAGACGATACGCCAACGGAAGCTATTGATAGCGGAGAGTATTTTTGATGTACTACTGGCTTGAATCAGGAGCCTAACTGTAACTAGTATAGAATATATGGAATTGATTGTGGAGACAAGAATCAGGAGCCTAACTGTAACTACCGTAGTATAGAATAGGATTGATTGTGGAGACGGTAATCTTTAATCCTAAGAAACTTGGGTGGTATTGTTTGAGGACATCCAATGTGTTCAATGTGTTGGCGGGCAACTCTCATCGCATCATCATCAATGTTGTATTGAAAATAAAATGCCGATTTTTGTTTAGGTACCCAATACCGTTCTCGTTCAATGTATTATTACCTTCGTCTGGGTGCTGCTTTCGCACCTGTACTAGATAGCTGTTACGGTACTCCGAGTAAAGGTACCTGTACTCGTAATACGGTGTGGTACTACCGTAGTACCGGTACCTAGTAGTCGTATTTCACGCATTATTCGAATGGTCGCTGGTTCGATTCCGACCTTAACAGATAAAAGTCATGATAACGTCTTCGTACTCCTGACCAAGACGACCTTTGGCTCCGCGAGAGGTTGATTTCTTTGTGGATTTCGTATGAGCAAGCAAGAAGGAGCTGGCTGCCTGTTTTGTCTCTCCAATTGCGGATTTATACCCCTTGCACCCCGCCCATAGCTTCTTGCTATCGAGCGCACGGACTCATTCTTGGCCAGGCTTGGTTCGCAATCACGCACAATTTGCAGCTTTTGACCGTTTGTTAGTCGATTTCGTGCCATTTTGATGTGGTACGAGTGGTGAAAGTGAAAAGTGGAAGTGTGTTCGAAGGTGTCATTTTTTATGAGAGAATTGGTTTTTTGTACATTTGGCTAGCTAGTACTACCACCAAAATTACTGTAGTACTCCGAGTAAAGGTGGTACTACCGTAGGAGTCGTATTGGTGATTTTGTGATTTTAATATAAACTAATAAAACAGTATATATATAATTAATAGCGCCTCTACAGCAAACACGCAATATTCGAATGGTCGCTGATTCGATTCCGGCCTTGCGCTAATCCTCGACATGTGGCGCAAGTAGCTCAGTGGTAGAGCGTTCGATTGCAGCGCACATGTCTGTAAATTTTTCGTTTTGCGTCTTCAATCTCTCCTTTTTCTTTTTTCTGTTTCCCGTTAAGGTTAGGGTCCTTTGTTTGTGTCATTGTTACCACCCTCAATCATCCTTTCATTTGTTCGAGCATCCAGCATTTTTGTCATTTTTAATCCCCACCCTCAATCGTCCTTTACTTGTGCCTGCAACAAGAGCATATAGCATTGTTTTTATTGTTGTTCTTGTTGTTGTCATTTTTTACTATCATCATGATTATTTGTTTGTACCATTCTTGCAATCACCATGACTAGCCGCAAGCTACAGACTACACAGATTACCCACGTCTTTCAAAGGAAAGAATGTATTGGTGGTACAACCACCACCACCAATGCTGCTGTTGAGACGGCGGTTGTCACCACTCCTCGACAAGATGATCGAGAAGAAGATGCGCCGGCAACTGGTGTATCCTCTATCACTGCGTCGTCGTTCTCGTCGTCATTGGTGGCAACACCACGAACCTCTACTGGGCCATCTGCAAGACTTGTCACTACAGGCAAGAAGAGACAGTATGTACCGCTGTCGTCTACGCAAAGCTCTCAAGACAACGATGGCCAACATGAAGAAGAAGAAGACCAAGAAGACAATTGCAAACCTCGAGCCAAGCCGTCCTTTCCTCAAGACCAAGACGACCGTGCCATTGTCAACGACATTATTCCTCAAGAAATCATCGACTTGGAAAACCAAGAAGAAGACGGTGATTACGAGGAAGAGGATGAGTCCGACGAGCACAACGTAACAGCTTATGGTCACCAATTAAGCGACTTTCGACCTATCGAAATAGTCGGAGAGTCGACGGCTCGGCAGATTATCAAGCCGTACTGTGTAGAGAGCGCAACTCTCATAAAGGAAGAGAACTTTTTTGAATCTCCCTTTGGAAAGTTCGCGGAGCAACTCCGACGTCGAAAGATTACAATCAACCGTGGAGTATACTGCATCCTAAGCGCCACCGGCAAGTCGATTTTGAAAATTGGTTCTACTAAAAACTTTCGAAAACGGTACAACTACTTCCTGAAAAAGTACGACATGAAAGAATGGCGCTTTTTCATCATGGTTGATTTCAACAACACCAACGAAACAATCAATGAGCGTATGAATGAAATATATGCTGGAATGATGACAGCCTTAGCTGAAGCAAGCGTACTTGATCCGTTTCAAACGTTCTTGGTCAATACCCTGATGGAGCGGGGTGGCGATCGACTTGATACAAAGGAGACGGTATGGATTCAAATGATCGAAATTGGTCTCCAGTACGAGTTTGGAGTCGCCGTCATTTCGGAGTTTGCCATGTTTAGTCGTCGTGTTGCACAAGAGCTCTACCATACGGCCAGCACAAAAGCACAACAGGTGATGCGGCATTTGTCCGTTCTACTTTCCAAGGCTCGTAATGGTGAAACCATTCCATTACAAGAACTCTCCAGTTGGATGTCCGGTGTCAAGTACCTTTCAAGCAACGTTGAGACATCCCGTTGCATTCTTGGAGAGCAGTTCCGGGAGAAATTCAAAGACACACTACCATTACCTCCCGTGGCGAATCCAAGGAGAACTCATGACTACTTCGATACCAGCAAGTACACTGACTACCAAAAGGAGAATGGAAGAATGGTTTTCTTCCAGTATCTGACTTTTTGGCAACACACTGTGGGGTCCTGTTTATGGATACGAATCAACTTATCCTGGACAACGACCCCCATTGTCGCAGGTCATCGCACGATTTCCTGACGGAACGTTTCAAATTCAAGCATATTGAAACGATCCTCGATGGTGAGATTGCGCTGTACCTTGATGCAAGTCAGTTGCATGTGGTTGTCCTCCACAGGCCAGTTTGTGTGGCAAGTGATGCGAGAATATGCATTTCCCACAAACTACAATGGCAACGTGGAATTGCTGTGGCCACTCTATGCAACATTGGGCGATTGGTTCGGGGAGAACCGGTCTTGTCTCCCAAGGACCGTTTCTCCAATCCGATCCATGCAATGCTGGCGTTCCATATTATTATTGTTATTCGGGAATACCACGGTGGACTTAGGCATGCTGCCGCCTTTTACCGAGACTTTGTTACTCCAGAGACCACCAAAGCTATCTTGTACAATGGATTGACCAAGGCCACAGAAAATGCTCCTGTGGCACAACAATTGCGTCAAAAATATGTGTCTGCTCGTGGACAGAAACGTCAAGAGAAATTGGATAAGGGGGAGAAATTCCGTTGCCATGATTCTTGTATCATGGGTCAGGCTCGGAGCATAACTTGCCAACATCCTTCGGAAAGTTCGAAACAATACCTGGCCGAGAAATTGATATATTTGTTTCGTGCGTATCCCAGCCGGCACTCCAGAAACTTTAGGTACTTTGTGAACAAGCATCTCTTCCATACCTTGCGTGATGACCTGCTCCAAATATGGGAAGCCAAAGCTGCCAATGTAGGTAACCGAACTACAGGACCTAAGAAGGCACCCACCAGAGACGACGTCAGATCCAATGACCAAAGTCTTGAAGAGCTATTGAGAACTCACGGTCCTCAAAACGGAGAAATCGGTGGCGAGAAATTTTGGATCAAGGAACACCAAGACGTTTTGGCACATCCAGCCGACGGAACTCCTTCCACAGATCCAGATTGGACGTTTCCTTCGGGAAAACTGGTGTTTGACGAACTCTGTTTGGAAGGACTGCGTGAACGCTTCAAAAAGCGTCCGCGTCAGGATACCTGCCACAACACCGTCCAGGCAACCCGATACCCGACTTTTGGATTGAGGAAGCGTATGGTGCGCAACAGAAGATTTGAACAATTTCCTGTTTCATGTGAAGCGTACACGCTTGTCTACGTTGTTCTTCAAGACGCAAGACCAGTGGGATCTATAGTACCATTGGAACAACATACTACCGAACGAATCATAATCCCAAATCAAAAATGGTCCAATGATTGCGTGGTCTGCTCGACCAAGGAAAGACAGGAGCATCCCTTCATGAAAAGAGAGGAGATGCGTAGAAAGAAACTACTGACCAAGTCTATTTTTGGATGTCCGCAATGCAACAGGAAAGGGTGTATCTGTATGCAAAGATTGTTGGAACGATTTCGATCATCAAACGTATCATACATGATGTGATCCCCAGAAAGCAAAAAATAAGAGAAGAAAAAGTGTCTACCCGGTAGCTACATAGCTAGAGTGTAGTAGCTACCGTAAAACACGTCTACTAGTCTAATTACTGTAATTGTTTCATTTACGACAGTACAGTAAAGTTGGTTTAGAAAACGATGTCCATCCAGTCACATCGTCGATGTCATCCTTATTGGGGTTGGAGATTCTTGTAACAGTGAAATTCTTTTTCACACCACCACCAACAGCTACTGCTGTGTTATCTGTCTTCTCTCGAAAATTAAGAATGTCAATGGTCTTTCGTTGGCGGAGTGTCGGCCATGGTTCTAGCAAAAGTGATGTTGTGCTATTAATAGTTGCGATGACTTGTAGTTGTATTTGTGAAGAGTGAGATTTTGCCACAAAGCCAAACAGTAGCACTTCCAGTTGTTACTTTGTTTTTTTGTTTGTCGAGAACGATGAAGTGGCAGAAGAGAATTTGAAAGAAATCGATGGAGGGATTTTCATGCCCATTCTTCGCATAAGGCCTAAATCAGTCCAATCACTACCTAAATTCCTCACAGGTAGAATAGGAATCGGGATGACAATCCCTACCGTTGTGATACAGTGGCTATCAGTACCACTCTGCTGAGCTCTGAGTAACGTCGTCTACTACGCCACGAAATCGTATGATACCATGTACCGTAGTAATTACGTAATTACCGGTACCTACCGGTAGGTACGGTAGTACCGTACCTAGTCTAATCACGAACAAATAACAATGTTCTGTGTATCATACCCCCTTCGTATTGAAGTACAAGTAGACTACGGTAGTTAATGATGTTTTTATCGAATTCTCATCATCAGGCAGTGAAATCGAAAGATCCAATCATCATCATCAGCACGTACGCGAACAAAAAACAAACTGCTTCATCACGTACCATACCTACAACGTACCTACCTCACTGTAATATCGTACTCTACCGGCACTATCGTACTGGAGAGAGTACGGTACCGTAGACTACGGTAGGTACTGTCACTGTCGTACATGTGATGCACTCGTAGTAGACTACCGGTACTAGACTACGGTAGTCTACTGTACGGTATTACGTCGTAGGTATCATATTAGGAGACATCAAGATTCCTTCTTTTCTTCTCCACTGACAGTGAGCGAAGACTTGACAGTGTGAAGGAAAACGACGTCAGGCCCCAGTCAAGTCCATCTTTTCGTTTCTCCTTTCATATCACTCGAACATGGAACTTCTGCTGCGTCATGTAAAATTCCTGTCCAATATCCCAAACATCCAGTTTACATCTCGAATGACGATGCGAATCAGATTCTCGCGACAACTTAACGTGCTATTCCCACGACGAATCTTATCATTTGTGACTGTCGCAGCCCTGTCCAGCACAACAGGTCGTGCTTGGCTTTCAGTTTCGCATGCCCCGTTCATCCGACCGGCTCTACATCGTCGTCTAACGATATCATCCACAACAGAACGTTTCTCAATTCGGGCACCACCTCCGTCCAACGCGTTACCAACAACATCAACGCGACTCTACCATTCCTCGCCACTGCGACAACGCAACCCGAAAGACGATGAAAACAGCGGCGGCTTGTTGGGATCCCTCGGAAAAGCCGCCAAGTCTTTCCTGCCTAAAAAGTGGTTTGGTTCCAAACAGGAAAAGGCCGAGTTGGCACGCAAAAAGGAGGTCAAGGATCAAGTGAAGGGAAGCTTGGACGAACTTTTCAAAGACGCTCCGCTTGGAGTTCGCATGATGGGGAAGATGGTAGCACCGCTCATGGGCAACTTGGCCAGCACCATGGCAGAGGGGTTTGCCGAACAGCAACGGACCACGGAAAAATTGTTGGAGGATGCGCAACGATACATTACGAATGACCCCAATATTGTCAACGCCATGGGCACGCCCATTCAACTGGGTGCACCCTTTTCGCAATCGTCCAGCATGTCCAGTGTCAATGGCAAAACTCAATCGCGGGTGGAACTGGCGTTGAACATTTCTGGACCGAGACGGAGTGGAATTGCTCGAATCCTGGCGACCAACGAAGGAATTTCCCAACTGATTGTAGAGAGCGGGGGCAAAGTCTTCAATGTGAACTTGTCGTCGGCTGCAGGACCAGCGAAATACCCAAAGAGCTTTGGCACTCGAGGTGATGACAACATTATTGAAGCGGAAATCATAGACAAGGAAACCAAACGATGACAACTTCAAGTGGTAGTATTACAACTTTGGTCGTAGAGACGTTTCCTGTTTAACTAGTAGGGCAGCATCATCTGCTGACATGCTACAGTAAGAAGCAAACTCATATATACAAAAAAGCAACACACTTCATTTCATTTGAAGAGACAAAAACGTTTCATGGTAAAATTGCTGAACTGTCGTCCTGAATTTGAAATTACTGGCTGCACAACAGAAGAAATGAAAAAAGTAATGAAACTGAAAAAATCCATAAAACTGGTCATACTACGAAAGCAGTACAGTAATACGTCGTAGTACTCTACCTACAACCGTACTTTGAAATGAAGTCGGCACAAGTACTTCGAAGTCGTACTGACTGTATGATAACTACCCGGTACCGGCATGCCGAGGGTTCAGGATTGATCACATGGCGTCACCGAAAGAACCGACTTCATTTTCACAGTCAATCCAAAACATTGCTACGTATTTCATCTGTTGTCTGATCATCAAAACAAAAAACAATAAAGAGCGACACTCCAATCTTCCCAGAAGACATCTCCATTTGTCTCCATGTACGCAGGCCTCGAGTGTCATGGCTCAGTTAAAGCCGTTCTCCGCCCTATGGATGTGGGTTTCTCTTTCGGTACTATTGCTGATCCTATCTTTGACCTCTTCCAATCATCTCATCTTTCCAACAATCCAAGCGTTCGAGACAACTTCTGTAGCATCCGCCAGACGGACGTCGAGCAGCGCAACGTTGGTCCCTTCTCAGTCTAAAAAACATTTACAGATAGGTAACCTAAAAGAGAAACATCGGAAATCCAACCATCGTCATCATCTCTCCACAATGTTGTCTGCCAAACGACAAGAACGACAACCTTCAACATCCGAGGAGACCAACAACGGCAACCAAGGTTCCTCCTCTTTCATGTGGTTACCCACCTTGGTCTTGCCTCTCCTGTTGGTCTACATTTCCAATCAATGGAGTCGCTCTTCCATTTACTATTTGGTAGACTTTGATGCAGGGGCGGACGCCTTTACAGCCATGAATGTCGCCATTGGCTTTACGGAAGCCCAATACGGCTTGTTGGCCTCTCTCGCCTTCACGGCCCTGTTCGCTATAGCCTCCTTGGGTGCTGGTTTGGCCGCCGATCGGTACAATCGAAAAACGTTAACCATGGTGGCGGCGGCAGGATGGTCGCTGGCCACCATCGGGACGGCAATAAGTACCACGTACGGACAGGTGCTGACTTGGCGAATTGCCATGGGTTTGTTTTGTGCCTTTTCAACCCCCACGGCGTATACACTGATCAATCAGAAGGTTCCATCGGATAAAAAGTCTTTGGCGACCAGTGTTTATGGAACGGGCGTGGCGTTTGGTGGGGCACTGGCGTCCTTGTCCATCTTATTGGACAATCAAATTGGATGGCAACAAGCGATGTTAGTGATTGGTGGAGTGGGATTTGCGTCGGCTGCCATCGTATTCTTGTTCTTACCCGATGATGACAAATCTAATAAAAACATTCAACCAGAAATAGACACTAAGGAAAATGTTGATGAGCCGGCCTCGTTTTTGGCCGACTTTGCTGAAGCGCTGTCGACGAACCGAGCCAAATGGATCTTTCTGGGGAGCTTCTTACGATTTTCTTCGGGTCTGTGCATTGGAGTATGGTCGGCACCTTTCTTTCGAATGACATTTCCGGAAAATGCCGGTAATTATGCGGTAGCGCAAGCGTTCATTACTGCCGTGGCGGGGAGTACGTCTGGGTTAATTGGTGGAGCGACGGCCGACTATCTATCGTCACAAGTCAGCGGCAGCAAAAATGAAAATCCATCGGTCGATTCCAATGGCGTACGGTTATGGGTCCCCGTGGTTGGGTCGTTACTAGCTGCTCCTTCGTGGTACTTGGCCACGCATGCTGCCGATTCCTTCCAAGTGGCAATGATTTGGCTGTCGGTCGAATATCTCGTGGCAGAGTGTTGGTTCGGACCAACCATCAGCACTCTGTTGTCGACGGTTCCGTCTAAGGTGGGAGGAACGGCTCAGGGCATGTTTACTTTGACGGGTGGGATTGCCAATATAGCTCCGACAGCATTGGGGTACTTCTATGGACAACTTACTACGGGGCAAGAATCTTCTTCGGAGTTGCAATCACTACTATCGGCCGTCGTTTGTTTCGGGTACATTTCATCCGCTATTTGCTTTGCACTGGGAGCACAGTCACCACCACCGGAAGTTACAACCAGCAGTCGGGTCAAAGCTAGCTAGCTGGCTACGAATGAAATCACAAAAACATTCCTTATTGATGTCCTTTAACTGATCACTTGCACTGTGCTGTCTTTCCAATGAAATTTCAATAGCGCTTTCTGCGAACTGGGCCATTTGTGCCGTTCGTTGCCCCTGCTTCACAATCCTCACAACAATCGCAGACCAATGCTTTTGGATTGACATTGACTTCTCGGCAGGCCACCCACAAGATATCTAGTTTCAGTTCGCAGATCTCGGTCGAAACGACTCCAGTCAGACCGGTGGCACGAACATCAAAGTGCTCTGTTGAAGTGGTATATTGCATGGGAAATATGAGCGACGTATAAAAAACCGGTGTTAAACGTAATCCATGCCCGCTCTTTGTGTACACTTACTCAAGTTGGCAAGATCGCCGTATTCGGTTGGGATGGTCCCAACTAAGCCGTAGTTGATGTGAAGGTCCATACGTTCCAACGCCGATAGGTTTGCATACTCGATTGGCAACGTTGATTCCAACTCCAAAAAGGAAAGTTCCATTCTCCGCAACATGTTCAAGGCTCCCAACTCGGTGGGAAGTGAGCCTGTGATGGGTGTTCGCATGATTTGCAATGTTTTGAGGTTGGTTAGATACCCGAATTCCGTGACCAAACTTCCCGTCATCTCGGGAATGTCGTCCAGGGAGAATGATTCTGCGAAGAATAGATGCAAAGATGAGATGCAGATTCCTGTGTTTGTGCTTGTTTCTCCAGATTCGCAACGTACCGAGCTTCTTCCAAAGACCAATCTCGTTGGGAATACTTCCACTGAGTCTCTTGGTGTTCCATGCTTTAAAAAGGCGGAGCTCCGACATGATCACTTCGGAGGGAAGTGTTCCTTCCAAGTCGGTGCTGGAAATGTCTAAATATTCCAAGCTGGGAATGGCATGCATGACTTCATCAAAGTTGCCTCCAAGGTTTTGATTAGTTTGAAGTTCCATGTGGCCTATGAAAAAGAAGAATCAATGGATAAGTTTTAATCCTGTAGTATGATCGACGTTTCTTCAATACCAGTACTTACGCAATTTCGTCATTGACAAGAGCGACGAGGGCAGTGTCCCTTCTACCAGATTGCCATCGATGACCAATGTATGTAGCTGTGGCCAGGATTTTCCGATCCACTCTGGGATGGTGCTTCGGATGTTGTTTTTAGACAAGGCCAACACCTCTATGACATTTAGAAAAAAGAAAGCAACGGACAGGCTGTCAAAGAAATGACCCTAGCGTTGCCATTGGTGATCCATGCTCAAAGTTACTTACCCAAGTTGGTCATGGCCTTCCATTCGTCGGGGATCGATCCTTCTAGTCGCTGATTAGAAAAGTTCAAGCGACGAAGATTTGTCAACATTCCCAACTCGGAAGATAGCGATGTTCCCGTCAACCCCACTCCCATAGTGGCGTCCAACCTTATGCCGACAACCACTCGAGCTGCTGATTCCCTGTCCGAGAGCAATTCCATACCAGGTAGAACTTCACAGTCAATGCCATGCCAGTCACATTCATGGACTCCGATCCCATGTGTCATCCATCCGGCGGCGGTATCTCGATTAATCGTGGACCACAGTTTGGGCCCGCCTTGATCAAAGTACCACACAGCCAAGGCAAATCGCTGTTGCAAACGAATGCGTTGGTAAATTGCAGTGGCGGTATCTTGACTTGCATCTGGTACATCCAGAGGAGCATCTTGAAAACTCAACCATTGCATAGCTTGTCCTTGTGGTGAGGATGGCTGCAAGAAGGGTAACTGAAAAAAATCCAGGAGTTCATCCATGTAGGCTTGACGTTCGGCGTGTGAGATGCCTGGTTCCGCTGGAATGGAAGGGTCGCTGTTGCCTCCATTGGAAGGTAGGAAAAGACCTGAGGCAAAGCCGTAAACCAAAATGCCAACAAAGATCAAACAAAAGAGACACAGCCACGCAAAGAAGAAGTCTCGCTTTTGGATAGAAGTATCAGGTTTCATCACCGAGCTGTGATATTTCTTAAATTCCTCTTCATCCTTGATTTTTTGGGCCATCTTGGATTGAAAATCAACATCATGATCATCGTTGTAGTGCACGGCGACGGCCGTACCAGGATAGTGGGTGAAATCCCCTTTCTTGGAATATTCCAACTTGGAGGAGTCAGTGAATGCTGGAGGGGAAGTTTCCTTCACTAATTCAAACAGACTTTCGTCGTCGTTGTCAGGAAGATCCTTTGGAATCATCGCCACTCCTGTGGCGTTGTTTCTGGAGCCTTCCGTCTTCACTTTCATGATTATTTTTGTGTGCCGCGGCTGGGCATTTGAGAGTGACGAATCGAGCAGCAATTCAAAATTGTGAATGTTGTGTGATCTGAAAGACTTCCAAAAGAAATAGTAGTAGCTTTCACGATTAGAACCACACGGCTCTCTGTACAAAACACAACAAGATTGTACCAAATTGCTCGACGCAGCAGCTATGGCTCTGTGTTGTTGCTTTTGTCGGACGAAGTTGGTAGTAAATTTTCAAGGAGAAATGAGATTATTTGAACGTTTGGGACAGTACATTTCAGTCCCAATCCACGTGAAATCCAGATACGATGTCGTGTAGGGCCTCTTTTCAAATGCCCACAATCTATCAAAGGAGTACTTATCCCATGAGTATCATACATAGTACATACGTAGTAGTTTTTATGTTGGCGTGAAGTACCGTAGTCTACTCTATTAAGTGTATTAGTAGTAGCTACTACTAGCTAGAGAACCTTGTACCGGTACTGTGAGTACGTACTTGCATCTTTTTGGAAAAGAAAGAAATAATGATCGCAGCATCACTCAATGGCATGACACGGCATTGTCAGTGGATAGTCCACCTATAGAGTCATTTGCAATTTGCAATCTACTAGTCTATTACGTGCCCGTCCCTTCCATTTCTTCACGATAAAGTATCATCTCTTGCCGTTGCTGAGTCGAAGAAGATCCTGAATCTTCTTCAACAAATCGTTGGACGGACGAAAGTCGTGTATCTTCATCATTTTCAACACATCTTTGGCCCGCTTGGGTTTGTCAATATCATTGCTCAAAGCGATTGTCTTTATCCAGGTATTGTAGCTCACGGCATTTGGCATCGTGTTGGAATCTTGTTTCAAAATCATCTCCAAGATCAAGCTGTCCGTGCGCGTAACGGCGGTCGGGTTTCTGCTGTTGGCCCAAGCATTCAGTACTCGATTGTAAGAAATAATAGTGGGACGTACATCTTTATCTCCGCTGGTGGACAAAGCTTCCATCTCTCGCAAAATAGCTTCGGCTCTTTCCCCAGAATCTATTCGTCTAGATTTGGCCCAGCATTCTAACACAATGTTGTATGTCTCGAAGTTGGGCCGCAACTTGAAACCATGGCGTTCTTCAAGATCCGACATTGTCAAGAGCAGCGCCTCTGCTTTCTTGGGTAAGTCGAGTGGGATCCATGCTGCCATGACTTTGTGAAACAAATCTCTGTCTGGAGGAACGACCGGGTGTTGATGGTCTTTGTTTCGATGTTCTCCTCTCTTCGTGCTGGCGCGAACTTGATCCACCATCGCAGCAAGAACCAGCTCGGCACGTCCCGGGTCGTCCCGGCTGATCCAAAAGTTGATCTGGGCAAGGTACGTTATTCGATTGGGAGCGACAATCGGATCATCTTGAATCTGTCGAATCAAAGCTTCGACCGCTAGTTCTTCCTCTTGTTTGGAGATTCCATGTTTTCCTCTGCGACCCGTTTGTCGTTCCATGGAGGCACGAACATAACAGTTCAGATACGTATTGTAGCTGACAATATCGGGGTGCACTGTGGCATCTTCTTGCATGCGCGCCCATAGACGTTTGGCACGGCGCAAATCAGCAGCGTGCATGCAAGCCGAAAGCATAGCATTCCATGTCCGAATCGAAGGTACGGATTTGCTGCCCGTGGTACTCAGAATTCGCTCCAATAATTTCTCAGCTATGTCAGCACGACCAGATTTGGCGCATACGTCCATTACAATGTTCCAGGTGCGTTCATTGGGTGCGACGCTATCGTCGCCCATTGCACTCAAGGATTCCATATGTTGAAGGATGTTTTCAGCTCGTTTCCAGGGAGCATCGTCATTGTCGTCTTTGCCCTTCGGTCGTCTTGATCTAGTGTTTGCCGCTAGTTTTGCGTAGGCGGATAAAACAGTGTTGTAGGACACAACGGTTGGCTTGGTTTCCAGCACACCATTGGCGTACAAATCGTGCATTTCTTGTAACGTTGCTTCCGCTTGATATGGATTCCCCTCCTTCGCCCACGCTGACAACACAAGGTTGTAGGATCGTTCATTGGGTGGCACTTCCAACGTAAATGACGATCGAAGAAATTCGTGAGCTCGTTTCGGATTTCTAGCCTGTACAAAGGCACTAAGGCACGTATTGTACACTGCCACATCTGGTTTCAGATCTTCGTCCCTTGTTTGTTCGTACAGCTCTTCCAGTTTTTGTAACCACGAATGGACAGATTCCATATTGCCCTGTTTCACATGACATTGCATCACGCTGGTAAAGGAGACGACATTTGGCTTGGCCGAGTTCACTCCACTTTGGTACAGCTCCAACATTTGATGCAACAGCGAATCGGCATTGGAGGCAGCATCAGAAGTGCCTACCCGACTGTACGCGTCCAATAATGTGCTGAAAGACACGGTGTCGGGGCTGACACCCAAAATGTCATCTTGAATCATGCGTTGCAATGTTTCTTCGATTTTCGTAATATTGCCTTCTTTGGACCAAGCATTCAACAATATGTTCCAAAAGACAATATTGGGTGACTCCAATCCGGGCCACCCTTCCTCTTGCAGAATTTGTAGGCGCTGTATCCATTGTTCAATCTTGAAAGATGATAAGGTGGAATTGTTCCGGTCAGCAACATTGGCCCATGCCTTGCATACGACAAGAAAGGCAGTCGAGGTGGGCTGGATATGATAATCCGTCTTGGCGTCTTCCAACAGTCGAAGCAACAAATTGTCTGCAAATTCCACAGCGGTTAGTGGACATTCCGAAAAGTTCAATTTCACCGAAGCCGTAGCAGCCTCTAGAATATACATATAGGACTTTGCATCGGGTCGTTGCGACAGGGTAACTTCATTGTCGAACATTTGTTGTTGCTGGGGTAAGCCTTGTTGTGTGAAATCATTGCTGGAACTAGTCTTTTTCTCCAAAAATCGTTTCCAATCGTCGACTGTTTGGAGGACCTCCTGTGGTGGAAGGGACGATTGATCCTCTCGAATATATTCCCTCTTCCATTCGGAAAGAACAACATTTAACGGTGGTGGAGGACGTGAACCAGGATGTTGCGACTGCTCTTTGCACGAATCATTAACATTGCTGCTGCCCAACTTGATGCGACGACGAAGTGCTTTCAAGGAACTTTGCACGTTGACGACATTCCGTACGCCAATCATGAACTACCAAAATTCAAGCAAGCGGAAAGGGATTGGTATATGGATCACCAAATAGACTGCAATCCGGAGCTTTCAGTGCACTGTCATAGGCGGCGTTTGAAACGAAGACATCGGTCGGATGGAGGACAAGGTGTGTGAGGTGTGGTTAACATGATGTTGTCGTCCTTCGCCAATCAAATGATTCATTGATTGACTGTGAAATAGTACCGTAGTCCCTCTACCAGCTACATAGTGCCGGACAATAATATACCGGGTAATAACGGTACTCCAGTACGACACCAAGGAATTGATAGTAGTACCTGTACTGCTCTACCGGTAGTAACATATGATACCCCGTAGAATGCACCACCAGCATACGTTAGTATATTCATAGCAATGATATTATTATTGTCACTCTACTAGAGAGTCGTAATACGACTCGTTTTTAAGCCATTTAACGCTAAATTACCTGTAAAAATAACGACACCTTCCAAGCGTTAACTGTAAAAAGAAGGGCTAGAAACTAAACCGAAAAAAAAAACAATCATTTGGACGAAATGGATCGAAAAACGAACGGATTGATCGTCTAAACATTGCAATGGACGCCGAGGTTCAAGCAAGAAAGAAATACTATCACATTGAAGACGATCCACTGCGTCGAGAGACCACTTCGTTACCCGGCAATCCCGTCATGCCAGCTCACACTGCAGAGGTCCTGCGCCAAGTAGAGGCATCAGGTGTCATTCCCGGAGGCTGGGTTGGAGGCGATGCTTGGTTCGGCTCAGTTGCAACATCTGTGGAAGTCTTCAAGAGATTTTCAGTGCACTCAACGTTTATAGTGAAAAACAACCAAGACTTCTTCCCAATGAAAGCCCTTCGCGCTGTCTTGGATGCGAGGCACGGTGATCGCCCGGCTGGTCACTGGGTGACAATGACCACAACAATCAGCGGAGTCCCATTGATCGATGTGGTATGCCGATTTGATGCATGCTGGCTTGAAACAGTGGCCTAGACCAAGGCAACACTTTCGTGTCTTCCGAAATGAAAATGGGACAGGATGTGGACGCCTCACAAGGATTTGTGGCAGGGATGGAGGAACAACCAAGCCACCTTCTAAACAGCAGGAGCAGCAGGGAAGGACAGTTGGCAATTCGTATGTGCGGAATTGTTTCGTTTGCAGAGGATACCTCTCGAAAAAGGGGATGCAAATCAACAATCAGACGTCCTTCTGGTGTAGCAAATGCCACATGCCCTTGTGCCGAACGGATAGATGCAATCACGAAGAATTTTGTCCCCCGGGAAGTCGAGCACTTTCTTGCGTCGACGCACACTATTATGCCGACAACAATAGTGCCATTTGCTGTGGAAAAATGTATGGTCAGAAGGAGAAGTTCCCAAGGGAGGAGCGGATATCGTTGCATCCAAGACGCAGCAGCAGAAAATAGTTGTCTAAAATAGGTTTCGTGCGTTGTGTTCGTAATTACCTTTCTTACTGTTGCTTTTTAGCAGTGATGTACAACATATATAGTATCCGAAACAAATATGAGCATAACTTTTGCTACCGAAGATTAAAATTAGCTTTAAAATATGTTTTGGAATGCTCAGCTCTTGCCCTTTAAGATGGTTGTGTTGGTTTTAATTTTAGAGTTTTTCCAGACTTTTGAAAAATGAACAGAAACGTTGTGTTCACGTACTATAGCATCATAGTATCCCCACGGGTAACCACTAGTGGTCTAGTATAATATATATTATATTCGTAGCAACTTTTCTTATTGCCATTGAAGTACTCTACTAGCTAGGGAGGAGTATTCATTCGGTTGGTTTCCCTTCGTGCTGATTGATTCTAAGAACCAAGGATTTTACAATGGTAGCAGAAACGGCATCAGAGCTCCTATCTCATACTTACTACGTTTGTTCTGCTTGCATCTTTGCACAAAATAGGACTTGTAAGTAATGGCACAGAGATCAAAGATATTTGAAACACAGGTCCTTTGTTGCATTTCTCAGCGTGTTATTCTTCTTTTGACTTCGGCGTTGGAGACCCACCAGGGTTTGTTGAGGCAGCAGTTCCAGGAGTGCATGTTTGTTGTTGCAGTACACTTTTCTTGGACTGTTGGAAAAGCCGTTCCTGTTCGGCCTCCATGTCGGCTGTAATTTTCTGCTTTTTGACCTTTCTCTTGGTATGTGTAGTTATTTGTCCCTTGCTAATTCTTTTCTTGTTGTTGGCCTTGTTTTGAGCCACCAGATCTTGGGCGTGTGCCACAATTCCTGCCATGCCCGAATTAATGTTCAGAGATTGTGCCACCACCTCTAAGTCATCCAATGAATCATAATGCGCCAAATTAGTCGCCACTTGCTGTAAATATGTCCAATAGGACTGTCGCAATCCTGTTACAGCACCTTCAGTAAACTGCAAATATGATCCGTCGTCTGACGAAAAAAGAGTTTGTAGGTTGCGATGGAATTCGTCCAGGGTCGGGACAGCCAAGGCCCGTTTCTTACTGATGGTTTTACGGGGTTCCATTGACGCACAGTTGTTGGTCAATAGTTGTGGACGGATGAAGAGGCGATACGACCGAAAAAGAACAAGTTACATACACGGTGCTTTACTAATTGTAAAACCGTTCATCCACAGCCTGCCGTCTGGTCTTTCAAGATGTTCTCCGGTAGCCTAACTGTACGACTTACTGTCGTAATAAACCTAGAACTCGTAACGTTTCGGTAGGGAGAAACAACTTGGATCAAGTGCCTTTGTCGAAATTTTGGCTGAACGACAAGTCTGCAGTGAGACTGTGTCGAGTGACGCTGTTGCTACTACTAGAGAGCTATCTTTCTCTCTGTTTTACTACTAACTACGGCAGTCACCGGGTTGTGGTAACAGTGAAAACGAATGAGGCGAAGACAATGATATTATTGTTGCCCGCGCGAGCCGGGGGAGTCGTCTGCCTGGTCACATAGCCGAGTCTTGTTGTTGTGGGCTCTCCTTTTGATCGACACTGTGCATCGTACGACTACCGGTAGCTTACTGTTCGTAGTCCAAAAAAAATTCTACTCCGTTTTCCTTCAAATGTTCATTCCTTCATTACTCGCTACCGACATCTTTCCACGCGAGTTATTGAAAGTTGAAAAAGAAGAGTCGTCCTTTGATTCCTAAGAATCTTCCTCGTCATTGTGGTTGGAGCTTTCGCTCTGCAGCACCGTCAGCGCAAAGCAAAATCTTTAATTAACAGAGAACAGTGGGAAACACTTTATTTTCCATTCGCATTTCTCATCAGTAGTTCTCTCAGGAGAAATTCAAACAAAATTACTACGGAGTACTACTAATAATAAGTACGTTTGGGCTTACATACTCGAAAAGAGAGGAAACGAAGAAAAGTTGTTCTTGCGAGTCATTTCCCCTCCGGAATACGGTCATTTATTTGTCATTTGCAAACACTACAGTACTTCACTTCTGTGTTCGTTCACTTTACTACCACTTACTCCCCAGTAATAGTCTATTAAGTGCTCGGTAAATAAAAGTTACTCCGTTGCAAAGTTCACTTTGTTCTCCGCAACGAGGACTAACTGATTATATCATAAGTACCGGTATTTGACTACCTAGGTAGAATTCGCA
Source organism: Nitzschia inconspicua (assembly GCA_019154785.2). Classification (NCBI taxonomy): domain Eukaryota; phylum Bacillariophyta; class Bacillariophyceae; order Bacillariales; family Bacillariaceae; genus Nitzschia; species Nitzschia inconspicua. The sequence continues at coordinate 958,308 of JAGRRH010000023.1, forward strand.
ACAACAATGGAGCCCACAGTGAATTCTTCCACTACCCTTATTTCCGTTGTATTTAATTTATCACACCGTGTACGATAATTTTCGTACTATACTACGGTACTCTACTAGCTAGTATCTCTGATTACCGTATCATCATCACAACGGGCTTCATGCATCGTGTCATACTGAAACACACAACATGTGTTTGTTAAACTGTGTATGTTAATCTTAGTTGCCTCTTCACACACGGGCGGAATCTTCTTGCATTTTTCTTACAGTTAGCAGTGTATCTTCAATCTCACGAAACGATTGAAAAATCAATAACGATAGAGAGAACAATGATGATCGATTCTCATCCATCGCCAAGGGTTGGCCAAGATGACCTTCCCGCAGATGCGGTGCTGTCAGGAGAACAGGAAGTTCGGCTTTTTAATTCGATCACGGAGACAGTTGAAAGCGAAGCGGTTGTGGGTGCAACTATCATGACACCACGTCGAGGATCTTTTGAGAACTGTAGTAGCAACATCAGTTCTGAAAATCCATCATCCATGGATTTGAAATCTGATGATTTAGAAGGTGGAAATGGAGGTTGGTCCTCATTCTCGTCCTCCTCGCCTAAAGTGTCTAAAGATGATCATGATCAAACACCCGGAAGTCTGTCAAAGGGTTTCCACAGGCCTCTTGGAGAAATGATGAAGGGCACACTTTCTGTTTCGAAGCGTGTAACGGAACGAATGACTCCAAATGTGGAAAAGAGAATGACAGAACAAGGATTTACAATCCATAAGCTAAATTTACCGCAAGAATTTACTGAATTGGACAACCACGATGATTCAGAAGAGGAAAACGAAGACGACGTGGATAATGTCATGATAATATCATCTTTTCGTCAAAAGAGCGTTTCGTGCCGTTTTTCCTCCGAGGAGCGTGACAATAAGTCTTCATCCCTCACTGCATCCAGTTCTAATTGTTCGAGACTGTCGACATTGGGAGACAGTAAAAAGCCTGCATCATTCTTAATTACGAATTCAAAAAAAACAGCAGCTTTATGCGGACGAGACAATGAGATTGCGAAGCTTTACAGTGCGTTGGAAAGTTGTCGCCAAGTGTCTGGGACTTCGTCGAAGAAGTTTCAATGTGTTGTGATCGCTGGAGAATCCGGCGTGGGCAAATCCGTGTTGGCAAGACAGCTTCAGAATGCAACCATTGTGAAAGAGGATGGCGGTTACTTTTGTTTGGGCAAATACGACTTGTTGGATCAAAGTCGAGCAGCTCCATTTAGTGGCATCACCGCCGCCTTTACAAGTTTTTCCCGTCAAGTTATGTGTTCGAGTGAGGCAGAACGGCAACGTGTCCAAGGTCGCGCCAGAGAGTTCTTCGGACTAACCAAGGGACAGTCTTTTGACAACGCCGGAGATGCAATAACTGATAAACCAGATGGAGATATCCAAATCTTGGCGGACCTTTTGCCAAGCTTATTCGATATTCTTGAGCTTGATTTCTCTGATCCTGTTGCCATGTCGGATCAGAGGACAGGGACCAACAAGACTCAACTTCAAGTATTGTTACACCGATTTCTTCGTGCGATATGCACACCAGATAATCCGTTCGTTCTTGTGCTGGATGATCTGCAGTGGGCTGACAAAGATAGTTTGGATTTGATCCAAGGTTTTGTCCGGGAGAAGGCTATCCCTGGATTTCTGCTTGTTGGGTGTTATCGCAGCAATGAGGTTGATGAAGAACATTCATTGGCCAAGGAATTGGCTTCCATTGAAGAAAATAGGGACCATATCGAGCTCACCAAGATTGAAATTGGAAATCTGTGTTTGCCAGACATTCGAAAACTTCTCTCAACGACCCTTAACGACCAGTATCAATCGCAGGAGCAGTTAGACCAGTTGTCACAGATTTTGTTTGAAAAAACTGCGGGAAACGCGTACTTTGCAATCTCGTTCTTAAAGAAGCTGAAAGAAACTGGTCAGTTGACATACAATCTAGGATTGATGCGATGGGAGTGGGACAACGAAGCCATTTTGCATGGAATGGATGTAACAGAAAATGTTGCAGAGTTCATCCGGAACAACTTGGAGTCCAGTGTATCTGGACTGGCTGTTTGGCTCCTCCAGGTTGGAGCATGCCTGGGTAATGAGTTCGAAGAGTCAATCATTCTGATTGCAACACGGGTACTAATCCAAGATCGATCCATTAGAGAAGTATTCAGTGGACGGGAAACTGGAGTGCACGAGACTTTCCTCGCCCTAAAATTGTCAGAAGGTAACCCAAGAGAGTCTGAGTTGCACGCAGAACTGCAGAGAGCACTTGAGGAATGCGTTGAGGGAGGATTTCTCACCACTAGATGTATAAGCGAAGCTAACACGTTATTACGGCCCAAGACAGAAAAAGAAAAAGCCTTCCGGTTTGTTCATGATAAGGTGCAGGAGGCAGCCCTTCTACCGCTCGAGGAACAAGAAATTGCAAAGCTTTGCTATTTCATTGGTTCTGCTTTGATTAATAATTTGTCAGTCACGCAACTTGACAAACATCTTTTCACTGCCCTGGATTGCGTCAATCGTGGTGACGAGGAGCTTCGTAAAAAAGTTGTCAGCACAAAGCTTATGGAACTCAACATTAAAGCCGGAGAAAAATCAATGCTTGCATCTGCCTTTGAAGCCGCAGTACATTACTTCGAGGTGGCGCTAGGGCTTCTACGACACTTCGAACAGAAACACAATGTCTCGTGGACAGACAATCCTGCTATCTGCTGTCTCGGCCTCCAACTTTTCAATCATGCCTGCAGAGCAGAGTTTTGTGCAGGAAATGTTGAAGGATGTATGCTCTACATCAATGAAGTCTTGGAAAAAGCTTCGTTGCCAATCGAAGATAAGCTTCCAGTATATTCTGTCTTGTCCGAAGTGCAGTCTGGTCAGGAGAATCATTCGGAAGAATATAGGACGATCATGATCGTCTTGAAGCAATTGGGGATCAAATTCCCCTCAAAACTTTCATTGAATCTTGGCGAGGTTGCAGCAGACCTTCGAAAGACGAAGCGCGTTTTGGGTGATCTAGATGTAGAAGCATTGATAAGTTTGCCTCTGATGAAAGATCGGAAGAGAGCAATGGAGATGAAGCTGATGGATCGAGCTATGGTATGTCTTTGATTGATTTGTTGTACAAAGTATCTGTCCTTCACTGACATTTTCTTTGCTTTCTCCCCTTTTCATGAAAGAATGCTGCTTACATGCTGGGAGAGAAATGTCAACCTCTCTTCTCTTTCCGTGGCGTTAGGTGGACAATAAAGTACGGTATTGCTGATTCGTCGGCTTGTTGCTTTGCCAGTTTCGCGGGCCAGCTAGCATGTTTTGGAGAATTCAAGTTTGCTGCGGAAATGGCCAAGGTAGCTGAGGCTATGTCCGCTCTCCCTGTTTGTAATCAGATGAGGGCCCGTGCGTTGATGCAGTGCTATTTCTATGGCCTGGCTTGGTCGACACCTTTGAAGACACTTTTGAAGCCGTTGCTTAGAGGAAATGAAATTGGTCTCAAGAAAGGTGATTTGGAGAATGCATTCTACTGTGCTTATGCCTACATCATGGTCGCAAATTTTGCTGGACATAGCCTGAGAGCATTGACACAAGATATAAAAGATTTCCAAGAACAAATGGCGATTTATCATCTTGAACACGTGTTCAAGATGTGCATGCCGCAGTTGCAGTTCGTCTTAAACATGAAAGGTCATTTTGGCTCTCACTCCTCTATTTTGTCTGGAGAAGCAATGGAGTACGATTCTCTCATGGACCATCTCGTTGCTACAAATCATGTGTATATGCAGGACCAAGTTCGTTGTAATCAACTCTATCTTGCTTTTTACTTTGGTAACTTGGAATTAGCTTGGAAGATGAGCTGCGATTCCAAAAACACTCATCTGACCTGCAGAGGTCAGGCAACCGTTTGGAGGAGAGTATTCTTTGTAGGACTCACAGCTTTTGCCTACGCTCGAAAGGCTGCTGCTGCGAAGTTAAAGAAAGCTGGCGGCGCAGGCCTTGCAACTTGGATCAAGGAAGGGAATGTAAATATGTCAAGAATTAAGGCATGGGTAGAAAAGGGGAATGTCAACTGCATTCACCTGTATCGCATACTGCAAGCTGAGAGTATCTCTGTATCCAGAAAGAAGAGAGAGAGAGTTGCGACCGCATACGAGGGCTCGATTGTAGCATCGTCTCGGTCAGGATATATTCATGACAGGGCATTGGCATATGAGTTAGCAGCAGATTATTTGATAAGCATCAAAGAAAGACGCAATCTTTCCGAATATCAAGAAATGGCGTTGCTGGCGTATGCCAAGTGGGGTGCCGCTGCGAAGGTGCGATCGTTGGAAGAAAAATGGTTGAAGCCTTCCTCAAACTAATTCGCGGATATCTAGGTAGAAAAGTACATCTTTATTATTATGCTCTACCGTAGCTACCTAGGTACTAAGTCGTAGACAACGTACAGGTACGACTATGATACCTACCGGCACTACGGAGTACCGGAAGTTATCTTATGTAGACTCTACTCTAGTAGCTAGAGTTACCTATTACACAGGTACGCAGTTAATAATGAAATAATGCGACGTACTCTACGGTAGTACACAATGCGGTACCTTTTCTACTGGTACTCGGAATTACGTAACGGTAATATCGCCGTAGTAGTGTTTAACTTTGCCTATGAACAGGAACTTCGATACATACATTCATACCCACCAACGGCTTGTACCGTAGTACGTCGTAGTACCGGTAGCTTGTATCATACGGAGTACTCCAGTAATAATAGTCTTGTAAGGAATTTTGGCCATGGTTGGCACGACTTTTTGCGAATTTGATTGCTCTTCTTCCGTTTGATAGTGTGATATAGTTTTTGTTGTGTTTTTCTTATTTTTAAGTATTTTGTCCACCGCCATCGTTCATCAGCCGTAGAGGTCTCTTCTACACACAGTGTCGACATCAACAATTCCTTCACAGTCAGTACTTTTCATCCGTGAAGCATCAGTTGCAAGATACTTCCAGATCTCTTTTGGAAAAAACGTTTGTATTACTGTCGCACATCTCACAAGGTGTCAAGTCATTGACATCTACACACCATTCCTATCCGTTGCCTTCTCCATACAAATTAAACTTGACAATGATAAACTTCCGCCATTCAACGCTGACGCGGACATGGCTGTCACTTGTGATCCTGTTATGGATTCCAAGATTTGTAGTCTCTACAGTGGTCTTACCGGAATACAATAAATCCTTCACTAGCATGCCCGCTTTGTTTGGAGGAGAGTTGCGCTACAACGATCCAGCTGTCATGGCTCACTTGACTTATGTCAGAGATTGGCCTTTATTGTGTCCACGAGACGAAGAAGAGTTCGAGGATAAGATCAATAAACAAGATGGGAACAGCTCTTCTTTCCCGCAACAACACGTTCCGTTACAAGTTCCAAAGGACGGGCTTCCAGTGGCACTTTTGGTGGAAAGAGGGCAGTGTACATTTTTCCAAAAGGCCATGGCGGCACAGCAGTATCTCAATGGTGTCGTACAGTATCTGGTGGTATACGACAACGAAACGAGCTCTGATTTGGTGCCCATGAGTAGTGAACATCCCACCAACATGACCTTGGTGTTTGTCACCAAGCCTAGTGGTGAAGGTGAGTCATGAAAGTATTGGCCTATGGTGCCACTAGAATGAAATTTTCGTAACAGCATTCTCTGATCCTATTGTCCGTTTGCTCTTCAACAGAAATGAAAGACTTAATATTGACGAAAATGTGGAGAGGAGTTCCTTACGACCCTGTTTCATCGGGCATTCTAATAGAGTTGGATGGCAGGTCTCCGATCGTGAGACCACCCTTGGCCGACCTTAATGTTGCGGCTTACTTTTTGGCGGCCATGTCGGGATTCTTGGCTTTTTTGATTTTCTTTGGTTGTATACTAATTTGTGCTCAACTGGGATTCATCACGGCTCAACCGGACGAACGAGGACGAATAATCTTATTCGCCGGAGGCCCTGGATCACGGAATTTGGCAGTCCGGATGATCCGCAAAAACCTGCTGACGCGAGACCAAGTATTATCGTTGGAGGAAGAGGAGTTCGTAAAACAATCCGAAGGTGAAAATGAAAACGAAGAGGCTTGTTGTTGTGCCATTTGCTTGGACGAATTTGAAAGTAAAGAGAAAGTCCGAATTTTGCCTTGCAAACATCGCTTCCACGAAGATTGTTTAGTTCCATGGTTGACCGAGAGGCATTCCAGCTGTCCGCTTTGTAAATTTGATGTGTTGCAGCACGTCTTGGAGAAAACAGGAAGCAAAGATAGCACGGTGGATAAGCCAGATACATTGCAACCCGTTGAGCCAATATCACAGGAACTTCCCAGTGTTTCCCCGAGACCACGGTCGGTGTCACCCTTTTGGCATCGAGTGCGCATGTTCCGGGGATGGACGCTTGTTACTGAAGCAGACCATAACTTGCAGCTAACGCAATCTGTCGACGAGGAAGATCGAGAAGCCTCCATATCGGAGATTGAGATGGAAAACAGGGTCAGTGTTCAAACTGGTGGGGCACCCCAAGATCTGTAGTAGATGCAAGAACATGCGAGGTGTAGCAAAAGGAATCTTTCTTACTTTTTTCGAGATTTTAAAAGTTGAAGTAATGCATAATTTACGAATAGAAATAATGGCGCTTTCATTTTATTTCATTTCCTGTTTTTTACATCATCGTTACTGTTGTGGCCGAGCGACCTGGGTTTCGTCCCATCGCAAATCCTTTCTCCACTTGAGTAATGCATACAGCCTCTTGTTGTACGGTCGATATAGATGTTTCAGCTGTTCTTTAATGGAGCCAGGCATGGCCGTAACTGCTTCATCCTTGTGGTGCGTGGCATGAATGGAACCGGTGACATTTTGCAATGCAAAAGGAGGTAATCCCAAGAACTGCAAGACATTGTTGTAATCGGATTGTTGATGCCTCCGGAATCGTTCACTTTGCAGTACTAGCATATCCGACCTAGATTTGTTATATTGGTCCATGATTTCGAAGTAATCAAGCAATTGCAACACATACATGCCCCTTCCCACAATCATATCGCTGTTGGGTCGTCGTTGATACCGTTTCCATGCCAATCGTTCTTCGTCCCGAGTTTTGGCCTGTAATACCCCAGCTACTTGCAACAATCTCAAGTCGTCATCGATCCATCTTTGCCAATCTACCATGGGCTTGCCAGTGGCTAGTCGCGATGCGTACAAATAACGGAACTGGCTTTCGGCGCGATCCACCGGATCTCGAACAAGAAGGAGAAATTTCACCCAAGGTACTGTGCACAATATCAATTGTGGGATCCTGTCGCTGTTCAAAATATATCGAGGAGAACTCTCCATGACAATCATCTTTTTCTTGTCGTTCAAGGTGCCATTGTTGTCCAACTGGGCAAAGAACTCGGGACTGTGCCGTCGAAAAGCGCTGATATATGCCGTTCGCGTTTGGTGGGCGTGAATCCCCTTTTCAGTCCGCACTGGTTTGTCACTATCAAAGAAGTGCAACTCCCAATATCGATTGCGTGCTACCAGAGGGTGTTCCCAGAGCGATTCGGTGAGTGCGTGTGTCCCGCACTGTGCAAGGAGAGCGGAAGGGATGCGAGAGAAGTTTGAGTGTGATTCAAAGCAGCAAAAATCATCTTCCATCATTTCTTTATGGTGTCATTGCGACTCTGACACAGCCAAGGTTGAGATTCTTGTCCACACAATGTATATTTTTCAGCGACTCTAGTCCGAAAAATCTGCAACATTCTCTTCACCGTCGCAGGGCACCCACTAGCTCGAACGCTGTCCAGCTTTCCTTTCCATTCCAATCATGTATCATGTACGTACCTTCATGGCACCCAGTAAAATCACGTAAGGCACGCGATATTGCCATTCTGCAATATGACCCTCTTCAATACAAGTGTCGTTGAGGTACTTCCACATTGTTTCCGACTGAAGAAAATCGGCCGTGTCCAAAGGCAGAGGGCCTCCTCCCATCTGTTTCCGGAAGGGAGAATCGGCATATCGCTTTTGAAAACCTCCGCCACCGTTGCTTAAGTGTATAGGTTTGGTGGCCTTGTTAGTAGGAATCTGTTTTTTGGTCTCGTGCGTTGCGACATCCAAAGATATTGGGTCTTCCGATGACTTGTATCTACTAGAAGTTTCTAACAGTATCCGCACCATCAAGATGACAATTATGACGCCAACGGCCTTTCGGGCTCTGTAAAGGCGACGATGATGCATCTTCAAAAGCCTTGGCGGCGGTCACCGTATCCCGCAAAAATTGACAACCATTGTGAATGGCTCTCTTTGATGTGTTTTGTCGATCAACCAGTCGTGTGATTATTATGGCTGTGGCAGATGATTACTCGGAGATGTTTTATCTACTATGTGTCTTACAAAAAACTATTCAGCAAACGATAGTCGTTTTCCAATATGACACGGGACCACTTCATTCGTGGTGCGACACAATGATCAACAATTGACGCTGTGAACGAAATTTGTATGATTGTGTAGTAGTATTTAATATATGTAGACCCCCTTATTATGAATTACTTCTTCAGTAATTCAAAAGTTGCGGACGCACGACAGATGTAATCGAGAAATAACACTGCCATTTTTTTTGGCAAACCAACGTGTTACTGTAGTAGTTGACCATTGCCATTGCAATAACGACCACTGCAAAATTATTCTCGAAACTCGAAGTAACAGATTTCCACCCATGAATCGTCGTTCACATCTCCTGCAGTGACTCTATTATCTTGATCATCATGTATCTCAAAATGCGGTGATGCAATGCAATCGTACTCCTTCCATGGTCCGTAGTAGCGCTGATGGAAGTAGTCTAGCGGCGATGTTGTTTGATCATGCATCTCAACATTTGGTGTGTCACGTAAATTCGGTTTTATAGAAGTGCATGATTGGATGAGATTCTTTCTTGTCAAAATCGTGAATTTACGAAGAATCTGGCACGAGTCCCACAAGGACAAATGCCCTCGTATTCCGGATGGAAGGATCGTTTTCATGAAGTGTCCTAATCCAGCGTTGCCGATTCAAGGTTGGAAGAAAGCCCGTGGTACCAAGCCTCACGGAATGTGTCAATCTGCCCTTTTGTGAAGACGAAAAGAGGAGACAGTCATGAGTGTTCGTCTGCCTATGGCAGTGTCCAACAACAGCCTTTTTGCACTATTTATTCAGGCTTCTGGAATAGCAAATGATTGTGGTCCAACCCATGAAAGCAGAAGCCAAAAAGAAATTTCTGCAGCATGAGTGGTACAGCACTTGCCCTCCTCCTGCTCGTGATGCTGAGGAAGCCATAAACGTTCACCTTTTGAAGAACATCTGGTTGTCGAAGGCGACGTCGACGACAAAGAAGTGCCCATCATGGCAAGCCCGGAAATAAAACTGTGTCCACTCCGTGTGTATGGTTGCAGTCCACCACGGATTGTCGGCAATTTGCATCTTCTTCATTGACAAAATTTGATTCATTGTAGTGAACTAGGTACAAAAATTTGGGAGAACCGATAAGTACAAGGTCGGGTACCTTACCCTTTGTTCCAAGATGTCTGCAGGAGGTATACCATGAAAGAGGTTGACAACTATTCGTCCCCATTGAGACGTTGGATATCATCTGTATTAAGGGCAACAGGGGAGACCTATTCGTCCCCATTGAGACGTTGGATATAATCTATATCAAGGGGCAACAGGGGGGGGTTTCACTGCACAGGTTCATCGGGAAAAAGCATTGGTTGCATTGGGAACGATCTTCTTGCCGAGAATCAGTTTGTTGGTGGTAAATGGTATTGGCCAGCAACATTGGTGACTAAACACATGGAACCGCAATAGTTGTTGTGTTTGTAACAAGAGGAAATAATGAAGTATCCGAGATAGATGGAAGATTCACAGGGAGATGAAAATTTTGGATCAGTGGTTTTGCTAGCTAGTAGTGTTAGACATCATCGGCGGTTAACTTCTTTGCTGGAGATGTAGTGTTGGATATCCTTGGCAGCTACGTTTTCAGTTTGAGATGTGAACGAAGATCTTTGGGTGGAAATCTGGTGTAATAGCCATAACTGCCAAAGGCTATCATTGATTTTGCAGTTTTATTGTAATGGCAACGGTCAGTAGTAAGATTGATTTTTGGGAAATGTCTGCTACGTACTACAGTATGTACAGGTACGGAGTACGGTACCGTAATACGGTAGTCGTACAGTAAGTAATAATACCACTACGGCGTTGTACTACATACTACCGGTACCCTCGTACACTCGAACTACTCTAGCAACCACTCAGGGGGTTCATATTGCAGGCAAAACCCCGCCGGAAAGAGCCTGGAAATTATCCTGCTCATGACGTCACGATGACTTTTTTCAGGTCTATCCCGAGTCAGAGAGAGATTTGGCCTGTGACACGGCTATTGGCCCGTCCCGTACCGCGCCAAACGTCTGTTCGTGGCATCATTTACTGATTTTTCCCTCTATTTCTCTCTATTACGATATTATCGTAATTCTACCACTTCTATTATCACACGTCGCAATGCTATTTACTTCGTTTTTACACCACTACTTCTGGTCTCACAGCTGCTTACAGTTAATATATATTCTACGTAGTACTTCGTGTTACACTACCGTTGCAACTGCTACTCCAGAGTACTTCATTTCCACCTTTGACGACGAGATGAGAGAAGCCACTTCCGATGAGTTGCTCGTTTGAGCATGGCTCTGAGATGGTTTGCATGGGGGGACAAGTTCGACATAGCAGCGCTACATGGAGTGCATGTGAATGAAGTGTACAGCAGTGTTTGGCGTGTCGTCGATGCCATCAATGGGCACAAAGACTTTGCAGACCATGAAAAACAAAAAGAAATAGCCAAGGAGTTTCGCGCCAAATCCAAATGTGGTTTCGGGGTGCTAATCTGGACCAACAGACCTGTTGAATCCCAGCAAGAGGCCGGAGTTGGAAAAGGAATTTTCTGTTGTGGCCGGAAGAAGAAGTACGGTATGCAATTGCAGGGAACCTGTGATGCAAGGGGACGGTTTCTCGATGTTGCCATTGGGTTGCCTGGAACCGCGTCTGATTTTACAGTCTGGCTTGAGTGTCAATTGAGGAAATTAGTGGAAACTGATAGATTTTTTAGCGATGGTCTACTGCTGTTTGGAGATAATGCCTACATCAACACGGACAACATGGTAACCCCTTTCAAGGGCGTTTCCGGCGGTTGGAAAGATGCCTTCAATTTCTACCATTCGCAGTTGAGAATCAACATCGAATGCGCGTTTGGGATGCTGGTGCACAAGCGGGGCTGCCTCAGGAAGCCCATGCCTGTTAACTTTTCCCTAAAGAAGATCTGCAGGTTGGTAATTGCGCTCTGCAAACTACACAACCTCTGCATTGACTTCGACAGAAGTTTGAGTGTTTCTTCGATCTCTGACGATAACAACTCTATTGCGATGAGGGGTGGAATCATTCTGCAAAGTGTTGATAGACCTGACGCCCTCCTGGATGGCGGTGACTTCATGGAACCGCAGCATCATGGGGATAGAAGAACCGCCCTGGCCCGCATGGAACAACTCCCGGTATTTGGGATGCTGCGACACATCGAAAACAATGGATTCACGATTGGCGGGCATAGCAGACATAACTTTTTCTCCTGTAACACCATGGGAAACAAAGATTAATATAGATTAGGCAATGAAACTCGTGTACGCCGCACACCGAAGACACATCTTGCGCGTGTAACATAAAAGGAAATCATGATTAAGAAAGATTGGGCTACGTGTTACTTACTATTATCCCCTGGTATCTCTTCCTCTTCCAATTGGCGTATCTTCTCATCGTATCTCATCATCTGGTTCTCCAAGTAAGCTGTATAGATGCAACTTGAAATGTTACACTCTTCGTTAGAAGGGGATGCTTCTTGTGATGCAACACAGTGCGTTATTACAAGAGCCCAAAAAAATCGTGGAACTTCAGAAGGCGAACGAAATTTCAGGATCTATCCGAGGCGTTTTCTTTAGAGTTTTGCTCTATGAGGACATGTCCGGTGTGAACCCGCCGAAATCTCACGGGACAGGATGAGACGTTCCTCGGACATGAATTTTGGCGCGAATGACCAGAACAGGACGATTTTCAGGCTCTTTCCGGCCGGGTTTTTCCTGCAATATGAACCCTCTCATCATAAATTCAGCGCACAGCGCATTCTCTGTCAATCAGATCATCGAATCACATCACACACCCCCATACCCATAATCACAACCTTGTCGAGACGACATACCAACTTGTCGTTTCTGTGTGCCATCGAAGAATTGTAATTGGGACAAGAAAGCAGTATCGTCTCCCAACGAACTCTTATACACGCACTCTCAACATCCGTTCTGGAGTGGATTAATCAAGCTCTGTCATATATCTATTACGCAGCACTCAATATCAACTCCAACTGACTGGTCCCTTCTATAGACCATTCATCATGACTGGTTTCTCTTTATCAATACTCGCAACCTCTATGCAGCTTCTTTGTTTCACTTTTGCTGCAATTATGTTTGCAAGCTTCAGCAATGCGTGGATCAACGTCCCTCTACCGTTACCAAGTGGAAACGTTCTGTCACCCTGTCACAGCATCAACAATCAGTACCATCGTGCACTTCATCAACACAAACAACCCTCACCCACACACAATTATTTATCATCCAGTTGCAGCACAACCGCACTCTTCAAGGTCGACAAATCGAAAGATATGATTGATTTCATTGAAGAACCCCGCAATTCCAAGGAACTGGTCGGCGACATTACCGTTGGACCGCCGGAAACGGACGATTTGGCCGATTTGGTACTCACCATGGTCCGAGCGGCTGATGCTCGCAAAGCAGAAAACATTGTCGCTCTGCGAGTATCCAAAGTGTCAACCGTAACTTCCTTTATTGTGATTGTAACGGGAAATTCTCGACCACAAAATCAAGCCATTGCGGCTTCCGTCAAAAACGATGTCGAAGAATTGTACGGACTGTTGCCCGGATCGACAGGAGTGCCCGAAGGATCACCCGAGTCGGGTTGGACTGTATTGGATTACGGATCCGTCATGGTCCACGTCATGACACCCAAATCACGATTGTTTTACAACGTCGAAGGACAGTGGAAGGACAAGGGGGCAGAATACATGAATTTGGCAGACGTTGTGTTGCCCAATACAGTGCCGATAGATAGTGGGGCCAAGGTCGGCACTATGCAGGGAATCCCCAAGGAAGATGACCCTTTCTGGTCCTAATAAACGTCACCACTCGCTCTGTCAGAAATTGTAAAAACTAGGAATGAAAAAAAAATTGGTTATGTGATCTAGTGCAATTAGTGTTTTCCTGGTGACAATTTACATTCAGGCGGATGGACTCTAAGGTAATACAATTTAAACTTCAACGCTTCGCATTCTTCTTCCCCAAACATTGGTGGCACGGCACATCTTGTCTTGCGTATGCAGAGTCGAAAGTGTCCGTGTCGACATGGAGGAGTTGGTATGAGAGCCCCATGCTGCAGGAGGCATAGATGTGGTTTTGTGGAGATTGACTGTGGTATCAAGACCTTCCTGTCGCTTGAGATATACAGACAATCTTCTTTGAACACTCGCGTAGCTCGAGCCATCGTCCTCCTCAAAAGATTCCTTTTGTTCCTCAGATTGGTTGAAAGAACGGGTAAACGAATCGACGAACCGCTGGTACTGCTCTTTTTGCTGCTGTTGCAGTAAAGAGGCCGATGGTGGGCGACTGGATGCTACCGATCGACACGATCGGGGTCCCATGATACTTTCCAAACTGGCATCATCCATGTCCATATAAGAAGACGTTCTGCTCCGACAGCTCCTGCTAGCAATTCTTGTGGCTTGTGGTCTTGACTTTTCGAGCTCCAATTCCAAATGGTGACCGTGCATTTCAGGAAACTGTTTTTCATCCCGGTTTTCCTCGTGATTGCAGCTGGGTAGATCGGATCGGTTGCGCAGCGACAGTCTAGGACCGTAGTACGTAGCTCCGCAGATCGTTGAAACGTCTTCTTCCTCATCATAAACGATGCTAACAACTTTTGGAATGGGAGGTGGTTTTGTATCAGGAACGTGATTGGCAAAACCCAGGTCTAGCCACAGGTCGGCGTCGTCATCTTGGAGCTTGGTCTTCCATTTGCCAAAGATCGCCGTACAATGTCCGCAGGCCAAAATATCAAACATCGACTCTAGAAGCATTTTGCCTGGGACTTCCAGGTTGGTGTCTAGACCACCAACAAAGGAGACGAAGCGAATCGCACAGCACCCCACCAGAAGTATGAATATGGCCAACAAGTGGAAATTTACGAGTATCCAAGAAAAAGCAACTGGCTCTGTAAAGGTAGTTGTGGAAATCGGCGGGAAATGAAGAGAAGAACACCATTAGTAGAAGTAGTATTTGCGTTTCATATTGCTTCTTTATGAATGTTCCGTGAGGAGGAACAATCGTCCCTTACACACAATTTCCACGGCGTCCGTTGTTGCCGTCTGTTTGTGAATGCATCATCAACAAGTGAAAGAAAAAAAGCCCGCCTCGCTTTCCACGATATCTCGAATAACCGATGGAACGCTTGTTCCTTTGTTTCAAAAAGTGTTCTCCTATCTTTCTAAGTCGCACCATCTTTTTACAGTCGAGCATCATCGCCCTATTAATCCAATAGCAATAGCAGCGTTTGTCCGTCCCAACTTTCAAACTGTGGTAGCATGTACCATCACACATAAAGGGTATACACCAAAAGTCAAAAAGGACAACGGCTACCGCCGTCCTCTTCCACGTCCTCGGCCCCGTCCGCGTCCCGTCGCAGCTTCTTTGGGTACCACTGCCTTTTTCTTAGGAGTATCATCGACCAGTAACGCGTCCAAATTCAAACTTTCTGGCAACAGCCAAGCCCTCATAGTCGATCCTCTCACTGACAGCGTGGAATACGAGACTGGATTCTTTCCCCGACTTGTTGGGGATTTTGGGTTGGACGGTAGAAAAGACAGGAATCAGAGGTGAGAGATGACACAAAAATCACAACACTCGCATGTTACATCCTTTCACTTTCACTTACACCGTCACTTTTGCCTTTTTCAAGTGGCAATTCATTGTGGCATCGACACCGACGACAGTCCCTTGAATGACAGTCCCATTTTTTAGTTCGATAGTGACTTGTTCCCTATTCAGTTTTTGTAGAAACTTGACTAGCTTCATGTTTTCCTTGTTGTGACTAGAAGAAAGAGGAATATCTTTTTGGGTAACTGCTGGGTGTTGGCTTGGATCCCATTGACCACAATGAAGGCAATGGTGGTTTAACCGCAGAGAGATGGTTGCTCGTACTCGAAACTGTGATTATGGTGGCAGCGTAGAGTGTCTCACAAGATGCAATGGTAGCACATGACAGACAATTATGTTAGAGATAAGACTTCACTCAACCAAACACCTCAACCATAAATACTCCGGAGTACCGTAGGTTCCCCCTCTGCTTTTCCTGTTGTTTGACGTGCGACAGTAGTACAGTAGAGCAATAGCGTCATACCGTAACCCGAACTCCGTCGTCGGAACGCCGAGACCCACAGCAACATCGACTCGAGTGTTTTCCTTTCTCGTTGCTATTGCGTGTAGTAGTCTACCTTTTCTATATTATTTTGCTTCCAAGTCAGTGCAGTACTTCTGCTGCCTAGCTAGTAGCTAGCTAGATTCTGGATCATTTCTCTAGTAGATCATTTTCCGCACTCTTCTTGTCCCATGTTTGGAAACGGTCACAGAGACATGCTAGTACGTTTGTGGCTTTGTTTGACTCTAATAGCGGTCATCATTCATCGGGGATCAGCACAAAACTGTGCGGAGGATGGGAGCTGTGACAAACATGAACGATGGTAGGTCGATGTGTGCTGATACCAGTTAATAAGACTATCTAATTCTTCTGTCTGCGTACATCTCTTCCGTCATTTCTCATACATTTTTTGTCGATTATGTGATCTCGCAGCTCTGCATGGGCCGAAGAAGGAGAATGGTACGAAGGGCGAAATTTTGACATGGAGTGAGATTGTTGCTGTAATTCTCATCTAATATTTTTTTGACGACATCTCGTGCCGTAGTCTGCGGAGCCCCCAATACATGAAGGAACACTGTCCAGTGTCTTGTCGTGGCAAGAAAGTCCGGGTACCAAGAACTCAAACGGAGTGTTATGACGCACACAATAAATGTCCGGAATGGGCAAGTTTGGGAGAGTGCAAAAGTAGCACAGATGTCAAACGATATTGTCCCAAGACTTGTGGAGTGTGTGTGAATGCTGCTGCTAAAGATGAGGAAACTTCCGACGAGTCCTGTGTTGATACTCACGAAAATTGTGCTGGATGGGCTGTAAGTTCTCACAAGGTGAATCATGAAACAGAAATTTTGCTGTAGATTTATTTGTCTCTCACCTCTCTACCCATTGCATCGGGTTGATCAGGACGTTGGGGAGTGCCAGAATAATCCAACATATATGCTGAAATACTGTCCTAAGAGTTGTGGTTCTTGTAATGAAGTGAAGGAACAGCAAAGGTTATTAGATCGTTCGATTACAGAGAGTGATAAGGAAATCCTGGAGCACACCTTGAAATTTGGAGAAAAACAGGCTGCTACGGGTAACCAGGCAGAAGATACCATGAAGGTTGTGCGAGCAATGGTGGATTACATGGAGAAAAGTGACGAGTTTATGGCGCTTCCAACATCCGTTCAGGAGCACTGCAAGAACACTCACGAGTTATGTTCCTTTTGGGCCGCGATTGGTGAATGTGAAGCCAACATCGCATTTATGAAGGTGAAGTGTGCCCCTGCTTGCAAAACTTGTCATCTCGTCGATATCAACAATCGATGCCCGGCACTACCGGACGCAGTTCCAGGGATAAAACCTGGCGATCTGAACAAGATGTTTGAGAAAATAGTCGAAACGGCTCCTGGAAATCGGACTTTGACCGCTGAAGAACGACAACAATTAGCAGAGCTCGGAATGACAGAGTACACAGTCACAGTACACTCCCGACCTCAAGATGGTCCTGTCACAGTTGTTGACATCAAGACCGATAAGGAGCTGCCACCATGGGTTATCACATTCGACAATTTTTTGACTGATGAAGAGTGCGACAAGATGATTGAACATGGTCATATTGAGGGATACAAACGATCGGAAGACGTCGGAAAACAACGTTTTGATGGATCCGTAGAATCTGTCAAGAGCAAAGGACGCACGAGCGAAAACGCTTGGTGCGGAACTCACAGGGGATGTCGTGAGAAAGAAGTACCGAAACGTTTGCACGCCAGAATCGCTGCGATTACCGGAGTCCCTCCTGAAAACAGCGAAGATTTCCAAATCTTACGATATGAAATCGGTCAATGTAGGTGCATGACGCTGGAGGGTGCGCAGCCGCAATCTTTCAGCAGATCTAACCCATTTTCAATTTTCTCTTCCTTTCCTATGCGATGTTAGTTTACAATGTAAGCGTATCCCTAGCTGAAGTGAGTCAAGACGTTCCAAGTAACTAACGCTGCTATTTTCCACGTTTTGCTTATTACAGACACACCATGACTTCATTCCT
This sequence comes from Nitzschia inconspicua, assembly GCA_019154785.2. Classification (NCBI taxonomy): domain Eukaryota; phylum Bacillariophyta; class Bacillariophyceae; order Bacillariales; family Bacillariaceae; genus Nitzschia; species Nitzschia inconspicua. The sequence continues at coordinate 975,903 of JAGRRH010000023.1, forward strand.
CATCAAGTAGACCGACAGTGTGGTCCTCGCATTTTGACATTCTTCATGTACCTATCCGATGTGGAGGAAGGAGGCGGCACTGATTTCCCGGATTTGGGAATCACTGTTATGCCCAAAAAAGGCAGGGCACTTCTCTGGCCGTCTGTTTACAACTCGGAAACAACTACGTCTGACGATCGTATGATGCACCAAGCTTTGCCAGTGAAAGCGGGAACGAAATTCGCTGCCAATGGATGGATCCACCTGTAAGTGTACGACGTCTTGGTATTGAAGCATGATCTCGGCAGTTTTATTTTCTCACCATAATATTTCTTTCACCACTTTTTTAAAGTTATGATTACCAAACTCCACAATCCATTGGTTGTAACTAATAGTACCACAGTACCACTTAGTAGTATTAAGCGAACGATCTTCACAATATTTTAGCAGATAGAAGTAGTTAATGCTACAGTAATTGTAATGAAAAAGGAAACAAGGGGTATGATAGACTTTCAGCGGATTTAGCCCGAACAATGTTTGTCGTTCGGTAGTACGGCGTTTCTTCATACCGTAGGTTCTTTCATACGACTTTCTACTCCGTAGAACGTGTACTGCGGAATTACGTCTGTCCGCTATACGTGTTCTATTTGTTCGTGCACATATTCCTCCAACCACCACTTTCAACTTTAACGGGTTAAACTTTTTGTTGTGTTGATAGACGTTCAGGTTTATTATTTTTATTTTTTATATAATATTTACATTGTAAAAAAATATTCATTTTCTCATCAATTCGTCGTAGAGAAAAAAGTCCACCACTTTTGTCGACGCCCTCATAAAACCGTTTCACTATCTTGCCAACTCGAAAAGCCCTTACTAAACATAGTCCATTGGCCACACCATGAGTACAGAAGCAACCGGCCTGACCTCTACCACTGCTCCGGGTAAAGTATTTACTTCCCGCGCCGAGCTAGCAGAGCATTACAAGAGCGATTGGCACAAGTACAATTTGAAACGGCGAGAAGCTGGATTGCCACTGTTGGAAGAATTGGAATTTCAAGCGCGATGGGAAGCTGCCTTGGCCTTGCGACGAGAAAAGGCATCCCAGGCGGGGACAGATCATCTCAAGAACAAAACATCGTCCAAAAAACAATCGAAGAAGTATCAGCAATTATCGACGGCGGCCACTACAATGAATGATCCAACGCCGAACGACGAGGGCGATACAGCCGAGGCGAATAAAAGAAAAACCATGCCCGCAGCGTTGGTGGCAAGCCAAGAGAACCCTGAGATCGACCCACACCAATGTCTCTTTGACGGAACCCGTTTTGATACTTTAAATGAAAATGTGGAATACATGCAACGCCAATATGGATTCTTTGTTCCCGACAAAGAGTGCTTGGCCGACTTGGAGGGCTTGTTGGGATATTGTCATGAAAAGATCAAGTTGGGACATTATTGCTTGTATTGCGAAAAAGTTTTTCCGACCTGGCAAGGATGTCAAAAACACATGATTTCTAAACAACACACCAAACTCAGGTACGAACAGGGTTATTGGGAAGAGTTGGATCCTTTTTATGACTTTCGACGGGAGGATTCTGGCTTTTTGGCATTTCAAAGACATGAAATAGACAAGAATGATGCTATAGGAACCGAAGAGCCGGCAAGTAATGCCAACGTTGCTATCGATGATGACGACGAAGACGGTTGGGAAGACATGTCGGAAGGTGACAACGAAGAAAACGCCGAAGAATCGGAGGATATGTACGATGGTTTTGAGAAAGAGATTGCTCGATTTGGATTGGATGTGACACCGTTGGGAGAACTTGTCTTTCCAGATGGGCGAGTGGTTGGTCATCGCGCATTACGTCGATATTACAAGCAAAATCTTCGAACAAACGATGCTCGGAATACAGCAGTCGTAGCAGCACAACGAGCCGCCGGTGAACGGATTTACGGAGGTCAAGTGGTGAACATCCATCAGTACAATCTCAAACCTGACAACGTCCAAGGAGCTGGAAAGGGCATTCTCGTTCCGATCGGAAAAGACGGGGCGACAGGAGGCTTTTCGACCCTGTCACTGTATCGTTACCGGGCTGCCGTTCGAAAGCAACGACGGGACGATGAGAAGGGGCGACGAATGTACCACAAGTCTTACTACGCTCAAAACACCAATAAAATGGACAAGAAGCACAATCGCATCATGAACGGAGTATCGGTCGCTCATGCCGCGAGGTAGGAAATGGATAACCGTATTAACGGTGTGTCTTTTTATCAGCATAGATAATTACTAGCCGAAAAACGGATAGAGAGGACATTCAAACTACTCCGGACTACTACTCTAGACTTGTTTTGAGATGTGAAAGCACGAAAAGCAAAATTGATGATTCTCATCATCAGGTATCATACCGACCCACTATAGAGGCGGAGGAAGTAATAAATGGATCCAAAAGAGAACAACACCTGGGATTCCAACGTGGTCCCCCACCGTAGTACTAACCAGGCCCGAACATGCTTAACTTCGCTGAGCGGACGGGAAGCGGTGCTGTCATGTTGGTATGGTCGTTCCCATTTGCTGATGGCTTGCTTGTCTATCTATAGTTTGTGGCATGGCGGATTTTTGTTTACTGCCTGTTGCCTGTTAGCAGAACGACCTTACAGTTAGTGTCTCTCTACTAGCTAGAGAGATCTGTTCAAAGTTAACACGCAAGTAATCTTAATGTTGTCTGGATCCATGTCGTACTCGGAATACCGGTAGTAGTACTGTAGGCACTGTCGATGCCCTCCCGTTTTGTTATTATCTACGACGTAGCTATTACTTGTTCGTGTAGTATTGGTGGCCCTCATAGCAATTCGTTGGACGATGGACAGACAATGAAGTATGGTACGGTAGTACGTTACGTAGTACAGTAAGCACGGTCTGACCTCGGACATACGAGACTGGAGACTGGAGACTGAGGTACGAACAGCGAACAGACTGTACAACTGTAAACATTAAACATGACATGTGCGACCAGTAACAAGTACTACAGGCAGTAGAGTATGTACGACGTACCGTATTCTTCTGCTGATAAGAACTCGTTGTACGGTAGTTTCATTGACGTCGTAATCATGATGCAACTCATTTTATCATCATCATCATCATCATCTTTAATCTGTATCCTACTACAGTTAGTAGTAGTTTACCGTGTCTCCAGATCTTCTAGTAAACGCCTTGAGTCGCCAACCCGATCTACTGCCATTCTCCGCCCTTTCTTTTCGGATCCAACCGCCTCCACAAAACATGGTCGTACTCTTTCCTCTAATAACATGGATTTACCCAAATTATCAACAACGAGAAACAAAATAATAACCATCGCGGTGGATGTCATCATCCCCGTGCATAATGCGGCAGCGACCATTCAAGAAGCGGTAGAATCGGCTCTGTACCAAGAATGGCCCGACGAAAGCATCAGCAGTAACAACAACAACAACAACAACCATTCAAACAGTCCGGTCGGCTCATTTCGCAAGGAAGTTTCGTTGTCAATTACCGTCTGTTGCTACGACGATGGAAGCAGCGATAACAGCTTGAATATTCTGAAGCGACTGCAAATGGATCATTCCAACAAAGTATCACAAACTGCATCGGGCTCCGACCGAACAATCCCATCACGTTTGTTGATCAAGTCCAGTGACAACGGCACGGCACGTGGAGCTGGATATGCCCGAAATCGAGCCATTGAAATGAACAATCCGCCACTGCATCATTCAAGAAGGAACGTTGAAACATCTTCGTCAGTAGCAGCTGATTCCGATTCGACACCGTCTGGCGATAACAATGTCAAGTTTCTCTGCCTTTTGGACAGTGACGACGTCATGCACCCGAACAGAGTGGCACTCCAAACACACTTCATGATGACACAATTGAGCTCGTCCGAGACTCGTCACAACACTCTCTTGGGATGTACGTTTGTCCGTGACCCTCCAGACTCGACGTGGCACTACAGCCAATGGGCCAACTCCCTCACCGATGAGCGACTCTTGCTGGAACGGTACCGTGAAATTACGATTTTGCAGCCCACTTGGTTCATGTCGTATGAGGTATGGACTCGAGTGGGAGGTTACGTTGAAGCTCCATCGGCCGACAGTAATGATACCGTTGTCGATATCTTGCTACGACGACAACATGAGGTTCCAATCGACGGCAACGATGGCGACCATCCTCGTACTTCGTCCTGTTGTTTGATCCACCCGCGGTTCGACACTCCGTCGTCGCTTCGATTGGCGGAGGACTTGAGGTTCTTTCATGCGCACTTAAAATGCCGTGGGTCAACCATCCGAATGCTTCGTACCGAAACGCCATTGGTCACCTATCGGTATTTCGGGGATTCTCAGTCACAGAGTTTTCGTACGAGTCGCAAATTGTTGCTGCAACTGCGAGTCTTGGCAGTGGCACAAAGCGTGCTTAGTAGGCAGTGGAAAGACAAAAAGTTTATCATTTGGGGGGCGGGACGGGATGGAAAAGATTTCTACAAGGCGCTTGACCCAAATTTCCAAAGAAACGTCTACTGTTTTGTTGATGTAGATCTGAAAAAGCTGAATGCCGGGTTTTACGTTACTGGGAGAGATAAAGACACAAATAATAATGATGGCGAGACCCGAAAAATACCCATTGTTCACTTCTCATTTCTTATTCCTGACACAAAGGTGCGGAAAAGTGTACAAATAGCTTGGCAAAGGGATGGAGGAGCAAACGATGCACAGAATGGATGCATCGACAAAACTCATCCAAGCAAGAATGATACACCAGGGAAGGTAGGGCCAATGAAGAAAAGACAAAAGCGCACCAACAACCTGGATCGTTTCCAACTAGTAGATCGAGGTCTTGACCGTCGGCTGCTCCAGGAGTTACCCGTTATTGTTTGCGTCGCCTTATACAGAACAAACGGAGTCCTAGAGAAAAATGTAGCGTCAATCGAAAGGCTGGAAGGGGAAAATCTATGGCATTTCAGCTAGAGTCATTGACCATAATGTTATCTAAAATATCAGCCAGTTTTGATCCCATCGTTGCCACTTTTTTCGGTTATGTCGCTAATATTCATTCGTCTAGCAGTATTTCTTACAAAATCGGGTATGCATCATCCAATTTGCAAGCCACCACATCTTGACGAGAGCTGTCCCATACTGCCATAGAAAAGGACTTGCCGATCGGACATTCCAGCAGCATTTCCGAAGTCGTATCTGCAGTCGTCCCCTGGTTCAGTACCAACGAATCCATGGTTCGGTCATACGAGCGTCGTTTGGCTTTCGTGGTTCTTTGCTGTTGCAGGACAATGTACCGAGATACGTCGGGCGCGCGAGAATCGTCCTCTGTTTCCACTGGCATTGACGGTCGGTTCGCTTCATCTTTCAACAGGTAGTTTCGACCAACCAACAACAATTTCCGAGCTACACATGGTAGGATCGGCCCACAAACCTCCAGCGAGACACCAGTTGCGGGATCCTGGCCATCGATCTCGCCTGAACTTCCATTTGTTTCGGGTGGCGAAGGAAACACACCGAGTCGCTTCATAGTTGAATTCTCGAATGGACCCATTACCTTGTGGCACATCAACGTTGGGAGACGCATGGTTTCATCAAAAGCCAAAAAAGAAGGCGAAATACTTCCAAGAGTGTTCAAATAAACTTCGAAAAAAAGTTGGACGTCGTCCCAGCCACAAATTCTCATTGGTTTGTATTTGTAAGGTTGTTCCCCCACTTTTGGGGCCCGTATTGGCTTTTTGATTTTGACATAAACATCCGCTCCGGCAGACTCTCCAAATACTTGTGCTCTCCTCAACGCTTCCAAGTCTGCATTGACCGACGGACTCAACAGAGGATTAGTAGGATTTTCTGCTGGAAATAGCTTGCGGCTTTTAGCTGTTTTCGACGAGTTTTCCCTCGCTTGCTCTTCCTTTTCCGTCTCTAAGATTTGTATTGTTCCGACGCCTAGCGTCTGCAGCTTCTCACGGAACGTGGAATCGGTCCTTGATACCACGACGGCTGGAACATATGATGTTCCATCGTTTCCAATCATCCCAATCCGAAATAGCACAATATGATCAACACCAAGAACATAGAAATAGGTATCCATCAAAGCAGAAATGACATCTTTCCGATCAGCTCCAGGCGATAAATCCTTTGTTTCCAATCGCCGAACCTTGTCCATGAAATTATGAAACAGTGACCAAAAGGCACGCTGCCATTGACGTGATTCTAGTTCCACCGATTGACTCGCACCCCCATAATTCCATACATTTGGTCCACACTTTTTCTTGGAGGTAGAAAGTTTGGCTTCGGGTCCCCGCACCAATTGGATCAACCGTGTAGCAATCTCGTTGTTGTTGTTGTTGTTTGGCTGGGTTGCCTTGGAACCATTACTGGTCAGTGGCAAAATGGACGCTTGTTTGGAGGATTGTTTGGACCATTCCATCATTTTGCTCGTTGCCCCTCGGCTGTTGGCACCCAATGATCCCTTTCGCAGAAGATCCATGCCTTTGGTGGCATCCCAAATCGATCCTTCGATCCTCGTTTGAGGACGAAATTCCCAATAGGTCAGTGCGTCGTCCCATCCGACCTCTTTTTGGAGTGTCAGCAGAGTCACATTACCTTCCATGGGAGGTGGAGCATGCAATTCCAACGTTAGTTGTGTAGAAAGACTCCAATCCAAGAGTTCCATGCCATCCAGACAACTACTGGTAATATTCGAAGCATTATGTGTTGCAATGGGAATTTCTCTCCAGTTACTGGCAGACTCTTCGCTGAGATTGCTGTTGTCACCGAAAAGACTCGAACGAGACACTGTCGATGAATCCTGAACATTGTAGTTGTTGTTAGACTCGTGAAACAAGAACCGGTTGCTGGAGCTGGTTGAAGAGAGGTTGCTGTTGTCGACGTTGTCCGAGTCCAACCGTCGTCGACGTCGTTTGGAGGGAGAGGGTGTCTTAAACACACCTTCTGCTTTGGCAGATTCCGAGGGAGGACTTGACAAGCGGCGGTGTTTCCTTTTGGGGGGCGACTGAAACCGAAAAGGACTGTTAAAGTTGTTGACAATGTCCATGATTGTCTTTCCCGACGGACTGGCTGCACCCAAAAAATTGTTAACTAGACCCATTGCAGCACCACTGCTGGATGGTCTACCATCTGCTGTCGTAGAGTCAAAACCAGTATCATTCTCAGCATTACAACGCGGTCGTTTGGTTCGTTGGGGAGATTGATATTGCAGTGGCAAGGCGCTGCTGATGCTCGAACCGATCTTTTGCATGACAGCTCCAAATAAAGAGGAAGATTTGGGAGGTACAGGAGTGTTTGTTGCTTCCAACTGTTGTTGTGCGCTGGCTGTGACTCCTCTGGAAGATACACTGTACAAAATAGTACGTTCCTCTCCGATCAGAGAGGCCAATAGCGTTGCTTCATCATTTTCTTCTGCCATCCATGACGGAGTCTTGGCAGATATTTTGCTGTCTCCATCAACAAATCGACTTTTATCTCGTACAGATGACAACGAAGATTGAGAGGAATGTCGTCGAATCAAAGGTGAAGCATCGTCGCCATCGCCAGTTGCCTTGCTGTTTGCTTGTTTCGTTTTCTCAGTGATTCCAATTTTTGTCGGGGATCGCTTGGAACATCCGTGCTTCTCCAAGGAATCCATTACGCTTTTGTGAAACAATACTGTCGTCGACAGATCTCGGTCCATGCTCTGAAGGCAAGTGGGACGACAAGACCGAATGTGTTTTTCTTGTTTCACGCAAAGTAAGTCGACGTACTGGAATGTCTCTTACGGAGCATTTTTACTGTTTAATAGAGTTTCACGATGATTCGACGGACAACTCTTATGTTCTGATTAGACTACTACGAGGTACGTTAACAACTTCAAACTACCGGTAAGGTATGATAGGTACGGTGCTCGATGAATCGATGAATGAATGTTGTGATGGTCGTTGGTAATGAAAAGTTGCTTTATTCTGTTTTACCGGTACTGTTATTGTACGTTCTACAGTACGAGAAATGATTGTCATTGGAAGGGGAGGGGAATTTGAAAATGCATGAGTCACTGTCAGCTGTCAGTTAATGAACCCTCATTCGAAAACCTTAATCATTGATCGACCCAAACGATTACTTCCGAAAATACGTATGATACCTGGAGCATCCGCGAATTCTGACGGTTTTCGATCTAACCCTACCCTTAAATTACCGATCTTCTATTCTCCAATTTCACGGGACTCGAATTCCTCGAAAGCGTTTTTCCGAAATGGAGACAAAAGTGGAGACAAAGTGGAGACATTTTGTCTCTTGTCTCAAGACACTTTGTCTCTGTCTCAAGACATTTTGTCTCTGTCTCTACTTTTGTCTCCAATTGGAGACAAAGGCAAACTCCCCCAAAATGCTCTTAACTCCCCGAATAAAAATTTATAAACTAACAGTAGTAACTGGGTTTACAGAATAATTGTCTCCTACAAAGTACAACGATAGTAGAATGATCCATCTTCTCGAATTTTTAACAGCCAAACTAAATAATAGAGTAACGACAGCATGAACAAATGATGTAGTATAATATACTACTAGTACGTAGTAGTAGTAGTTTCCAAGCTTCTTTGTTGTAGCTAGCTTCAATGCTGTTTCTGTTTCAAAAAGTAGGTTGCTCCTTTCTTGTTGCGTTTCTGCTGCCTTCAGACGTCTGGCGACCATTTTTTTCTTTCTTTGTAAAGATTATGGCGAAAAGCATCCAATTGACATTGGTCATAGAAACTAGGTAGCAGTTGGACCACTTGCGTTGGAGAGAGTCCTGCTTTTATTCCAGTCTTCACACACATCTTCTCCCATGATCTTTCGAGTAGAACTTCCATCCGAAAATAGCTCGCCACGGGCACTAGTATTTCTTGGAAAGAGCTCTTTCTCACAGGCCGGTGGGTCGAATGCGACAAATTCTTTCTCCAAGCAAGTGCTTTCCTCAGGCTCCGAGAGTTTGTTTTGAAACTTATTGAGTAAATAAGACGGAAAAAAAGATTATCTCTTGTGGATTTGCTCGATTGTTGAATAGTGTGCCATTGGGGACTTATTCATTAGCAAACTACGAAGCTTTGCTTTTGCTTTGATATTTGCACTATCTTCGGGTTTGTTGGATTTATTCAATGAATCATTCGGAACAGTGGTAGGCACTCTTGCTTAAAGCTTGCATCATCCAACGTCCTCTTCCACCACCGGTTGTTCCCCTCCCTTGGCATCGTCCATTGAGATCATTTACTACTGTTCTTTTAAGTACGACTAGTAGGTGTTCCCCATCCCATTGCGACGGTCGATGTAAAAATAAAAGCATAAATCCAACACCGGAAAAAGATCTGAAATGAGAATGATTTAAACCTTCTATGGCCTCTTGATTGGAAGATGGGAAGCCAACAAATGATCGATCGGAGGAAAGGATATCCAAACAATCCTCAACAAAAATTTCTTTGGTTGCTAGTTGCTGTTTGGTCCTCGTTGAACCACACAAAGACTTGCTTCAGTTTGCGAGTTGCTGTTGGATGCTCCTGGATGTTGGATTCTGTTGGAACTCGATTTCCTTCCCTTCCACCTCCTCAGTGGTGGCCACGGCCGCCAACAAAGCCTGTAGCTTCCCTATTTATTTCTCTTGAAAGCCTCTTTCACGTGATCTCGCCATTGTTGTAGCGAAAAAAGATGGTTGTTGTCGCTTCATGCTTCATCAGACATGATGTATGTACTCCGTAATTGTTGCAACTGGTTAACTGTAAGTGAGTATTTGGGGGTTCCCCTTTTCCTTCGAGGTGAACGTTGTCTCAACTGGAGACATTTTGTCTCGAGACATTTTGTCTCTGTCTCAAGACATTTTGTCTCTGTCTCAAGACATTTTGTCTCTGTCTCTACTTTTGTCTCCGATTGGAGACAAAATGTCTCAACTGGAGACAAAATGTCTCCACTTTGTCAAAGAGGCGAGTAACAAGCGAACTGATGGAACTTGAGTCCCGAGTCATCATTTTTAAGGATTGGGATTAAGTGATATCTTGAATGGTCGCGGATGCTCCTGGTACTCTAGTACGACGTAGGTAGTACTACGTAGCAATAAAAAAACAAAAAAATAGTAATACTACGTACCACTACGATGGTCCTTTAATTTTATACTAAAGTAATAATGTTAATTCTTGCTAATCTTGCGAAGGATGATCGATATCCGTTGATAAAACATCCTCGCTCTGCTCAATATGATACGTTCTCAAAGGTGTCATAGTCCGGGCTACACAATTTATTGATGTGCTGGATGGATTCTTCCTCAGGTCTGGGGCGGCGAAGCGTTTGATTCGGACGCAATTTCCTTCCGATTTTCCATAGAAGCATAATGGCTCCGCACACACAAAACAACAAAGCTCTCGGACCTACGCTCCCTACAACGCTCATCCTCTCGGAATCATTGGTTGGGGTCACCACTGCAGTTGCCGGGAGATACTGAGGCGCTGCGTTCTTGTTGCTGCTTCGTCTGGACACTGCTCCTGGAAGAAAATGCTCTTCAATCCAATCTTTCAATTCTGTCCAGATGCTGGGCACGGCATACGATGGCATGTGATCGAGAGTCGTTAGACGCAGACTACAGCAGTCGCTCAGCGCTTCTTGTGCCATCTCACAGGGGACAAAGTCGACTGTCAAGTTGAAAAGATCGTCAATGTTGGATTCATTTTTATCTTGCTCTATTTTCGCCGACGTTGCCACCTGTTCGAGCTGATGCAAAAAGTTGCGCATGTCAACATTGAATGTCAAGGTCGATATTCCATCCCATGGCGGGCCTTCCGTCATGCGAAATCCAGCTGGTCCATCGTAGGTATAGGCAATATATCCCGACCAAACATTGGCCATGTTCTCCTCAATCACAGACAGCTCGTTCCAGGTACGAGCGCTCAATGTGGGATCCGAAAGAGCATTCTGCGGCGAGCGAAGCCCGTTATCTCGATCAAACAAGAGCTGCGAACAACCCAGCTCGGAAAAGAAAATGGGGACTGCAGCAGTGGCTTCTTGTATGTGCTGGTACAGATCTTTGAAGGTCCCAAGCGATCCATCCTCGTTAGAGTCAAAAGTTTGCAGCGAGGAGCACCAACTTTCAATGTTGACACCAATTGCGTCAATAAAATGGGAAAGGTGTGGTGTATCATCATTTCCGTGGTAGTAAGAATCATCACCACCAGTCTCGCTGCTTTGACAAGTCAAGTAATTGGTCGTCAATTGAATCTGTTCCGCCGGTGAAACTTGTGCTCCGATGCCATCGTGTTGTGCCGTGTAGATCAATGGAATCATCGAATAATCATCCTTTGTATAGTAACGCTTCAAATCTCGAGCGTAGGCCAACAAACAGGGGGCACTGTGCCAATGGGGCAACGAATTCATCACTTCGTTGCCAATCACTCCTCCCAAAATGTTGGGATACTTTTGTAATGCATCCAGTACTTTCATGCCATAACGGAACAGATGCTGGGGATAGCATTTGGGAGCAGAAAGGGTGCGGTCCAAGACGCCAATCCCTGATACATCAGTCAAGGGGACTAGCACATAGAATCCCAATTCGGCGGCAGCTTGGAAAAAGTCGTCGTCCGCCGATGACAAACCACTGTTGCTGGATGCCGGCGATAGTAACGTTGGAGGAAGACGATACAATCGAATGGTATTCAAATACGGCGACGCTTCTCGTAGCTGTTTCAAAACGGCAATCCAACCCTCGGCATGATAGGGATAATCTGAATCGTGGTAATGAAGAGGCACAGGAAAGGCCATGCCCCGCATCTGAAATCTCTGTTGAGGATTTCGCTGGTACACGAAGTACCGTCCTCGAATGACAATGCGATCATCAGAAGAGATCCTCATTACCGCCAGAGAGACACTCAAGGATAGAAGTAGTGTACACTGTGATACTTTTGTAATCCAACTATGTTGTTTCACTAGTAGCAAAGAAGACTCGGAATCGTGAGAATCTACAGGATCTCTCTCCGCATCATGTGTTGGTGACATCGTCGACGTCGAAATTCGAAACTTCGAACAAGCCATATGGCTTCCAATTGTCCCGAAGATTCAGTCGTGAATGGTGCTTACTCGCGCCAGGTAGGTCAAAGAGTCCCAACTCAAGAGCCAAGACGTATGAATAGGTACTACGTTATACGACACTTGCAACAGTCTACTGTCGTACAATTAACTGTAATAGGTACGGTAGTTATTTTACTACCGGTAATCGTTTTTATGAAGTAGTACTTCGTAATATTATTTCGATTTTGTGGCTATTAACTCCAGTACAAGCTACGACTACGGTCGAGCTCTACTCCTAGCTAGCCAGTAAACGACATATGGAAGAAGGTGAGAGTTGCATGTGACGTACGACAAGTAGTATTATAAAATGGAAAAATGGAAACTGCGGCTTGGCAAACTTGAAGACCAATTACTACTAATACGTGGTAGTTACTACCGTAGTAGAAAGATGGGTTTTCCCGTAACGACTTGGGATTGCCAAGAGAAATAATAATAAGGCGCGACGCTGTAATGTTAGCGCTGCAAAGAAAGAGCCCGTCGAACAGGGAGGGGGGCACATCTTATACGAGTACACTGTGCAGGTTCAGTGAACTTGTCCCCGATGTGTTCAAGTTGGTGTAGTGGAAGAAAAAGTTTCTCATTCCACTGATTAGTATTGCGTTTGCTCTTGGCATCCTTTGAAGTTGATGTGGGCAAAGAAAACTCCGTCATTTCATTCAGTTTGGCACCCAGTCCTCCTGATTCTGTACCCACTCACAGTTCACCACTTGTCCCGTATTCCATCGTCCCGTCATTTGAAGGACTCCGCTTAACAGATCAAGCACTTCGGGAGACAACTCTAGACATTTTTGTGCCAAACTTCGGATCGTCGACGCTGTGGGTCCATCGGGCTCGTTCATCAAGATTTCAACTGTCCGTTCATTTGCTGGATTGCGGGCCAATCCCCCCGCAAGTACCAAGTATCGAAAGTTCAAGTTCCCCGGCAGAGGTTCCGTCCATGCAATTTCGCCCGTTAACAAGTTGAACAAAATGACAGCCGAACTCCACAAATCGCAAGCCATGGTGTTGAACCGATAGTTCAAACAGACTTCGGGCGGCAGATATGCCGCCTTACCGAAACCACCGTGCCCGGAAACTTCGCCATTTTTGTCGAATGGGATAGGTATTGACATTGCCAAGTCGGTAAAGACCACACGTCCATTCAATACCATACAATTGTCAGGACTCAAATCTCGGTGACAGATTCCGCGTTGATGCAAATAGATCATGTTTTCCAAAATGTTACGAAACAGTTTCCGGGCTTGGTGTTCCCGGATGCCGTACTTCCATGGAATTTGTTCGACCAATGACTCTTGTTGACAATAGGGCATTATGATGTAGAGATACTGATCGTCTTGCAAGGCCTCGATCATTCCCAATACGTGATGATTGTCTCCCAATCGGTGCATGAGCTCTAATTCCGTATAAGGGTTTTCGCGCGATCCTTGTGCAAGTGCTGCATTCACCACGACTTTGGACAGACGTTTGATGGCCACCAACTGAGCTTGGTCTAATGGAGGACATTGAAAGACGCCGGCTTGGACTTTGGGCAAAACAACGCCAAAGAATACGAATCCCCATCCTGGTGAATGATGATCCAGCGATTTGGATGCCTTTCGAGGGATTTTCATGTATGCTTGGATGGGATCTTGCGCTTTGACGACGCTTATCGTGAGTTGGTTTTTGGGATCGACAGCGACACCTTCCGGCGGAAGAACGACCATTCCTTGTGGATTGGTAATGGCTCTCTGAATAATGTCGGACGCTGGGATTGCTGCCCCTTGATGTGGTATCCGATGGGCATTGTCGTCTAATGGTTGTGGCGCGTGCTGATCGGCATCGTTCATTGAGAGTTCGGCTTGTTGCTGTGGTGGCGGATCTTTCTCCAAAATATTCAATTGAAAGTTTTCGCTGCCACTACGGCGATTTCGATTGTTTCGGGGTTTCGGGTTTGTGATCAGATGAGATTCGGAAAGTTAAATGCTAGAGGGTTGTTGTTTTGTACCCAATTGGTCGATGGAACTGGAATTGGAACTGGAACTGGAATGGTCGTTGGCTCACTGTTGCAGATGAAGAGAATGAACCACGCACAAACAAACAGGATGGACGATACTACGGTACTGTAGCTACCGGTAGAGAGTACGGTAGTCTGGTAGTAGTCTAGTACTTATTTACGGTATTGCTCTGCTCTGGTGGAGGAACAAAAGAATGCTGTAGTAGTGATGCATGCATGCATGCATGCATTCTTGACCATCGACAACCTCCAATGGATCAATAGCACACGTTTGGAGGAGACGGGAGACGGGAGGGTTGATGAGTGTCTTCACGAATTTAGTGGACCATTGGTCCACTTCGTAAGAAGAGTACCAAGTCCTACACAAGGTAGAAATGTACTAAGAGATTGTGTGGGAAAAGGAATCAGGAGTTTAAGACAAAATTTGAAAATAGTCGATTAAAAAGTGAAAAAGGTATCTTGTCTTGTGTAGTAAAAATGTTGTATTGAGGGATTTACGACATGTAATCGTAATTCACAGCTCAACATTTCCAATAGTTCACCTAGTAGCCAGCTAGAGAGAACAATTCCGTTTGCTCGTTCGACCGCAACTGCACGACGCACTGTATGCACGATGCTCGTCCACCTCTTCTGACTGTCTCGAGCGCCATCCGCGAATAAATGGGCAATCGACAGAAACATGCGATCCAGTGGTGTTGTTTTCACTGTGCCCCGCTGCCTCCACTCTCTCTGTCATCCAATTCATAAGAAACCGCATATCGCATAGCGTCTTCTTCGACAGCCGGCGCCGAGCACCGTAGCCTCCAGTCCGACCGTGCATTTCGTCGTCCGCCAAAGGCACATTGTCTAGGTGCTTGACATCTCCATGCCCAAGACTGCGCAAGGGCGGAACAAGGCGTACTGTGTCTCCTATCCACCACTGCCGCCAAAGGTCTTGAACTCCACACCGCGGAAAGCGACAATCAGCCGAAACACGATGAAAGCCGCCGCCATACATGTGTAGTGTGTAGCCCGCGCCCGTCTCGACTCGCTCCGGTAACGCCGCCTCGTTGCCTTGGCCTCCATGAAACTCAATCGTTCTGAATGGCATGTAGACGATCACTGCCGTGCTCGGTCAGCCAATCAACCTGATGGATGGAGCACGAATTCAAAAATACGATAATGTCGCCGAGGTAGATACGACTTGTTCTACCCATCCCGGACATTGTTGAGAGCGAGATGTCCGCCAACAGCAGCAGCAGCACCACCGTCACCGCCATCAGGAGCAATATCAGCAGCGGCAGGAATAGGGCCGCCATCAAAAACTATTTCCGCTGGATCGGGAAAAACGTTCATGATGCGGCGTGAAAATGCACGAACGGATGATGTGAGATTTTCTCATAAAAGTCATTTGCAAATTCCACAATCGGCCTACGAGTTGGTACGTACCCTACGGCGGTGGACTATGGTCCACCAAAACAGGAAATGATTTTGATGCACTTCAACTTACGTAGAATTGTGCGTAGAATTGTACTTAGGATCATTTCTGATCATGTCAGATTTGTCGGACTTTGGTCCACCAGGATCATATGGGGACCCCCTTTCGGTCCCACAAAACCGGGTTAATGATGAATGATGATACTCCCGAGTACGAAGTATGTTGCTGTGATGCTCTGTGATCAGTTCGAGCGAGAACCTATGATACACAGTAGGGCGGGTGTGGAGTGTGGACGTCCTTCATCACTTCAAGAGAAATCGCACACTCGCTACGACGTATGATACAGTACCGTACCGGGTACCGTATGTACAATGGAGAGGACGGTATGATACCGTTCCGGGCTACCAGGTATGTATGTACCTACTCGGTGAATGGGTAGACAAACGTACTGTTCGTTGCATGACAACACGGTGCAAGTCATTTTTAGTAAGTCGTACTTTGGAGTATGACGTAACAAAAAGTGACATTAGCGTTAAGTAAAGAGTCAGTCGATTATCACGCCGTCCGAGAATTCTTCCTTTTTGCGTTCGTTCGAGATGGTGATTTGAAGAGAGAGGGAGATCAATTTTTTTACGACAGTACCACGGTACGACCGACATGACCTGTATACAAATAGCAATGTCAGTAATGACAAAGATTACAGCAGTTCAGACGAGTGCCATCAACAATGGAGCTGGAAACTGCTACTACTAGTAATAGTAGTATGATGATAGAGGATACCGTGATGGCGGGGAATCCGCTGGAGAGGATTGAGCAGCAACAACAGCAGCATTTCGAAAATTCTGGTTGGGCGGTTGGCGATGTTCCTGTTTCATCTGCCCCGGCGGCAAATTATCGCTTCGATCCAATTTCTGGGAGTTTGATGGTATCAAACGGCACAGCTGTACCGCTTACCGTGATGGTGGATCCTCAGCAGCAGCAATATTTACTTCACCTCCTTTCACAACGACTGCAACATCAACCGGTCCCAGTTACAGTTCAATCGCCCGTCCAACCGATAGTTGTGCCAATTCCAGCACTGCAACAAGCGCTCTTGATATCTCCGACCACTGGAGCCGTTCTGGGGATACAACCGTTGGTGGCAACAACATTTACCACTTCAATGGTACAGCAACCGCAACCGCAACAACATCCCATAGTGGGCCCTGCTCCGCCTCCGCACATCATTCACAACCTCATCCCAGAACACTTACAAGCGTCGGCACTGGCACCGTCTCACAACGGGGCATCAACCTGCTTTGATTGCATCACCACAGCTAGCAGCGGCACTTGTCGTGGCCAACAATTTACTGCAGAGCAATTTGGTAAACATGTCATCCGACACTTCCTCCCTTCTGCAAACTCTTTTATCAGGATCTCTCATCCATCGCCCGCCGCTGCAGCAACAACAACAACAACAACAACAACAACAACCTACTTTCAATATACCAGCTTCTCTGCCACTTGCAGTAGCCACAATGTCGCCTGTCTTGACGGTGCAAGATCGCCCAGCATCGATCCCTGTCATTTACAATGGCGTCAATACAAATTTCCCGGGTATCCATCAAGTTCACCAAAATCCTCCCGTTTACATTGTCGACCAGTTCTTGTCCCACGTAGAATGTGACTTTCTTGTTCATGCTGCCGAAGGTAGCTGGACACCGGCCCCTGTGGTTGGCAAGGGCATTGGGGAGATTTCTCCCTCTCGAACAAGCTCGACCTGTTACCTGGCCCGCGAGGACTTGCCTGATTACATGCGAAAAGTATCCCTCTTGACGTCAAAACCGGTTGTGCATTGTGAATTGCCACAAGTCGGACGGTATCTGCCGTCACAACAGTATTTACATGTGAGTGCACAGTGGAACAGAAATATGGCTTTACTAGTTGTGTTGTTACATAGTCAATCGATGTTGATGTCTCGACTCAAATAACCTTGTTGAAGCATTTTGATGCCTTTGATCTTTCAAATGAAGATGGACGACGCTTTGCTGCGAATGGAGGACAGCGAGTTGTGACGGTCCTGGTATATCTTAACGATTGTGAGCAAGGTGGTCAGACGGAATTTCCCGCCATGAATTTGCAAGTGTCCCCACGAAAGGGGACGGCATTGGTCTTTTTCCCAGCCACGGTGGACGGATATCTCGACAAAATGGCGCTGCACGCAGCACTGCCAGCCATTGATACCAAATACGTATCACAAGTATGGATTCGGCAAGGAAACTAGTAAGTACAACTTAGAGGGCAACTGAATTCATGTCGTATACTTCTTATCATGTCACTAAACTACTTCGATGCTGCTCCTTGTTGTTGCTGCACAGTTATGGACAACCGAGTAAAAGATTACCGAACACTCTTGGGGTTCCCTTTGATACGAATGGCAAAGAGGATGCTATGTTGGGAGTTCAGACAGCTACTTAAATTGGCAGTTTCGTCATGGTTTTTTGTTGTAGGCTTGGATAGCTGGAATTTGGGGTTTGAATTATGCTTTGCAAAGAAATGATCATTGTTGAAACGCTCATCAGAACGAAATTTCTGCTCCAATGCCATCAAATGCAGGGTCTTCTCGACGAAATGACGGCGTTGAAGCCCAAGCTGCCCCGCCTCCTTCTCCCCATGCGCCCTCGATGTTGTTAGTATTTCCTCCTACACCTCTTCCTATATAGTTGGTCTTTCCGCCACGGCCACGACCTCTCTTTCGCCCCCATCCACTGTTGCCATTTTTGCGTCTTTTGCGTCCACTATTTCCTCTCGATCGGGAGCTTGTGTTTCCTCCTTGTTTTCGCTTTGGTCTTGGATTTCTGTCTTGACGTCTTCCGGCAGCCAATTGCGTCCTGTCATTGGATTCGTCCTCAAAGACTTCGACAATATCGTCATCCTCGAGAACGTTTTCGCCACGTTCTTTCGCTCTTGCCATTGGTCGTCTAGGGGCGGCCGGAGGATTCACAACCACGACTTCAGAGTGCCCATTAAGATCATGACGTTGTGATCGTATTAATTCTCTCTGGATTTGCGCGTTACCATTCACCAAAGGCTCGCGAAAATACCGACGAATATCACTAATTCCACCAATCGCTTTATTATTGGTGCTTGTGGTCGGGTTCCCATCTTTGCTGCGCTCTGCATGTTCTTGGCATTTTCTTGGGACTACAGAGGCAGCCATTGAATGATTGCTGGCTGATGGATCTCTGATACGAGGCTTGCGTTTCGGTTTGTCCTGCCGATCCCATGGACGCCCTATCCGACCAGGATATTGCGAAGGTTCTTCACAAGTATTTTTGTTGAACAAGTCTTGATGTTGAGCATGGTCCTCGGTAATTCGTCTGGGAGCTGGCTTTCGATAGAAGTCAGCTTCCTCGGCGGGACAATCATCAATCAAGTCGATGACCTCGCTGTATTCAATTGTCGGCTTTTCTTGATGCCGAGGACTTCGGCGGTTTAGAAAAGTTCGAGCGGCAACATTATAAGCCGGGCTTGTAGACGAAGGGAGCTCTCGCCGCGAGAAGCCTTGTCGGGTTTCGTATCGCATAGTTTCATGATCATGGATGTGTGCATTTCTAGGATGCGATGGAATTGGCTCCATCGTTCGATCTTCAGCAATGAAAGCAGCACAAAAAAGATCTTCGTCACTCTGTCCAATTCTTGACAAAGCCACATTATTAGGAGGTATTTGGCTTTCTGTGATAGCATTCGTAGCAATTTTATCATTGAACTCCGAGTCATATAGCTCTTCTTGTGATCGATCGTGAAGATGTGAGGTTTCTCGAGGCCGTTGTGTAGCATCCGCGGTTGGTTGAAGAGGAGCCTCGCGCCAGGGCAAAATTTTCGGCCCCGGATTATTTTTGGTAATCGAGTCTCCAAGAAACGAAGATTGAAAAAGGCTGTGATCCGTTTTGTAATGTTCGGGTGAATTGCCGTGCGATCTCTGTCTGGTCAAGCAGCTGTTTTGATTTGCAGTGTGATCATGACCTACAGCATGTGCAGAATGTGCGTGGATAATCTCAGATGTTGTTTCTGCAAGTGACTGTTGAGGAGTGCTGCGCTTTGTATCCTGTCGCCCGCTTGTTTTATTGTATGGATTGTAAAGTCGCGAGTTGTTTCGGTGGTTGGAGGGTTTCTGTGCCCGAGAGGCGACGATGTTGGTTGGCCGAAGCGTTCCAAGGTCGACTTTGTCATCGATATTGATATCATGCTCATCGTTTTGGTTTGATGCCTTCTCAATGATGTCAAGGGCTTCGTCCTCGGATTCCGAGGACGACGAGGAATCGAATTTTTCGGGCAGCTGAAACTGAACGGTACTTGGCGGCCGAGTTGGGCTGAGATTGAATCCTTTGGGAGATTGAGGCGACGGATGCTGTCGTTTGGGAGATGACCACTTCACTGGTGATGGAGCTTCTAGGCTTTCCACACCATGATGGTCCGCCGCATCATCTGGGTGCCGCTTGGGCATTTCAGCACTCGCGATCTTCAAATCGGAACGTTTTTCCCCTGGTTTGAGTGGACAGCGCTGGCACAGTTTGACTGTATCAACCGAGCTTTCGTCATCTGCATCCATGTTATTTGGATCTTCCAGCGTGTGATAACTTTGGTGTTCGGCAAGTGGAGAAGACGAGGCCTGGTGATTGGGTGACTTTTCTATTGTTAGTGACAGTTCCTTGACACCGAAACCATCTCTCTTGGATTCACGTTTGGAAACACTCGCCGGTGGGGAATACATGGTGGGTGATAGCGTCGATTGATAGTTGCGCTTGTTTTTTTGAATCTTTTTAATTAGTTCCGCAGTATCATCGCTCTCATAGTCAATGTCGCCATGTGCCTTTTGTCGATTAGAATTACTTCTTGACTGTGGAATTTTTGAATCATCTGTTCCTACAGTCGATCTCCAATGTGATAGATAAATATCATCATCGTCACTACTGCTACTGTCGAGGATGTTCTTCCTTTTGTTCGTAGCTTGTTGATGACATCGATGGCGATCTGTGGAGTCCGTCGATTTCTTTTTCTGACATTGAATATAACAATGTCGACGACTGGTTGCCGCTTCTCCTCTTACATTTGCTTTTCGGAGTTGTAGAGTGGAAGACGATACCGACGACGATGAGAAGGAGGCCTCTGACTGTGGGGTCTTCGAAGTTGACCACGTTTTCTTGGCGATGGTTGGGGACTTCAAATGACGGAAACCTCTTCTCATAACAGTGATGCTCTCATCTTCACTACTACTAGAGCTACTTTTGTCGTCTAGTGCACTTTTCTCTGGCATGATGCTACAAGAAATATTTGTCGTGGCGACGGATCACAACTTGGTATGGGCAGGTACTGCCTGTCGACGATGATGATGGTGCAAGTCCAGTTCGGAAAATGAAATAGCAAGTGGGGGAAGAAGTGATACTTACGTTAACAACGACGTTATGTTGTACTGTCGTTTTCTCGCATTCGTGAAACAACACGACGAAGACGAAATAACTACAACACATTCATGTTCGACTAATGTCTGGCCGTTTCCCCCAAAATTGGGAAAATCAACGAGAATGCACTACTCACGGTTAGACGGTGACAACTTCGCGCCAAAAAGGTCTACGGGGTACACGTCTCGGCAAATAAACTTCATGTATTAATTATCACAGTAAGACGTAGAATCGTTTTATCGTTACAAACAAGACCTTCGTCTACACATCGTTTCTCTCTGACGGATTTTGCCCAAACTCCACAAGTCGGAGTACTGTTAGGTTTTAGAATCGAAAAGCTCAGTCTGCCCTCGCATTGCTGCCGTTGATTTAGACGCTCTCCAATGCTGCCATCATATCTCGACATTCCGAAACATAATCCACAGGATCCATTCGCACTACTTGCACCTTCAAGCGTTGTCCGTCATTGACAATCTCGTTCTTGACACGACATTTGAAGATCCATTCCGTATTCAACGCCCTCGCAAAGTATCCATCATACACGTCTTGATTTTCAAACTGCGAAAATGCCTCATCAGCAGTCACCCCCAACATTTGCTGAGCCTGTTCGTCAAAGATACTGACCCACGAGTTGGCAGTCTCATCACCCACGGTTGCTGAAAAGATCCATTTGCGAGTGCAATTCGGATAGGTACCATGACAGCGTTCGCACATCCAGTTTCCATCGGTAGTTTGAGTGACTTTGCAACGATTTCGACACGGGTCCTCCTTGTTGGGACAAGCGGTATACCAAGCACCACCTTCCTTGTCCTTCTTGATAAAGGTCAGGTGGGCCTTGAAGGACAAGTAGTCCCCCTTTTCAGGGTTCAGGAATCCTAAGTTTTGGCCCTTGATGTCCGAAATAGTCTTGCGATCGAGGAATGAATCCATCTTGCCATATGCACCACCGGAACTGGACAAAGATCTCAAGGCACCTCCACGGCTTCCTTGGGTGGTCCACCACTCGTGCAGTTCCTCCGTTTCGGGGATGCGTGGTTCGATGTGAATGTCCCCGCCACTCAAGGATTTGCCGCCATAGTCACTGACACGAGCACGACGGAAGGCTACCACCTTGTTACCTCCCAGTGTGTCACGGGCCTCCTGGGCCGCGTTTCCCCACAGCGTCAAACGGACTTGCACGCCAGTATCATCCACCAGGGTCAAATCACACTTCAAAAGTTCCTGACCCGTTCGTTTGCTCGTCAAGGACGCGACATCACCAATCTCCTTGACGACAGCAATGACGTCCACATTGGAATTCTCTTCGACTGATTCCAAATTTCCAATTTTGACAAATGTAAAGGACTGGATTTGAATATCACCCGTGTCGTCGACTAAATGAATTTCGGAATTCTGATCCAAGGTGAGTTCGTAACCGGACTTGCAGGTGTTGTACTTGTTATTGGCTACCTTCAAACGGCCGCCCGAAATGGTGTAAACCTTGCCAACTTCAAAGTAATTGTAGAACTTATCTACCGCTTCCTTGAACATGGTAGCACGAATATCCATACCAGAGCTATCAAGCAAATCGATACTGAACAAGCTGCCTTCACCCTTGGCGTTTGACCAGGTGCGGATGTCCGATTTGGAGGTCACACGAGCACGAATAGTGAAGCGGTTCTGATACATGTTGAGCTGAGCAATGGGAGTAATCTTGGGGCCGCCAGGGGTTGCTGCGGCAGAACCGTGATGGACAATTGCACCACTGCCCGCACTGCCAGGTCGTTTGCTGGGACTGTACGGGTTGGTTTTCATGTTGGGACTGGAATAGGGATTGCTGCCACTAAAGGCAGCAGCATTCATCGAACTGCCAGCAACATTGGTACGGTTGTACATGGGTCCAGCGGTTACCGAGGATGAAGCCCCTGAAACAGCATTGTACCTGGGAGCACTTTCCACATCGGTAGGATCCCCAATCTTTTCACCTGGACCTGCATCGACAACATCCAAATTCAAAATAATAATGATGTTCTTGCCACTAATCTCATTTGTGATGTAGTCTGAGACGCGGACGATGTTGAATCGATGAAGCGAGTGATGCACCAAATGGTTGAGTTGTGTCGCTAGCATTCCTTGAACGTGGTGCGTACCATCACTCAAGATTAGACGGAATCGTGGCGGAGCAGTAGGATCCCTCTGATTGTTAATATCCTTCAGGCTGATGACTTGTAACAAGGGTCCAAAATCTTTGGGTTTGTTGGATCCCTGTGCAAGCATTTGCCGGATGGCATTCGGTGTCAACGAGGCAGTCATTATTGTTCTGGTGGCGGTGTCGCGACTTGCTGAAACCGGCAATGATAACAAGTAGATACGTGAATGTTGATGGTTAAATCCAAAGGTCAATGAGGAATCTGCATTTGTTTTTTATTGGCACGATTTCTTGTTCCTCTTTGTTTGACGTACCTTTCTTGTCTAGTGGATGTGATGAATGGCACTTTACACGTCGTAATGCAACAAATCTACAACGTACGATCTTGTCTTCCTGTCACCTGAGAGTGGAAATTTCCGCCCGACATGCGATAGATAGCAATAGGATGAGCTCGGTGATGGACCAAAACAGAGAAAGCAATACGTTTTCTCGAAAAGAAAAGGGTTTGTTGCTTCAAAAATCAAGGACTTCTGAGACGGCGCGCCAAAGTCGATGACTGGCGGCAGCCGGCAAGTCGTTCCCTCCAAAAGTTTTTTGTAAAAAAAATGGCGGGGGGGAACGTTGAAACTTGAACACGGTGTGGAGAGTCCCCCCATCCCTTTTGACTTGAGCAAATATTATTATACTTCGAAGTATAATATTAATAAACTATTCAAGGTTGAACAGTAATAACTGTAAATGCAAGAATTGGACGAGGAGATCGATTCTGATTCATCTCTGGCCAGCATTGGGTTGGTCGCTGACCCTAATCTACTCTCTAATAGGACTCGATTATGAACAATGCGCCATTACTGCCAGGGGGGGGGTTTACTTTATGTGTGATCTTTCGCTTGGGAAAATCCTTCGTACTCTTGGAACACGATTTCTACTCCCGTGGTATCATCCTAGCTTTTCAAATTGGACGAGGATGAGCATAGTCTTAGAACAGACGTCCAGGTCCGCAACACGTCGTCCATAAAAATGTCTTCAATTTAAGAACCAGAAATTCAGGAACTAAATCCTGACAGCAGGTCCATCAACTTCGGCAAGAATAGAATAGTGTAACTCTCCGTGTAGAAACCGTGATTTCGGTCGTGTGCCTTGACAAGATTGTGTGCCAGTTCGTGGCATCCCACGACATACCAGTATGAGTAGCATTCTTTACTGTCGTTCAGATTCTTCAAGAAGTGAAGGGAATGGAAGTATCGAAAGTTGAAATACAACGCTCCTCCAGCATTAAAGGCTATTGCAGCACCCGTTGGGTCATGGTCTACGTAAAAGGAAAGAAAGGTCAGGGAAGTCCAAAATCATCACAAACAAAAAAAACATTGAAAATACTCACATATTGCCACCGATCGCAAAGATAATCCAAAGACAAGAGTGCAGAGCCTTTCCAGAACAACGGCAAAACACTCCACAGCATCTCTGTGTACACGTAGAAACTCTTCGGAACTCGCAAGCTTGGCATGAGAGAAAATCTTGATTCCATTGTGAGCAGCAGCCTTACCATTTTGCTCTACGCATGGCTTGATGTTTTGTGATGGAATTACCTCACAAGAGCTTCCGTGATCAAGACCTTCCGGAATGCTGAGAGATTGTTCTGGTGATTTAAGCCCACTAGCATCAACGCTTGGCGAGGCTTTCACCGTTTCCTTCAACATACTTTCCATGTTCTCATGGAGAATGGGGTCGTCCTTTGGCCGAACTTCTTTGTTTCTATCATTCGAAGGTGGACTAGACATCATTCCTCCACCTCCCATAGAATTAATGCCTGATTTCTTCAAGCGATTCGCCACACCACCAAAGTTGCTTCCTTTTAAACCATTGAAGGCCCGGCCTAATTTTTTCGATCCAAGAATTTTGGAAGCATTTGTTTCGACAGAGCCTGTTGCGCTGGAATTATCTGCAGTTGAGTTCTCATCGTCAGGATATCCGTTAATTGCTAAATCCTCCGCAACTTCTTTCAATCGGTTCAAATCAGGTCGGTCCCCAAGTTTCTCCTTGATGTAGGAGTCCTCGGCACCAGGATACATCTCCTTTAACATCGAAGCATACGCATCTCGCGGAGATTGATTTTCGGCTGCCTTGTACTCTTCTTTCTGCTTTGAGGATTGTGCCATTGCATCGTTCTTCCCTGTATCACCTGCAGGAGGTAGAGAACTATTTTCTTCGCCAATGGATTGAGGAACAGAAGCGACAACTTCCACATTCGCATTTTCTGACGATCCGCTCTTGTCTTCTTCAATTCTTGTATCCAGAACCTCAATAGGTTTGATGATGCGGTCCACAGGGAATCCCCTTGCTCGAAGTTGATCAAGGGGAGCTTCCAAAAGGGAACTGATAAAAAATGCATCTTCTAGTTGGCATCGTTGCAATATGAGTTCCCCAACGGCGAAACCAACATCAAACATTTCAAAGTCTGGTGTTATGATAAGGGTGTTTCTGCTCGGCGATTTCCCAGGTCGATTGCAGCATGTCGTCCGGTTTGTTCGGGTAGATTTTCCCAGTGAGTATACCACCTTCAGTTCAGGAACCTGAACGATGGAAAAATTCTTGGGGTCAAAAACACTTGAAGCGTTCTTGATTAAAGGTCGGGAAGTGACGCTCGGGGAAAGCAGAAGTGGGCCTCTCTCTTCAATTCTTTTCATCAGGGCATCTGTCACGACGGTCTCTTGCGGCATCCCAACAACGTCAAATTTCTTTTCCACCATTTTCGAGATGTATGGGGAGCCGATAAGAGCGTAAAAATCTTCTAAATCGGACTCATGTGGGGCTCTTTTCACTCTAAACATTCGCCCAAAGAATGTGTTGTCAATAACATAGATATCGGCCGCTTTGGCAAGCTCATAGCGAGTATTTTCTTTGCCGTCCTCCCCTTCCGTAATGACATAAGCAAGCAAGAATGGGGAGTTGCGAATCTCTGGCGTTACACGTTGGAATGGCCTATGAGCGGCGATCCTCCGCAAAAGTGCGCAATAGCGCTTTTCACTTTTCACTGCCGCAAAAACGCTTTCGGGGGAATGAAGCATGAGTTGAAATAAGTCTTTTGTCGAGGCCTCCTGTTTTACCCCCGCTGATGAAAGAAATGGGCTGAATGGAACGCTAGGAAACAACGACTCGGTTATCATATCGAGATCACAACGTTCGTTGGAACGGTCGCCTTTAAAGAAGACCATACTTGGTGTACACCATACAATGTTGTTGTCGATTAGACAAGGAATAAATTTCTCGTTTGAAAGATCAGACAACAATGCAGCTGATATATTCCGGGTCGAGAGATATTCAAAAATTGCTGCGAACGATGACAACACAGTTCCGGAGAACAACTGTTTTCGTTCGCGACTTGCGGCATTAAGCATCTTCTTTGACATTGAAACAAGTAGCTTCATTTGTTGTATTGCCGCTGTTGAATCTGGTTCTTCTGCGCACTGAAACAAGTTACCATAAACTTTCGTCTTCGAGCCAAGATTGAGGACCGGAAAGCCCAGAACGGCAACCTTTCGCTCGGAACAACAAGAAAGAGAGGAGTAGCAACAACTCTTTTCTTCGCCACTCAGTGGGCTTTTAATCACACAGGGTAGATATCTCAGGTTCGCTTTGTCAGACCTGCTTATCCTGGCATATTCAGACTGATAGGGCCCATTTGGTCCAAGCTTTTTTGCAACAAAGTCAATGCATTGAAGTCTGATCGCATCATCTTTGACTTCATCAGAAATGAATTTCAGAACTTGATAAAGAGGGGGGAGGACATTCATACCAACAGAAACTAGGAATTTCCCATTTAATGAACGTTCGGTTACGTCATCATCTGTCGGCCACTGAAGTAGCCGCACAAAAGGAAACACCCTAAGCGATGGATCCGGTAAATATAACTCAGATGGAGCAAACATTTGGCTTGGATCCGTCTCAGATGGGAGATATTGAGTTGATGTGAGTTTTTCGACATCCCGCCTTGTCAGTTTTGCCGTCCTCAGATATTCTATTAGAGGTCTTGGATCATTGCTCCACTTAAAATGGTCCGAATTCGCAAATAAAAACTCAACAGCGACAGATTCTCTCACGCCAAGCTGAACAAGAAATTCATCAGCGATACCAATCCGCTTCAAGGAGTGTGAGACCTTGTGGAAATTTCCCATACCATCAAAAGTTTTTAATTCTAAGAAATAAAGATCAATGTTAGTTGAACATTTCGGACTTATGTTAGTTGAACAACCGAGACGCTCTTACCTGCGGAGCTCAGGTACAAGTTTGACGGTATGTCGGCCGCATAAGGCGAAGGTTCGGATGAGTCAAAAGGAATGCACCTTTTATCTCTCAAAAGTCCTTCACAGTAACTTGCTAATGCTGAACAACAATATGAGAACGAAGATGTGAGAACAAATGAATGAAGCAAAAGGAAAACGCGATTTATTTGAAGTTCCCACCGACCTTGTTTTTCTCTTGCGGAGCGTTTGTTGTATTCTAACGCTACCGTTGATAGAACATGTAATCTCAATCGATCGAATTCCGGCTGGCCCGACACGATACACGGATGATTGGAAATGAAATCAACCCACATTTCCACAGGTAACGGAGAAAACCATACTCTTAACGATTCCTCCGAAAGGATGCGATCATCCACCTGGTGATGAATCGACATCGCAAGGACAGTCGGAGGCATTGGTAGATCGTCCGTGGTGTATCCTGAGCCCACAGGAAGCTTATTCTTGTCCACATAGAAAAGAAAATCCTTCAAATGGAAGACAGAATGCGTCTCAGCGTTCTCATTTTGTCCGTCCGGGAAATACTTCACAGCTTCCTTCAACTCCAATCCTTGATAAGATGGAGTTCGAGGGTTGATTCTGTTATATTTCACCCACCATTTTATAAGACGGACGACCATGGCTTCCTCCAGCACTTTGTCGGTTAACGCTTTTCTCATATCGTCAAGGTTTAGCTTACGACATTGAGCAACAACGTCGTGGTACTCTCGTGCGTTCTCGTAGACAATGGAACGAATGACTTGATCTTCCACAAATGCTTCAATACCCATATTTGGGAGATAACCCTGATTACCAGGGAGAACTCCTGAGCGGGTTAGCACCGGAGGAGCTTGATTTTGAAGACAATCAGAAAAGCCTTGGGCAAAGGCGGTTCCAATTATGGGATCGGGTGTGCTTTGCCGAGGGCAAAATGCCTGCATCAGTAGAATGGCTTGATGCTCCTCACCACAAAGCGGTCGAGGATCAATAGGGTGAATCAGCTCACCTCCATCCTCGATTAGAATGTCACTCACGTTGCTCACAACAGTCTTAATCGTCCTTTTCACGCCTTTGGCCATAAATTTGGCAAATCCAAACAAGGATGATGATGAAGTTGCAGAAGCACCGGTGACTGAAGTGTCTTCCTCAATTTCTGTGTCATCGTTCGATCGAGATTGTGAGTCCAGCTCCATCGTGCCATTGCGCTTCCCCTTTTTTTTCGCCTCTCTGAGCAGCTTCTCTTCCAGTTGTTTGCGTTGTTCTGCTCCTTTTTGATACTGCACTCCAAGCTCTTTCATACCGTTTTCCAGTGCCTGTAAGGATAAAAGAGCAAAATTGAGTCCAAGAAGCAGGAACGCAAGTGGAAGCCTTGGAAGCGAAAAATAGACATACCAATCGAGCAGTGATTCCAGCAAAGTGCAGCAGTTCAAGATTGAACAGTCGTAATGTCGGATCTTGTGTGTCAACCTGTTCTCTCTCTACCGTCGGAAGAAAGGGTGCACAAAGGTGCGCGGAAACTCCCGTGGTTTGAGAGGTTCGGAATCCAATAAAGATTTTCCCTTCATTGGACGGTAGGAACGACTGGATAATTCGATATGCTCGCTTGGAATGTGAAGGAGACTCATCGACCATTTGATTACTCAAAAACAGCTGCACTTCAATCTTAGAGGGCGGCTTTTTCTTCATCACTCGTTCCATTCTATTAACCATGGTAGGCGGGATCTTTGTCTTCGCAACGGCAGACAAATACCTAGCCGTTACAGAACCTATTTCCCCGTCCAAGTCCACTTGAATATGGTATATAGATTCCAGCAAACTTTGTTCATCCATCAAAGTGAAAAGCCCGCTGGGAGATGTGAGGACTGCTCCATCGCTCTTCCACCAGTTGCTGTTCTTTTGGATCTTTACTGGAATGGGCTCTTGAATCAAAGTTTTGTGGATTGTCATGCGTTTTTTCTTATTCACGTAGACCCGAATCTCTTTCAAACATTTTGTGAAGGTCAACGAGGAACACAGGAACTCTCCAAACGTCTGCAAATTCGGCAAGGAGTACGGATCTCGGCTCGGCAGAACAAAAGATGTCCATTTTTGGTCTTGTTTCGATCGTCCACTATCATAATGGGCTATTGTTCGTGTATACAATGCATCTCCCTTCCAAACAAAAGCGAGTGCCGATGTTCCACTCAATACCAACGGTTCCTCACAAACTGAAAACATGGTGTACGCTCCGACCCCAAAGGCGCCGATTTTGCTGTTATCGATTAAAAAACCAAAGGTAACAGTCGTGAGAAACGCATTGGCTGGGATGTTTTCAGATCACTGTAAATGATAGACCTGTGTCACGAATTGTCACTTACCTTTCGTCAGGGTTTCCTTCTGCAATTTTTTTCAGACGCGACCAATCCTGCGGACGAAATGGCATGCCGTTGTTTCTGTACTCGACTGAAATTGAAAGCGGGAAAAACAAAACGATTGTGGGACTTCCGTCATTCTGATACTCCAAGTAGTATTTGTGTGCCGCGCCACACGTACCTTGCCTGACAATTTCTCTCCCAAGAAGCTTGTTTTTTGAATTGTTTTTTCCAGCAGAGGATGGAACATCCATGACAATGTCGGACTCTTTTTCGGCTGATGTGGTGAAATAAATTTCAGCAACGGTCGCTTCGGCATCATTGCTGTTTTGTATCAGCTCACGATACACGGCATTAGCGGAGGCGTATCTTGCCAGAATCTTGTCAATCAAAGCTCGTTGATTGACTTCGACGCGCTCTTCTTCTGCAGACGTGTCCTTGAGATTGGCCAAAGCATGGGCATAGTCGCTACTCGTAGATGCTGACATGGTCCCTCTTGCCAACTATCTCTTTCTTTCCGACTATCGCTTCTCCTCTTTTATCCTTTCCCTCTGAATCAAGCCAGGCGTATTTCTCTCCGATACTTTGTTTACTACGATGTTGTAAAGGCGACAGGGTGGATTCACCAAAACGTTGCTCTCTCTATTCAGGCCTCATAATAATCGTCGTGGATCAATACCGTTGGAATGAGAAAAAGGTCGAAGAAAATTGCCGATAACCTTCCCCCTAGTGTAGTAATATTATTCTGCAATGCATTTTTATCATCATCAATTTTATCGCAGAGAATCAATGAAGTTATTTCATTATTCTCTCTGTGAAGACAACATTCTATGATACCCGCTGTGCGATAAACCATCGACCGTACGTACGTACGACACCACCACCCTCTACCGATACGATAGTAGGACATGTTGATGAAGACGACCATCCCGTCACCGTTTCAGATTCCAACCTCTCATGAAGTTTTGCTAAATTTGTATCTTTTGATTGAATTGCTAAGATTATTGAGCAAAACCTCACCAAGCATATTATCATGCCAAGCCAGGTGCCAGGCCACCCGCATTGTTACCAGTATCATTGGTTTCAACAGCTCCAGCATCATCACTTGACTTATCTGAAATATCTCTTTCGGTTGCTGCCCTCTTCAGTTCATCTCTTCTGCTTATGTATTCTTGATATTGGGCATCTCCTTGAAATGGTCTGTCACCAATCAAGTCAACAATGTCATCATGTGTAATTGTTTCCTTCTCCAACAGCAACTTGGCAACCTTTTCAACATCTTCTTTATGCTCTTTGATCAACGCCACAGTCCTGATGTATGCAGCATCCACAATCGCCCTAGCTTCATCATCCATTGCTTCTGCAGTAGAGTCACTGTATGGTTTATCCCCTGGCATTCCATCATCATTCTGAGGATAAGCCAACTGTCCTACACGCGAATTCATGCCATAGGTTTGAATTGTGCTGTATACCAATTGAGTCACTCTCTTCAAATCATCAGAGGCACCAGTGGTCACTCTGCCAAAGAAAACATCCTCCGCAGCACGACCAGCTAGAGCCTTGCAAACAATGTCCATGATCTGCTCCTGAGTCCTTAAAAACGTTTCCTTTGGCAGATATTGCGCAAAACCAAGAGCACCACTTGATCTTGGAATGATAGTGACCTTCAACAAGGGATCTGCATGCTCCAGAAACCATCCTGCAACAGCATGGCCTGCTTCATGGTATGCAACAACCTCCTTTTCGTGGTCACTCATGATCTTATTGGACTCCAGGCCACCAATAATTCTGTCAGTGGCTTTTTCAAAGTCTTGGAAGGTGACATAATCCCCTTTGCGCCTTGCGGCTACAATTGCTGCTTCATTACACAGGTTTGCAATATCTGCTCCAGCAAAACCAGGAGTTAGGCCTGCCAGTCTACCTGCATAGTCTTCTTTCTCACCCTCCAGAGTAAGACCTTTGAGATGCACATTAAAAATTTCCTTTCTGCCCTGGAGGTCTGGCTTATCCACTGTAATTTGCCTGTCAAATCTTCCAGGTCTGGTCAATGCCTGATCCAAAATATCTACTCTGTTGGTACCTGCCAACACAACAACTCCCGTGGTAGGGTTGAAACCATCCATTTCCACCAAGAGCTGATTTAAAGTGTTTTCTCTCTCATCATTGCCACCAGAAAACCCTCCCCTTCCACGCTGCCTCCCAACAGCATCAATCTCATCAATGAAGATGATACAAGGAGAGTTGTTTCTTGCTTCCTTGAACAGATCTCTGACTCTGGAAGGTCCTACTCCCACAAACATCTCAATGAAGTCTGAACCACTTATAGAGTAGAATGGAACACCAGCTTCTCCTGCAACAGCCTTAGCCAGGAGAGTCTTTCCAGTTCCTGGAGGACCACACAGTAAGGCTCCTTTCGGAATTTTGGCACCCAACTTGGTGAATTGCTCTGGGGAGGAGAGGAATTGGACAAATTCCATGACTTCTGTCTTCGCCTGCTGACAGCCTGCAACATCTTTGAAGGAGACCTTGACTGATTCAGGATTGATTTTTTTGGCATTGGATTTTCCCACTTGAAAGATACCACCCATGCCACCTCCCCCACTGCCAGCTCCGGCACCTCCCATAAGACCACGGGAATAATAAAACAAGATGGCGATCAATGCGAGCATTGGTGTTGCCTTGATGAACTCCGCCAAAAGGTTGACCTCGTTCACATATTGGACTGGCACCCACTCACGTGGGTGGATATCACCTTGCGCCTTGGACAATTTGTCTTCAAAAGATTCCACACTACCGATGTAGAAGTGGTATGCAGGGGTGTTGGCGGGGCCCGTCGTCACATTGGTGGAGCTTAGTGCCGGTAGGCCAGCTGTCGAACTTGATCCGACTGAAGACAATCCATCGGGCTTGTTGAATTCCAATACGGTATTATCTGGTTCTCCGTCATGGTGCTGCATGGAGTTGTCGATCATCACTGCAGAAGAAGACGATAACGAAGCTGTAGATGATAATGATGTCCGATTGGATGGCATACCCTTACTGCCTGGATGCAAAATGACTCTTGCCATGCTGTTATTGACCACCACGATCTTCTCCACCTGGCCCGAGTCGAGCAAATAGTTACGAAAATCGACAAAGGTGATTTCTTTGCCATTTCGAGAGTTGCCATTGGTCTCATCATCCCCAAAGAGCCGACGAGCGGCCATGACCATAAGTAATAGAGCAATCATAGCAGGAATGTTTTGGGGGTCGTTATCTTCAGGTGGTGGAATCCCACCCTTGTTCCGCTTTCCTTTCTCGTCTTTGTTTTCTTTCGTTTTGAAAGACGCATGTTTGGTACTTGAATCATGCTTTTCGGAACTGTCGTTGGATGTCGAAGCGTCTGGGGTCGTCTCCTTACCAGAGGAAGATGATCCTTCGGTTTCGTCTATGTTTCGTTTATCGTTCTTCGGGAAAAAGTTTTCGAATCCCTTGGGAACCTTGACGGTCAACCAAGAAGGAAGCAGCTTTTTTAAATCCTCCAGTGGTGACGGGATACCAAGTGAATTTTGGGAAAATATAATGGAGTTTCTGGCCAAAGATGGCTTCGAAGCATACGGACGATGCATAATTTTCTCTTTTTTTTGTTCCAGCCATGATTCGTAAGGAATGGCGGTCAACACAGAATCCGAGTCTCGTGACCGCCATGTGACAACAGCGGAATTCTTGCTGGAAGCCCATCGTGGGACATATCCTTTCCGAAGGGCCCGTCGTCGAAATTCATCATTTGGATGCCGCAACCGTCTCTGCACAAGACGAACGGCACGAAGACCGGTTGACATGTTGAGGGTGGTTTGCAGGTTGCCGAGGTCGCTGTCTATCCGTTTGCAGTTGCCAAGTGTGTGGATATCTAGGTAGAGGTGTTGTAGCGGAATACTTTTAGTATAATGCGTTGGTCGTGTTGTTATTGTACAACGGTGAGAAGAATACTATGATACATACTGTAGTAGACTACCGTTGCAGCGCGGATCGTGCTGACTTCCCCTTAATTCGTCGACATTCTTCGTAGTCTACCGTACTCCAAGTACATACCGGTATCATACCTACCGGAAGTCTACTGCCGGCATCACGTTTTATTGAGGAGTACGATTTTAGGGCCTGGTAGCTCTAGTAGGAGGGCGTCGAGTTCCGGCGTGGGTTGTTTGGAGAAGTTTACGATTTACAGTTAATTTTAGCATGTCTTGTGTATTATAATACGAAGTAATATTGACTAAAAGTATATGATAATATGGTTTACTGTTTATCAACTGCAAGTAAGTTGAAAGTGAAGAGATTTAGCGGTTTTTCCAATCTTGACATTGCAGTTTCTTCAAAGCCATCCAAGAAGCCATCCAAGAAGATCTAAACATTTCAGCAGATGAGGATGGTTCTGTTTTTTTGAAGTCACCTGTTTCAAGTTACCTGTGCCGTCCCAAGGAATTAGAGGAGGTGTGTGTTTATGACTTTGAGTTGCTGTCAATATGTTGCCTGTAAACTGGTAACAGCATGTTTAGAATGGGCAGTACCTCACCCCAACAACAATCACTTGAAAGTAAGTCAGTTGAGTATGGAGCGTGTACCTGTGATCAGTTACCTTGACTTTGTGAATACGAAAGAATTTGATGGTAATGATATATTTTGTTGCAAAACAGAAGAGATTCCTCCTGAGAAACTCTCTTCGATGGAACAGCATGCAAAAGGTTGCTGTGTATTATTTGTTCCTTTCCGGAATGTTGCTGATCTAAAGTTGAAAAAATGGGTGCTGTCTGGAAAGGTGGAGAAAGGTGTATGAAGATGAGAAATTGTCAAAAAAGCATGAACAATTTCTCATGAATATCCAAGACTGCCGGAATGGTACGAATGGTGGGCGTCCAGTAGACATGATAGAGAGGTTGACAGTGAAACCAGTTAAAGGTATACATTGACAGATATGAAGTGGAAGAAGAGGATGGGGATGATATTCTCAATGAGGCCATGGATCAATTTTTCCTTGCAGTATCATTGGAATTGGGTTATGATAATGAGTTTAGGACAGTAGGGGAAGGTTTCGTTCTCAATCAATTTTAACAAGATGCCATGGAAGCCACAGATGTGGCAAGAATCTGGTTGTTTGTCCAAATGTACAAAGCAGTGAGAGGTTCACTGTGGTTGAGGCAACTGAAACAAGGCCCAGCGAAACAAATGAAACAGATTTTTTAAAGTGCAACTGATATTTGAATGTCAAAGCGTTGAATGAAGTGGCACTGAAAGTTGTCACTAGAGTTGTAGACAAGAATGGGAGAGCTATTGATATGGGAGTCAATGGAACATTGGAAAATGTACGTGAATTTGATGAACTTCACTTCTGCCATGATATGGAGCAGATGAGATCATTCAATATAATCATTTGTGCATTTATTGACAAGCTGTATAAGGAGGCTGAAAAAACTGCAACAAAAACCAACGAAAGTGAATGTCTACAGGATTTTTCTCATAGAGAGTCAAAGAGGAGACGAGGTGATGGCATTAGACGTCAAATAGCAAAAGTAATCAACAACAAACAGTTGATTGGGTTCTTGTCTGGTGCAGGCGGGACAGGGAAAAGTCTTGTTACAAAGACTGTATCAAGATATGCACAAAAATTATGTGAAGCACTTCACGTGAAGTTTGACAAAAGAAGCATTGTTGTCATTGCACTTTCAGGCCTCAGGTGCAGTTGCAGTCTCAATTAACGGAGAGACAACTGCAAAGGCTTTTGCGTTCAAAAGAGAAGTGAGAAACGAACTCGAAGAATTCAAACATGCTTACTTGGTTATTGTTGATGAAATTTTCTTTGCATCAGTGGAGGATGTTGACGTATTAAACCAAAAAATGAGGCAAATATTGGACAATACAATGGCACCTTTTGGAGGTGTGCGAGTTGTCTTCTCTGGTGACTTCACTCAGTTATCGCCAGTGGGG
Source organism: Nitzschia inconspicua (assembly GCA_019154785.2). Taxonomy (NCBI): domain Eukaryota; phylum Bacillariophyta; class Bacillariophyceae; order Bacillariales; family Bacillariaceae; genus Nitzschia; species Nitzschia inconspicua. Next base: position 1,011,546 of record JAGRRH010000023.1, read on the forward strand.
GGGATCCCTCTTTACAGACCAGATGAAGGTGCTGAATGGAGGCAATCGATCAATATTTTTATGGAACTGAAAACTAATCACAGATTTGGTAAAGACCTGGTTTGGGGGAAACTGCTGGGAAGATTTCGTTATCATGGTCCAACCATTGATGAAGTTGCTACAATAAATGCAAGAGTTGTTGGTGCTCGTAATGGTCCATTGGAAAGAAATGTTCCCTCAGATGCAGTATATGCAACGATGACAAATGTTGATAGGATGGCCATAAATGATGCCATATTTGTAAAACATTTGGAGAAAACACACTCTACCAATGCAAACAGGCAGCCACCAATGCACACATTGTGTAATAAAGCTGGTAATCCAAGATTTCATGTAACAGGAACAAGGAAGGAATATCGTATAATGGAGAACGAAGCACAAGACGTCATGTATGCAGCCGTAAGAGAGGCGCATGTATCAGATAAATGTAAAAAGTACCATGATCCCGTCTTGAAGTTGTATCTTGGACGTCCATTATGCATTAATCAGAATGAGGATGTTTCAAGGTGCATAGCAAACGGTGCCATGTGTGAGTTCAGAGGCGTGAAATGGAAGCCGGGTACTTCAACGGATCAGTTTGAAACAATCGTAATTCATGGCTATTATATCAATTGCGTATCTGTGACACAAGTTGAATCCTTACTTTTAAAAATGTTGGATGGCAACGCAGGAGAAGAAGTAGAACACATAATTGAGCTGAACCCCAAAACTATTTACGCTTCAGCTAGGTTTCCAGTTCCATGTCTTGGGCCAATCACCAAGAAAAGTATGAGAACTTCAAGAAGAATCAGTTTTGATCAATTCCCCATTAATTGTGCCAATGCAAGAACAGCTCACAAGTTGCAAGGGCGGTCGATAAAAATCTGGTTGCAAGCGCATGGGATTATACTGGCAACTGGATTTATGTTTGTCTCTCCCGATGCACAACTCTACACGGGCTATTTTTACGTGAACCATTAAACCCAAACAAAACCAAAGGCATGTCTGAGGAGGTTAAGGCATTTATGAACAGTATGAGAGAAATAAAGCAATACGACCGTGTGTATCTCTTCACAGAGAAGATCTATAGGAAAGCTTTTTGTAAAGTGACAAATTTTGATTCATCTCAAGACTTCCTCTGAAGTAGATATGCTAGTAAAATCGTTAATATAATTCTGGTCGCAGTAGCCACAACTGCTTACTGTTAATTTTAATTCTTGCAATCTACCTCTACTCTAGCTAGCTATCATAGATGTAGAGTCATCAGATAGGATATTTGTAGTCATCATTCGCTGGTAGTCATACCGGTGTTGTGGAAATATGCAATTTTTGACGTCAGCGTCATTGACCCTGCCGGCTTGCCCTGCTGACTCTCCAATCGACATTCACAGTCAAATACACGCAAATCGATTCTGCTCCCTGCTTGTTTCCATAGCTATTGCCATTTTCACTGCCATTGTAAATGCGACTCGACCGCCATTGCCACCGCCATAGCTTGCCGCTTGTCGTTATACATCGCCAATCTATTCTGCCGCCATTGCTACTGCCATTCCCTGTCATTATACATCGCAAACCGATTTTGCCATTGCGAAACAATCAGTGTTTATGACTACCGTAGCGGTAGTACGAAGCCAAGTACGGCATACACACAGACTGTGTAGAGAAACGAACCACACAGAGGCTCGTTTTACATTTACAGTTACGACGTATTTTAAAAAATGTACCTAGTATCATACGCGTACTGTGTACTTACTGTTTCGTAGTACGGTACTTACTACTTACTGTTAATACGTCGTGAAGTACGAGTAGTATCTGTTCTGTTTGGAAGAAAACGAACCTCGGTGTTTGGTGGTTCGTGAACCAGCAAGACAAACGACACCCATGATGTTTCTATTTGTGAAGTCGACGAACAACAATATCCATCATTTCCACAAATAATTGCCATAATTATAACTATGGATATATCAGCATCGCTATCCAACTAACACAAGAACGGAAGACAGCAACCAAGATGTTCAGCAAAAATCAGAATCGCTATGTCCTATCCCCTTTTAGAAACGGGATCAAGGAAGAAGTAAGAAAATTCTGCCTTGTTCTTTCGACTTCTCCGTCGTCATCCTCCTCGTCCTTGTCCAATTCTTCATCGACAGCTGGAGAATCTCCTTTGCAAAATGAAACTATACGACGAGGACTTCGGCAACTCAACATTTCTAAAAGTGCAACCACAGAACCTCACCATCACACTCAGAGAAGGAAGGAAGATGACCTTCCGCTCGCTATTATCAGCAATCGTAGCTGCAGCTCACAAGGGCCCGCCCATGCGCTTAGGGACAATCGAAACGACGACACTTCATCACCATGGGGACAACAGCGACACCCCGTCACCGGCAGCAAAAGTCCACGACGACGCAGTCGATCAGAGTCTCCAACTTCATTATCCGAAATCGGGTCTGGTAGGAGAAGAAATCCTCTACCCAACTTCCATTGGCCCAGTTCTCGATTGCCTGGATGTGGACATTCTAGGGTAGATGACGGGGACTATCGGCTAAAAAATGCTAGGGATGTTATGGAGGGATCCATTTCGGCCGTCATAAATTATTTGAAAATTGCTGGTGTACCCAAACCAAGGTACGTTGTAGAATGCAATACGGGGGCAGAAGTCTTTTCTATTTCAAGGTAGTAGTTGAAACTCTCAAAACCTGAAACTCTTCTTTCTTTTCCAAAACAGCACGGATCAGCTCGAGCGCAACTTGGAAATGGGACGGTGGTATGCGACGATGGTTCGGTCCATGGATTACATTCAATGTGTTGATTCCCACAGCGAAGACGACTTGTTGGCCAAGGTTCATTTGGTTGTCAATGCCTGGGAGTCGCTGTGTCGATATAAGGCATTAGAATACAAGCGGGCTTATAAACATGCCTATCGATTACGCTACGAGAGCAAGGACGGACGTCACAATAGCATCAACAACAACAACAACAACCACCACCGAAGCCGAAACGCCATCACAATATACAATAGCAACGTCAATGATTCTCCGTGCGTGGCTTCCGTTGCCAATCCGTCCAAAATCAAGGAAGCGATTGAACAACAAATAAGCGTGGCGGAACAGTGTACGTCCTGTCAGAAGAAGCTGTATGTGGTTCTCAAATGGCAATGTCGTGTTCTCCAGCGTACCAAAAGGGCAGCCGCAATTGAACCGCAAGGGTATAAACCGATTCTATGTCTTTGATCTATGGGCAATGATTGACGTAAGATTCAATCATAAGTGACAAAGTTAGATGAGAATAAGTCTTACATAGGTCAACCAGGAACTCCGATTTTCATTACCACAATAGTTGCTTTAATCTTGCAATGACCTGATTCAACGCCTGAACTACTCGGCGCCCCAGTCGACTGTCTTTGGTCTGATTTGATGCTAACATTACTTTAGGGCACACACTGTCTGCAGTAAAGGAGTGCAAGTACGGTATGCAAATAGCCCATTTGCAAGTTCCGTCATGTTTTTTTTTTTTGCAGTTGTACATCGTCTACCATTACGGTAGCGCTTTATCGTTTAGCTATTATCCTACCGAAAAAGAATTCAAAATTCATTGGTTAGGGATGTAGGTAAAAACGTCAGTCAAGGCGTGCCGATCTTTTTTTGGTGTCATCAGGCCTCTCAGGCAATAGCGGTACAACGAGAATCGAATCCAGTATTGAAGTCGTTGTTGGACATCATCGGGTATCATATCTCGTGAGGGCCATCAACACAACATCATCATCGTCATCATCAGCATCATTGAAAAGATCTGGTCGTCAAACGAGTCCAAATCTCACATCAAGCAACGACTGCATCTCTTCGACTTCACGAGAGGATATTCACCAGACTAATCATCACGATGAAAATTTCCGCAGCAGTTGTTTTGGCGATGGCCTGCATTCCCTCTACTGGAGCTTTCGTTTCGACGTTCAACAAGAGACCAATCGGAGCAACAGAGTTAAAGCTTCAAGTCGACAAACACGTGTGGGCCGGTTCAGCAGTCGCAGCGGTTGCTGGTATGACACTGGCATCACAAGTGGCCGGAGCAACCCCTTTGGATGTTGCTCCTCCAGTGATAGAGTCCCCGGCTCCGATTATGCGACAAGGTAAGAACCGTTGGGACATGCGCATTTTCTGCTGGGGATCTAGATCTATTGCACTCGACAACGGTCTAAACCAGTCGCCGTTCGTACTTTCGCGCAGATGCACTGCAGCAAAAAACAATGCTCTCGGAAACATCGCCAGCAAGTGCAATTTCCGGGTCCAGTCTCCAACTGGCCGAAAAGGTAGACTATTTGGATTTTTCAATGCCTTCCTACAGCGATAGCTCATCGTCGGCTACAGTGAAAAAGGACTCTTCTGGTGCACCTAGTTTTAGCAACCCTTTCTCCGATTTCGATCCCTTTGCATCAAAGCCAGAAGATGCAGCTCCAGCTCCTTCACCAACCCAAGCTCCCGCCCCAGTAGTGGTTGACACCTCGGCGGAAGACAAGGCTGCTGCTGAAGCTGAAAAGAAGGCAGAAAAGGAGGCTGCAGCCAAGAAGAAGGAAGAAGAGAAAATGATCAAAGAATCTGAAAAGGCAGCCAAAAAAGCCGAGAAAGAAGCTGCCGCACAGAAAAAGGCCGCCGAGGAAGCCGAGGCCGCTGCAAAGAAAGCAGAAAAAGAGGCTCGTCTCAAGGCAGAAAAGGAAAAGCAACGACTGGCTGTCGAACGGGCAAAGGCAGATAAGCCGACCGCAGTACCGACAGTAAGTATGATTCGACGAAAAAGCAAGAACATTTGACGTTGCTATTTCAACTGCAGTTGTACTCACAGTCCCTGCCCACTTTCGGAGTAGATGAATATCGAAACTCCATCCATTCCCGATATCAAGGTGCCAGAATTTAAGGCTCCTGACATCAAACTTCCTGATTTCAAAGCACCGGACCTCAAGGTTCCCGATTTCAAAACACCCGAATTCAAAGCACCTGATGTCCCCGAATTCAAAGCTCCGGATGTCAAGATGCCAGATGTGTCCCTACCCAAGTTCTCCATGCCAAAGGTAGATCTTCCCAAGGTTGATGCACCCACATTTTCAGTACCAAAGACCTCCAGTTTCGAGAGCCCTAAGGTACCCAGTTTTTCGGCTCCTTCGTTTGGTGGTGGCGGAAAATCGGAATATCAATCACTGAATGCAATTGACAGTGTGGAGCCACAAGAAGTCCGTGACGAACGGGCAAAGTTAGCATCTGCGGCTTACAAAGAGGCAGACGCGTCGGCAAAGGTAAGATTTCATACGACGCACACGTGTTTGACAGGTCTTTGTGATTTTTCGTATCTAAATTACTTGAATGGTTTTGTAGGAAGTGGAAGCAAAAGCAAGAGAACTTCGAAATGTGGCCACTGAAAAGAAGAAAGCAGCAAAGGCTGCCAAAGATGATGCTTGCAAAACCCGATTTGGTGGGAAGATCCTATGTATTCGACCATTTGGTATTGGTTACTAGTGAAACTGTGTTCGGGGAGAACAATTATCGGCACACCATTCCAGTGGCCGCTTTTTTCAAAAGGAATCGGATTCAAGTCTTGCTACTTCCATCATTTATTTCATCCTCAGACCCTATACGACCAAATGCGGGTAGAGAAAATCTAAATGTTAACATTCGAAGTCGTATCACATTTATTTAATCTCGCCTAGTTAAGAATTTCGGAGATCTGGTTTATACATTTCAATGTCAAAGGGTTCACCTGCGGCTATACTTGCTTATGTTCCGCAAAATCCTTGGACCTTTTCATCGCGGGTCGGACAAAATACTGATAAACGAATGCTGATAGTGCCATGGAAAGATTAGTCATGGCAATGATTCCAAAAAGTGTTTCTGTTCCAACTTGCGCTTGTATCCTCCCGCCAAGCAGGGATCCTGTCGACCGTCCAATTCCATTGTACACTCCGTTCAACACCATTAGTAGGGTTGGCCGCATCGTTGGGGGGCCAATTTGACTGGAGTAAATGGTCGAAGATGACCAAAACGAGCCAAAGATACCTCCCCTTATTGTCTCAGCGAGGTAGCCTTGAAGCGGCCGGTCCATGATTCTCAAGAGGGCAAACCGGACAGAGTTGCATGCCAAACTCAATATCAAGACATTTTCTCTCCCTAAAGCCTCCACTAAACTCGAGGAAAACCAAAACATTATACTTCCGGCAATACTTGAGCAGACTCTACTTTTGCCAATGTGATCTGTATCTAAGCCTGCTTCTCGAAAGCGCGGTGAGGTAAAGGCGTCACTGACGCCTCCTGATGTTCCCATGACGTAAATTATGAGAAAGAAAATTATGTGATCCAAGTCATGAAGAATGTAGCTGGTAAGACTTTTGTTGGGAATCTCTTGTGTGTTATGGTTTGGTGACGTTGGAAACGGTACCTCTCTCTGACTCATTGCTGGTGTAAGCGATGACTCGTCTTGTAGAAACCTTAGGCATTGCATTCCCAAGACAGTTGGAATAAGAAGCAATCCGTGCAAGACAAAAAGGAGGTTGTATCCTGACAACAAACTCGCCATAAATGACACCTTGTCGTCACTACTTGGCATGTAAAGTAATATTTTTCCACCCCAAAATGAGCCCAAGCCTGTTCCAATTATCCCAAACAACCGCACTTTTCCGAAGATGCTCTTGTCTATGTGATCCATAATGAAGGCGTCAAGCAGAGGTTTGACGGGTGCATGAAATATACCGGTCAATGTCTTGACAACCATCATGGAAGTGGCATCGTTGACAAGGATTACAGATACCTGAAATATCACAGATATTATTATAGTAGAATACAAGAGGGGCAATGACACGGTCCTTCCCGACGACGAATCTTCTTGACTTCGTTGTTGGTTCATTATACGACCCCACACTGGTGTCAACAGGAATGATGTCAATGGAGCAATCGACGTAAGCATTCCCATGGTCTTGCCGCCAAAGCCTTTAGACTGGAAGAATAAAGAGAGGTATTGCCCAATGACGGCCAAGGACGTGAAATACGTCAAATAGACGAATCCGCATAAGAAAAATCGAATCGAAGATTTTGAGACCCAACGTAAATCACGTCCTTTCAATTTGCCACTGATTTGGTGGACTTCATTGCTGTCACTGCCGGTTATTATTTCTGTCATACTGTAGTTTATACTCTTTACTGTCTGCTATTTGTATGTGATAGACGGTACCACAGAACCTCGAATCTTTATTTCTGAGATGATGACCCACAATCCCATACGAATTTCAACCAAAGTCTCTGGTGGAGATTCACGAAGGACTCTCCTTCCATCATCATCGAATGCAATAAAAACGGCATGGTGGTGAAACGAGAAAGGGGAGAAGACTGGCACTGCAGTACAACAGTGTATGTACACCGTCAATTTCATGAGTTGGATCCAATGAGTCACATCAGTCGTTTTTACCAAATATGCCAGTTGGATCGTTGGAAGTTGGAACTGTTGTCTTGTGGGACTACGGGGCTACCGTATTTAGGTAACCAGTAAATACAAAATACGTAGTATAATACATACTAGAGTACTACGGAGAACGGAGTAGGTAATACTACGGCACTACCTGTACGACATCGTATTACCTCACTGTCTTGGAGAAGAATGATGTCCTGTAGTAGTATTATAAGTAATAGGAATTACTTCGTAGTAGTTAGGAAAAGTTATGAGCAGGGTGTCGCCTTCCCACATACTCTGGAATATGACAAGAGGAAAAGTATTCAAGAGTACGTAAAAAGTTGTCGACTTTCATGTCTGTGCGGCAACTTGGGCTACCATTCAAATAGATAGAAGGTCCTATACTTCACGACAATATGGCAGACTCTCCTATGAAATCGGGCAGCAGTTTTGTTCGTTCACTTTTCCAGCTAAACTTCAGTTTCTCAGTATCGAACCTTCATCATTTCTGTCAGTAGGGAACTTGTCAATCATATATGTATTGTATCAAATAGTCTGTGATGTTCATGTTTCATGATGAATTTTGGCAAGGCACATCGGGAATGAAATCTGGCATTTCTTGCCTTCGTGCATTGTCTCTGACGACTTTCTACACACATTTTTCACTGATATTGTTCTCTGGAATATTTTTGACCAGCGTAGTACTATTTGTCATCAGCTCTAATGCAATGAGGCTCAGTGGTTGTTGATGTTTGAAGGATGGAGTGAAGCATAGTATCGCATGATCATACTCCCCATCGTTTACAGAAAGGTTGCAGGATGTCTGGTTCTCACCCGATTTCTTATTAGTGAATTCATCGTGTAGGCATTCTCATGCTTTATATTTTTTCATCAACAAATTATTGAAAACGGGTGGGTAGTGACCCTTCTCATTGCTGGTGTACTACGGTACAATTCAAAGCTCGACAGGCACGAAACTTTGATCACGGACCATGCATCATTCACAGTCAACGGATGTTTTCTTTTTGAAACGTGCAATCTACAGTCAAAATTGCAACTGAAGTGTGGGAAAAATTCATCAAATATTCATTGCTATACTAATCACCTCATACAGCCACATCTAGTGGCATTCATACTGTATGGCAGCTCTCGACCCCGGCACTATAATGGGTTTGATCAAATCATTAACCAACGCTATGTGTTCTTTGGATTCGTTGTACCGCTCGTAGTCAGGGACACTGGCAAACCAAGCGGTCCATACGATGGAACGATTTTTGCCGGCGGGGTGATCCTGTCCGGCTGCAAGTTTAAGGTCCACACCAAGTTCGAAACCAATGAAGCCATCAACCAATTTCGGCAGACTTAGCAGTCCCTGCTTCATAGCTTAAAGAAAGATTTTCAGTTTGAATCCAATAATTAGAGTCATGATCGTGGGTGGGCCTGTAGTACTAAGTAATAACGAATGGCGCAACTTGTTCGATCTGCAGGTGCCAAACATTCAATCCATACCCCAAGCGCTCCACATCACGCACCTTCCACTTTCTCCTCAGGTGCGTCGTCTTGTATAGTAAACATTACAATGTGTTTCACGTGCATGGTAGCGTTTTTTGCTCCTTTTAGATAGCTTTCCGACAACCTCTCTTCATGCGAAGAAACGATGCACTAGAGATGCTGCTAACCGTTCGTCGTATTCGGAGCATTACGCACTGCTTCTTACCAGGTACCGTACTTCGTACGTCGTACTACGTAGTATGATAGTGGTGTGTTCACACCACCCTGGGGAAGAACAGCGATGAATGATGATGATGATCTCATCCTTCATACTTCGCCTACGGTAACAACATACCGGTAGCTACCGGTATCGTGTACTACCGGTACCATAGAACATGATGTCATTATTATTTTTTGTTTTCGTGTTTCGTGTGATACGGCGAGCGCGCGTCGGTAAAGCTCGTATTTCATGGCCGAAATAAGCTTCCGTTGGAGCTGTTGCTACTTTTAATACGAGTACCTAAACATGACTACCAGTAGGAGTACTCGGAATGAAAAATACGGCATGGAAATGAAAACATCACTACAAGACTGCTGGGGAGAACTTTTCATCCATACGAAGCCAAAGGGATAGTTAAAGGGTTAGGGTTGGACGGATTGTTTGAGTAGCATTAGTAGGTCGAAAGCCGAGATACGAGATGAAAGCATTTGGGATAGGTCCGGAGCTAAAGAGCAATGCTGGGCATAATGGGACGTAGAAATACTTCCTTTCGTTAGGATAAACTTTAGATCCCCTATTCTATACTCTTTTCTTCGACATATGAATCTAGGCATATTGTCTTGCAACTGATATAGGTGAACCTTCCATGCCACTTTTTAGTACATACTGCTCGTCCTGCTGCGCCTGAACAAACCCTTGTGGATGGTAGTGGAAAGTTGAAGTCACAGGAGGGGTTGTACTCGCAAGCGAATTAGATCCCATAAAGAAGGACAAATCCAACAGCCCATAATCTTTTGCCATGGAGATTGGATGTCCCAATTCGGCGTATTCACAGTCTTCCATGAGCATCTCTGGCCAGAAAGAATGGCGGAGGCGATCTTGCAAGGATCGAATCACCTCATCATTTGGTGTCAAAATTGTTCCTCCCGACAGGGACGATGTTGACACCACAGCCTCATTGAAGGCATTTCGAACCAGCATGGGAAGGGCGGAAGCTGTCAAGAGCTCCATCGACAACAGGATGGATGCGTATGCGACTTGCGAGGGCGTGTGAGCCAAGCATACGCTTCCGAGGCAAACTGAAAGTTCGGTAAGATATCTGGAGAGTTCATGCAGAACGTGGAGAACCAGGTCATAGCTCTTTCGATAGCTGTAGGGAAGTGCCATATGAGATGGCATCAATCGGAGCAAATAAGACACCGCAGCCATGGGAGTAGGCGGATATACTTTCCATTTCAATTCCTGCAATACTGTTCTTTCCATTGCCAAAATATCCTCTGCGCTGAATTGTCCCCGAGACAACTCAACGAACGATTGAAGTCGTAGCTTTCGGCAGCTGGAAGAGTGATCTTCCCCACTGTCCGAAGCTTTCATGGCGAGGTATAGTGCGGTCATGGCAGCTAGTTGAAACGTCCGTGAGTCGACAGAATTTTGACATTCCGGGCATGGGCATGAATCCATTCCATAGGTTCTGGCTGTTTCCAATGCAAGGTAACGATCCAAAATATTCATGGCACTGCTCACTATTTCCCTGTCCATTTTGAAGTGATCGATCACTTTGAAGGACCATTGTGTGATCTTTCGTCTCCAGTCCCCAAACGGATGACGGTGACCAGTACCAGTGTTGTGGCTACAAGATGATTCGCATGGAACGAACGGCACACGGTAAGATTCTTCTACTTGTAGCATAGTGCAGAGCTGATCGATACAAAGTTGTGCATCGCTGCGACCGTGGAATGGGTAGGTGACAGGCGATACCATTGTTGGTTTAATATTATGTTCCAATGGAAAAGGACAGTCAACTTCCGCCCGCAATATCACCACTGCAATCCCACGGTGTATTTGATTGTGATGATTGATATTGCTTACAAGAGAAGGTACCTGCTCTAGTAGCTATTATCATAGAGGCAGTCTTTTTGTGATCCTTGGCAACCCCTATGTGGATTCTTGTGGACGTTGGAAAAAATTGTGACAAGGAGGACGTTCACCATCCACAACGGATGACAAAAGCGTTGGCCGTCAGGGAATACATAGGACCCTACCCATGTATTTATAGATGGGGTTAAAGAATTTTTGTGGGATTTCGGTGCGTCCACCAAAAATAACTGTAAATTACCCAGCTTCCCACGGCATTCAAATGTTGTTTTGGGAATCGATGGAAGTATTTGGACTTGCCGAAGGAATCGAAAGAGAAATGAAAAATTATTTATGTACTCCGTAGTTTGTATGTGTTTGTTGCAACACAGTGTGGTTAGGGTCCAAGAGAATGGATTCGTGGACGAAAATATTACTACAGTACGAATAGTGTTGTTCTTCTTGCAGCTTTTCCGAGAAATCGAGCCTCTACTCTCTAGCTACTAGTAGAAAACTTGATCGTGCTGGTTTGAGAGCTCCTCTTCCAAATGCGTTTCTTGTTCCCGTTGAACATTCTATGGTTTTTGACCTGAAGGAAGCAAGGATAGCATTCCATCTACTAATCAGAAATTTAAATCCTCCGTAATAATAAAAAAACTACACCAATACTCCTTTGCACTGGAAAATCGGGCGATTATTAACACTCTACTACTAGCTAGTAGGAGTCTCTACTAGTAGAGAGTCGCTCTACTAGTAGTTGAGTGTTTATTTGAATCACCTGAAGAGAGAAAACCTACTAATCCGGAATCCGGTAGGTAGGTAGTATGGTAGTACACTACTACCGTACTGTAGGAGGATTTCAAATTACTACTACTACTCCGTACTACTCGGAGTACAATAAAAGTGGACTACCGGTATTATCTACTCCCTACAATAACGGTGTTCGAAACCGTAGGTTTGTATCGCGCCGACACAAAAAGTAATACTCCGAGTAATACCGTCGATATCAACCTTATCCCTAACTTCTCTGACTCATTAGTAACGACGGAAAGGCGGAAAGGCACTCTTACTGTAGTACAACGGAAATCAAGGTGGAAGTTCCTCAGCACAGTAATAAAAGGTAGAAGAGTTTGGTTTAGTCTACTCGATGTTGTGATGAAAACCAATTTTCTGTAAATCCATAAATCAGCTCATAAAACCGTCCCAAGGTATGAGATATCGGACTAGATCGACTATAGACCACCGTCCCATTTTTGGACAATAATACTGTGGGGATACCGTAGCTATTTTAAGGCTATAGCAACTACCACCACCCAACTACCAGCAACGATCGATTCCACATCTGAGAAGTTGGCTCACCCGCCTGACTCCCAAGGGGGTGGGGCAAACTATGCAACAGCTTTCCCTCCACTCAATACCCTCTTGCTCATCACTTTAGCCCAACCAACAAAGCAGGCCTGGGTTCAGTCAATTCGTCGTACACCAAATTTTGCAGCAAAGACAATCCAGACCATTGTCCAAGCTCTCCACTGATACTAGTCCAAGAGTCCCCCTCTGCGCATCTATGACTGGCGCTCTTCAAGTGTCAGAGACAAAGATGAAGTTTAATACAGTCGCAATGCTAGCATACAAGCTCCTCTCTGATCCTCTGGGCATTGCCACGCACCTGGGGGATGGTTGCGTGAGCCAACTTCTTAGATACGGAACTGGGCAGTAGCTATTAGTAGTAGTTGGATAGCTACAAACAGATTTTATTTTTGGCATTGCCATTTAGCTGTGGGGTGGGGTGTTTCCCAATTAGGACCTCCCCCCACTTGTAGCTCCATCATCTCCCATACGAGGATGTGTGGTCACTCCCATAGGAGGTGCATCTCCTCTCTTGAGTTGACACTTCACTGACCAGCTTAACAAGCGATTTGAGTACTGGTGTCACCTTCTTTGTATGATAGAGAGCTGGTAGATGGGCCAGCTGGTCTGGAGCGACGTAGTACTAGGGCTTTGACCGGCAAAGAATCCCCCTTGAGTCGCAAGCAGGTTTAATGTCAGCAAGTTATGAGAGATAGCTCTTTCTAGTTTATCTTAGATCACTGTTAGTGGCTAAGACTGTGCTATACACTTTTAGCGAAGCGGAAGCAACAAAGTGATTGTGATAACTGTAAGTTTTGATCAATTTGGGGGGGACGTGTGAATTTTTTGTGAAAGGAATACATACAAAAATATGCACCCCCATCTTCAACGTAGCTCCTCCACAATGAATTTCGCGCCCTCCTCATTTTTTGCACGGCGTACAGTTACTGTCGTACTTTAGTAGTCATCTCACATTTACGACGTACAGTTAACAGAGAATCCTACTGTCATCTGTCATCCAATTTACAGTTATTACCTCCTATGATACGACTACCGGTAGTACACCGTACGTCGTACCACAAGCCGAGGCAGCTTGGTTCCAAAGATCGACCCCCTTTTTTTGGTGGACCCGACAAGGCCTAAAACCTGCAATGGTGCCATCCGTTTCTGCGACGTCAACCTCAAGAGCATCTCCTATGTGGTTCAACCCTGTGGACATGATCGCTCGTCGTCGTGCGAATCAACGGGAAGATACCGATGACGAACTGCAAGTATGGATTCAACAATACGTGCAGCAAAAAGTTCCTGACTACCAAATGGCTGCGTGGCTCATGGCGGTTTGCTTTCATCCTTTGTCACCACGAGAAACCGCAACATTGACTCGATGCTATGCTGAATCGGGCATAATTCTGGATTGGCCCGAAGAAGTTGCAACCAATGATGGTCTTTTGATAACCAGGAAACCAAGGCCGCCAATGGTAGACAAACACAGTTCTGGCGGAGTTGGGGACAAAGTCAGTTTGATTTTGGCACCACTGGTTGCGGCGTGTGATGATTTGCTACCGGTTTGGGTGCCTATGATGGCCGGGCGAGGCTTGGGCCATACAGGAGGGACTATCGACAAATTAGAGAGCTTGGTGGGTTACAACCCCAGGCAATCTGTCGAAAATTTTCAAAAGATCGTACAAGATGTTGGTTGTGCCATTATCTGTGCCACACGCGAAATTTGCCCAGCTGATCAGCGGTTATATGCCTTGCGGGATGTAACCAGTACTGTGAGTAGTCTGCCCCTACAAACAGCAAGCATCATGAGCAAAAAGATAGCCGAACATCCCGATTCCATCACTTTGGATGTCAAGTTTGGCCATGGATCGTTCAATCCTTCCATTGAAGAGGCGGAACGTCTGGCAAAAGCCATGGTAGCTGTGGGAGAGGCAAATGGTCTACACCCTACGACTGCTTTTTTGACGGACATGAACTTTCCATTAGGGTATGCAGTGGGGAACTGGCTCGAAGTGAAGGAATGCATTGAAATTCTGAAAGGAAATGTCGCTGACAGGCGCTTTAAATTAAGTTGGGATCTGATTATATTAGTGGTGATACAAGCCGGACAAATGCTGTATCAAAGCCAATACCACCGAATTGGCACCACAAACGAATCTGGGGGTAGCAGCAGCATTTCGGCTCCGGGCGAGCCTTCGCGTTTATTGTATTCTTTGGACCGTTGCACCAAGCATGCATACCAAGTTTTGGATTCTGGGAGAGTACTAGAAAAGTTTCGACAAATGATGTTGGCACAAGGTGCAGATCCCAGCTATCTGGAACAAGCCATAGAAGAGCCGAACAGCATTGCACTAGCGTCCTTTGTATCGACGTGGACGTTTGAAGGTACAGCTGGATACATTCATGATGTGCCAGCCAAGACTATCGGAGATATTTCAGTCACGATTGGAGCTGGTCGCATTGTTGCAAATCAAGTGGTGGATGCGCAAGCAGGACTTGTCTTTTTCAAACAGGTTGGCGATGCTGTGACAGCTGGTGACATAATTGTGAGCGTCTACACCAATCAATCCCAAGAACAAGCGGACAACGCTTTGAAAGCTGTTCAAGAAGCAATTGTTATACAAGCGGAAGATCTACCAAATCCCAGAGGACCAATTATCACTCACAAGATTACTCAACAAAATGGAACGCAGTCATTTTCCGTTCCAGAATGGCTTCAACAGCATCATTCCCACGCAACACAATGATACTCCAATAATGGCGGACAGTCCAGACCAGTTCCATTTCACTAGCTAGGGGAAGACTTACTTCTGTGGAGGAGTATTTAGAAACAGTAGGTACTAAGCAGCAGTCAAAAAGATGTTATGGTTGTTGAAGCAGCATAACATACACATAGAATGTTATGATTGCTCTGGTGGCCTAGTTTATGTACTCGAAGTATCCCGTGTAGTAATTCTTTGGCAGAGATTTTGAAGGAGGTCTCAAAATCGAAGGATGACGGTGTGCGGGACTGAGCCTGATGATGCATTGTCATTTTCCTCGCCGAATCATCATCAAATCAAAAGATGCGAAGTAGGCTATTATAAAAAGTCTACTACGTATGATAGTACGAAGTATGACTCATTTTTATCGATACTTTCTACTTGGTGCTCGCTACTACCGACTACAGACAGAAGTGCTGGAGTATTGTTTCGAACGTAATCATAGCTAGCTAGTACCGGTACTTCTTCGCCATCCCCTCGATGAAACGTGAATGATGTGGTACAAAGAGTAGAGTGACTACTTAACTGGTAGTCCACTCGAAGTTTTATTTTGTCGTGCGACCTTTACATACAGATTCAAGATACAACAACATGTTCGAATGTGGAGAAAACAATGTTAGTCGTTCCTTCAACTTTCTTCGGAGGCCACATAATTTCCAGTGAGACTCTGGCAACAGTAAAATGATGCAGATAACGACTAAAACTTGGGCTTTCCTTTCTGCCTTGGCTGTGGGTATCGAGACACGTTCCAGTGCATTTGTGTCCCCACGGGTTGCGTCACTGTCGAGGTGGAGCCAACCATCATTGCAGCTATCGAACGACAAAAACAATGATGTACCCAGCAATTCTTTGAACTTCCAGCGAGGTTTGGAGACTCTTTTCTCGAGCGATATCAAAACTGCTGACTACTCTTCTACAAGAAAAGGTCAGTCAAAACAAGAGAAGACTGATCTTGTCAAAGGCGGAAGGACCAGCTTGCTGCTACTGTCATCGACATTGGCACCGGTAGCAGATTTTCTCGACGACAATACGAATGGCTGGGCACTTTCCTATGCTGACTTGAGACCAGAAAGCGAGCAAACAGCAATCGGACGATCGTTTTTAGCGACAAACATTGCATATGCCGTGGTTGGCCTGTTGCTGAGCTCACAAGGGGAGATGGTTTTGGGTTTCATGACTGAAGTTGTTTCGGTTGCAAGTTTCTGCTATCATTACACGCAATTGCAGCAACCGTACAACCGCACCGACGATGCTACTGTCAAGCTAGCGCTCTTGGTGGATTACGTTCTAGCTGTTTCTAGCATTTTGATAGGTCTATCGTACCTAGTGCAAGACCAAACGCTACCATCCCCTGATGTGTTGGCAAGCTCTGGGATAGGGATTGGATGTCTACTGGCCTGTTGGGTGTGGGAGAAAGGCTATCCTTACATTGTATTCCATTCTCTGTGGCATTTTTTCTCTGCAGCAACGGCCTATTCCATTGGAATATCGCACGCCTCTTAAGAACGTTTTCTGCAAAGCAACCCTCTATTTGTTTGCGTTTGGAAGTGATCAGACCCCACTTTGATTGTCGCGGAGGGATGATATACTTAGATTGCTGAAACAATAGTACCGGGTACGGTCGATCGTAGGCAGTGATGCTTTCATAACCATAATAGCGTCAATCATTGATTTAACTGTAAAATATTTTAGGTTCATCTAAAACACAGGCAACAAAAGTGATCGTCGTCGAAGACCTTGGTAGCTTTGGAAGAACGTACTCACTGTCAGTAGCATCCTTGTGTCTCAATTCCCACGCCATTGACTTCTTGTGATCTATACCAAAGTGCCAAGATATGATGTCAATGACAGGCCTGGCTTCATTATTGAAATATCCCAACTCCATATAAGTTCCGTGATGACGAAAAGATGTTTCTGGGGCCTCACACTGAATAGTAAGTACAACAAAGGACTGATTTCCTCGAAATCTGTTGCGCTTTTGCTGCATCTCGAAGCGTCAATATGCAAGGAATTGAGGTCCAATACTAAAGAAATTACTTGCCATATATCTTTTCAAGGATTTCAAAGATCCCAGACATCAGCTGGGCCATCCGAGTCGCTA
This sequence comes from Nitzschia inconspicua, assembly GCA_019154785.2. Taxonomy (NCBI): domain Eukaryota; phylum Bacillariophyta; class Bacillariophyceae; order Bacillariales; family Bacillariaceae; genus Nitzschia; species Nitzschia inconspicua. The sequence goes on from JAGRRH010000023.1 coordinate 1,028,770, forward strand.
CTGCTACCTTCGATCGCCGTGCGCCCGGCTGACGACAGAGTGGGCTGTGAAGAACTACGATGCAAATCGTTCTCGTCATCTTCATCATCGGAGTCCCAATTTCCATCTGCATTGGTAATCTGTGCCAAATCTTCCTCCAGAGATGGCCCATTGTCATCTGCATCATCGATGTTTTCGTCTTCGTCCTCGTTTCCTATGATATGCCCTGCAGCATTTTTCTCGGCCTTCTCAAGCTGGGACCTCGCTGATTTTAATTGGGCTTGTTGTCTTGCCAAAACATCCTTGAGCATTTCAGCTGCGGTTGTGCCACCTCTAACTTTTCGAAGTTGCTCAGGATCGTATCTTCCTCTTGATACCCCAGGTTTATCCATGTTGAGCCCATGAGCATCTGCCCACGCAAGCCATGGTCCCCAGGTATCAGGGTCGCCTCTGCGGAGAGTTTGATCGTTGCCGATGACGATTAAGGCCCTTCGAGCTCGTGTGAACGACACGTTCACACGGCGCCAATCAGAAGTAAAGCCTATCGCCCCGTAATCGTTACTACGGACGGCAGAAAAGACAACAGCCTCTTTCTCTCGTCCCTGGAAACCATCCACAGACGAAACTTCGATGTAAGACTGCCCCGCGTTCTGCGGAAGCAGCCGTCTCGTCAAACGACGAATCAAACGAGCTTGTGCGGCATAAGGGGTGACAACTGCAATATCAGAGGGAGTGCACTGCCCTCCAGAAAGTAGAGCCGCTACCGCATCACATGCTGCCTCGGCCTCGGCCTCGTTCATTTTGGAAACACCATCATCCAGCTCTATTCCCTTGGTGGGAACAAATGCTACGGGAAACTCCTCTCTAGGCCAAGGAAAGCCTGCTAACGGACGCCTTTCAGGAGCAGTGACGCCATTGTTAAGTTTTCCACCGTAGAATAGATCTGAGGGAAACATGGCAATGCATGGATGCATACGGTACTGAGTATCCAACATAAACGGTGGTACGCCACAAGCTACCATTCTGGAAAACAGAGGAACCCCGTGACCTTCTTCTTCTGCTCTCGTCGAGAGCACCGTGGGAGGCAATTGGCAGTGGTCTCCCACCAACACCAGTTGTCGGCAACCTCTCATCAATGGCACTAACACTGCGGGCTCTGTAGCTTGTGTTGCCTCATCGACCAGTACACGATCAAAAGTCATTGCATCAAGAATATCACCTCCTGAACCAATGCAGGTGCAGCAAACAATTTGCGCCTTCTTCAGTTGTTTCATTCGCTCCTTGAACGCCATCGCAGGGTTCGCACCGTTTTGATCTCTACCACCACTTCCATAGGATGAGGGCGGGCGATCAATGCAGAACCGCAAAAGTTCTGGACGAATTGCCTCGGGACGACCAAGTCGTACTACCGAAAGACCAACTGCAGCGCATCCTTCGACAAGGTTATCCACAGCAATGTTTGAATCTGAGGTGGCCAAGATAGGTGACGGGTTCTCCCCATTTCGAGCATTTGCCTTGGCAAGACGGGCCCAATGCTGAAGGATGCGGATCGCAACAGCTGTCTTCCCGGTTCCAGGTGGACCTTGCACAAGCGTCAACCGATTAGTCACCGCTCCTTCCACGGCAAGCCGCTGAGATTCATTTAGACCTTCCAGAGCATTGTACTTTTCCAAGGCAAGTTGTGATGTTGTCCTGCTGGCGTATTCGTCAGCACCATCTTCGTCTTCGTCTTCGAAGCTCCAAGGAACAGCTTCGGCACAAATGGCAGCTGTAGAAGTGAGCTCACCATTGAGAAGACTTGATGAATGATTCATTACACGATCAATGTTTTCGTCCATTGCCGTAATCGCTTTAATGAGTTGAGGGCTGGGTCGACGAAAATCTCGAGTCTTAATGTCTCCAATCGGGCTTGCGATCGCAACCGCGGCGGCGAGCTGGCGATTAAACCCCATTCTGTTGGCAAGTTTGTCGATACGGTATATATTTCCCTCTTCTGGGTCGGTAAGAACACTGTACAAACTCGCATTCGCCTTGTCCTGGAGGCGCAGCACCATCGGATTTGTGTTAGTGACTGTTGCTTCCAACATGTTCCGGTCAAGACTCTCGGCAGACATCGGATAGGGACCCGCGTACGGCAAAATGGATACTGCATCTCCCGCTTGTATGCCGCGATTTTCCATCGAGTCAGGGACAAAGATACCCAACTGATCTCCAGGATGAACGACAAGGTCGGTTGGTTTCTTGCCTCGTTTTAATCGAGCGGCTACCACACAAACAGCGGACCGCACCAATCTCTCGCAAGGAGCGGAGCAAATACGATCTCTCGCTGACATTACTTCTTCTAGAAACTCTAAAGAGATTCCACGAACAATTCGCAAGAAGTATGTCCGGCTGGTAGGATTGTCAAACTCCGTCGCGATACAAAGGGCGTTGATCATGTCTGCCGCTGTATAGGCACTACTGTTTCTCAGATTCTGAGGCATACAGGTCAGGATACGTTCAGTTTGTATTGTCGACAACGTGCCTGGAAGGGTACAATTTCGTAGACAATACAACCCATCTTCGAACATGGCAGCCATAACATATGCCTTCATTACAGTTTCCAACACCGTCTTGTCCAGAGCAAAATTGTGATTGTGCTTGTCATGAAGTAATTCTCTGACGCCATCAGGATCACTGCGCTCCACACATTGACGAACAGCCTTGTTGAAATGCTTTGCGGCCTTTTGATTTACGGCGTCGTCTTTAGAGAGGCCTTTCTTCTTCTTCGACTTTCCTTTTTTAGTTACTTTAGTGGTCCGGCTAGTGCCATCGAATTTGATTGGGGTATCATCTCCATCCTTGTTAAAGGAAGCAGAGGATTCGGACCGACGAATCTGAACAGTAGTAGTGGCCGTGATACTAACCTCCTGTGCAGGCATGTTTTGCAATGCTTCGGTCGTGGATACCTCTGGAACCGGTTCTTCGGCTTCGACCGGAGTTTCTGGTACTTTCTCCTTTTTCTTCTTTTTGAATTTTTTCTTTCCTTCTTTTGGTGGCTTGTTCGACAAAGACGAAGACACTATTTCTTGTTTCCTTTCCGTTGATGAGACTTCCTTCTCCTCTCCATCTTCCAAGGCACTGGCTGCTAGACTCTCGGATAGTGCCCGCATTTCCGAATCGTAATCAGTGATTTGATTGTTGGCGGGCAGAAGTGGTGGATTTTCCCGCCGCGAAAGAATCATCGGAACACCTGTCTTTCCTCCCAAATGACGGGGAGGTGGAGGAAGCGATAGAGTTGGTGTCGTTGCAGGAATCGTTTGGCTGGCACTGATAGTCGTTTGCTGATCTCCCGCATTCTCAGGCCAGCCTGCACCAACGTCCTCGTCGTTGATATTCTGGTTCGCAGATTCATCGTCATGATACCCGATATCCAGAGGGAGATTTTCATCGATATCTTGGCTCGTAGCTGGAATGGGGCTGTTCGAACGACTTGTGTCATTCGCGGAGTTTGGTCCGTTTCCCCTTCCACCTCTTCCGCGTCCAGATCTTCCTCTACCTCGACCATTACTGGATCTTCCTCGACCACCACGGCCACGACATCTTCCGCCCACATGGGAAGGAGGAGAAGAGGACGCGACATTGACTGGAGCTCCTTCGGCCGAATGGTTGTTCGTCGTCGCTTCCGCATTGGTTGGGGAAGCAGCGACAGTGTCATCCTTCTTGTCCTTGTGACTTGAATGTCGTCCGCCTCTTCCACGTCCTCCAGATCGTCCTCTTCCTCTTCCACCGCGACCACCGCGACCTCTTCCGCGGCCTCTGCCAACAGTTGAAGATGTTGTTGTCGATGCCGGCGGGCTGGGTGCACAGCTGCTTTTTGGTTTTGATTTGCTTTCACTTTCGGTCATAAGATGCCTTCAGAGTTGTCGATAGTTGCAGTTTCTTTACCTACAGAACGGTATATACATAAAAATACGTAAATGACGTTTATTTTGTTGTCTTGTATGTACCTTATTGCGATTCCACTCACATCGATCAGAGGTCCACAAACGACAGACTACCGTGGCTACTAGGTAGGTAGAGAGAGCAGTGTGTGATTGGAGAGGGTTTGCCGCGAGTGACGACGCATCGAGAAATGCCACGAACACGAAAAAATTTCGGACGCGGGAGAATCGAAGAAGGAATCGATGGCTGCAGTGCGTACAATACCATAGGTACTGTAGTGCAGTACTAGGTACCGTAGGTACGGTATGTTGGTGCATGTATGTCATAGGTACGTCGTCCAGTGTCCAGTCGTATAGGTCCGTCGTCCGTCGTATGATACGTCGTTCACAGTTCACAAAGAAGTCGAACAAAACAAACCGGTGGTACCGGTACTAATAGAAATTCTCTGTAATTCGTTGGAACGCGTACACTCAATCGCGCGCGACCGTTGGTGTTCATTCCAACGATTTTAATAAAAAATAAAGAGTAATTTACCAAGGAGCTCGTATCCAAGCGCTATTTTCGAGCACTAATTACGTTAGCAAGATTTCGTTGGTATGCTTTCCAACGGAGGACTCGGACTTCACAGTCAATCACGGATGAAACTGTATGTACGATGCGACTACGAATAGTACCGTAGTAAAGGCAGCTAGCTAGGTTGTAGTTGTGAAACATGTGAATGGTAAATCTTTTATTTTTTTTTTTGCACTTTGACATGATTATTTGTAAACAAAGCAAAGAATCAAAACAAGAAGCCAATTATTAACGAAGTTCTCTGGCTTTTCCTTTTATTTCGAGCCCGGTTAACCGTAGTACTCCATTCCATTTGTTCCCCTCGCCTCTTACTGCCTTTCTCGGAAACCTCGGAAATATCTAGTACATCTTTTCCTGCCTCGAACATTTCATTAGTCTGATCGATTGAAGGGTGCGCTATCCACTTTCCTTTTTCTTCAACCCTTTTCTCGACCAATTGCATCAAGTATCGGAAATCTGATAAACGCCTCTGCATATTTGTCTTTGACATATCATTATTTGACAAAATTCGCAATGGTGGATGCTGCTTTTGGCAATCCCCACACATCCAATATTGCCAGGCTATTTGAGAACAACTATTCGGAAAGGCAAAATCTTGCGGTACGAGATGCAAGCGCCCACCCCACGAATGCATACCCACCATGTGATTCATCGTTACTGCTTTATCACCTGTCAAAGTTTCTTCCTGTTGAATCCCGGGAGTTGGAGAGTTCTCAAGTTTCTGAACTAATCGATAAAGCCCGATTTCTCTATGCAACCGCTAATCAAAGCTTCCAAACCATCTCTGGTAACTGTTCCAGCCGTCATCGCTCGTTTCTCGAAATCGTCAATCACTCCCCGAATTACTTCCAGTGCCACTTTTTGAATTTGGGGCACCACATCATTCACATTTTTTGCCAATGAATGCATGTGCTGCAAGATTGAAATGTGCGGAGCCACTCCTGTTGCTACAATAGAGTCACCTGGAGAATTTAGCCGACAAAACACCAAGTTTTTCAAATCCGCCAATTGATCATGAAGCAGTTCAGTTAGTTAGTAAATTTCTGATACCGTATAAGTCGAAACAATGTACTTAGTATTCTTTTCACATACCTGCCCAAGCTGATCGTTCTTCATATGCGCAAAATAGATACACGGACGGCCTCTTCAGCATCAAAGTTTGGGTCTCGGTCTTCGTGATCAGGCATGGTAGAAGGCAGAGGGCAGCAGCGAAGTGAGAGTAATCGAGTGAAGTGAGTAGTGAGAGTAAAAAATTTGATTGTGTAAAATGAGAGCAAACGAATGAATGCCGATAGGTTGTTTGCTTATTTTATTATTGTGAGAATCGAATTACTGTGATAGATGCGCTGATATGATGAGAGGTTAATGTTAGGGTTAAAAATGTTCGTTCCCTCCAACAATTATTTTCCAACGATTTCCCTCTATAAAAATAATCAGACTCTTTTGTGGTCGTACTAGTCGCATATCGTACAACATCATCATCATCATCATCATCATCACTTTTTACAGTCATCAACAAATTTTCCAACAACACATAAAAAAATTTAAGCGAAGAGAAAAATAAACGATCGTTCGCACCACACACCACAAAAACAAAAACAAGTACAAGTATCAATATCGTATTGAGAGGAATTCCCTTCACACAGATAGTGATTCTTCAAGCCGAACGGCATCTACGAATTAAAAAAGTCAACTGGAACCATGAAACTCCTGAAATTGTTCCTTGTCGCTGCACCTGCAGCCATAAGTTCGTTAACCACATCGAATTTGTCTCCAACCAAACAACATCGACACATGATCAAACGAGCGCGTTCCATGTTGGAATCATCCGCACCCGGAAATAACGAAGAACACAAAGACGGAAATGATGGACTCGTTCTGGATGGACTCGACAAAGAAATGGGCAAGATGGCATCCAAATTCGCCTTTACCGAGTCGGACTTCTTGGCAGCCGCTAGAAGAAGAGCCGAAGAAAAAGTCAAAAGTAAGAACGCTTCTGCAGGAGACAACGACTGGAAGTCTCTGGCAGAAGAAAAGAAATCCGAATACGGAGAGATTGATGACTGGGACAATAGCATAAAAGAGGCAGGCAATCAAGATTCAAAGATACTCATGTTCACCGATCCTCAGGTGGACGGAGACGACGACGGGGAGGATGACGCAGAACAAAAGTTGTTGCTGTTTTAGTGCCTTTATACTGAGTCATTAACAGGCAATCGCCAGACCATTATTTTATAGTCGCATTTTTCATGCTGCCATCACATCACTAGCTAGCTATCTATTTCGTTTTTTGGCGATCAAGGCCATTTCGTCAATTCCCAAACTTTGAGTAAGATGGGAATACCAGACTGAAGCTGCCAGAGGAACATTCCTAGAAGAATGAGTGACAAGAACAAAATATGACCCAAAAAACGAAAAGAGAGCATTGGTAAGCCATCGCCGTTTGATCTTCAGAATAGGAGAGAATCAACAAAAACCTACCGATACCAGCAAGGTTGGCACCAATGTGGACGGTGCGCGCAACCTCGTTACCCTTTTGCATCTGGGGGACACATGCTACTGCCAATGCCCACAAACAGACAAGACCGGCTCCCGCATAGAGATGAGGACCAGGAAAGAGTTTTCCAGCACGGGCATAGGTGTTCAGAGGACCCTATAAAGTGCAAAAGAAACCAAATAATTCAAATGAGTTTTCGAATTGTTGATTCGTTTCGCAGAATCCGACTTTTGACTTATTCATACCTCAATGGCAAAGATGGTTCCTAGAAATGCCAACATAGCCCCTTGTCCATAATGCTTGTCTCTTGGGCCTTTTTCCGACAAGCTCTTTCGCTCATCCTGCAATTGTTTGATCTCTAGGTCCACCGGGGCAGCTGCCTGCAGCTTAGCGATCAGCGCAGTATCCGGGGTTTCTGCTGCCTTTGCAGCCTTCAAAGCCTCTGATACAGTTTTGGCACCACCAAGGGCAGGGAGCTGCTTCTTTAGAACACTGATTTCGTCACCAATAGTTCGCTGTTGCGCCAAGAGGGGACAAGTGTTGGACAGACGTTTATTCACATTCCAAAGGGATTGCAATAATGTTTCGAAAGAAGAGGATCGAGAGTACATCAGTAAAACTCACCTGGCGACGCCATTCAAAGCCCAAGAGAGCAGTAGAGATGCTTAAAGCTAACATTCCAAACATCATGACGGGATGCAACAAAGATCCTGTCTTCCCCTCAAAGATACCCCAGTCTGGACTATCCGCAAATGCTGCATTGGACGAGAACATAATCGTCGCAGCTGCCAATGCCGGAATAGGATCAAATGATTTGACATTGGCTAGGTCTGGGTTTTCCAGTTCTCCATGAACGCAGTCGTCTTGATTGTAATCAGATGGATCCAAGTATCTGGGAATTCGGCCAGTGAAATCACCTACCGTTTTCGAACCGAAGGAAGCTCGGTTAACGGATGGAGCTACGAATGCTTCTGTTGTCGCCAGGACAGAGACTAAAACGAAAGAAACCTTCATTTTTATGTCTGATGTAGATTGTAGATTCACAATCGTGTTGCTACTAGTCGAGAGAAGTGATCTTGGATCGGACGATCGAACTCGAAAGAACCCGCATCCTGATGAAACGGACCTATCATCTCACGAAGAAGGCGTACTCGTACTGTTACCGGTAATCTTCGCTCATACGTCAGTCATGTTCATGCTACACGGTTCAGTTTGTACTGTGGAGTACGTATCTATTCAGTAATGGTCTAACGAAGTACCTGTATTATACCGGTAGGTACTATTAATACTCAGAGTACGAGTACATAGAAGTTTGTCTTGATGAGTCACGGTCATGCTATGATACCCGGTACCTACCGTAGCTAGGTAGGGAGACTACCGGTACTCCAACGATAGTATGATACGTACTGTAGTAAATAGTATTTTATGATTTAGCCATAAAACTTCGTGTTACGGTCAACGTGGGCAATCTGTGTGGTTTTCACCCGTAGTGAGCCCACGGAATTACTCAAGCAATAATTTTCCATCAGTTTCTTGTTGTACTGGAGTAGGTGATTGTACCCTGTTGCCTATCAGACCTAGAAACATGTTTTGCTTGGTCAACGAAATCTATACTAATACTAGATACTAGATTAGTGACAACAAAGATGGGCAACTTAAGAGTTTAGTACGAGCGACCCCAAAGTACCCAGCAAGTTGCTGGCAAGCCACTGGCAATGCATTTTGTTCCTTCGGGGAGGTCAGGCTGATCGAAAGGAATGCACAATGTCTTGGCTGCGACAGATGTTGCAGTTCTCTCGTCCTCTCCTTCCTGGCCTAGGTTCTTTAGCGACTCCTCTTTACTGGTCTTCTTCACCCACTCTTCCCACTCTTCGTGTTCTCCGCCGCACCATGGTGTCAAAACTAGGTTGTTCTTTTCCAAATTGGGCACAAAGTCCTTCCATTCCGTAATTTTTGCCACATGCTGATCGCGCTCTTTGACTGCCTTTTCAAACATCGCCTTTTGAATTATGTCAAGCTTGTCCTTGATGAACACGCCAAGGCCATCCACCGAAACGTCCATTTTCTCTCCGTTATATCGTAGTGCGACTCGAGCTTGATTCTTCTCGATATCTGCAGGGCCGACCTCCAATCTAATGGGGACTCCTTTCTGCTCCCAATGATTGTATTTCCATCCTGGATTGTACATGTCACGATCGTCGTATTTTGCTCGTAGCTAAAGAGGAAATATAGTGAGCATTGTTGGGAGGAACAGAAAGCAAGAATCAAGCACCTGTAAATCAAACTTACTCCTTGTGATTCCAGATCATTCTTAATCTTGATGCAGTATGGACCAGCAGCTTCCATCGACAGATTCTTGCTCAGAACAGGTACAATTACAACCTGGACTGGGGCAACACGAGGAGGCATAACAAGACCAATGTCGTCACCATGAACCATCACCATGACACCAATCGTTCGTGTTGTGAGACCCCACGACGTTTGCCAAGCAATTTGAGACTCTCCATTTGTATCTTGAAACTTGATATCAAACATCTTCCCGAAATTCTGACCCAAATTGTGGGAAGTCGCTCCTTGAATTGCACGTCCCGAAGCAGGGATATATGCCTCCACTGTTGTTGTTTGGTGCCCACCTGCGAATTTCTCCTTCTTCGTCTTATATCCAGGGATGACAGGAACGCAGAGCAAATCCTGGTAAACCTTCCTGTACAAGTCCAACGCTTGCATTACCATTTCGTCTGCTTCTTCGTATGTTGCGTGAGCAGTGTGACCTTCTTGCCACAAAAATTCACGCGATCGCAGGAAGGGGGTGGGGAATTTGAATTCCCATCGCACGACGTTGGACCACTGGTTCAGTTTCAGAGGTAGATCACGATGAGATTTGATCCAGTCGGAGAAAGCAGGGTACATAATGGTCTCCGACGTAGGACGTATAGCAATCTGCTGAGCAAGCTCACTCTCGCCGCTCTTGGTGACCCATGCAACTTCTGGAGCAAAACCTTCGACGTGATCCTTTTCTTTCTCAAGACGATCTTGCGACACAAAAAGTGGGAAGTAGCAGTTGTCAACGCCTAGTTTCAAAATCTGCAATTAGCAACAGTGATGAAAAGTTGTTAATTGTAGCGCAAGTGCGAAAAATTAGAGCAGCAAGAACCTACCTCTTCGTTGAACCATTGCTGCATAAGCTCCCAAATCTTGTAGGACCATGGGCGTAGAATATAGCATCCACTGATATCATAGTACGAAATCATCTCACTCAACACAATGACATCAGAATACCACATCGGAAAGTTCTCTGATTTCTTCCATTGCAATCGCAACAGCGTTTTACCTTTCTCACCGCTCTTCTTGTTTTGGTTGTTTTGCTTCTGCGGCTTGGGTTGATCAGTGAGCCCCTTGCCTTTGCTCGCTGGAGGGCGATTGGCGGGGGCCTTGCCACCGGAGTCTTCACCAGCTGGTTCTGCCGACATGTCAACAATCGCAGGTTCGATCCCTGCCTTGCTGAGATATTCCATGAGAGCAGCAGGCTTCAACTTTACTGACGCATCGTTACGAAGAGGATGCGAGTGGATGAAATCATATGTTCCATCCGTCAGCGTCTTGTCCAGGACGAGTTTGACCTCCTTGACGCCATCGTTAACAATACAAAGCGGTCCAACACATCCGGGTTTGACAGCTAGGTGTTTATCAAGAGTGGCCTCGTCCGCCAAACGAAAATTCGTTTTCCCTTCCAAATTGAGGAGCTTTCCCAGCTGTTTCGTGTTGAAGGTTGAAGCGGTGGCGTGTGTGACTAAAAAGAGACCGTGTTTCTTGTCTTTGAAGAAAAGATTCTTTGTGTGTGTTTCCTTGTCGGATGCAAGAGGAACATTCGATAGAAGTTCTTCAGCCGACATACACGCAGAATGAAGGTAAACATCGAACTCCAACCTAAACTCTTGCAACTTTTTGACCAAAGGATTATCCGTGAGCTCACAAGACGAAGACGATGCCGCGGCATCTGTGCCTGAAATAGACGCCCACAGTGGAGAAATGCCACTTTCGTCGCAAGACTTGAGGGCACTCAAGACCACTTTCATCCACTCAGAGACTGAACCTTCTGCGATCGAAATGTCGCACTTGATCAGTGCTTGCGCAAGCCAAACAGCCAAGCAAATGTCGGCAGCAGTGAAGCTTCCGGCAATGTACTTCTCCTTGCTTTCATTGAAGTGTGTCTCAACCTTCGCCAAAAACTCTTCAACCAGCACCTTTCCAGAATTGTCTATGCAAAGAATGATATTAGAAAAAAAAATCATACTCGCTTCGATCATCGCGCAAGAAATAATACTCACCTGAAGATTCAAGTGACGGGAGGACCATAGTCGTCGCGGACTCGACCCAGCTCTCCACGGTTGGGACATCCCACAACGCCAAAGAGGGTACTGTTTGTGCGAGAGCTCGTGCACATCCCAACCACGAAACAGCTGTTGAGGTATCCGAAGTTTTCAGGACAGGATTGTTGGTGACAATTGTCAGAGATGGAGTCCCCGCAACTTCTGAAAACTCCACCTTAGTTTCTTGCACTTCGGCCAAGATTTTCAATGCCAAAATGCCTGGGGAAGAGGCCGAACAAGAGTAGGCAACCAAAGGCATTTTGTTGCTGCACGATCTGTACAAACTTTGATTCAATCAGACCGTCAGTTAGGTAATCTTTGTTTGAAGATGAAATGCCTCAAGTCGTCGTCTCTCTGCTGCCTGTACTATTATTATTTTATGTAATAACAGAAGAACTTTCTAAAACCGTCGTACTCGGAGTACTACGGTACCACGTACCAGGTACCAGGTACCAAGTCGCTGTCGTACTACCGGTAGTAGACCTACAAAAAACAACGGTACCGGTACTGGTAGCTGGTAGGTACCGTACTGTACCGTACCGGTACCGTACCGGGACCTTACCTGCCGGTACTTGAGGTAGTACCGGTATGTACTCCGCCGTATTCGCATGAAAAACTCTCGTGGGTCATCCATGTCTGACAGTGAAGAAAAGTTGCGCCAACCAACATAGGGCTTGGGTTACGGAACTCTGGCCATCGTCCGCATTTAGTAAGTCGGTAAATATAACAGCGACATTCGATCGTCCTGTTTTTGTTCGTACGGATAGTCTGTTGTTTGCTTCACTGTCGACACACCCTGTTCCCTTACCAGACTCAGATTAAATTCCTTACTGCAATAAAGGTGAGACTGTGATCATGCCGTCGCGTGAGCGTTGTCAAGGGCGGGACTGTTGGGTTATTCCGTGAAGTGACGTGCATACATCACTCCAACAGAGTCCTCCATCCTTCGTGCTATGTTTTGTCGTTTTTACTCATCTCACCCTTTTGTTTGATTTCACACAGATTTTTCTGCTTGAACCAATCTCAAAAAATCAATCATCATGCAGAACGAAAGCGGAGAGAACGTCGACCTTTACGTCCCACGAAAGTGCTCTTGGACCAACCGATTGGTGAAAGCCAAAGATCACTCTAGTGTTCAAATCAACGTCGCCAATGTTGATCCTGTCACTGGATTGGCCACTGGGGAATCCACTCCATATTGTCTTGCTGGATACATTCGATTCAAGTGTGAGGGAGACATGGCGCTGACAGTGTTGACACAGAAGAACGATGCGATAATGGTTTCACAAGATTAGATTGACCGGTAAAGTCTAGAGATTGATCGCGAAAATTTCGGACAACGTAAAAAAGTTAGATCTCAATTCTAGTTGTTCGTGTGCAATTGATTTGGAGTTTGATGTGTCATTCGAAACTCTTGCCCAACTCATCCCACTTCAAAAACACTGACTGTTAATAAGATTGACAATTTGCATGCTGTTTTTGACCTGAAAGGTATCTCCGATTTGTAATCGAAAATAGTTTGTTGTGCCTTTTTTCGCAGTCATCCATGTGACGTTTCGGTTGCCGAAATCATCCCACTTCAAAATCACTTAATATAATGACAATTTGCATGCTGCTTTTTGAACTGGCTACGCCAGCTTACAGCAAACAGACAATGCAACCTTGTAGTTACAACCTACTATAGTACTACAGTGAGAAGTACAGCTGTAATGTTGACCTAGTGACATCAGGTCACGGACGACAGGCGCGAAGGACATGTGCTAGCAATAAGTTCCAACCAAAGCCAAAGGGGTAACCTTCACTTCACCGGATGGATCGATTTGGATCCAAATCTTCATGCTGGTAGGCTTTGTCGATGACTCCTCAAACTGCATCGATGACTTCATAAAACCTGTCTCAAGTTGTCACAACCCTGCTTCCCGCGCAGTTATGGAATGACCTCCTGGATGGCTCAGGCAAGTGCATGTTTCATCTAGCTCACTGTCGATTTACCCACTATCGATTTACCCTCACTGGCACCCCATCCTCCAGTCCTGCGACCCTGATGAACTAACTGTCAATGTGCAAGAGTCTGGACAACACAGAACCGCTGTCCCCATCAAATACCTCCAACCCACATCCTCTCGCAAGACACTGGGATGCTATAAATCCCCAGCAGGAAACTACAAGTTGAGCCTCCAAGCTATCACGGAAAATGCAATGGGGAAAACAGTACTGGTAGCGAAGAGTGCCCTGGACCCCAAGTCCACCATGCGATACTACACTAGCGTCTTCCTCCTAAGTGCGACCCATTCCCTCCTTACATGTTCAATCCTTTTAAAAACTCTGGAACCTTCAAAATCACACAGCCTGACTCTTCCTAAATTGACTGGGATATTCCCGGAACACCCCAAGAGCAGAGGTGTTGGCCCCAGGAGGGGCCAAGTTCTCTCCCCTACATGATGAACAGGGTTCACGTCAAGTCAAACTTATCCTCAAGCAACTCAGGACACCATCAGACATCAACGATCATTTGCGGATTGCTTGGCATGGACCCATAGATGGAGTGGGACATCATACTATGTCTTGAAAAACCCCTTCGACCCACTCCTGCATCTGGAAACAGTATTCTTCCCACCTGCCAGAGCATATCTAGCTGCAACAAACCCAAGGTTTGAGCTACTTCACTCCTCTATAGCAGGTCAACGACTTACACCTCATGGACGTGGTCCTCTCTAGCATCTTTCGACTCCAGTCCAAATTGGACAAATCAACTACTGGAGACTTTACCTTCAAGTTCACACCATTGCAGACCTTGCAACAGCTGAAGGTACTCACATGGACTGCGCTTTCATTCAGGGACAACAGTGACATCTAGAACCAGCAGCAACCTTGAAATTATTCAAAATCACCCAGTCAGTACAGCCACTTGAACACTGCAAAAAAGCACATGCAAATTGTAGTGTGACACTCAAACATGTTTCCTTATACATGCACTGGACAAATGGTTGCATTCTGATACAAAGTTTCCCAGGGTTTGGCATTGATACTTTGATCCCACCCTCAGAACAGTTTTTGTCCATACACCAGAAGGTTTCAGCCAGCACCATTTCAATTATTGCCGTAGACAATTCAAGCCTACATCCCAGCGTGTGTGATAGAAACCTTACTTCCGAAATCCTTTTCCAGATGAATGCTTTGAGGGTCTCTACGGGTTCCATGTCCCAAGAGGCTCGCACTATGTTCTCAAATATCCTCTACACTCTCACCCAACATTCTTTGATGACTTGTTAGACTTGGAACCAGACTGGAGCCATGACACGCTCAGCACCCTGAAGTCCAAGTTCTCCTTCGAGGGAATTACATCCACGCTCAAGGGGAGCAAGCAGTACCCTCTATTGGCATGTGATAGCTCGGTAGCTAACAATCAAACCACCTCTGGCTGGCCCATGAACCTAAAAAAGGCACCATCATCATAGAAGGGAGCGGTTCCGCCTATGGAATCAAATGGATTCGTTTACAGTTAGTGCTGAGGCATGTGGGAAATGCTCCATCCATCAATTCTTGTTCCTGCTCAGGGAATACTACAATTTGACTCTGTCCCCTATAAATATCTCTTGTGACAATCAAACCTTGGTTGACCTGCCCCCCAATTCCCAATGATGCCTTGAAAGCAAGCCGCGACGTGTTGCAGGTGGTTGTCTGACTTGCTAAGCTCTTCCCACAAACACAGTTCCATCATATCAAAAAATGCCCTGAATACTGGACACAGTTCAACCTGATGGAATACATCCATGAAAGCAGCTAGAGACAGAGCCCTACAGCAGTGAATGAGCCTGCTCAGGGAATACTACAAATTGACCCAGTCTCCTACCAACATCTATTGCAACAATCAGGCCATGGTAAAATATGTCAACCAGGCCTGCACCCAATCCTGTCGTTCTTTCCCTAATTACGCACTGAGAGCCAGCTGGGGCATGTTGCATGCTGTTGTCTGCCTCCCTAAACTCCTCCCACAAACAAAGTTCCACCAACCAATGTCAAGGGACATCAAGATAGGCAGACTGCCCTGGACAAACTGAGCAGGTCCCCACAAAGTCAACATTTAGACTGACAAAATGGATGGACCTCCCAGCAAGCATGCTCGAGCTTCAATGATCGAAGGTACTCACTGTCACCTGGTCTATGATGGACACAAACCATTGTCTCAAACCATCATAAGCATATCTGATGCGGGAACTCAAAGGAGTGCATAAAGCAGAAGACTCAAATGTCAGAAGTCGCATTGACAGGCATCAACTGTCAGAGCCACGAACACTCTTAAAACACATTCAAGGATAGCCCCCATATCTTCGGAGTCCATATCTTCCTACCAGTAGGCAAGTTTCTACATGGATGACTCCCAGTAGGGAAAAAAGTGTCAAGAGATATGACCTTGTCATGTACCCAAGTGAATGCCCATCGTGTGATGAGCCCATTGAAGCTTTCCAACACTTCCTCCTCACATGTCCCAAACCACAACCTCGCAAATGGCATGCAGCCCTCAAAACAGTAATCCAACATCCATGTGAGTCCCTGGATATATGGGCCCGGGCCTCTTGGACCTCCTACTTTGGGGCTTGCATCACTGGCTCCAAGGTACTCCTATTCCACCGAATACCTGAGATGATCACATATCTAGTTCACAGTCAAGCTGTGATAGGTTGGCACCTCCTGCTCCTCGGCTGGTGGTCTACTAAGCATGGGAACGTCTTCCAGCTGTAATATCTCCAACGACATAGCATTGATCCCCTGCATGCTCGGGTGTTGTCTGCCATTAGAATACTGGTACTAGTGTTTGGAGCAGGGATTAAAGTTGTCAACGGACGGAGGACAGACACCAAGACCAGAGTTGCAGGCATTATAACACATCGCTCCAAGCACACTGCCTACGACGTACGTTAGTATTCCTCGCAATCCCCATCGCCACAAAGGATAGCAATGGAGATTCTGCGTTTTTCAAAAAAGCAGGCCTTGTGCTCGTGTGTGAACTGTAGCTCTGGCGACATATGTTACTTCGCCATAGCTACATATCGTTTCCCTATCTCTATGATAGCTCTCTCTAGCTCCTCTAGCTACTAGAGTAGAGACACTATTACTGGAGTAGTAGTGTATGTATCATACGTTCACCACGCCACTACCACTGTAGCAACATACTACAACGGCATACGTACGACAGTACGTATCTACTGGTGGAGCTATCGAGCACATGACGTCACTGGGATTGCAGAGAAGCTGACGTGACTGTGAGGTGTGTGTGTGAGGTTCACAGTCTCCTCTCTCCACTCGACCTTCTTCATCTCATCAGGCCTCAGATCAATCTCCTCTTGCCACTCGACCCTCAGACAATTGTACTTCTTTTTTGCGTTTTTGTTGTTCCGCTGTTGTTCCATTTCTCCGATGTGGACGACATATTATCAACTGTAAGTACAGAACTCGCCCACATCACCAGATATATTGCTCGTGTCCAGCCCTGCTTCACCTCAAACAAACAAAACAAACACTAGTAGCGTTTGTTGAAATGATGATCAGCCCCCCAAGAAGGAACTGGTTCAAGCGTGTTCTAGGGTTTGGGTAAGTGCTCTCTGCAGAAAGGAGATATGAGATCCCACTTGCGTTATCACCGCTGATTCGTCTCTGGCTGTTCTCATTTGGTTGATGTTGATGGTTCAGCCCTTACTTTCGACCTCGATCCAATGCATTGGAGGGAATGTTTGTGGCTTCCTTTGTGGGGGTATGCAGCGGATACTATATCTTCAAACCCCTATTAGACGAAATCGCTGCCAATCAAGCGGAACGAAAACGAAGGGAGGCTATTGAAGCGGCTTCGGGGTCCGCAGCGCCAAACAGAAGCGCTCTACGAGATGACACGACCAGTGGACCTGCTGAGGCATGAACAATTATCTGGGGCAAGGTTTGTCAACCAGTCGGTGCAGTAAAGTATGCAATGTGAGTACCGAGGAAAAGATGTACCGTTCGGAGATGCGTCCGTGTACACGAACTATGGTCATCGTCGTCATCACTTTGAGGCGGATGCTGTAGGTTTGATGCCATCGAATGCTGCCGTTTTCCTTCAAAGTTAGGTCATTCTGGAAGGTGCATGATTCCGGTACGACGATCACACAATACCTACGTCGTACATGCCGAAAAAGTGGGAGGCATTATTATTTGATACTGTTATGCTCTTGGGGTCTGCATTCATGATTTATAAACGACAAAGAACTTATTCACATCTGAAATGGTACGACAGCATTCAGGGAGACTGGATTCTGATCAATGCTCGTACGGCTGGTAGAGTAAAGCTTTGGTTCACTGTGAGGCAATACCTTTTTTCGGTGATTTTCCTCTGCTAGTCGTATGCATTAGTGCTGCCGCTGTTGCTTTTTTTGCAAGTTGCTTATGGTAGGCAATGCAACTGTGTGTTATCTAGCAGTTTCCGCAAAACCTGCGCTATTTTGTGCCGTAGTCGGAGTTACGGTAGATAGCGGAGACACAAACAGTTGCCGTATTGCCTCGCACCCCTCAACGATATATTTTGGCGCGACTCTGTCATACCACGTAATTTCGTAATTTCATTTTTCGCTCTATGATTAGTAGGGGGGTAGGGGGGTACCGGAACTAGGTAGGTACGTCGTAGGTAGACTAGGTAGGTATCTACTATCTACTAACTGTACCATGTAAGTACCGTATGTAGCACATGTCTTCGTTAACAATTACGGTACATACGGTACCGGTAGTCTACTCGTCGTATGATATCATATGTATGATAGTACGTCGTAGAGTTCTCACATCTCTCTCTGCTGTTGACGTTCTGTCGGACAAAATTGTGGCCTACCGGCGCCCCCCCAACTGCTGCGTCTCGTTTGACTCGAAACTGACTGTGAAAGCCGATATTCTGTACTTAATAATAATAAAATAAGACTGGTATTTTGTCTATATCCAGCCATGATTATTGAAAGAATGATGAAAATTCTTTCTTTCGGAATCTCTGCGTCCGTCCGAAGGTGCGCTCCTGCCGACCAGACCGTCGAAAACAAAGATGTGAGCGTTTCCCATCAAGAAGCCAAGCTTTTGTTTCGTGCTCTACTAATAGCATCTCCTTTCCAACAAAGCTAGCAGTAACGCATCTGTTGCTATTGTCATCATGATTCAAATAACCAACATGCCGCGAGTGGTAATGCGAGAACAGCCTTCGACCACAACAACAGAGAGGCATCCTATTGTTGCGGACGATGATGACGAATCTACCAAGGGTGAGTGACGCCATTTTCATCGAAAACAGAACGGTCGATAGTTGGCGGCAGTTACGTGCTTTGACTCGTGATTGAAGAGAATGGGATTGAAATATATTGGCAGCCCAACTTTCGAATCGTAATGTATTTTCCTCGGGCTTGTAAATGTATATATATGAAATACTATGCTTGAAAGTGTACTGGTGGGAGGACATGCGTTGCTGGCACGCTTCCCTTATTCCAACCCACATGACTTTTTTTTTCATGATGATGATTGCATTGCCTGTGAGTAGTGAAATAATTCCTCTCCTCTCTACTCTACCAGGTAATAGTGCTACCGGTAGCAACCGTCGTCGTACTAGCCGTCTATCGAAATATAAAAAGTTTCGGAGGCAATAATATATTATAACAATGGATGGAGCATTGTAGCGGGGTTGCAAGAGATATCACTGCTACTGCACTAGTTGGCTTCCTTCCCAATACTGGAACTGATCTCTCTTTTAGGATCGCTCTCCTCTCTCTTTCTTGAAAAGACTTTTGTCATCACGCCTCTGTCTCACGTAATCTTGGAACTTTCTTTCTCGGCTCTGCCGGATCTCTGCAACGTTTTCTCTCTCTCTCTCTCTCTCTGTTTGACGCACCTTTCTCTGGTGGGCATCCTCGACTAAACTTTCGTTCCTTCTTCGGTTGGTTCTGTACCGTCGTCGTGTGAATGGAAATCTACGTTGGTTACACGACACAAAATAAACTGATCCGTTCCTTCTTCCACATTACAATCAACTTACCAATCACTCCTTCCCGTGGGACCGATCACGCCGTGGGATACTCCATCCTTCTATCTCTTCTGTATCATACGTCGTACTCAATAACGTCTTTCTCTCATCATGGCTTCGTGGTACCATTCTTTTCCGGAACGGGATACCTCAGTGAGCGGCACAAAACAAACACAAATCAACTCAATAACTAGTAGAAACGGCGAAGTTGTACAGCCTCAACAAAACAGACAGGAACAACAACAGAACTGTTTTCGCAACGGCACTCCAACAACAGTCGAAGTATCCTCATCGTCCATATCTGTTTCGCTTGAGATTTTGCACACTCTTTCTTCTGCATCCATGCCAACATCCATTCATAGAAGTCACTCTCCGAATCCTGACTACAACGGAACCTTTAGCGCAGAAGCTCCGGAACCAGCTTCGCACATACCTCGTAGGAACCTCACCGAAGCCTTTGAAGAGCTTTACATCAAGCCCACCGGTTCCCTTGTGAACGAAACAGAGACTCCTCTCGTCAAGCAGTCCAACTCCACCACAGCGTGTGACACGATGGTAGCGAACAACGTGATCTCTCCCACTGGTGTTGCTGAACTTGACATGGTAGCTTCTGTAACGCGTGAACGCCAAGCTACTCAAGTATCACCGAATAGTAAGGACGACGTGGTCGGCAAACTGACAGACAAGCTCGGATTTCATCTACATCCTTCGCTTCAACGAGATTTGACAGATGCTGTCATACAAAGGGTCTCTTTCTATGCTATCATCCATGATATTAACAAGGAGGCTACATCTATGGCGGCCAATGATGATTCGGGATTCAACAGACCTACCGATGAGGTTAGTGAGGAGAATGATCCCATCGTCGTTGCCGTTCAAGGCTATCCCAAAAATCGAATCAACGGCACGAGCGCTATGGTAGATGTAGCGCTAATCGATGAAGAGCAATGGCTGTTGGAGGCGATCGATAACAGGACCACGGAAGAATCCAGAGCCATCAAAGCATGCCCTGCTACCTTTCCGCAAGCAATGGGCGAGCGGGACTACGAGAATCCACTCACATCTTTATCGAACGGTAGTCGCACACAACTATGGAAGCCTTCTCGAAGCTGGTGGGAAGCCAAGAGTGGGAAAAATCCTTGGATCGAACCCAAAAATCATAACAAGAGATGGCGGTGAGTCATTTGTTCGGTTTCCCAGACAAAAACTCTTTTCGTTGTTGTGTTCCTCATTATATTGTTTTATCATCTCTTTTCCAGTTATTTGTGGCCTCTAATCCACTACCATAAATTTCTTGCGAAGTGCATTAAGAAGCTCAAGAGAAATGGCGTCGATGTAAAAACTTCAGTTTCTCCCGTCGCTGTTTTTCTTCGCGAAGAAGTTTGTGCCGTATCGGACCACCTTGCTTCAGTTTCTCTCTTCGATTCAGACCAATGGATGGAGTGTCTTGATCACTTCCACGGATGGACGGAATCCAACGAGACTGCGAAAAAGCAGTCCCGTGAACTGGTATCCAAATTGAAACTCCGGCCGCTTTACGAACCTGGTGATGTGGATAGTCCGTTGCTTCGGAGTCAAATTGATGAACAGTATCTTCGAGCGATGACCATCGCACGAGCGCAACTGGCAGGAAACGACGGCTCTAACAACGAAGCGCGGGCCAAAGATTCCATGAGACGACGAGATAGTCACGCCAAATCCAAACCTTCGTCATTACTGGATGATTCGTCAAAAACTCATGGGGTACTAGATGCCCGTTCGACTCCAGGATACAAGGGAAGTACCCCAAATGTTTCCTTGCAGCATTGGCATGGCTATGTTCATCATCCTGCCTGGTGGCAAGGTGGTTGGCCTTATCCTGGATACCCTTATGCCGACGACGCCAGCGTTCAATCGGCTCTATCGGCAGACACAAGCCTCTCCCACGGCTACTTGCATGGATATCACCCTGGTCTCCCTCATAATTCACCGTACTATCCTCCGATGACGTATCATTACACCCACATGATGCATGGAAACCATTACGAGCTCGGGTCGATTCCAGATGCGTCAGTCTACACCTCATCTGGAATGTACAACTATCAAGACGTGACGCAAGGTCAGTGGATGAGTCATCCACAAATGGAGTACTCCAAACTTCCAGAGACAAGTGGAGTTGGCCTAGCGACGCCATCACGGAATCCAGTAGAAACCCAGGATAACACCAACCATCCAGTTTCTTCTGAAGAACATTTTGATTCCCAAACAACCCCATTCAAGTATTCGCCTACCCATGCGGCAATGTCGCCCTATTGGGCTCATCTGCAAGATCATGCAACACTTTCCATGATGGGACTTGCAACACCGCAAACTACTTCAGCCCCTGCAACTCCTCACCTTGGCAGAGGCGTTACCGCAATGGGTTCGGAGGAAGGATCAGAATACGACTCGAAGAATGCGGTGAATGCCCAGCCTCTTCTCTTGCGTCAGCCATATTATGGCTATGGAGTAAGTCAAATCTCTAGGTGTTCATTCAACTCGTCCCCATCGATGAGCAGCTACTTACACGACGTTCTTGTGCAAAGCAGTATAATCCTCCCTCTCCCGCTTCTCGATTTCTAATGACTCCACAAGAGCAAGCACATCTTGGATACACTTATGCTTACGGCTCTCCTCGTCGACCACAATCTTGTAAGAAAGAAACCAACTCATCGTGCGAAGAGGTCAACGACGCGCGAAACGATGTTTCTGAAGGAGGTAAGACGACTTCAGTGAACAGGACACTTTTGCAACCATCATCTAAGCAGAGCAGGGAGAGCCCAAACGAAACAGATGAAGTTCTGATTAACAAATAAAGCAGTCAATGAGCTCAATTCAAATTCATGCTACATGTCTGTCTGCCCATTCGTGTCGTACCATGTGTACGTCTCAAACTTGTCGTTAGTCGCTTGGCAGGGTGTAAGATTCCTAAATCAATTCAGAATACCCTATGAAATCATTGCACTAAAAATCTAGTGTTGTTGTTAAAGGTTAAACAAAAGATCTTATTGGTTGGTGCTTCCGCTTTCAAGTTCAATCTGCACTTGCTTTTGCTTTTCTCCTCCTGAAACTACCATCCTTTCTATTTCCCGAGCTGCCTCCGTATTGCGGGCCTTACTTTGTTCCAGCTGGTCCTCGATATCTGATTCAGACACTAGGTCAACTCCCTCGCCTTCATTACTGAGGTTCCGTTTCAAGAAACCGCGCAAAAAGTTGTCGTCAAACTCTTCGTCTTCCGATTCGTCCTCAAAAGCACCAAGGAGGCGTTCGACCTTGACCTGCAAGATTTTTTTGTCATCAGCATGCAAAATTTCGAAGCACCATCCTCGGCTCATTACGAAGTCGCCAACCCGAGGGATTTCTCCTGCACACATGCAAAGGAAGCCGGACAAGGTTGCAAAGTCTTTCAGAGCTTCTTCTTCGTCGAGCTTGAGATCAAGAACTGTATCGCAATCTCCGAGATAAGCATCTCCTCGGATTATGAACGTTCCATCCTCTTGAAGCATTATGGAATCTTCTGAGAAATCGAATTCATCTTCGTCGTCTTCATCGTAGATTTCACCAACCACTTCTTCCACGATGTCTTCTAGTGATACCAGCCCTTCAGTTCCACCGTATTCGTCTACCACAATGGCCATGTGAACCCTCCGTCTACGCATCTCCTGAAGAACGGCCCAACCATTGGCCGTTTCAGGTACGAAGTAACATGATTCGATCAACTCCGCTTCACTTATCGATTTTTCCATCCTCTTCGCAAGTTCAAAACCAGTGAGCGGCTTCACGTAGTTCTCCTTCCCCTTGGGTGTCTGCACAGTCGGCATGTCACTCGTGGTATAAAGGTGAGAGGGTGAATTAGACGCATCCAACAGTATCGAATCAAGTTCCTTCTTTACTTGTTCATCTACAGAGGGATCTTTGTTTGTACCCAAGTTCTCTCTGATCTTTCGAATCACATCCTCGTCAACTAGCACCCCATTGACGAAGAAGTCCAAAACATTTTTCGCGAGTACGATTCCAACAATATTGTCGATTTCACCGTCATATACTGGAATACGGCTATAGCCGCTCTCCCGTACAACACCCAACACACTTGCGACACTCATATCTTTTGGTACGGCAATGATTTCTACTCGAGGTTTCATGATTTCCTTTACTCTTTGATTCTGCAAGCCCAGCACCCCCTGAATCATTTCTTGCTCGTCGTGATCGATCGTTCCCGAATCTCTTGCCCCTGTAACGATTAATCGAAGTTGCGAGTCGGTAATGCTGGAGCCAGTATCTTTGTCCTTCAAGCCAATAAGCGTGAGAGTCTTTTTCGCTAACCAACTCAAAGATATACCCAGTGGGCTAACGATCGCTGAAATGATGTTGATAGGCGGGGTCATGACCCTAGCTACACTCTCTGCGTTTGTCACTCCAATAGATTTTGGCAGCAACTCCACGAAGAAGAGCGTCAATCCAGTGAGAGCTAAAGCACCGTATTTTTCTCCCGACGGCCCAAACACAGCTGCCACTAAATGAGTGAAGACAGTGGTCGCAAAGATGGAGCATGTCGTGGACGCAACCAAGATAGTTGTCAGAACGCGAGTGATGTCCTCGTTCAAAATTTTGAAGGTGCCCTGTTTACCGCTCTTCTCCTCCTTTGTGGTGACATGCCGCGGTGAAAAAGTCAAGCCCGGGTGAAAAATTAGGAACGATCATATTATATTGCGAGACTCCCGATCTTGTCATACTGCACTCACCTCTTCGGCAAACTCCCTGACTTTCCAAGGATACAACGTGGTGATGGCAATTTCGGCGGCGTGCAACAATGCCAAGCCGACAAAAAGGCTGAAGAAAATTCCAAATAAGGACAAGGCATCTTTTCTCGAAACAGGTGCTACGGGTCCTTTGGATGATCCTCCCATGGCTCCCATGGCCAAGGCAATTGTCGGACGCGCAACCAATCCAAACGAAAGCGAAACAAATGCCATCAAAATGGTTCGAAATTTCCGGATTGATTGCTCCTTTTGTAGGGAAACATGGTTTTTACTGGCCGTTTTCCTTCTCCGATACGGCATCAAGTACGACAATTTTTCCTTAAGCTGCAATAATCTTGTTGGCCTACAACTGGGATATGGAAAGCCTTTGTCATCTTCGATATGATCGCGCTGATTTCGACGAAAATTCATTGGAAGGTACCGTTTGATTTGTAATTTTGAGTGTCCATGTTGTGAATTCAGATGGGAACCAAGATTGCTTCTGCCTGCTTGATGAGTGGCAAATCCTTGTACATTAAACCCTTGATATATCACCAGGAAAAGAAAGATCGTTAAGAAACCAGTGACTCTTCGAATAGGTGATTGAGCTGGTGCCATCATGTTTGTCAGTGCGGTGGGTGTTTTTGATCAGAGTATTACTGAAGTGCTGCGTCTGTTACGGTTTCGAAACTACCTACCGGTAGAAGCGCTCTGTTGCTTTTGCTGCTGTTGCGCTGTTGCAGTTATGATGTTGATCATTTGATCATGATGATGTTAAGATTTCAGATGCTCCTCCTCCAGTAGCTAATAAGAGTACCTGGTACGGTAGAGAGAGTACGTTACCGTACCTCCAGTACTGTAGTAACGACGTTTTGATTTGCAGTTAGGAACAGTACTACTCCCCGGGTATTCTATGCACGGTGTGGTTCACCTACGCAATACGTACCGATAGTACAGTTTTCCCAAGTCTCAGCTTGAAAAGGTTTACGTCATCATAGATACGAACATAAGATAGTATGGAGTACACCACTACCGGTAGTAAAAGAGTCAACAGGACAACGTACCTGTAGTTAATAACTGTAAATACCGGTACCCTCACATGCCGTAAAGTATTGAATTTTTCAGCAATCAATTTATTTACGTTGTTATATCACAATGTTTTTTCACAGTGATTTTTCAGCATTTAGTACTCATGTTTTGTCTTTCTAGAGACCTTGGAAACCATGCACGACACTACCTTGCCAGTAGGATGTGACGCACTGTTCACTAGCAATTTCCTCCTTGAGAGCAATAATCAGTGATTCCAAGTCTCTGGCTGTTTTTGCTGCTTTATCTTTGCTAGCTACATCACACACCAATTGAGTAAGCTCTTTGTACAATGGGTTCAACAATTCGTAAGATCCAACTGGCTTTGTTGTATCATAAGTCTCATCTCCTGGGCCTGCAAAGGAAAAGTCGGCACTACAATTGTGCATTTCCTGTGTCATTCCGACTGCGTTACCGTGATTATTCCCCTTGATAGCAAGAACTGCCTTTTCCACAGAGTCAATGTTGTAATTGAGGATGTGGCAGGAACAACAGGATCAAATCATAGGATAGAACCCTTTGTACAATGTAGAAGTGAGTGAAAACAGATCATGACGGTCTTGGAATGATACCATTAGCACATCATCGGTAGGCATGCAAAAGCATCCATTGAAAGGCAGAGTTGCTGTCCATTTCTGCACTTTCAGAAATGGAAATGTCAGAATCGATTTGAAAAATAGGCAATGGCAGTGACGATGGCGATCAGAGGCAATGGTGGTAGGCTGTGAGCGAAATCAATTTGCGTGTACTTGAATGTCAAATGGCAAGTCAGCAGCAGGGCAATCCAGCCGGGACAATGACGATGATGAACTTTTCAAGTTCCTTCTGCTCTTTTATTTGTTTTCTTTACAAAGCTGGTCAATATAATAATTGCGCAGACTATAATTTCAAATGACTTTTTCTGGTCAATGTCTTCAGAGAAGTGGATTTTAGCAAACTCGCGGATATTCTTCAATGTCCCATTCACTATGTCTGTGATGTGACCATTTTTATCCACCATTCTTTTCACAATTTTCAACAATGCCAGTTCATTCAATGCACAAATATGCAATTCTCATTGGCTTCACTCTCTTGAATGTGACATTCCACGCCGGAACTCGGTGCCCCCCTCGGCAGAGGCTTATATGATACAGTCTATAATTGATCTCCCATAGTGTATCACAAAAGATATGTATGTATCATACACAGTGTCGTAGACAACCGGAACAAACTGTGAGCACTACCACCGTTCAGGTAGACTACGGTACAATATACCCGCCGATACTACGTTCACTACCGGTAGGTACATCCCTATTCAGAATCCTCGGCACATCGTATCATACCTACTTACAGTTAGTACTGGACGACCAATTTCAGCCGATGAAGAGTCGTAGTCGTTTGTTGATCATCATCTAATTTTCCATCCAAGGGTCTGTCAAATTGCTGTCATCATTACAGTCTTGCTGCTTACATCATGAGGAATATGTCGGGAAGGATTCGTCCATTAGCACTATTCTTCTCTGCGGTGATGGGTGCCATCCCCTTCGAGAGTTTTCATCCACCCATGGTGCTTATGCAACAGCCGCTAAGTCGTCGATGTACCTCATACTATCGAGAAAAATCCATCTTTTTGTATGAACAAGTCAATCCAGACTCGGGACCATCATCGTCAGCGTCATCGCCCTCCCCCCCATTGTATGATGGAACCAATTACACGTTCCCTGATACCAACACTCCGACTGGAATTGCCGAGTTAATGGAAGTCTCCTTTGTAAAGGCTTGTATGCAACTGGCATCTGGATATGTCGATGTCTTGAAAATGTTCATCGCCGCATCTATTGCAGCATATGAAAACGGTTTTTCCCTCTCAACGATACAAAATGAACTCATAAAATGCCCAATACAGACGGCTAACCGACCACTCATGGTGGAAGAAGAGAGACTTAGATTCAATTGGCTCTGTATAATCTACTTGACATTAAGCTTGATGCGGCAGCCTACCAAGGGAGAGTTAGGAGTAATGTTGGATTCTGTCCCCTATGAAGTCCGAGACGATTACGAAGAAATTATCAGTAACGTTGCCCTTGCTTATGCGACGGAGGAGTGTATACCTTCAGTAGAAGGGCTCCTTTTGCAACACAGAGGAACCTTGGATTACATGTCAGCGATGGAAAAGGCTGTAATATCGCAATCCTTGCGTGTAGCAGTGTTGACACCGATAGTGTTGCAAGACTCTGAGGCCGTGCTAGTCGAAGACGATCCTCCAAAGCCTCCCATCAAGGGAGCCTTTGAGCAGCACTGAGTAGACCTTTTGAAGACTCCCAGAATCAGAAACTCCTCTGTAGGTATGAAAGAAAGAATGGTCTGCATTTTATCATTTTATATTGTGAAGATGCACTGGTTTGCATTTCTAGAGTTTATCAGTTTACAGAAAATGTTCCCTGAAATCTTTATCGTGAACATGTGCAGGTTTGTATTTCTTTGTGTCTCTCGTACTCACAATGAAAGTTTTTACCTCCTCTGACATTTTCTTGGTTTTGTTTGGAGAGAGGGGAAATCGAGGTTTTGTGATTCAACTTGTGTTTCAATTCTGTCTTTTTTATTTTAATTGTGTGTTTCGATTTCAAATCTGAACCACGCAAACAGAATCGAACCAAAAATCTGGAATTGAAACTGAAATCTGGAACTGAAACGACACCCCTGTAGAAATTCATGTAGAATTTGTACCAGAACAGAATTGAGCTGGAAATCCGGAATTGAGATTCAAATCTGTAATTGAATCACTGAAACAGAATTGAAACTGCCAAACACATTGTTCAGTTCCGTATTTGCGTTTCAGTTGAAGCTTTCAATTTCAATTCCGTCTTTTAAGTAATTATCACTATTTCCCCTCTCTCCTTTGGATTCAGTGGTTCACGTAAAAAAAAAGCCCGTGCAGAGTTGTGCACCGGGACAGACGAACGCTTACCACAAGATTTTTAATTGACTTCCCTTGCTTTTTGAACTGTAATTGCATTGGCAGAACTAACAGGAAATTGTTCATAGCTGATTGTTCTTGAAGTTCTCATGCTTTTCTTGGTGATTGGTCCAACACATGGAAGAGGAAACTTAGCTGATGCATATATAGTTTTTGGTTTCAGCTCAATGATATACTCTCCATCTCCTCCCACGTTCCCATCCCAAATTCTTACAAGTAATGAGTCAACTTGTGTCACAGATACACAATTGACATAATAGCCACCAATTTCAAAAACTCGCTTATTGAGACATCTGGATTCAGTTTCACCCCCCTAAATTCACACATGGCACCATTAGCAATGCAACATCTTCATTTTGATTGATGAATAATGGATGTCCATAATACAATTTTAAGAGAGGATCGTGATACTTTTTGGTTTGTCTTGTATATGAGCTTCTCCCACAGCTGCATAAATGATATCCTGTGCTTTGTTCTCCATTGCTTGATATTCCTTTCTCGTTCCCTTTACATGAAACCTGAGGCTACTGGAAACTTCAACAAATTTGGCATCACATATATGGCCACTCTATTGACATTTGTCTTGGTGGCATATACTGCATCTGGGGGGATATTTTTTCCAACGGACCCTTATGTGAACTAACAACTCTGCCATTTATTGTAGCACTTCATCAGTGGTTGGGCCACTGTCACGGAACCCTTTCAGCACCATGGTCCTTATCAAACTTACGATTCGCTTTCAGCTCCATAAAAACGTTGGTGAGTTCCTCCCATGCAACAAAGCCATCACATTTGAATGAACAGGTAATTATTTGAAAGGATCTCCACTGATCCCCATCATCACAGAAGAAAATGTCAGCAAAGTCACGAACATTTTCCAAAGTGCCATTGACTCCTATGTCAACAACCCATCATTCTTGTCAACAATTCTTCTGACAACTTTTATGGCCAACTCATGCAATGCCTGAACATTTTAATAGTTTTCTTGTTTAGGCCTTGAAACCGTTATTTCATTCCCTTCACTGACCATTCTTTCACATGCCTCAATAACCAAGACACGATCACCATGTCCTACATTGGACAAATAACCAAATTGCTGCCACACTGGTGACTTCCATGGCATCTGGTTAAGACTGACTGACTCTTGAATTGCCCTCTGCTATCACAGAATTCATTGTCATATCCCATTCCTTCCAACAAAAATTGATCCAGGGCCTCGTTGATTACATCTTCCTCTTAATCTACTTCCTCTTCTTCGAAATTAATTTCTCCTAGGAATCGGTGTTTAGCAGGTTTACTGGTTAACCTCTCTATCATATCCAATGGCCGTCCGCCATTCATGCTATGACGGCAGTTTTGAACATTCACCCGAAACTGTATGTGCCGTCATGCCAATTTCCCATC
This sequence comes from Nitzschia inconspicua, assembly GCA_019154785.2. Lineage (NCBI taxonomy): Eukaryota > Bacillariophyta > Bacillariophyceae > Bacillariales > Bacillariaceae > Nitzschia > Nitzschia inconspicua. The sequence continues at coordinate 1,058,339 of JAGRRH010000023.1, forward strand.
TCCTTTCTCTTTTCTCCACCTTTCAAGAAACTTCCCTATAACTTCAAGTCTTAGCATTGCAATTCCCTATAACTTCAAGTCTTAGCATTGCAAAATTGAACAAATACCACACAGCGTTGTTTTGTACTAACGTATGTTCCTCCATTACCAAACGTATCTCTGGAGCTATTGTTTCAATGTCACAACTAAATATATCATGTCCTTTTTACTGTTTTGTATCCAGATAATCAAGATGATTGGTGACTGGCAAACACTCTTCATTTAATGCCTTTATGCCCAATTCAAATGTTTGTTGCTGGTCTACAAGCAATGTATTTTCCCAAGAAATCATACAAGCAAATATCCTCTCATTCCTAAGGATGGCACAGGTAGTTTGCAACTGATGAGTTAAAAAACACAGACCCCTCTTCATCTGCTGAAACCTCGCTATCTCCATGCACCTCTAAAGAAACTATGAATATTGACGTAGGATATATTATGAGAGAATTGAAATCTGGCTCCGTTCCTGATGAGATAAGACGCCATTGGTGCAGCCACTTTGTGAGCTTTGCTGCCATAAAGGCTGCGCCAATCATACCTCTCATACCAATTGAGGAGGCGTCTTCTTCATTGTCCCTGTCCCACACTTCCATCCTTTCCATCACCTTTTGTTGCATTTTCTTCACCATCTGTTTTGCAGAAGCTGCGAAATGTTTATTGTCCTCTTTTTCCGTATTTTTGAATACATAACATGTGCAGTACATAATACTGCCACCATCATCAACCCCTGCAATGACATTGGTATGACACCCAAAGAGAATGCTTGCAAGTTCATTGTGAACATTCACAAATGCATCTACATGCGCCCTTTTTGGAACACAAACAGACATTGTCTGAGAAACATCGTCCCCCCTCAAGTCAAACCAATTTGTTAACTTATCATCGAACAATACCAACGTCTCAGTGGAGGGGAAGCTTGGGCGGATTACAGTTATAATATTTTTTTTTAGTTTTTATTGAAGAGTCCCGTCTCCGCAGAATCTAGTTACATACTTAGTATTACGGTATAGGTACCGGTAGTACAATAGAAGGAGTACCAGAATCTGTGTAGAAAAAAACTATTTTTGTGTGGCTTGTTGTGTTATTAGTAGCGATGACGTCTTGTTGTGGGGTCTTTTCTGTCAATGGGACCGCAAGAGCAGCAGACGAAATCTACACTCAAGGGTGGTAGGAGATGGACTACAAGGAAGCAGACGAAATCTACACTTCACAAGGGTTCATAACCTGTCGACTCAGTCTATGGGTAATAGACAACTAAGTAAGAAAAGAGTGACCACAGGCACCATGTCGGAGATGGAACCTATCTTAGGTACTAACCTAGGCACAATTTGTACAACATCCGCACCGGAACTCGACGTCCCCCCCCCCTCGGAGAGGTCTTGTTGTATACTTAACTGTAAGTACTACCATACGTTGCCTACTGTAGTACTTCGAAGTACTACGTGATTGATTGTTCATGTTGATTAGGTACTACGGTAGTCTACGGTAGTCGTACAGTTGATTCGTGATTGATTGACGGTGTCTGCGAATGAGAATAGTAGGTGATGAGAGGTGACGTGTCCTTCTCGATGCGATGATTTCTCGTGTCAGAGCAAATTTCACATTTCATCGACGTCTCTTGTCTCTTCCATTCGACGGCCGGGTCGGAAGAAATATCTCAATGCGATTTAGTCTGCATCATTCGTTGATAAACGGAAGAGACTTTCTTGATTTTCAGTGACGTTCAGTCTGAATTCTGATTTCTGCATCTATCGTTTGTTCAAAGAGAGCATTATTGCCTCAAATCGAAGAAGATCCATGGACATTGCGGGAAAGACACTGTCGGATGTCGTGTCCACGATGGGGAGCTTTGACAACACAGTGACTAGCGCCTGGGAATCCGCGGGATTGAGTGGTGGAATCACGACCATAGACGTTCGTGGACAAGGAGAGGTGGAAAACGATTTCGCTTTACTGCTCCTTGTGTCTTCAAAGCAGTCCACTCCCGACGCTGTATCATTCTTTCTCGAATGCAGGAGGAAATACTTCCAAAGATTGAGGACGCAAAACGTCGTTGAAGAATATAATGTGCCAGCACAACGCTCCAAGTTCGATGACCAACATTCATCACTATCGATTCGGTGGGGAAACCGCCATGGAGTCACACCCCTGCACATGGCTATATACAGAAATACAATCCATGTCGAAAAGATTATTCAATTGCTCATCGAACATGACCAAAACGAGACGACCGGACCGATCGGCAACGTTATCAACTCTTTGAATGCGATGATATCACTCCCCATGGCCTGCGGTAGTTACCCTCTGCACGTACTAACAGGACAAAATGCGACAATTAACGAAAAAGCACTCGGTATTTTGGTGCATGCCAATCCGAAAGTAATCTCAATCGAAGATATCAATGGAGACAATCCAATATCGTTGTTATGGAAAAACACCTTGAGGTTTCGATGGGCAATATCCATCATGGAGGGCGCGCCCCTCATTGACTACATTGACAAGAAGAACACTTCTTCTTGGATGGCCATCACAACTCCTTATAAGTACATCGAGTGCACACTCACCATGGTACGAGCGTTTTACGGGAGAGAAAGCCTGACGTTTCATGACCTCTGTGCTCTACCACGATGCCCACCATTGCTTATGATTCTGTCCATGTTGCCAGAATACAATCTTGATGTGGGAGTTGAAGGATCGGTCTTTTCTTTGGACGAAGATGGCAAGCTTCCGCTTCACTACGCGGTTCAAAGTGTCCCCGTCAACTACAAATGCGTTCCAGATTATCTGCAGCCGTCGTATCATTGGTCGCTGGTCTCGCTTCTTCTCGACAAGTATCCAGACAGCGTGGCGGTAAAAGACAACTGCGGTCGACTCCCTCTCCACTATGCCCTGGAAAACGGTTGCATGCGGGAAAACGATTTGATGAGGCTGGTAGACTTATATCCCGCTAGTTTGAAAGAACAAGATCCTGTGAGTGGTCTGTATCCATTCATGTTGGTGGCACATTCGCAAGGCCCATCTGTTCCGAGCCCAGACATCATGCGCCTTTTCCATCCATTGCCCCATCCTCTCGCGAATAATTTTCAAGCAGAAGACGACTCTGACCTGGAACACTTGATGGAATGGAAAAAGGATCATGTTCGTATCAGTTTTTTACTTCTTTCTCTTTGTCCAGAGGCTCTACAGTATCATCAGAGAGAGGGACTTGGCGGGGTAGATACATGATTGACCAAGGACTTTGCAGTTAGTTTGAATGGTTGCTGGAATGAGACTGAGTGTCCAGTCCTCTTGCTTACTTTTCTACGTAGTACAATGAGCCATAAAATGATGCAAGACTTGCATATCTAATAAGTAGTTGTTTATACAGTATCTTTACTGACAGGAGTATCGGACTTCACTTACTACGGTAGCGTAACTGGTAACGGTATCATACTACGGTACTTCCTACCGGTAGTTAAGTTTTTCCTACCGGTATTTTACGTCGTAATAACTGGAACATGCGGGGATTCGTCTGAAAAATATTAGAAATGAATATTTCAGTACCGCTTCACCGGACAGAATTTGGCTTTTTAAAACCCTAATAGATTTCTAATTTTCGATTTTTTTTCAGATGACGATGACGAAATTTTTTTCGTCATTGACGAAAAAAATTCAGGAATCTTGGTAAATCCTCTGACTGGCTGAATCCGTTAGAGATATGCATATTTCTAATTTACCAAACATTACAGTTGATGACGAAGAAAATTCAGACGATGACGAAAAAAAATCAGACGATGACGAAAAAAATTCAGACGATGACGAAAAATTTTTGGGACACGATTTTACCCCCTTTTTTGTTCCCCTTTTATCAAAGTCACACTAGTACTACAAGCATTAACCACGCGTACCGGTAATACAATATTTTGATCGTCGTAGTACTATTTACTCGTCGTGTTGGGAGTTCTATGAAACCACACAAAGACTTTCACAATGGCTAACAGAAGACGATCATGGGCCATTAGCGGCGAGGAAGATGTGCTGTCTCGACTTCGAACCTTGCAAATGAGCAGTGGATTGGGGGAAAGCGCTATTCGAAACCGAAACAATAACAACAAGAACATTCGAACCGAAGATGACTCAAACTGCACACGCTGGAGGGCAAAGTTGACTCCGTTGGTAGTTGCTTCCTATTCAAAGAGCATTGCTTCGATCAAACGTTGGAATGGACATTTCCTTGGTAGTTGTACACGTCGTACACAACATCATGTGAAAAACGCAGTTGCTCCGAATTTTTCGTAAGCTGGGCTGATCCCTTCTGATGTGGATCCCCAAATATAGTAGTGACGAAAAAAATTCAGACGATGACGAAAAAAATTCAGATGATGACGAAACACATTCAGACGATGACGAATTTTTTTCGTCATCTGCTGAATTTTTTTCGTCATCGTCTGAAATTTCGATCGTGGGATTTTTTTTTCATTCGATTCTAAACGAGTGACCCATTAGGGATAGTCAAAAAATATTGTAGTCAGTTAGGGTTGAGGTTAGGTTTTTTATTTACAGTTAAGATGAATGCCCGCATTTTCCTGTAAATCACAGAGTAAACGTTGACGTGAAACCCGAATTCGATGATCGTGCTGACGTCGATGATCGTTTTTTGGTCGCGCAGTAGTCAGTTCAACTCGAAGCTCATCTCTCTTCTGTTGACTGTGAATGTGTAGCGCGAGAGACAACTGCTGTCGCACTTTGTGCGTACTACGACAGTACGTAATAACGTAGTAAAAACACGAAGTACGGTATCATACCTACCGGTATCATACCTAATCCGAGGGCGCCTCCCGTACGGTACTCCGTACTTCTCGTTGACTGTGAATACCGGTAGTACTCGTACCGCTAGATTGACGTGAATAGTGCGATGTGTACAGTTATTTACAGTGAGTGGGAGAGCTCTCCTTCGAAGAAAGTCCCGAACTACATACATACAAATCCAGCAGGACGCCACCATCGCAGCAAAGAAATAATGTTAGTTTGTGTTTCCTCCGTAAATAGAGCACACAAAACGGAGCCTAACTGTAAATAAAGCAGAACGAAAAGAAAGCAAAAGAAGATCTACTACGATCGAAGATCCTACGCAATCTCAATCATAGAAACTACAGACACCTTTCAGCATGGTGCGACGTCGATCCAAGCGCAAGTCGACTGTGATGGAAAGTCTCACGAAGGACCACGGTGGCTTACGAAGGTCCAAGAGAAAACAAGCTTTGCTTGAGGACGATTACAGAATTTACGGGGACGACTTTGGGATCCTTCCGAGTGACTGATCCAGAGTGGGTACGTATAGAAACAATGGTCACAACATGATGAAGTTGTTGTTATTATGAAAGAGTCGGACCCTGACATTCACCTTCTCTCCTGTATTCCTGCAGCCGCAAGCGCAATTCCAGGACGGTATGTCTTTTTGCTCTACGACGATGGGGTTTTCTCTGGGATTGGATGAAGGCATCCTGTAAAATGAAGCTCGTTTTAAGAATCTCACCAGAAGTGAGAGGGAGACGTCGCGTACCTCTCCAAACTCTCAACTTTTTTGCCTTCGTTGAATCACTATGTCTGGTCGTTTCAAGACTCACATCTTTACGTTTTTTCTTCGCTGATTCTTCTTCTTAATTTACCTTCTTACTGTTACTACAGGGTACCTCTTGGATTCGTTTGTGGCTACCCCGTTGGTATAGGTGGAGAGCTGTACGGCGGAAGCATGTTCATGAAATCAGCGGCAAATGACACGCATCAAGGAAAGGCCATCCAAGCAATCAACGAAAAATGGGGAGAGGGACGCTGGTGTGGACGAGAAACGATTGGCATTCAAGTTTGCAAGAAAAAATATGCACCTTTTAACTTCACAGTAGAGACTAACGATTCAGACGGACGAAAGATTGTCAAAGTTGTTCGGATGTTTGGTTGCCCTCATCATTCTGCCATTCGAAAGGAACGAATTGAAAAATTTGGCGAACGAAAGGGATGGGAGCCCTTTGGTCAATGGAGCTTAAGGAAAGCTCAGGAATTAGCGCGACGAGAAACGAACAAATTGAATGGAGTGGGAATTCATGCTGTTACCTCCGATGAAGAAAGCTCTTCCGCCAGTGCAACTTCAGACGAGGAAATCAGAACGATATGCCACAATGGGAAGTGCGCATGGAGGATGAGAGAAAAGTACGACAACGTGTGTCACGAAATCAGAGGAATTGCGGACGAGGAAAGGTAGTATCCTTCTCCCGTTTTTAGAAGATTTCAGTGAACGCTGCAATACAGCGCGAACTTGATGGCGGATATATCTGACGAAAATCTCCTGAAACGGACGGTACCTGGTCCGATTTTCGAGAGAAGTTATTTGCTTTCGACTATCCATAATGACCCAAATCCGATCGATGTTTGCTATCTAATTTCAAAAATCGGATTTGGTGACACTGGAAATGTTCGAACGAAGACATTCGACAGAATAGAGTTTTCAAGGCGTTGCTATTGTTTGCTTCGATTTACGACGTATTGAAATAATTCAGCGTTTATCCTTCAAGATTTATGACTAGAGTCTAGCCAATGTTGCTATTATGGTTGCCAGGAAACAATGGCCTATCAGTGGAGTATTTCTAGAAAGAACATGCACCGTTGAAAGGCAGTTTCATGACGACGAAACATCCTTTTCTTGCGGGTAGATTAATCATGCTTCTGTACTACTTCACCAAATAATTATGAGGAAATGATACGATTATTATGAACCATCGTACTGACATCGTATCTTTGAAGCGGTGGTATGGTCTCATTTGCAGTCCACACCAAGTAGACAGTAGTGTAATTCAATACTTCTTGCCCCACCCCGGATTTCAAACACCATGTATGTCGTCACATTTTTGGAGACGAGACGACGAGATACGCAGTGCCTTCGTTTAACTAATAGATTGTCGGCGAAATTGGGGTTTGTCGTCTCGGGGATTGACACTAGCTGCGACAGCAAACTGAAAAGCAGTATTGGACTCATTTGATGAAGCTTCCTCCATCAATGGGTCATCTTGCGAGGAGAGAGGCTCAAATTTCGCGGAAGTGTAGATGGTAGGAGGACGTTCAAAGTTCATATCTTTAGCCTGATCGATGAGTTCGCAAAGAATTTTCTTATACTCTGTGGAGTAAGAATGCTTTTGCATGGTAGTAAGACGCTTCTTCGCATTTTGTAGATGAGTCTTGAAGAAGCACCTGATGCGATCTCGAAGCTTTTTGTCAGTGAAACAATCGGCAAACTCGTGACCATGAAGGGCGGCAGTATCTCGGATGTGCCTTACGAGCTTATTGTTGAATGCCTGTTGTTGCTTCGATTGCCGCTGTTGGGTAGAAAGTTCATAATAGTGGCCCATGGACTCGTACAAAATCTGCTCTAGCGGCTGATAATCCTTCCAAAAGAACCCATCTTCAATAACACGAGAAGGGGGCTCTGAGGAGTCCTTATAATTCGGATTGGGTTGTCGCTGTAAAGCCATACAAAGCACCAACTTCTTGTACAGACTTTCATCATGAAGAATGCGAACAAATGGATTGCTGGTATCAGCACAGCATGTCATCGGACTCTTTGGTCCAGGATCACTGTGTCGCCTTGAATTCACTGGTTTGGTTGGAGTCAAGTTGAAAGAACATTTTTCTTCTTTAGTTGCTGGAGGGTGGTCAAACTTAGCTTTCTTAGCAACCGGTAGAGCAGGAGTGCCGTATTGGGCAATGTGGTTGGCTGTGTCATACAAGGAGAGCAGGAGCATTGCTACATCAGTTCCCGGTGTAACAAAACAGGAATAATGCATGGTTTTTTGGATACAAAAGTTAGTTATCTGTACTTACCGGCTCCGATCATGCGTTCAAAACACAACGTAATAGGGCTCTTGAATGGCACGCTGCCGTTGGTGGTTTCAACAGGAGTGGGATGATCTCCCCCCTGACGCCTTGAGTCGTTGGCTGCATCAGTTCCAGCGCCTTTTTTCCTTACTTGGTGGAAATTCGGGGTGGCATAGCATCGAGGAAAGGAAGATGACTGCTGCTGCATGGGTGGCTTGTGGGTTGTAGGCAAAGGTTGGACAGGATTTGCTGAGGCTGAAAATGACATCGTATTGTCACTCGCGATCGGCTTTTCTCCCAAGGGCTGTCTGGCAGTAACTTTCGTAGGTGGATAATGATTCATCCCCATGACGGCTGCTGGTGGGTCCGTAGGTCGTTTTCGGGGAACGGCAGTCGGTGAAAAGATATGGTTACGGGTACTAGAAATGTTTGACATTGTTGTGTGTGCAGAAAGTTCAAACGACGGAAGTTGGATCATTTGACCGAGATAGGACTACGGAGCTGGAGAAACAATGGAATGAGAAATCAATCGATTCTCTTGATTTCGGAGGGAACGCCAAAAAGAGACGGTGATTCTCAACATGATATTGTAACGAGATCGTTGCATTTCAACTTTCAACAGAAATTTCAACGACTATGGAATTGACAGTGAAAACGATTGGAATTGTTTTTGAATGAGACGCTGAAGGTGGGCTGTACCACAATTTTTGAACGCGTACAAAGTGTCAATGGCCGTTGCTGGTCTGGAGTGTTCACCTTTTCTCTCTATCCGGAAAATAACGGTAAACATTCACGCCAGGCGAAATGAATAATTCCACTCACATTTTATTTTCGTCGGAAGTCCGGGTGTGTTTACAGTTAGCAGTTGTTTGTTGGAATGGATTGGAATGTCGTACTCCGTTACAATGTATGTACTACGTACGAAGTAAGATGTTTCTCATGATGTCGTCGTATGTCCGAAGGAGAAGCGAAAAAAAACGTTTTGGGAGTCCTGCAGATTAGGACGTACATTTCATGGCAGAGTTTCATTTTTCGTACCACATTTCCGGAATAGAAAATTGATGGATACATCGCTCGAGATCTTCCTGTTCCTACTAATTGTATTGACTTGTACACTTCCTTTCAAAAAAGTAGAAACGTAGAACCAAAATCAGAAGTCAAGTAGCACATCGTTTCCGAGTCGCACTTTCATACGACAACTAAGATTAGGTACCATGATTGATTTGAGGATCGTATTGTTTGTGACCAGCTTTTTCGTTGCTTCTCAGGGATACATCCTCAACCGAAACGTATCTTCGCTTTCATTACGCCTTACGGATGAAAAATCAAATATTTCGCCGGCATCTACAGTTTTCTTGAGCCGCGACACTAAAGTGGTTGTTGAAGGATTATTGTGGACTGTAGATGAGGATGGTGTGGGCGATGCAAATACCCTTGAGTATTCTTTATACGTGAACGATAAGGAGATTCACAATGGCACCTTAGAGCTAACCGATGATCCATTCGGGCTGCCTTCGTCGATTGAAGTTGGAACATTTTCGATACAGAAAAGTGGAACGGTCAACATTCAAGTGGCTTTGATTGATCACTCTTTGGATCCCGTGGTGATAACCAAAAGTTCACGAGTCCATCAAGCTTGGCTCTTCAGCATTCCTCTTTTTATAGCCGCAGTGCTGTTCTTGATTCTCAATGTCGAGCTTGTTCCAACTTTGTTTCTAGCAATTTTTGTTGGTTCTTGGATCGTTGAAGACTCCATGGTAAGCGGGTTCAAAAGCATCTTTACGCATTACATTTTGACTTCTCTCTCCAATAGCAGTCGTACATCCATGTAAGAACCTTTTTTGCTTGTTTGACTGACAGATGTCGCACTTGCATTGACTATTGTTCGCGTTCCTCTTTGAATTGCAGTGGCTTGTTCATCGTTGGAGTCCATATTCTGATGGCAATGATTGCCAAAAGTGGAGGAACAAATGAAATGCTCAGGACATTGTCTCCTTATACCAGCCGCGCTCGCATTGCTCAGTTGGTTTTGTTTACAATGGGAACGTTGACCTTTTTCGACCCATTTGCCAGTGTCCTACTGTTGGGGACCATTCTCGGGACAATTTTAGAAGGCTTCCCAATATCTGAAGCAAAGATGGCATACATTGTGAATACCACTGCCCTTCCAATCGCTAGTGTTATACCAGGGTCAACATGGATTATTTGGGCAAGCAGTTTTCTCCGTAATGGAAGCGGAGCTCTTGCTTCAAGCGAATCTATCGTAAACTCGAGCATCAAATATCAATTTTACCCGATGCTTATTCTGGCCATGACTTTGGTGCAATTGATTCTGTCACGGGAAGCTGGACCAATCCTAAAGGCCGAAAACGAAAAGAGAGCAGCGTATGGGAAATCAGACGAAGCCCTTGAATCTGCTCTTTCAACCCTAAGGCATGAAGCTAAGAAGCCCGAAAGATCTTGGAACTGGTGGATTCCAGTTTTTATATTTTATGTCATTTTGTGGACAGCCTTCATCCAATTTGACTCAAATGCCATTAAAGAAGGAAGAGATCCAAACTCTAACTTATTCTCTCCTTGGATGGTGTGCACAGCTGGAACGACTATAATAGTGCAGATCTTCTTCATTTTTCAATCCATAAGATTTACGATTCCCATCAAGATGCCTTCTTGGCGACAGAAGCGACACGGTCTCTCCTTTTTGACAGAAACATTCCCTTCCGGATCAGCGTCTAAGTCAGACGAAACGGGCCAGCACATTGACCAAGATTTCGGTGACATAATTGGAAGCCCAAAAGCGGAGCCACCTCTGGATCATACACCAATACATGGTGATAGTGATGTTCAGAGCAAGAGATGCTGGAGGGAGCGACCAATCGTTAGCATGGCGGAATTTATTGACTGTGTTACTGACGGAGTCACAAGTGCTTTACCTATCTTGATAACACAATGTCTTGTCTGGGTTCTGAGTGAGATCTACCTTGATCTAGGTATCGACAGATTGATTGTTGGATGGATCTTCGACGATGCGCTATCATCAGAGACTGTCCCATTGGTCGTCTATTTTGCATCTTTTCTTCTCTCTTTGGTTCTTGGTTCATCATGGACTACTGTGTCAATCATGCTTACTGCAACCTCGCCTCATTTTCTTGATACAGCAGAAGTTGACTTTGACTCATTTGAATTGATAGTTGGATCTATCCTGAGTGGCGCTGTGGCTGGAGGTCACATTGGACCGTTTTCAGATACTTCAATCCTTTCGGGTCTCACAACTGGGTGTGGCATTCGAAACCACTTTCTTACCAAGCTTCCATATGCTCTACCTGTGGTTTTCTTGAGCGTCTTGGCTGGAACATTACCCATTGCTTACGATACATATCCCGAGTTCTTTGGATTCTTTATCGGCTTTGGTATGATTTGCGTATTTGTAATCGTTGCGTGTCGCCGGGTACAGAATCCACGATTCCTGCCCGGTCGAAGTGGCGATGCAATTACGAAAGAGGTGCATCCACTTCAAAAGGGTATCAATGGGTCAAGTCATCACAAATATCTCCCTGATGGAATGATAGTTCCCGTTGACACAGATGATTTGATTGACAGAGAGGAGGACCAAAGTGTGCGCCACGACAGTGATCGTTCTGTAGACGACTTCAACGCAATGAGGGTTCATCAAGTTTCAAAGGATCGTATCCACACCCTTCAATCATTCAAAAATAGGCTCAAGGAGATCAACAGCAGTAGTGGCGATCCTATACTTGGCCTCGTCCAGGATGGCCTTTTGCCCGATGACATCAAGGATACCTTCAAAACCAATAAAGCACAACAAGCACCCAAATATGGCGAAGAAGGAACCAACCAAAATACCTCCAGGCAATCCACATTTGAAAGCAAGAAACGCCTCATCGAGGCAACGATAAAGAATTCGGAGAAAGATGGGAACATATTTTCAGAATCCTTGCGAATGTTCCTGAGGACGGCAGAGACAAAATTGGACAAAATCATGAGCGAAAGTAGCCTCGATATCAGAGCATCTCAGAGCGCTGAAAGCCGTGACGATGATTCGTTGGATAATCTGATGATGGATATTGCAACAAAAGGCTGGAAATCCGCCGTAGACGAAGTTGCGAGGGTTGATGATGTTGATACAGAAGTGACTGAAACGGCAGGTGGATACACCACTGCAGGAGGTTACACTACTGATGGATTAGGAAGCGAGGTGGATGAGTCAGACGATTGCGTTTCTGCGTCTTCCTCTTCTGCGGGAGAAGATGGACAATCAACAGCGTTCACCACTGAGCATGAGGATTCTGATTCCAACGGTGAAAACACGTCCACTGGAACTTCCAATGGGCCTTCCCTCACGGGATCCGAAAGAACACCAGGAATGGGCGTTACAGGATTGGACTTCATGAATCCCCTGGCTTTCCATAAAACTCACAATGTATTTGCATGGATGGGTGGGCATCAAGTTTCAGCAGACGAAACGGAAACGGACCACGAATCTACCAAAGATTATACCAAAGCTTCCTTCTAAAGTAATTTCATACTTTGACCGTAGGCATAATGATGAGCCTTTTAAAGTATTCAAACTACAGTGGTCCTTGTAGCTTGCGTACTGAGTCTCATGTAAGGGACGGACACTCCAAACAGGAAAGTTTTCGCATTCACGTTAGTCGGCCTTCAAATCAAAATATGTCTTCTCAATACCATCCTTGGTAATGACCGCGATTTCCACCTTATCGCCTGTATAGATATCTCGCTCCCCACACGAAATGAAGGCATCCTTGACGATTTCGACGACTTCTTCCTTGAGAAGATCCCTTTTTTCATCAAGCCGGTTGCGATGCGCAATGACATTGTCCAGGAGTGGAATGATGTACGCCTGGCCAGAACCTGTAGCGGTGACGGGCGTTCGCTCAAAGCTTCCGATGGCGTCATAAGAGTACACAGCCCCCTTTCCTTCCTCATCGATGCCTCCAAACACGTTGAATGCATAATAGGGGAAGAAGCGCTTGTAATACAACGTGTTACCGAGCATTTGAGCGACAGCCGGAGTAGTCATCGTCTTGCGATGATTGTGATGATACATCTTCATCTTAATATCCAAGACCGAACGCAACTGATCGACATCTGTCTTGCATCCAGCGCTTCCGAGGATGCATTTATCGGTGAGAGTGTGAAGTTTGCTCATGTCTCGCGAGAGAATCTCGTAGCCAGAACTCAAGCGCGTATCAGCTGCAATCACCGCGTAGTCAGACCCAGCAATAGCAACGCATGTTCCACCATTGAAGTCGTAGGGACTGAAGCGGCGCTCGTACGGATTCTCGGTGACACCATGATCAATTTTCCCACGCGTCGCTCCATATCCCTCTGAGTTATGGATCTGGCCAGCCAGTGGGTCAAAGATCGACGAAGTATTCTTGTTGAAACCACCTGAACGTAGGGGCTTGCTCTTTGGCGGCATCGCAGAATCAAACATGGCGAGAGAAGACATCTTATTTATATGTTTTGTTGGCAATGGACGGCTGGCTGCTACGGAAACTAAAAAACGTTTACAACAACAAGTGTTTGAAGCACGGGTAGCAAAAGAGGCACGGCAGCTAAGGTAGAGCTGTGAGTAAAGACACAACAATAATATATACGTAGTATGTCAATAGAAGTAAAGAATCGAGATGAAACAAACAGATGTGATACTCTCTCTTCGAGTAGAGTAACTACCGTAGCTACCGTAGAGTAGCTAGTGCCGGTAGTGGAGGAGTGGAGGACGGTAGAGACTACGGTACCTCCAGGTGCGAGGGTACTCGTACTACCGGTAGGTAGAGTAAGACTCGAAGGCTTTTTGGCTGTCTACGAACCTGTAGTCCGGTATAACGTACTCCTGTATGAGCACCAACAAAAGAAGAGCGAAGATGTCGAACGACTATTCCCATCCTTAATACTGCCACGAGCAAGATCATGCTACCAGTAATCGTATCATAGTACCTACCGTACTACCTACGGTAAAGTATGTCGTACGTTCGTATGTACGAAGTATCATATCGTAGTAAAAAAATAAAATAATAGTTAAAGTTCGGGACAACAATAGGGTACCTACTACGAGGATGGTACCGGTAGGTTCTTACTACTCCGGAGTACGTACCGTTTCTGAGGAAAACGCCATACCGTACTACCGTCTACCGTACCGTAGCGGTTAGTACTGGGCATTGGTCATTCGATCGAGTTCCACGGTTCGAAATCAAGATCAGTCCGGTGATAAAATTGGCATGTTAGGGGGTAGACTACCGGTAGGAAGTCGTACGAATACAGTGGTATTCTAGTATGACGGTGACGGGCTCCCCCCTGAGTGGATCACCTTGTCATCGAAGGGGGGGGGCTTAACCACCCAGCAGGTTTGTCAGAGCCTGCTGGGGGGGGGGACTAAGAATCCACAGACGATCTATCAGTGCATCGGAAGAGATCGTCGCAGCAGTGGTACAAACTACTGCCGTCTTGTGCATGGCATCATGCAGAACTGGTGTCCCACCGGAAAGATCACGTTTCTCTTATTTAGTCAGAGGGGGCTAAGGGAGAGGAGGAAGAATGCTTATTCCTGATTCCTGATAGAGTTTTGGTGGGCGCTGATATTTCTGTGGAAGAAATAGCATCATAACTCAGCCAAGTGTTAAGTGCAGAGGGACGGCACTATTTCATTGGAAATTCTACTGGTGCTTGACACGGAAGGCTTTTTTTACACATACAATCCGTCCTATTGAGTTGCAACAGCAGGTAAAAGATATCAACACAGGCCATCCAACATTTAATGTGGTTAATTGCTGCCTTCCCAGCATTGTTTTTGGAAGACTACACCACCATGATATCTGTCACTTAATGGTTTGGACATTTCCTTATTCGTGACGTTTTTTTGCCTTCACAGTTCTGAGTGGTGGGCAACAGAGTACTGACAGTGAGTGGATGGAAAGCTGTTGCATGATTTGCCCCGTCCCCTTGGAGGCCAGGCGGGTGAGCTATCATAACTTCTCAGATGTGGAATCGATGGCAGCCGATGATGCGGGACTTTTTTAACCCCTAAAATTCGATTTATTTGTTCGCGCGCACGCATGCGGTTGCCTTTTATCATACCGTACTCTCATACTCTCTCTACTAGCTCTAGCTAGCTACCGGTAGTACCAGGTACGGTAGATAGTAACTACTGGAGTACCTAGTAGAGTAGCAGTAGTAGTCGTAGAGCTCTTCAAACGGTTTGTTGAAAATGACAAAAAACGCGACGACGTAAGGCAAGACGCTACGGTATAAATTTATCATGCGGCAGTGCAACGATTATTATTAAGAAGTGGCTGGAAGAATCTGTTCAATCTTACACTTTTTTTACTTTGTGCTTCGTCCATCTGTTGCACTATCAGACTGGTATCACTAATAATACCTCCTAGATCCTCATTTTATTGTTATTACTAAAAAGGCATCGACCATGGCACCGGTATCGAGTTCAGGAACCTTTCAGCCTCTTCGACATCGCTCGGGTACTCTTAGAGAAAGGTTGCATGCTTACACCAAGCGAACTTTGGGTGCTGGAGGCAGTTACAACGACGCCGTAAGTAGTCGTTGGTTGGTCAGAGTTCTGTGTAATATACTGAATGATGACTTGATATTGCGAAATTTCTTCGTAGATTGATTTTGAAAGTTGTCAAATCAGCACTTATCGGTCATTTTTGTTTGTTTGTTTTAGGTCGCTCTTCCTCCTGGAGAGTCCTGCGCTGCTTGGGTGGCTGTCCATGCAATCGATTTTTACAACGACGTTAGCACTATATGGGCTGTGATGTCTGCGGACCCGTACCTGAACTCCTTTAGACCTGGGGAAGGTTTTCCTTCAGGTGTAGAATATCGATGGTCCGACGGCGCTTCGGGCGAAGCTATGTCGGTGTCAGCCCCGGTTTATATTGAAAAGGTCTTGGGCTGGATTGCAGAGCAAATCAATGACGAAACGAAATTTCCGGACGACGATGATGAGACAGAGGCATTGAGAGTCTTCCAGACACCCCAATTTGCGGCACTGTGCGGCCAAATTTTCAGGCGTTTGTTCCGTGTTTATGGAATCATCTATTCTAGCTTTTTCGGCACCTTGGAAGCACTGGACATGGCACCGCACTTGAACTCTTGCTTCAAGCATTTCATGTTTTTTTGTACTGAATTCGGTCTGCTACCCGAAAGAGAGGTGGAGCCGCTTGAAGTTTTGGTAAAACCCATTCGAAAAAAGTATTATGCGGCCAAACAAGGTGCCGTCGCTGCTCCAGGAAGATAGACCACTATGCTTCTAATGCGACTGCATTTCGTCGCAGCGTGATAGAAGTAAGACAGAGATAATAATGCGAAGGTTACGTTGCAATTTCTATTTCTGCAGCGCACACGATCCCGCAGTTTATTTCAGATCTCTATAAAAACACTTTGTATCCATTCATTTTATCAACTTGCTGGTAAGAAATACTCCAGAGTAGGTGCATATGTCGCTTATTTCATAACAATAGTAGCAATTTGCAGCCCCGTGGAACCTATGAGGATAGGAAGGGCGAAATTAAGTTCTTCTCGCTGGCTCCATCTATCACGGCAAGGGCGTAGGAGCCATATTTCATTGCGTCGTCAGGTCCTACTAGTGTTCTCTCGACGTCAAGAAAATCTGGAAGTTTTACAACTTGTTTCTCATCGCGAGTGCTCTCAACTTGAGCATGAAGAATACAAAGCCCCGGGGCCGGATTCTCATATATATGTACCGTGAAGGATTGATGCTCATACAAAAAGCAGATCCTTTCCTGTCGTACAATGTGACGCGACAAATCTCGACTCTTGTAGCTGGCACTATATTCTCTTGCCGTGATTATGCGTTTCAGCTCTACCAATTCTCCGCGGCCCGATCGCCGAGCTTCAGTGAGCTGATATACCGTTCCCTTTCTCTCGCCCTCTCTTGTTACGATCGTTCTTTTGCGAATGAATCTATATGAACCATCTCCCGGATCATCCTGGACAAGTAAGTATACCTGCACAAACATAATGAACATAGGTTCGTTCAGTATTGTCGGCTTTCGATAATTGGCATCAGAAAATCCCACGAAAATCGTACCTTTTCCACTTCAAACACATGATAATTAATAGTGTTTGGAAAGTTCTCTGCACGAGGTTTAGATCGCAGAAGAAACTTAACCGATCGTCGGGACAAGTCAGTGGGAAGTCCAACAAGTTTGGCTACGAGATTAACCAAACGCTGAAGTTTTGTCTCAAAGTCGGTCGAGTTATCGAGAACATACCTAAAAGCAAACGGCGCGTGGATATTTGAGACTTCACAACGGTGATTCTGCGAATTACAAAAAAAAAATCGTTGAGAAGGTCTTACATGTGTGGATGGCCGAGCCAGCAACGCTGTGTTTGCTTGTCCAAGATACATGCTTCTTCCGGAGATTCTGACCGTGCCGTGTTATTGTCAAGCTGGTAAAACTCTCTGGCTCCGTCAGCTGCCGAGACCATGTGATACACTGCATTGTATCGGGTATCGCGCAGGTCTACTTCGGATAAACCTCTACTTTCAAGTATTTTGTTCCATTTCTCGTCACTGAGATAGGCTTTCCCATCCATTGGACCTCTGTCGCATAAGAGAACAGCAGGCTTTCCCCTCGCTTTCAACACATTTGAAAGGCTGTCCTCCAAACTTATTTGGACGTCCAACACGGCGTTTTGTATCACTTCACCAATTCCTTCCGTGGTGTAAAACCCACTCGATAGACCATTACTGGCAAGGATTGTGTATACCTCAGGGCACGAGATGACTTCGAAACCTCTTTCTCGAAGAAATGAAGATAGTCTCGCAAGTGCCGTTGTTTTCCCTCCGCACGGCCCTCCCGTCAGTACAATCTTGTGGAATGGTGTCCATCCATTTTGAGCTTCTTCAACATTCCTTTCCGCTTCTGTCATTGAGGAGGCTTCAGCCTGCATCTTAACTGTCAGCCCAATTCTGCAACGTTAATACGGTAATTGTAAGTGAGATCTTGTGTTACAAAAAGCATTGGAGAAAAAGTTGGTTGACTGTAAAGAGAGAAGAGAGTTGAAAATTGAAAATGGTGATGGAAGTTCCTACGTTCCTACGGTAGCTACTCGTACTACGGTAGATAGATTGTGGCACAGGGTGTGCAGACGACCAAGCTGCAAAATTATTACTGAAAATAATATAAATATTAAAATAGTTTAAAAATGAAATGAATATTCCATCATTTAGTTTAAAATACGGCATATACAAAACATCTTATGAAGCTGTATGCATAATAGGTAGCAGTGAACGACTACCTACTCTAGTAGTAGTGTTAGAGAAAACGAAGAAGGTGTCACGATAGGGATCGAGTTGGCTGATTGAGGATTAGTGGCCCTGGTCGCTTCTTTGGGAAAGGAAGTATAACAGCAGGACGTTTAGACTGGGCCCCATCTGTGTTGGTGTCGTAGCTGATTAGAGTAGGTTCATTCGTAATGAGGTTGCCATGGGATTCATTGGTAGGGAGGATAGTATCGTTTGGGAATCCAAATTCTGCAACAGCGCCACGTCAGAGTGTCTTCCATTTTGGTGACAAGAGAAGAAGCATGGTGCCTCTTCTCACAAATATTGTTGTAAAAGTTTGTGTAATCAGGCCCCTCCCACATAGCACTAATGATGGTTTTGATGCTGATATTGATGAGGACATGGTCCGCAGGTGTACAAGGATCTGTCACAATAAGGTCTCCAGCTTTCTTGTAGGGTAGATAATTCTTTGTCATACCATTCAAAGACAAGGATCTGTGACAATAAGGTCTCGAGCTTTTAGATAATTCTTTGTCATACCATTCAAAGCCTTCTGACGTGAAGGGCTTCTGTCTGCTTCCATGCAGACTGAGATGCATTTGGAATGCAGTTGGCGACTAAGATTTTCATTTTCCTTGTTAATACCAGGTATGGTAGCAATGAAAGGATGCGCAGTCCATAGCCATGTGTGATGTGTCTCTTCCATATCACGTGAGGGGGATCCTCTAAGGCAAGCAGTATCATTGTCATGGTCCTGTCGGAAATGAAGACAGTCAAGGACACCAGGCACTTGCCACTCTGTCCCAAAGAAGATTTGGTAGGTGTTGTTCGTGTCATGACTGTTGTGATCGATTGGATTTTCTTGTCGATGTCCTCCGAGAAGCCAGCTTCTCCTATTCGGTTTTTGTTATGACATTGTTCCATTTTGAGGACTACTAGTATTTTTGCTGGGCCATGAAGGATGAAGCGTGAGGCATGATCATAACTATTTGAACATTTGTTGTTGGTTGGCACAACATTGTCTTTCTTCAATTGGAGCCGCAAGTTATGATAGTGGTAACCAGATTGAAGATGTGAATAGTGCAACAGTTGACAGAGAGGACATATCAGTACAAACGGATTATTTAGTAGTACAAAACGAGACATGATGGCAACGGATATGATTAATGCACAATAGATTGAGATTATTTCTTTGTTAAAGGTGGTAACTTCATGAGATTGTGACCAGATGTAAATGAAGATTTTTTCTCTTTGCGTGAAGGCCGATTTCTTTTTCACTTTTCAGGTGCCTGGAAGACGAATCCATCTGTGATCATACAAAGACCGAACACCCAATATCAATGTCATTGCATGGGTTGATGGTGGAAGTATTATGTACTGCCTATTTTATGTATCCAAGATTAAAGAAAAGAGGACAATGAACATTTTGAAGTTGCTGCAAAACAGATAGTGAAGACAATACAAGAAAGGTTATGGAAAGGATGGAATTGGAGGGACAAAGACAATGAAGAAGAAACCTCCTCAATTGGTTAAAGAAGGTATGTTTGGTGCAGGCTGTATGGCAACAAAAGCTCACGAAGTGGCTGCACCAATAGCATTGTATCACATCAGGAATGGAGCAAGATTTCAATGCCCCCATGCTTTTTATTACGTGCATATTCATAGTTTCTTCAGAGAGGATCATGGAGATCTCGAGATTTCAGTGGATGAAGAGGGGTTCGTGTTTTACAACTCATCAGTTGCAAACTATTTGTGCTGTCACAAGGATTTCATAGGTTGTTTTTTAGTATGATTTCTTGGCAAAATACAATGCCCGCAGACTAGGAACAAACAGTTTGACTTGGGGAAGGGCACATCCAAATAAGATCCTTTGAAATAAAGGCATTGAATGAGGAGCGTGTGCTGCCAGTCATCAACCTTCTTGACTTTCTGGATGCAAAACAATTTGAAGTGCATGATATATTTACATTTGACATTGAAACAATACCACTGAGAAACGTTCGATAATGGATGAAAACGCAAGACAATGCTGTGTTTTATTTATTCCATTTTGCAGTGCTAATGCATACTTGATGGTTAAAGGGAATTATTTGGAAAGGTGGAGAAAGGAGAAAGATGGGAAATTGTCGCGACAGCGCACAGTTGCTCGTGAAAGTTCAAAACTGCCGTAACAGCATGAATGGTTGACGGCTATTGGATATGATAGAGGTTAACCAGTAGACCTGCTTTACAGGGATGCCTGAGAGACATTAATTTGCAAGAAGTGAATGATGTAATCAATGAGGCATTGGATCAATTTTGCTTGCAGGATCTTTAGAAGGGGGCTGTGACAATGAATTCCATGATAGCAAAGGGCAATTCAAGAGTCAGTCAATCTTAACCAGATGCCATGAAAGTCACTACCAAGTGTGGCAGAAATTTAGTTATTTGTCCAATTGTAGGAAATGGTGATAGTGTCTTGCTGATTGAGGCATGAAAAAATGGTGAGTGAAGGGAATGAAACAACAGTTTCAAAGTGCAACCAAGACAATTCTTTGAATATTCAGGAATTGAATGAGTTGGACATAAAAGTTGTCAGAAGAATTGCTGACAGGAGTCAATGGCACTGTAGAAAATGTTCGTGAATTTGCTGACATTTTCCTCTCTTTTTGGGGATCAGTGGAGATCTTTTCAATTAGTTATCTGTGCATTCATCGACCAGCTTTACAAAGAAGCTGAAAGAACTGAAAAGGGGAAAGCAGTCAATCAAGCTCAATATACGTACAACCACCATCACATTTCACCTGCAAAGAGGAGGCGGTTTGATGATGTTCGGGAGAAGAAACCACTTCCTTCTGTACAAATAAGAAGATGAATGAAATTGATTTTTAATTCTTTTCATTATAATATACGAGTAATATAGTAAAGTGGTCACAAAGATTGACGCATTATTTTTGTAAATCTGTACCCTACAAGTTCCAAGTCTATTGACTCACTACTGGTAGCTACTACCGTACCGTAGTCGGCACACTGTCAACATAGCAGAGCAGGGCCGTTGTGTATTTACTGTTAGAGAAGCTGACATAGTTGAATTGCACTCAAACACTTGAACTCGACTCTGAACAAGTCTATCAACTCACTCGATACATTGTCAGATAAGATAATGGTATTCTTCAGAGCTTCAGAGCCCTCATCACTCATCAGAGCAGTGCGCCGTGCAAAAAGCAGAAGGAAAGTACAGTAGACTATCTATGACAAGCCAAGGCATGCAGGCAATAGAAGTGCTATTGTTGTTGCTGCCTGCATGCTCGAGTTTGTCCGCCATTGGACTACCGTGGTAGTGTTTTAGTAGAGACAGGATTTGAGCTGTAGACGGACGGAGAACAGGCACAAGACCAGAGTTGCAGGCATCACACACCATACCCAAGCACACAATTCCTGCAACACTGCAATCCCCATCGCTATGAGATAGCAATGGAGAGAAAAAAGCAGGCCTTGTGCTCGTGTGTGAACTGTAGCTCTGGCGACACAAGTTACTTCGCCATAGCTACATTTCGTCCCCTTGTCTCTCTAGACACTACGTTTACGCCACTACGCTTGTAGCGATGTAACACATTTAACATGTAGTGGCACACGTACCTGGTACGATTCTAGCTAGCTAGCTAGAGCTATCATCGAGCACATGACGTCACTGGGGATTGCAGAGAAGCCGAGGCGGCGTCAGGGAATATTATGATACACAGTATTATCTTTAGCTCAGTCTGACCCCAAACGCGAATTCGGACGGGCGGTCAGCGAGCTGGCCGACTCTCCCAGTCCACACCGGCCCCCCGATATTTTATTATTGCAGGTCCGGACTCCGGACCTGGTAATTAATCGGTGTTATTCTTCTTCTGTTGACATTGAGACAGTTCTTCAGACGTCTCTCGACCAACCAGATGCAGCAGTCAGGGAGCCTGACCTTCTCTCTTTTCTGTTCTTTCCACCAGATCACTCTATTAATTCAGATGTCTCTCGACCAACCAGATGCAGCAGTCAGGGAGCCTGACCAGCCTTTTTGGTTCTTTTTTCACTCTACTTAAGTATATTTAAAACTCAGCCACAACCATTTCGCCGTCGCCTTCGTATCAGATGCAGCCGTCACAGGTCACCCTATTTTGCCGCGTTATTACAGTCCTTGCGCATTGGTACCCTCTTCGGGCACCAGCATATCTGCAACCGCATTTTAATGCTACGTTTCTTGACCAAACTTGATGCTGCAGTCAACGAGCCTAACCTTCTTATTTCTGTTCCTTTCAGTACATACAGCCACATAATGCAAAGTTCCGGTGCCCATGCCAGGCAAATGGATGCCGATTTCGACGACAATTCCATGGCCAACAATGATGGCTTGGGAGTTCATCCCCATCATTTCAACTCTGCCGAAGCCCAGACCTGCGAGGCGCAAGCCCAACAGCAGCCGACCAGACCGAACGTAGGAACTCAGACCGAACGTAGCTAGGAACTCATATGCTGAATAAACAGAGAAGAAGGCAAGAAAGGAACATGTATCTTGCCGTACGCCCACCGCCGCCACCAACAGCCAATCTTCTTCATCTACATAGCGCCGTTAGATCTATCCAACACGGCACCAGGAAGGATAACACAAAAAAAGCCTACGATCGCAAGACGCAAGAGTACCGGGAGTTTGTACATTGTAAATTCTCCTTCCAAGACCCTTAGCAAAGGGAAGTTGTCGAGCACGAAAAGGTCTACTCGTTCATGTTTTACTGTTGTTTCAGAGAGAACAAGGTTGGGAAAAAAGCTCCCAAAAAACCCAAAAATGCTCCTGTGTTCGACGAACAAGAATACGACCAAGTACTCACCAGGTTCCATATAGGTTGGAGCCCAAGCACGGACTCAAAGCCTCAGCCATCGAGCAGTACAAATGTGCAATCAGGCAGTTGCACCAACTACAGCAAGACGAACAAAGGAATACTATTCCATGGGAGCAGATCTGGACTCTAAAGTGTACTGAACTCCACAACATGGTCAAGCAACGTCGTAACAGGCAGGACCGTGCCAATTGCGTGGAGAAGATTGACCATGACACTTCATGGTTCTCAATGAAGCTTCTTGTTGATTACAATGGTGGGAAGAACCGTGACTATTTTACTTCAATCTCAGATGAGAGTTATAGATCTGTTGTTAAAGCCCACTTAGAAAAGAACAACATCCATTCCAGCCATCTTGTTCACATCGGGCGCCAATGGGGATCCTACCTTGCACAACTGCAGGGAGATGACTGGGAAGATGTTCGTATTCTTGGTAATTGGGACCCAAACACACAGGACAAGAGCTACTCCATCAAGATTCGGAGGACAGACAGATGATGAAAGATATGTTCGTTCAAATAAGTCATGACTTGCAACATCAAAGATATCTCTTGGAACATCGAAGACAATGCGTTTCAAGTAAGCGGAAGATGTTGGCTGCAACTTTTTTCCAGCTTGGTGCAGAACAGCTAGTAACTCGTCCTGCCCCCGTGCCTTTCCTTTGCCCAACATCACCCCAAACACCACCAAGAGGTTCAAACAACCACCAAAGCGTTCGCAACACTACCAGGAAATCTCCGTTGGATGGCAGACTTCCTTGTGTCCAACCGGACGGATTCAACCATGTCATACAGGAGAAACCCTGTTCAGTCCAGAACATGTACAATGAATGGTTCGGTCTTGAAAATTATGAGGGCGTACCTGTGGAGGGCGGGATTCGTTTGATGGAAACCCGCCACAAAAGTAAATGGAGGAATAATTATGATTCTGCTGCCAGTAAACGGTTCTCCCGACTGAAGATCATTGTGGACACCATTGTTAAGACTGTTGCAGAGTCTTCCGATCCAAATGTAACCACCAACAGTGTTATAGCGTTGTTTGAGGAGCAGTTTCAAGCGAAAAAAGAAGCCCTTCAGCGTTGATAACATGGTTGGAACAGGAAGGCCACAAGGACTCAAAAAAAGAAAGTTGTCGTAAATGTTTCTACATATTTGATGAATTTAAACAATTGAGTTAAGCAATCAGTTTAAATATTAGAATGAATGTTCGTCTTGACTGTCTTACTCTTTCTTCTGGGATTCTTTTCCTTACATCCCTGTCGATGGGAGGGTCGTTCTACAATCGCTCGGGGACGATCGTCGTTTCCGGGATTGAGATACTCGAGAGACTTCTCCCACCACAGAGGAATGAGCGATTCATCTTCTTCAGCGATACTTTCTTTGGGTTTAATCGCTTCAATAGTGGCTGCTACAGCGACGACATGTCGTGGTGAGCCGATTTTCTCCATCGTCGGTGGGAGGATGCTCGTTCATGTCATCGCCTACCTTTGTTTGGCCGTGATCATGCTGGTCGTAGTCCTTAATGTACTTAAAAAGGCTTCCAATCACTATTATCAATACAGCTCTAGGGTTTGCTTCCTTGCCAAGCTCTTCCAGGATCCCGGAGGTAGAGGCAATGGGGATGATATTGTCGTGGTTTTGTTCCGTCCGTTTTCTTCTTCTCCCTTGTCGCGTCGGTGGACGCTGCACCCCCGGTGTCGCCGTACGGTCGTCTTTTCCCAGACTAAGGTAGCGTTTGTTGGCGTTTGTTGCAAGCACGCATGGTCGACGTTGTTGCTGTTGCTAGTGCGACAAGCAGTTTGTAGGATGCTGTTGTGGTGATCGCTTTTCTACCGAACAAACTGTCCGTCAGCACGGCTCTAACCTCATGTTTATGTTGGATTTTAAATTAAAAAAAAGGGAAAAAGGGAAGGGGGGGGGGGAGGAAAGGAGGAAAGAAAGAAAGGAAAAAAAAGAGAAAAAATGAAAAAATGAACATAGTTGCTTTTCGAACCATTCATTCAATCACAACAATAAAAATTTAGTTTATTTTTGGATTCCAGTCATTTCCTTTGACATGCACCTCTTGGCCATCTTCCCGGGCAATTTTTCGCAGAGTAACGAACTTCTGGATCAGAAGAGTCTCCGCAATAAACACAAGTCGGCGGTTGACGGGTTCTCTTGCCCTTTCCTCTTGTTCGCCTCTTCTCTCTGTGGAGATCAGGAATAAATCCTGTCATCGCTGCTATGGTCTCCCCAGCAACTGTAATCGGCAATGCATCTGCAGGTCTCTTACGATTGACCGGGAGTGGAAGTGGCATAGCTGCCGGAAAGTTGGGTGCTTGCAAGTTTCGCCGCATATAGGATGCAAACATTGCCATTTGATTTCGAAGCATTAATTCTTGAAGACTCAAGCTGACCGTATTGCTGTTTCCAACAACATTTCTTTGTTGTGCTGGTGGTCGAACCTCGACATGCTGGTGGCCATTACCCGTTTCCCTTCCACCCAACCCAACCTCGCCATCTAATTCTGCAATCGCATCTCCAGCAGTATCATCCACATTATATCCATCCTCCAACTCCAACGGCACACTTTTTGTCAAGTAAGAGTTCAAAAGCTCAATCCATTGCATCCTGGATCCTCCTGTTTCTCTCCCAATATCGATGATACTTTTTCAATTGTACTTGAAGCTTAGGAAATATATCACGTCCATGCTCCATGGCATTGTCCGTAAACTGATGTGCATCGTCACTATCGAAGACACTGCTTTTACCTTCTCTGGCATCAACCGCAACTTGGTTAACTGGAAGAATTTCAGCAGCTGAATGATGTTCACAATGCTTGTGTTGTCATCAGCAGATGAGCCAAACGAATTGGACGATTCTGGTAAACGAAAAAAACGAGCAACTGATGGATGTCCTTTTGAATCATTTTTCAGCATCCGTATCCTATCTCTTTCCTCGGCCTCTTTTCGTATCTTGTCGTTGTGAAGCTTTCGATGGATTTTCTTCGTTGAAGTCATGCTTGACCTTTTTCTTTGATAGGAATCTTTTTTCCTTTTGGTCGTCCCATGACAACAACGGCGTGCTTGTTCCACGAAGGTACTCACAGATTCCTCTGCGCTCGAAATGTAGTAAGGCGGGACGGGGATACGTCGTAGAAAGTTCTTGTTGCTGTTATTTCGATGCGCCAGCGACAAACGTCGTCCTTTAGAGCTACTAGTAGAGCACACAGAAGGGGATGTAAGTCGTGTGGTAGTATACTGCAGAAGATGATGTTGTCTTTTGTTCCGTTCCACCATCAACAGATAACACGACAGGCACGATAAAATAGATTACGGATAATAGGGAATTATTTTGTATTGAACCATGATATATAATGTATAAAATTTACTATTGTCTTCGTTTCGCTCTTCCAGCTATTTATCGTTTGGAAGCGGAGGACAGGTCAATAATCGGCTTTCAATTTTACATAACGACTGATGATAGACTTTTCAAACGATGATTTTATGTAACTGAGTTCGGCAGGAAACCACCCATATGTGATCAATCAAAATCAAATAGGGACGGGAGCTAATCTCACATAACGTCTGGTTTCGATCACTTAACGACAGAGAAGGTCTCCCCACTACTTATCGTTTGGAAGCTGGGGACAGGACCCCGGTTTAGAACAGCCCTAAAATTATTCTTTGTTCAATCAGTCGTTTATGGTTTACTTCTATCCCTAGTTCTTTTTCGCACAAGAAACGGCCGTTTTTGGTCACGAGACACGTCATGAAGTCCCGGCAAAAAAGTTCTCCGCTTTTTGAAAAGCGGAGAACTTTTGAAAAAAGCGGAGAACTCATGGACAAAGCGGAGAACTTTTGAAAAAAGCGGAGAACTTTTGAAAAAAGCGGAGAACTCTTCAAAGCGGAGAAAAAAAGCGGAGAAAAAAAGCGGAGAAAAAAATTTGGAAGACCGTACTGATTTTCTCGCAGGACCGGGCCTGTACTCCATGCGCACAACTGACAGCGACCAACGTGATACACGCACATACAAGAAGTAACGGTTCGACGAACATGGCCAGGAAGAAGAACAAGCCTAGGGCCGGCGAGGGAGCCAAGGCCAGGATCTTGACCAAGATGATCTATCCCAGACGAGACGTCAATAATCCAAAGGTCCAAAGGAAGAATCTGCTGTTGTCTTGATATCGGAAGAAGAAAAGTCCCTCAATGGTCGACAACAGCAGTGTTACACATTCCTCATTGGATCAGTTTGGGACGTGCTTTGAAGCTGTCTGTGTGATATGTCAATATCAATTGGAAGATGATATGCCGTTATTCGATGTTTTAATTGAAGATATAATGGAAGAGGATTGAGCTACCGGTAGGTATTCTTATAGCTTTAGGAGTAATAATACAGACTTCTGCAGGACTAAACGGCAGAGTTGCTTGAACGTGAAGTACCGTAGTAGCTATAATTCGTATGCGGTATGAGCTGGAGAGGGGGGTAGAAACTTAGTTTCAAGTCCTCGATTTTTATTCTCCGCTTTTTTTTGGAGGGTTCTCCGCTTTTCAAAAAGCGGAGAACTTTTTGAAAAAGCGGAGAACTTTTGAAAAAAGCGGAGAACTCATGGACAAAGTGGAGAACTTTTGAAAAAACCGGAGAACTCTGCAAACCGGAGAAAAAAGTGGAGAATTTTGATTCGTTAGGGCTAGAGTTATTCGTTTCCGATTTTAAAAACCTTATTCAATTGAAGAAAAGGGATATCATTCTTCTAGGGGGAAATTGAACATAGTATTTAAGGTTAGAGTTGGTTAAAACCAGGGTCCAGGTCAACGATCGGCTTTCCATTTTACATAACGACTGTTGATAGACTTTTCAAACGAGGCTTTAAGTATTTGAGTTCGGCAGACAACCTTCCCTATGTGATCAATCAAATTCAGATAAGGACCGACTCTGGACTTTTCAAAGGACAATTAAGGTCGTGGATTTTGAAAGCCGACAGTTTCATGAGCTGAGAGCCGTCAGCGCTCTCTCTTAAGGTTTTGTGAGGTCGCTTCAGGGATGCTGCACGGCCGGCTTTATCGGCTTGGCGCGTGCGCAAGACTGCCTCCTGCCACGCTCGACTTAGGCGAAGTTGGTGCCTCGCCACCATAATTGATTTTGGGCTGATGAAGACTGGTCAGAACTGCCGTAGGGACGCCGTAAAAACTGTACTGCCTCGTTTCTGACGGCGTCCATACAAGCACAAATATCCCCTCATTATTCCGGTAGTCTTCACTGCAGAAAATCTGGTCCAGTAAACCAGTAAACTACGGTAGTAGGTAACCATAATACCGTAGTCGCTACCGTACTCGTATCATAGACTATCGTACTTTACTTCCCGAACGTACCTACGGTACCTACCTATGCATACTCCACAGAAGTTGAGCCTTCAATCTCTACTGGCAAAAGAGAGTACATACGTACATACGGTAGCCAGTAAACGACCGGTAGACTACCGATAGCCAGTCAATGGTTTCCCAGCTTTTGGATGATCTATCTTATCTGTGTATGATAAAATACGTGACGCGGTCGAATTCGACTTGTTACCTCCGGATTGAGCATTCAGAAGCTTACCACTACTACTCGAAGTCGTCGTTACAGCCACAAGAACTTGGAAAAATCATCTCCGTCGATCATTCGTCATCGACCCCCTTACCTTGGTCATTTCAGTCACTCGCAAGGAGTCCTAATTCGTAGTACTACCTAGTGCTTTATCGGGAAAGGTTTATGTTCTGACTGCACGATATCCGTGCTTCTCCACTCAAGCTCTTCTTTGGTTACGCTTCAAATTGAGCCTGATTTGTCGTTCGGCTTCTTCAAGAAACAGGCATGGTCCCAACTTCAACATCCTCCTCACCTTTTGCTCCGGCGGCCAATATCTTGAATCGAATTTGGAGTACCCAAAAAGGACTCAAAAGTGTTGTGTATTCGTCGCAGGGAGAGTTGACATGCTCAAAGACCACATTTGCACAGTGTTCTCACGTTTTGGAACACAAA
Organism: Nitzschia inconspicua; assembly: GCA_019154785.2. Classification (NCBI taxonomy): domain Eukaryota; phylum Bacillariophyta; class Bacillariophyceae; order Bacillariales; family Bacillariaceae; genus Nitzschia; species Nitzschia inconspicua. Next base: position 1,087,387 of record JAGRRH010000023.1, read on the forward strand.
TCGACATTAGATCGTTTATTGAAAGAAGTACCATACTTGCAAGCTAAGAATAAAGGCCTTTTGTATGTACTTTTATATGAGCTTTTGATTGGGCCAAACAAAAGAATTCGAGGAGGAGGCGCCATCAAACGGCAATTGATGGCTCAGGAAAACATTCTCAAGGAGAAATTGAAAGAGATTAATGCATCATCTTTGCGAAAGCCTTGTTTCAGCGATCCTCCCCTAAAACCAACCGTCATCCCTAGGTATGTACGGATCAACACACTTGTCGCAGATTCCTCCACGACGCTTCAGAAGTTGCGACAGAGAATTCGACCCATTTATATCGATCCAGATGTCCCAGATTTGTTGGTAATTGACGCGACGCCTGAAAATCGCGCCCTGTTACAGGAGTTTGTTTTATCCAACGAAATCGTTCTTCAAGACAAATCCTCCTGCTTTTCGGCGTTGTGCCTGGTACATGGGTATGGTGGGAAGAAGAGTTCCCATTGCGATTTTCTAGATGCCTGTGCTGCACCCGGCAACAAAACCAGTCACTTGGCAGCGCTGGTGCAGTCTCAAAATCTAGGAAACTGCGACAATCATAATACTGAAGGAACGTCAGTTATTTACGCCCTTGATAAGTCTCCTCAACGTTGTGCTCTTTTGAAGCGCCGAATGATGGGCCTTGTCCCCGACAAATCTGTCCAATGCTACAATGTAGACTTTTTGGAAACGTACGGAGGCGCCGGAATTAACAGCAAGGAGAACAAGGACGCAGAAGTGAAACAATATGCTCGTGGAACAACATTACCAGAGAACATTAGAGCTATCTTGTTGGATCCCAGCTGCTCGGGGAGTGGAATGACTTCAAATCATACTGAGCAATATTTGGATCGTGACCCCTACTTTATGGACGAGCGTATTCGAGCATTGAGCGACTTTCAGTTCCTTGCCTTGAAACATGCCACTTGCAATTTTCCTCTCGTAGATCGTGTAGTGTATTCGACGTGTAGCCGGTATTATCAGGAAAATGAAGGGGTCATAAAGAGAATTTTGGATTTCACAACTGGGGAATGGCAGCTAGTGGCACCGAGCTGCTTGAAACATTGGCATCGACGAGGTTTATTTCCCAAAGATGGCAGTGATGGACTGACATTTGACCAAGCAAGATGCGTCATAAGGGTCGACCCGGAACTTGATGCAACCAACGGTTTCTTTGTCGCGTGTCTTGAACGAACGAATTTCAAGGATAACGAGTCAGATAAGACATCGTCAACTTGGAAATCTCATGCAGACACCCTCCCAGAAGGTATGGAACTGTATCACAACCAATTTGATGATTCGTTGAAGGCATCGGCACAGTCGAGTGACACCAGCAAACTTTCCAACAAACGAAAGTCGAGTGATTTGGAAGCACGATCCTTAGACCGCAATATTGGCACACACATCAAGAAGCGTTTAAAGAAGGTTGAATGGAAACGCCAGCAAAGATTGAAGAAAAAGGAGAGGCTCAAACGGAAAAATGCATAATGATGCTGTATTAGCCGTTGATTTGCTTCTTGTTGGTCCATCGGATCTCTTGGCTGCCCCTCGTAGCTTTGATGCAAATGGTCTTCCTTGAAATTGATTGTGACATTTGCCAATTTTTTCCATTCCCAGCCACACAAAACATCTCGCGTCACAGACTTGGAGAGTGGAGCACAGATCGGCATTGTATAACTGAGGCACATCGATCTCGGCATAGATGATATATGTATTATGATTTTCTTGTGTAGACCAGCTTACTTTCAACAGTGCTAGCGCTGAAGGCTGTATCTGCAAAAGAACTGGCGTTTAATTGTTGAGCACAGTGTCCTTTTGGGGAGATTTCTTTGGTTATCGTCCATGCGGGAAACTTGTTGACAGAAATTCCTCCACGTTATATTTTGGGTAATACCTACGCATTCCAAAGAGGAAAGTTTGAAAAATTCTTGTCTCGCTTCCATTTTCACCCAGAAGCTTTCGAGCAGAGCTTCCGTCCCAAAATAGATCGCCACGGGCAGTTCTAGTATGTCTTGGAAAGAGCTCTTTCTCATAGGCCGCTGGGTCGAATGCGACAAATTCTTTCTCCAAGCAGGTGTTTTCCCCAGGTTCCGAATGTTTGGTTTGAAATTATTGAGTTTAATAAGATTGAAATAAAGATTATCTTTGGTGGATTTGCTCAATTGACGAATGGTGTGCCATAGGGGATTAATTCATTAGCAAACTACGAAGCTTTGCGTTTGCTTCAGTTAATACTTGTACAATCTTCGGGTTTGTTGGATTTATTCAATGAATCATTCGGAGCAGTTGTAGGCACTCTTGCTTAAAGCTTGAATCATCCAACGTCCTCTTCCACCACGGGCTGTTCCCCGCCCTTGGAATCGCTCTTTGAACTGATTCATTGCTGTTCTTTCAAGTACGACTGGTAGGTGTTTCCCATCCCATTGCGACCGTACATGCAAAAATAAAACGTTAAATCCGTCAACGTAGCAAGATATGAAACGAGAATGAATGAAACCGTCTCTGGCCTTTTTTCTGGAATATGGGAAGCCAGCAAATGATAGACCGGAGGAAAGGACATCCAAACCATCCTCAGCAAGAAAAATTGCTTTGGTTGCTAGTTGCTGCTTTGTCCTTGTTCAACCACACAAGACTTGCTTCAGTTTGCGAGTTGCTGTTGCATGCTGTTGGAACTCGATTCCTTCCCTTCCTCCTCAGTGGTGGCCACGACCGCCAACAAAGACTGTAGCTTCCCTAGCTATTTCTCTTGAAAGCCTATCTCACGTGATCTCGCCATTGTTGTGGCAAAAAAAGGGATAGTTGTCGCGGCTTCATGCTTCATCAGACATCAGACATGATGTTGCATGTAATCTACGGTACCGGTAGGTAGTGTACTCCGTGGTTGTTCGTAGCACTGTTGCAACTGGTTACAGTCCCGGACACCATCACTCTACCCAGCTAGCCTAGAGGTTCGGTAAAACTCCATTTATTTCATACTTTACAAACCTCTTTCGAAACGATTGGTAGAAAGTCCGAAAGAAGCACCAGTTTCCAGGCATTTTAAATTGGCGTTGACAGTGAAAGAAGACATAGTAACCCGGATCTACACACGTTTGAATCATAGAAAAATGGCTATTTGTCCTATCCTACATACCTTTACTGCTTCTTCTTCATCATCCTGAACCTCCTCAACTACTTCGGCATTATTTGTGTATTAAAGCAGGTAATTTGAGATTTCATGTAAGAGGCACTCGTCGTGAATATTGCAACATGAAGAGGAAAGCACAGGATATCATCTATGCTGCTGTTGGGGAAGCTCATGTGGAAGACCAATGCAACAAGTGTCATGACCCTCTTTTGAAATTGTACTATGGGCGCCCTTTGTACATTAATCACAATGAAGATGTTGCTGGTTGTGTTGCAAATGGCGCAATATGTGAATTTAGAGGTGTAAAACTGAAGCCAGCAGTGTCACAAAAGGACTTTGAAACTATTATAATTGATGGATACCATGTGAATTGTGTTTCTATAACACAGGTTGATTCATTACTTGTTAACATGCTGGATGGTTGTAAAGGAGGGAATAAAGAAACAATCATTGAACTAAGTCCAAAAGTGATCTATGCATCAGCTAAATTTCCAGTGCCATTTACAGGACCAATTACCAAGAATAGCATGAGAACACGAAGACGTATCAGCTTTGATTAACAGTTTCCTGTTAATTGTGCTAATGCCAGAACAGTTCACAAGTTACAAGGGCGGTCAATTAATCATCTTGTTGTCAGTGCTTGGGACTACACAGACAATTGGGTTTACATCTGCTTGTCACGATGCACGACTATGAAAGGGCTATATTTACGTGAACCACTAAATCCAAGTAAAACTAAAGGCATGGCAGAAGAGGTACGAGCATTTATAAAGAGATTGAGGAAAATTAAAAAGCGTGACCATGACTTTCTTCATGGAGAAGGCTTGTAGGACAGTGATAACATTTGTTGGTTCATTTTTGTCAATCAATATTAGTATATTCTCTAGTAAATGTCATCATGTAACTGTAAATACCTGAAACTACTGGTGTTATCGCCCACAAGTGCATACGTCATACTCGTAATACCTAAATCCTGGGTTTCGTAGGCCTTTTATGATTTCGCGGTCAAACGAGTCAAAAAGTAAATCCAGATGGGTTTTACTACTGTTAATCCGGATCAAGTTTGATCGGATCGTGTTCGGAACAAAAATGGAATTGCTTTAGAAATAACGTCCGCGAGCGAAGACGATTATTCTGCTGTTAATTTTATTCTAACAAAAAATTTCAATGGTTGAAAACCGTTAAAAATGACTAAAAGATTTTTGTTTTTCTCTTTCTTTGGATTGATTGGCATAAACGTGATATGAAGAGATGAAGCAAGATGAGGAAGGGCAGGCGAATTGAATTCGTGACTGAAAAATTGCCGCGCTGTTAAACCACATTTTGCACTTTCGTGAAATCGACACACGTGTAAAATGGAATAAATAATATGTTCGATTCATACACATAATACTTACATGAAGTCCGAGGAATGAAAAAACCTTCTATGCTTTTTTTCGGGACGCTTTTTACCCGATCGAGTTTTTGATTTTGATCTGGTCTATTGTGGAACTCGATCGAACAAGCGAACTAATAATGGAACATGAGTCCGGCGTAATTATCATTAGGGATTGGGATAAAGTGATATCTTGAATGGTCGCGGATGCTCCTGAGCCGAATTTCATCTACTCGTAATAAGGCTATCTCCAGACAAACGCCGCTAAACGCTTTTTACCGGATAGCGGTCTTTACCCATCTCCAGACACAGAGATTTCGGGTCGTTTTACCGGCCTGACCGGTAAAGGCCAAAAATCCCGCTAAAACAGGTACCGTATAGCGGGAAAAAAACGCTTTACCGGAGCACATTGTGATCGCGCCGGTAAACCCATACTCGTTAAATATTATCCCCACGCATTAATTAATTTTTTCACGTAGATGTCCAAAAGACCCAATAGAACATTTTTTTGTCTTCCCTCGCTGTCGCCACTCTCTTTACTTAGATGTGAGGAAATTCCAATTATGTACTTCATTGTCACACCAGTGACCATTTGGCTTAAATATTGGACCTTTTTAAGGCCGCCCAACTCCAAACGTTTACAGGCCGGCTTATTCCAACTTTAAAAGTTTTTTTTTCAGCCAATCAGAAGGTCTCATTTTAAAAGTTCAGGCGCTAGGCTTGGAGATAGCCTAAGGGAGTACGATTACGACTACCGGTAGTAGAGACTCTCCGAGGAGGGGCGTCGAGTTCCGGCGTGGATTGTACCAATAACGTAGATTGTACGGAGATGTGGTTCCCTCTGAAAAACATTACGACGTATTGTACTGTTAATTTACAATTACAATTATTTGACTAGGTAGTTAGTCTAAAATCTAAATTACGGCATAAGTAACATCTAACGAAGCTATCAGGTTCGTAGTACTCCGTAGTAAAGATTGAGAGAAAAAGGACAACACGATAGGGATGAAGTTTGCTGACTGAGGATTCCTTCTTGTCGCCTCTTTGGAGAGGGAAGTAAAACAGCAGGACGTTTGGACTGGGTCCCATCTGTGTTGGTTTCTTGGCTGATTAGAGGAGGGTCATCATAGGTGAGGTTGCCATGGGATTCGTTGGTAGGGTATCACCCATTTTGGTGACGGGAGAAGAAAAACGGTGCCGCTTCCTCCCCAATTTCATTGTAGAAAATTGTGTACTATATTTGAAACGTCCTTTTGAGGGAAAAAGGTGCTCCGGTGCCCATCTTGTGATGCTAAGGTCTCAAGTGAAGGTTTGACATTTGAACAATTGAAGAGGCACTTTGGGGATGCTTTCCTGGGCGAGAATAAAAGTCTGTGGTCGACATCAAAGTATTTATCAAAGTGTCAGCTTCTGATGGAAACGGAACTTCTGCATGCGATGCTTCCTCCCACATGTCATTCAAGGGTGAATCCTGGGGGGGTCAACCTACCTTCAAGATTGAAGTTTATTGTTACAGCATTGAGAAACCTACACAGAAGTGACCATTGTAATGGTTGCTTCAAGAAAGGAGCTGAGTGCCGGATGAAAATCCCATACCTCCCCTCCACTGAGACGTTGCTACTGTTCGATGATAAGTTGACAAATTGGTTTGACTTGAGGGGGAACGATGTTTCTCAGCCAACGTCTATTTCTGTTCCAAAAAGGGCACATGTAGATGCATTTGTGAATGTTCACAATGAACTTGCAAGCATTCTCTTTGGGTGTAATACCAATGTCATTGCAGGGGTTGTTGATGGTGGCAGTATTATGTATGAACTGCACATGTTATGTATCCAAAAATAAGGAAAAAGAGAACAATAAGCATTTTGCAACTGCTGCAAAACAGATGGTGAAGAAAATGCAACAAAAGGTGATGGAAAGGATGGAAGTGGGGGACAGGGACAATGAAGAAGACAACTCCTCAATTGGTATAAGAGGTATGATTGGTGCAGCCTTTATGGCAACAAAGCTCACAAAGTGGCTGTACTAATGGCATCTTTTCTCATCAGGAACGGAGCCAGATTTCAATTCTCCCACGATTTTTCTTACGTGAATAGTAGTAGTTCTTCGAAGAGGTGCATGGAGATAGCGAGATTTCCGCAGATGAAGAGGGGTCTGTGTTTTATAACTCATCAGTTACAACATACTTGTGCCGTCCCAACGAATTAGAAGATGTTTGTTGGTACAATTTCTTGACAAAATACAGTGCCTGCAGACCAGGAGCAAACAGTTTGAATTGGGCAAGGCCTCATCCAAATAAAGATCATTTGAAAATGAAAAGTATTGAATGAAGAGCATTTGCCAGTCATTAACCATCTTGATTTTCTGGATACAAAATAGTTTGAAGGACATGATATATTTACATGCATCAGAGACGGGAATAATGCAAAGCTAGTATTCAAGTAATTATTTAATTTTTCGTGAATTATAAATCGAAATACACATGTTGTATGTGGGCCTTTCGCATTTTGAGGATTTTTACTTAGTAATTGACAACCAAATAATTATTATTCATTGGCTGTATTTGTATTCTGTATTCCACATTTAATCCTTTTGTATTTCAATAGTTCATAAAACGTATTTTGGTTCTGTATGCCACATGTAGGCCTTCTGTATTCCAAGGCCTTAAAACTATAAATCACAAAACGTATTCCGGTCCTGTATGCCACATGACATCCTTTTGTATTTCTAGGCCTCAAAATTACAATTCAAAAGTTCTATTTCTGAATTTTTTTTATTGAGTTTTGTATTTTGAACTAGTATTCTTTATCCGACAGCATACGTATCCTGCAAATGTACCTGGTTGAAGTATTTATACTTCAATTTGATCTCTGGTTCTCGATGGTGCTGTACAACTGCATTCAGAAGGTACTGCTAGCTAGATCCCTACTTGTTGAGTGACCATTCTCTCATCTGGCAACTGTTGCTTGCAATCACATTCACTTAAGTCGAGACAATATGAGCTTCCCAAGTTGAATCAACCCAATCACTGTAATGGATACTGTCCATGTTGTCCTTGTACACCTGTGGACAGTACCCATTAGATTGATTGGATTGACGATGCAACTTGTTCTTGTGACTTGTCCTCAGGCTCCAACATGTTGCAACTTCTTACAAATCCCCTACCACTTACTAAGGTGTTGGAGGAGTCATACTTCCATCAAAACCTCTTGAAGAACTACGAGAGAGAGAACACAAATGAATTGAAGCAGCAGATGGAAAGTAGGCAGCAAGTAGAATGAAATGCATACAAACAGCAGCAGTGTGGATTAGCAAACACCAACATCCATCAAGTGGCAACAGCAAAAGGCAAGAGACCATTTACCTTGAAATTTCCTCTGCGTGATGTTTGTTCTGTTCTGGCATCTACTTTCGAGCATCTTTCTTATCACCATTCCAAAGCTTTCCACTTCCCACACTTGCTGTTCCATGCCCTTATCCCAGGACAACGTATTGGTGATCAGCCGCTACACTCTACCATTGTGATCGAAACGTCTCCTCTTCTGAGTTGATAAAATGAATATTATTCTTTGCAACAACAGCTGGGCACATCAGTTTCAAATTTGCCTCATGCTCCTCCAGCTTTTGTCTCCTGTGAATAATGTTGCGAATGTTGTTGGTGATGATGATGGTGATTACCATCGATGGAATATCCTCAAAACCTACTCACCTACTTCCAGACCACACTCCCAGGCTCCTTCCTTCCACAATCAAACTGATGACAGTCGTCTACGACCTAGCGGTAGTTTCTTTGTATGATGTTGATGATGTTATCGTTGTTTCAGTTTGTGTTGAGTGTTTGTTGTTTGTTGGTGATCATTTCCACTGATGACTGTGAGGATGGAATCTCCGTATTTCCTCTCTTCTTCCTCAAGACCCCTCGAAGGCTGTCCCTACTCCCAAATTCAAATAATATGCTGTTATTTGTCTTCTAGTCTGTACGTCGTCCGTAACTTTGGCCTTTTCTTTTCTCGTGGTATGCAGGGGGACAATCGTTCGTTTGGCAAATTTAGCCTCTGCCGAGGGGTCCGTCGAGTTCCGGCGTGGGTTGTTCCGGGTAGTTTTTATAGTAACAAGTGTTTACCAGTAGGTACCTATGTACGTAGTACGTAGTATTGGATACTACAGTAAATAATATCCATCGTATCCCAAAGTACCATAGTACCTTACGATAGTATCTGATATCCTGTATTGTAACTACCGGTATAAACTGTCAATACCTTCTCATGCGGTAGCACCATAACCCGAAGGCGTACTATCAATTTGTTCCATTTCCCATAATAACCTATCTAAGTACGTAGTAGTAGACAAGCAAATTATCACCGACCCGAAGCCATACAGTCAGTTCTCATGAATTCTAAATTGCACTCCTTCTTGGAGTCCTCTAAAATTCCGTTAAAAAACTGTTTGTATGAGCTCACAAATATTCATTACTGTTAACTGTAAAAGAGTTTTTAAATTTGAACGATGTCTCGTTTCGTAAGTTCCGACTTTTTATGGACAGGAATCTTGATTTTACTCAAAATAGTATTAACATCTTCGTGTCATGTGTTACAGCTTCAATTGAAAAAAAGGATGCTGTTCCAATGAACAACAGACGCGTATGTACTGTTAGTCAATTATCTCCATTCCAGTCTTAAGAGGTTGAAGAGAAAATTGGAAAAGTGAATGACCATAAACAACTGATTGGGTTTCTTTCTGGTGCAGGTGGGACTGGGAAAAGCCATGTCATTAAAACCGCATGTCAATATGCCCAAAAATTATGCAAAGCGATTGGTGTGAAAAAGAACGATTGTGGTCACTGCACTCACGGGTGCAGCTGCTGTCTCCATTAATGGGGAGACAACAGCTGGAGCTTTTGCTTTCAAAAGAAAGGTTAAAGATGAACTAGAAGATTTCAAAAATACATATCTGGTGATTGTTGATGAAGTATCCTTTGCTTCTGTTGAGGATATGGAACTGTTGAACGAGAAAATGAAGCAAATTTTCGATAATCCATGGGATCCATTTGGAGGAGTCCCTATTGTTTTTTCAGGAGATTTCGCTCAGCTTTCACCTGAGGGTGGGAGACCTCTGTACTAAAGTGAACATAGCATTGTATGGAAAGAATACTTGAATGCTTTCATGGAGTTGAGAACAAATCACAGATTTGATAAAGATGCGAATTGGGGTGGAAGAATGTTAGGGAGATTCCGTGATGTTGGATTGAGTACTAAGGAAGTTGCCATAATCAATACACGAGTGGTTGGTGCGCGAAGTGGCCCAAGGGAAAGAAATATTCCTTTTGATGCAGTATATGCAACTAAAACAAATGTTGATAGAATGGCAATCATTGATGCTATTTTTGCAAAACATCTGGTGAACACACACTCTACTGATCCAGGTATACAGCCACCGATGCACACTTTGTGTATTAAAGCAGGTAATTTGAGATTTCATGTAAGAGGCACTCGTCGTGAATATTGCAACATGAAGAGGAAAGCACAGGATATCATATATGCTGCTGTTGGGGAATCTCATGTGGAAGACCAATGCAACAAGCGTCATGACCCTCTTTTGAAATTGTACTATGGGCGCCCTTTGTACATTAATCACAATGAAGATGTTGCTGGTTGTGTTGCAAATGGCGCAATATGTGAATTTAGAGGTGTAAAACCGAAGCCAGCAGTGTCACAAAAGGACTTTGAAACTTTTATAATTGATGGATAACATGTGAATTGTGTTTCTATAACACAGGCTGATTCATTACTTGTTAACATGCTGGATGGTTGTAGAGGAGGGAATAAAGAAACAATCATTGAACTAAGTCCAAAAGTGATCTATGCATCAGCTAAATTTCCAGTGCCATTTACAGGACCAATTACCAAGAATAGCATGAGAACACGAAGACGTATCAGCTTTGATTAACAGTTTCCTGTTAATTGTGCTAATGCCAGAACAGTTCACAAGTTACAAGGACGGTCAATTCATCATCTTGTTGTCAGTGCTTGGGACTACACAGACAATTGGGTTTACGTCTGCTTGTCACAATGCAGGACTATGAAAGGGCTATTTTACGTGAACCACTAAATCCAAGTAAAACTAAAGGCATGGCAGCAGAGGTACGAGCATTTATAAAGAGATTGAGGAAAATTAAAAAGCGTGACCATGTCTTTCTTCATGGAGAAGGCTTGTAGGACAGTGATAACATTTGTTGGTTCATTTCTGTCAATCAATATTAGTATATTCTCTAGTAAATGTCATCATGTAACTGTAAATACCCGAAACTACTGGTGTTATCGCCCACAAGTGCGTACTCATAGTGCCTGTGGTAAATCCTGGGTTTCGTAGGCCTTTTATGTATTCGCGGTCAAACGAGTCAAAAAGTAAATCCAGTTGGGTTTTACAGTTAATCCGGATCAAGTTTGATCTGATCGTGTTCGGAACAAAAATGGAATTGCTTTGGAAATATAACGTCCGCGAGCGAAGACGATTATTCTGCTGTTAATTTTATTCTAACAAAAAATTTCAATGGTTGAAAAACGTTAAAAATGACTAAAAGATTTTTGTTTTCCTCTTTGCAGGATTTTGTATAAACGTGATATGAAGAGATGAAGCAAGATGAGGAAGGGCAGGCGAATTGAATTCGTGACTGAAAAATTGCCGCGCTGTTAAACGACATTTTGCACTTTCGTGAAATCGACACACGAGTACAAAGGAATAAATGTTCGATTCGAAAACATATCTATACATGAAGTCCGAGGAATGAAAAAACCTTCTATGCTTTTTTTCAGTAGCTGGCGATGCCATGTCACTCCTAAGTGCTTCCTAAGTAAGTTGAACATGCTAAAAAATCGGAATGTTACAAATTCCCCCCCATACCCCCCTCAGCTGGACGCTTTACCCGATCGAGTTTTTGATTTTGATCTGGTCTATTGTGGAACTCGATCGAATTTTGCCGAGTTTTGTCCCGAGTAAATAAGAATTTCCTGGTACAAATTCTACATATGGAGAGTGCGTGGATGTCAAGTAATCGGAGCAGAAGTGCATAGAGTAGAAGCAAAACACGAGGTCCTACAGGCTACAGATGACCTAAGAACTAGAGTCCAACCCTTCGATAAAATCGAAACAAATGAATGGATTTTATAAATATAAAACATTAAACTTCGATAGCATCGTCAGCAGACAGCTGCTGCTTTGTACGGCCACGGCTCTTCTGAACATGAATGTAACCTTCTGCTTGGAAATAACATACCATCCCTCTGATACTAAGGCGTTTCTTCTTAAAGACTTCTTCTAATTCTGCTAGAGCTTCATTGTGGTCTGGGTTCGACTCGATGTACTTCACCACAGCACTGTAGATACGAGACAAACGCGAAAAAAGTGTCTTTTGCGAGTCACTCCAATCTTTACGCCAGTTCCTACCATACTTCTTATCTAGCACAAGAAAGCCATTGTTTGGATCCTGCCAATCGTCCAATATCTCCTTCAGTGAATGATACTTGGGAGCAAGCCTCTTATTTGGCGATGTGGCAGTACTAGAACCAGAAGCCCTCGTTCTACTGATAGCCACAGTAGTATCACTGGTAGCATTTGGCTCCGTGGAGAGGCCTTGATCTTCTCTCTCAAAAGGCTCAGCGGAGAGGCTTTTTTCTTCGCTCTCGAATAGATCGTTTGCGGCGACAGTTCGCTCCTGTAAATGTCTAGTGTCATCATCAGATTCCGTACCATCAAATTCGGCCATGTCAAGAAGCTCGCCTATACTCCTGAAGCAACGTGCAAGCTTTCGCCTTCGATTCCCTTCCATTTGCTTGTCATCCAAGCATCGCTTCAGGTGGTTACATAGGCCTTGGAGCTGACGTGTAACATCTTCACTGATAGACTGAGTGGCCTCATGAACAGCCCCATGAACAGCCTCATGAAAGCGATCAACCTTCCCTCCCAACTGTTCCACCATGGAATGGGTTGTTCGCTGGATCTCGAGAACTCCAGGAAGGACACTTTCGATAGTAGCATCGAGAGGGCTTACCTCATGTCTAATAGCTGAAGCCATTTGCCCTTTGAAATCCTGAAGACGAGGGGAGGGAGAGAGAGAAGAAAGAGGTAACAGAAAAAAGCCACGTCGGCCAACAGTACGAACGAGACGATGAGAAAAGTTCAACCTGCAAGGCGCCAACAAAGTCGAAGCAGTACTGACATAAAAAGCCTGAGACTCCAAAACGGCAAGATTCTGGAACATGAAGTGATTTGAACGTTCTTCTTTGACGCAAAGCAACGCAGCGGCGTCCTGGAGAAATACCTTGTTGAGCTCTGCAAGGCAACGGAGAAAATGAATGGCCGTATCGTAACCGCCTCTGTGATTCTGTGCTTGTTCCAATACCCCATCCAGGGAAGTGTACACGAAAGAGCCTATAGGTGTTGACTTCAGCAGTTCATCATTTGGGTTCACGGTCGTACGAGTGTTATAATAATTGTTGCTCTTGGAGACATATCCTGCTAGCTTCCGAATAGATCCAATAGGCAACTTCGTGGAGTAGTAGTTGTCAAAGACAGAAGGATTCCATTGGCCCATGCGTCTAATGGATTCGCTTTCCTCTTCCAGTAGTTCCAACGTCTTTGTACCAAGTTTTCTTCCAAGGTGACAAAGATTATTAGTAGGCAGTCCAAGCTTCAACAGGGTCTCTTTGATATGCTTGCTGTAACCGTCGCTCTTCATTGGCTGGGTCCTATCGCTGATTCCATCGACATCCACAAGCAACTTGATATCAAACCAACGAGAGTTGGTGCACCAACCTTTAATGGTGAAGTTATTGAATTCCCTGGTCACATGGAAACGACACTGAAGATACATGGCCAGAGCGCCGACTGGGCAAAACTGTGGTAGCTTGTGACGCGTAGCTCTACCGAAAAGAGTCCGTCCGTTGTTCACCTTACCCTCAGGAATTTGCATGATCAACAAGAGCATAGGGTGGATATCTTGATCACGCTGGGGGAGGTAGAAAGACAAGTGATCGCTGAGATCAGCCTGAATCAAAGACTCGCATCGAAGAATGCCGCTAGTAAGGAAGAGTAGGCAATAGCGGTGCCGCAAATTTGCCACTGTTTGCCTCCAGCTACGCCCGTTGGAATCTGTCCAAAGCATATCCTCGATGTCGTTGTAGTGACCAACCATTGCGTACGGTGAGAATTCCCCAGTTACTTTCTCCTGGTGTTGCAACCGTTTAATGATAACCTTCCTCGACTTTATCAGCCGTTGAAGCTCTTTCAGTGCTGGTAGCCAAACGTGGTCCCAATGCAGCGAATTGACATTGTTATTTATCTGAGCATTATAAATTCGCCTAAGCGCTGCCTTGTAGGTAGCGAATTGGCTCTCGCTGATGGGGTTCTCCACATGTGGAGCATTCTCTAGGAGGCGCTGCCCAGGACTGAGTCCAGCAAAGGGCCACACAATGTTATCATACGCCTCTGCATCAAAGTAAATGTCCTGTTGCTGTAGTTGTCTGTTTCCGCCTCTCTTTTTCTGCTGTCGAAAGGTCTGAAAGAACATGAACAAATAAATCTTATCGAAATTCATGTTGTACTTGTACGGATCGGTGGGGTATACATGGTCGCAATATTGGAACCACTCCTTCAGCTTGGGCAGATATGCCTTCTTAGTGTTTTCCGGCTCACCATCTTCACGTAAATCAATCACAAATTGTTGAAGCGCTGTCTCCAAGTTTAAGGCTGCCGGATTTTGGATTTGTGGAACGTTGTTGGCTGGGGGGCAAGAGTTGGGGGTGCCCCACCCATACGATTAGATATGAAGATGTTCATGCGTCGTATGCGTTGTCAGAGGCTACTAGACAGCTGCTTACAGTTAGTAATGATATCTCTTGAGTGAGTGTCAAAGGAGTTTTTAGTAGCAAACAACAACGCTTGCGTTTTTTTTCTTGGGAGTGTTGATGTGTGGGAGTTTTTTTGTCGTTCTGATAAAAAAGAGCAGTGGTAAAAAGCTACGATTCTGCAGCGTACAGCAAACGATGTCATTTTTTTCAACACCGTCCATGGTGTTCTTTGCTGTTCTTGTAACATACCTGTACGCAAAACAAACACGTAAAGAAATAATGTACAGATCTATTTTGACATCACCAGCTTAGCGTCGGACACACCTTTTCTTAACCTCGGACACTCCTTTTCTTAAGCTACGAGCGAAAGGATTTAAGGGATTGAGTGCCGGACATTAAGTACACGAATAAATTTTTTTTCTTTATATCAAATAAGCAATTTTATGTCCAATCGGTCAAAAAAATCGTTCAAAAAAGTGTGCGCATGCTACGCGACTTCGAAGAGAATTGTCCAAAAAAAATTTGTCCTGCGGCATAATAATATTTCTTCGTAATCGAAGTATTATTATTTAGAGAAGAATTGTTATCTACCGCCATGTTCGAATGAAATTGCGCCTAAAAAATTACAGTTAATTATTATCTGTATGGAGTTTCGACTCTTGGTTGTCATTGGAAACGGTACTTGAACGTACCGGTATTAGGTACGCACGTACATTGCCAAAAGAGGGCGCGCAATTTTTCTTCCGTTTTATTAACCGCTCGCCGGTCGGGAAGTCGATGGTCAAATGATTCGGGGTCTGTCCAACATCCGAAATTCTTCTACCACTCTATCGAACATTACCGGCGGTACCGTATGATACGTACCGGTACTCCGCTGCATGTAACGTTCCGTACCAGGTACGTCAATCTGCAGTAGAATGAAATTTTAGTACCTAGTCTAGCTACCTAGCTAGCTACTCTACTACTAGAGAGCTAATAGTAGAGTATTTTTTTTATTTTACGTCGTGTTCACAGTGAACGGATTTTATTTAAGGTTGCTACTCGATTTACGTATGATTAGGCCTTCTTTAGAGTTGTTACACCTCACAGTCAATTCGAAACGTTTCTAACCGATCGTTTTCATGGGGTTATTATCTTTTGGTCCCATAGACGTTAAGGAAACTAAAGAACAAGCAAAACTACATATTCGGGGTTGGATATTATTTTATGTTGCGAAACCAGGACACAAAAGAATTGGTCGCGATTTGCAAACGACAACGATCACTCTCTTTTCTCACATCTCTTCATCGCTTTACCTCGTAATCAGCATTAACTACGTACGGTAGTTTGTCCTGCATTACACTTCCTTCTCCTTCGTAACTACTGGATCGTCTTTCATTACTCTTCCTTCTTCGTAACAATTGCAACTGCGACTGCTGCAATCATCTCGATAACGGCGGAGATAAACGTCCTTTGGTTGTTGTCGTGAAGAAAACGCCTGTTGCAAAGCAGAAAAAAAAAAGTAACACCGCCCTTTCAGCATCCGTCCGGCAGCATATTTGCAAGATATCATGGAATTGATGATGCAAACTTTTTGTACTGACATTAAGAAGACATGATTTCGTATTAAGAAACGGTCAACTCCGAAAACGGAAGAAATCGACGTCTTTTGAAAGTTACGAAACGCTTGAACTATGGTCAAAACGCCCTCTCAACATCTAAACCGGCAACAGACTTGCGAGATAACATGCACTTTACGATGCAGACTTCTTTGTTTCCTATCACTACGACAAACGTTATATCGTATTAAGGAGGAAATAGCTCCAAAAAGAGGCAGATAAATGTCGTTTGAAAGTTACGAAAACGTTATCACGGCGGTCAAAATACCCTTTCAGCCTCGGTCAGGCGACATACCTATGATATTGCATTGAATGGACGATGCAATTTCCTTTTGCTACCGTGACGCAAACATGATGTCGTATCAAGAAAGATACAGCTCAAAAAATAGGGGGAGATATATGTCTTTTGGACGTCATTCAAACGCTTGGAAAGGAGACAAAACACTCTTTTCAGCCTCGGTCAGGCGACATACCTACGTGATCACTTGGAACGGACGATGCGATTTCCTTTTGCTACCAATCCGCACCGTGATGCCGTATTTACACAAAACCAACTCGAAAAACCGGGGAGATGGATGTCCTTTGGACGTCGTTCAAATGCTTGAAAGGCGCTCGAAAACACCCTTTTGTACATCTATCAGGGGACATACCACCGTGATTACTTGGAACAGACGATGTGGTTTCCTTTTACTATCGTTACGATGATGTTCTGTCGTATTTACACACAACCAAATCCAAAAACGGGGGAGCTGGAGGGGTTTTGGTCGGCATGAAAACGATTGGAAGGCAGCCAAAAACACCAATTTGGTCTGTATGAAGAGCTATACCTCCGTGATTACTTGGAACAGACGATGGTGTTTCCTATAACTATCATTAAGGGAATGTTCTGTCGCACTTTCACACAACCAACTCGAAAAGCGACGGAGTTACTCGTGTTTTGGATGTCACGGGAGCGCTGGGAAGTCCGTGAAATACACCCTTTGTGCATCTGTCGGGGGACAAACATACTTATTACCCAGAATGGACAATTGGGATTCCTGTTACTATCATTACAACGATGTTCTGTCGTATTTACACACAACCAACTCCAAAAACGGGGGAGCTGGAGGGGTTTTGGTCGGCGTGAAAGCACTTCGAAGGCAGACGAAAACACCAATTTGGACAGTATGAGGCGCCAAACCTCCGTGATTACTTGGAACGGACGATGGCGTTTCCTGTAACTATCATTAAGGGAATGTTCTGTCGCACTTTCACACAACCAACTCGAAAAGCGACGGAGATACTCGTGTTTTGGATGTCACGGGAGCGCTGGGAAGTCCGTGAAATACACCCTTTGTGCATCTGTCGGGGGACAAACATACTTATTACCCAGAATGGACAATGGGGATTCCTGTTACTATCATTACAACGATGTTCTGTCGTATTTACACACAACCAACTCCAAAAACGGGGGAGCTGGAGGGGTTTTGGTCGGCGTGAAAGCACTTCGAAGGCAGACGAAAACACCAATTTGGACAGTATGAGGCGCCATACCTCCGTGATTTCTTGGAACGGACGATGGTGTTTCCTAAAACTATTATTAAGGGAGTGTTCTGTCGTATTTTCACACAACCAACTCGAAAAGCGACGGAGATGTACGTGTATTTTGGATGTCATGAGAGCGCTGGGAAGTCAGTAACATACACCCTTTGTGCATGTGTCGGGGGACAAACATACGTAATTACCCAGAATGGACAATGGGGATTCCTGTTACTATCATTACGACGACGTTCTGTCGTATTGAAAAAGGAACGGCGCGAAAAACGGTGGAAATTCATGTCTTCCGGACATCAGTAAAAGGCTGGCGGCGGTGCCTTGGTCGGGAAGGCGGTCCTGCTGCTACCTTCTCTGCTTCTGTCAGACGAAATACTATGGTATAGACGATGCAATGTCATTGTTTAACATGTACATAACATCTATTTGGGTCAGGAAACTCAATAGTATAAGACGATTGCTACTGAAAACAAAATTCCAATAGAATCACCACGTCAATCAGTGCGACTGTGTATGTAGGTGTTATCAAGTGGGGTATGAAGGTACTACTACTGCGGTATAACATACCATTGATGCTATAAATACTACAATGAATACAAAGGTAATTTAGCCTCTGCCGAGGGGTCCGTCGAGTTCCGGCGTGGGTTGTTCCGGGTAGTTTTTATAGTGTAACAAGTGTTTACCGGTAGGTATCATACCTAACTACGTAGTACGTAGTATTGGACACTACAGTAAATAATATCCATCGTATCCCAAAGTACCATAGTACCTTACGATAGTATCTGATATCCTGTATTGTAACTACCGGTAAACTGTCAATACCTACTCATGCGGTAGCACCATAACCCGAAGGCGTACTATCAATTTGTTCCATTTCCCATAATAACCTATCTAAGTACGTAGTAGTAGACAAGTAAATTATCACCGACCCGAAGCCATACAGTCAGTTCTCATGAATTCTAAATTGCACTCCTTCTTGGAGTCCACTAAAATTCCGTTAAAAAACTGTTTGTATGAGCTCACAAATATTCATTACTGTTAACTGTAAAAGAGTTTTTAAATTTGAACGATGTCTCGTTTCGTAAGTTCCGACTTTTTATGGACAGGAATCTTGATTTTATTCAAAATAGTATTAACATCTTCGTGTCATGTGTTACAGCTTCAATTGAAAAAAAGGATGCTGTTCCAATGAACAACAGACGCGTATGTACTGTTAGTCAATTATCTCCATTCCAGTCTTAAGAGGTTGAAGAGAAAATTGGAAAAGTGAATGACCATAAACAACTGATTGGGTTTCTTTCTGGTGCAGGTGGGACTGGGAAAAGCCATGTCATTAAAACCGCATGTCAATATGCCCAAAAATTATGCAAAGCGATTGGTATGAAAAAGAACGATTGTTCATGAATTATAATTCCATATTTTGGTAGAATACAGGGTTAACAAATTTAGGATGCATTGGTTTTCATGGAAGAATCCCGTTGTGAATTCATAAGTAGGAATTAATATTCGTTTTTATGAATCAATGATACAATACTTCGATGAATACACATTGATAAAAAAAGTATTCGTGGTGATTATTAATACAAATGCAAAAAGATGAAATACAGATCTGAAAAATTGAATACAAGATGCCAAAATTGCATTATTCCCGTCTCTGATGTGTGATATTAAAACAATGCCTCCAGAGATACATTTGGTAATGGAGGAACATACTACAAAACAATGCTGTTTGGTATTTGTTCCATTTCGCAATGCTAATACAGACTTGCAGTTACAGGGAAGTTTCTTGAAAAGGTGGAGAAAAGAGAAAGGAGATGGGATATTGGCATGACAGCACACCACACAGTTTCTGGTGAATGTTCAAAACTGCCGTCATAGCATGAATGTTTGACAGCTATTTGATATGGTAGAGAGGTTAACGAGTAAACCTGCTAGACAGGGATGTCTGGGAGAAATTAAGTTCGAAGAATAGAAAGTAGAGGAAGAGGAAGATGTAATTAACGAGGCCCTAGATCAATTTTTGTTGGAAGGATCTTTAGAAGGGGGCTATGACAAGGAATTCCAAAATAGCAGAGAGCGATTCAAGAGTCAGTCATTCTTAACAAGATGCCATGGAAGTCCCCAGTGTGGCAGCAATTTGGTTATTTGTCCGAATGTAGGACATGGTGATCGTGTGTTGGTTGTTGATGCATGTGAAAGAATGGTCAGTGAAGGGAATGAAATAACGGTTTCAAGGCCTAACCAAGTGTTTTCTTCATCCCAGCCCCCAAACCCCCCTCATCTAAAGCTACACCCGACACCCGACCCGCTCAGATTTTTAACTGATTAAAATCGGAACTCGATTGAACACGAAGTAGCTACCTACTCTTCAGTACAACCCACGCCGGAACTCGACGGCCCCCTCGGCAGAGGTTTAATTTGATGGTACCGGTGTAACCGTCTAGCTAGGTAGGGCTTGCCGGCGCGATTTCCATTGTACGAATTTGATTTCCATTGTGCTACGTGTATCATACGAATTTGGTTTCCGATGTACGATCGTACCGGTAAAGTCGGACGTACAGTTAAGACTTACTACGTAGTAGTACATACAGTTTCGTAGTTGCAAGGTACCTTCATCTCCTTCATACGATAGGTTCGCTCTTTGGAGATGTGGAGCAACGCGCGGTCACCTACTGCGATTGCATCTTGCAATCTCGCATTCAAACTCCATTGCTACGTAGTATCACATCTACGACGTATGTCGTACATACTACGACGTACATACATGAACACTTCTTGCTACTTGCTGTTGTAGCTTCGATTTATCAAGATGACGGGTGCAGCCGCCGGCACGTTCTGGCCATACCGAAATGATCAGTATTCACTAGGAAAGGATAATGGCCTGAAGTCCTTTGGATCGAAGGCTTATTACGCAGCAGTGAGTGTGGTTGTTGATCATGCGCGTTCCTTGCATTTTATCTTTTAAGTAGTGTGGAAGCTCCGAAGTGTCGATCTCAGCTTGATTCTAATAATTCTCTTTCTGATTTAGCTACAAGGAGGAATAGCAGGAGTTGCTTATGGAGCTCTTCAGATGGCATATTATCCTGACAAGATGGCGTTTTCACAAAAAGGAACTGTTACGGCCGGTCCTGCTCGCGGTCTTTCGTACATTTCCAAAACAACCATTCGACCAGCAGTTGTCTTCAGTGCCGTAACAGTGACTTATGCAGCTGTTGAATCTGTGGCAGAAGAAATCAGAGGATCGCACTACAAAGATCCTTGGAATTCCGCGTTTGCCGGTGCCGCCGCTGGATTAGTACTAGGAGGATTTTTGACTCGTCGAATTGACGTTGCTTCCATGACTGCATTGGGAACTGGTCTTTTGATGGGAATGGTTGACTTCAACGGTCCCAGTCCAATTTGTGATCCCATTACGGAACAAGCAAAACATTTCCCGCCCAAGATTTCTGCCAAATTCGAAGAATCAGAAGAACTGAAAGGTTTGAAAGCGAAGTATCCTGACTTCAAAAACAACTGACTTTGAAATAGAATTCTAAAGAGGTCTGAAAGACCCGGATGATAGTAGGACACATCATAAAATATTAAAAAGCATAGTCAAAGTTGAAAAGTGTGCGATATCAGCTTTCACAATTTTTTGTAGTTTTTCTTCTTCAGAACACGGGCTATTCGTTTCTGGAGGGTGGTGCAGTAGGAGTAATTTTGAAAATTTTTCTCGTCGGTCAGTTTTTGCAGTGTTTGATACCTTTCAAATGAAGTTGGATGGGTTGCAAGGAAGTCATTTCGCACCCTATCGTTGTCCTCATCATGCTGATGCATTCTTCGGAAGACCTCCGCGCCTCGTTTAGTGTCAAAGCAGGACATGGCAGCTATTTCACATCCAAGTGCGTCCGCTTCGGTCTCGTGCGACCTTGATTTGGCAGCTACGAGGGCATCGCGTGTGCTTGCTAAAAAAGTGGCAACGCCTATCATCACGTGAAAAACAAGTGAGAGAGACAATTGCACTATCAGTGTTCCATAAAGTGGGACTCTTACCTAGTGAAAGCAGTCCGTCAGTAGGATCTAACATCAACACCAAAATTTCAACTCCTCGAATGACGCTCTCAAATAATGATGACTGAGATAGATGTCCTTGGACGAGGTGACTGATCTCGTGGCCAAGTATCATGGCTAGCTCATCATCGTTGTTTACAAACTGGTCAAAGATGCCAGTTGTGACAAACAGTCGCTGTGGCAGCATTTCAGACACAAACGCATTTGGAATCGGCGACTTGACCAGCACATACTGCCAATTATCGATTCCTTCCAACTTTGCTCCTTCCAATCTCTCCAGGCTTTCGGCCCAAAACGCCACTTTTGGATCTTCGAGCAGCTTTCTCGCCAAGGCTTCATCCTTTTGATACTCTCCATCCAGTCTTTCCTTTCCTTTTTCGATTGCTTCATCGAGATTTTTTCGAACGTATCTTCGAGCTGAGTTGATTACTTCTCTACCAATGTTGGCAACTTTCAAAGTTCGAGGGTCTTCTGCTTCTACTTCTGCCCTCCCAATGATCCATTGAAGAGTCGAAAAACCCGACACACCCCTCTCAGACATTATTTCTACGTCCTCTTCAAAATCCTCCACGCCCATTTCATGCAATAGGGCTTCAAAAGTACCCTGATAAGGTTAAAGCGAGATAGAATTACAGGTGAGTTGGTTTTCGAGAACAATAAATCACTCGTCGTACGTTGGGACGTGAGATGTACCATGTGCCACCACAAACCCTGTTATTCATCCATTTAATTAACTTACTTGCTGTAATTTGAGCGGATTGCGAACTGTGTCTGTGATTCCTTGTCGATATCCAAGCCCGTAAATCGCCACGACCAAGAATGGAATCCGGACTACCTTGACAAAAAAGGCTATTCTGGACCATGTAACGGAGGAAGACCTGCCAACGGAAACTGAAGATGCTTTCAACCCTTGGTCGCCAACAATCTTTCCACGAGAGAATATTGAAGTTCGCAGTTGCGTTTGTAATGGCGACTTCCTAAGAAAGATGGCGTTCGCGGATCGTTGGAAGTACAACGACACTCTTGATGAGATTGACAAATCTCGAGCAGGGCCTCTGGAAATGGAGCGAAGGGTGACCGATGGCACAGGCCAGGTTTGGAACATCCGAAAAACCAACATAATGCATACAAAGCGACTTCGGCTAAGCTGCTCTGAGTGTTCTGCGTACACCACAATCTCTGAGGAGTGAGGAACTTCTGGTGAGGATATTAATATTATTATTTTACCGTAGTATTATTTTATTATCTCATCACACTTCAAACAAACAGGAACGTATTTCGTACTCCGAGTAGTTTTCGACTCGCGTCTCCAGACTTCATCAGACTCCAAAGCAACGGGATCCAAAATGGAAGATTCAGTCGAATGAGTCGTTGACGGATCCTCATCGACTGCAATCGATGTACGACTAGTAGGTAGGTTATGATACCGTCGTACTACGCAAAAACTATCGAATTGATCGACTGAATGATGAGACTGTGAAGTGGAAGCATTGTCTCCCCTCTTTCCATTATTTCCGTTTGCCTGTTGCTGGTGTCACACGTCCTACTCCAGTAAAACATATTGCAGCAAGCTTCACCCGACCATTATTGCAATCGTATCTCGTTATCGCTCCAAACCCAAATATGTCGCTCCTGAAGGTAAGTCAAGACGAGATTTGAACGATGAGCGAGGCACTGTCATTATTTTTGCTGCCATGGCGAACTTAAAAAAGCATTGGGCGCGTTTCAAACCGAACTTCTCCACTTCAAATTTGTAGGACTTTAAGGCCAAAGGCAAGACCGAGGCTATGAAACTTGTGGAAAGAAGCATTTCTGATATCCAGGCTTTGCAGACGCTTTATGCTGAGCTGTTCCCATATGCAAAGCTCTCGGATGCACAGTCCGACTTCAAATCATTCGCAACATCTGCCGTCAATGACAACCTTACCAAGGCAGTCAATGGCACTCTTGATCAATTGGAGGCTGCTTCTCAAACTTCTCGCACCCTGGAGTACTTCATTACGCTCCACATTCCCAAGATCGAAGATGGCGGAAATTTTGGGGTTGGAGTTCAACTTGATCTTGTGAAGAAACTTAATGAAATGCAAGATTGTGTCAAATCTGCCATTGAGGACTTGTTAGGGTACCAGTCGGCTCGAGCGGATGCTTTGGGAAAACTCAACCTTCCATCAACATCCTCAACCGTCACCAAGTCATCGGGTACTACAACAACGGATGGGAAGAAAGAGGAAAAAACGAGCGAAACAACGGAAGAAAAGCTGAGCTCCTCCACTCAATCTGGTCCAGCGTTTGAAAGCCGATTGGCGAGCGTTGCTGCCGTGGATGCATTATACTACTCAAAGGCCAAAGCCTATTACCAGACATGTAAGTCTCTCGAATTGTGCCGGAAGATCTTTGGATTGGAAGCTCACATGTGTTTTACTCTGTTCTCAACCCGTTTATAAAATCTGTCAGGCATTGTTGCTATCATGAGTGTTATGGACTTTGTGGACAAGAATCGAGAAAAGCTGTTGGAACCGAAGGGACGAGGTGGATCTACCGATGCATTCACTGGTATGTACTAGGATGAAGCCAAGTCGAAAGATGCGACCGTTATCTCCGAATGCTTCTCGTATTTCGTTGATGGTTCAACGTACTTAAAGTCTGTAGAACTATGGAAATAGTCACACTCTAAATGATATTCGTTATCCCAAATAAACAACAGTTTGTGAATCGAGGGTAACATGAAAAGTTGTTATGGCTGTTCATGTTGATCGAACTAGTTTTTCCAGTCACATGAATTGATTAGTTCGGGATGTTGAGAAACGGAATCAAGAACTTTGGAATGTATCCAGAGGAATCATCATCCGAGGAGTCAACTTGGGTTGTGTCTCCAGAAGAGAATAAGGATGCTACAACGTTACAGAATAAGAGAAGAAGAAATGCCGAGACAACAATATATGTTCTGTTCTTTCGTTATTCGTGGTTAGCCACGTCATGAACCAACGACTCCATTCCTGCGTATGATCGATCGAAGCTCGCAATCGATTGCCATTCGTAGTGCCGACGGAAAATCTCAGGAGTAATATTTACCCAGCCTTTTCATCATATGGAGAAGCATGGCCACAAATGTGTGAGAAGAAATTGCTTTTCAATCTGACATTGTTTTACTCAAGGGCACTCTCAATTCACGTACTTGTAGCCTTTTTGTTGGTGGTCCACCCGTCAAGAGTCAAGCACGACGACCATTGTGCTTCAGGGGGTACGCACGGTGTGTCAATTCCAAATGAAAAAGGTTGTTGTTTGCCAGCGCCCATACCTCCACAAACTGCAACCTTGATACTACCATCACATGAATCGTCAAAAGTAGCAGTGACGACCTCATCCTCATTCGAAGATTGTCTAGGTTGAGAACCCCCTTCTGTTGTTGTACTTGTTCCTGATGCTGTAGAGATATCTACATTCCAATCGGAGCTGGATACCGCTTTGTTCGAGCATTCACCGAACCCCAACGACGGCATCCATTTCTTTTTGGATGGTTGACCAAGAATCGGTTGGGCTACTGCAAGATCAAAAGGAGACGGCATGATTGCGAAAAAAAAGTTGTCAATCGATTGAGGGCAACGGGGGATGATTTTATGCTTCTCAATGCCAAAATTGTGCGAGGGGCTTTATCGCGAACTGGTTCTTGTAGCCATTAGCTATGATACGCTTTCGGCTCCTTTATTATGATTGCTGTCGTACGTCGTACAACATTACGAGGCATGCTTCGTGGCTCAGTCTTGCGTTGGTTCTGTTCCACTTCAAATACGATAAATAACCCAGGGAGGATACAGGAACGGAATCATTCTTGTACTACGCACGACGAAGTAATGCATGTCGCATGTTGGAATGTGTGTTTGACTTGCGACGGTACGTCGGTAGTCGGTAGTCGGTAGTACTACCGGTAGTCTACTTAAGTCATACAGGTACTCCGAGCTACTCCTACAAACGTACGGAGCGATCGTTGTTTGGTGATCTACTACTGATACCGTAGCTACGGTAGCTACCGTACCTGGTAGCTATGTACGACGAACCGGTAGTCTACTACGGTAAGGCGTCGAGTTCCGGCGTGGGTTGATTGGAGAAGTTTAGACGTATAATACTGAGTATAACTCTATTATATTATAAATACGTAGAAAAAATAATACAGTAGTAGCGTAGTAGCCAGTAGTAGTGTAATACGAGGTAATTAAAAACATACTTCGTATTTGTTTTACAGTTAACTGGAAGTAAGTTGAAAGCGAGGAGATATGGCATGGCCTGCCATCTTCAGGAGTAACATTGATGTTAAAGGGTATAAAAAGGTACATTTAGAGAGTAGCTTTCTTTGCTAAAAGATGTTAACGGTACCAACAGCAACACCAGATAAGCAGATAGTAACAGGCAGTAGGGAAAGAAAGTGAAGAAGTGTCAGGATAGGGATGACGATGGCAGAGTCAAAATCCTTGCTCTCTTATTTGGGGAAGGAAGTATAACTGCAGGACGTTTAGAATGGATCCCCTCTGCGTCGGTGTTTGTGGTGATACGAGAAGGGTCATTAGAGGTAAGTTTGTGATGGGATGCACTGGGAGGGAGTTTCGGATCGCTCGGGAAACCGAACTCAGCAACAGCCATGTCAGAGTAAGTCCCAAGAAAAATTTCGCCTCATCTTCCCCAATATTATGGTAGAAATTGGTGTAATCAGGGCCTTGCCACATGGCACTTATGATGGTTTTGATTTTTGATGCTGTGATCTGTCAGGACATGGTCTGCAGGTGTAGAAGGTTCTGTGACAAGAAGGTCACGGCCTTTCTGATAGGGCAGATAATTCTTCGTCATACCATTCAAAGCCCTTTGGCGTGAAGGGCTTCTGTCTGCTTCCATGCAGATTGAGACGCATTTAGAATGAAGCTGTTGGATGAGGGTGTCATTCTCACTGTTGATAAGACCAGTCTGGGCAGCGATGAAGAATGAGCAGTCCATGGCCATGTGCGAAGTGTTCCTTCCCTGTCACAAAAGAGGAATCCTCTTTGGCAAGGGGTATCATTCTCATGGTCCTCTCTGAAGTGTACACGGTCAACGACCGGCACTTGCCGATCCACTCCAAAGAAGCTTTCGTAGCTGCCGTTGTTTTCACTACTTTCCTTGTCGGATTGGATTTTCTTGTTGATGTCCTCCGAAAATCCAGCTTTTCCGATTGGTTCTTTGTGATGAAATTGTTCCATCTTGAGGACAGCAACTATGTTAGCTCGACCACAAAGAATGAATCGGCAGGCATAATCATAGTTATGGTGGCGTCTGTTCTTAATGATAGGAGAAGAAAGATGCAAGGGAAGTTGGAGGTTATAGGGCGTATGTGACAGTATAAGTGAATAATTTACAAATCGAGACATGGTGGCAACAGATAAGACAAGGGAAGGGAGTCTTGGAACTTGAGAAGTTTGTTGTTGGTAGTCTGTGTGCTCTGTTGTGGCTGAAAACACACAATAGACTGTATGCAGATGTTGATGCAGAAGCATGTATAAATGTAACACCTCGCATTGTAGATAAAAGACAAAGTGTAGCATCAGGAAACAACAATGTTGAAGATGTTTATGAAGTATTTGCAGTTTTTCCATACAACAATGTGCCCCACCACACAACTGGGGGATGTAAAACTCAGGGGAGTTGAAGGAGTTGACAATAAAACATCTCTTTTCCAAGGAAAACTGCAAAGAGGTATCATTAATTTCCAGCCCCACAAGGAATATTTTGCGAGATTACCAGGGTGATATTCTTTTGCTGGCTTTCCCTGTACTCTTTCCATATAGAGTAGGATCAAGATATGCCAATGATGAACCCAGTCTTCGTACTGGATATCCAAGGCATTTGTGTTGCCTATCAGAACAAATTTTCAACAAGCTACTTGGGTGTGCATATTGTACAAGATGTTAGAACGACAGCGTTTGATCAGGGCATCTTATTTGAAAACAGGAGAAGAAGAAGAGGGAAATGTTTTGTCAAATTTCCTGTAATGACATTGCTGGTGCAATGGCAAGGTACGCGAAGTATTTGGCAATCATCCTGCAGATATTTTCCTCAGAAGAATGCAAGTTCTACGTCGCACTGTGCCGGAGCAGCAAGAAAAGCTCGACAAAGAATGCTTGCAGTGACTGCAACGTCAGGGTTACCATGTGTAATGTTCACTCTTACTCCTGAAGATGGCATCGATTTCAGGATAAGAGTGATGTTTAAGGGTGAAAAAGGTAGTGAAACCCCACCCAATTTTGTGTTAGATGAGGAAACATTTCGTAAGTTTATAAGTGAAAGCAAACATATACGTTTTGATCATCCAGGGTTGTGTGCCATTGATGTTGTGAATGTAATCGGAATAACGGTTGAACATATACTTGGCTGACCCCAACCACAACCCTAGGGCGGTCTATAAAAAATCTGGTTGTAAGCGCATGGGATTATACTGGCAACTGGATTTATGTTTGTCTGTCCCGATGCACAACTCTACACAGGCTATTTTTGCGTGAACCATTGAACCCAAACAAAACCAACGGCATGTCAGAGGAGGTTCAGGCATTTATGAAGAGTATGAGAGAAATAAAGCAATACGACCGTGTGCATCTTCACAGAGAAGATCTTTAGGAAGCTTTTTGTAAAGTGACAAATTTTTATGCATCTCAAGACTTCCTCTGAAGAAGATATGCTACTACTAGTACAGTCATTAGTATCATTCTGGTCCTCGCAGTAGCCACAACTACTTAGAGCATCAGCGCCGGTTCCAGTTAAATGCCAGAGATGACCGGGAATGTTAAGTTTAACTGGAAAACTTCCACATCCGGAGAAAGGTGTGCTATTTTTAGCACTTTTATTTAGCTCCTGCTAAATCGAGGAGTTAAAGTGGGTCTTGTTTAGATGTTGGTTTAACTTTAAACTCGAAGGTTACTTACTGTTAGAGCCAATCAACGCCAATGTTAAAAAATTTAATTAAGATAGAGCGCCGTCCTACGCGAACAACAGACACGGAGAAGGATATGCTACATCCATCTTCAATGACCTTTCGATCCCTAACTTGATTAATCTTCGAAGATCCTTCTGGAGGGAATAGATGATCAAGAATATGATGGATATTACAGTACCATCGTTTTCAACTTTAGAAACTTTCCGTTCCAAAAGACCCACTTTGCAGTAATAAAATCTATTTTATGGCTATACCAACTACTAGTTACAGGTAGTTCCGTACCTAAGAAGTTGACTCACCAGCCGGGCCCTGAAGGGCGAGGCACTGCAGGGAGTGACCGGGTCACTCCAGGGATGTGGTAAGTAAAACTTCCTACGTGAGGAGGAAAAGTTCATCTGGTTGAAGAGGGGGTATGTGAGATGAGAATGTATGAGTTTGTTTGTCTGTCTGTCGGTTTTATGGTGGTCGAGTTACTGTGGTAGTCGGGTTGTTTGCTGTGGAGGTTGTTGACTCCAAAGTTGGAATGGGGGATGTGATTCTGTTGGGAAGGAAATATGTGTTGATGGGGCGAGTTGTCAGTCTTGGCGTACGTTGTCGTGATGCCATCATCTGTGTCAGGTTGAGACGAAAGACTTTGTCAATTGGGCGTAGGTGGCGCTCTGAATTGGTCCGTCGGTGTCTAACGTCACGAATGATCATCAGCTCGTATGTTTCCAGCCAGTTTTCAATGCTGCTTGGGATTGGTGTACCTTGAAGCCAATGGTTCAGGACCCACAGAAGGAGGTCCAGGAGGGCTGGATCGGTATTCACTGACTCATATCTGTGCTGAAGGGATGTCTTAAGGGTCGCATGCCATTTGCAATGCTCTGGGTTGGGGCATGTGAAGACATGTTTAGAATCTTCATTGGGCTCATCGCAGGATGGGCAAGCACTGGGGTACTTGACAGGATCGTATCTGGATACTAACTTTCCCACGGGGAGCCATCTGTGTACAAACTTTACAAGGAAGATGTGTGGCCCATCTTTGAACGTGTTAACGGAAAATTCGTGGCTCTGTCAATCTATGTCTACAAATGCTGCTTCCGACATTTGAGTCTTCTGCATGATGTATATCTGCAGTTCCTTGGTGCGGCGATGATCTCTGATGTGCTCGCGGTGTTTGGAGGCAACTGTTTATCCATTATAGATGATGTGGTAGTGGGTGACTTTGATCATTGGAGCTGGGATGTTCTTGTGCGAGGAAAGACGCTGGTAGTTTCCAGCTAGTTAGTCAGCCTGGACATTGAGTTTCGTGGGCTGGCTCAATTTATCTAGGGCAACCTGTCTGTCTTGATGGCCCTTTGGCAAGTCATACTACTGCCTGCAGAACATCCCAACTGGCTTTCGGGGCTTCGTTGGAAAATTGGGGGCGGGATTGTTCACGGGCTTCGTCAACATGGTCTACCAAAGCTTGGATGTCGCAGTATACATGCACCGGTGATAGGGTCAAGTCATAGTATTCTCTGAGCAGGAACAGAAACTGAAGAATGGAGCATTTCCCATATGCTTCAGCAAGATAAGAGTCCATTGGTGATCGATAGGCGGGGCCACTCCCCTCTATGATGGTGGTACCATTCTTCAGGTTCATTGACCATCCAAAGGTGCCCTCGTTGTTAGCTACAGAGCCGTTGCACGCCAACGAAGGGTGATGCTGGCTCTCCCGGAGCTTGGATGCAATTTCGTCGTAGGAGAAATTGGATTCTAGGGTGCCAAGCATGTCGTGGCTCCAGTCCGGTTGTGAATCTAGGAATTCTTCAAAGCTTGCGGGAGTTGGAGGTCTAGGTTCCTCTAGAACATTGTGCTGGCCACTTGGAACGTAAAACCAATAGTGGCCTTCGAAATACTTGACTGGGTAGCATGACTGGGGCAGAGTAGTGATTACCCTTTGGACCGTGGGCTTGAATCGTTTGCGGTGACAGTTGTACCTGTGCTGGCTAAAACCGGTTTGCGTACGGACAAGTAGTCGTTTCTTGGTTGGATCATAGTAGTATGGCCATACTCTTCGCAGTTTCTCGTGAGGGTGCAGCCATTTACCCGAAGTGCTGTAAAGGGAGCCAGTTTGTGTGTCGCACCATAACTTGCATGCGTGCTTCCATTGGTTCCAGGGAGATGCACTGTCCTGGCGGTGTTGTGTAATTTCAAGTTTGGCGCTTGTGCTAGATGTGACTGTTGTTTCTCCATGGATGAAAGCTCGGTCTCTGTGAGTCCCTCCTGCTGTTCCTAGGTCTGCTACAAAAGACCCACTTCATCCCATAGCTATTCGGAATTCAGTTTTGGATTCTGAATCTGTGGAGCAATCTCTAAATTGACAATGTGGCACATCACTACTAATCTTAGCTATCCAGATAACTAGCACTGTCTCTACTACCTTGTAGAATGGCATCCTTTACTGTCAGACTTTTTGTTATATTGTTATATAATGAAAACACGATTAAAAATGCTAGCTTCAATGTCGTGTGAATTGTATTTACTATCAAGAGATAACTGTGTTACTTTTGTTGTTGCTACACTCAGATCAAATTACTGTGTTTTGTCCCTGAAGTAGATGACCTTGCTTCGTAGTGGGGCTTGAACCAGTTTTGTCAAAGCCTCAAACAATAAGAGTCCATAGACTCACTGTACAACTTTTGCAAAAGTTACTGCTGTCAGATGCACAACAGTGGTCTGATGGTGGGAAATATTGTATTCTCTAGTTCATTCTATGACTTAGTAGTATAAGGGAGAGGGGGAGAATGACTTTGCATGATTCCTGATAGAGAAATGGTCGGCACTGACATTTCTGTGGAAGAAATGGCATCACGAGTGTGAGGTAAATGGGGACAGCATTGTATCATTGGAAATGCTACTGGTGTTTGATGTACAAGGATACTTTTACACCTACAATCCACCCTGTTGGGCTGCAACAGGAGGCAGAAGTTATCAACACACCATACATAATATATATTATTGTGGTTATTGCTGCATTCCCAGCATTTCATTTCTGACATTCGCAGGTTTGGACTTTTTTCCAAAAGGGTTGTTCACTTCTCCAGTTCTCTTGAGTGGGGGGCAGCATAGTGCAGAGTGCTTCGCTGGAAAACTGTGCATGGTGATGCAGGTGAGCCAACTTGTTCTTGGATGCAGAATCGATAGCCATGGTAGTTGGTTTAGCCATAAGATGGAATTTCCTATCCCGAGTCTGCTTGCAAATTTTGACGTCATCATAAGGAAGATAACAGTAGGACAACGTACATGCCTAACCATAGAGAATAATATTTTAGAGACAGAGATTTCAGCACGAATGTTTGACACACAATTGAATAAGCTCTTTGTCACAAAGGTTAATTTTTAAACCATTGAATATTCCCGAGAAAGAGATTTCAACAATCCGTACTTCGACTGTTTGACATGTTTTGTCTTTCTAGAGGCCTTGGAAACCATGCAAGATACTACCTTGCCAGTAGGAGGTGACTGTTCACTAGCAATTTCCTCCTTTAGAGCAATAATCAGTGATTCCAAGTCTCTGACTGTTTTTGCTGCGTTGTCTTTGCCGGTACTCCGGAGTCCGGAGTACAAAGCAAAATTCGCAGTAGACTACCGGTACCGGTTCCACGTATGACCATACATACTAGCTAGTAGTACGAAGTGTAATGCAACATTATCGTACTACTGTAGACTACCGTAGTCTCTAGCTAGCTACTCTACTACTCGGAGTAGTAGAGTCCTTCGAAAATTCACCTTCCACCTGGCACGATTGTTCACCACGCCGATTGGACTCCGCTTTGCTTTTCGTGAAATTCAATGGATGCCCATCACATCAGATCCTTTCACCGTCAGAGGCGACAACGAATGATCCAGCTGGCTTTCCTAGTCGACGCTTTATCCAGCATTCATTGAAAAACGAGTTAAATGCTATCAATTCATCTTGGTTAGTGAACTTCCTGCATTTTTGAAACGATTAGAGAAAGTTTTGGCGTCGTCTGTTTCCACCCACGACCGCTCACTCTTGCCGTTCAATTTTGCTTTCGGTATTGATTGAATTGTCGAAGGTGATCCAACACTATGAAAGTGCTTTCGGCGATATTCCTCCTTTTTTCTGTACTCTGTGGCGCCGAAGAGGATGCTTCGAAGAATTCCAAAAAACCAGGACCTCCATTTTTTCTCATCGATACCACAGACCAGTTATGCTTGGCGGGAGAGGAATTTAAGCGTTGTGCAATTGATACCTTGTTCTATGTTGTTGGATCCCCTGGTAAGTCATGCGAAAAAATCAGAGATATTGCGGCACTTTTGATGTAAGCTGTCCCTCAATCGCGTCGAAATGAAATCTTCAATGTCAATTTTGCAGGGAAATATCAGATCAAAAAGAGACCAGTGAATGGAGTGATAAATGAGGAGGAAGACGGAATTTGCCTATCCTTGAAATCTTGCAAAGAGGCGGATGTGGCCAAACTTTTGGAAGCAAAGCTTGCAAAGTGTTCGCACTGTGGGGCCAAGAATTGGAACATCGTCGGTGATTCTGAAACCGGCTACGTTCTCACCGAGAGCGACGGGAAGACTTGTCTTGTGAGAGAAGCTGGAACGAAGAAGGCCATGACCGCCCCATGTGATTCCACCGACATACCATACGTTCCTCTACAACTACAATTTGCATCTGCAACTGACATCCAGACTATGAGTTCAGATGGTGCTAGACTCGTCGGAGCAGCCAGTGACGGTGACAAGAAAGCAATTCAGGCATTACTTAAAGAAGGTGTGGATATCAATGTTAGGGATTGGGACGAACTGACAGCACTGATCCCCGCCGCTTCATCCGGAAATTTAGATATCTGTAAGTTGCTTGTGAAAGAGGGTATCGATGTCAATGCCAAAGACAAGGATGGTATCACTGCCCTTATGGAAGCAAGTATAATGGGTCATGAAAAAGTTGTTGAATTCCTCATCTCGAGCGGAGCAAACGTAAACGCTGCGGCTTCATCAGAGGTTACAGCCCTTTGGTTGGCAGCAAGCGAAGGTCGAGTAGAAGTTATGAAACTCCTGCTGAAGAAAAAAGCTGATGCATCGAACAGTCGAGTAGATGGCATCACTGCTCTCATTACGGCAAGTGCCAGTGGGCATACAGAAGCTGTCAAGCTGTTACTAGAAAATGGTGCTGACCCAACAACAACTGACAATGATGGGCTGACGGCACTGATGAATGCTGCAGAGAATGGGAACGTTGATACCTTGAAAGCAATAATGGAGAAGGTAAATGACTCCGACTATATCAATCGAATGTCCAACACAGGGTTCACTGCACTTATTATTGCTTCAGCCCATGGCCATGTTGATGCAGTCGAATATCTTGTGGGTGCTGGCGCAGATGTTGACGCCGTCCACGAGAACAAAGTAACTGCTCTTATGTACGCTGCAGCCGCTGGCCACTTGGATGTAATGAAGATTCTCATCGATAAAGGCAAAGCTGACCTGGAATTCAAACACACAAACGGTGGCACTGCACTGCTAGAAGCAAGTACTGCTGGAAAGTATGAGGCGATACAGCTGTTAGTACAACATGGATCCAAGGTTGATTTTTTTGATGATGATGGTGTCAATCCTCTA
This sequence comes from Nitzschia inconspicua, assembly GCA_019154785.2. Lineage (NCBI taxonomy): Eukaryota > Bacillariophyta > Bacillariophyceae > Bacillariales > Bacillariaceae > Nitzschia > Nitzschia inconspicua. The sequence continues at coordinate 1,121,510 of JAGRRH010000023.1, forward strand.
ATGGCCATTGCAGCTCAAGGGAATTTTGAATCTCAGACTTTTATACTAGAAGAATTGAAGAAGACGAAGTCAGCTGCAGAGTTGACTGATTATATCAATCGATTTGCTCACTCAGGTGGAAGTGCTGTTATGTTTGCTGCAGCAGGGGGGCATGTTGAGTGCGCGAAACAGCTGATGGACCTTGGTTCTGATATTAATGCTGTGGCCAGGAACAAGCCTGGATACCTAGAGAAGTTAAGGAAAATGATTGAAGAGGGTCAGGTTCAAGAAGACGAACCACATGTTGATGGTGTGACAGCCATTCATGTTGCAGCTCAAGGAGGGCACCTGGAAATGGTGAAAGTGTTGGTTGAAGCTGGTGTCGAACCTTCCCTGTCACATCTTGACGATGCAGGCAGATCGCCACTTGTCCTGGCTGTGCAAGGAAACTATGGAGAAGCTGCCAGTGTCCTTGTACAAGCTGGGTCTGATCCAAACACGCCGTACATTGACAATGATGGAGAAAAGCACAATCTGTTGTTTGATGCAATCATGGTTGAAAACGAAGAGTTTGCTCTCTTGCTGATTGAAAAAGGTGCTGATATTTATTTCACAGATGAGAAGAATGTCAGTACTTTGCTTCAAGCTAGTCATCGTGGACTACCTGCTGTTGTGAAAGCCTTGCTTGAGAAGCATGATGCCAGTGGCAGAAACAAGGCGTTTGTGGATGTTGCGAGCGATGATGGAATAACCCCCTTAATTGCTGCATCATCTGAAGGAAACACCGAATGTGTCAGCCTTCTAATTGCATCCAAAGCAGATGTTAATGCAAAGGACAAAGATGGTACCAATTCTTTAATGGCAGCATCTGCACGAGGGCACTTGGATGTCGTCACCGCACTCCTCGCTGCTGGCTCCAAAGTGAATGACCAAAATGCTGATGGCCACACTGCCTTAATGTTTGCGTATAACGGAAAGAATCAAGTTGAAACACTATGGGAACGATACAACCAGTTTGTGCTGGAGGCAGAGAGTAATGGTGAGGCAAAAGAGGACGTCGATGACAATGGAACAGGTCCTATCATCCAGGATGCATTGAAGAACCACACATCACTGGTTGATTTGCTGATTAAGAATGGAGCAGACCAGTCATTGAAAGACAAAGAAGGTCATGTTGCACAAGACTTTGATTTTCATCCTGACACAGATGCTGAGATTTTAGCCAAAGAATCTCGGGCCTCAAAACTGAAGGACGAAAGCAAGAATGAGCTATGATGGTGCTGATCAAAGTTTGCCAAATTGAAAGATAATAATACTCTGCAGTCTCCAAAAAATATACTGTTGATATCTTTTTCATTATGAGAATTTATGGATAGCTGTCACAACAAGCTGGTAGCTGATGGTGTTCTACAGTAATGCAGATTGTGGTGCTTGTGCTCAGTGATCAGGACTGTTTGGGTTACGGTTGGAACTCCTTCACATTGTAGAGTAGAGGGTCGAATCCTGCAATGCATAACAGTAGTGTTGGTTGACCAAAGTGGGGGTAGTGTCTTTCCCTATCCTTTTAATGTCATATCTCTTTTGGCTTGGTTTCCTCTTTTCCCTCGCTTCATGTTTCTGAACAGTTCTCAAGACGCCAATTAATCCTGTTGGATTGCAGTACTTTGCTTTAATGTTCCAGGGGATGTTAGATCTGACGAAGGGGCTTCAAAATACGTAACAGCTCTGTTTGTTTGACTTGCTGTGCTCTCCCTTGCATTGATTGCGCGATTGTCTGGGAATGGAATCCGGGAATTCCTACTGTTCTACCTCACTTTACCATCTGTTACAGTAGGGCGCAAAACCACTTTTGTGTGCCATTAGACATTCCAAGTAGCTTCTGTATAATCTCTCGAATTACTATTATTAAATGATGCCGTGGTTGCTCTTTGTTCCTTTTAGTGGCAGTAGTACCATTACCAGTCAAAGTTTCTTCCTGTTGAATCTCTGGAGTTTGATTGTTCTCAAGTCTATCTTTGGTAACCATACTAGCTGTCATTGCTCGTTTCTCATTCTCTTCACTCACTCCCCGATTATATGCTTAGCCCCTTTTTGAACTTCAGGCATCAAATCATTGAGTCTTGAAAGCTAAGTCCTTGAATTTGACAGGGGCATTGCTGGGAGCATCTTTTATAGGAATCGATGAATGGCGGCCTTGGAGAACCCATAAGTCATTCCATACTCTGTACAGAAATTGCCTTTCGTTGTCGAGAAGCCATTTTTGGATTTGGGCAATAGAACCGTTATACACATTCTGTGACTTTTGGCTATGAGAGTGTGGTTGTCCAAAGTGCACAGATGGCCTCTTCAGCATCAAAGTTCAGGTCTTGGTCTGCGTAATCAGGCAGCATGGTAGAGGGAAAATAGCAGAAGGTAGTGGTAGTCTAACGGTGGACTACCATAGAGGTTAATGTAGACTGTTGTAGACTAAGACAGTAAGTGCTACTGAAATACCGTACCTGGTACGTACCATTGTACCTGGTACGGTACTTCAAGGCACCTACCGGTAGATATCGATCGAGTTCCACGATTTTACTGTTAATCCGTTTTAAATCTGAACGGTTCGGGTAAAAGACAGTAGCTGGGGAGGGACGAGGGGAGATCTGTATGATACAAAAACTGGAATAGCACTCCTCGTTTCTAAATATTTACGACTAGTAGTATGTATGCATACGCGCAAACTACTTCGAGTACGTATTTACAGTTAATAGTCGGACTCTCCCGTTGTTTTCGTTTGTTTTCTGATTTGACAATAAAAAATTATATCTCTCCGTTCGTCGTTTTGTGTTATACTACGACGTATTGGGTGTTGGAGATCTGATTTTTTACTTCGTATCATCTTCGTAAAACCACTCTGCAGTTGCCAGTCGATCGACTACTTCTCCTACGTAGTAACAACTAACAACGAACTACCCGACAGTGCATAGGAAACGCAGCAACAACCAACATGGCTTGTGTCTCTTGTCAGATGCATGAACTGCACTAGTAGAAAACCAAAGGAACACCCGTCTTTGATCAGATTGGCTTACCTTCGTGTTTTCAAGCGACACTGACAGCCGCGATTCTTTCTAGAGTTCAAAGGAATCATTTTTTCACGATTAACTTTGTTCCGCAATCGGATACGAAAAGGATCTCTTGGCATTTCAGAAAGCTGAATAAATCGAATGCTCGACTTCGATTAAGTTGCATTCATGTGAAGGTCCTGTTTTGCATGCAAAGATGATGAAAAGGAAAGCCTCTGCAACGGAGCTCGAGTACCAGTCTCCCCCTCAGTGCGGATTCAATGAAAGTGGGTCTGTGAGAAGAGGTTCCGCATTCAATAACTTCGAAATGCATCCTTCGCAGACGCCCGCAGCACATTCCAATTTGTATGGCGACGAGTTAGAGGATGTTGAAGAGACTCCAATGCTTGTGAAGGAGCTTCTTGAGAACCTTCATTTTGAGCTCGGAAGTTGTCTCGAAAAGACAAACATTCTATCCATATTGAAAGGCTGCTCACCGTGTCCCCTGGAAAATGATGATTTGATGCTAAGATTTCTACGAGTTGAACGCTACAATCTGCAATCGGCACTAAAGCGAATCGTGAAGCACTACGAAATGAAGTTGGAGCTTTTTGGCCACGAAAAACTGGGAACAAGGATCACACTTGACGATCTTGACCATGAAGATTTAAAAACTCTGCGATCCGGCGGATTTCAATCCCTTCCTAGTCGGGACAGGGACGGAAGAGTTGTCGTGTATGAACGTTTTCAAACCTTGACGTATAAATCTCCCAGAAATCTATTTCGAATTGTTTGGTTCGTGTCCATGTCAGTGGTGGAGGATGCTGGCCACAAAGGTCATATAGTTCTTATAAGCTTTCAAACTGGACCATTTTCACCGGATTTGTTCGACCGCGTCGTTTACAAGAAAACCATTCACATCTTGTCAAAACTGCTGCCGTTGAAACTTGCTGGGTTTCACTTCTGCTTTGATGATGTCCGTTTTCGCATGGTGTGGGGTCTGGCGACAATTTATCTTGGCAAAGAAGCGAAACAAAGAGCTGTCAACCATGAGGGTACAGCTTTGGAATGTAGATATGGATTGATGAGTTATGGCATCAACGTTGACGATCTTCCCGTCACAGTTGACGGCGCAGATGATCACACTAAACTAAGAAGATGGGTTGAACAAACACATGCCGAAGGACAAGAGTTTGTGCCACTTTGTCTGAATCGGCGCAAGGACACGAGTTTGTGCACTTTGTCTGCTGGTTTGATGCGCTGAATACAAAATTCACATTATGCCCTAATTTTTTTTACCAGAGACATCGCACCGATCGACATCATGTCCCCAAGCAAGTTTTTAAGATATTTCATTCTTTATGCATCCGAGAAATCGCCTCGCATGGGCCGGGGCATATTTTCATGCGATAGCCTATAACCATCAAATGCAGAAAACTGTTGTACTCGGAACGTGAAATCTTCTTCGATTTCCTCCGGTTTGGGGTAATTCAATCTAATGACACCAAATAAGGGTGAAGATCACTAATCAACTTCAGAATGCTTTGTTTCTTCTTATCCATACTTGCAGCAGTGACCCTCCTGAGGTTGATCATTTTACTCGACCACGAGATCTTTTTTTTCTTTACTTCAATGTCATTCTGTTGCAGGTATTTTCATCTGGAGGGAAGTCAAAGTTGTAACGCCCCATGATGGCAACTGCTTACCAGATGTGTGATCCGTTCGGGTACTCTGTAGGCTGGGATTGGAGTACCTTGGAGCCAATGGTTCAGGACCCACAGAAGGAGGTCCAGGAGGGCTGGATCGGTATTCACTGACCCATATCTGTGCTGAAGGGATGTCTTAAGGGTCGGATGCCATTATTGACGCTCTGGGTTGCGGCATTTGAGGACATGTTTAGAATCTTCATTGGGCTTATCGCAGGATGGGCAAGCTCTGGGGTACTTAACCGGGTCGTATCTGGATACTAACTTTCCCACGGGGAGCAATCCGTGTAGAAACTCTACAAGGAATATGTGTGGCCCGTCTTTGAACGTGTTAACGGAACATTCGTGGCTCTGTCAATCTATGTCTACAAATGCTGCTTCCGACATTTGAGTCTTCTGCATGATGTATGTCTGCAATTCCTTGGTTCGTCGATGATCTCTGATGTGCTCGCGGTGTTTGGAGGCCACTGTTTATCCATCGGAGATGAGGTGACAGTTGGTGCCTTTGATCATTGGAACTGGGATGTTCTTGTGCGAGGAAAGACGCTGGTAGTTTCCAGCTAGTTAGTCAGCCTGGACAGTAAGTTTCGCGGGCTGGCTCAATTTATCCAGGGCAACCTTTCTGTCTTGATGGCCCTTTTACAAGTCATACTACTGCCTGCAGAACATCCCAACTGGCTGGCTGGCTCTATTTGGGTGTCTTGATGGCCCGCAATGTGATGGAATGTTACTTGCAGTAGGACAGTTGTCAATTCATACAACCGATTGCAGAGCATTACTTTTCCATTATCCAGTTTGATGATCTTCCTGCTTGTAATGATTGGTAATTTGATTGAAGATAATATTTTTAACCCGCCTTATGTTCACAAAGAATTCGCTCATCTCCAAAAGCACCGATGAACAATTAACTCATTTGTCATGAAGGAATAAAAAAGATTTACGTGTATATCCCATTGACAGTTTTGCTTTTGACTTGCCATGCATCAAGTTTCTGTTCACATATTTGAAGATGATAAACTCACGGACAAAACTTGAAGTATTTTTGAATGCAGCAAAGCCATAATTTTCTCTTCACCACTTTAGTTTGTAGGTCGAAAGGACCAATGTTTGATCCTATTTTTTTTATGAAATAATCATATATTTTTACATCATTCACAATCATTCAAAATTGTTAGAGTCCACGAGTCCATCAAGGACAAATTGACTTTACTGAATCTAACCATAACATTTCTCTCTAAAAGGGACAGGATCGGCTCTCATTGCTCATGGAAGAACGGGTGTGGTCGACAATCTGAGATTCGAATGAACGAGGATGTCCTGGGTTGGGGGGGGCTACCGCATCAAGGCGAACAATGGAGACATGATGTGAGAACAGAGGCCAACTTCTGCCTCGCCTTTGATTGGTGATAAAGTTATAGGTAACGGTTATCATGATGTGACTCGTCCACATCACTCGAAAAAGGTGTAGCTCCATTGAAGTGGATGATCGAGTCTCACTTGGGGAATTTGTCAGGATAGACGTCACAAGGATTCCATTGTCGTTATTGTCCTGATCAAAATAAATTTGTTAAGATCCCACCACAACTCGATGCATACGCATTCTTTTCCCACTACCTCAGCACCCTTTTGAGACCACGACTGATCCAGCACAAGCCCTGTCAAAGCACAATATTATGCAATGTGATGTAGTAGTTCAACCCCATTACCAATCTTCCATACTTTACCAGTGCTCATATACTTGACGGCAGACTTCAGTATGCAATGTTTAAATGTATTTTATGGCTGTTCCAAAAACTAGCTACTGGTATTACCGTATCTAACAAGTTGACGCACCCGCCAGGCCCCGAAGGGCGAGGCACTGCAGGGAGTGACAGGTCATCCCATGGATGTCGTAGTTCATGTGGTTGGTGAGGTATGTGAATGAGAATGAGCATATTAATGATCTTTTGTGTTTTTGTTTGCTTGTCTGTTGGTAATATGGTGGTCGATTTGCTGTGGTGGTTGGGTTGTGTGATGTACAGGTTGTTCTTTCTGTTTTGTTTCCAATTTTGGATTGTGGGATGTGATTCTTCTGGGGGTGAAAGAAATACGTGTTGATGGGACAAGTTGTCAGTGTTGGCGTACGTTGTCGCGATGATGCGGTACTAAGTCGTCGTAATAATGTCGTTAGGCTTGGAGGGAACGCCTGGGCTTGAGCTCTGTATGTCCCGAATTCTCCGGTGAGCCTTTTCTAGCCGACGCTGAGCCTTGTGGTCAGCGTCCTTACCATGTCGGGCTTTGTTTCTTGTTGTCCATTCCCTGTAGCAATGCTTGCACATAAGGCGAGTAATGTTAGTTGACCGCGAGAGACAATGGTTTTTGTTCTTGACTTCGATGTCAGGTATTGCAACTAGAGGCTCGACCACCGTCCTAGGAGGAAGTTCTTTGCCCCACCATATTGTAGTCTGACTGTGGAGGAGTAGGTGGGCGATCCGCTCGGGTAGTCTGTGGGCTGGGATTGGTGTGCCTTGGAGCCAATGGTTCAGGCCCCTCAGGAGGCGAGGTCCAGGAGGGCTGGATCGGTATTATTCACTGACTCATATCTGTGCCGAAGGGATATCTTAAGGTCCGCATGCCATTTGACGCTCTGGGTTGGGGCATGTGATAATGTTTAGAGTTTCAAAACATCATTACAAATCAAAAGGAACTTCGTGCAAAAAGTTTGGTGCATTTTCATTTGCGCAACCAGCAATTTTGAACAAACATTCAAGAGAACTTGTGTTTGTTTTGGATCTACATTCAGAAATATTGTTTAAGTGTCTTGAGAGAAGTCTAATGAGCCAACTATCATGTTTATACATCAAATTTATCTGCTATTATACAACAATATCCAAAGTTTGTCTCAGATGTCGTCACCAAACGTTATTGCTGCCATGATCAGGAGGATGAAGATCATCCACTGATAATTGGCTATGCAGTCAATGCGGAAAATTAAAATATATTCATTGACTAGGGATTGGAGACATCTTCATCTAAGATGGATCACATGATTGTAAGATGAGAGACAGTGTTTCTTTCCTATTGACAGCTGGTGAGCACCATTTGAAAGTTATTCTCTTATAAGGAAGTGAAGATTCCGCTTGTTGCATGGGTTAGCACTTCTTGATGATCCCTTGGGGCTCACTTACTTCCTTTCAGACACAGGAATTTAAGGTATCCTGCCTCAAGGCTGAGATCATTAGTCCCATGGGTGTGCGAATTACAGCGAAATTGGAAGAATAGCATCGGAGCAATGGATTACTGGATCTGTCATCTTGCTCAGATGATGGAGGAAACCCCAAGAGTACCGAAGGGTGTGTATCATACAGGACTGCAAGATGTCTATGGTGTACAAGTCCAGGAACTACTGAATTTGTGAGGGAATGTGTTTAAGGGTTGGATTGGCCTGAAACTCTGCAGGTTGAAGTTTGGAAAATTGTTCATCATCCCATCTTTCCACGTATAAGAACTGGCTTTTGGAGTACCCTCAAGCCATTCTTGCAAGGCACATACTTAGTAGTGACCTGGCTGACTCTTCAATGCTTGTTGCATTCTCAAGATCAATGATCCTTTCTCAAGAAGACTGTTGTTGTAAAAAGGTACGCACACCAGATGTGAACAGCTGCTGCTTCGCTGTTAGGGTTAGGGGTTTGGTACAACTCTGCTCCAAGGAATGGTTCACCAGAAACATGGCCAGGCACAGAAAAAGACATCGGCACAACTAGGACACAGTTATTTCTCTAGCAAAGGCAAATTGGCCTTCTTTGACTTGAAGCCCAAGTGCTTCCTCTGCCATCAATGCCCCCGATACTTCTACACATCTGTGGAAGACAACTTCCACACTCTAGACTGATGTGAGAAACCTGGATTGATATTAATACAAATCCATGATAAAACAGGACGCCAAATTCAGTCATGATACTTTATCCCATAAGTGTGCCACCGTCGTAACCACAGCGTCACCAGCTACGACCACACTCCCATGAACAACAACAAAAACATAAAAATGCACAAACACCACAGCAAAGAACAAATTAACAAGAATCAAACCATGACTAGCTAGACCAGATTATTTTTTTCCTGAAAAACTATTTCTCCTCTTGCACGATTTTTTGATTCACACTTACTGGTTAGCAAGCAGTACGTGGTCATGAAAAAAGTATGCACCCTCTAGCACTACTAGAGTAGTACGTCGTAGTTATCAGCCCCCTGAGCGGATCGCCTTGTCCTGGTAGTGGCCCTAACTCAGGTTTGCCAGAGCCTTATGAACTTAAAAGAATCCTCCACGCAAAGAGATCAATCTTTGCCATGGAAGAGATTGTCTAAGGATTGGTGATACAAGCTACTGCTTTCTTATTATAAACGGCATCATATGCATCATATGCATGGCATTATGCATCATGCATAACCAGTATGCAACCAGGAAGATTGTGTTTCTCTTATTTATTTGGAAGGAGGCTAAGGGAGAAGAGGAAGAATGGCTTTGCATTATTCCTGATAGAGTTGCCCTTCTTGGAACTTACGTTTCTGTGGGGAGAAAAAAGAAATAGCATCATGACTTAGCTGAGTGTTAAGTACATAGGAATGGTACCATCTCATGGGAAATACAACTGGTGCTTGAAATGGAAGGTTTCTCTTAAATAAACAATTTGCCCTATTGGGTTGCTACAAGTACAAGATATTGATGCACCAAACAGTCCAATGTGGTTATTATTGCTGACATTCCCAGCATTGTAATTGGGAAAATCATGCGATATCCGACATCTCACTGGTTTTCCTCATTCATCAGGTTTTCACCTTCCCAGCTCTGAATGGATGTCTCCGGTTGCTCATTGTTGTCAATCATTAGAAGTAAGTGGTTGCACTTCGTGGGTCCGCACAGCTTGTGTCTTTGAAGACAAAAGTTGCAAAATACCACGGAGGTAATTCCTGTGCGAGCAAAAACGGTGGCTATCCAAAAGAATTCCAATACATTGAAAATCATCTAGTACACAAAGAATCATGTGTAGCTGACAGTTACCAAACACCAAGGCACATTTTCCAATTTGAAATGGCCAGTCTACTAGTAGCAGAAATTGGGTGAGATTAGTTCTGAATGGTTTTGGTGCCCGTCCCATTATGTTCTCGCAACAAGACATTCCAAATCCTCTTCCTCCTTGGAAAAACACATGATCTCATGCGTGTACTACTAATTGCTACTGTAGTACTTTTAGGGAAGTCACTTTTTTCTTACAGTTAGTTCCATGGTAGATAGAGTATACATGTGAAAGGCCGTCAATGAACGGGACTGCGACGTTGTACTGTTGTACTGTACTCCACTGGTAGTACGGTAGTACCTTGAGAACGTACTAACGTAATGCAGTTGGAAATCTTAATTCGCGCCATTTCAGTTTGAAATGGCTGTCTCGCACCTGATTTTCTTTCGCGCCAACTCTCTCGCCACTCTACGTAGATAGAGTACGGTGGCAGCAATGCCACTACCGGTACTAACAGTACGTACGTGCATGATACGGTACAAGTATTTTATTGGCAGTAGGAAAAGCGAAAAACCGGCTATGATACACAAAGCCTTCTGTCGCGAAATAGTACGAGTACCAGCATCAATGACACACTCACAGTCAATGCAACTTCCTTCAAAAAGGTCACGTACGTTCATAATATATTATTTTGCTGTGATATTGTTGTGGCAGCCACCAAACATCAAATTGTTTTTACGCTTGACATTTTTCAGACTGCGAAGTACTATTTATCAACATGTTTGAGGCTGTTCTTACCGAAGGCAAGACCTTCAAGCACATCATCGAGGCGATCAAGGATCTTGTTGGTGATTGCAACCTTGACTGCAGTGAAGAGGAGATTTCCATCCAAAGCATGGACTCCGCCCATGTGTCTTTGGTTGCTGTTCGACTTGGTTCTGAGGCCTTCAGTACTTATCGTTGCGACCGTCCAAATTCATTGGGCATTAGCACCTCGAACATGGACAAAATACTTAAAATGTTGGGAGACAAGGACAGCATCACCTTCAAAGCCGAAGATGACAAACCTGACATTCTCACCATGTTGTTCGAGTCGGAAAATGACCATGGAGCCATTGCTGATTTCGGTAAGAGAAGGTTCTTGTATCATTCACTGTTTTAAACAGTCCATATTTTTCCTCACACAAGTCTTCCTTCCATCGCCAGACTTGAAGCTCATGGATATTGAACGTGACCAGCTTGGAATCCCTGACACTCCATACAAATGCACCATTCAGATGCCTTCTTCGGAGTTTCAGAGAATCGCTCGCGACCTTCAAGTCCTTGGAGACACCTGCACCATCTCATGCGGCAAGGAAGGGGTCCGCTTCAGTGTCAGTGGGGCTATTGGGAACGGCAACATTCTCATTCGTGCCAATACTGCTGAAAAGGATGAGGAAAGTGTGGTCATCAATATGAATGAACCAGTCGAGTTGAACTTTGCGCTTCGTTATCTCAACTTCTTCACCAAAGCCACCAAACTCTCCAATACTGTCGTCATATCAATGTCACCAGACGTCCCTATTGTTGTCGAGTATCCTATCCAAGATTATGGCCACACCAAATTTTATCTTGCTCCGAAAATTGAGGAGGACTAAAATAATAAAACATTAGATTTGGACAAGAGATTGATGGAGAGCCCTGTTACTTTTGGTCCGACAACAGTAATTTTATGAAGTCTACTAACGTACTCAATTCCGGAATCTAATGGTCTCAAAATATTTGCTAGTAGTTGATGATACGGTCTATGCATTCGGGAATAGAAAGTCCCAGATGAAAAATTCTTGACGTTGGTGTCAGTGCCGCTCCCTGCGCGTCCAGTATGGCAAAGGATACAAGTGATAAATCGTGGCCCAGAGAGAGTCGGAAAGTCTTGTTTGTTCCACAGATAGAAATTGTGGGCGAATGGGTGTCTACGAAAATAGAAAAACCCTGGGCAATTTGAACTCTTTGAATCGCCAAGAGTATCTGATCCAACTTCGAAAAACATTTCCCAAGTCTCAAAATCGCGGCTTTCAATTCGAGACCACCCAAGTCCTCCCTAAGGTTTGTCGTCAATAATTGCATCCCAACCTCCAAAGCTTGTCTGATTTCTGGGGCACATTGAATAGAGGTGGAGCAAAGGGGGCTAATTTTGCAATCTGGTACGACGTCAGTGCGAAAAGTCAAAGCTGTCTCTAGGTCCTCGATGTGTTGCCATCTCAAAACAAATTCTCCGTCGTCAAATTTTTCCAAATGGAATCCAAGAAGGTTTGTCCATGTTGTGGCATGACATTGAAGGAAGGAAGTGGGGCCAAGAGCTGCACTTAACTTGTCGATTTCGTGGCATTCTGCTTCGATCTCCCTTTCCAGGAACTGTATCTCAAGCTCTAGACCGGGAACATCACTCTCGTGTGCGATATGCTTTGCAACAGATGAGTAGAACGGCAACCATGATTTTTCTTTCGCTTTGAGCCTTTCAATTATGCACGGGATGAACTCAACTTCCGCCCATTTCCATAGAGAAATAGTGCGTCGTCTAGCTGCTGCCTCTGAAATCGGACTGTTGACTGATACAGGAGTGCAATGGTTGGCATCTGTCAAATACTCTTCCGCTGAGTAGTACATCACGTCGAGGAAGAATGGATCCAACCATTGAAGAACGTTTAATAGATCCACTCCGTTTATTATACCAATTCGAGACAAGAACTGAAGAGAAAGAGGTACATGTATTTCCTGATCCCAATTTGGATTCTGATAAAGAACTTTAAGAATGTCGATGGCATCGTCAATCGCCATGCCTTCCCCGTTTTTCATAGAAGGAAGGGGATTAATTGTTTCGTTCTTTTTGGATAAAGTTGCATCGTGGACACTATATGATAGCTCCTGGCACAAAACTTTATCGCTGGGAGCATCTCCTTCCGAAGTTGAAAATGGCTCAAGCACTTTATCGCACACACCGTTTGTGTTTGAGGTGCAGACAGCTCCCGATTCATTGAGCGAGTGAAGATTAGCCATGAGTTCGGTGGTGTTTTCTTCGATAGCGACGGTGGAAACGCGCAACGTTGCCATCCCTTCTGAAATATGTTCAGACGGTGAACTGAACGCATCGCCCTGGTCCATCGCAAAGGAAAAATCCTCTTTGTTCCTACCATGTGTTCGTTCATCGTTGCTCTCGTCACATTGCCAGGGTCGCGTCTTGCAGGCAAACAGCGCGCTCTCTCGTCGATTCTTTTTATTTCGCATTTTCGCATTTTTCCTAGCCTTTTTTATGGATCGTGTGCTCCTCTTTGCCTCTGATCCTTCCCATTCAGACAAAATAGCGTTATTGTGTTTAGTCTCAATCACCAATTCTTCTTCTTCTTGCGTTGGATTGTTGGGAGTCATGGAGTATTTGCCTTTTACTTTATCAGCTGGCATTGGAGTCAGTTGTCGTGAACATGATTCGACATCGTATTCAACCGCTGTTGGTGATCCAAATTGGACATGGAAACTTTTCCTCGCATTTCCCGACTCTCCAAAAAGATTTGGGGGTACGTTGAAAGATTTGCTGTGCGTGCGGTGGGGTTTTGAGCTGGAAAGACTGATGACAAAGTATGACCATAACATCACAGAGGACTTCAGGGACCAAACACATCACAACAGACACCGATGAAACATGAATTTTCACTTACCAGCCTTTTGTTGGAGGCATTCGTTTCGCAGAGAAACTGCCGGAGCCATTCGAGGTGTCCACAAGCGTTCGTTTGCCGTAACACCATTCCCAATATTGTTTTGTTCTTTCCTTCTGGGATAATAAGTGCCCCTGGTCAACCAAGAAGGGAAATTTTGAGTTATCGTCAGATAAATCACCATGATTGTATTCTGATGTAGTTCTCGTTTGACGGTCGTTCAAGAGAAATTCCTCGTTGGAATTTGGGGAAGACTTTGGATTCGTGGGCGCCGTGATGAGAATGGACGAAAGCACTGTGTCTTTCGAATATTGCTTCTGTCGACATCGTCTTCTCTTGGTGGTGTTTGCCTGTCGAATTTCAATGCTGTTACGTTTGGAAGCGATAGACAAGGATTGGGACGGCCTTGCAGGAGGAGTTAAGGTAATGTCGATGCTAGACTCAGCCGCAAAGGAGGTGTAAGGGACATCGTTGTTGTGATATCCGCCGTGTCTCACGGGAGTCTTCGTTACTTCTTCAGTGACTTGTGGGGGAGAATGAGTCCAATGGGCTGACGTGCGCGGAGATGTTTTTTTGGTGGATGAGGATGTGGAAGGATTTGTCGTTTGCTTGCTGTCCAAGAGAGGGGTTCGAAGGATCGATTCCTTTGAGTCACTTTTGGCATCAGCGTTACAATTTGACTCTTTCCATGTGTTGGTGTTCATTTTTTGGTTTTTAAATGTCGTACTAGTAGACGCATTCAAGTCAGTTGGCATTACATTTTCCGGTCCAAGGCGTCTGGGACGCGGTTTCAAACGAGGAAGCATCGACATTGCGGTGTGATGCACTGTTGCTGATAGCTGTAAAGTAGGCAGGCGAAAGATCAATGCAGGCTCAATGTTTCTATTACCGTACTGTCGTAATAGCAGTATCTCTTTTTACACGCGCATTATTTGTTACGGTGAAGTTTTCAAATAATTCCGAATGGGTGTATGGCCATAGGATGTATCATAGACTACCGGTACCTACTACCGTAGGTAGGTAGGGTTGGAGTAAAGATGTACTTTACAGTTAGTAGGGGAAAACTTGATCCCGAAAATTTGATCCCTACTCATCAATCAGATCCCTATTCAGGTCCTATTCAGCGAAATAGAGAGATATGATTGGTCCAAATGGTTTCCTTGGCTGTTCCTACGTCATTTATGCTATATGTACATGAATATTTCAATGTAGCCCTAAGTAACAAATGATGCTATATCCATACACTAACTAATATATTTGAACCTACACGAGATCCGTCTGTCTGTCCTTCTACTTCAGTAGCATATCTCTGCGGTCTGCCACCGATTTCCTCGCAGTCGTCTTCTATCATACCGTGTGAATTTCTCACACTTTCTATTTTCTCGCAAGTCCGCACCGAAGCTGCAGTTTCGAACGCAGAAACCACGAAAGACAAGTACTCCGAGTAGAAACCACGCACAAATTACACGGCCAACAGTAGAAACCACGCACAAAACTACTACCTAGCTAGCTAGATATGTTTTAAAAGAACTACGGATGCTCACAGTCAAAAATATATCTCTGCGGTCTGCCACCGATTTCCTCGCAGTCGTCTTCTATCATACCGTGTGAATTTCTCACACTTTCTATTTTCTCGCAAGTCCGCACCGAAGCTGCAGTTTCGAACGCAGAAACCACGAAAGACAAGTACTCCGAGTAGAAACCACGCACAAATTACACGGCCAACAGTAGAAACCACGCACAAAACTACTACCTAGCTAGATATGTTTTAAAAGCACTACGGATGCTCACAGTCAAAAATATATTTTTTATTCATGTAACACGGTAGTAACAATTACGCATAAAATGACGCTAACTGTAAAACAAGTCTAACTGTATTATTGTCACTGTGGTAGTTTTGGAAGAAGCCAGTTCAATCATCCATAGTCATACATCTGTGCTGCTATTTCCTGGACCGGGGTCTGCAGGCAAGACAGGATATGCTTCTTTCTCTTTTTGTCCCTGCAGTTATTTGCCATCCAATGGGCAACCTCGTGAACAGGGTAGTAAGCAGGACAGTATTCATCCATAGGCATGCATGCTTCACCCCAAACAGACACTTGGGCAACACTGTTCTGAAAGGACTCCTGTTTCCTGGCACTGTAGTACAACTTGTGGACCACAACATGAGTGGCCCCTGGCAGCAGGCGGCTACCTCCTTTCATCCAAGCCTTGATTAATTCCTTCACATCTCCGCATGGCTCCTCCACCAAATAGTACCTTGGGTTACCCAAACGGTCTGCATACTCCACCACGTTCTCGTGCCCAATGATACTTGCTCCAATCACATGTATTTTGGGACATTTGCCAACCCTGTGCCCCGGTTGCAAGCAAAGTGTGCATGTAGGTTTTCTCTTGTTGGAATCCCTCATCCGGTCCATAGTTCTTTCATTTCTGCTTCGGTACCTTCTACCGCCGTTAGCCCAAGTCAGTGGGGTTCCATTTCTTCAGAGCAGCGTGTTGGTTATCCATGCTTGGACCTTCATAGTCGTGCTGAGAATATGCCTGATAATTTTGGGAAAACATTTCTTGCGAGGGCATAGTTCTGCTGAACTGTCCAAGATATCTGTGAAGTGCATCTAATAATGACTCGTTATGGAATTGTTCCATATTTCCATTGGCAACATCAGCAAGCTTCACAAGAGTGCCAAGAAGGAGATCCTTCTTGGTCTTGTCCCTCACCTTATCAATTGCGTTTACAAGGTCTCGCGCTATGGTGTGCATTTCACTGAGACCGTACTCTGCAGATGGACTGTTAACCAAGGCCACAGTCTCTGGTCTTGACCCTGGTGTTGTTGACAGCTTCCTGCTGTGGAGACACCGACTCATCCCCATCTCCGAAACCACCATCCTGCATGGATAGATCATCACCTTCCAGGGGGTGGGCATCCAATCTTTGTATCTGTTCCCAAGAATTGCCTTTGTTTACTGATTTGCCCAGGGATGTTCTTTGGTGCCAGCAGGCGCCCCAGTTTTCCCTACAGAAACCACCCTGCACTAGAAGCAGATGTGAGCACTGCGTAGTTCCTCCAGTGGCCACCCAGACAGGACACGAGCAATGTTCTGCTGCAATGAAACTTCTTGCCGATGGAGGTGATGGAAAATCCTTTCTTGTGGGCAAAGTTTCTGAGTGACTCTCTGAGCTAATCAGGCGTGTTGAAGTTAGCACCAACACAAAACAACGAAGATGCCTCTGCGGCAATTGATTCAATGACCGCTACCTGCTCTGAGGTATAAGGGTTGTCAGCTGGAACAACGGCAGATGGAACTGAATTCTCCAATGCCGGGAAAAGGGCTGATGCGGGCGTAGTGCTGGCAGAGGCGAACTGGGCGTCCGATTTATCGATATCTGTAGGAGTGACATCATCCTCTATATCGTCTAGAGAAGTGTGAGCTGTAGGAGGATCTGGTGCGTGCGCTGAGGCAAATTTCGTGGTGGCAACGGCGGGGGTGGGGGTTTGCTTGCTAGCATTGGAGGAACGATGGTGCTACTGTCACCCTGAAAGAGGGGGCATGGGAACGATAGTGCTACTGTCACCCTCTGGAAGAGGCATGGGAGGGGTAAGGTGCGGTGCCGGAGGGTCTGAAGATCGAAAAGAAGGTGTTTCAGAGATGGTTGAAGTCATGGTGGAGATTAGTTAGTTCGTGTTGTTGTGTTGTTGGTTGTTTTTGTTTTTTCATCGTTTGTTGGAACTGTGGTTGTTGTTGTTGTGGATGATGGACGATGGCGAAGGGGATTTCGGTAATGCAGGGGGGCGCGAAACATTTCTACTCCGAGTGGAAGTCTAATTACTCAATTATTTGAATTGATTAAGGTCGCGGGAGAATATTTTAGTTTTCTGAGTAGGACGTGAATAGGGATTTGCTTGGGTAGGGATCAATTGATCTCCTTAAGGGGAAGTAGTATGATTCACTCCCTCCATCAATATATGTGTATTGAAATAGCGTACGGTAGTACTACGGTACCTAATACCGGTACTACTGAAGTACGGTACGAGTACGTACTTTGAACGGGGTTGATTCTACGGTAATGTGCATGACGAACCGCGGTAGACTTCACAGCAACGTCACCGTAAGTTGCGATGGTGACCAAACCCGTCATCAACTTTTAACAAATAACTCGGTCCAGGTATACAGCCACCGATGCACACTTTGTGTACTAAAGCACGTAATTTGAGATTTCATGTAAGAGGCACTCGTCGTGAATATTGCAACATGAAGAGGAAAGCACAGGATATCATATATGATGCTGTTGGGGAATCTCATGTGGAAGACCAATGCAACAAGCGTCATGACCCTCTTTTGAAATTGTACTATGGGCGCCCTTTGTACATTAATCACAATGAAGATGTTGCTGGTTGTGTTGCAAATGGCGCAATATGTGAATTTAGAGGTGTAAAACCGAAGCCAGCAGTGTCACAAAAGGACTTTGAAACTATTATAATTGATGGATACCATGTGAATTGTGTTTCTATAACACAGGTTGATTCATTACTTGTTAACATGCTGGATGGTTGTAAAGGAGGGAATAAAGAAACAATCATTGAACTAAGTCCAAAAGTGATCTATGCATCAGCTAAATTTCCAGTGCCATTTACAGGACCAATTACCAAGAATAGCATGAGAACACGAAGACGTATCAGCTTTGAACAGTTTCCTGTTAATTGTGCTAATGCCAGAACAGTTCACAAGTTACAAGGGCGGTCAATTCATCATCTTGTTGTCAGTGCTTGGGACTACACAGACAATTGGATTTTACGTCTGGAACATGCGGGGATTCGTCTGAAAAATATTAGAAATGAATATTTCAGTACCGCTTCACCGGACAGAATTAGGCTTTTTAAAACCCTAATAGATTTCTAATTTTCGATTTTTTTTCAGATGACCATGACGAAATTTTTTTCGTCATTTGGGGTTGTCAAAATTGATTCTCGAACAAAATCAGCAGGAAAGGGAAACTCTTCTTGCGCCACCATTCCAACCAATCACATCACTCCATTTTTCTTTGTATTTGAACACCCCTTTCAGATATCTTTTCAGATCGCTGATGACGTTTCTTTCGTTTTTTTCAAGTTTCTCCTCTCCGCCTCATTTTGGCGCGACACACTTCTCCCTACCTACCCGGTAGTAGAGTACAATGTACCTGGTACGTTCTCTGCTAGCACCAACTACAGACAACAACAACAACAACAACAACAACAATAATAACAACAACAACAACAACAACATCTTAACACCGCCAACATCAACATCACCAACAACATGCCTCGTTTTTCAAAAAAACATCAGTACCTCCGTGGTCTACGCAAGATACTGAAAGGCAGAATTCTACGGAGAGCCATCAGAATTGAAGACGATGACGACGACTCTTTCGAGGATTCTTCGGATTTGTACTTTGCTGCTAAGGTGAAGAAAGTTGAATCTCGCAGGTATATTTTTCGGAAAGCATCCTACCGGAAAGGATGTGATCGGTTCTCTGCTGATCTAGATGGCGGCGATGATAGTTCTGAAAGTGGCGATGATAGTTGTAGTGATGGGGGCAAGGCTGAAAATCTGCCGTGGTTGACAGACGAAGAATTCCTACAAAAGTATAGAATGAGTCGACAAAGTTTCGACAGGGTTCTGAAGGAGATTGAACAGCATCCTGTGTTTCAGTCTACCTCTAACGGCAGGAAACAAGCTCCCGTTTCCCACCAACTAATGGTATTTCTTAAATATGTTGGAACAGAAGGAAATGGCGCTTCCAATGCAAATCAACGACACACCTTCTCAATTGGGTACGGCACGGCGACTACCTATCGTAACCGAGTGACTAGAGCACTCTGCTCATTGAGAGATCGCTACATTCAATGGCCGGATGCAGAAGAACGGCAACAAATTGCTCGTGAAATCCATATGTTGTACGGATTCCCACATTGTGTTGCCATCGCCGACGGGACACTTTTCCCCTTAGCCACTGAACCGCAAACAGAGGACTCGCCTGACTACAATGGAAGAAAGCATGCATTTTCCCTTTCAACGATGATTGTATGCGATCACAGAAGGAAAATCCGGTATTATCTTGCTGGATATCCAGGTTCTGCTCACGACAATCGTGTGTTCAAAGGGACAGAACTTAAGAAAGAGCCTCATTCTCACTTTGCACACAACCAGTATCTCGTTGGAGATTCAGCTTTTGAGAATGACTGGTTCGTGGTCCCTGCTTTCAAGAAGTTACCCAACATGTCACTGGATCGTGATGAGGAGCAATTTAACACTAAGCTCTCCCAGCTTCGAATTATATCAGAGCACTGTATTGGAATGTTGAAAGGTCGATTTCCATGGTTGCGCCAAATCCGGCTGCTCATAAAAGAGGATGTTCGATATTTAAGAAAGATACTATTCCTTATTGATGCAACGGTGGTTCTGCACAACATGCTGGTTGAGTTTGGTGAGGAAGAACAGGAAGATTGGATTGACTTTGACGATTTTTCCGATATGGATGACTGGGCTAGAGCACCTTACGAGGAAGACGATGAACTGAATCTACCCATCCCAGAAAATGCTCCAAAATACACCCGGCGTTTACAGCTTCTGCACTACTTTAAGGAATTCTTCTGGATTTAAATAATTTTATGAAACAACTAACCTAATGCCATGCATCAGTTTCCACGAAAAAAAACAATACCATCAAGCATCTTCTGGATCACTTTCAGTCATCCGCATCACTACCATCATCGACCTTGAAAGCGGCGATGATAGGCTCCATCTCAGGGAAAACTGCAACAATTTGTTTCTCAGACATTCCCTGAGACTTCATCTTGTGGTACTCAGTGACAAGTTGTGACTTATACTGCAGCATGTCAAACTTCACTTCTTTCGTCTGCTTTTTGAAGCACACTGATTTCACCGGGTGTTCTCTGGTCGGCTTGTTCCGGGGAATTCTGTTCATCACTGCTGCTACCGTCATTCAACGATGACGGGCTGCCATTAGTTGGGGTTGGAGATGAGACGTTTTCATCTCTATACGGGCCCATGACAGTAGTTGTACATTTTGGGTGGGTGGAGGATCGATCGCCCATTATTTCGACCAACTCGTAGTAATAGGGGCACCTTCTCCTCACAGCAGCTTGGAAAGTTTGTTCTCCTTCACCTTCTTGTATTCCAGCTCCGGTTTCGGAGCGTGCAAAACTAGCGGCATCTCTGAAAGCATTTTCAATCCTAGCAATTTTGTCCAATACTTGCTTCCCATTCCTTGTGTCGGACTTCGTCTCGGCCCTCATCTTCTCAGCAAGAGTAGAAGCAAACTGAAGTTTCGTGACTCCGTTGTTACCCTTGCCACAATAACGGCTGTAGTTTCCTTCTGTTGTCATCCAGTCAAGGAGAATTCTCATTGATGTATGTTGGTCATCAGGACCACCTTTTCCATCGTTGGTCCATTTACCTCGACTAGAATCCGATCCACTGAGTGACTTAACGAAATTGTTGTAGCAGGCCTTTGTACAGACGACATGGTTTTCTGACAACGGTCGAAGGTCACCGCCACTCTTGTCCCTCAAAACAACACCCTGGTAACACATTAAGTGAACCGTTTTGTTACAGCCATCAGCGGCGCAAACTAGCCGTTGTGCTCCAGCGACACGGCAGCCTCTCACTTGACATTTACCGTTGTCGGCATTCGTAACAGCATCAACGTTGATAACAGCAGCATCGTCTGAAGTCGACATGATTGTTGGTTGTTTTGGAGGATATTTTTGTTGTGGTTTTTGTGTCCATGGATGTCTGTGAATTCGCGCCATCCTCGAGATGTCACATGAAACCTTTTTTTTTTGGATGACGAGTTTCGCCATTGACAAAAAAATTCAGATGATGACGAAGAAAATTCAGACGATGACGAAAAAAATTCAGACGATGACGAAAAATTTTTGGGACACGATTTTACCCCCTTTTTTGTTCCCCTTTTATCAAAGTCACACTAGTACTACAAGCATTAACCACGCGTACCGGTAATACAATATTTTGATCGTCGTAGTACTATTTACTCGTCGTGTTGGGAGTTCTATGAAACCACACAAAGACTTTCACAATGGCTAACAGAAGACGATCATGGGCCATTAGCGGCGAGGAAGATGTGCTGTCTCGACTTCGAACCTTGCAAATGAGCAGTGGATTGGGGGAAAGCGCTATTCGAAACCGAAACAATAACAACAAGAACATTCGAACCGAAGATGACTCAAACTGCACACGCTGGAGGGCAAAGTTGACTCCGTTGGTAGTTGCTTCCTATTCAAAGAGCATTGCTTCGATCAAACGTTGGACTTCGATTAGGATGGACATTTCCTTGGTAGTTGTACACGTCGTACACAACATCATGTGAAAAACGCAGTTGCTCCGAATTTTTCGTAAGCTGGGCTGATCCCCCTTCTGATGTGGATCCCCAAATATAGTGACGAAAAAAATTCAGACGATGACGAAAAAAATTCAGACGATGACGAAAAAAATTCAGACGATGACGTAAACAGTTTGTACGAACATTCCCGTCGGAAGTGCTCTGTGATGAGATTTGGTGCACTCGCTTTCAGGTGCTCTAGGAACCATAACCAGCTCTGGAGGTCTTCGCCGTCCACCGTAATTGCAAAAGCAACTGGGTATAAGTTGTCCAGAGCAGATTTCACGGTTGCTAAGTATAGAGTTCCCTTCCACTCTGACCTCATGTGGGCAGCATCAATGGAGATGACTGGACGGACGCACATTAGTACGTCGTTTGCAAATGAAGGGCAGACAAACACTCTCTGGATACGATTGTTGCTTCCTCTTTCCATGAAAGCCGTTGAACCCGGATTTTGTTCGGCAAAGGTTTGGACGTATGGCCCAACGAGTTGGAAGCTCATGGAGTCGCTGATTATCTTGGATTCTTTTCTGGCGTTGACCCCTCCGTAGCATTGTTTGTAACTGAGGAGGGTTTTCTTCTTGTGAACGCCCGCCTTGATTACGTCATTGGCGGTCGGTGGGGCGTGTTTGTGAAGCGCCACATCGCTAGCGAGTTGCTTTATAACTTCCTTGGATCATTTTTTGAGGCACCTACCATCCTTCGCGGATGTAACTACGACGCCGCTGTGCCGCAGGTTACAGTTTCCCCGCTTGAGGATGATACCTTCCTGCCGTGGCTTTGGGCCGAAAGCAACCCGGAACGTACAGTTCGCATGGGAGATGCAGGCGAACGCCCTGGATGAACCACGTGATCTCCTGATGGCAAGAGAGTTTCCGGACGTTTCCTGGTAAGCATTGATGACAACCATAAGCTCTTCCACCGTTTGAAACACCTGACTTGGTCCGGCAATCTGTTTCTCAAACAATTCGTCCTCAACATCGTGGATGGAGTTTTCTGGGCGGGTTCTAGCTACTAGTTCTTCGTCTTCGTTTGGTCCTTCGTCTTCTTGGCAGGTTTCATCTACTAGTTCTCCGTCTTCGGCCGGACTGGATTCGTTCCGAAGCGAGGGCAAGAGTGCTGGAAAGAACAAAGACACGTTCTCGAGCGTGGCCCATTCTGCGTTGGCCGATAGTCCGCGGTACAAGGCCTGACGTAGTGTGGCAATTTCGCCTTGTGTGAAGACCAACGAATGGACTTCCTTGCCGTCAAGCAAATGCCAAATGACGGCAACGGCAAAGAGGCCACAGTCATGGCTGTTGCTCTGCTTGGGGCAGTTTCGGAAAACAGCCTGTTGCACAATGTATTCTTGCTTTTCGAGTAGCAAGATATTGTGGTCCAAACCATGAAAACAGAAGCCGAACAAAAATCTCTGCAACCTGCCCAGTACAGCAGTTGCCCTACGCCTGCTGGTGATGCTGAGGGAGTCATAAACGGTCACCTGTTGGAAAACAGCCGGTTGGCGAATGTCGAAGGTTTTACATCGACGACGAAGAAGTGTCCCTGATGGCAAGCAGCGGAAATGTACCTGAATTCACTCTTGGCGTAGGCTTGCAATCCGCCACGCATGGTCTGCACAGTATCTGCACAATCATGTTTGTCAAGTTTGTCATTGTAGGTATTGAAGTACTCATAACAATCGGAAGAGCCGATTAGGACGTGGTCGGGTACACATCCCTTCAGCGTTGTCTGCAGGAGGTGGTCGATGAGAATCGTTGACAACCATTCCTCCCCTTTAAGGGCACGGATTGCATCCGCGGTCGGCTGCAAGGGGTTTCCCAGGGTCGTCGACAAAAAGCATTGCATGCATTTGAAACTGGCTCGTCAGTGGTAGCAGCTGCGTTGAATAATAGGGACAAAGCACCGCGGTTGTTGTCTTTGTAACACTAGGAAGTAGTAAAGATGTATCGGTGATAGATCTAAAATTCAGAGAGAGATGACAATTTTTGTCAGAGATGTCGCTGATTACTGTGGTGTAACATCGGCAATAATTCAATTCTTATGTTGTATCGGATGTCACCGGAACGTAGGAATATGAAACATTGGACCCGCGGTTTTGCTGGCTCTAGTAGGGATGGATGATATCGGCAATCACGTTTTCTGTTACGTATGTAGAATCGGATATCACTGCCAGGTAGGAAGATGAAAAATTGGATATGTGGTTTGGCTGGCTCTAGTAGTGTTGGATTACATTGGCGGTCACGTGTTCTGTTGCCTATGTACTATCGGATATTATTGGCAGTTCACGATTTGGGTCCGTCGCTAGGGGTTTCTGCGCACAGGTTCGTCGAGATAACAGGCAACCCTAAAAGATTACTTTCACTGTCGGTAAACTATCTTCTCCGTGATGGTTATGGCCACCAACAATAGGGCTAACAGTACTGCTCTTGTTGTGTTTGTAACACTAGCAAGAAATAAAGAAGTATCGGAGATACATGGAAGATGGAAGATTCACAGGGAGATGAAGATGGTGATCTCAGTGATTTTGCCATTTTGCTGCCTCTGCTAGAGTACTAGTCGCAGTGTCGTATAACATTTAGCTGTTGCGTTATCTGTTCGGGATGGAGTATTGGATATCATTGGCAGTTGCGTTTTCTGTTCGAGATGTGAACGAAGATGATTGGCAAGAGAGTGTTATAATATCCCTTATAAATTGCAAAAGGTCATTATAGGGTTTGGACGGGGATATTATTGCGTTTAGCGAATTGCCAAGGGATATTATAGGGTTTTGAGGGGGATATTATTACGATTAGCGGTAGTAAAGTTTAACCCGGTGGTAGTAATTGGTGGTTACTCGCTATAGTGTCCTTTTGATTTTATTGCAAAAGGTCATTGGGGGCTATTATAGTCTTTCGCCCATTTCATAATGATCTTCTCCATGAAAATGTACAGGTTTGCATTGCTTTTTGTCTCTTCTGACATACCCTTACAGTTAGACATGTTTGGATTTAATAGTTCACGTAAAAAAAGACCACGTAAAGTTGTGCACCTGGACAAACAAACATAAATCCATTTGCCTGTATAATCCCATGCACTTACGACAAGATTTTTATGGACCGTCCTTGCAACTTGTGAATTGTTCTTGCATTGGTCAAAATTGATTGTTCTTGAAACTCTCATGCTTTTCTTTGTGACTGGTCCAACACATGGATGGAACAGGAAACCTAGCTGATGCAAAAATAGTTTTTGGCTTCAGTTCCATTAAATGTTCCTCGTCTCCTCCTGCGTTCCCATCTAACATTTTTGAAACCATTGACTCAATTTGCGTCACACATACGCAATTGACACAATAGCCATCAATTAGAGTCGTTGTGAAATGAGTTATTGAAACACCTGGCTTTCTGAACTCACACATGGCACCATTAGCAATGCACCCTGAAACATCCTCGTTTTGATTAATGCACAGTGGGCGTCCATGATGCAATTTTAACAGCGAATCATGGTACTTCTTGGTTTTGTCTTGTACATGAGCTTCTTCCACAGATACATAAATGATATCCTGTGCTTTTTTCTCCATTGGTTGGTATTCTTTTCTTGCTCCCCTTACTCCAAACCTCAAATCACCTGTTTTAATACATAGAGCGTATGCATTAATGGCTGTACAGTTGCATCAGTAGAGTTTGTTTTCTCCAAATAATGTTTTACAAATATGGCATCATTTATGGCCATTCTATGACATTTGTCTTGGTGGCATATACAGCATCTGGGGTAACTTTTTTCCAATGGACCCTTATGTGAACCAACAACTCTGCTATTCATTATATTAACTTCATCAGTGGTTGGGCCACTATCACGAAGCCTTTCAAGCAGTTTTCCCCAACCTGGGTTTTCTCAAACCTACTGTCGTATGATTAGCATTTGGTCCATAAAAACATTTATAAGTTGCTTCCATGTAACAACAGTCATCACATTTGTAAAGAGTGACCCCTCCCACAGGGGACAACTGTGTGAAATCACCAGAGAAAACCATAGGAACACCTCCAGAAGGTTCCAGTGGTCTGTCCAGTATCTCTTTTTTTTCATCGAACAATTGGCAATCAGCAACAGATGCAAAGGAAACTTCATCAACAATGACCAAGTAGGCATTTTTGAACTTCATTTCCTACTTCTCTCTTCAAGGCAAAAGCCTTTGTTGTTGTTTCACCATTAATTGAGACAGCAGCTGCAACTGTAAGCACAGTAACAACAATACTTCTTTTGTCGAATTTTACAAACAGATCCTGACATAGTTTCTGGGCATATCTACAATCAGTCTTAATGACATGGTTTTTCCCTGTCCCAGCTGCACCAGAGAGGAAGCCAATGAACTGTTTGTTGTTCACAACTTTACCAATTTTGTGTCGAAGAGCATAACAACGTCTCCTCTTTGCATATTCACGAGGATGATCATTCACACATTTGAGTCGCACATATAATTATTCGAAAAGATGTCTTCTAATCCACATCTTCACAGAAGTAAATGTCAGCAAAGTTGCAAACATTTTTCAAAGTTCCATTGGCTTCTACATCAACAACTTGTCCCTTCTTATCAAAATTTCTTCTGATAGAGTTTATAGCCAATTCATTTAATGCGCTTGAACATTCGACTGAACATCGTGTTCACTCCTAATAGAAGTAGTTTCACAGTCATGTTGTTCAATGATCATTGTTTCATTTGCCTCAATCACCAGGTCCTACAGGTGGACAAATAACCAAATTCTTTCCACACTTGTCACTTAAGTAGCATCTGGTTAATATTGACGGAAACTGAAACCGTCCTGTATCATCACGGAAATCATTGTCACGTCCCCCTTCCAAAGATCCTGTTAACCAAAAAAATGATCCATTGCCTCATTTATTAGATCATCTTCTTCCTCGTCCTCAACATCAATCTCTTCCAGGTATCACTTTTTAGAAGGTTTCATAGCAAACCTCTATATCATATCCAACGGCCGTCCATTGCCGTTCATACTGTTTCGACAGTTTTGAACATTCATTAGAAGCTGTTAATGATGTGCTGACGATTTCCTGTTCTGTTTCTCTTTCCTCCACCTTTCCAAATAACACCCGTTTGACTTAAAAACTTTATTCGCATTACGAAATGGAACAAATCAAACGCAGCACCGTCGCGCATGTTCTTCCATGATTGAATGCGTCTCAGGAGGTATTCTTTCAATATCACATGTAAATATATTGTTACCTTCGAACTGTTTTGCATCCAGAAAATCAAGATAATTGATGACTGGCACACACTCCTCCTTCCATGGCCTTATTTTTAAGTGGTTCTTACTTGGGTGGGGCCTTGCTCAATGAAGACTTTTATTTTTTAATTGTTTGCAGGCACTGTATTTTGCCAAAAAATCATACAAACACACATCCTATGGTGTAAATCTCTCCAAGTGCACCTGTGACTGTCATTCTGTAGGAAGCATTGCATGGAGCACTGCCATTTCCATCAAAAGACGACACTTTGACAAATGTCTTGATGTTGACCACAAACTTTCATTCTCACCCAGCAACGCATCTCAAAAGTACCTCTTCAATAGTTTGAATGTTAGATCTTCATTTGAAACCTTTACATTGCAGGAAGGACATCATAGCATTTTTCCCTCCAAAGGATGTTTCCCCATGTTTTGTTCACAATTGTCTAAGATCCTGTGTTGTGTTTTTCAGATACCCATCTATACCTTCACCAACGCTTGTGCAGTCATTACTACTACATGAATTTGGTACAGACCAAGGATTAGAACCATGCAAACGAGTGCTCATCACGCTATCTGCATACTTAGAAACCTGTTTCACATATTCTTCTTGACCTTCTGGTGTACTGAGTCCCTCTATCAATTCATTGCGCCCTTCAACCCAAAGCAAAAAGTGTGCATGAAGAGTTATTCTTCCTTGCTCCTCCACCGTAAATACCCATGCATCCAAATCCCCAAAGAAACCATACCCTGCTTTGTTACAATTGTTTTTCCGGTCCCAGCCAAGGATTCTTCCACAACGATGCCAATCACATTTTCAAAATCAATGGCACACTTCAATTCTGATCTTTTCACTCTCCATTGCATATTCACGATGAATTTCTTCCTCTGATCCACTCTAGGTGGGATTTGACTTCCTGCCTCACCCAAACCATCACTCTAATCCTGGAATTAACAAACCTTTTTTTAAAGTTTGTTGCTGCCAAAGAAACTACCAGTTCCGTACTCTTACCACTCCACCTACGCTAGTAATGAAGAATGCGGTACCGGTAATGCACTGCACTACTAACAATGATGGAATATTGATGTCAGTTTTTGTTATTGATTCGGCTAAGCTGCTCTGAGTGTTGTGTATAAACCTCATTCTTCAGTCCTAACAGTGTGTCGAGTGAGTCGATAGACCTATTTAGAGTCGATATAGTCAATAGATTGGAGTTTGAGGGTACAGATGTTTGGTAATGGGTCCGGCATCCTCGGGCTATCAGCTTGATAAGAGATTGTTACTTAAATGTTTTGATTTTAACGAATATTCATGGGTTAAGCTTTTTGAATGATAGCCCGAGGATGCCGGACCCATTACCAAACATCTGTACCCTCAAACTCCAATCAATCGACTATATCGACTCTAAACAGTTCTATCGACTCACTCGACATGCTGTTGGAACTGAAGAATGAGGTATATGCAGAACACTCAGAGCAGCTGAGCCGAACTTGGGTGGTATTGTTTGATTAATGTATTGTTCAGTGTATTGACCAGTATTGGGGTATTATTATTGCAATACCGAGCTGGTGGTGGACATCCAATGTATTGGCAGGCAACTCAAAGTATTAAAAATACAATGCCGATTTTTGATTACCCAACACTCGTTCAAAGCATTATTACCTAGGTCTGGTGTTTTATGACATGCATCAAGATGAGTCTTACAGAGATGATCTCCACATCCCAAACACTTCCTTCTTGCTCTGCTCATGCTATGAGTGTCTCCGTGCCATTGAGCTTGGATTTCGCCAGTTCGTCTTTGTAGTAAGTGCACCCTCTTCATTCTTCGAACAAAAACATTCATCACCACATGTTCCCTTTCACCATCCTCCAGTCTGATGGGAGTTGTGGCATGATTGATGACATTATAATTGCCTTAGCTGCCTTCTGGCTTGCCGTTGGGGATGTAAATGCTACACTGGTCCTCGTCTGCATTGTCGTCATTTTTGTTAGAAAGATTTTTTGATCGCTGACATTTGCCAGTTTTTAAAGGTTTAACCTCTCACCACGCACCTATTCTGATCAAATCAAACAAAACTCGTTGTGGTGAGAAAAGCAGAATATAACAGGAATGTTGACGTACTCCATCTTTACCCTGAAGTGTCCAGTCAGCGTAGCACCCTATCCAGCACGGCGACTCCCTGGTGATTGTGCAGCTTGGATGATCCGATCAGCCATTCGACCAAATGGCAGTGACTGCATGTACACAATTCCTGTTCCTTTAAGAACTGCTAAAAACAATCCCTCTCCACCTGTCACAAGCCAAAGTTAAATAAGATGAGCAAGACCACATCAATCAACGCAATGAAAAAAGGGACGTACCAAACAGGGCTGTTTTTAACCCAGGAGAGAACTGTATTTCAAAGTCAATGCCCGGAGTGAAAGCAACCAAACATCCCGTATCCAGTCTGATCCGTTCATTTCTCAGCTCTCTCTTGATGATAGTACCGCCTGCGTGGATGAAACACATCCCGTCGCCTTCTATCTTTTGCAGAATGAAACCCTCACCACCAAAAAGACCACTCCCAATTTTCTTATTAAACGTCATTGACACTTTCGTCCCGAGTGCAGCACACAAAAACGCGTCACGCTGGCAAGTGATGGCGCCTCCGAGATGTGCCAAGTTTAGTGGGAGGATGTTACCTGGATATGGAGCGGCAAAAGCTACTCGCGATTTCTTTTGACCTTCGTTGGTGAAATGTGTCACAAAAAGAGATTCGCCGGTCAACAGCCTACCACCTGCTGCCAAGAGGTTGCTCCAAAAACCTTGATTAGGCGTACTTCCATCACCGAACTTGGCCTCAAACTTAATTCCATCCTCCATAAACATCATTCTAAGGGAAATGAAAAGAAAACAACATTATATCGACCTCAGACGCTTCAATAATATTTGACACGCGGGACTTACCCTCCTGCTTCTCCAATGACGGTTTCGTGAGGGTCTAGCTCAATTCTATGCAGATCACAAAAGGCAAACGATGAGACAAAAGCTATAGACTTCATGGTAATATAACTTCATTCAGAGCAATGCGACTGACAACTTACTCAACCAGTTGCATTTCATGGCCTTTTATTTCGAAGTCAATCTTGTGGCATTTTGTAGGATTTCCTTCAGAAACAAGGCCGTTTGTAGGTCCTCCTTGATATATCATGCTATTCATTGCACTCACCCCGGGCCGAGACGAAGAAACAGGATTCATGGGATACGATGTTGCTGCCATAGCATCCGATGACTGATGCTTGATTGTGGGATTGCCGGGTGGGTTTCCAGAGAATGTCTGATGGGAAGGAGCCGGGGCATCCAAAACCTTAGAAGAATCAAGGGGGGTCGAGTTAGTAGCGGGCGGAATGATAAGGGAGGCTGGCACTGCGCTGTATGGTGTCGTTGCGGGGATTGTGGTCGACGGCGTTGCCTTGGGGATGTTTTCATAAGGGTTGTAGTCGTTGGCAGCACCCGAAGCTTTAGTAGGCGACGATACATCGTATGGACTGTATGGAGTGCTGGAAGAAGTGTTTACTGTTAACGCATGATACGGATTGTAAGATTTCGCCAACCCTGAAGTTGTGGAATCACCTCCTCCGTATGAGTTGACGTAGCGTGATTCCATCGGAATATTAGGAGAACCGTAGAAGTTGTTCGACGGTTGGGTTCCTGCATTTCCGCCAGACTCATACGATGTACCCGAATTAGTCTTCTTCTGATTGTCGCCTGTAACGTAAGGTTTATAACTCATCTTTTTTTTATTTTTTTTGTGTCGAGAAAGTTGATTTTGTGTTGGCGGGGTTTGCATCGCAATCCATTCGGATACAGAGACTACCAGTAGTCTCTACCTTATTAGTGTATCATTACACTGGTACTCGTACAGGGATACGTCAAAACGGAGAACGTTTCAGTCAAAACTTGTTGGATATTTGGACCTCTCCGAGGGGGGAGGGCGTCGAGTTCCGGCGACTTGCCGATATAACGTAGACTTGTGCGGAGACGTGGTTCTTGACATGTGAATAAAAACATGGGGAATGGGGAGACTACTATAATAGCCAGTCGCCAAAAATGAAATTCCGACCGTTGGCTACTTGACCATTCGCCAAAAAAGATATTCCCGCTCAAAATTCGCATTAGCCAGCATCTTTACGACACCGACCACTCTATCAATGAAACTAGCCGATGGCAATCTCTGATGGCTATTCCAACGGAATTTTTCACAAAAAGGGTTAAGATTAGTTTGGATCACTGTTGACAAAACACAAAACACTGTTGTTGCTTCTTGCGGAATCCCTTCCGGCATTTCTCGTCAGTGTCGTTCGGAGCGTTCTTACGTTGCGACAACGTTGATGGCGACGGCTTCAAAACACTGGCGATTTCTCTGGCTACTTCGATTACTGTTCACAAGTCACTGTTGTGGCTTTGTGCGGCATCATTGAAGTGAAGATCTTATGTTACAACATTTGAAACAGTACTAAGGAGACGCATTAGAGGGGAAGATGGAAACTTCTACTGGTGGTCGTCAAAATGTTTAACAAAGTGTTGTGTCCTGATGGAAATGGAAGTTCTCCATTCAATACTTCCTCCAAAATGTGAGTCACTGATTAATATGGAGAGATTCGCGCCTCCTGCAGGTTGAAGTTTATTGTGGCAGCGTTGAGAAACCTACATAAAAGTGATCATTCTCCATCATATTTCAAAAAGGGATCTGAGTGTAGAATGAGACTTTCGGGCTATCCTTCAACTGAAACATTGGTGGTGTTTGATGATAAATTCACCAGTTGGTTTGACTGTTAACTGCAACTAAGTTGAAAGTGAAGAGATTTAGCCAGTACATTAGAGAGTACCATAGATAAGGCAATTGAATGCGGAGCGTATACCAGTGATCAGTTACCTTGATTTTATGAAGTCGGAAGAATTTGAGGGTTGTGATTTATTTTGTTGCAAAACACAAGTGATTTCTCCTGAGAAACTCTCTTTGATGGAAGAACATGCAAAACGTTGCTGTGTATTATTTGTTCCTTTCCGGAATGTTGCTGATCTAAAGTTGAATGGGTGTTATCTGGAAAGGTGGAGAAAGGTGTATCAAGATGGGAAATTGTCAAAAAAAGCATGAACAATTTCTGATCAATATCCAAAACTGCAGGAATAGTATGAATGGTGGGCATCCAGTACACATGATAAAAGCAGCAGTTGACAATGAAACCAGTTAAAGGTGAATAAAAGGAGGGATAAGATGTGGAAAAAGAGGACGAGGATGATATCCTAAATGAGGCCATAGATCAATGTTTCCTTGCCAGAGATCATTGGAATTGGGTATGACAATGAGTTAAGGAAAAGTAGGGGGGTTCCAGTGTCAATCAATATTATCAAGATGACATGGAAGCCACAGGTGTGGCAAGTATCTGGTTTTTTGCCCAAATGTACAAACCAGTGAGATGTTCATTGTGGTTGAGGCAAGTGAAACAAGTTCCAGCGAAACAAATGAAACAGATTTTACAAAGTGCAACCAAAAGGATTATTTGAATGTCAAAGCGTTGAATAAACTGGCACTAAAAGTTGTCACTAGCTATTGTTGTAGACAAGAATGGGAGAGCTGTTGATATGGGAGTCAATGGTACATTGGAAAATGTGCGTGAATGTGCTGAACGTCACTTCTGCCATGATATGGAGCAGAGGAGATCATTCGAAATAATCATTTGTGCATTTATTTACAAGCTGCATAAGGAGGGTGAAAAACCTGCAACAGAAACCAACGAAAGTGAATGTTTACAGGATTATTCTCATAGAGAGTGTCAAAGAGGAGACAACGTGATGGCATAAGACGTCAAATTGGGAAAGTAATCAACAACAAACAGTTGATTGGGTTCTTGTCTGGCGCAGGTGGGACAGGGAAAAGTCTTGTTACAAAGACTGTATCCAGATATTCACAAAAATTATGTGAAGCACTTCATGTGAAGTTTGACAAAAGAAACATTGTTGTCACTGGGGAATGCGGGAAATACACTTACGACTAGAGAGTAAAGTGTGAAAATCACAGTCAATATTCAAGCTTCATGTCTACTACTTTTAATGTCACGCATTTTTGCTTACTTAAAAGAACCAATTAAGTTGCAGGTCTGAAATTGTGGATTTCCATTTTCAATCTTACGTTTGTAATCTCTTCCATATCGAGAAAAAGAAGTCGTTCTATTGTTTATTCCAGCTACAGACTTCCTAGATTTACCATACTTTTTATTTCAATAGACGAAGCAAGAGAAGCATCACCAGAATAGACATTTACACCACTCTTGTTAGATTGAAAAATGATTTTCATGCAGGATGTCTCATTACAATTTGAAGAACACGAGCAGCAACTTCCTTTCCGCAACTCTTATGACTGTTGGACAGGGCAGAAGAGAAGCTAGTTTAGGCATAGTCGTTGAGCACAGGTATTTTTTGCGAAGTGACGTCTCAGGCAGTCGTGGTAGATGTTTTTTTCTTTCTTCAATTTTGTCGTCTACACAAAGCATGCAAAGGACAATAACAGCGTATGATCTCTCTTTTTTCATGGCGCTTCAACTGCTCGAACCATTCTTGCAAGAAGATAAATAATGGAGAGTATGTTTTGTGAGACAATTATGGGGGCAAACTCTACAACAATACAAGAGCTAGAGCACCTGCCTTTTAGTCTTGCCATGAAGAGAAAAGGCCATTGCCATCGCCAAAATGTAAGTAGTATTTACGCTTAAATTTAAGAATGTATGTATGATGATGAACAGCGATTGGATCGAATGACATTAGACTGCTACGATAGAAACGAAAATTGCTTCCGAGTTTAGGTTGCTGCAAGAGTCGTTGAATATTGCTTGGACTAGCTATTACGTCATACCACGAATTATTTACTTACTCGGAGTAGAAGATTGTCTTACTTCCATAAACATTGAATATTTTTTCCACACAACATTTCGCATCAAATTTGATGTGACGTTCATATAGAATTTCATAATATTTTCTGTTGTTTTTTTGTGTGGATTTAGCACGGCATATCGCGGTAAAAAAACATAAAATGTCACATCATATTTGATATGAAATGTTGTATGAAAATATTCTAAAAAATTCTAAAATACTTCTAATTATGTTATGTGCCATTCTATGATATATTCAATTTGTTTCTTTTTCCTTCCTCACGACTCACGACTCACGACTGAATGAGCGTCTTGTCAGCGAGCAAAGCTGTCAGTGCAAAAATCTCAGTAAATGAAAACGCCAACAAAAAAATGATATCTATCCCCACTGACAATTAATTTTTGTTTGGCGGGATTGTTAACACAATGGCCTTGCTTGTTGCTCTTTGGTAAAATACGTAGTGCTTTACTAGTAGTACATGATTCCAAACGTTCCGAGGGTTTTTAGCCTCCATCTTTCATTTACTCGGAGTGCAGTCGTAGTCTACCTACTAGACTACCCTCCTATGATGGTTATTCACACTCCCTATCAAGTAAATAAACGACAGCATGCTAATGAAATGTCTGTGATTGGAGCTTGGCATGAGACCGTCAACAAAAGGCTAACTGTAAGAACACTGCAGACACAATAATATTGATCATCATTTCCATCGTTGTTATGGAACAGATTAATGACACCACTTCATGATACTTTTGCTTTTTGTTCCTAAACTATCAGATTATATAGGACAATGATTCAAACTAAAACTATATTGGACAGGACACTCAAATAAGATAACTTTCACAATTTATGTGTATTTCCTGCATTCCCCTGCACTTACAGGTGCAGCTGCAGTCTCAATTAAGGGAGTGACAACTGCAAAGGCTTCGGCGTTCAAAAGACTTGAAGAATTCAAACAGGCTTACGGTTATTGTTGATGAAGTTTCCTTTGCATCAGTGGCTGTGCTGTTTCAGTGCTCTAGCTAGCTTTGTCCATTCCTTTAATGGGGTTAAGGTTGGAAAGTGCTTTATTGTTTGGACCAATGCAATGGCAGTGAAAAAGGGTCTCCACACTTTGTTGATCTCCTAATTATTTGCGAATCGAATTTTCTTGTTCTGAGACTGAGATGAAACGCCCCCAGCATCACGTTTGGCTTTGTTTCTCAGAAAATCCAGATTCTCGGCTTCGTCACTTGCCCATTCAAGAACCAAGTGACGACCATAAAGATGGGTCCTTGAAAGAGTGGACATAGCTGCCAAAGCTTCCTTTCCTGTCAAGAATTCCACAAAGGCGAAACCACGATGATTTCCGTCGAATTTTTTGGGCAGACGCACTTTTCGCAACTGTCCGAACGCACCAAACAGCTTCAAGAGATCTTGTCGCGACGCTTGGAATGGAACGTTGCGGACCATGATTTTTGTTGGCGATTTTTTTCCTCTATACGTAAGTTTCGAGTCATTTCTTAGAATGTTCGATGACTGTGAAGAGATCGCAAGTTCAATTGTATGGCCATCGACCAACTTTCCCTGCAGACGCCTTACAGCATTTTGTGCTAGCTCCCTAGATGAAAATTCAACAAATCCATATCCTATCGATGTTGCTCTGGGCTCTGTTGTCATCGCACTCTTTGAAGGAGGGATTTTTCGTGGGATTCGCACCGATACGACTCCTCCGATCGCATCATCAAAAATTGTCCACAGAGACTCTTCCGTTGTTGCAAAGTTCAAATTCTTGACGTACAAAGTCGCCGTAGCAGCTTCATCCAACTGTTCTTCCGTGTTGATATTCCTCACGCCTTCATTTTGACCGGGGACAATCGTGAAATTTTGCGTTTGATCCGCAGTCTCGTCTATTGCCCTCTTTGCTTCCATTGTTTGAGAATCTATTCTGGCGTCAAGAGGGGCCCACTCCAAAAATATGGGAACATGTTTAAATCTACGATAAGCAAGCTTCCTAAACGCTTTCTTGGCATCGACGGAGTGTTTGAATTCAACAAGAGCGATTGTGCGGCTTGGGGGTAGCAGCACTTGAACAGGAACATCGACCACGTGGAAGAGTTTCGTCAACTCTTCCAACCTTGTGTCGAATGGCAGATTCTTTACTAGAATAGCTGTTTTGCTGCGCTGAATCAACTCCTCCTCCTCTGTCGACAGATTTGCGGATACCAGGATATCCATGTTGACTCCGTGATCAAGGAAATACTGTCGATTTTCTTCGATGATTTGTGTTTCACCCAAAGCCAATCTGACTGCAGCATCTCCAGAAGATAATCCATCTTTGATCCCTAAGAATTCCTCCTTTCGCAGTCCAAGACGTTCCGCTAGATTATCCAAGACAGCGTCGCCACGAACGAAACTAGCAGACCATCCTTGTGACGATTTCCCGGCTGTCCTGGTTTCGTCTTCCTTGCGCGATATCTCTTGTTTTTGTTTCCAAGAGAGCTTCGGAGCGTCTTCTTTCCCACCCTTTGTATGTGGAAGTCGGGCGATAATGATGTGCAACAATCGGCCTTGGAAATCAACCTGGTCGAGTTGAGATTTGGCCTCCCTGGCGTCAGCGGGAGTATCAAAGGTGACAAATGCATAGCCCTTGTTTCTTTTTTTATCATCAACTGGAATATGACACTCCACCAACCGACCAAATGGAGAAAAGTAATCTACTAATTCCTCCTCTGTCGAGTCAAAAGGAAGGTTTCGAACGAACAGTCGACTTTCCGAAAACGGAGGTGTACCGTCAATGTCGCCAGCCGTTTCCCCGGCGAAACCGAGTTCTTCTTCCGTATCTGATGACTGAACAACAACAGTATTTTTTGCAATAGATTCCCGTTCGTTTCCAGGAAGAATTTCTTCAGTTGAGGAAGAGGATGATTTTTCGTCGTTATCGACCTTACCGCTGATTTCATCTTCGAGATCCTCGACATCCATTTGTTTGGACCGCAAAAAAATCAAGTCCGTGACTTTTGTTCGATCTTCTGGGTCGAATTTGCTGCAATTTTTATCCTTACACCCCGCATTATCCAAAGAGGGGTACTGGTTGTTGCAAACATTCTCTTGATGCTTTGACATCATGTCATGTGTGACAGCATTCGATACATCGACGCCATCGTCGTTGGCCCAGAATTTAGACTTTTTCGAATTTGCTCTCATTAAATCGAGCAGTTCTACCGCCTTGTCTTGTTTGTCGTTGGAATCGGAGGTCATGGTGACGGTTTTAAGGCTGCCGACATCTTGTACGATGTCGTTGCGTCCAATAACATTTTTCTTCCGTTCAGAATGTGTGCACTTTGTAGAGGGGTTCGTACTGCTGAAGAAATTCTCCGAGTCCTTCCGAGCAAGGGCCGGTTCGACTGTTATTCGCGTCATGTTGAGAAACGAGTGATGAAACATACGGATACATTGCCGGGCTTCTTCCTCAGATCGAAGGCCAACAAAACCAACTTTCCTTGATCTCCCCTTATCATTCTTGAGGATTTTGCAATCTGTAATGTGAAGTCTTGTGTTGGAATTGATATCTGTGCTTGACAGATATTCTTTCAAATCTCGTTCCGTCGTTTTTGGTGGGAGGTTCTTTATACAGATGCGTGTTTTCGACAGCTGCGATCCCTTACCTCCTACCTTTTGAGCTCCTTTTATCATGTTTTCAACGGGATGTGTAGTAGTCTCCATCACGGTGATGATGATCAAGAAGACAAGATAATAATGTGAATCACACTAACAGTAAACTAGTAGTAGTGATCAATAGGGTGTCTCTTGAAATCCCCAATTACGCCGTGTTGTTTCTACCACCATAAACGTCGTACTACGGTACTATGCAACGGTAGAACTCTGCGGTAGGATTTCATATGATACGCCGCAGTGCAACAACAGTGTGAAGAATCCAAGTTCCCCCAGTCATCACATTCACATGTCAACGTCTTCTACCGGCAGCGTACCAACCGTACCTACGGTAGTCGGGCTCCAACTTCTTTCAAATCCGCAGTTTGACCATCATTTTTTTCGGTACATATGATCGAATGGTGGAACGAGGTTGAAAACACGTTCCAACGACAAACAGACGTTCTCTCCCTCTGGAGTAAGGTTTAAGGTTATCGTAGTGATTCGTCCACGTAATATTAGTCTACGTATGACGGACCTACCGGTAATGGGTAGCAAGTAGCAAGTCTCTTCACCACGGTTGCTCCACCTCATATGATACATCACTGTAGTACGTCATCGTTCATCGGCGGTCACTGCCCATGCAACATTATTCGTACAACATACGTACTACCGGTAGTGTGATAGCAGACACGATTTTATGAATACCTGTACGTCGTACGTAGGACCCTTTACCGGTAAGGTACCGCTAGTACTACGTAGTACGTGATACGTTGGCGACAGAGCTGCACGTTTCGCGACCGTTATTTCTCATTCAAATTCCTTTTGTCAATCGGTCGCTTCTTCTTCATGCAGATTCGGAAGCGATGCGTCGGTTTCCCTTGGCCTTCGCCAAAATCACACTTTGAAAAAACGTGGTGTGCAGCCTCGCACAGCAGTAACTTATTGTCGTACTCCGAGTAGATTTTTCACCCTCACCTCGCCACCTTCCTCCTCACAAAATCTTTGTTGGGTGAAAAGAAAGGATCTTGTTGCAACTCTCCATCTCTTTTTTCAGCAATTACCGTAGCTAGTATCCGTCAATTGTTGAGTATGCCCCCCCCAAGAAAGTAGAAGAGGAAGCGCCTCGCCGTGTCCCTCCATGGCATTGCATGACAAAGGAGGAGGTCTTGAAGGAGCTCGACCTCCCTGCAGATATCCGAAAGAAAGGTCTCACGGACGAGCAAGCAAACGAGCGATTGGAGAAATATGGAGAAAACAAGCTCACCGAAAAGGAAAAGGAAACTCTACTCCAAAAGATCTGGAAGCAGGTCAATAACGTCCTTGTAGGAATCCTTGTATTTGTCGCTATCATCTCTGCCGTGAGTGCGATCGTCGGGATCGGAAGCGTTCTCCAAAATTGGATTCAAGTCGGTATCATCGTTGGTGTGATTGTGTAAGTATATCTTGATACGTGTCGTGATTTCAAATACCATGAACAAATCGCAACTTAATTCGTTCTTCTCGGTTTCGATCGTGACGTTGTATAGCATCAATACTGCTATCGGCATCATTCAGGAAGGTTCAGCTGAACAAGCAGCTGAAGCTCTGAAAGCCATGCTCTCTGCTGATGCTGTTGTCGTTCGAGGAGGTACCGAGAAAAAAGTACCTGCAAATCTCATCGTTCCAGGAGATGTTGTGATTCTTGGTCTTGGCGATAGGATCCCAGCCGATCTTCGCATGATCGAGGTTAGCAACCTTGCTTCTGCTGAAGCTGCCCTCACTGGAGAGTCTGTCCCAATCGACAAAGTTACTGAGGCAATTCCTGTCCCCGACGGAACTAACCCCAGCCAAGTCCCTCTTGGAGATAGAAAGAACATGTGCTTCAGTGCAACTCTGATTGCTCAAGGATCAGGAGCTGGTATCGTCATTGCCACCGGAGACTACACTGAGATTGGTACAATCAACTCCCTTGTAAACAAAGTTGAGAAGAAGAAGACTGCAGTGTTGGAACAAATTGATATTGTTTCCACATATATTGCAATATTCATTGGAATTGTGGCTGTGTTCACATTCCTTTACTCCTTTTTCACTGTGAAGGATGAGGATGGCAACCGCATCAACTGGTTGATTGCTCTCAACATAGCCTTGGTTTGTGCTGTGGCAATGATCCCAGAAGGTTTGGAAGCAATTGTCACTGTGGTATATGCTTGGGCTGTGAGCAAGATGGCAAAAGAAAATGCCATTGTCCGAGCACTTCCCGCAGTTGAAACTCTTGGAAGTGTCACTGTCATCTGTTCTGACAAAACTGGTACTCTAACTACAAATGTGATGTCACTTACCGCATTTGTCACTTCCAATGCTCACTATAAGAATAATGTTCATGCCACTGATCGTACACCCAAAAACTTTGTTAGAGAAGACGAGTACTTGGGTGAACGTTCTGATATTGCCAAGCAGATCTCTGCCAAGGAAGCCATCAAGAGTGCAGCTGGAACCTCTCGTCACACACGCAAGAAGGGAGAGAAAGACTTCCAGTACACCATGTCTCCATCTGTAATTGAAGAAAACATGGGCAATGCTGAATCAACTGGCCAGCCTAAGAAAATTAACTACAATGATACTCTTCCAGTGCGCCAAGGAGATTCTCCTGACGTGGAATTCTTCCGACAAGCATTGGTGGGTGGAGTTTTGTGCTCTAAATGTACTCTAGGAAAGGATGGGGGGAGAGAAGGAGAAATTGGAAACCCAACAGAACTCTCCATTCTTCGTGCCTCCTACTGGACTGGAATTGATGTCAATACTGTCAAAGATGCTTGTCCCATCATTGCTGAGGTTCCTTTCAGCTCTGAATATAAGTTTATGGCCACAGTTCACCCATCAGACCCTGCAAATGATGGTCCTGGGTTGGAAGATAAGCTAATTATTCATGTCAAAGGTGCTCCTGATAGGATGGTTGCACTTTGTGATAAGCAAGCAAAGGCTGGTTTGATTGGACAAACTGAACCAATTGATAGGGACTTCTGGATTGAACAAATTGCCATTTTGAGTTCTCATGGTCTACGTGTATTGGCATTGCTTCGTGGCACTTTAGATAAGGGTGCTGTGAAGGAAGGAGAGCAGTTGAAGCCTGAATTTGTCCGTGATCGTGAACCCTGGCTTACCATGGTTGGCCTTTGTGCTATTGTTGACCCACCACGACCTGAGTGTGTTGTTGCTATTGAAGAAGCTCATCATGCAAGTGTTCGTGTGGCAATGATTACAGGAGACCACAAAGACACTGCCCTTGCAATTGGTGCCCAACTTGGACTTGTTGACTCTGAGCACCCCAGTGCAATTACAGGCCCAGAGCTTGATGCAATGAGTGATGAAGAATTAAAAAAGGCAGTGATGACATACAATGTGTTTGCCCGTTCATCCCCAGAGAACAAGATCAGAATCGTCAAGGCGTTGCAAGCTCAAGGAGAAGTTGCCAGTATGACAGGAGATGGTGTGAATGATGCCCCTGCACTTAAAGCAGCAGATATGGGTGTTGCCATGGGCAAAGAAGGAACTGATGTTGCTCGTGAGGCTGCTGAGATGATTTTGGCTGATGATAACTTTGCTACTATTGTTGTTGCAGTTAGAGAAGGAAGAGTTGTGTGGGACAACTTGAGAAAAGTTCTCATGATCAACACACCTATCAACAATGCCCAGGGACTTTCTGTACTTTTCGGAATCATCTGTGGTTTTGATGATGTCATCCTTACTGGTATCCAAGTGTTGTACTGCAACTTGATTTGTGCTGTAACTCTTGGTTTTGTGGCTGCTGTTGAGCCTGCAGAAGATGGCATCATGGATGTTCCACCTCGTCGCGTTGGAAAAAGACTCATTGGCAGATTTCTTTTCTTGCGAATTGCTCTTGCAAGTATTTCTCTGGTGACTGCAACTGTAGGCTCTGTTTTCTGGGCTCAAGCCGTCTTTGTGAACCAAGATGAACTGTATGATGATTACCTCCCCAAGATTAGATCTCAAGCCTCCAATACTCTGACTTTTGGTGCTTGCTTCGTTACTCTTGGAGCACGATTCTCTTACAACAGTGCTTTTCACCCACGTCTTTTCAAGGGTAACAAGTATGCATGGTACTCTGTCTTCATCACTGGGACATTGCAGGTGTGCATTACCTACATCCCAGGTTTGAATAGTGTTATCTTCCAAATGGGACCAATGGAAGGCTTTCAATGGGGCATTGTATTCCTTTTTGGTCTTTGTGTGTTCTTCATCATGGAGTGTGAGAAAGCTGTTCGTAGAGCTTTGAAGGCACAAGGAGCGGACACTGACGATACTGATTATGGATTTTTGGATATTCCTCCAAAGCCTGATGAAGACATGACACTGCCTAAGGGTGTATCTCATTTGAAACTCACAGAGTTGAAGGATTAATTTTGGATGCGCTGAGTTGTGTTTGTTGCATTGATCAAAATCCAGATCATCGTTAGTAAGTTGAATGTAGGCGTGCATCATGTATGAAAACCAAGCTAGCCTTTTTCTTCATTAAAAAACATAGTTTGGGTATTCACCAGTTACAGTTAGTTAAGTTGAATGTTGGCCTACATCATGTTGTATGTAAACGAAGCCAGTCTTGCTCTTCATTCAAAACAAAGATTGGGTGCTGCTCTGTATCATACATACCTAAGGCCAATCCTTTTAATTGTCAACGCGCCCGAGACCGCATTTACCGAGATCGGCAAACCATGACCCACGTGGGTCATCGTTAGCTGAATTTCGACCTTTTAAGGACGATATCTCCGCAGCCAATCGTTTTCATCACAATCGCATGAAAGTCCTGAGTCTTAGGAACAGGCCCAAACTGGTACGGTAGGGGCATAGGATCTTGAGTCCCGAGGGAGATACAGGTAGTTGTTCTGTGCTCACAATTTTCGTGCCGGTTTGCGCGAATCGCCAACGGTCGCCATTGTTCGACTGTTCATATCTCGGCCAACCTTACATCAGACAACCTACAAATTGGAAGATGTCTGAACAACCACCCAAGCGACGCAAATGTGGCGCTTGAAAGGGTGAAGGACATGATCGACGCAACTGTCTTGCCCTTCGCGCTACACAGGCCAATAATTTGGCGATTCCGGCCGTTGAGAACCGAAATGGTGTTGATGGAGGACCATCAAGCCTACCAATTGGAGCTACAATGCAAGAGATTTCTCCTAACATCAACTGGGATCAGGTATGCTATGTTTTCTTTGACTTGGAGAAAACTAGTGGGTCCAGAACAAGCGACAATATCATCGAGCTCGCGCCGATGTTTTTGGGTCCTGATGGCATCGCGATCGAAGACGGCTCGTTTGACTGCTTAATCCATCCGCAGAAGAGAATTTCGCCCTTCATTACAACCCTTATTACAGGGATAACAAGTGACATGATCAAAACCGCTCCCTGATTTTCCGAGGTGATGAATTCCTTCTTCCGCTTTGTAGAAGGAATTGTCCAATCTCACGGATTCGGGTTCGGTCGTAGGTAGGGAGAGGGTCTTGGCAGAACAAAACATCGACGAAAGTGATCGTACAAATGAAGAAGTCCACGACATTCTTGGTCATTAGTGGCAGAGAGGGAAGCTCATCCTCTCCGGAGTACCGGAAGAGATGTTCCAAAAATTCAGCGAACGTTTTACTTCCCCACGCAGTCCAGGTGAATGTCGAACTGGACTGCAGGTGTCGGCGGGAATGGCAAACTCGCCAGTCAAGGCATGGCGACTTATCTTCACTACCTATATCTTGAAAAGGATAGTCAACCATGCATACAAACCAGGCCAAAAAGCGACCTCGGACGACGGCGACTATGATCCCTCCTACAAGATCCTTGAAGAGGTGGGCTGCATTGTTTGTTCCACACCAGGAACACAGACTTGATAAGACTCTCCTGTGGGCATTTGGAAGAACGCAGTTTTAAAAAGTGCGGATAATCTCGAAGGCCGCCAGGTATGGAATCAAGCTTTATGTGTAACTGACTCGGCTACTGCTTTCGTCATGGGTGTTCTTGGTTATACCGACAAATACACGTACAATGATACAAGGTCAGGAACATGACCATTGCCAAAAACTCAAGAGAGTTCAAAGCGCTGAACTTTGGTGATTCAATCAACTATGTCCTCACCTACACAACGATGAAAGGTGAGAGAAAACAGGCCGGTCTCGTCGCCGTAACATCGTCTTCTGCATCATGAATGATACACCCACCCACCCATGGACGAATGCAAAAGGAGAGGACAGCGAGGTATTGTGACAATCAAACGTCCACAGGTTATCACCAAGTACAACCATTACATGGGTGGCGTTGATATTGCCGACATGCGACGACTTCATTGTCACTCAATTTCCACTCAACGATAATAGGACAAAATCGTTGGTGACTGAAACTGTTCTTCTGTTTGCTGGACGTAGGCACTTCCAATGCACTTGTTCTTTACAACGAAGCAATGAAATGGGAAGCAGAAACTATACAATATTGTCGATCTCAAGAACAAAGCAATTGAGACGCTAGTCGGACCTCAGATGAGGGAGGACACCACAAGTGAGCAATCTGTCGCACATGCGATGACAAAAATATTATGTGCGGAGCGACAACGATGCACATCCTGCAGTTTGAGGGGGAAAGTAGCCAGAACCCGATACATGTGCAAGGACTTTGGAGTTCCGTACTACTGCATTTGATCGGGCAAGACAGACAAAGACTGTTTTGTCTTCGCCCATGAAAAGGAAGAAATTCGCGAAATTTGCATCCGACATTATCGGACGCAACAGACGAATACGAGAAAGGACTTGTTGAAGAAAAGATGATAGAACCGTTAACTACATGTTAATAGCTCTCAGCTTTTACTACAATGTGTGGTATTTGTCCAGTAGTTGTGAAACTGAAAGTGTTTTACGGTAGAGGGGCTCCATTGTTTTTTTTTTTGTTTTCGTGTAAACAAGTACCAGAGTTATACGGCGAAGGCGAATCGGAATTAACTGTAAAGTTTCGAAGGGAAAAACTATGACCCACGTGGGCGATGGGGGGGTTGCTTGGATATCGGTTAAGGATTGGTCTAAAGTAGTCTCTATGATTAAAAAATAATCTATTTATGGCCACTTCAACTACTACAGTAGCTAGCTACCGCCTACTACGGTAGTTCTGTTCCGTATCTGAGAATTTGACTCACCCGCCGTCCGCTAGGCCTCTCTCTAGGTAGAGGGGCGAGGCAATGCATGGAGTCTGGTCATTTCAGAGAGGTGATAATAATGGTATAAAACCTCCTACGGAAGGAGGAAATTCGTCTGGTAGCGGAGATCAGCTCCAGTGAGATC
Organism: Nitzschia inconspicua; assembly: GCA_019154785.2. Classification (NCBI taxonomy): domain Eukaryota; phylum Bacillariophyta; class Bacillariophyceae; order Bacillariales; family Bacillariaceae; genus Nitzschia; species Nitzschia inconspicua. The sequence continues at coordinate 1,166,405 of JAGRRH010000023.1, forward strand.
TAGCATGTTGGTTTGTTGGGGACGGAAGTATGTGTGAATGGGGCGTAGAGAGCTCGAATGTTCCGATAGGCCGTTTCTGGGCGTAGCTGATCCTTGCTTTAGTCGTCTTTACCGTGCCTGTCTTTGTTTCTGGTGTCCCATTCCTCGTAGCAGTGCGCTCTATGTAAGTACCGGTAGTCAATTGACTTGCTTCGGTTACATCTACTACTGTCGTACTCCGAGTATGCTTGTACTGTTTCGTGCGTTTACAATGATGAGCAAAGATTATTTGAGTTTAGATCTATTAACCAATCAAGACATTGGAGATCTTAAGCTTCGTAGCTGGAGGAACCTTGAAATTGAGTTCCTGATTGTTGAATTATGTACTTTGCGGCCCAATGTCCTGCTTTCACGCAAGCTTCTATGTCTTTTCCGTTCACCAGCTGCGACAGAAACCCTCCGACGAAGGCATCGCCAGCTCCATTCGTATCAACGAGGAGCTCTTTTGCCAGCGGCTCGACGGCATATTCGGTGACTTTTCCGTCGCATGCAACAATAGTCGACTGCGATCCTTGCGTAAAGATGACCGTTCGTGGTCTTGAGGAGTCCTTTTTGGGCATGGCAGCAGCGGCCAAGGCTATTTGCTTCAGATCTTCTCCCAACTGATGCTTTTTTCCAAAGGCAGTAGCCTCACTTTCGTTCGCGAACAAGAAATCAGCATATGGCAAAGCTGTCGACAACTGCTCTCCGAAGAAGTCCACAATAAACGGTGCCGATAGATTCAAGCAGAATGTCTTTTTGTTGGCCAAAGCATGTTCTGCGACTTGAACCAATGAATCGACTGAAACCGTCAAAAAAAAACCGGCAATGTAGTAGCATTTCGCAGCCTCCACAATTTCCTTTGCCTTTTCCGTTTCCAAGTGACTTGGTTTGAAATTATTAGCCGCATCTAAGTTTGTGACTAAAGCTCTCTCCCCATCTTTGATCAAAGCAGCACATGTACCGGTTGGGGTAGTCTCATCCTTCATGTAGTGGACAAGGACTCCATCTGCAGATGCACATTCTTCCAGTTTTTTGGCGTATTCGTCGTTTCCGACACAACCCATGTAGGCTGTTTGGTTTGGTTGTTTTGGCATCATCCATTGGGCGACACGGATAGTGTTTTGAGTGGCTCCTCCCGCAATGTATTTTGGGTTGTATTTTTCTATCAATTCCTTGAAAAGCGGCTGGTGTTTCTCCTCCGCAAGTATGGCCGAATCTAACATGATTTCGTACTTGTCGAGGAGGTCTTGACCGACAGTAGCGGAAATATCGAGGAGTGGGTTTCCCATACCCATGATGGATCCTAAAAATCCAAGAGCATCAGTTGGTTAAGACAACGGTGTGAGTAATATTTCGTGTGATGACGGTTTGCGCCAGAGTGAAAGATGCCTCATGATGAACTTCTGGTGCATTTGCAGCGGTAACAATGCAGTGCTCGATTTTCATACGAACCTTCAAACTTGGACATGGTATCGTTGCAGATCTTGATCAATATTCAGATAGTTTTTCAATGTTTGTTTCCTATCGCGATGTCGACAGTCGCTTGAGATCAATGTGAGAAAGCATTGGTGTCCTTCGCATCGTGACCGACAAGCTTTGTGGTTGTCGTCAACTTGCTGAAAGGGATGCTGAGAAGAGAGGAAAGATTTCAAAAACGGTATTTTGAACGTTCCAGAAATCAAGGGGGAAATTCCACCTCTGCCGAGGGGGGGGGGCGTCGAGTTCCGGCGTCCGGCGTGGAAAGATTCACGACTTCTGCAAGGTTGAAGTTCCTTTACAGCAGCATTGAGAAACAGCGCCATATCATAGAGATGACAGCCGAAAATTGGTCGCCGGCACTGCCACTGCAAGCCAGCACTGCCTCATTCAGCGCGTCCAAAAAATGCCGCTTGATCGTGCGCCAGAAATTCAAATTTGCACTGTGTCATACTGTGGTACGTGCTACCCTTGCTGTGTATAATACCGTATGGACGTCTTGTTGTGGTTGAATCGTTACACTGATAGGGAGACTTCACATGAACACTGCTCCGTAGGAATTGTACAGGATCCTACGTGCAAAAATTGCCTTTTCTTGTGAGCTCTACTAACAGTAAGTATGTGACTCCTATTGATGTGTGTGTGTGTGTAAACGGGGAGCTACATTAATTTATGAGGATGTCTATGGGCAAATGGATCGTCGACCGATGGGAACGTGAGTAAAGCGGTAAGCGTTATCCGAGTTACGGTTGGGGATCAACACACCCTCACCCATGGACATAGGTGAAGGAATGATGTGGCGGAGGGAGGCACAGACGCCCTCATCAGGTGATGAAGCGGGAGGAGCAGTGGTAGCTTTGGAGGTTGGGAACTCGTCGTCTGTAAGGCATTGGAAGTAGTTGGTGGACGAGGTTGTTGGGTCGTATAGGTAGGAGGATCGAATAGCTTTGTGGTGCGCAGCGGGATGGTGCTTGGTAAAGTAATCGGCCCGGTTAAGGGCACCCTTCCGCCAAATGATGTGGAACTGGCCCTGGCGGACCCGGTCACGGATCCAGTAGAATCGCATGTCCATTGCTTTTGAGCGTTTTTGTTTCACAGTATCATTGGCGATGCCCACAGCGGTACTATTGTCGGTGATGATAGGCGTAGGTCCTTGGGGGTGGCCAAGTTCCTCGAGGCAGACGCGGATGGGGCATGCTTCTTTTCCATTGTGGAACGTTCCAGCTAGTTCGGCTTCGGCGGCGGATGACACAACCTCCTTAAGGATTTGGCAGGGGATGTGAATGGCACCGTTGGGCGCCGCTGGGGTGGCAGGATCGTCGCTGATCTCACTGAGGTAGTGGTAGCCAGCATAGCGGGAACGTGCTTTGGGTTCGGAGAGGTAAGAGGCGTCGCTCTCGATGTGGAGGTGCATGCCGCTGGCGCGGTAGCGGACACAAGCATCGGGGTTTGAGGCGGCATAGTTGAGGAATTTGGTGATGGCCGTTAAGGTGTTAGTGGTGGGTTTGGCCTGTTGGGTGGAGATGGTGCCGAGAGCAGGGAGCATGGTGGAATCAACGGCTCGGGCGTAAAAAAGGAATACGCCCACAATCTCCTGGATTCGTTTAATGCCAGCGGTGTCGAGCGGGGGCGAGTTGTCGTTGGCCGGGGCAAAGTGCACTTTGGCCCCATACTCGGGCTTAAGCCAGGTGTGAGGGGAATGTTCAGGCCGTGGCGGTGTGGGATGAGTGAAACGGGTGAGGGCGCGGTCGACATATCCTGGCATGGAAATGTCGCAGGTACGGGCTTCATAGTCCCAAGAGAGGGTCAGTCCGCAATAGCGCTTGCCCTCCCAATCGGCTTTGCATTCGTATCGTTGACGGAGAGTAGCCAGGAGGTGGTTGACGTCATCTTGGCTGACAAATTTGACTCCAAAGTCGTCGACCACAAGGGAGAACGTCAGGGGACGAGTGCGGTGTCGCCAGAGGCCAGGTGTATGTTCGGTGGGGTGGTAGCCAGCTGGTTCAAGGAAAGTGCGAAGGTAGTCGTTGGCAATGCGGCCTGCCTGGGGAAGGCCGTACATGCCGCGTCGAATTTCAACGTAGACATAATCACCATCCAGGATGTCAGCAAGGTGGTATTGTTCGAAGATGTTGTCGGGGATGTAGCGGCGGTGGATGCGCATGTATTCATACTCGGCCATTGGTGTGCCTAGGTAAAAATCCTTAAGATCTCCTGACATAAATTTCGCTCCAGGGGTGGATAGAGTGCTGTTAATTAGAGTTTTGACCGTGATTATGTCAGCAGTCTTGGTACTGGCGTCGTGCGGGTAATCGATAAGGTTGCCACCAGCCGTCCAGCGGACTCGGTATGCATTCTCCTTCTCGGGGCGATGGGCGCAGACGATGCGAAGGTATGTTGCGGTTTTGTGCCGCGGGACTTGGCTTTTGGGGATGAAGTAGATGGTGTTGGTGCCTTTGATGTGCTTGTAACCTTGGGCAAGGCGTCCGATTTCTTCAGCATCGGATGCTTTCCAGTAGTTGCCGTCGCTGCACCGACTGAGTTCAGCGTATTCGGCAATTTTTCCGGTGTCAGGATTGAAGGCATTACCGTGAAGCGCCATGTGGTAGGTGACGGGGACGGCAGCATCATGCAGGAGCTTCTCAAAAGAGGTGGTTGCAAGGTGGGCGGCAACGTGGGAAGGTTGCGGGAGCGTACCGGTTTGTTGGCGGGTTACATGGGGGTTGGCCCGGGGCTGAGGTGGCTTCGTAGGGGCTTTTGGCGGCTTGCGGTTCTGCCTGGTTGCTTTCTTGGGGGCGCGGCGCTGGCGGTTTCGGGCGCCCGGTCCGGTCAGGTTAGTTAAGGTGGCGTCAGAGAGTGCGGTTGTGTCGTCACTGGGGACGGCCACCCTCAGAGGTGCAGGATCGGGGTCAGGTAGGTTAGGGAGGGGGGGGAGATCCCCGGTGGGCACCCTCAGAGGTGAGGCGGGAACCGGAGCAAGGTTGGATTGGCGTGGGGTGCCTGGAGGGGATGGGACAGGGATGGGAGAGTCAGTGGACTGGACAGGGGTGGGAGAGTCCGTGGTGTCCACTTTGAGAGGCGGGGGGGAGTTATCAAAGATATCCACTAGTTGTTCAAGTGCATGTCGGTTGGAGGGGGAGAGGAGAGGAGTGGAACGGGAGGCAGGCTTCTTGAGAATAGTGAGGATGTCCTGGAGGCTGGCGCAAATGAGGTCGTCTGGGGTTGCGAGCGGTAGGGCGACGGCCTTTGGGAAAAAGCTGACGGTGTCTGTGATGCGTTCACGCCGGGTTTCTGAAATCCAGACGGTGTGGCAGCGGTATGATTCGAGGGCTGGCCCGATGTACCAGCCGTCGGTGGCATGGGGCGCCCAGCTTTCCCGTTGCGCAGGTTTTTCATGGACGAGAACTTGGCACCCTGGGGGGGCTAGGGGGGTGCGGTTGTAGTCAAACGTGCCATGGAGCTGAGCCCAGGCAGAGAGTTTGGGGTTGAGGCGGGACCCGCGTAGGAGGTTCAGGGTAAGTTCAGCGTGGGGCAGGAGGCGGTCCCAAAGGTGGATGGGGAATGCCGGGTCGGTGGAACAGAGCCCGGCAATGAAGTGATTTTTGAAGGTACGGATCGCCCGCTCAGCGGCGTTGCGCCGATGCAAGTAGGGTGGCACAAGTTGGAAGTCGAGGTTCTAGTCATGCATAAAGTCTTTAAGCAAGGTAGAGCACTCATTGTCCAAAAGTTGGATACGGGGGCGGAGACCAGCACGGACGAGGCGCTGGTGGGCGATGCGAAAGGCCTCGGTGTGGGATTGTTGCGATCGGTTCCGCATTGGCACGGTGAGGATGGCATTTGAGTCGAAGTCGTACACGACGAGGATGTAATTGTTGCCAGTGGAGGAGGGAGCTACAAACTTGCCGGTGAGATCGCTGTATATTTTTCCGGTGGGTTCAAAGGTGGCGGCGAAGCAATGATGGGTGCGTTCGTTGGTGGGGTCGGCCGTGGGGAGGTAGTCGTCCGCATCGTCCCCATCATCGGGAGGTGGAGGTGGGATGTTTGTTTTGGTGGATCGAAGGTTTTTCCTGGTTTGGTCAAGGTGGCCTTTGGTTGTGGCAGTGGAGTGGGGAGGGTGGCGACGCAGAGTCTCGGCGGTGAGGCCAGGGACACCCGTAAGGTACCCGAGGCGCAGGGCGTCATGCAGTGTGGAGAGGGCAGGGGAGAACAGTGAGGCATGGGCGAAAGCAACTAGGTTGGCAGGGCTGGTCCGATGATCGATGGTGAATGCCACAGACTCGGTTGGTCCTGGTTGGACGGTGTTACGGGTGGTGGCTACGGCAGCTGTCGGGGATGATAAATCGAGGTGCCAGAGGCCATTTCCAGGATCGCGTGAGCCAGTGAGGAGGAGGTTAGGGCCGAGGTGGACTGTAGCGTTTGTGTCGGTAAAGGTGACGGTACAGCCGGCATCACAAAGTGGTGCGACGGCAATGAGGGGAGAGGAGGAGAGTTCGGGTATGATGTATACACGTCGTGCTGTTGCGGGTAAGGATGGGATGTCCAGTTCGGCCTCATGTGTGGCGTACATGAGGGCACCGTTGGGATTGGCGATTGCGACAGCAACGGCAAGTGGGCGCATGTTGCAGTACGGGCCATCAGTGGACATGAAGTGGGCCGTGGCTCCTGAGTCGAAGATATTGGGGTTGGACGGGGGACCAGAGTTGGAAGGATTAAGGTGCGTACTATCATTACTAGTGGGCACTACATCTTTACTAGACACTGGCTCCCGTCTGGATCAGGTGGGTGGACTGCGTCGGAAAGCGGGGGTGTTGATGAGCTTGCAGCCGCCGTTCGGGGCGAGGAGAGTGGCGGTGGGATCGTGTTTGTCCTTACGGTTCTTGCAGGTGGCGCTGGTGTGGTTGGGATTGGGGCTGAGACCGTGTGTCCAACAGTAGTACAAGGTGGTGTTTTCGGCTGTGATGGCGCCGCCGGTGATGGTAGGGTTGTTCCTGGGGGTGGTGACAGCGTTGGCAGCATGGAATCCCGCTTGTTTGGTGGTGAGTTCCTTGAGTCGTTGCTTGTTGGCTCGATCGAAGTGGCTTCGGAAGTTGGGAAAGGTTTTGTCCACGTCGTCTTTACGTTCCCACTCATTGATGTATGGCATTAAGACACCAGAGTTGACAAAGCCTGCCAAGGTTAGAGTCATGGCGTTCCTTTCCGAAATGGGGTCGGTGGTGTCAGTGGCGAAGTCGATGCAGTGGCGGATACGTGTCCAGACGGTGGTGAGGGGATCGTCGGGGTTCCAGGTGGTCAGGAGCTTGGCACGGTTGGCAACGAGGTCGTCGTCGGTGATTGTTCCATACTCGGTTTTCAGGTGGGTGAGAAGCGTTAGTGGGGCTAAGTCGGCATATCCGAAGGTCAGGTCCTCCAATTCTTCATAGTAGGTGGGTTCGACAGCGGCTAGGAGTTGGTGGAGGAGGGCTTTCATGGTTTTTTTATGCAGAGCATATTCGGTGACAGCGTTGGCGTAAGCATTCGCGGCGGCGGTGATTTGGGCGTTGGTGGCACCGGCGACGGGGTCAGGGTGAGGCCCAGGGTTTGGAGGGACGACGTAGGCTTCTCCAGCTCGGAGGAGGTATGTCGCAGGATCCATGACAAGGGCAAGGTGGCCGTTGTCGCCGCCGCCACGGGTAGTCTCAATACTCTTAGCGTTGGCGTAGATTTGGCGAGTGAGTGTGTATATGGCGTCGGAGGTTGGCCTGCCGGTGATAGGGGTGAGCGGATCATGGGGGAAATCGGATGTAGTCGTTGTCATGTTGCGGTCGCAGATGGAGGAACCGTTGTGGGTTCGTCGTCTGGGTTAGGGGTGGGTGGCTGGTGCAGAAGGTGGAATCGCTGAGGGATTCGTTGTCTGTTTAGCCGGTCGCAGATGGAGGAATCGTTGGAGGATTCGTCGTCTGGGTTGGTTGGTGATACTTCTCAGTGTGCTTGGTTGGACAAGGGCAGTGAGGCTGTTTAGAGGTTAATGTAGCTCTATTGATGTGTGTGTGTGTGTAAACGGGGAGATACATTAATTTATGAGGATGTCTATGGGCAAATGGATCGTCGACCGATGGGAACGTGAGTAAAGCGGTAAGCGTTATCCGAGTTACGGTTGGGGATCAACAACTCCAGTTTTAAACTGTAAGCATGAAACAAAAGCCGAAAGTAAAGATATTATGGCTAAGAGTACTGATGGAAGATGATGACGAGCCCAACCTAGATAGTGGTTTTGTCAAGACATCAGACGGGTTGATGGTTGATGGATCATGCTACGATGTGACAGGAAATTTTCACCAGCTTGGTTTCGATCCTTGATCCTGATAAAATGTAGCACTGTAGTAAGTCAACGTATCGAATAAGTTCTGTTGGGATAGTCTCGTTGATCATCTTGATTGTGGAAAAAAAATCACCAATGTGTTGGGGATGATTCTGTTGACAATGTTGACAATAACAGCCATAGAAAGTAGAAAGAGACCGTTATAGTTGAATTTGTCGGCCGTCAATCGCAACTTACGTCGTCCAGATGACTCTTCGCAATTCTTGCCGTGCAGATGATGGAGTACTGGATGAAGTGCTTCCATTTGTGTAGTTGTCATTGTAAATGTCTCATCTGTGTTTCCGTTCTATCTGCTTCCATCTCCACTGTCGTTTCACCATCTCTGTCGTTTCTCTCGTCGCCATTGTGGATGTCTGGGTGTATCTCCGTCTTCTGGTGCCATCACTTTCGTTTCAGTAGTCGCCATTGTGGATGTCTATGCACGCATTGTAAAAAGGAATAAATTAACATGTAAATAAACAATGTTGTGAGAGGAGGTAGCAAGTTGTGATTGTGAGGTTGTGAGCAGAGACAGCGTTTGAAAATCCACAGAAAATAAAGGGGATCTGGTATAGCTTTTTCGTGGAAGACGCTTCTCGGTAAAATTCAATTGACGTCATCAAAAATTCTACGGAAACAACCACCTCTCTTCCGTGGAATTTATCCCTTTATGAGTAGCTCCGCCGAATCACCCAATTAAGGTTTTACCTCCGGTGAGCGATTTTGTGTCCGACTAATGAACTCAAAATTAATATTTGGCTTCAAGCTAAAAATCCGTTCTCCCTTATTTTGTTGCTTTAGCTTCAGGTATAGTTCGACTCCTCAATGGTATTTGTTGTTGCAACCCCCTTTACAGCCGCATCGTTCGGTGCATTTCTTTTTCGCCTTGATACAGCCACAGAAATTGGTACATTTATTTCCCTTGCAGCCGCAGCCCTTTCCACCCTCCACACTCATGGGATGTTGCAACCGATAAGCTTTTTGTATGCTTATTTTTCGACATCTTTCCAAGTCAAAAATGTTCTTCTGTATATCACGTTGCACTCTATTTAGGCCCCACGGCATAGCCACGTCCTGTACCCTCGGCACAGAATACCTATCAGAGGGTAGCCAGTAGGGGCCCTTACCGCTCTCTGTGGTAATGAGTCCATGGGTTGTAACCACTTGAATTCCTCCTGCTCCACTTTCACTCACTTCCAAAACAATTGCAAGGAGTCCCAGGGCGTTCTTGACATCCCTTGGGTCCATCTTGCATGACACTAACGTCCCAACTGTTACATGTTTGAGACACTGTTCTCGCCTCTTCATCATCATTTCTGCCTGCTTAAGTTGGAATAACTTTCTTTTCCCAGAGGCTACTATTCGCGCTGCATTGCGTGCATCCTCGTCACAAGTCACAAGACACACTTCGGCTTCCGTAATATCTATGGCTGCATCACAGGCTGCATTTTCAAGCTGCACAAGAGAAGAGTGCACACACTCCTTTTTGACCTGAATCAAATTTTCCCATTGCACGTCTTCCCAGTAATCAACCACGGGTGGAACCAGTGGCTCACTGTCATCTATCTCCAGATCGAACTCCTCCTTTGATGATTCCTCCAACCTTGCATCGGGGTTGAGCCTCAGCCGCTGCCGGAGTGATCTGCATCCCTTTATCTCCTCTATGTGGCATTCCAGCTTCTCATGATACTTTACTCCAAACACCGTCTCGTATGCGGACGTGGCATTAACCCCCCGAACTTCATGGGAATTTAGACAACCCATCAAGTGCCCCATGAGTTTTGTCCAATTGGTGGTTTTACCTTTAGCTCTCTGTTGGTCTTGTATGTCCTGCAACACAGACTTAACCATTTTGTTCCTGCTTTCGACGGAACCTTGATCGTTTGGTTTCCTCGGACGACCAAACACTGCATATATATCTTCGTCCAGTTCACGGATGGCATCAATTACCTCCTTCGCCGTGAACTCCTTTCCATTGTCTGATTGCAAAATTTTGGGGGGTCCTATCAAGCCGAAAATACGGCAGAGAACTTCCGCCACAAAAATAGGTCTTTTTCTTGGAATTGGTTCACAGTACGACAGTTTGGTGTAGTGGTCCTTGAGGACAAGTATCCAGTTGCAGTGCACCCCTCTCACGTCATGGACTGACTCTTTCCGCATGTCTATCAAATCAACCTGATAGCGGTCGCGGAAGGCGCTGGTAATTATCGGGCAAGCAGCACCTTTGAGGGGTTTGATGATTGGGGCCCTTTTGAGACAGGTGGGACACATCGCGATATACATGTTCACCATTTTTTGTGTCACGTTGCAGTAAAGATCTTTCACAGCAGCAAACGTTGCGTTCTGTTTGGTGTGCCGTGATCTGGATCCATGACAGTCGCGAATGGCCATGAAGACCTCGCGTTGCGGAATCGCCATCCTCCCCTGGAAGAATAGTTTGGCCACCTTTGTGCCGGCAGCATTCTCCACCACCCTGGCTTTGTAGTTCTTCACTATGTCGTATATCTTTGTATTGTACTTCTTCAAACATTCCCTCCACTGTTCCCTTTCCTTGGACTGGTACGCAAAACAAATCTCAAGCAGCTGTTGGTGGGCTTCATTGGTGAATTGCTGGCTAGCCCGTGGGACCGTGGGTGGCTTTCCGTCCAAGCCGTATCCGTCCAGATCAATGTTAAACATGTTCTGGTTGAATAACTTATGGAACAGTTTTTCCTGGATCAGTCGTTCTTCCTGTGTGGACAGTGGTTCATTGTCTTCATAATCTTCGTCATCACTGTCATCGTCGTAGTCGTCGTAATCTACGACTGGCTGCTGGAGTGGTTCGTCATCGTCGTCATCATCGTCGCCGCGGTCAATGATGGGCTCTTGCTGTGGTTCGTCCAAGTCGTGGACGTCAACGTCCAGTAAGGCATGTGGGTTGGCAGGAGCGTCTTCATCTGGTACAGTACGGAGGTAATGTCCAGGCAACGAAACGGATGTTTTGCCTGGGACGAGTGTGGCAGGTCTGGTCTCCATAGTTGCCGGGTGTATTTCGACGTTACATTTGGGGCTGGAGGGAGGAAAAGTAGGTTCCCCAAGTTCCAACTGAGTTTTGATGTTGTATGTGGGTTTGACGGCAAGAGGCAGGGGGTGGGGCGGACTCATTCCCTTCATTCCACCATCAATTAGTTCAGGGTGTTGTGGGAGTTTATTGTGGACCCTAACTTTCAACCGTGCGGGAGCGGAGGAAGTACGTCTGCTTCTGTCCAAACTCTGGCGGGGACGGGCCATGCGTTCCAACATAGGCGCACGGGTATCGTCGGTGGTTGACTGAAGGACATCGTTTCCCTCTTGGGTGCCGGATGGACGTTCCTCCGGCCCAGCAACGCCCGGCGGCAGGTTGCCTGCCACGTAAATATGGTAAGTTTGATTGTTGTTGTGTGTGTGGTAATGTCGTACTATCCGGGCACCATTATCATTGGTTGCAACACTATCCCCTGTATCCGCCTCCAAAGGGGGGTCGTCAGGGCGGGGTTTGATCAGACCATCGACGAATGCCTGGAGATTAATATCTGATACGGTGTTTTGGGTTTGATCCGGCGCTGCAACGTGACGGGTGATCGCGGAAGTTGCGCTCCCGCTAGTACTTGGGCCGATAAAGGTGGACGTAGTGGTACTGGAGGTAGAACTTGGTGAAGTTGGACTACTCTTTGGATGGGTCGAACGTACTTGCATGTCGCTGATGGAGGTGGAGGAGGTTGTACTTGATGAAGTACTGGGCAAAGTTGAACCAGTCATTGATCTACAGTTGGAAGGAGATAATGAGTACTACACAGGAAACTTAGTTGTCGTAAAAGTGGTGGTGTTGTAGGGGGACGCGATGACAGCAACAACAATGTTCCTATTTCTTGGAAATGGTCTTCGAACTGTTGCCTTATGGAAGTGAAGAAAGGGGTAGTTGGTTGGGCTTCGAACAAAACAAAACAACATCACCAAAATTGTTGTTCGTGATTCTTCGACAAGGTGCACCAAACAATGCGTTACAACTTATTTGGGAAGGAATAGATCTAATGTTGCGACTCGGGACACGCAGATGCTCGATGTAGTGGGTTATCGCGTTCAGATGATGACAGGGTGCACCAACATATGCGTTACAACTTATTTGGGAAGGAATAGAAAATGTGGCGACTCGGGACACGCAGATGCTCGATGTAGTGGGTTATCGCGTTCAGATGATTCACAACGGTCTCCGCGGACGTGCGTTCCAAGGGCGTCTAATTTTACCGAAGAAAACCTTCGTCGAATTTGCTACGGGGTACCATCGTTTCTTCCGTGGAATCAATTATTCGGCGGCGGTGGTTTTGCCTCCGTAGAAAAAAACCGGAATTTTATAGAAAAAATTTCCTTCAAGGAGTTAGCTATGCCAGATCTACATTTTTAGCAGAGCGACCAAGCGAGCCAGCCGGGTGTCCGGGCTGGCGGCCAACTTTCGGCTGTCTTTTGCCAAACACTAAAAGTGATCATTCTTCATCATCTTTCAAAAAGGATCTGGGTGTAGAATGAAACACCAGGGCTATATTTCAACTGTGACATATGGCATCATATCTTATCTTATCAGAAATGGGTCCAGATTCCATTTTTCGCACGACTTTTCCTTGTTGACATTGGTAGTTTTTTCAAAGCCGTCCAAGAAGATCCCAACATTTCAGCAGTTGGGGAGGGTAAGGCAATTGAATACGGAGCGTATATCAGAGATCAGTTACCTTGATTTTATGAAAAGTCGGAAGAATTTGATGGTAATGATTTATTTTGTTGCAAAACACACGTGATTTCTTCTGAGAAACTCTCTTTGATGGAAGAACATGCAAAACGTTGCTGTGTATTATTTGTTCCTTTCCAGAATGTTGCTGATCTAAAGTTGAATGGGTGTTATCCGGAAAGGTGGAGAAAGGTGTATCAAGATGGAAAATTGTCAAAAAAAGCATGAACAATTTATGATCAATATCCAGTAGACATGATAGAGCAGCAGTTGACTCTGCTTGGCGGGAGAACAAGACATTGCCTCCCTCCAAAACTACAAACAAGCGAGAGATTTAAATAGTGACGCCACGGCCAATGACGGTGGATAGAAAACGAGGGAACTGGGAAGTACGTAGTCTATGATATCTGGAACGACCAATTGCTGAAAATTTAGAAATGGGTTTTAGAGTATCACAACGTACAGAAGTTAAGTGTTTTGTAAAATAAATATACAATAGAAACATTAGTGGATGGTGGATGATGATGATTACGGATGATACTGTCGAGGCCTTAGAGACAGCCCATGAGATGGAGTTCTATCTCCTTGATCGAATGAAGGAATTACAAATGTCTCAGCAAAATGCAGCAGCTTTGATGGTCGCATACAAAGACACATTCTACAAGCAGAAATTGCACTTGCTACGAGCGTGCTAGAAACTCGCAGGTAACAGGATGAACGTCAGAGCATACCTTATCAATTCCCTTGAGCAGGCACGTGGGTTGCTCACTGGAGTTGTTGCATCGTTGCCGGGAAACCGCAAACGTGATTCCATGATACCTTTCCCGGTGAGAGGAAAAAGCAAACAGCAGAGGGACAAAATAAAGAAAAACATAGGAGGGCATTAACAACAAGGATTATTTACGGTTCCCATCACATGAAAGCAAGGGACAGAGAAAGAGGATTGATTTTTTTTGCCCAGTATTGACAAACAAAAGCAAGGAATTAGAAGGAGAAAAGAAAACAGAGGGTGTGAAGTTTCAATAAAGATGCAGAAGTCGACCTTGATTTCGCTGTCTTGCGCGAGAATACCTATGCACATGACAGTAAAGCTACTGCAACCACCAAACAAACCCTCTAGAGAATACTCTATCAAAGGTGCATTGTTTTATTCATCTCAGTTAAATTGATGCGGTGCTATTCCGATAGGTTCCATGTTATCACCGTTATACAGGATGTCTACGGGTCTTCCATCCGAATCCAAACTTTTCCTTCCTGCTTCAAGAATGGCTGTGCCTTGTAATGTGGTGTGGACGGTCGCCAAAGATCCGTCGTCGTAGTCTGATGGATTCTTGTGCCCTGCATTTATGTCGCGACAAGCATCTATGAAATTTTCAAACGATTTGACACCATAGCTTCCTTGCCCTGAGAACTTCCCATTTGTCGGGGTGTACTTCATAAAGAGGGGATTGATGGACGCATATCCATTGCTGTCAGTTGAGACGGAGGCTCCACGATGAGCTTGGTCAACAGTTATCTCACCTTTTGTTCCCATGAAACTAGAGCAAGAGATAACAAAGGTTGTTAGAACGATATGCCCCAATAAAACTGAAATTCGTTCGAAAACAGTGTTTTCACTCACAAAAATCTTTGCTGGGAATGGACATCAGACTTCGGAGCTGCCCAGGAGCTTGTATAAATAGCACATCCTAAAGTTTTCGTATCGATATTCTGCCACTGCACGGTCAAAGTGATAGAATCTTCCGTATTTATGCCTTTGTTTTGTGCCACTCCAGTTGACGGTGTGGCAGTGACACGGATTGGGCGTGCAATACCAGACAACGTCCATTCGCTCCAATCGATATGATGGGAGTTGAGGTAATAGGAGATATCAGAGCTCTTTCCTGCCCATGCTTTGAACGTTTCCAGCTGGTGCTTCGGTTGGCTCATGTATGCATACATGTATTGGAAGTTTCCAAGCTCATCACGGACTCTGTCCCTGGCGTCTGCATAAAATGGATCCAATCGCTTGTGCACTTCCATAGCCACCAGAACACCGTTTTCGTCTGCTGCCCTGGCAAGTTTTTGATGGTCTGCAAGGGTCTTTACGATTGGCTTTGTTACCATGACATGCATTCCTTGCTGGATACATTCCATGGCGATCTCGAAGTGCGTGTCATCTGGTGTAAAGATCACAGCGACATCTCCCTTCTGGAAGGACTTGGTGGCAGTTTGAAATGCCTTCGGATCGACTTCGTCGTCTCCGGGAAAAGTGTCACACGTCAAATCCATACCATTGTATACATTTCCGATACACTTCTGCATGTGAGAACGAATCCCTGGGAATTTTTTGCCCTAAGATGCCATATTGTTGGCAAGAGATAAGGCATGAGAAAAATTGACAACCTGGTGCGACTTTTATGAAAAGCACAAATTTTCAATAAACAGACAAATACGCAAATGTTGACACTCACATTTACACCGCACATCCCAACACGATCAACCTTGTTCCGGCGACGAAGATCAAACATGGTCAACGCAACAACCCCAGCTCCTTTGTCGCTGTCGGCAGCTTTTCCTCCGACATATCCTGTGGTGTACTCTCCAGTACCCACCATGAGAACATTAACCTTGTTTGTTTCAGACATCTTTCGTCAAATCTGAGACGTGATACTACGTAGTAGAAATGGCAAAGAAAGAGAGATGTTTAGTCTGGGGAGGAGAGAAACAGAAAATGGGGGATGCACTAGCTGTTTGCTAACGTTGGTATTACTTTGCGCAATTTTACCAAAAAAAATCAAATCATATGACGGAAGCGTAGTCCAAGAGGCTTGTTCTCTTGACCATTATTGCGCATCAACCATTAGGAAACATCATCTACACGTGCCAAGTATCTGGCATGCTGCAAATAACTTACGTAACTGTTTCTCTCTATGGGAAGGAAAAAGGAAATGGTGGCTTAAGGTGACTCTACTACCCACCACTACGACGTATCATAGGGAGAGAAGCTTTTCCATCCAACCTCGTCATCATGATGGTGACAGGGACACGTCGTGAGGGTGATGGGGTGATTGATGGTGGCTTACTTTATTACAGTTAGTGACGTCAACGAGTCGAAAAAGAACAACAAAAAGGGTTGGTGATGGGTTGGGAAGTTCAGGTTAGGGTTTAGGCTAGTCGAAACACTATCATCTGTGCGATCTTCTTTTATACTACCGGTACGGGGTACCTACTCCGAGTACCAGGTATCATACATTGTCATAGCCCTACGTTTTCTTTTACGGGCCTTACTACTGATGAAAAGATCTCTTTTGTCGCTTCCAATAGAGATTAGGGTTATTCCTGGCTCGACACACGGGCGTCACAACAAAATAATGGGTGCGCCACAACCACCTCCAGCAAGATCAAGGTGGATAACCTCGTATTTGATGACACACAAACTGTCTGGACGCTTTCGGAAACATGACGCCAGACCCCATGAAAGCAATCCCGGCAGAGCTGAAAGCTTTCCAGGACGGCTGGGAAGAGATAACGGACGATAGCCAGCCATGCGAAGTAGTAATGGAGGATGACTTCTCGAGTACTCAGCAAAGAGAATGTGCGACATTCTTGTGCACCCGCGGGTACGCCCAAGCTGGAAGAACTGCGTCCGTCGAGTCGAATGACTGGATGCAACAGGGGGCGTTGCTCAGGAAAATGAAGGAGATCGAGGTTGCCTTATTCGCCAGAAGCCGCTGTTGCTATACAAGCACTTAGCACAGCACCGGATATGAACACGGAGCTGTCGGATAAAGTTGCGTTCAACTCAAAGGGCAGTTTCGAATCCAAATATGTATTTCGAATGATGGACGCCATTTTGGTGAACGCCTGGAGAGCCCACCAGGCCGTATTTGATATCGCCCCATGGCTGGCAACACTTGCAGAGCCACCATCGTTGGCGCAGGTGAGAAGGAAGCTTCATTGCGCAGAAAGCATTGAGGATTACGCTTGGAAAACTTTTGAAAGCTTAGCTGAACTCGCATCCCTCAAAAGAAGTACCTTTTTCGTGCCAAACCTACTAGGTGACAGCCCAGCAAATGCCGTCTTCATACAGCAGTCCCAGAAGTACAAGGAAAACAACGTGTGGCGATGCGACGTGGAGCGCTGGAGAAGTTCGTCAAGGATCCCTTCCTACAGCGACTGCGCACTTCGAGCTTTCCTGGGTACGAGCACAAATCAGGTCTTGTGCATGAACTGGTAAAGACGGCCAACTGTGTTTCGTCTCCAAAAAGGATGTGCCAGAGGAGTCACGGCTGCACGGAAAAGAAGTGTCCAGCAACAGTTTGTTTATGTGCAGAACATGCAGGTGTGCCTATGCAAGAAAAGGATATGTGGTTCCAAAGCAAAGTCATGCTACGACGTGTGGCATGAACGGAAGAACCTTGATCTTGAGGCAACAAAACAAAGAAAGCGGTTACTGGAGTCAAGAGCCAACTACTAGCTTCCGGCCGTTCCGTACCTAAGAAGTTGACTCACCTGCCTGGCCCCCAAGGGGGCGGGGCAAATTATGCAACAGCTTTCCGTACACTCAGTACCCTGTTGCCCACCACTCAGTACTGGAAAGGCAAAAAACCTCACGAATGAGGAAAAGTCCAAACCAGTGAGTGTCAGATATGGCGTGGTCTTCCAAAAACAATGCTGGGAAGGTAGCAATTAATCACATAAATTGTGTTGGGTGTGTTGATATCTTCCACCTGTTGCAACCCAATAGGGCGGAGGGATTGTACGTGTAAAAGAAGCCTTCCATGCCAAGCACCAGTAATATTTCCAATGAAATAGTACCGTCCCTCTGCACTTGACACTCGGCTGAGTTATGATGCCATTTGTTCCACGGAAATGTCAGTGCCCATCACAACTTTATCAGGAATCATACATTTAGCACTCTTCCTCCTCTCCCTTAGCACCTATCTGTTGTCCGTTGTCTAGCAGGTTGTTGTGAAATCATTTTATATGTAGATAGTAAGATTGTAGTAAGATTGGTGAAGTAGCAATCGTTACAACGAAAATACAGAAGTACTACCTACTCCGGGTAGTACCTAGTCTCGTGATTGACTAGGTCGACTAGATCGTCGTAGGCCTAGTACTCAATCCTCGTTCAGCCCTTACCGCCCAGTCGTAGTGGGCGGTAAGGATTTGTGTATCTCTGGTACACAGGCTACGTTACCGCCCACTAAAAAGTGGGCCGTACCAAAAAAGTAGAGATAGGTACCGTATGATACCTGTACGGTAGTCAACAGTACCAGGTACGGTATGGCAGTCTATGATACCAGTACTACGGCAGCTACCGGTAGCATCGTACCGGTACCGGAAGTAGCAGGGTACCTACTTGGATGGGTACTGCACTACCGGTAGCTACTACCGGGGTAGCTAGGTACCTATCGGTATACTACGGTACTACCGGTAGTCGAAGAGAGAGTCGTGAACTCATCAACAACGTACCGTCGTACAGATCTTATTTTATTTTATTATTATTAAGAAGTTTGGTGTAAAATACCTATGTTGTTGTTGTTGTTGCCAAAAATCGCTTCTCATCATGTTCGTTCGCACTTGGAGACTCCATGCGATAGCAGCAGCATAGACCACAATTGAATTCGCTTGCAAAGAGACACGCACACACACACACACACACACAGAGAGAGAGAGAGAGAGAGCTCAGCCGTGCTAGTCGAGTGACCGGGAAAAGGTTGTCTCCAGCCTCCAGCCAACAGACGCAACAACAAGATATCCGAATTTTCGTATCGAAAAAAAGAACTCCAGCATCACCATCTTCGTAGCCACACGATTAACCAGAAACAATTATTTCTATTCTGGATCGTTTGGATTGTAAATATCATCGATTTGGTCCTTGTGTCTTTCTATCGCCTAGTGTATCACCAAACACGCACAACGTCATAATTTCGGAGTCGATCCCGCAAGTAGGAGGGATTAACAATTTGCTGATGCTACATTTCACCCCGAAAACAGCTACAACAGCTAAAAAAGAGCACAAAATATCAAGGTTTTCCGCGCTGTCAAAGAAATCGTGGCTATTTCATCCGTTCGTGGCGTCTTTAGCGCTGTGTTTCCTTCAAAGGTCCCACTGCTTTGAACAGTTCTTCCGGCCCAACAGCGGCAATAACAGCGGAGTTATGAGAGCTTGGACATGCCATGGACGTAACCAACGTGATTTGGTTGAGAAACTCAAACAAGCTGGCATTATCAAGACGCCGGAAGTTGCAAAGGTTCTGGAACAAGTCGACCGTGCCAATTTCATCCCTCGAAATTCTTACATGGATGCGCCACAAACAATTGGCATGGGTCAGACTATTTCTGCGCCTCATATGCATGCACATGTCCTCGAGGAAATGCTTTGCGCTTTGGTAGGAAAAGAGAATGTGAAGATTTTGGATGTCGGGTGCGGATCTGGCTATCTAACTGCGGCCCTAGGTCGTTGGGTTTCCTCGAAACATGATGTACCCGGCAGTGGCAATATTCTTGGCGTTCGTTCTGGGAAGGTATTTGGTATTGATGTACATCAAGATCTTGTTGATTTAACGAAAGAGAACATTCGAAAACAGGATGGTGATCTCTTGCAACGGGACGTGGTAAAGGTTATGCTAAGGGATGGATGGAAAGGATTAAAAGAAGAGGCTCCATTTGATGCCATACACGTTGGTGCTGCCGCTGATTCGCTACCGCAACAGCTGGTTAGTCAGCTCAAGGTGAATGGAGTTATGATCATCCCCATTGGAATCCAAACTGAAGCCCAGATTCTGTACAAGATCCACAGGATTCGGGAAACCCCTGGTGAAGGAGACTCCTTTCATCCGGAAGACTTTGAAATGAGCACATTGTTGGGCGTGAGATATGTGCCGCTTGTCCATACAGAAACCAACTAAGTTCTTGTAACTAGCAATCTAACGTGACACTGAACTGTGGCGTAACTGAAGATAATCTTAATAGAACGACGACTTCGTACTACTCCAGTAAGATGTTCTGTAATGTTTTACCTTACCCCGTGCCATTCAATCGTCCAGAAAATACAAATGAGTCTGATTTCTGTTCATATGAAGTACAATTGTGTGAGTGTAAAATATTCGTACCCTAAATTCAGTGCGGCCGTTTTTCACTCGCTTTGATGCGGAATACTACGACTAGTAGTAGGTAAATGCTCTTGAAGCGGGGGTTAGTACTATGAGCAGAAGTACGATTTGCAGCGAGTGCGTCGCAGTACTTCTAAGTTGCAGTTGACAGAACCAATAAGGAGATCGCAAACTCAACAAGCCCATGAAAGATGAGAGCTCACTCGGATGGTAGGCCTTTGACATCTGGAATACGAACATGTGCGTGTCCAAGCTCTTCGGTTTTACCTGAGGCGTCCTGCTCCCTCGGTGCTTCGGGGGACCTTTCATGACAAAGCTTGCAGTGTACTTTAGCTCAATTCTTACTTAACATTAGTGCCTGGGGATTATTGAGGCTTTGCTTCGGATCTCCTGTGCTGGGATCTCAGGGTTCTTCAGCAACTTCACTAGCCTTGCTACATATGTTCCCCTTCTCCAGCATCTTGTTGACAAGCAGCAGCCAAAGATAATCATTGCTGAGGAATGATATCATCCACTGTCGATGTAGCAACACAAAGGCCAGCCAGCCATTGTCTACGTGGCTGGCATTCACGGCCTTCGTTTGGTGGGTACACAGCAAATTTTGGAAGCTTGTCGGAGCTGGCGTTTGTCCCAGGCGTCTTTGTTTCGGGCGACCTTTTTGTTATGTCGTTTGAAATAGTGAATCGATAGTCTACTAGCTTGCTAACACAATTCTAGCTAGCTAGCGCCTGGTCTAGCTAGTGCGACGAACTACGTATGTTCTACTCCGAGTACTATGTATCTGAAGGATACGATTTTATTTGACTGGAGCATCCGCGAATTGAAAGGGTTTTTGTTCTAACCCTACCCTTATATGAATCAGCATCTATTCTCCAATTTCACGGGACTCGAATTCCTCGAAAGCGTTTTTCCAAAATGGAGACAAAACTGGAGACAAAGTGGAGACAAAGTGTAGACAATTTGTCTCTTGTCTCAAGACATTTTGTCTCTGTCTCGAGACATTTTGTCTCTGTCTCAAGTTTTGTCTCCAATTGGAGACAAAGGCAAACTCCCCCAAAATATCCTCTCAAAAGTCCCCGAGTAAAAAATTTAAACTTCGTGTACGGTGTACGGAATAATCTCTCCCAGCAACAAGGTACTTCGATGTACAACGTAATGCGAGACTAAGGTAGTACTCCGGAGTAGAACGATCCATCTTCTCGAAGTTTAAACAGCCAAACTAATAGTGACGACAGCATGAACAAATGACGGTAGTAAAATATAGTTTCAAAACTTCTTTGTTGTTGCTAGCTTCAATACTGTTTCTGTTGCAAAAAGGAGACTGCTCCATTTTTGTTGCGTTCTGCTGCGTATAGACGTCTTGCGACCACTTTTTTATCTTTCTTTGTGCATATGATTTCGGAAAGCATCAAATGGACATTGGTCATAGAAACTAGCTCGCAGTTGGACCACTTGCATTGGAGAGAGTCCTTCTGTTATTCCTGTCTTCACATCTTCTCCCAGGAGCTTTCGAGCAGAGCTTCCGTCCCAAAATAGATCGACACGGGCAGTTCTAGTATGTCTTGGAAAGATCTCTTTCTCATATGCCGCTGGGTCGAATGCGACAAACTCTTTCTCCAAGCAGGTGTTTTCCTCAGGTTCCGAAAGTTTGGTATGAAATTATTGAGTTTAACAAGATCGAAATAAAGATTATCTCTGGTGGATTTGCTCAATTGTCGAATGGTGTGCCATAGGGGATTTATTCATTAGCAAACTACGAAGCATTGCGTTTGCTTATAGTAATACTTGCACCATCTTCAGTATTGTTGGATTTATTCAATGAATCATTCGGAGCAGTTGCAGACACTCTTGCTTTAAGCTTGTATCATCCAACGTCCTCTTCCACCACGGGCTGTTCCCCTCCCTTGGCATCGCCCATTGAACTGATTCACTGCTGTTCTTTCAAGTACGACTAGTAGGTGTTTCCCATCCCATTGCGACGGTATATGCAAAAAAAAACTTAAATCCAACACCGTAGAAAGATCTGGAACAGAAACGAGAATGATGAAAACCTTCTCGGGCCTTTTGCCCGGAAGATGGGAAGCCAACAAATGATAGACCGAAGGAAAGGATATCCAAACCATCATCAACAAGAAAAATTGATTTGGTTGCTAGTTGCTCTCGGATCCTCGTTGAACCACACAAAGACTTGCTTCAGTTTGCGAGTTGCTGTTGCATGCTGTTGGAAATCGATTGATTCCCTTCCACCTCTTCAGTGGTGGCCACGACCGCCAACAAAGCCTGTAGCTTCCCTAGCTATTTCTTTTGAAAGCCTATTTCACGAGATCTCGCCATTTTTGTAGCAAAAAAAGATACCGGTAGTTGCTCCGTGGTTGTTCGTAACACTGTTGCAACTGGTTACTACTACTACTACTAGCAACTGTTAGTGAGTATTTCGGGGTTCCCCATTCATTTGAGGCGAACGTTGTCTCAACTGGAGACATTTTGTCTCGAGACATTTTGTCTCTGTCTCAAGACATTTTGTCTCTGTCTCTACTTTTGTCTGGAGACAAAATGTCTCCAACTGGAGACAAAATGTCTCCACTTTGTCAAGGAGATAATTAACAAGCGAACTAATGGAACTTGAGTCCCGAATTATTATTTTTAAGGATTGGGATAAAGCGATATCTTGAATGGTCGCGGATGCTCCTGTGATTGACTGTTGTGAGTTCTCGCTCTGGTTTGGACAACAAACAAAGAACAGAAAGCACTGAGGCCTGACTGTGAGTACGATGTCATTCTACAGTACGTTCCAGCTGGAATTCATCCTTTGGTCGAATGACAGGCGCTTTGTACAGTGGAAGGTTTGTCCCCAAAACGAAAAAAGCATGACGACATCGACAGCAGCTCACAGTTCTGTCTCTCATCATACTGACTGCAAAGATTGCATCAATTCTCGGGCTATCTTATTATTTCATTGTATGTAACAGACAAAAATGCTCTCATTAGCCTCTCTTTTCGGACTCATTGCAGTTTTTCAATCTGTGGCTTCGTATGGTACGTCGTCTCTTGAAGGATTTTCTTCACTGTTTGCCTGCGGCTTAATTAGCAAGTTCCTGTACCGTGCATTTCCACCATTGTTCTGAACCATATGTTTGATGTTGATCATCTTTTCAGCGCCATCGTTCGTTCCGCGGAGTCATGGAGTTGTCAGTCCCATGCCCAAGAACGTAGTTGCTTCCCATGTTTATGGTTCCTCGTCTAGCCTTGCTAACCGACGAATGTCGTCTGGAGCGGCAAGTGTCAAAATGATGCCCATCGGTGTGCCAAAGGTTGCGTACCGTGTTCCTGGATCACAGCAGGCAGATTGGGTGGATATTTACAACAGACTGTACCGTGAACGTATTATCTTTCTTGGGTCAGAGATCGACGATGAATTGGCTAATCAAGTCATCGGTGTGATGTTGTATTTGGATTCCGAGGACTCCTCGAAACCAATTTACTTGTACATTAATTGCCCTGGTGGATCTGTCATTTCTGGCTTGGCAATTTTCGATTGCATGCAACACATCAAGTCGGAAGTCATTACAATCAATCTCGGATTGGCGGCAAGTATGGCAAGTTTCATCCTGGCGGCAGGAAGCAAGGGGAAGAGACTTGCGCTCCCTTCATCTCGTATCATGATCCATCAACCCATGGGAGGCGCCCAGGGACAAGCAGAAGATATTAAAGTAGAAGCTGCACAGATCATGAGAATCCGTGACAACCTTGTAAAGATGTATTCCATGATGACAGGACAAACCCAGGACACTATCATCAAAGATTTGGATCGCGACAACTTTTTGAGCGCCTATGAAGCGCAGGAATATGGCCTAGTGGACCGAGTATTGGAATACAATAAGGATACGGATACGCAACTGTAAAAGTGCATTTGGTCGTACACAAACCTGTTGGTTTATATCTGTGTAGCGAATCTGTGCATTTTGAAGGAGCTCATCCCAAAAGTGGCACAAGCGTGAGCATACCCAGTGTCTGACCAAAGAGGTCATGTTTCAATTATTTAGTTGGGAGAGGAGGAAGAACGGCCTTGTACAATTCTTGATAGAGTTGTGGTGAGGACTGGCATTTCTTTGGACAATATGGCATCATAACTCAGCTGTGGTACTTATTCATTGGAAATACTACTACTCCTATTATCTTGATATCGAAGGTTTCTTTTTTGTGTACAATCTGCTCGATTGGGTTGCATAGGGATGAAGATATCAACACACCCAATATATAAGATATTATTGTGATTACACCTGCTTTCCCAGCACAGTGTTTCAAAGATCATGCCATATGTGACATTTCAATGGTTTGGACTTTTCCTCATTCATGGGGTTTTTGCCTTTAGTTCTGAATGTTGGGCAGCAGAGGAAGCTGTTACATTGTTTCCCCTACCCCCTTGGGAGGCAGGCAAGCCAACTTCTTGGATGTGGAGTTGATGTCAGCTGGAAGTTGGTATAGTCTAATAGAATTCCTTGAGCACACTGCATTCTGCATCTCAACTGTCTCGTTTGCACTTTTCTGATTTCGAGAATGTAAAATTATGAAGTTTGCAAACACAATTGTGGAAAGTGGTGATCCGGATTAGATTTTGTGCATGTACAAGCTAGAGACATCGAGAGTGAAGTCCGCTCTTGGACTTGTGTGATATGACATTTCGGTACATGATGATCACGACCAACTGCCGACCCCAAAATATGCAATTGAATGATTGAAAGGTCGAGTAAAAGACTACGCCAAAATGTCAGTTTCAGACCAAGGGCAAACTGGGAGAGTACAGATACCAGGTGCATCATAAATACTATTTTCATAAGAGATCCGTGTTACGGAGAAATTAATATCTCCACCTGCGGATGCTTGGTACATGGAAACATGGATTGCCCTTGAGCAAGACGACCAGATGCTGCGTCATCAATAATGTTTTACCAGCAGGTAATCCATGGAAATTACTCAATCTCCACCTGCAGCCGCTGGATCGAAACATTGATTACGTGTGGTGAATCTAGATCTTGAAAAGTTTAGGAGGCACTTGCTCCGTACTTTGCTGTCCTCTTCGAGAGTGCAAAAAACGAAATACGGTTCAGATACACTACGTAGTGCTACAGTACTACCCATTTTAACTGTGAAAAATTGTGAGTACGTCGTACTCGTATGATAGTAGACTACTCTACCTAGTAGAGTACCCGGTAGGTAGGTAGAGCTATGATACCTACCGGTAGAGACGAGTCAGAGCAAAGTTTTATATTTTTACGCTAGCTAGCCAGCTAGCGTAGTCTACGACGTAGGATGATAATCTGGAATGCTTCGTACCTCCAGCAGTAACTCACAGTCAATGATACACTGGTACGATCGTAACAGCATAGTTTCTACGGTAGGTACTACGGTACTACTCCGGCGTACGTCGTAGTCGCACCGCTTGTCTACCGCATAAAAATAGAATAATACTTAGTACTCCAGTTACGGTACGATAATAAGAATTATTAGTAAAACTTCAGACGTGTTGCTGAAGGGTCCTCGCCGTAAATTGACCTAAAAATGAGGTTTGGATCACTGCTTCCTATTATTGTGTGCTCGCACATCTTTCAACTACAATAGCCCACCAATACGCAAGATTTAATAATTGGTAAGTTACTTTTCCAGAGTAGAATGAAAGGGATCCCAAAAAGACCCACAAATATTGTTCATGTTTTCACGGTCCACCATCATATAAAACTTGAGAAAGCGATTGATTCGAAATCCATCACTGAACCACAGAAAGTTTGATTCAAGTGGCATAAGATGCTGCTTGAAAGATGACGCTTTTCTTCACTCTTGTCCAGGCCGCAATCATACTTCTTGCGATTATTCATATTCCGTTCACGTCAAGCTTCGGCGATTTCCGTTCTGGGGCAGAACTTTCTCCGACATCACAGGAAGAAAATCCTCGAAGATTGCGAGGAAGATCTCAAGATCAAACGATAAATCTGACATCAGACCTGAATGTCACTGGAAGAATCATTAATGGTGAAGAGGTAGGCTCGCCAGAGAGATTTCCATACTTTGTGGCTTTACTAAACAGCCGGTATCATCATGTCTGCGGAGGAAGCCTCATCGCACCAGATACGGTCTTGACGGCTGCACATTGCAAGTGAGTTGCAAGAAGATGCGAGAACAAACCATTTACCGTAATATAAGCAAGGGCCTTACATTTTCCGTTTTCCCCGATGTAGAGACGGCGGCTTAAGATACGCAGTCGTTGGCCAGTACAGTACAAGTTCACGGGGTGACAATGAAGTTATTCCGATCCGGTCGATTCACCCACATGAACTCTTTGGAATGTCAGGGTTGTCCTATGATCACATGATAGTGATGTTAAAGACAAAATCTACAAAAGTGAAACCGGTCAAAGTGAACTTTGATCCCAATTTTCCGGGTGATGGCGATGTAATTACAGTTATTGGCTTTGGGGAGACAGAGTACGGGTACTTGTCCAGTAAGTTGAAGTCAATGGATGGAGACTACATCTCAAATGAACAGTGCGACGCAGAGATCAGTAATATGATCGAAGATGATATGATTTGCATTGCCGGTAGAGACGACACTCAGCAGTGCAAGGGAGATAGTGGATCACCTTGGATTATACAAGATCCAACCGGCAGTGGCAATCATGAAAACGACATACAAGTTGCGAGCGTGTCATGGTAAGAAGCTGAGGAAAAGAATTACGAAATATGATCAGAATAGTGATGATCAGAATAGTGTTGCTCAACACAAAGCCATTCTCGAATTTTATACAGGGGAGTGAAAGGTTGTGTTACAGGCAGACCAGGTGTAGGCACAAGAACAACAGCAACGGATTTGATCACAAGAGTGACTTGCTCTGAATCTCTTGAACCTCCTTCGTATTTTGAATGTTCAAATCCATTTACTAAGCAAAGTTCAAATCCATCAGCGGCACCGAGTACTACGACATCTCTACCCCCGTCTGGTCTTCCGAGCAGTGTTGTTGGCGCCTTTCCTACGCAACCTCCGTCGAACTACCCGACTCAATTCGATAACCTAATGGTTGAGCTCACAATTTACTTCGACCCTTATCCTCAAGAAACATCGTGGCTCATCAAAGATGCAACGACAGGACAGATTTATGGGGAGATACCACCTGGATCGTATGTCGAAGTTGACCATGTAGTGGAAAAGATTTTTCTTCCCCGTGGGGGGGACTTTGTGTTTGTGTTGCGGGACACTGCAGCTGATGGTATTATGGGATACGGACATGTCTTTGAAATAAGGGTTGTGAACGAGGATGGAGGCGGGGTACCGTTGCTTCAAGGGGATGGAAATTTTGGTGAGGAACTTCAAACGAGTTTTTCTATTCCTGCAACCATAAGCTTCCCCACCGCTGGCCCTGTTGCTCCAACATCGTCTCCTGCTCCGACGGCTTTCACTGTAACTATTTTATTCACCATTTGGTTTGACTATTGGCACGAAGAAACAAGCTGGAAGATTATTGATGCCAACGACGAAGACATTGTTTACAAAGAGGTTCCTTTCGGACACTACAAGTTCGGACAGTCTGTTACGGAGGAAATCCAGCTGCCGCCGAGTCAGAACTACACACTTATTGTAGCAGACTACTACGGAGATGGTATCTCGAGTCAAGGTTACAGACTGTGGGAGGAGGATGGTAACAAAACGCTGATCTCTGCGGATGGAAATTTTGGGTCGGAAAGAAGGCACGTATTCTGGTTAGACTCTCCCTGAATCCTTAGGGTTTGAAACTTAGTTTAATCATTCGACACTTTCGCTAAATACTTGAGAAACGTTCGCAACTGCTTCTTGCGCAGAGCAAGCAAATCGATTTGAATTTTACATTTATTTGACATAATGCGTGATAGATCACGAGATAAAAGGCATAGTCTGGAAAGCATGATCTGTTTGAACTGTGTTCTCATGCACAATTTCCATTTGCATGAAGGTCCAAGCTTTGCGCTCAACCTATAAGATGATCATTTTTTCGAAAACGATGCAAAGGTAGCACAGCTGGTCCTTACAATGCGCACGGTGCCAACGCGTGCTTTAATCGTACTCGTCGTCTTCTTCTGCGATACTCATGCCTGGTACTTTGTTAGTAAGATCGTCAATGGATGCGACATTAACTGCAGGGCTTGTGAGATCAAAGCAATCAGCGAGAATTGCATCTGCAGCTCTCTTGGGGAGTCTTGTCTGTACAATTTCACGAAGGCGGTCATTCTCGTCACGGAGAGCGTAATAGTCCCGACGGAGAGACTCGATGAGGAACTTCGTTCTCACCCCACTCTTCTTGGTCTTCTTCCCACTTTTCTTTCTGCGTCCTCCGTCTTCCATGTTGAAATGTTCGTTCTCGGGTCTACCTTCTATATATGATTACGTCCTCTAGGCGGTGAAGCACCACCACGTGTTCAAAGACGGATTGACTGTGAGTAGAAAGATTCTTGTGAGATGTCTGTGTCTTCGAAGCTTCGGGGAGAGAGAGCGAGAGAGAAAGGTGATGATTGATTGATGACCTTCCATGTATTCTTCGAGGTGCATGAAGAAGGAAAAGGACACAATCAAATCGTTCGCTCCGATAAACACGTTGAACGAGGTGGTGTCAAAATCCAGCGTAGTGGGTGCAAACACAAAGGGACTGACGTGGTGCAAAATGGGTCACTTGTCGTTAACAGTAGTAAGTTAAGGATGTCAGAGAACAGATCCAAATGACTTTGTAATAAATGTTAGGGTTACAGCTGCCTACCGGTACTCTAGCTAGCTAGCCTAGCTAGTAGAGAGAGGTAAGTTGTGTCACCTCGCGCTTCGCGCGTCATCATTTGCAACGGTATTCGACTTGTTTGACTGCTAGATCGACGGATCTCATTGTATTACTCGTATGACACGAGTACCGATACCCATGGTAGTAATAATAATAATATGCATCATACGTTGTACCTGTACGTAGTACTACGGTAGTCTACCGTACTTAAGAGGATAGAGTGAGATACGGGTTCCTGTAGATACGGTACTGCGACTTGCCTACTGGTAGTATATTTGACGTACTTTAATACGTATTACGAGGGTACGGTAGTACTTTTGGGAAATCCACATCGCTTGGGCTCTACTTTAGTAGTTGGTAGGTACGTCCTCCGTGGTACCATACTACCGTAGTAGAGCAATGTACCGTAGACGTTGTCTCATCTTCTCTGCAATCCCCAGTGACATCATGCGCTCGATAGATCTAGATTCATATGATGTATTCATGTATGCCACCAGAGAGATGCTATGTTGCTACTACGGATGTGATGCCGTAAACTGGTGCTGCTGCGATAAGGGAACAATATGTCGCTATGGGGCGAATTAACATGCTGTTTTGCCAGAGCTACTACCGGCAGTTCACACAGGGCCACAAGCACAACAATGCCTGTTTCTTTTTTTAAAACATGGAATCTCCGTTGTTCTCTCTTAGCAATGGGGATTGCAGGAGTGTCATCACAGGAATTGTGGATGTGATGTGCAATGTGTTGATCCCCAGCCACCAGCCAGTACCAGAACCCTGATGTATCTTACTGCTATAATCAAGTTCTCATCTGCCGACGATCCAATTCCCATAGACATCTTCATAAATTGATGTAGCTCCGCATTACTAGCACACACACACACACACACACACACACACACACACACACACACACACACACACACACACACACACACACACACACACACACACACACACACACACACATCAATAGAGCTACATCAAGATGTTTGCACTGGTGTGCTGCTGGTGGTTCTTGTTTGTGTCTTGGTGTCTGTCGCACGTCCGTCTAGTACCGCTCGAATCCCGACTCCAAACAGTAGAGTGGTACGTACGGTATGATACTCCGAGGACGGTATGTAGTACATACGTATACTCGGAGATGTATTCCAACCCTAACCCTATCGCTCGTATTAAAAAAAAGAGATAGCAGTAATGTTTGATGATATTATTAAGATACCGTTAATACCTACGACAGTAGGTGAAACGAGCCTTGTCGAAACCGGTACTGCCGGTATGGACTTCTGTTGTACCGTACCTAAATCGACGACAGCTTTTTCGTTCTTGCCCGGTTGAGGTCTTCTGGTTGTTGTTTCTCAAAGACGGGGCTCTCCTGATGTTCAAGCAAGACAGCAAGACCCTTGGCTCACAAAGAGGAAAACTCCTTTGAACGAGGAATGGTTGAATCTCTCATGGTACAGCCACAATCCGCAAGCACAACTGCCAACTGTCAACAATCCAAACGTAACTGTAACATCGAAGCACATCCATTGTTATTTTGTCTACAGAGGCACAGCACGGTATCACTGACAACTGCTATTCACAACTCACAACTTACAAGGGAAGAACGATGACCCTTCAGGAGGTTCGTTATCAGTGTCGCAACAACAGTAACAACATCAGTAACAACACCCAGACAAGTCATAACAATCAGTCACCAAATCGGTCAACTGTAGGATCGAAAAACAACCAACGTCATCATCATTGCAGCAACCGTAACCATCGCAATACTCCCACTGCCAAAAAGGTTCTTAGAATGGCGCAGGCTGAGAACGAATCTTTGTCTCTCAAATTGTACCTTCAGCAACGTAGCTGGTTGCCGCGCCCAGAATGTCCAACTGAACAACAACGGAAAGTTGCCATGAAGTGTTTGGAAATGGTGTTGTGTCAGTGGGCATCTTCTTTACAGTCTATCCGCCCAACAGGCCAAAATAAATGGCAAAGACCACGAGGTATGACAGTAATATTGATGTTTCTCAAGCAAGGCAGAACGGCTCCCAACATGCATGCTCATTTTTTAATAACCCTCATGAATTACTTCTTTCCTTTTTCTTCATCATCCAGTGACGTTGGTTTCCTTTGGAAGTTACCGCTTGCAGGCATATCGTCCGGATTCGGATCTAGATTTGCTAGCGGTATGTCCAGACTCGTGCTCACGTGGAGATTTCTTCAGTTCTCTGCCACTCTTGTTGAAGTCCACTGCGGGCATCGAGGATATCCATCCAATACCAATGGCTTACACTCCAGTCATCAAAATGACCGTCAACGGAATTTCAGTGGATCTCCTCTTTGGGAAAGTGGCAGATCAGTCGAGGTTGCTAGAGTTTCAGCAACGATCGCTTTCGCCACTTTTAAAGTCAGTGGTCGACGCCAACTCTACCCTCCAATACATGATTGAAGATTTTGATCTCGTCGGTACGGACGAGTCGGGGATGAGAAGCCTCAATGGAGCGAGAGTTACACAATTTATCTTGGATTTTGTTCCTAATTTGCACAATTTCCGTGTAGTCTTGTGCGCTGTAAAGGAATGGGCGACGCTTCACGGAATTTATTCCAACTCTTTGGGATTTTTGGGAGGCATAAATTTCGCCATTCTCACCGCTTGGATTTGCAAGAAGTACCCCAAACGCCCACCTGCATCGCTCTTGATGCTCTTCTTCCGAACCTTTGCCACTTGGGATTGGCCTGACCCTGTTGCATTGCGTGAAATCCAGGAGGAACCGCCGGTGGGGGTGGCGAAAATGCCAGCTTGGAACCCAGGAAACAATCCTCGTGACGCACGTCACATCATGCCAATCATTACACCGGTATATCCAAGTAGTGAGTCCAGGACAAAACTGCTGTTGATTTTCGCTCTAGAAACGAAATTTGTCTCATCCTGTTGTTGCTATCGACCGCATCGTTTTTGTGCGACGCCGCAGTGAACGCCTCATACAACGTTGGACTACCGCAACAACGTAGAATCCAAGAAGAGTTCATTCGAGCTGTCTTTCGCATGGGAAGAAGGGAAGAAAATTGGCGCTCTGTTTTGGATTCCACGGATTTTTTTGAACGTCATGCAAATTATTTGCAAATTACAATCCGAGCGGGAAATTCTGAAGACTTTATGAAATGGCTGCAATTGTGTGAATCGCGACTTCGAATCCTCATTGCTGCCATCGATAGTGGTCCAGAGGTGAGCGCATGGCCCTTTGCACAGTTCATGAAGCGCGATTTTGTGCCCGAAGGGATCAGTGATTCTTCAAGTGAAGCGAGCGTGGAATGCGCCAAAGAAGCTGTCTTTTTCATCGGTCTTCGCTTCGCTCCCGGTGTCGAGTCCTTGAATTTGAAGCAGTACTCTTCGGAATTTCTTTACAGTCATATCAATTCATGGGAGGGCCGTAAACCGGGCATGGACTTTCTCATGGCTCACGTATTGCAACAAGATCTGCCCTTTGATCTTATCGAACAGTATCTTAAACTCGAAGAGTCGCTTGATACAGTACGGTTGACACATGATGCCGGAAAGGAATTCCGGCTCGACAGGTCTGATATCGAGGTATCATCAAACGCTGTGGAGTCGGTGGATTCTGGGGATGCTTCGCTAGTGGCATCCAGCGATCACGAGGGAGCTTTGTATCCCACCAAACGTCGCCGAAGTAACACGTTGGAATGCGAGGCTGCCGATGAATGAGGAATTTTCCTTGCGGGGTCTATGGCGCTGCTTTATAAACACATCATTAGGTTTACAGAAAGTTGGCCACATCTTTTATTAGTAGTTAGTATTTCCAAAAAAACATTGGATGGCGCTTGTTCATCAATGTTATTAATGCTTGATGCAGGTGTACATCATTAATGTAAGTTCTGCTTGACGATACAACGTTTGCCGGTAATTATGCCCAGTAGCACGCTGAATCAGATCAGAAAGTAGGTGGATGGCTCTAGCTCCTATCCCGACGCTGGTCGAATCAATTTCCTTCCTGCCGTACCATTCAGACAATCGCCGAACTGATTCACGAATCACCGGGAAAGTCCTCTCCGAATAGGAAGATAACATCGAATCGAATTCCAGAGTCAAGTCTCGCGGGGGGCGGTTGAACACCAAGCCAGAGGAAGCAAGTGTTTTTGTCCAGTCATCATGTGTCAGCATGGACTTCTTGGCAGAAAGATTGACAAGACGTTCAATATCTGGGCTGTTTTTGGCCCACGGTGCCAAGACGTCCTCCACGATAATCAATGAACCTTTTGGCTTTAGTGCCCCGACAAGATTGGCGATCGTTCGAGAGATATTTTGGCTATATCCCAAGGATTCGACCGCTACAATAATGTGGAACGACTTCGGGGGGAGCACATCATCAAAATTTGCTTGCCGAACTGTCAC
The DNA here is from genome assembly GCA_019154785.2 of Nitzschia inconspicua. Classification (NCBI taxonomy): domain Eukaryota; phylum Bacillariophyta; class Bacillariophyceae; order Bacillariales; family Bacillariaceae; genus Nitzschia; species Nitzschia inconspicua. Next base: position 1,199,270 of record JAGRRH010000023.1, read on the forward strand.
ATTCTTCAGGGATGGACTGGATTCTGGAGATATTTTGTGCATTTCCAGCAATTGGTTGGCACGTGCTGCTTCTGGCTGGCTGATTGTGATACCCAAATAGCTCCACTCTCCAAACGGGAAGTCTAACAATGAAAACAACAGACCTGACAACCCTGAACCCGCATCGAGCAAGGAAAATCTTTCTGCTTTACCAACTGCTTCTTGTTTGATGGCGGTAGAGATGGCGTTACGTACCAGCCTGTTTATCAAGGAGTCCCCCAACCACCTGATTGCCGACGATCCAAATTCTAAGTCATGGTCGTTCACGTTGGAATGTTGTGTTTTGACCGTTCTTTTTCGTCTGCGTTTCCTTCCCAGGATATCCTCCAAAGGGATGAGCTTTTCCTGCAACTGGGTATGCATAGTGTAAAGAGGGATCTTTTCTTCCAGAGACCGTGCCAGGGCACAATCCTCGATAGTACAATCCTCCAGTACATACAGAAACGCTTGTGCTTGATTCAGTTTCTCCCAGGTATAGGCTTCCGCCTCACGACATGCCCCGTGATACGAAGATGCTGAGCCGATGGAATCTCTTCTTGCAATGTCTCCGTCTAGCTCTTTATCGAAAATATGAGTCGTCTCGCATGAATCCACAAAGCCATATTCCGTAAAAATCATCCGTAAATTTCTCATAGTGTAAAAGTAGAATCCCAGCGCAATCCCAAACACCAGAATTGGAGACGCAATACGGTGGATTCGTTGCCGTCCCTTTCGACGCTTGACACGAGAAATTGCCGCCCATCGCCGTTGTTGCGTATATTGAACGAGCTCGGTAGAAGACACCTCTGTACCATCTATGGCCTGGATTTGATCGCGGCTTATGTTGTTGATGCCGACGGTATAGTTGGACAAGAATCCCGATAGGATGATGGGGGTAAGAGGCGTCATTTTGAGGTTCTGTTGAGAGCGTTGACTAGTTGTGCTGGTGGTCACCTTTGTGCCTTCGTCTCTAGAAGATTTGGATGGTGACTTTTTGTTGGTTGATGCTGCAGATGGAGCGGTTACTGGTGTGGAGATGGCATGCAATAATCCTTTGTTTGAAATATTCTTCCTTAAAATTGACAATGCGGCATCAAATAACCGAGGGTTGTAAAAACTTCCCGACTCCAGTGGTACTCTGAGAATCGACTCATCGTCCATTGCCTCATCCAATTCAATCGCAATGTCGATCAAAAGGAACAGAACTTGCTTGTGTGGCATCGGAAGTTGGTAATTTGGGGGTGATGGTGACGACGACAAAGATGTTGCTGCTGTTGTTGCATGAAGGCGTTCGTCACGACGCTTAGACAGAGAAATCGATCCGTCGTTTTTTGTCCTGTGTGACGATGAATAATAAGAGGCAACCGACATAGTGATACCTTGAGTATTGTATGGAGGTGGGGTGACGGATAAGAAGCTAGTAGTAGAGCAGATGGTGGAAATACAGTACCGGTACTGTACTATTTACTACTACTGACGAGTGTCATAGAATTTGATGATTCTTGGTTGGTAGTATTTGATACACTACTACTCTACAAGAGTACTACGACGGTAACTGTGGGAAAAAATATTAGGTATATGGATTCTGAATATAATATAATAACTGTAAGTGTAAATTCTGTAACTTGTGGGCAGAAAACGCTTTGACAGCCAGAAGAGTTGATCCTTCACAAGTCCTTTCAAACACACCTTTTTGTACCGGGAATCACTTTCCTTCCACTGGTCCTTGAGACGAAAACGTAGCACCAAGGCGAAACCAGCATGGAGATGACTCTCTGAGTTCACCGGGGCAACGATCACCCGGCGGTCAGATTCTCCTACCCGACACATGCAGTTGGAGGTAATGTCTTACGAAAGATCAACAACCGGGACAAGAAATTCTCCTGTGGCGTCGGGAGAAAGGAGTGTGTTGGGAGGAATGGGACGACGACAATCATTTTCAGCATACTTACTCGTCCTGCACGTCGATAGAATGCCTCAAATGATTGGAAAGATTGTGTATCTCGATGCGATCGAGGTGGCACTGCCAAAGGTCGGGCTAGGTTATGGTGCTGTCGCTACTAGACCGTTCCGGAAGGATGATATCATCGCATCGTCGCTTGTGACTTCGTTATGGCGTGATGATTGTCTAAACATTGCTCTAGAGCTCCAATGATTGAAGGTACCTATTGCCACCTCATCAATAACGGACACACGGTTGTCTCAAACCACCGTAAGCACATCCAAGGCTATCGCCAAGCTCAGGAACTCAAGGATGACATAAAGCAGAAGATTCAGATGTCAGAAGTTGCAATATCTACTCCGAAAGAACATTGCAGTCCTAGAAACAAGAAACCACGGCCTCTCCTGTTCCAGTACATTATCTGTCTCATATGGACCCCCCTGAGTGGATCACCTTGCTTGTTGTGGTAGGGGGGCACCCAGGATATATCATGCAACGGAAGAGATTGTCACAGCAGTGGTAACTACTAACTATAAGTATTGCTGTCTTGTGCAGGGAATCAAACGCAACCGGTGTCCGACCGGGAAGATTGTGCTCCTCTTATTTAGTTCCTGTTGATCGGTAGGGGGCGAAGGGAGATGCATATGCATGATTCCTCGTAGAATTGTGATGGGCACTGACATTTCTGTGGAAGAAATGGCATCCTAAACTCAGCCGAGTGTCCATTGCAAAGGGACAGACCTATTTCATCGGAAATTCTATTGGTGCTTGACATGGACGGTTTCTTTTACACGTACAATCCGCCCTATTGGGTTGCAACAGGTAGAAGGTATCAACACACCCAAACATATTAATGTGGTTATTGCTGCCTTCCCAGCATTGTTTTTTAGCAGATCACGCGAAATCTGACACTCACTGGTTTGGACTTTTCCTCATTTGCGAGGTTTTTTGCCTTTCCAGTTCTGAGTGGTGGGCAACAGAGTCCTGAGTGGATGGAAAGCTGTTCTATGATTTGCACTGCGCCTTTGTGGGACAGGCGGGTGAGCTGATAACTTGCCGATGGCAGATGTTATTTATTATAGCCTTAAAATGGAATTTCTGTCTAATATCTGTCTCATATGTGCCACAAGAAATGGAAAACCAGACATTTTGCCAGGCAAGGTAAGAAAGGTGCAGACACCATTACAGGCTGGTTACTACTACTGTCGTAGGAAAGCCCCATCGTGACATTCGGGCACTCCACCTCAAACCCTTGTGCTTCCTCTGCGCTCAACGTCGGTACTTTCTACAGCACAACGGAGGGCCATTTCCACACAGAGATGGATAATCATTTGATGATCCACATTTGAATTCATAGTGATGGATTCCTTACTCGATCAATTAGGCTGTCGTTCTGCAGTTTCTATTTTTGGCGCATGGAGCGGGAAACTTGCTGCTTGCAGCCAGGACGGTACCCAGATCAATCTACTACAAAGGGTACCCAGCCGCGGAAGGTTGAAAGACGTACAACCTCGTACCTCAGAAGACGTGGATGATGCTATATGCTATCATAAAGACGTGTGGACCGTTGAAATGCGTCGTCCTCCATTGATTCCTTCCGATCGACTTAGGGAGCATGCGGGGGGGGGACCGTAGGAGTGAATTCAAGTGAGACTCGGGAACCTCAAATCGTAGGTAAAAATATCGTCTGCCCGTCGCCTCCACTACTAGACCCGGCAGGCGCGCGCCAAAATTTAAATCACAAAAAATGAGTTCACATTTACTGTTAGTCCGCGCCATAATTTAATTACGACTTAGTTAGCTCCATCAATGACTCCCACGAACCCAAGCCATTGAAAGTTGGTTGTTGCGTTGTACTCCGTATCATACGTATTGTACGAGTTGATGCGTAGAAAAGCGTCACGTCCGATGTTTTCAAAAACCCAAGTCCATGGAAAGTTGGTTGCTGCGTTGTGTAGGAAATGTACGAGAGGGTGCGTACAAAATCAATGGATGTCTCAGGTCTCAGAACTCTCCAGCACTTTTTTTCCTCTTTTCCACCCTTTCGTTGGATCTTCCCGTCTCAGGGAACGCATACCCAGAACTGCGTTTGTGATGTTCGTTCCCAGATGCAATGTCGCTATTCATCTTGCGAATCACCTCATGCAGATGATCCCTGAGTAGTTCTTTATGACTGCTCCGCTGCCCAGCAAGGTTGAGAGCTGTCCGAAATAACTCCGTGACTTGTGCATCTGCTGCGTTCTTATGATGTCGAAGAGAAGTTACCGCATTTTGTTGTGACACTTGTAAATTGTGAATGGTGTCGGGGATGTGGCACTCAACCTCAAAGATGGGTTCTTAGTCCTCGTTCGTTCCAACCTCAAAGATAGGTTCTTGGTCCATGTTCCTCCCATGCAGTTCCGCCACTACCGTCCTGCGAATCTCTGGCAACGGAACTCCTTTCACTGCAACCTTTTTTTGAACCCATGTCAATTCATGTAATTGCTTACACTGCCTCACCAGTGTGTTGTTGTCGTCTTCCATTAACAGCCATGATTCCGGTTGTTGCGTGAGGAAGTCCATTCCCTCAATGTTGAGGACTTCGCCGCTTCTGTAGTCCCTCTCAAACTCATCCGCCATCATCGAATCAAATACCCCTGTCCAGTCCTCCGCACCTTCCCTTCCATAGTGATGTTGAAACTGCGAGTGCCATCGTACGCCAAACATGTTCATCGACACTTGCACACCGTCTTGTGGTTGCGGGTAAAGACTTCAGACCTTTAGAGCTAGAAATGACGAGACAGAATTCAGCTTTGAGAGCGGCCAACTTGAGTTCTATAACCAGCTTCTCTTTCGCCGCGAGTCCATGGAACTTGGCAGGAAACATGTACCCCTTTCCATCTTTCAAACAGTTACAAAGATTGTGCTTTGTAGGATCACCAATCTTGTTCGCATCGACTTCCTCAAACAAAAGTTCACAATCCCAGTCGCAAGAACGATCGAATGCCAGACCGAAGCAAACATTTGGAAAGATAGGAAATGAAGGAAACCGTTAGCAGTTGTGTCAGGTGTTCATCTACAGTCATTTTTCCAATCGAAGTCATGCGACACCCCTCACCATTGTCATTTTTGCCCACACAATCTTTTGCACCTCTGAATGAGTTGAAACAAACTCAACTTTGAACTTTGAATGCCAGACCTAAGCTAACTTTGAAAGTACCGAGGAACACTGTGTTGCAAAACATTTGGAAAGTACCCAGAAATACCCTGATGTTCCTCGACCTGCCACGCGCATTTTCCCTCCTTTCCGAATTCATTTGAAATTCTTTGAACAGATGTGTTCAGTTAGAAAGGACCAGGCCTGCTCCTGTATTCAAATTGATCCCCTATGAAATAAACAGCAACGCTTTCCGTTGAGCCTATTTGAAGCAATGCAACAGTGATTTTATTAGACTACGGTAGGTTCTAGCTAGCCATGATACTTAGAAATTAAAAGAATATTCGTACCCGAAGATGATGCTGCCGCAATCAATGGATCGGCAGCCAATGAATTCGCTGTTGCAGTTAGTGAGCGCGGTTTCCACGTCATCGGAAAAAAGTTCGCGCCACAAAACTTCGTTCCGTTGCACGCACGGCGAAACCTAGTCTGCGACTGGGCATCGGTTCTAATTTCTGGTTCAAACACTCTCTGTCTTCTGGTATCCTTATCAACACATTATCCAACCTATTTTCCATCCCCTGCCTTGCGAGAAACATGGACTGCGGCGGCAACGACGAAACTGACGGATGCATGAAGTGTTCCAACAGCGAAACTGACGGATGCAGGAAGCGTTCCAACAACGAAACTGATGGATGCAGGAAGCGTTCCGTAACGAAGATTGATGGTTGAGGATACGAGAGTGACAGCTCCCTTCAGCACGTTCCATCTCCGCTAACCTTGCACAACAATTTTATGGAAATGCCTTTATTCCCTGAAGATCTGAAAAACCGTGTCCTCGCCGAAACCATCGCGCATAGTTTTTCGTCCCCCAGGGCTAAGCAGATGAAATCATTCATGGATCACATGAATTACGTACCTCGCGAGAAACGGCAAGGCTTCATAAAAGAAGCCTTGTCCGTATACATCAACGAGAAGAAGTCGGACAAGACGGATTTCGACGCTGTGGGCGAAGCGAAGCATTCGGCGGCGATGCCAAGCAGGAACCTGTTTGTCGTGGCCCAGAAAAGTGGTGAAAACGAGATCGATGACGACGGGAATCCGAAGAAGCTCCAGATAAGTAATTTGTCAAAGACATCGAAAGAATGGGACGATTTCCCCCAATCTTCGGTTGATCTGCTGCATCAATCACATACCAACTCAGCAGATGCGTTGGATAGTTGTGGGCCCGGTATTTCTCTCAAGCGTACTTGGGTTTCCGCTGCCAGAGCCATTCGCGATAGGTTCGGCCGTAGTGAACATCCACATCCTCTCCTCAACGAGGAAGGTCCCATCTATTTGACGATACTTCCGCAAATAATGAAGAAGGTCGAAAATGAAAAAGGAAAAAAAAAGACAATGACTACATCAACTGTAGCAACAACTTCGTTATCCGCTGGAACGGTACGGAGGATGAAGTTTGCTACAGATATGTATCAATATATAGTCATGCATCGGCTACATTACGACAAACTCGCTCAGATCTGTTGGAAGCCCACTCGGAGTAGCGGACCCAAATGGATCCGTGAAGTGGCACGTCATCATCAACAAACCGGTGTCTTGACCGGTTTGGGATGGAATAATCATGAACCGGAGACAAACTTGATTGTGCTCGATAGTGAGGAAGTACTGTCCAACGATAGATGGAAAGAACTGCATGGAGCAAGTGATCGAGTGCACAAGACAGGCAAGGACCCAAGGGGAAGAAACGTAGTGTTCAGTAGCATCGCACTTTTGGCCAATGCCGTTTGGTGCGAAAACGTAGGCTGGGAGGTTTGCGGGTGTGTTGATGGGACACATGGAATAACAATTTCCCCTATATAAGTTAATCACTCTTGGCTTCTGCTCCTTCTCGCAAAAAAAGGGACGTCGACAATTTCATCCTCTGGTGTATGTATGGGGAGAGGGGGAGAGGGAAATCGTGGCGCTGCATGGATGTCTCAACTTTAAAATCGCCATTCATTCTCTGTTCGGAATAAACGAAGTGTGTTTCAAAGGGGGGATGGTCTCTGATGCCACTGCGGTGTTCACGAAATCTGTTAAATCTGCGTTCCCCGGTACCATACCGATGTCGTGTTACCCACACATCATAAGGAAGTTCAAAATGGACGGTCGGAAAGGAAACGGTTCTTATGCGGCAAAGCGGAAGGAACAGAAGACAGGCCCATGGTTCTCGCAGGAGGCAGAACCTGCAATAATGAAATGTTCTCTCTGTAGAACGAAGGAACAAATGCAAGAGATGTGGCGATTGACGAAGGAAACATGGCAACGCGATGGAGAGGGTGCAATGGCAGAAACATTCGCAAAGACATATATTCAGGACGAGGACTTCTCCAACTGGAACTACACTGCCAGCGGACTACATGGATGTGTCCCCTGTAATAACCCTATGTAGAGGCACAATCTGGAAATAAAGGGGACGGCGGACTTTTCAGGATTGGTCCCGAATCGCATGGACATGTTGACCTGTCTTACACTGGGTTTCGTCAAACTTGTATTTGAAGGAAGCAAGAAACATTGTTGCCCCGAGTGGGGCCTCCCTGTTCTGGACTACGATAGAGCAGCCAATGATGACGCATTCATGAAGTTCCAGTCACTCCTGGACCCGAAGGTGGATGTAAAGGAATATGATGATGGGTGGCTCATAAATGATCTGCACTACCTTGCTGTACCAATCACAGAAGATGACATTGAGAAGATGAAGATGGCTTTGGAAGGCCGACTCGAGGACAATGTGAGTCTGCAAGATGGACAGCAAGACCTACGTGATGTGCTTTTGGCCAGGACTGAAAGATTCCATCACGTGAAACAGTCCATTTCGTTGGTTTCCAATCAGAACATCACATACTGCCACTGTAATTGCAGACGATACTACTATCATCGGTGGTGTTATCAGTCGGCTTACATGCAACATAAGGAGAAACTCAAGCTGCTGGGCCAAACAATCCATAAGAGCCCCGAAAAGAATTCTAAGGCAGCTAGGCAAAGACAAGTCATTGCAGATGCCATGGATGCGGCAAGGGAGAGAATCAAAGGGGCGACAAGCCATTGAACGTCAACGAGTACACTCTTCCAACATTGCTTCCTCGAAAGCGCCAAATATTCGTCGATAGCTCCTATATCAACAAAGACTAAACATTCATCCATTGGTAATACGAAACAATAATGCATGGGCCATACCATAAAATACGTCTGTCGAAACACCGGACCATGTCTCAATCGAAATACAAGAATATTGCACTGCCACTCCTTCATCAACTCCTTACCACGGCTCTCTTTTGGCAACAAGAGAGCCGTTCCTTATTGGGAAACATAGACGTGATTCATCAACATCATTCTTATGATCACTAACGGATTAATGCTCTCTTGTTGTCCATGATTGCGAGTTGCGTGTTGCGACACTCCCAGAACCAATGATAAAATCAAATTGTTCTAGTGCCCAAAGCATTAATCCGTTTAAAATCATGAAGAATACCCGACCATTGCATAATCGACAGGACCGAACACTCCCCTGTGATTAAACAATGGACAAGAACTAAACATTCCTCCATTGTCAACACCAATTACCCATCGAATCCACAACTCCAAAACATTCCAGAAATATTCCTAACGTTCCTCCATCCTCAACACCGATTACTCATCGATGAACAATTCCAAAACATTCAAATTGTTGTAGTGCCCAAGCATTTTGTTCGGTTTAAGTTCATGACGAATACCCAACCATTGCATAAGCGACAGGACCAAACACTACTCTGTGATTCCTCAAAAGATAAGAACAAACATGCCTCCATCGTCAACACCAATTGCTCATCAGTCAACAATCCCAAAACATTCGAGTTGTTGTAGTTCTCAAGCATTAATCCATTTAAGTTCATGAAAGATAGCCAACCCTTGCGTAATCGACAGGACAAAACACTCCTCTATGATTCATCAATGGACAAGAACAAACATGCCTCTATCGTCAACACCAATCCCTCATCAGTCAACAATTCCAAAACATTCAACAATTCCCGAAATATTCAAATTGTTGTAGTGCTCAAGCATTAATCCGTTTAAGATAATGAAAAATAGCCAACCATTGCATAACCAACAGGACCGAACATTCCTCTGTGATTCAACAATGGACGAGAACTAAACATTCCTCCATCGTCAACACCAATTTCTCATCGACCCACAACTCCAAAACATTCCTAGTGCTGAAGCAGTAAGGATCCAATGGACAAGAACAAAGATGCCTCCACCGTCAACACCATTTACACATCAACCAACAATTCCAAAACATTAAATTTGTCGGTCAACAATTCCAAAACATTGCTGAAACATTCCTTTGTGGCGGACAACGGAGGAAGCGTCAAAACATTCAAATTGTTGCAGTGCTCAAGCTTTATTCCAAAGGACGAAAACAAACATTCCTCCATCCACAACAGCAATTACGGATCGATCAACAATTCCAAAACATTCCTGAAATATAATGTTGGTCGGGGAGACGATACCAACATCATTCCAACGTGCCCCCACCCATGACTCCTTCCTGGTAAAGATTATGATGCTTCAAAGGCTGAAGGGAGTAGTATATGGTGAATTCATCGCAGCCGTTCATTTACGCTCCTTCATCAAGATAACTCGTTAATAATCCATAGACTTTATTAAAACGTCTAATAGTGTGGTAGATAGGAACGGTATGATTAGTAAGTACCTTCATATATCGGCAAGTTCAGTCAGTGGATTGAGGGAGGTAGAAGGGTCTTTTTTGGTGGCGATGAGAGAAGTCATAATGTCCCTGAACATTGAGTGTCTTCAGGGATGGAGATTTCCAATATAGAATTTATTATGCCCCCCTAAATCCACGGAAAGTGGATTTAGGTATTCCAGCCAAAACTGGTACGTACCGTTACATACCGGTACATACCGTAGGTACCTGGTAGTAGCACCGTACTACCGGTAGTTTTGATCGGCCTTGCAGAGGACCGTGCCGGTGGTTCGAACATTCAACATTGATGACTGTGAACATACTCGCTTGAATTTCGAAATGCACAGCTCCGTCCCATTTATTTTTTACTACGGTACTATTATACGTACTCCGAGAATAAAATACCGGTACTACGACGTAACTTGAAACTGTAATCGTGCATTCTTTCAAAGTAGTAATCACTATTAATCTACTGATCTACTAATAACAGTAAAGTCAGTATGTTTTCCTGCCCCCCCTCTCCTACACTTGTACTACCGCATTCCATTGCTAGCATCATTTTCATTTTTCTTACTGGAGTAGTTCTCATATTCGCATGACGCTGTTATCTCTGTAAGATGAGATTTGGTGAAATATGCTGTAGCAGACTTTTCGCATTTGCATTTCTGGGACTGGCTTTCCTTTATGCCGCTGTTGTAGTGAGAGAACGATGGCTGCTTTCATGCAATCCCACAAGCCATACCCGTTCCAAGAATATTTCGACTGCTGGTGCATTATACGAATTTGATCTTCAATCTACGGGGAGGAAAAGTACCATCGAATACAATCACAGTGATTTGATGATTCCAATGCGTCCGCTTAGTCGGTTTCGGCAGTACATAAATCAGCATTCGGAACAAACCCTTCTTTTAGAAGTAAACCAATCCATCTACTCATCTGACGATATCATGCGGAATCGCAAGTTTGCCGTGGCCTACTATTGGTGTCCCCAGCGAGCCGGAAATATTCTACATTCCTTTTTCAATACAGTTACATGGGCCATCATACACAATCGAACCGTGCTGTGGGCATACCAGAATAACAAGAATCAAGAAAGCGACTGTCAGGCTGTACTGAAAAGATCTGATTGGATACCGTCCTTCGAAAAATGGAAGCATATATTACGACTCCCCGACCCAATACCCGTTTCTAATAATCCTTCAACATGGAAAGAAGATCAACAGCATCCGGTAGTTCTGTTTCCGCAAATTCCAGATGTTTTATCGGACGATCCATCTATTTTTCGAAAATCGTGGGATTCTCACCCTCTGAAAAGCCGTCGCTCCGTCAATTACATCCAACAGCTTCCTACCATCCATCGAAACATCACCGAGGAACTGTACATGGAAGGTCAAGAGTTTCTCTATGGGATGTTATATACTCACATGTTTCAAACGCAACTTTCAACCAAGTACAAAGTCGCAAAACCTGCTGGCATTCCCACCCAATTAGACGAAGGCAATGAAACTGCTTTCACCATTGCAATTCACAGTCGACATACGGTGGCAGCTGATGATGGATCATTCACCAACAAAGCACAGCTCTGTGTCGAAACTCTTCTAGAACGTTTTGCACCGGGGGATCTGTGCCGAGTATTTGTGATGTCGGATCGATCCAAGACTGTTGCCCTTCTATCCGAATGGTTGACCCAACAAAAGGGATGCTCCGTCGTAACGGCGGTTCACCATACAGGGGATGGACCGGTTCAAGAACATGGACCCTGGGCAGGAATAGGATTCTTGGAAGACTTGGATGTCACTGCCTTAGCCCAACATGCAATCATTGGAGATTTTCACAGGAGTTCGACTGCCCTTTTGAAAGAACTCATGGAATATCGAAGAGTCGTTGCAGCTTGGAGGAATATGAAAACCGTTGAAAATTTGCATGTGTGCAAGCTACCTAACAAGCGTCTTGCTGGATACGATTACGGTCCGGGCACACCAACCTTTAGACATCACAAATATTTGGAACCAATGAAGCCTGTCAAGATCCTAAACGACTACATTCAACGCTCAAGCAAACGAAGCATATCGTTCACTGTGTCCTTGGACCTTAGAAATCCGACTGAAAGGGACATTTACAAATTGTTAAATGGTATGTTACGTTTCGGAGACTTGACGTTATTAAAAAATGATGTAGATTTTCGAACCATTCTCACCCTTTGTCGAATTCTTGCCAGCTTTTGCGTATGCTGTTATCAACGACTTCGATTTTTCAATATCCGACAACCAGGGAGAAATCTCTTGTAGCCCTGGTGCCTCCTTGGTAATCAGAGACTGGGCCATTGGAGGAAGGGCTGAGGATGCTGACATCTCATCTGTACTCAAGCGGCAAAATGTTACCGAAGCAGTGACGCTGCAACTTGATCGATCTGATTGGGAACAACTCGTAAAAGAGTCTAACAGTTCTGCTGTTGTGGGTCGTTTACAAGATTTATATTTGCATGGAAAAGAAGTTGCATATGGAATTCTGTTTCACGAGTTGATGTTGCCTTGTGAAAGATTTTCCCTTGTGTTGGAGCCATTACCCGAAATATCTATGGTTTTGGAGCTGCATGGGGAAGATAAAGGTGTCGAAAGCATAGTTCATTGCATAAATGTGTTGTTGCAAAAAAATAGCCCCGACGATGTCGCCATTCTTCCAGGGAGTGGAGTATCATGCCATCTGTACGTGGTAACGGACGCCTCGAGGATTGAAGAAACGGCATTGAGTCCCATCATTGAGTACTCTGGCTATGACTTATACACTATTTCGGTGGGAAACGATCAGCAGTGCTCAATGTCTTTTCTTCCTATTTCAGAACCCGAAGGAGACGCTCAGAAGCTCGGGCCCACCTTTTGGAGAAGTGTTCAAGGAGCAGCAACCGCTCGAAATGGATGGATTCGACCCATGAACGACTCTGCAGATGCAAGGTTTCAAGTAGGTGCAATATTCGCGCGACAGCAACTGGAATACCACCGTTATTATGAAACATGGAAACAAGGGCGAGAACCCTTTGAAATTTCGCCTCTGCCCGAGTGTAGACATTAGACTGACATGGAACAATCCTGAAGTTGCGTATTCCTTTGTCGGCAAATAATATAAAAGAGAATGAGCTTCAAAGAAACAACTATTATCATGATAGAGGAACTAATACGAGACTTGCGGTTGTACAAAACTATCACAGCCAAAAACTACATCATGTTCAAAATCGTGTGTTCATACATGCGCAAGTTACAACGGGACACCATCGTCGTCGTCATCCTCATCGGCTTGCATCAACATTCGAAAGTCCTCGTAAACAACTTCCACTGACTTATTTCGAAGCAAGTCGGCGCCGTCATCGTCATCGAGATCACTCATCATCATATCCTCGTCGTCTTCATGGGTCGTCTCGGATTTTGTCGATGCATTTGAATTGGATGACTTGGGGATTCGGTCGGTGGCAGTAGCAGTGCCACGAAAACGAAAATTCATGATGGATCGTCGCAACCAATGAACGAAGCGGAAGAATCGAATAGCTACCACCCCTTTCATGTTGCGGAGAAACATCCAATACTTGGGAATGTACTTGATGATGAGCCGCAATAGGCGTTGTGCGCCGACACCGTGATGCTTGGTGTGCTTTGCGACGGTGCCAAACCACCGGAAGTGGCGTCCTCGTAGATGCCGCGTCACTCGAACCACTGCTTTGCTTCTAAAAAAAGACTTTTTGAGAATACCCCGGCGGTTCTGTATTTCGATAAGAGGCTGGATGTAAAGTGCCTCCCAAGGGAATAGGGAGAGGGCATCAACGGCAAACCATGAGGTCAGGTATCGAGCAATAATGCTGCGATGATCGGACAAGACCTCGCCCGTATTAGTCTTGCGTTCTGTGACGAAATTGAGGAGAATATCTACTACTCGTAGGAACCATGCGTCGCAAAACGCAATAAAGGGAGACACGCGAAATTGTCGATCTCGAATCGCAACATGCGTCAAGTATCCATGAGCGATCGATAGGAGAACAGTTAAGGCATCCCAAATAATTTTGAAAGGATGCTCCAGCGGAATCACGTATTTCTTTTTCTTCCTAGCTGTGCCATGTTTTGGACGGTGTCGTTGCCACTTTACACTGTTGAAGGGTATAGATGGCTTGGCGACGGAAAGAGATTGACCGTTCATCCCATTTTGTTTACGTTGACGCATCTGCGTTTGTTTGACACTACTGTCATTTGTGAGAGGACTCAAGGGAGTGAAGAAGTGTTGAGGAGACAAGGAGGACGTAGAAACTTCCACATGCCATTCGGAAGTGGACTTTGCGGTGTCGTATTTTTCATGTTCGTCGTCTTTCCGCTGTTGGTTCCGGATCATCCCCCCTTCACTCGATCGCGCTCTCCGACGAGGAGGAGTGTAGAGAGGTGAGGTTTTGGATACTTCCGAAGGAGAAATGCGTGAAGCCTTTTGACGGCACGATTCAGCTACAGAAAACGTTTTGGCAAATGGAATAGAAGCGGTGATGGACATAAGAGATTGCTCAGAGGCGATTGAGTTAAGGGACATCGGCACGTGAGTACTGCAATTGGAACTGGATGATAGGCCAAAGATGGGTATGTCATCACGTTGCTCGGTTTCGTCATGATAAGAATATCGTTGCTGTGTCATGTCTCCTCTAAGAATGGAAAACGCTTTCGTCTTCGTCGTTGCAGGTGAGGACGCTTGTGATAAAGAACACATTATCACTATGCTAATATGGGTTTTGGTGTCATACACAATTATAATTGATTGGCGGCAAAAGGTGTCATAACAATGTCAAACTGTTTCCATGGACTTTGTCCAATAGTGTGTTGTGAAATGAAACCTGCACCAACTGTTGTTTTAGTTGTTGGTTGTTATTGTTGGTTTTTTTGTTGGTAGTCGTTGTGTCGATGCTGTCGCGTTACAGCGATGCTGGTACGAGTGAAACACGCTCAACGCAGTGACTGTGAATAAAATTCTACGTAGACTACCACCGGTAGACTACGGTACGTTAAATTTACGATCATAGTCAGTGCGAACTGCCGCATCATGACTGTTGAGGGTTGAGGGGAAAAGAGGCCCAAAAGAAGAGAGAAAAAGAAACGACAAAAAAACGCGAGCGTCGTTCGAGACGCGACCACAACACTTCTCCCCCATTGGCGATGTCGCAAACAGCGTGCGGGAGATTGGAGAATGGGCATACGCATCCCAAACGTGTATGCAAGATTCCAAACCTGCACTTTTCTGGCATTAACGGTGTATGATATCATACTACCGTAGGTAGGAAATCAATGTGAAAAGTATTGCGGTACTTTCATATATATCACAGTCAGTATCGTTGCAATGACGGGTACTGAACGGCCTTTCACATGGATATCTACCATGGCACTATGAAAAAATAGTGATTTCTCTCAAAGTAGAGTCCAAGCACAAAAATTACTTGTTTTTCCAAGGAGGAAGTGGATCTGGAATGTCTTGTTGTGAGCACAAAATG
Source organism: Nitzschia inconspicua (assembly GCA_019154785.2). NCBI lineage: Eukaryota > Bacillariophyta > Bacillariophyceae > Bacillariales > Bacillariaceae > Nitzschia > Nitzschia inconspicua. The sequence continues at coordinate 1,214,604 of JAGRRH010000023.1, forward strand.
GAGTACACAGCAAAGCCGTGCAAATTCAAATGATCTCAATTTCTGTCGGACTTGCCATTTCAAATTGAAAAAATTCCATTGGTACTTGGTAATTGAAACAAAAGATTCTTTGTGCAGATGAATTTCAAGGTATTTGCATACTTTTGGCTTGCCGCCATACTTGCTGACACAGGAATTCCTGCTGTGATATAGTGCAAATTTTTGCTTCAAAGACACTAACAATTTCGACCCACAAAGTGCAACTATTACTTCTCATGCTTGACAATCAGCAACTGGAGACCTCCACTCAGACCTAAAAAGGCTACAAACCTCGTGAATGAGGAAAAGACCAGACCAATGAGATGTTGGGTATTGCATGGTCTTCCCAATTCTGCAATTGATGGTGTTCCAATTGCTTGGTAAAGTTCTCGAGCTCTCTTAGCTCTCTCAACTTCTCGACAATGCTGGGAATGCAGCAATAACCACATTAGAATATTGAGTGTATTGATATCTTGTACCTATTGCAACCAAATAGTTCAGATTGTGTATTTAATAGAAACCTTCCATGTCAAGCACCAGAAGTATTTCTGGGTACCATGTCTATGCACTTGAGACTCAGCTGAGTCATGATGCCATTTATTTTTTTTCTCTCCACAGAAATGTCAGGCAGTTCTCACAACAACTCCATCGGGAAATAATACAAAGTCATTCTTTCTCCTCTCCATCCTTATCCCTCTTCCAACTGCTAAGTCCTGTATGAGAGAAACACAATCATTCCGGTCGGATACCAGTTTTGCAGGATGCCATGCATAAGACAGCAGCAGCAGTAGCTTGTAGCACTGCTGGTACTATGATGCTTTCCTTTGCACTGATACATCTCTTTGGATTGTTATAGTTCCCCAGGATATGACAAATCTGGGTTAAGCCCCCTACCAAGCCAAGGTGGTAGTCCACTTCAGGGGTGATTACTGCGGTAGTACTACAGCACATCCTTTTTTCTTTACTTTGTACTGTGTACTGCAAAGCATAAAGTAAGTTTTTCTACTACCGTAACTACCGGTAGCTGCTAGTAGTAGTACTACTGACCACTACGACGTATCCCCTTAAGATTACCATCCACGTACCTAATGTAGCGGGACTCTCTAGCTATCATAGACTCTAGACTACCGGTACCGTACCACCGTACCGTACTCCGGAGTATGGTATGTATGCGTGCGTCGTTGTGTTGTTGTATCGGGATAGTTGTACTGGGGTACCTTATGCCGTACTACCGTACTCCGTCTTACCGAAGTACCGTACAGGTACGGTACGTACGGTACTCCGTTGCATTGTACTCCGAGTACGACGTAGTACGGTTTTGTATTATTTTTTTCTGACGGTGATACGTTCATGTTTTGTCGATTTCCAAACTCGGTCAGGTCTGACGAAACTCGAAACATCGATCAGAGCGGCTTCAGCCTGTCAACCAAACGGCTAAAATTTGTGTCTGGTCTGCAGTCCATCATCATTGAGCAACCTTCCCTTCCATTTGGGTTGTTGTCCGAAATAGGTGACAAAGAACAGACCCGCTGCCGTTATTGTGACTGTCCTGTCTCGTATCGAAGGTCAAAGGATTCTTGGGATGATGCCGTTCCTACTTCTTCTGAGGCGTTCCTTTCATCACGGCAAGGAGTGGTTTGTCCTTCTCGGCATACTGGTTGTACTTCCCTTCCTGGGCACTTATCTTCATTTATATCAGGTTCTTCACCTTGAAAGGTGTACAACGTTCGAACAAAACGCTGTCCTTCGGAATCAATACGGACAGAGTCGTGATACGTCGAAAAATAATTCCTTCTCCTCCGTAGCTACTGGTATATACTGTCGGAGCAAAAGCAATAGCAACGGCCAACAGTTCTTGCTCGTAGCCGTGGATGAAGACTTTCACAGCGTTCCGCCGAGTATATCTACTCTTGCAACAAGAATTGAAGGAGCCAAATTCCAACGACAATCTGTAATGTTTGCTTCAAAGAAAGAAGATGTTTATGTATCGTGGGACTATTCGAATTCAGTGTGGAAATCCCTTACCAACCGGGTATGGAACGTTTGGAGAGAGGCGATGATCGACACCACGCTCTCAACTTCTATTCAAAACGAAGAAGAAGGAACCAACGACTCAGAAATCAACAAATATGGGTTTCGTAGCAACACGAGCAAGAACAGTGCAAATCGGCAACAGCGGCGTGCGTCTCTTATTCCATGGACGACCTATTTTTTGCTATTGGTTAATATTGGTCTCTACTTGCTATACTGGCAACGGCAGGTGCCATTGTCTGTTGTCGCACTCAATTCTCAACTTTTGTTGGGCGACTTGGGACGGAGCTTGACGGGCAACTTGGCACACTTTGAGATTTGGCATTTGGGGGTCAACATGATGAGCACCTATGCCTTAGGAAACGAAATGTCCTTGGAGCGGTCATTGGGAACGATACCCTTGTTTCTGTTGACCGTATCTTGGATACCATTGATGACCATGATAGTAGTGGTCTTACAATTGTTCAAAACTATGTTGTGCAGTCGGGATGCTATTTCATTGTCGTTAGCATCAGACATGATGTCGACGTTTCCAAACATGGTGGGATTCTCTGGAATTTTATTTGCTTGGATGGTCGTGGCCACACTCCAAACACAACAAAAGAGCTGTCCCGTCTTCTTCATGCCAGACCTTTGCTTTGATGTGTATGAAATTGGTGGGTTCTCAGTCAGTTTGGGCCCAATAGTACAACTGGTCGTTTTACAAGTGATTTTGCCACGGGCCAGCTTCATGGGTCATTTGGCTGGTATTGTGCTTGGATTTCTTTTCCATTGGAAAGTGCAACCACCATTAGAATGGATTCAACCCTGCATGCTATTTCCTTTGCTGTGGTTTGTTGGGAAGTATCTATCTTTGAAATATTTCGAACCAGCCTTTGCGAACGGTTGTGCCAATGGTGGTGGACGAGTTCTTGGCTCTGGCTCAACAGGTATCACTGCCGTTCCGTGGAAAACGACTATTCAAGAGAATCTCACGAACCAAGAGGATGATAAATCTGCTGCCGTTTGGTCTTTAAGTCTCCTTCGAACCACTTTGGTACTACACAGCGCGCTTCTCCTTTGCACATCTTTCCGAAGGCATCTGATCAACAGCATGATCATTTCAGAACTTTTTTGCGCTGCTTTTTTGACTGCGATAGAAAACGCATGTCGTGGTCGTGTTTCAAAAGTGTTCAGTCAAGATTTTACCGTTGGGATGCTTGGTAGAGCCAGTGTTGTCATGTTGATTGTGCAATGCATCACGGATTCGATGACTTTGGCTGGTTGGTTAGTCACGAGTCCACTGTGGCAATCTTCCGTGTATTGGTTTCCGTTATTGACTCTTTGGATGTTGCGAATCGCACTTTGGGTTGTTTCGCTGTGCGTGGTATGTCAAGTGCTGAACTTGAAAGAAGAGATACAGCAGCATCATGGGCCGAGTGCCGTTTGGACTCGCGCCTTGAGTTGGTGGGTGGTGAAACCGTGCATTGTTGCTGGGAAGAGGATCGTAACAATGTTGGGAAACCGAAATTTACCGATCAACAGTAGCAGCGTCGATGGAAACAATGGTCTCTCTCAAACACATCATGAGGAGAGCACATCTACCAGCGAAGTGTTAGTATTACGGGGTCGTTTTGTGTCGGAGGCTGTTTAAATGAAATAAATGAAATGTAATAACTACTTTACAGTTTAACTGTAAGTATGAGTGTGTAAAACAGAATTCCAAACCTGCATGCAACGTACTGTAGAGTGTGTTTCCAAACATGCTACTAACAGTCGGTATATGCAGCGATGTAGCGGAACGTAGAATGTACGACTTAAGAACTACCGGTACCGGTAGTCTACATAAGTTTTACTTTGGTACCGAGTATCATACGACATAGAGGTCAGAACAAACTTGCGGCCTACTAGTAGTAGAGAGATTCGTTCAAATTCATCCCTGTTCAAAGTTATCCACCCAAGTACGACGTCCTAAGCGAGTAGTCATCTACAGATGTGGTGATCATCGTCATCGTTCCCTTTCCACAAATACTGTCGTAAAAAGTTGTCTGGGGCTATCGAATAGAATCTTGTTAGGTGGCGCAGGAACTGCTGTTGACAGCAACATTATACGTAGTCTTTTATTATCAATACCATGGCGCCCAACGACGAAAAGATGATAGAAGAAGAAAAGCAGGAGGAGTCGCTCGTGCAAACGGAAGAGGTGACGAGTGGCGTCGAAGTGGCCGAGGGAAATGACGATAACAACGACAAGCTCCCAAACGGTGATGAGATTGAAGATGGAGAAAACGAGGATGGCAAGAAGACAAAGACCATCATGAAAGTGCCAGCAGATGCGCCGTGGAAGGATCGAATGTGGGAGGTGAGTTCAAGCTGTACCATGAAGGCTTATTGCTAGCGATGAAGGCGAAATCGTCCTAAATCATCATCTGTTTTCTCCATCGTGTTATTTTTCAGGTCTTTACCACATTCTGGCCTTTGGGATTTGTGGCATTTGGTGGTCCACAAGCTCATGTTGCCATTCTTCGCGATCATTTGGTAGTGCAGCGAGATTGGTTGGATGAGGATCAATTCACCGAACTTTTTGCCATCGGACAAGGATTACCCGGACCAACATCGACCCAGCTTGTGATCAGTACTGCTTTGGCTCGGGCTGGACCTCTTGGAGGTATCATGGCCTTCATGCTCTGGAATTTTCCGGGATTGGTCATTTTAACTGTTTGTGGTGTGCTGCTGGACACCTTTGTCGCGGATCCTGAAAATCCTCCTTTTTGGCTCATCGGATTGGGTCCAGCCGCCATTTCCTTGGTCTTCAAAGCGTTTTATGGATTTGCGATCAAGTTGGATACGCTGGGAGTGTGTTTGGCTCTGTTCTCGTGCTTGGCGGCTATTCTGTTGGACAACGATGAGAACATTCCACCAAGCAGCAGTCAATGGGTGTTCCCAACCTGCCTCATTATCGGCGCCATCGTCACATTCATCGATAGCAAGCGTAAGAATCCCTGGAGCGACTATGGAAGCCCAGGAAAAGGTTGGGACAGTGAATCCGACGAAACCATGAAAAGGATTGGAATTCCCATGTGGGTTGGTGCATTGATCATCGTCGTTTGGGCAGCTGTCATGGGTGTCACTACAGCACTCACGCGACGAGGCACTGTGAATAACGTCTACTTGGAAATATTCTCAATCATGTACCGTATTGGGAGCATCATCTTTGGAGGTGGACAGGTAGTTCTGCCAATGCTTCAAGAGGAAGTTGTGCCTGCCTGGATGACAAACGAGCAGTTTTTGCAAGGTCTTGGTCTTGCTCAAAGTATGCCAGGACCTCTCTTTAACTTTTCAGCCTATCTCGGAGCTGTCTACAAAGGAGTCCCTGGTGCACTGATGGCATTCATTGGATTGTTCGGGCCTGGAGTGATCTTGATATTCGGGATTGTACCATTTTGGGCTCGTCTTCGTCACAATCAAAATTTCAAGGCATTGTTGAAAGGATTGAACTCCACCGCAATTGGATTGGTAGGTGCTGCTTGTGTCATTTTGTGGGAGTCAGCCATCCGAACATCAGCAGATGCCATGGTGTTCTCTTTTGCAATCACCTTGGCAGTATACTTCGGTGTCATGGCGCCTCTTGTGGTCTTAGCGGGAGGAGTGTTGGGAGCGATATTCAGCGAAGAAGCGTTGAATCTCGGGCAACAACCTTATTGTGTTGCCGCCGGATATGCCCCACTATAGACAATACGGTATACTGCAGTATAATTTATGTACACATTCCCGACACCGATAATCGAGAGTGTTAACTGTAAATGAAATTCCAAAAGATTATTATTTGTTTGCGTAGTATTCCAATATGAAGAGATCTGACACTGACCGGATTAGTCTCCCCCGAACTCGTTTTCCGGTTCTATGTCTTCGGCATTAAAAGAAGGGTCGTCAATTTCTGACGATACATTCGATGAAAGCACCGGCTGGAGCGACGTGTCATTGTGGCCTTCCTTGCTGTGAAATGAGGCAGAGTTCGGCCCCGGATGCGTTCGACCCTGCTGGGTGCCCGAGGACGATGACAGAGACGGCTGGTGTGGCAGTCTGTTTCTAGACGAAGACGACAGAGACCTTGTAACTCGCCTGTGACTTGTCGATTGGCATGAATTTGTAATTTGATTTGTATCAAACGAGTTTACTCTCGTCACTTGTCGGTTTGAGTCAGATCCGTGGTGGTGACTCGAACTGGTCATGCGCAATTGTGTTGCTTGGTATTCCAATAAAATTTGTTGCAGCCGTCCAACCATGCCATCAGCTGTTGGTCGCTTCTTTGGTTCCAGACTGCAACACTGCACTGCAAAATCGGCCAACTGATCGAACACGCGACTACCGGAAGAATTTCCCAAGGCCTTGAGTTTGTCTCCATCCAAACTGAAGCTGTCCGTTCTTGTCAAATCCACAATTTCTTCTGCTTCTTCGCCCATCAGTGCTTCCGACATACATATTCCAAAACTAAAAACATCGGCTGCCGTACCATACAATCCACTCGCCATTACTTCTGGTGCCATGTGCGTATACGTGCCCTGTCCAGTTGTTAAGCCTTGTCTTGAACGACCCCTGTAAAGACTGCGCATAGGCCCGGCCCTCCAGGAGGCCCCAAGGTCATCACTGATATTATCGCCACCACTACTACTGCTTGTGCTTCCACTGATGCTTCGACTGTTGGTTCGGTGTTGATTCAAGCTCACAGTCGCAAGACCAAAATCAGCGATGCGCAAATTCCCACGACTGTCCAGAAGTAAATTCGTGCTTTTGATATCACGGTGAATGATCTTGAGGGAATGCAGGTAAGCCAACCCGCGCGCTGCACCCTGCAGCATGCCGCACAACATGACCCAGTAATACTCACCCTCTTCTTCTTTGAATTGCTTTGTTTCCTCCAAATATTCAATGAAGGTGGTCACCACGGTCTTTGTCTCGTCGATGCGGAATCCCATGTATTCCATCAACACACATGGCGGTCGTACGGATTTTGGCCACGATTCTGGCAATGTCTCTCCTTGCTTTTGCACCACCACGCCATACAGTCGAACAATATTGGGATGGTCAATCTTCTCCATGATACTGACTTCCTTGCGCAGTTCGTCGACTGTTTCTTGCGACACAAACTTGAGGGCACAACGTACACCCCGCCATTGAGCTGTGTAGACCGCTCCAAACGATCCTTCCCCCAGCTTTTTCCCCACTGTCACAGTCCCTGCTCGCAATACGGGCAATCCGGCAAACGCGTCTTGCTGGACAATTGTGTTGTGATCTCCTTTTTGGTTCTGTTGCTGCTTCTGGTAGTCTTGTAAGGCTTGTGTGGCCTTCTGTAATTGCATTTCCAAATCCAGTACACGCCGTTGGAGTCTTACATTTTCTTCCTTGATCTGTTCCAATTCTTGACAGAGCATCTCTTTGCTGCTACTGCTCTTATGGGGGCGAATGACAATCGTTTCCGCCACCATTTTCAACGTGTTGTGGGAAACTTGGACGGTGTCATTCATGAATCTTCGAAAATTGGCAGAAACGGGAGATGATGGACTCGACCGTCGACGATGGTGTTGTTGTTGATTGTTGCGGTTTCCGTTTTTCTCCATGGCGATGTTGTATAACACCTGCTTATGAGGTCTGGACTGATGTTTTGGGATATACTTCGGTGTATCTATCTACTTTGCTCCGTAGTGGGTTGTCTTTGATGCTGCGACGTTCCTACTACCGGTACCGGTACTCTACCGGTATCATACTACGGTACTACCTCTTCTACTCTCCTACTCCGTATGATACAGCTACCCCGGTACTCCCGTACTCATAGATAGAGTCAGGCCTTCAAGTGCAAAATGAGAAGACGATGATGATGAAAGTGGTGTGTACGACGTACGTAGTACTGATGTTTGAATGTACCGGTACAGTCCAGTAGTACCGGTAGCCTACTGTGCGAGGAGTCAAAAAGGTGTTCCAATACGACCAAAAATACAAAAACTGTTGCGAGCTTTACTGTTAATTAACACTACCGAAGGTATGTACCGGTAATTAGGTAGGTACCGGTACATGGTATCGTCGGTATCATTACTCGTGCATCATACGAGTACTATCGTATGTATGTGTACAATGAGATCCGTCGATCCAGCAGTCAAGCAAGTCGAATACCGTTGCAAAATTGACGCGCGAGGTGACACAATTTTTCCGACAACATGCCACTGCCAACTCCAACGATACAAAGCTCTCCTCCGACCTTGGGGTTGGCTCCCAAGACTTGATACGAAGTACTTGAAGGACATATTTTTCGTTGGAATGGAGATGCATGTCCACAAGCTGAAGTGGAGAATCTGACTGTTCAAAGTCAAATTCGATGCACCTCTCCTCTTGCAGCACACTACTACCCTCAAGCACGATCCAGAAAGCCCCGTCCGTATCGCTTACATTTTCACTGACACAACAAAACAAAATAAACAACATCATTTGTCCCTCGGCAGATTGAGCTAACTATGGGCAAGTACGTCGGCACCCTTCATAAACTGATTGAGAGTGCCTGCGTCTCTAACAGTAAGAAAAAATGGGATCAAGTCATCTTCTATTTGCAAGGTCACACAGTACCGAATCAACGTGCCGTAGCTCCCGAATTCGATTCCCCCCTTCCACCAAATGTTGTCCCGAGTCCCGACTTGGAATGTGAACTTTTTGACCAACAAGGACCAAAAAAGGAAGACACTCCACTCCGCATTGCTATCAAGGCGGCCCCTGCCAATGTTGTTGCAGCATTGTGTCACTTGGGTCCTGAAGCCGTATCGTTAGTCGATAGCCGTCAACGGTTGCCCCTTCATTGGGCCTGTCGACGATCTTCGGAAGATCCCGAAACGGATAAAATTCTGCTGATACTGATCGTCTGTTACCAGGAAGCGTTGTTGCAGCGGGACGACGGTGGCCGTACCCCTCTTCACTGGCTGTTTTGGTACCATGCCAAGTCAAGAACTCCAGATATTGTCAAGTTTATGTGCCAAGAGTTGCCCCATGATTGGTTTTTGGACATTCAACAACCACGCAGTAGCGCTACTGGAATTGGCACAGAGCAATACCCACTTCCACAAATCCCACGTCCTTGCGAGAGGGAAGAAATTCCTCAAAGCGCAGCCATTATCCCCGATTCCAAGCACGGAGCGTTGCCGTTGCATTATGCTGTCATGCAAGGAGCGACCAAGGAGGCACTCAAAACTCTCATTCAGGAATATCCCAAGGGCATTGCTATTGGAGATCGACGAGGGAGATCCGCATTAGCATGGTATCTCGGAGCTGGAAGCCTGATAGATGACAAGAAGCATGTCTGTGGAGAAGTAAACGACCCGAATGCTACTCCTTGGTGGCACACCAAATTGTCACTACAATGCATTCAAATGCTCGTCTCCAGCAAAGTTGCGCGGTTAGAAGACGATAAAGGAAGAGTCCCCTTGCACTGGGCTTGTCACTTCTTTGCTCGCAACGCAGCGGCTGGCTCGATGGCTAGTGCTCACAAGGGTGGTCCCAGCATTTCCAACAAAATCTTTCAAATTTTGTTGGATCATAACATTGCCGCCGTCACACATCAAGACATTGAGGGTAAAACACCCTTACATGTCATGTTTGCCGTCGTTGCCAGCATTCAAGAAAGTGAATATCAACGATTGGTTGCCAATCGCAGTTTACGATACGAAGTCGACCTCACTCTAGGTGGGCCATCAGCCTTTCAACCACCAAAACAGCTGTTGGAGTTGCTCCTGAAGTCTCCGGATATCGACGGACAAGACTACTTCAGTGAGGACGGTGGACATGGAGTGACGGCGGCATATCTGGAGGATGAAAACGGGCTGCTGCCTTTGCACACGGCACTGCGAGCTGCAACTTCTGTTGAGTGCATCCAGTTGTTGATTCAGACGAATCCTACCAGTTTGGTACATACAAGCGAGGAGCAAATGCAAACTCCCTTGATTCATGCATACCGTTCCGAATATTCAGCCCCTTTGCAGCCAGCCAAAATCTTGGAAGCTCTCATGGCAGCCTACGTAACCTCAAGGCACGGAACTTACATGGATGGTCGATTGGCATTGAAAATGGAGGATGCTCATGGCAAGTTTCCTATTCATTACGCGTGTCAAAACCAAGCTTCTTTTGAGACTATCAAGACGTTTGTAGAGAAGTACAATCGATGTGCTATTTTTCAAAACGCCGAAGGAGACTTGCCAATCCACTGCCTCCTGTCGCAAGATCATTTATTCGATTCTTCGGAAAGTGGTGTTGTGAATGGTGCTTCTCTTGCCAAGCCCCTCGGATTGTTGAGCGAACAAGAGTTGAAACGTCAACAACAAATGGATGAAAGCATGAAGCTCAAAATGCGAGTATTGCTTGAGCCGTTGAAACTGCCCGAGCACTTGAAAATTGCTAGCTCTAGACACGGAATGACTCCCCTACATGTTGCAGTTGCATTCAATGTACTACCTTATGACAGATTATATCGCATGATCGACACTTATCCAGAGTCTGCCCGAATGTTGACGACGCAACAAGGTCACCAGTATTCCTGCCTCCAACTCCATGATCAATTGAAAGAGGAGGTGGAAGATGCTGATCAGTGGTACGGAATCCGGGAGCTACTTTACTCTTTCCATCCATCATTGGACACGCACAGACATGATGAGGAGCTTCTGGACGCTTGCGTCAAACTTATCCGCAGCGAGATGCTCGGGCATGGAAGCTACCATCTGAAGCAGCAGGAGGATCACGAGCTGAAAGCTCCGTTAAAAATCGATCTCACAGAGACTTTGTCCGCAATCAATGCTCCTCAGATTGACACCGCTCGTCGCTCAACAACTCGTAGGGCAAATAAACTACCTGTTCGACCGGTCAAATGTCAATTAAGACAAGAACCAGTCAAAACCGAAGATGTCGAGTTGTCGGCTTCGAGCTCTTTTACTAAGATGTTGACAAAGAAGCTAGAACGCAAAGAGTCTCCAAAGAGGAAAAGCAAGTCCATTTACGACGCTGACCTTGAAGACCGTTACGTCGTGAGTCCCCAGAATTCTGCCGAAGATGACTACGATGTTAATGAATTCGAGGAGTCAAGCGTAGAAGAAGAATACTATTCAGATGATGGATCATCTGAGACTGACGAGGGCTTGCGTTTGGAGCGACTAGAAAGTGCCTCTTGGGAGGAGCATTTGGAAAGCGCTAGTATCAGTGAAAGCGTGAGCCAAACCCTTAGTCAGACATTGAGTTGTGTTGAGTCTGTGAGTTTTACCTCCAACAAAAAATCGCTGCTTCGAAAGGCGATTTCCGCCACTGTTTCTGGAGACACGAAACCAGGCAACCCGGACATTTTTGAAGAAAAGAAAGAGTCCATGCCCAATGAGAGCTTGATCGTCGACGAGGATGTTCACCTCAGCGAAGTTGCCAAAAGATTGTGGTGTTTTTTTGTGGCTCACAACAATCCCAAAGATCCGCACGATAACTATCTCCAGCAGGTCGAAGCTGTTCTTGAAGATGTGGATTTCGACATCGCTGAACAGTTGATCGATCTTGCCCTCTCATCCTACGCAAAGGAGTATTTGCAACCAGGCGTGTCGCCGATCGGCTTGACTATGCGAGACATTGCTAGTCCGAAGGTTAAAGAGCTCTTTGAAAGTTACTATTATTTCGTCGGGCGGTTTGAGTTTCCCACGGACGTCGATGGTGTCTTGATCCATCGGAGCTCCGACAACAATACTTTGTGGATACGAGCAACTGAGCACATCATCCAAACAGTTGAATACGAACCACCGAGAATTCTTGATCCTGGAACTGCTGAAGAAGTAATCTGGAAAACTGGTGAGGTCGTTCAAGATGAACCTGGTTACATCGCTTCCAGATTCAAAGACAACAAACGCCAAGTCTTCTTCAAACTGACTCGTAGCTCTGCGGTATTTGAGAACGAAGTCAAATGTCGCGAGGAAATGGGAATCAAACATGGTGACGAATTTACGGCTCATTTTCTACCGTTGCTGAGCTATTTTGATAGATCTGGGGATAGAAAAGTAGATCGACGTTTCAAAATGGACTCTTGTGACGAGCGTTTCCGAACTCTGCAATTGTACGGAGGAAAACAAATCTCGCTTTCAGATTTCCCGTTTGCTATGGTGTATCCACTAGGGGAAGAAGGAGATTTGTTTGACTACTTTTACCACCAATCTTCTTGTGATACGAGCGAAGTGGTAGACATAGCTTTACAGGTTGGAAAAGCTCTCCAATTGATGCACGATAAAGGCATTATCCACGGCGGTCTGTCCATGAGAAGTATCTCGATGGCTCCTTTTGACAGTGATGATCCAAATCCACAACGGAAATGGGTAATCTCCGACCTCTCTCGAGTTCGTCGGAACAACAAAAACTCTTACATGGGTGGGATATCTCCAGACGGCTCGGCTCTATTTGAGACGGGTCTAATGCCACCAGAGATGTTTACCAAACTATCATCAACCGAAGAGGAAATTTGCAAACAATACTGGGAAAAAGTCGAAGAGATATATGGAATCCAGGTAGATCGACAGGTGGTTGAGCCAAATATCGAGAGTCATTCAGGATCTTCGTACACTCTCAGATGTTTCTACGAACCACATGGAAGAAAGAAGGTATCAGAAGGCGAGTTACCAGAGCTTCCATACATGTTAGTTCCGGCGAGGGAAAGTACAGATCTCTGGAGCTTTGGAATCATGCTATACTGTATGTGTAGTGGCGGACGTCCTCTATTTCCCACCAATGTCAAGTCTGGTCATCTTTTGGATCATGATCAAATTGTGAATTGGAGCAAAGATATTGCTCGTGCAGCTGTCTACGAGCATGTCAAAGATCCCGTCGCCCAAGACATCCTTCTTCTCCTCCTCACCTCCTACGAGAGTCGAAACAATTTGAACATACAGACAGTCTTATCTCATCCATTCTTCTCAACCGAAAATACCACAAAGTCAACTGACAAATTAGTGGAGAAAAGGCAAAACGATTGTGCAGCTTACATGCGAAATCGAACCATTGTAGTCAATGAAAAGACAGAAGACGACTGGTTGAAATCTCGAACCGTCAAGGTTCATTGCTGGAATTTTGACCTTCTCAAGACTTTCCACTTCTCGTCGTCGGAAATCGTTCGACGGCTTACGGGAAAGGAAAATACAATGCCTTCGAGTTTCCTTCTATTGCCGTACAAGCTTTCTGCAAAAAATAAGAAGGCGAAGCTCGCGCCTACCACCAAAAGAGATGTAGAGAGAGCAGAACGCATGGGGGTGCTTTTACTTTTACTCGCAAAAGCATGTCATTTCGGCGCAGTGATAGATCAGATGGTCAAGCAATCCAGCCCAAAATCCAGATGGGATGCTCAAACAGTTCTCGAGTCGGTGTCCTTTCCTACCGGCGACTTCGATGACCTGAAGGAGGAGTTCACCAAGATTGCTGCAGATCGTATCGAAGCATTCCGTTCCGACCCCACGACAGCTGTCACAAAATTGATTGAAAAGCGTTATCACGAAATCAAGTTATTTTTCAAGGATGCTGGAAAGGCGTTTCTTTATCTTGTCGACGAGTACATGGGCGTCCCCTTGGTGGGTTCAGATTATGAACCATACCCTCTAGAGATATCCGAGGCAGCCATGTCCAAAATGCTGACCAAGGTGCTCCCTTTCATGCATTGCTGTTCCATGGTTGTACGGGGAGTCTCTGGCGGTGTTTCGGGCATTGTTCGTCTTATTTTCGAGGCAGCGTATCCTCACGTGCCACCGTCGTGGGCCACTGCAGCATTTGGTTTACAGCATGTTCTCGACGAAGAAATAATCCAAAGAGAGGTTCTTCTTTTGCATCAAGCTTTGTGCAATGTCAATAACTCGAAGTCTCGCCGAAGTCTCTCCGATGATCTCGCGTTTTTGCGAGATTCATGTAGCAAAGCGGATGTCAAAAACGATTTTGGAACGATGAAAAGGGTGCAATGTGGTGGGTCTTCCATATGGACTACACCCAACGGCCTTGAGACAATCCAAGAGGCGTGCAAGACCTACGATTTCAAGCAAGCATTGGAAATACAATCAGCCTTGGAAACGAAGCTGAAATCCCAAGAAAGCATCATCAGGCAATTACAGGAAAAGATCGAGTGGTTATCTTTTCGCAAAGAGTTGAATCTGAAGATTCCGATGGAATCTAGCATCTCAACTCACAGTGCCAGTGTCACAAGGAAAATGGACAATACTGGACACAACAGCATCAGCGTTTCCACCCATAGTGGGGTAGATCGAGGAGATGGGCCTTCTCCGTCGGCCTCGTCCGCACATAGTGCTTCAAGGACCACCAATACAATAAGTGTCAGCAAATACACCAATGCTATCGACACACCGTCCCCTCGCAAATCCATCATCTCTCCCAAGTCCAAGGTGAATAAGAAAACAGGATCGACCTCTGCGCAATCACAAAACAGCACTGATTTTTTCCCCGACGATGAGCCTGAGGAGTTAAGTTCCGATGCACACAATATAGCTGGAAAAGATGCGGAAGTAGGAGATGAATCGACGGTAGCTTCGGAAGGCACGAAGGAGACGTTCCGCGACCTGATGAGTCTTGACTAATGATGAGTTCCTCGACACCATCATCTTGTCATAGTTGATTGTGAGTTCAGGCTAGAAGAATAGATCCTCTGATCCAACTATTCCAGTATAAGATGATACATAAATAATAATCATGTAAACTAGCCTTTATTGAATACGTCGTATATTACAAGCCACGACGAGGTTGTCATCAAACTTTATTGTGTCTTGACTCTTGATTCAATAGTTCAAAGTGATCGAAACTAACTGTAAGGAACAGCTTTCATTTCTAGAGCTATGGTAGTTCGTACTTACTGTACGATTAGTTTTAGTATGACCTACTCCGAAGTACGACATATCAAACATTACCGGTACCTACCTACCGGTAGTTCGATCGAGTTCCACGGTTCGAAATCAAGATCCAAATCGGAACGGATCGGGTAAAGCGCAGCTGAAGGGGGGGGTCTGGGGGGGGGCACTTTGAAATATCCGAGCAGCGAGCATATTAACTTTACTTAATGCGTACAGACGGAAACGCGTTCATCATTGGCTCGCGGAACCTTATTTTATCGTCATGTATGAATAAGTGTATAAAAATGCTTAGAAAAAATAACATGTGTGGGCCCACGACCTAAAGGGTTTTTAGTCGTTTCGCATCGCGCAATTTTCGCAGTCCCGAGTCATTTTCGCCTGCACGGGTTCACTCTTTTGCTGGCGCAATGAAAAAGTATCATTTTAGCATGCATATCAGAAACATTCATGTTTTTTTTAATAATGTGATTTATAAAATGGAAAAATCCACGCAAATTTAACCGTTTTAAACCTTTATTTGAATTGTTTAGGACCTCAAAATAACGATACTTCCGGGTGTTACGCCAGGCGTGTTTTTTTGACCTGGTCTATTTTCTGAACGAATTTTCAAGAAATGGATTATATTTCAAGTCCATAGTAAACACCATTTGAACCATTATTTTGATTCAGTTTAGAATTTTAAACAATTTGACTACGGTAGTAGATTACTTGATACTCCCTTTTACAGTTAGTAGTATTTCGATGAATATTCCTTTTATGTCGTATACGACGTATTAGGCTAAGGTACCTTTCATTAATTTATTATTTTTCGACTATTAAATTATATTCTATTTCATTAATTTATTATTTTTCGACTATTATTCTTCGTCATGTCGTATTTGTTTTCTAAAGATCATCTCCATGAAGGTACACATCTTTCGGTTGCTTGATATCCTGCATACTCTTCATGAAAGATTTTACCTCTTCTGACATGCCTCTTGTTTTACTGGGATCCAATGGCATACGCAGAAATTCATAATTGTACAACGTGACAAACATACATAAATCCAATTGTCAGTATAGTCCATGTACTCACAACAAGGTGCTTGATAGATCTCCCTTGCAACTTGTGAACAGTTCTGGCATTGCCACAGCTTACAGGAAACTGTTCGAAACTGATACGTCTTTGAGTTGTTATACAATTTCTTGCAATGAGTCCAGTACAAGGGACAGGAAACTTTGCTGATGCATATATGACTTTGGCTTTCAGTTCAATGAAAGCTTCCTCATCTGAAGCTCCATTGCCATCTAACATGTTGACAAGTAATGAGTCCACTTGTGTTACGGATACACAATTCACGTAATAGCCATCAATAACAATGGTTGCAAATTTCAGTTTTGGAGACACCTGCTTTCAATCTCACTCCTCTGAATTCACACATTGCACCATTCGCAATGCAACCTGTTACATCCTCATTGTGATTTATACATAGTGGACGTACGTAATACAATTTCAACAACAGGTCATGGTACTTGTTGGATTTGTCTCGTACATGAGCTTCTCCCACTGTTGCATAGATTATATCCTGTGCCTCTGCCTGCATTGGACGATATTCATTTTGAGTTCCTCTCATGTGATATCTCAAGGTACCTGCTTTGATACATAATGTATGCATTGGAGGTTGTACATTTGGATCTTTGGAATGCGTTTCCTTTAGATGCTTAGCAAATATGGCATCATTAATAGCCATTCTATCCACATTTGTTTTTGTTGCATAAACAGCATCTGGAGGAATTCTTTTCTCATTTGTCGCTCCCACTACCCTTGTATTGATAACAGCAAGCAACATCTTCAGTACTTGGACCAATCTTATGAAACCTCCCTAACAATTTTCCTCACTGTGGATCCCTATCAAATCGATGATTGTCCATTAATGGAAACAGCAGCTGCACCTGTTAATGCCGCCACAACAATAGTTCACTTGCCCAAAGTCACTCCCATTGCTTCAAACATGTTTTGTGCATACTGGCACAGAAACAATCAAGCTTTTCCCACACATATGGCTTCCATGGCATGTTGTAAAAATTGACTGATGACGTAAGACGCACAGACCAGGTACTACCATAGTCAGAATTATAGTTCCTTAAGCCCTCGCTGTTTGGATCGCTGATCTTAAATACAGATCGCTGATCTATCGCGGATAGATCGCTAATGCGAGGAGGAGATCGGACAGATTACCTCCAGAGCAGGTTAAAATAAACTTATAATTTCCCTTGTTAGGTCACTGACACTGGAAATGCCCATCTCCATCACGGAATACATTGTCATGTTTGGTTGTCATGGACTCAGCAATTAACATTTCATCAATAGTTTCATCCATTGTATCACCATTGTCACTCTCCACTGGATTAATTTCTCACGTACAATCATTTATGACTGGCTTCAAACTAAGTTTCTCAATACCTTCCACTGGACGCCCAGTATTGAGACCATTATTTCGGCAATTTTGTACATTGATCAATATCTTTTTAATCTTCATGGCAACTTCCCATGTCGCTGTTCATGTTTCCATCTTTCCAAAAAAACATTCATTTAACTTCAGATCTGCCTATAAATTTCGAAATGGTTTACATAATACAAAGCATTTTTTTCATGTTCCATGCTGCAGGTTCACCACTAGAGATTGTCAATGTCGCAAGAAAATACTACAGTATATATATCATTTCCTCCAAAATCTTGTGTTGGACGGTACTATATAAGATAGTAATCCACATTATGAAGAGTCATGGTCTAGGGTGCAATTCCGTAGCATGATACTTATAACCTTTTAACCTGGTATCATGGAGATAAGGGTTAGTATCGTGGCTAGGTTTTGTGACACAAATGGACGACTTCATAGATGACCCGAGTTCGATTCCCGATGTCGACTGGGAGAACCCAGTATAAAGAATCCTTAATGACTAAAGGACATGGGAGGGTACATTGCTCCATAACTGTGGATTATGGGAGGGTGTTGGACAGTACTATATAAGATAGTAATCCACATTATGAAGAGTCATGGTCTAGGGTGCAATTCCGTAGCATGATACTTATAACCTTTTAACATCTTGTGTAGCAACAAAATCAAGATAACTGATCACAGGTATCCTCTTAGTTTTCGATGACTTTATTTTTAACTCATCCTTGCTTGGATGTGGGCTTTGCCCAATTGAAACTGGTTGTTGTTGGTTTGCAAGCAGTATATTTAGCCAAAATTCATATCACATGTGTCTTCCAGTTCCTTGGGACGATACAAGTAATTAGCAACATTAGACTAAATCTTCGCTAGACACTTTGACATTACAGGAAGGAAAACATAACAACTTCTTGTCTCCAAATGAAGTTTCCCCATTTTTTATTCTCAACTGTCGTAAATCTTGAACTGTACTTTTCTGAAACCCTTCTATACCAGTGCCAATACGAGTGCAATTTGGCGGACAAACATTCCTGGATTTTCGATTCTTATCCTCTCACCTTCCATCAAAAATGTCTGTAAATTTCTTCATCAAAATATTTCATCGCACAACAACCCATACTAAGAACAACAACGAAACGAACCATTCTAAACGTCCTGCTTCAACTGCAATTACCTCTCCAAGGAAAAGACCACAAACTGTCATTCAGCTTTCACAATCCCCTCCTACACTATAGTACTAATACTATCTTACTATCAATGTTTTCATTCAACTTTCACAATCCCCTTCTTGGTGAGACCTTTTCAAGCAACTCACCCTAGCCCCAACCATAAACGATGAAATCACGCCGCACGCCGAGACTCGACGCTCGCCCCGCCGGTGCTTCTAATTAATTACGTAGTACTTCGTACTACTCTATACTCTCTACTAGCTAGCGGTAGCTAGCTACCGTAGGTACATAGCTACCGGTAGAGAAAGTCTACCGGTAGAGTGTATGATAGTACGAAGTAAAACTTTTGTTGCTTCAGCACGCAATAAAACAACAACGAACAATTTCAAAATTCCTCGACAGCACTGTTCCGCACTCGATGTCTGTGCGTAGTCTACTTTCGTTTACACGAAGTCATAGTATGATATACGACAGTACACCAAAAGTCCAATCAGCTGAGGATACAAAGGAGCTTATCCATCGACGTAACGCATACGAGAAGAACGCAGGATGAGTCAATGCTGCGGAGTAGACAAGAATCATGTCGAGGTAACCACCCAGTTAGGTTGGAGTAATCCCCACCGGAGCAAGAAGTTTCGACGGCTTCGTTTCGGGAGACTCGGTCAATCTTGCCTTTTGATCGCCAGTACTCAGATCCCAATCTTGGCGTACCATTGCTCGTCGAGTGTTGTTGTTGCCGCCTTTTTGCTTACATCATCCAACAGTAACAATGACAACTGGATACAGCGATCATTGTCGGGATGTTGTAGTGCTTGCAACAGTGCAGTTTCTTCTCGCTGGGACATAATCCCTTCTCGCAAGACCACCAGCCTGACGTTTTCCCGAAAAACTAGAAGCCAGGCCAGACATTTTGGAACGGCAGTGAAGGGGGCTAGACCATCGACGGCAGCACTGTGCCTGTTCTTTCCCCGTTCCGAAACTAGCCAAGACACTGCAGCATCAGATTCGAAAGCGATTTCTTCTCAATCGATTGAAGAACTAAAAACTGCCTCTGTGACATTACCCTACAGGATACATTTTTGTCAGAATAAGGAGGAAGCTGACGGCGCCGAGGAGGAAGAGCTGGTTGTACGATTTATGACTCCCGAAGACATTCCAAAGCTGGTACCTTTATGCATACAAGAGTTTGGCGAGGGATCTCCCCTACTCGCGGTACCTCAATCTACACTTCAAAATATTCCTTGGACAGAACCTGGCAAAATGCGTGTTTGGTGGGAACATCTCTGCTTTGAAAAAACCGTTGCCTGGACCTTGCAATGGAAATTGCGAGCATATCATCCCCAGAAATCATCCTCTGCTCAAGAAGTCGAAGATCCAGCCATGTTAGTACTTACACTACGGAGTGCACGTTGTGATAGTCAGTATGATGATGGCGGTGAGAAGTCCGTAGAAAAGATAGTCGGAATGGTCGAACTTAGTCTGCAGCCTCCTGATTGTGACAGAAATCCTCCAGCACTGCCAATTCCTCTATGGGTCAAGGAAAGCATGGCAAGAAACACAGAACTTGGAACCTTGCAGGGTTGGGTCACAAATTTGTTGATCGATCCATGCTTTCGGGGCCTCGGGTACAGCAAAATTCTAATGGCAGCTTGTGAAGGCGTTGCCAAGACGTGGAATTGTCAATATATCTTCTTACATGCTGATGCTGACATTCGAAGCGGCCGTATTCCGCAACGATTGTATGAAAGTTTAGGCTACAGGATTGTTACGGGACAAGGAAAGGAGGAGTATTCATGGGCTGGAACTGCATCGGGACTGGACCAATTTTCATCCATTCGAATGGTGGATGGGGCAGCACTTTTGTGCTATTCGAAAAAGCTACAATCTCACCAGTCTTGTGGAGTAATACCAAATATGTCAGGTACTACGTAACAGATAAGAAAAACTGGCTGAAAGTAATCGAACTTCTGTAAATGATGAAAGGAAAAGATTACAATAGCAATGAACTTTTCAAACGATAAAGAATGCGTTGTTGCTGATTTATGCAGATTATACTACGTAGTAGTAACTTTGCCGAACCGACCAAGACGAGCGCAAAATTACGTTAACATCTTTCGGTCATCTCTGTGTTGTTCTGACACCCTACGTGAGCTAACCTCACTCAGAGAAGACACCGAGTAATCGTGACTTGGATAACCCTTGTTTTTCTTGGAATGGATCGGTTGAGGTCGGTTGGGCGAGTTCTTTTTCCTAGCCACAGACATCTTACTTCGCAGCCGACGCGGTTGATGAGGCGGGAGTGGGACGGACGCTTCCGCAAGAACATCTGAATCAAATGACTGACTTTTAGGTATGGCATAAGGATCATTGCTGACAGGTTTCTTTTTGGTCGTTATCTCCAGAGGTTTCTCGGATATAGCTAAGCTTATCTCTGGCATTTCCTCCGGGATCGTCGCCAGAAAGCCTTTTGAAGCTTGTTGAACATCCATAGTTGCATCAAACGCCATTTTCATGAATGCGTCAAACTGGTTGGAGATATCGATACCCATTTGCCTTGCACGGTCAAGGAATTCGTCATGAGTGGGCTTTTCACCTAAAGTCTCCTCTTTGACAACATCGGGAACCGAATTCGAAGGTACCCACGAAGATGTGCCATCTTCCTCAAGTGCTGTCGACGGGTCTTGTCTACATGGGCATCCTGTAAAGGGTTGATCATCTATTTCTTTTGTGGATTCCATTGGCTGCTGCACCAATTGACCGTTTCGAAGAGTCACACTGAATGCTCTGGTGGGGCTGGATGAACTGTTGTTACTTGGGGGTGCTGGAGTTACAGCTTCACACACGCTTGCCAAAACATGTCCCCAGGATCCAAACGGGTCGTCCGCGGGAATGGTAGATCTGGTGTCCAAAGCGACGTCGCGATGCTGCTCATTTGCACCATGCTGTATGTACACCATTTCTTCTTGCTCTGCTGCCACGTCCCTCCATTCGGCCATTGATGGAGCAACTTCTGCATCACGTACGCTATCATGAATGACAGATGACGCACCATAGTTCGGCTTAGTCTGTTGCTCGTCCAAAGGCTGTTTTTCAGGAGGGGACGCCATCTCTATAATACGCCTATCTGAGGAGCCAGCTCCTTTGCAGATTCTGTTCTGGATTATTCGCCTCGCAGCTTCGGCAAGCATTTCCTTGTCTTCTGCTTTACCAGTTACCATTTCCTCATCATTTTTCGGCATTCCTTTCGATAGCCTTGGTTTTGCCGCTTTCATTCCATAGACAACTCCAGGGATGTCTATTACCGGCTCCGACAACACACTTGTGACGCTCCTTAAATCCCCGAGTTCCGTATTGATATAAGTTATCGGTGCTGCTTCTCTGTCCGCCATGCACTTCATTGCTTTCCTCTCCTCTTCCCGATGCCTAGTAGCAAGTGCATTAGCAGAAGTCTGGCCAGTATCCTCACGAAAGACTCGAATAGAGGTTGGTGATGTTGGATCCTCTAACATTCTCCTTTGTGGGATTCGAAAATTCAATTCTTGAGAGGCTTGGACTTCGTCATGCAACTGGGGCTGCTGATGCAGGATTTCCTCTAAAAAGAGAACTTTTTGGGCCAGTGGGGAATGGTTTCCGTACACATCTGTCGTTACAGGAGAGATCCCTTCTCCAGCAAGAGTCTTCGTATGTGGCGAGTTGTGGGTAGAAGATTCCGACATTTTCCATCGACCCCCGCTTCCTGCGGGACTCGCCTTCGAAGCAGCAATAGGATCGACGCGGCTCCGAGTTGATCCCATCGATACGCTTCGCATAGAAGATTCCGGGATCTCGGTCATTAGTCCAGCGTTGAAGGATTCGAATGTACTTGCCTTTGTCAGTGAGTTGTGCACGGTTATATTACTAGCGGGCTCAATTCGAATCACAGGTTTCAACTCAAATCTAGAGCTGCGAGAGCTGACATGAAGTGGGGAAGGAATTATCTCGACGTTTTCAAGATTGAAATGGATGGCGGTGCGAGGAGGTAATGATTGAAGCACGTATTCGCAAAAGTCAAGTCTCAGTCGGTTGGGCAAACGTTGGGCTGATTGGAAGTCTTCATCCTCCTCCTTCTCCTCCTCCTCATCATCATACTTTCGATTCCTCGAGTCTTCAATGTTGAATTTCTGCTCACTAAACAAACCGTACAATCCACTTTCTGTTCGAACAGGCAAACTTTTCGCAGCGATGCCGTCAACGTAGAGCGCTGGATTCGCCAAAAGACGCTCTTCTCGCTCCTCCAGTACCCATATACGAGCTTTGGAAGACGACCGGAGAAATAGTGCACGCGCTCGATCGTAGTCGATTTCATCTTCTTCATTGTCGTCTCCAACAACGCTACGCTGCTGTTGTTCTTGCTCTTCGGCATCATCGTAGGCTTCCAACAATGTTTCTGCCAGCTCAGTTCGAAAGGTAAAGTAGCGACTCCAAGATTGAATTCGTTCAAATGCCAGCGCAGACTCAAACACAAACATTTCCGCACTGGCCGTTAAAATGCCGAAGTACTCCAATGCTAACAAAATGTCATCCCCTTGACACGAATCTGGAATGCGCAAACTTCCGGTGTTGTAGAACGCACGAATGCAGGTAGTCAACCAAGACTTCCATCGAAAGGGGCTGCAACTACGAGACGAATTTTGCAAGCTCACTTCGGGTGTCAAATGAATTGTCAATTCGGTGGTGCTTGAGGAAGCATTTAATTTGTTCCGCTCCCGCTGTTGCTTTCTCCACATGCGAAAAATACGCGACGTGGACCACCGATCTTGTCCTATCCGATTAATGCGTGCAGCCTCTTGCATTTCAATCTCTCTTTGCAGCATCAAAGAGACGGGAAGATAAAAAGTGTAAGAGCCACTAGTGTGGTTGCTGTCATCTTTGCTCGTCCGCGATGTTTCAATCTGTATGCGCAACAAGTCCCTAGTGGCAACTCCCCCTGCAGCAGAAGACGAGGTGTTGGGCAACAACAATTGTGATAGTGACGGTGCAATATCCTTTCTCATCTCATTGGGTTTTTCTTCTTGTGCCACAAGACATTGCTCCTGCTTGTCCGGCAGCGACGCCGAGTGCTCGGGATGACAAGAGCGTTGCAATGGATTCAGGGAAGCAACTCGCGACTTTGCTTCGGGAAAGTCAGCTACTACGTCTGGAGAGGCACTCCACGACTGAAAAAGTTCAGAGTGGCGAAAGGTAAACGGAGTAAGCCAAGAAGAATGCATTGACGTGATGTTGATCGTTCTGTCATACTATTTTTGTACTCACCACTGTTGATGCTGTCTTATCGGGTGAAGACACGGCCTGAACAGTAACTCCTCGAAGAGTTGTGTCGTTTAAGCTCAGGAAATTGTCCAGGTCCCCCTTTTCCGGAGTTTGTGCAATGGTTTCTCTTCTTGTAGTAAGATGAGAAGCCAAAATATTATCATTGTGTTGCGGGTTGTAATTCCGGACATGTTCCGATTCACTTGTCAAAGGCTCTTCCGTTATCGGACGGCCCAAATCAGGTTCCTTCGCCGAAAAGCCACCGTCGCGATGTTCGATAGGTGGAATTGTGTTGGACACATCCCGCCGCAGCTTTATTGTGTCTCTATCCGGAGTCCAATATTGGATCACAGTATCTGGGCGTGTCTCAAATTCAACCCTGGTCGGAACATCAGAAATTTGTTTCCCCTCTGTTGTCCAAGTCTCCATCTCCATTTCAGTTTCTTGCTCAATGTCCGCCCTCGATGTTGTTGTTGTTGTTTCAGTTTTTGTTGTTGTTTCCCTCACCCGAGGAATAGCCGAGTACGAGTATACCCATCGCTCCGTTGCATCCCCGCAATGGTCGTCCACTGATAGCTTTTCCTTTTCACAAGACATTATGACTAGTTGCAATGTTACGTTCCAGTGTCTCTAGAGGTGCAAGAACACTAGACGTCCTTTTGTGTCCTACCAACCTCTGCTAGGTAACGGTCCCTACTGCAGTTTTCCTTCCATTCAAATCACTGCTACGATTCAATACGGTAGTATTGTTGTTCTGCAACCTGCTGCCGTACTGTAAATTCCACTACGGTACAAGACTACCACTTCGTAGTAGTAGTAGCAATCAACCATCAGGCCTTATGGGTGCACCACCCACTACGGTACAACATGTGAACGGTTTGAGAGGGTCGACATCCTCCTCGTCAGGCTCGTTGATATCCGATGTCCATAGCGTTTCTTCGTTGGAACAAGTCCGGCAACCCAATCCAGACCGGTCCAAAAAAGTCACGAGGGCGCGCCAATTTTTATTTTCCGTTGCATTGTTTACAACTTTAAAACGAGGCTAATCAAGTATGGTTGCGACGTATCCCGAATAGGTACATAGGTACGGTATCATACGACATGAGGACATGAGGATGTTGTTCTTATTATCTATCATAGATAGATTCCATATATATATATAATAATAATATTATCCTCATCGGCAGGACAAAATTCTGTTCGCCACTTTCCACGCGGATGATCCAACTCACGTCAATCTTCTTCTCGACCACAATCAACCCTTAAAACTGTAATTTTCCATTACGAGTACTGTCGTAATAGTGGAAATATTACTACGTATTACAGTTGGTATCATGATTTCTACGAGAGTACGTATCATTTCTCCCCACGACGACCGTCATCAAGCAATCAACAAGAGAAAAAAATAATCGGCAGGCCTCAAAATTCGTTCGGTTCTTTCTTTCTTCTCAGACGCAGCTGGCTTGCGTTGCCAGATAGAATTCGTTTTTGTGCATTGCACTGTGTCATTCAATCAACGATCTTGCCGCTGCTCTACTGTAACGCACGGACATCTCTCACAGCACAACTACAGTATCCTAGCTAGCTGTATACGACAGTAGACGCAAACAGTGACGCACGTTGGACATCTTGTCACGGACGAGTGGTTAGTTGGCGTTGGAGTTGTCCTGGGTGAATTCACATTCCAAGTCAAAATGGAAACTCTTCCCTATAATGCAGGCGTGGTACCGTCCGTATCACTCTTCTCACCTCCCCACCATCAGAGAACCAAAAGGTCGCGGATGGAAACGAGTGCTTTCAGAATTCACGCCAATTTGGAGTCGAAGCTTGCGGGGATCATTGTATTGATTTCCTGTTGTCTCTTCGCCGCATCCAATGCGCCACTATTTGTCGACGCTTTCAGTACTTCGTCGCTACATCGACAATTGAATCCGTTTCGGTCGACTCCCACAGTTCTACGTTCCGACAGAATACACCAAGTGACAAATAATGTCTATGATGCCACTTGCACATCCGTTTCTTGGAGACAACTCCCAACGCCGACACGGCTACAAGCACAGATTCCCAACGGAGAAAACAACAATGATGACGGTTCTCGTACCAATGGCAAGAATCCACAAATCAATGACGACACCACATCCACGACCGCCATCGTTAATGGTGTTAAAGACTTTGCTAACATCAAACCACAAGTGGTGCCACAGCGATGGGTGCAGTTAACCTACTTGAGTTTGCTCGCCCTGTTGAGCGACTGGGTCTGCTTCTCTGTAGCCGCCGCACCCAGCACCTTTGAAACCAACTTTGACCATTCAGCAGCGTCCATCATTGATATATTTTTATTTACCAACGTCGCCACTAGCTTTTTGGTGACCGACGTTGTCGCCAAATTCGGATTGCAACGGGCCATTCAGGGGGCGGCAGTCTTTATGATGGCCGGTTGTTGGTTGAGAGCCGGAGTTGGATTCATTCCGGCGATGGCGGGTACTGACGGAAACGTTCTGATGGATTATTCATGGGTAGTGGCTGGGACGGTATTGGTGGGCATTGCTCAACCGTTCTTTCAATGCACGCCACCATTGCTAAGTGCAAAGTGGTTCGCCAACAACGAGCGATCTACCAGTACCGCCATTGCGCTAAATTTCAATCAAATTGGTATAGCTACGGCCTTTTTGATAGGGGGCGCCATGGCCGGTTCCACGTCGGGACTAGAAAACTACTTTGGTTTGATCGCCTGCATGACTACTCTGGTGACAATCGGAACTCTTCTACAATTTCAAAACGAACCTCCTTTTCCTCCTTCTTCATCCGAACTGGAAAAACTCATCAAAGGAGAGGAAGAACCGCCCTTTTTAGAGTCGGTGCAAAAATTCTTCACTACCAAAGGTTTTACAAGACCGTTAGCGGCGTTTATTTGCAGCATCAGTATCACCAATGTCGTCGGGGTAAGTGATACTGCATGTGACTCTTCACACTTTTGTCGAAAGTTCGATGCTCACCGATCCCACTCTGCGCCACCATGCGCATTTCTTCGTCTCTGTAGGCTTTTATTGACGAGGTGATGGAGAGGGGTGGAGTCACTGGTCAGTTCCAGATTGACTTGGCTGGAGCAGGATTTGAGCTGGCCATCGTGGCCGGTGGAATCGTATTGGGTGGATACGTTGACAGAACAAAGGAGTACAAGAAAGTCACCATGGCCTGTCTAGCCGCTACAGCACTCCTGGTCCTTCCCTTGGGATTAACCGACCATTATCTTGGAAGGGAGCCTTTTCTGGTGATTCTCGCACTGCTAGGGCTCGGTATGGCTGCGGGTCCAGTTCAGCCGATCAACGCAGAACTGGCTGTCGATGTGACTTATCCAGGAGATGAGACCGCGGTGGAGAGCGTACAACAAATTGGAGGCAATCTAGTCTCGGCATTGTTGATTCCTTTGGCCGAAAAAGCAAGCGAACATGATTACACGCTCTTGAGAGGCGTCCCAGGTCTGGAAAGTGACATTCGAGGAGACGTAGTCTTGCTGATTGCGTTGGCTCTCTTGACGTTGAGTTTTTTCTCCGGATTTGATGCTCCGTTGGCTAGGACTGCAGCAGATGAATCTGATTGTGAAAATGGCGAGAAATCCTTAGTGAAGCCTGACGTGCAAGTGCCGGAAATGGCAAGAACAGGTTCTTTGCCATAGCCGCAACTGCAGTTGGTCTCCATTTGACGCACAATGTAAAGACGCCCTATAAGAACCATGCGATGTATATAGGAAATGCGACAATTTTATGAACAGAATTGCTAGCAATGTACTCTGTACTCGGAAACCGATGGCAAAATGACAAGAAGAAGCATCCTCAATACTGATTATTTACTTACAGTTAGTAGGTTGATAAGCATTTCGTATCAGACCCAACATGCACTTGTCTTCTTGACGCCGATTCCCACGAGCCATTCTTCAGCAAACCCCATACGTTGTTTCAATATTCTCCATTTCATGCTCTGTCTAAGTCAACCAACGTTAATGTTGCCTATCGTAGTTGCACGCCTCCTTCTGCGTATCCTTAGAGCTTTGACCAAGGTGACGCCACCACATTTGCCAGCAGAGGAAACGATTTAATCGCTCAGCTTCTCTAACAAGGAACGAAAGTGGCAGGTAAACAGAAATGGTAAAGCTAATAGCGAGGTTATTCACGGTCAATTCCACCACACCAGAAAAGGTACAGGCTTAGGCCGGTCTTCGAAATTGCTCTCCTTCAACTTCTTTCATTTATCAAAATATTGTTTTTCTTCCTTACTGTCGTAAATCGGCCAGTCTGCATGTGCGAGGCCGAATTTTGAGTAAATTAACAATTTCATTGCAGACAAAATATGTCCTTTTGCAAAGAATAAATCTTATTAAACGGCTATTTTGATCAAAGAGTGACAACAATGAAATTTCTCGGCTTGACCAAACAACGGGGCCATGCTTGGTGGGCTTCTTGAGTGATATTTTCTGCCCGCCATGCAAAAACATATTCAAACAAGGTAAAGAATCCGCCTTTTCAACAATTCTCCTGGATCGGTATTCAATTGTGTCGTGCAGCATGTTTTCTATTGGCCATCATGCATGTCTCCATACGACAGATCGTCGTCGTCGTCGTCGTCGGACGAAGGCGAAAGCATTTGTCAACAACACGTCCTCGTCCATTGGCGACTCTCGTTCATTTGGGTAACTGCTTGCATTGGATTGTGTCGAGAGGACGGGGCCGGAAGAAAATGCGTCTCTCTATGTAGCTAGTAGACTCTCTAACAAGAGGGTCATTGTTGTAAAATTTTTATTCCATTTTTATGTCCTTAACTTTCAAAATTTACATTTAGTGCTCATAACTCACTCTTTTTTTCAGAATGTTGCCGCGCTACTTTCAACTTTGGTAGGTCGTTTCAACTGCAAAGTTACATACGAGTAAGGATACACTCCTCCATGTTGTTGTTGTTGTTGTTGTTGGAACTGTCGACGACGTTATTCCGCACCATGCCCCCCCCCCCCCCTCGACGACGATGATCGGCTTCTTCGGCATGATGGTGTGCAGTTTGACGATAGCGCAGTTATTGCGTGTATTGCAGCCGTGCTAATGGTGACAGCATCTCATGCGAAACAATATTCCGACGGATTGGATAACGCATGTTCAGGAGTGTTGGAAAACTACATATTCATACATACCATTCATACATTCGTGCTTACATCCTTGTACATTTGATTCATACGTCATCAATTCACAGTCACAGAAGATCGAAGAGATCTAAAGAGTTGGAAAGAAATCTTTGTAAAACTGCATGTCAAGTGAGAAAAGAAACATTGAAGAGAAAGCAAGTACAAAACATTCTCATTCTTTCCAAAACAATCTTAGGAGCACAAGTGGTAAATTTGATAAAGTAAAAGAGTTATTATTGTGCAAACCTATTTCACTCCTTGTGTATCGAAAGGATACTAGACTAGGTACGTCTATCGACAGGGAGGTGGTGAAAGATTCCAACATTGTTTTGAAAAGAATTGCAGTTCTGGAAGAGAACTGTAGTGCGGGTAGCACAGGTATCGTTTTTGATTGATTTGAAGTATTCCGGTTTGAACAACCGAAGACGCTTTAGGCGTAAGTTTATTGACACACTTGTTTTACAGGATAAGATTCCGGTTTGACCAACCGAAGACGCTATAGGCGTAAGTACGCGGTACGTACAAGGATTGACAGACAGACAGAGACGTTTTTACAACAACAAGGATTCGATCATCATCATGTCCGAAAGACAAAACAACAACGGCCGACATCGTTCAGGCTACAAGAGTAACAAAGGTAAAACCAATAACAAAGGATCGCACAACAGAAATGATACGAGGAAGAAGTCCATTGAGGACTATGTGTTTTACTTAGGATCTGCCAAGCAGGCATCCGATTATGAGACAACAGCGCGATATGTTATTAATCACATCACGAAAGAGTTTGACCAAGGCCAAGACATTGGCGAAGCACTAGAAGAATTGAAAGAGGTTGACCAAAGTAAATGGGAACCGGGATTGAAGTACAGTAAAGCAACAGACCCTGATAAGAAAGCTGCTGAGAACAAGCAGTATGAAATGTTATATCAGTCACAACTCAACGCATACATTGAAAGAACGGTCGCTTACCGAGTGAATTTGAAGAAGGCTTATGCTCTACTATGGGAGCGATGCTCTAAAGGAATGACGAATAAGATCGAAAGTCGGAAAGATTTCAAGAGTATTAAGGGCAATCCAATTAAATTGTTGATGGCTATTCGAGAACATGCCTTGAATTACCAAGACAACAAGTTTTGTATGACTGTTGTCATTGATGCATGGAGTTCGCTGATGAATACTAAGCAGAAGGAAGGAGAATCCTTGCAGGATTACACCAAACGATTCCGAGTGGCACTGGAAGTGTACAAGTCACACACTAATGCAGATGATCCATCAGGTCCGATGAATCTGAGGAAAATCACAAAGAATATGCCGGGATACAATGAAAATGATAAGGGCAAGGTTGCAGAATGCAGCAAGAAAGCTAATGAGCAACTGATGGCAACGCTTTATATGATGAATGCCGACCAAAATAAGTATGGAAGCATTTTAAAGGGTTTGCAGACTCAATTTTCACTTGGAAACAACCAATTTCCGAAGACAGTAACTGAAGCTAATGATGTGCTGAGCAGTTACCAACCGGACAATAAAGGACAACACAAAAATAACGATGGCAAGAAGCGCAATGAGCGGGATGACCAAAAGAGCAGGGAAGAAAATGATGAATTAAGATTGTCGTTTGCCCAGATGGCAGGAAAATGCTATTGTTGTGGGCGTGCAGGCCATAAGTCAAACACTTGTAAGGATCGAAGTAAACCGAAAGAGGAATGGGCAGTGAATAAGTCCCATGCGCAACAGCATGCGCAAGTGCAACAGAGCACTGAAGGAAGCAATACCAGTCAAGGTTCAACTGAAACAACGCCAAAACAAGAAACACAATCATTTACTTCATGGATGGGAGCACATGTTGTGTTCTCTCACATTGGATATAGGAAATGGAAGAAATGGATGAGATATGTCATGCTATTAGACAGCCAGTCCACAGTGACCATCTTTTGTAACCCGGACTTTGTTACGAACATTTGTTCTTCAGGAAAACATGTTTTATATTTGACGACCAACAAAGGAACACTTGTGGTTACACAGATTGCAGACTTACCTGGATGGGGAACAGTTTGGTTTTCCGAAGAATCGATGACAAATATTTTCAGTATGGCTGAGATGAGAGACAAATACCGTGTCACTTACGACTCGTCAAAAGAGGATGCTATTATTGTTCATCACCCGAAGAAAGATGTTCATTTCAAACGGAACCACATGAATTTATATGTTTACACTCCAGATCATATCAAGAATGCAGGAGTGCAAATGGTTGAAGCAGTAGTTGAGAATGAAAACTTCTTCACACATCGAGAAGTTGAGAGAGCTAAGAGAGCTCGAGAACTTTACCAAGCGATTGGAACACCATCAATTGCAGATTTCAAAAACATTGTTCGTTCAAACATGATTGGAAACAACCCAGTGACAACCAAGGATATTGAACTAGCTGAGAAGATATTTGGACCAGATATTTCAACGTTGAAAGGAAAGACAACCCGAACGAAACCAGTACCAGTTGTGGAGGATTATGTTGCTATCCCGATGGAGCTAATTGAAGCACAACAGCAAGTCACACTTTGTATTGATGCCATGAAGGTAAATGGTTTATGGTTTTTGACTACGATTTCCAGAAATATCTACTACAGAACGGCACATTACGTGGACAATCAGACTTCAAAGGAGTATCTGCGCATTTTAACGGACGTTCTGCGCGTGTACAATACAGCAGGATTTCGAATCACAAGAGTTCACTGTGATAATGAATTTCGCTCAGTCATGGATGACATTGAGGACCACTTTGAAGGAGTTAATGTCAATTATGCAAATCCGCAGGAACATGTACCGGAAGCCGAAAGGAATATCCGTACAATCAAGGAAAGAATTAGAGCAGCATATCATCAAATGCCATTTGATAGGCTACCATCGAGTATGGTAAAGGCCCTTGTGATGGAATCAGCGAAGAAATTAAATTTCTTCCCAGCGAAATATGGTATTTCTCAATATTACAGCCCAAGGATGATTTTACATCAGAAAAACTTGGATTATAATCGCCATTGTCAACACTCCATTGGAAGCTATGTGCAAGCTCATGATGAACCCGTGCCCAGTAATACGAATGCACCACGGACTTTGGATTGTATTTATCTTCGCTATACAGACAACGATCAAGGAGGTCACCAACTTTTGCATATTGCGACAAACCGTATTATTACTCGTCGACAAGTAACACCACTACCCATTACCCCCGCAGTTATTAAAGCAGTTCATCAATTGGCAGAAGACCAAGGTATGCCCCCAGGTCTTAAGATTACAAGTCGAAACGGTCCATTATTGTACGACAGTGCCTGGATTGCAGGAGTGGACTATGACGAAGAAGCATTCGAAGATGAAAATGACGAAACCTACAAAGAATCCGATGACGACCAGTCTGCAAGTAATGAGGAAATGAACCCAGACACAATATATGAAAATGCAAACGATTTACAATTAGAGCAAGAAGAAGAGTCCAATCCAGACACTGACGAAGAAGAAAATGAAGAAGATGAAAATGAAGATACTATTTTAGAAGAAGAAGAAGAAGAAGAAGAAGAAGAAGAAAACGACAGTGATCAAGAAGAAGAAGAACAAGAGCAGGAGCTCAATGAAAATGATATCAAACGGACAAGATCAGGTAGAACTTCAAAACCACCAAGTCGTTTCAACATGATTCAATGTACATTACCAACTCAGGCAGTGAAGCCACTGGAGTATTCGGAGATTAACGCAAGAGTTATTGCTACGGTTATGTGTCGTATGAATGACAAACTAATCAATCCGAAAAATGTAAAGGCCCAACAGTTTGTTCAAACATACAGCCTCATGTCAGGTATAAAGAAATTCGGAGAAAAAGGAAAAGAGGCAGCGATTGACGAAGTAAAACAACTACATGACAGAATTGTATTTCGGCCAATTTGGATTGAGGACATGACTCAGTTGGAAAAGGAAAGGGCAATGGAAAGTCTCATATTCTTGACTGAGAAAAGAGATGGGAGACTGAAAGGTCGTATGTGTGCAAATGGTAGCACGCAACGAGAATACACAAATCGTGATGAAACAGCAAGCCCGACTGCCATGACCGAGTCAATATGAATTACAGGCACCATTGATGCCAAACAAAAGAGAGATATTATGACCGCAGACATTCCAAACGCATTTGTCCAGACTCATGTCGATAAGCAAAAGGTCGGAGAAAGAATTATCATGAAGATCAGAGGACTCATGGTGGACATTCTGGTTGAAATGGCACCAGAAATATACGCAGATTATATGGTTATGGAAAATGGAAAGAAAGTTCTCTATGTGATTATGATGAAGGCATTATACGGAATGTTGCAGTCAGCAATGTTATATTACAACAAGTTCAAAAGGGACATCGAGACAATTGGATTTAAAGTGAATCCTTTTGATCCATGTGTTGCCAACAGGATTGTTAATGGAAAGCAACATACAGTGGTATGGCATGTGGACGACTTGAAAAGCAGCCATGTCGATCCCAAAGTCAATGATGAATTTTTGAAATGGTTGGAGAACAAGTACGCATCAGACAATGTAGGGAAAATAAAAGCAGTTCGCGGAAAAAGGCACGATTATCTGGCCATGTGGTTAGATTACACAGAAGATGGAGTTCTCCAGGTCGATATGAGACCATATGTTAAGTCTATGATTGAAGATTTCCCAGAAAAAATTGGAACATCTCGTAACCCGTGGACAGAAAAGTTGTTCCAAACAGACGACAAGTCAAAGAAATTGGAAAAGAAGAAAGCGAAGGACTTTCATACATTTGTGATGAAGGGAATGTTTTTATGCAAACGCGGCAGACAAGACATTCAACCAGCGATAGCGTTTTTATCAACCAGAACAAATCAACCAACGGAAAGTGATTGGAGTAAACTCAAGAGAATGATGGGTTATCTCAATGTGACAAAAGATCTGGTTGTGAGATTGGAAGCAGACGACAATTTCCGTATTTGTTGGTGGGTCGATGCTTCATTCGCGGTACACAAGGACATGAAAAGTCACACAGGAGCTGTGATGACATTAGGAAAAGGATCTGTATGCTCAGTATCCACAAAACAGAAGTCTAATGCTCGAAGTTCGACCGAAGCAGAGATAATTGGAATGGATGATATCATTTCCAAAATTATGTGGACGAAGAGATTTCTCGAGCATCAAGGTTTTGCAGCACTACCGACAATTATCTATCAAGATAACACAAGTGCAATGAAGCTAGAGGTAAATGGACGGGAGAGTGCAAGTAAGAGGACTCGACATTTGGATATCAAGTACTTCTACGTTACAGACCTAGTACAACGAAAAGAAGTACAAATCAAGTTCTGTCCCACCGAAAACATGATTGCAGATTACATGACAAAACCAGTGGTAGGGACAACATTTCACAAACTTCATAAACATATCACAAATGCACTGCATCATTGATTTTCGCCGGTCCAGCAGGAGTGTGTTGGAAAACTACATATTCATACATACCATTCATACATTCGTGCTTACATCCTTGTACATTTGATTCATACGTCATCAATTCACAGTCACAGAAGATCGAAGAGATCTAAAGAGTTGGAAAGAAATCTTTGTAAAACTGCATGTCAAGTGAGAAAAGAAACATTGAAGAGAAAGCAAGTACAAAACATTCTCATTCTTTTCAAAACAATCTTAGGAGCACAAGTGTTAAATTTGATAAAGTAAAAGAGTTATTATTGTGCAAACCTATTTCACTCCTTGTGTATCGAAAGGATACTAGACTAGGTACGTCTATCGACAGGGAGGTGGTGAAAGATTCCAACAAGGAGATGTTGCAGGATGTCCGAACCCATATTCTACAATTTGCGTGATCTCTTGAAACCCTGCATTGGTGGGGAAAAGAAAAGGGAAAGGGGGTGTACACCCAATGGAGACATTCCAACAACATCATTAAGGCTGTTAACGGCCCTATGCTTGTTTGCTGGTGGCGACCCCCTAGACATATCCCAGGTCTACGGTTTTGCTAAGGAACAAGTGTATATCAGCGTGTGGCTAGTTGTTAGTTGTTGATGCTATCAATCAATGTCCGTCGCTTCGAATCAAGTTTCCGAAGAGTGATGAGTAGCAGCGAGCAATAGCGAATGGAAGGAAGAGCAGGTACGTGATCACACTTCAGGCTATTTGTGATCACAAGAGACGATTCATTAAGGATGGCTACAACTACGCAAGCACACAATTGGTTAGGGCACTGTATTTTACACAACTTCTGCATCAACGAGAAAGAAGCAATCGCGTATCCGGTTACGTCGGACGACGTCTATTCCGGTATTGTGTCGGGCGGATTCAGGCACGACACAGCTTCAGTACCATCGTCGGGGGGGGGACTGGGGTCATTGTCGTCACCAGAAGCGAAGGTAGACATGTTTCAACTTTTCATACTCGATTTCTTAGAGCTTTTGTGAACAGAGTGCAACGAGACGATTGTACCGACAACAAAAGGATTACAACAAAAACGAAGAAGGGACTATACTTTGTCAACGATTTCGATGGGAACAGTGTCAGCTGTTTGACAGTAGCAATTCGTGTCTTGTTGTTGGAAGACCGTGTGTTCTTGTGTTTCACAGTTACGACTTATTAGGCCTTAGTAGTAGTATTAATATAACGTAGTAACTGTAAATGCGGCAGAAGTTCGGGAGAGGACTACTGGACCCTTGTTTTCGCGCGACCTAGTTCTTGATGCGCGCGTAGAATATCAAAACCGTATTCATTCAAGGATGTTCGGGATCATGATGCGTTTTTTGAGAAACGGGGAATCAACAAATCCCCCCCAGAAAATATGGGCGCTTTCGAAAGCGCCCATAAAAAATATGGGCGCTTTTGAAAGCGCCTATAAAAAATATGGGCGCTTTCGAAAGCGCCGATAAAATATATGGGCGCTTTCGAAAGCGCCCATAAATTCCTTGGTTGCGTCGTAGACGAGCAGCAATACGAAAGTTCCATCAAATCGACAAGTAGCAAAGAGCAGCAGTACGGTTGTTCTATCCTCCTCTTGTCAAGTCACTTTTCACCAAGGGAAAGTGTAAACTAAGGCCCGGTGTTGGCTGTAAAGCCACTATCCTCACTAAGTTCATCCACAGAAAAAAAATATTTTTGTTTTTTCATCAGACTCCGTTGTGCTGCTGTCAAATGAAAAGAAAACTGTAGGCCGGAAAAGTCAAGAATGCTAAACATTTCGTTTTGTTGATGGCAACAACAGCGACATTTTCTATGCTGTGAAGACTCATTTCAAAGTCGTTGAAGAGGGCAGAAATGAAGATTTTTTTTGATTCGGTATCAGCTGGAGAGATCCGTGTGGAAGCACGGTCAAAAAATTCAAAGAGCCGAAGATGAAGTGGCGCAAAAGCAAAGAACGGCAGCAAGTGCGAGCGATACCATCGTCCGGAGTCTGATGAAAAAAATCTGTGGATGAACTTAGTGAGGATAGTGGCTTTACAGCCAACACCGGGCCTTAGTTTACACTTTCCCTTGGTGAAAAGTGACTTGACAAGAGGAGGATAGAACAACCGTACTGCTGCTCTTTGCTACTTGTCGATTTGATGGAACTTACGTATTGCTGCTCGTCTTCGACGCAACCAAGGAATTTATGGGCGCTTTCGAAAGCGCCCATATTTTTATCGGCGCCTTCGAAAGCGCCCATATTTTTTATCGGCGCTTTCGAAAGCGCCCATCGCCCATATTTTCTGGGGGGGATTTGTTGATTCCCCGTTTCTCAAAAAACGCATCATGATCCCGAACATACCTTGAATGAATACGGTTTTGATATTCTACGCGCGCATCAAGAACTAGGTCGCGCGAAAACAAGGGTCCTGGTAGTCGTACGCGGTGCAAAAAGTGAGAGGTCGTGCAAAAAGTAAAAAGTGAGGTCATCTTCACTGTCAATCTACTACTCGTATGAAAATCGAAAATGAATGTGCGCAGCGTGTAATATAACTGCAAATATACGCACTTCGTGCATGTCTTCAAACTTTTTGTCTGCGATTGCTCATGGATAAACCATGCAATTGAAGGGTCCTCGTCATAGCTTTTGTGCTACAACTGAGATCACATACTACTACAATGTTGTCCCTCGTCACTTTCGTATGTCATACCAAGAGATATTGTTTCAAAGGATAAGCACAAAAAATAATCTGTTTCAAGAGTTACTTCAGAAGCTGGGCTTGGGTGTTGGTTGATATGATTTCACATGTCAATTGTCCTTGCTCCCTCACCCTGATCTGCACAGAGAGCATTCCACTGCTAACTGTAAATGATTCTATTCTTGCTACGAATAGTACGGGGATTTCAGAGGGCTGCCATGACCTTGGGAGTTGCCGCACCAAATTCATTAAACAGGAATGGGAAGAACAGCCCCACC
This sequence comes from Nitzschia inconspicua, assembly GCA_019154785.2. Taxonomy (NCBI): domain Eukaryota; phylum Bacillariophyta; class Bacillariophyceae; order Bacillariales; family Bacillariaceae; genus Nitzschia; species Nitzschia inconspicua. The sequence continues at coordinate 1,251,998 of JAGRRH010000023.1, forward strand.
TACTTCACTTTTGAGTTCCAGAATTCCCTTATCAAAGCCCACAAGGACCAGATATGATGCACTCACCTCATCCTAGCATGAGCTCTCCATGATCAGGACTGCAACCGCAAGAGCCCAAGTTATTAGATGGCAGATGGCTAGAGGATTTGAGAGGAATATCCATACAAACGTTGGAATTGTCTAGGACTTCAACTTCCCCCTCGGAAGTTATGAAAACAGATGTGGCAGAACAAAAAAGACAATAATAAAAGTAAATCTATTTTAAGGCTATACCAACTACCAGCTACCATCGATTAATAAAAGACTTGACTGTGAAGCGAAATACGAAGCAAACACCCAACCATTCTTTCAACAGATTCGATTTTCCTACCATATTACTAGCATTTATAGCTACCGTACTATTCCGAGTAGTAGAGAGTACAAAATCGCACTGAAACGTTCACAAACCGAATACCTTGCAAATCCGAAGTATTGCTAGCTACTTTCCTTTTACAGTTAGTTCTGAATTTCAATTTTTCCATTCTTTCTGCCATGTGTCTTCTTGAACTCAATGATGCAGTTGAAATCCTCCCTGGAATGAATGCAACATTGAGTGATGGTTAAAGTAAAGTAAAGTAAAGCAAAGCAAACAGTTTATGACGACATACCTTCCTCGTGGAACGAATTTTGTCACCTCGCATTCACTCTTTGTGCCAATTATCAATGGCTAGAGCGGAAGTCATCAGTTGCTTCAGCTCTCAGGAACAACATGCTCAAACCAGACAATATGACAACAGGATCAACCTTGTTGCGCCACAACCAAGAAATGTCTTTCATTGGTTGAAACTGACAAGTTTACTTCTCAGGAATCATCGAACAGGAACACTTCTTAGAAAAAGTCCAACAACAACAAGTGTAAAAAGGTAACATCTCTGAGGATGATACTTGTAACTTGCCCAGTCCACATAAAGTAGTGCTGGACATGAATGGAATAATTGTCTACTAGTCAATCACGTTGGCAAAACAAACACAAAAGAGTTCTTGTAACTCCAGCAAAACCAAAGATACAGCCAAGAAAATGGGCTGACGACCTTTTTGCTGTCGTCATCTTATATGACAGAGCCAGCTCCTCTGTAGATGGTGCAGACTTCAGAATGGGTTACATGGATAAATGTCTCACTTCCAAACAAATCGCTTCTGTTTACCAGAATCCATCTACAATGGAACAAACCATTTGTGCGATACTTCTCATTGGTGGTGGAAGATTGCTTTGCCATAGGCACTGACAATATTGAGGTCTTATTACATGTTGATTCATTCTATGAAACAATCTATGAACAATACGACTAACCATTTGTCTCCTCTATAATTCTCATGACAGTTGATAGTTCACACAAGGCCAATGCCTTCGAACAACCAATGAAATTGTATGCGACAGTGATGCTGTGTTGACAATCAAAAATCCATCTTCAATACCAAACTTGTTCAAACTTTGAGAAGCCATTGCATTGAATGAAGGCTTTGTGACGGTATTGAAATGAAGCTCTTATGTCTTCCAGAAGTTTCACCAATTTGCACATTCATTGCAGAAATCACATCACATACCGGCGTCCATGATGCCATCCTGGGCTAAGATTTCCTTGGCACTGCAGGAACTGTTCCAGCATTGTTCATACAATGCAATAATCCCAACTGTCCTTGGCCACCTCATGATCATTTTCAATGGCAAAATTGGACTATGGCTGTTCAAATAGCCATGGAGGCTCTCTCAGCCCCCACAAAACTCAACTATTTTTCCATCCATATGGAATCAAAGGAAATTGTTTCCTCAAAATATGACCAAGTCAAAATGCGTGACGCTGCTCAGCAGCAAACACATCCACCACAGAGGCTGTAAGATCGTCTTGCTGATGTTCAACCTTTCACGACCTTATTCAGTGGTCAACTTGGTTGTTACCCTCACCACAACATGCATCTTGCTTTGAATGAAACTGCAAAGCCATTTGAACATCCAATTTCTCACGCGCATCTCAAGGTGTTCAAAGAAGAATTGGATGAACTCGTGAAAATTGAAGGGCTAAACAGCACTGACGATGCATCAAGAGTTTACGACGACAGAAGACCATGATGAATCATTGATTTTTGTACACTCAAATCAATGATCACACACAGAATTCACCACTTATCGAGAATACAAGAAATTCTCAAGTGACGAAGTCTTCACAGCAACTTCACCAAGTTGGACATATCCATGCAGCATAAAACCTTCCAACCGGACAAGGAATCCAAAGATTTGTGCATCACTACCACTCCATTCAGTACGTGCATATACAACACTCTTCAAATGTGGCAGCACAACAAATCATGGAATGCTTGCTGCATGATGACGGTCCAAAAGTCGACATTTTATGTTGGCGACAGTGGCAGTCGCTCCAACAATATGGAAGAACACATTGCCAGCTTTGTAAGATTTTGAAAATCTTGCAAGACAACAAATTCACAGTTAATCTTCTTAACTGTGAGGACCAATGCTTCACTAGCAATTCATATGCCAAAATTTGATAAATCTAATAACAGAGCTCCGCTCTTTCATTTGTGCCGTGAACTTTTATTGTGACACTGTTCCATGACGGTCGCACCTTCTATTCCCCCTTGACAGCACAAATGGCAAACACCAACTACATTGGAACGACCAATGCTTAAAATCCTTCAAGGAAATCAAATCTATGCTTGCCAAAGAAGCATTCCTCCAGCACCCGGTACCTGGATCATAATAAGCCATTTCACAATCACACTGATGCCACAGATCGACAGCTTGGCTCAGTCATTTTACATGAAGATAAGCCAGTGGCATTCTTCTCGCACAAGCTCAAGAAACGAACTCCTTTCCACTGTAAAGACTCTCAAAGAGCCTCGCACAATGTTATTTGGCTGTCATGCAATGCGTTCACACAGACCACCACATTCAACATTTCACAATCGTCAGACCTAACGAGTCTTGCATTGGCACCTCTTATTGACAGAGTATGGTTCTATCTTTCACTATATAAAGGGAAATGACACACTGCAGCCGATGCATTCAGCCATCTCACTTTTTCTGAGAGGCAGAGTCCACACTCACACGGTTCCCAAGGTTCACCAGAAAACCTTCAGACGTCTTACATCCATCGGCCACTGAGGATTCATCCGACTCGTCAGTTGAAGTATTTCAGTCCATAGTAACGGACGATCCGGATCTTGCCTTTTCCACCTCCTGCCCAACAGGATGTTCCATTCCAAAGGAACTACAAACAATAGTAGAAGCTCAGTGGCGGGTCGCTGCACTTTAAGCCGAAGCTCAATCTCAAACAATGAGAATTCCAAAAGAAAATGCTGGCCCCAGGCACAGAAGTATTTTGTCACGCCCAAACAATAGTTGGTCCGTGGAAACTCTATCTTCCAACCAGCTTATTACGAGATACCGTTCAATGGTATCCCTTGCTCTTGGACATTGTGGAATCTCTCCTTCAGCCTATACGCCCCAAATGCACTTCTATCACCCATGACTGCAACAATCTTGTGAAACCAAGGTAAGTGAATGAGACCCTTGTCAACGTCTCAAGAATGTGGGTCAAGGGCATGGTGGTGAAATGGCTAGCAGAGAATCTTCCTTCCCTTCTACCATAGCAAGATGTTGCAGTTGACTTCATCAAGCAGTGGATGATTTCCATCATTAACAAAGAACACAAATTCTCAGCCTTGACCATCATTGACATGGTGACCAACATGGTCAAAGTTATTTGAAACAACAACAAGACAGCGGCTCTTGTGGCAATGCACTTCAAAAAGTCAAAATATCCATGCCCTCTTAATGTGATTCACAACAAAGGCAAAGAAGTTCTAGGTGATGATTTTCAGCATTGACTACACATCCATGGTATCAACAGCAAAAACCCTCAAGCAAACTCCATTTGCAAACAAATACATCAAGCAATTGGCCACGCGCTAATTGTACTCATGACTCTGCAACCTCCTTGAGGACACAACAGTGCCAAACAATTGGAGGACACAGCCATCGCAGACGGAGTCTATGCAAGTTGTTGCACCTCCTTCAACAATGTCTTAAAGACAACACCCAGAGGCCTTGCCTTTGGAAGGGATATGATCCTCACTATTCTATTTATAACGGATCTCCAACAATTGCAAAATGCCTACAGGCCCTGCACAATCAGCGCCTCATTGCTGTAAATATCAAACATTTCTCCTATGCTTATGCAATCAGAGACAAGGCATACAAAGCATTCGAACGGAACCCTTTCCATTCAAGTTCTGCACAACATTATCGAACGCATCAATATGCATCCAGTCAGCCATATCACGAATGAGAGGGGTTTCATCCTACTCGCAAGGTTCCCCTACTCCCATCATATTATAATACACCCAGGGGTTTTCTCCTACATGCAAGGTTCCCCTGATTGAAAACGCTTTTATGATCAGTGCCCCCTTGAGAGGCAGAATGCGCTATCTGGGTCCTCAGAGGACACGAACCTCTTCAGTTAACGGACTACGGACAGGGAATCTGCAAGTTAGCGATTACAGAATAGTGATCCTGGCGATTGCTTAGCGATAGATAACAATTGGATGAATCCATGAACGATTGATTCATCCTGTGATCCTCGATTGATCATCCATTCTAATTAGTTCACAATTTTATATCCGCCTCTTACTAAAGACGTTCATCCTTTAGTCGAGATAAGGTACGTCGGCTAAATTGTCACCGTTGTAAAGCCCCATGACAAAGCTATCAAACTTGACAATTGTCTTGTCATTCCATCTTGCAGGGTTGTCAGTCGGAAATCTAAAACATTTCATCTCACAAGCCCTACAATACCAAAATCGACAATACCAATGAAACGAACCATTCCAAACGTCCTGTTTCAACAGCAACTGCCTCTCCGACGAAGAGACCACGAACTGTCATTCAGCTTTCACAATCCCCTTGTTGAAAGCTTTCAAAAAGAACATTTCAAACTTTTATCCTGGACTTTGTGCACTTCCGCTTAACCATCAATTCATCTTTAACTGTAATACTAGGTAATCTTTTCCAAAATACATTGCAATGCTACCGTAGCCACCGATACTCTAGACTACCGGCAGTAGAGGACGGGAACTATGTTATGGTGTCGTTCACAGTCAACTTTCACAATCCCCTCCTTGACACGACTGCTCATATCCCCAACTCTAAAAAACCACGCCGCACGAACTCGACGCTCCACCATGGGCTTTTTTTTAATCGTGATAAATATGTTGTTACTTATTGCTCAAGACGAATACAAAATCAACGAAGAGCATAGATGAATGATTAGTTTATAAAAACTTATTGGGCATGAAAGTTGAATTAATGGACGGTCATGGCTGAACAAAAAGGCCTGAAGGATTCATCACTGGCTCATTTTTGTCAGGGAATGAAGTGTAAGTACATCATCCAAGGTGATCCCCAAAAGTCAATATTTATGACCATTCAGCTTCGAGTTTCACAACCTATGTGCATAATGATGGGTCATGTGTCTTTCGCATTCTACGATCAAATCAATGATTGCGAGAATAGCACGGTAATGTCTCATCGCTTCGCATCCCGGATTTCTTGTTACATCGAGTACGGTACCTTATACGTACGCAGCAACAAGGACCGTCGCCTAAACTAATCATCAAATCAACAGTTCTCTCTTCCCTCTTTCTTTCCTTTGTCTCAGTGTTTGCACCCTTTGCGATTAGTCAACCAAGTTGTCATCAAGCGTTCAAACACACCCCTAGCAACCGAAGCTCTCAGAAAAAGCTACGTTTGTCATCGTTAGTCCCCTCACCCAAAGGTTATCCAACGTTATAGTTCCCATTGCTGTTGCGATTCATATCAAGATGATGATTCGTAACCAAGTCATCGTGAAACCAAAGAGAATCCTTGGCCTCAGTTCCATCTTGGTTTTGGCTCTTGTTGGGTTGGTGGCTTTGCCCCATGCCAACGGCGCCATGACCTCCAACGATGCAGAACTCGGTCGAGGAATTCTTGTTTTGTTGCGCGGTTTGGAGGAGGAAGCCCACGCGAAGACCAAGCTTCTGTACCGCCATTTCGGCAACAACTTGGACCCGTCCAAGGTCGGCAGTGGCAGCAAGTGCGACTTGAACGATCCAAGTACTCATCGATTTTGTAATCCCGCCTTGGTCGGTCCAAATGCGGGAACATCCAACCCGAATTTGCCTAGTGGAGCCAGTGTGAAGAAGGATGACGGTAGGCGTCTTGACGCATCTATTCTCCTCGAGAATGAAAATTCTCTCCCCGCTGACTGCTTGGATGATCCAGACAACCCGGCCTGCAAGAAATTGCGAGACCTTACCGGAGAAACGACGCTTCCAGGTATCAAGCAAGGAGGTGGAAAAGGCGGTGGGAAAAGCACTGGTACAAGCGGAACAAGTGGCACCGAAGAAGCTGCTGCACTGCCTTTGTTTACCTCAACCAAATGTAATGTCGGCAGTCTTTGGTCCTTCAAGTGCGGCACATCGGTTTTCACTTGTAACTTTCCTTCCTCGTCAGACGGGAGCGATATTTGTCAATCCCAGAATGGTGTGATTGTGGAAGGCGACATGAATGGCGATTCAAAACTGTGTGACTCTATGATTTCTGGCATCATTGCTGACCCATACATGATGAAGGGTGAAATCAAATGTCCCAACAAAAATGCCATTAGTAACTGGGTGTGCTATGATTATCCCAATATCAAGGTTAACACGGGCAAGGTTGGTGATATTGAAGCGAATTGCTTTTCGTCCACTCCTGCTCCTACAAGAGGAGCCGACGCATCTGCCTGGACAACGGCATCACCCACCGCTCCAATTGGTGCCATAGCATCACAGTCTCCTACCCGTTACATGTGCTACGGTAACCACGCCAGAACTAAGGATTTGGGTGGTGAAGGCCGTGAGATGAGTAATGTGCCTGGAAAATGGTGTGAATCTGAAATGCCCTCTGTCAGTTTGGAACCTTCTGAATCTCCAACCTCCATCATGGACCGAAAACAAATTGGTGGATCTGTGCCTGGTGGTACACCAGTCCCAGGTACACCTGACATGACATCTGCCCCAACTGAAAGTGGTGCTATCATTGGTGGAACTCCACATGTTGATGGTGCAATTGAGGGTGTTGAAACAGTTTCTCCAACTATTGGTGATATCATCATTGATGGACAAACAAGTTCTCCAAGTGGGATCATTGGTATTTATGGTGAGACTGCTGCTCCTTCCAGTGGTAGTATTGAGGGGCAAACAGCATCACCATCTGGAACATTTGATGGTTCTACATCAGCTCCAAGCTCAGGAGTTGAAGGGCAAACAGCATCACCATCTGGTACTCTTGATGGTTCTACACTAGTTCCAACCTCTGGGGTTATGCAAGGTTCGGAGCCACCTGTTGTGAAGCCAGATGCTGAACCCTCATTTGCCCCAACTACTTTTTATGTGGGTGGAGATGTGTACAGTGGAAATGGTATCCCAGTGGAGACAGAAGAGCCAACGTCCTCTCCCTCTGGAGCTCCAAGCAAACCTCCAACATCTGGTTCTACAGTTACTCCCGGAACCCCCAGTGCCTCTCCTACAGGTGGACCTGCTGAAACCCAAACTGTACCCCCTGAAGGTTCTTCCGCTCCTGTGGCCACTGTGACTCCTGGAACCCCAAGTTCCACTCCTACAGGTGGACCTGCGGAAACCCAAACTGTACCCCCTGAAGGTTCTTCCCCTCCTGTGGCCACCGTGACTCCTGGAACCCCAAGTTCCACTCCAACAGGTGGACCTGTGGAAAACCAAACTGTACCCCCTGAAGGTTCTACTGCTCCTGTGGCCACCGTGACTCCTGGAACCCCAAGTTCCACTCCTACAGGTGGACCTGCGGAAACCCCAAGTGTACCCCCTGAAGGTTCTTCCGCTCCTGTGGCCACCGTGACTCCTGGAACCCCAAGTTCCACTCCTACAGGTGGACCTGCTGAAACCCAAACTGTACCCCCTGAAGGTTCTTCCGCTCCTGTGGCCACCGTGACTCCTGGAACCCCAAGTTCCACTCCAACAGGTGGACCTGCTGAAACCCAAACTGTACCCCCTGAAGGTTCTTCCGCTCCTGTGACCACCGTGACTCCTGGAACCCCAAGTTCCACTCCTACAGGTGGACCTGCTGAAACCCAAACTGTACCCCCTGAAGGTTCTTCCGCTCCTGTGGCCACCGTGACTCCTGGAACCCCAAGTTCCACTCCAACAGGTGGACCTGCGGAAACCCAAACTGTACCCCCTGAAGGTTCTTCCGCTCCTGTGGCCACCGTGACTCCTGGAACCCCAAGTTCCACTCCTACAGGTGGACCTGCAGAAACCCAAACTGTACCCCCTGAAGGTTCTTCCGCTCCTGTGGCCACCGTGACTCCTGGAACCCCAAGTTCCACTCCAACAGGTGGACCTGTGGAAACCCAAACTGTACCCCCTGAAGGTTCTTCCGCTCCTGTGGCCACCGTGACTCCTGGAACCCCAAGTTCCACTCCAACAGGTGGACCTGCGGAAACCCCAAGTGTACCCCCTGAAGGTTCTTCCGCTCCTGTGACCACCGTGACTCCTGGAACCCCAAGTTCCACTCCAACAGGTGGACCTGTGGAAACCCAAACTGTACCCCCTGAAGGTTCTTCCGCTCCTGTGGCCACCGTGACTCCTGGAACCCCAAGTTCCACTCCAACAGGTGGACCTGCGGAAACCCAAACTGTACCCCCTGAAGGTTCTTCCGCTCCTGTGGCCACCGTGACTCCTGGAACCCCAAGTTCCACTCCAACAGGTGGACCTGCGGAAACCCAAACTGTACCCCCTGAAGGTTCTTCCGCTCCTGTGGCCACCGTGACTCCTGGAACCCCAAGTTCCACTCCTACAGGTGGACCTGCGGAAACCCAAACTGTACCCCCTGAAGGTTCTTCCGCTCCTGTGGCCACCGTGACTCCTGGAACCCCAAGTTCCACTCCTACAGGTGGACCTGCGGAAACCCAAACTGTACCCCCTGAAGGTTCTTCCGCTCCTGTGGCCACCGTGACTCCTGGAACCCCAAGTTCCACTCCTACAGGTGGACCTGCAGAAACGCAAACTGTACCCCCTGAAGGTTCTTCCGCTCCTGTGGCCACCGTGACTCCTGGAACCCCAAGTTCCACTCCAACAGGTGGACCTGTGGAAACCCAAACTGTACCCCCTGAAGGTTCTTCCGCTCCTGTGGCCACCGTGACTCCTGGAACCCCAAGTTCCACTCCTACAGGTGGACCTGCAGAAACGCAAACTGTACCCCCTGAAGGTTCTTCCGCTCCTGTGGCCACCGTGACTCCTGGAACCCCAAGTTCCACTCCAACAGGTGGACCTGTGGAAACCCAAACTGTACCCCCTGAAGGTTCTTCCGCTCCTGTGGCCACCGTGACTCCTGGAACCCCAAGTTCCACTCCAACAGGTGGACCTGCAGAAACCCCAAGTGTACCCCCTGAAGGTTCTTCCGCTCCTGTGGCCACCATGACTCCTGGAACCCCAAGTTCCACTCCAACAGGTGGTCCTGTGGACACTCCTACTACTGCCTCTCCAACTTCCAATCCAACAGGATTCCCAACAACAAATTCTCCAACTGAGGAGCCTACAGTGTCACCATCGGATTTGCCCACTACATCACCCTCTGCTAGTCCATCTTCCAGTCCATCTTCTGCACCGTCAGCAAGCCCATCCTCTGCACCTTCTAGTTCCCCATCTGGAAGTCCTAGTTCGACCCCTAGTGCTACCCCAAGTTCCTCTCCAAGCGGCACTCCATCTGCCAGCCCATCTGGAAGTCCTAGTTCAGCCCCTAGCTCGTCCCCTTCAGGGACTCCATCTGCCAGTCCCTCTAGCACACCTTCATCCAGTCCATCTGAGAACCCATCTGGAAGTTTCTACCCAAGTAGTGCACCGAGTGACACTCCAACTTTGAGTGCAGAGCCAAGTGCCAGTCCATCTTCTGCTCCATCTGCAAGCCCATCCAGCAGTCCTTCCTCCACTCCATCAGCTAGCCCATCCAGTAGTCCCTCCAGCTCCCCAAGTGGAAGCCCATCAAGTGCCCCCTCATCAAGTCCATCCTCAGCACCCTCTGCTAGTCCATCTTCCAGTCCATCTTCTGCACCATCAGCAAGCCCATCCTCTGCACCTTCTGGTTCCCCATCTGGAAGTCCTAGTTCAACCCCTAGTGCTGCCCCAAGTTCAGCTCCAAGCGGCACTCCATCTGCCAGCCCATCTGGAAGTCCTAGTTCAGCCCCTAGCTCGTCCCCTTCAGGGACTCCATCTGCCAGTCCCTCTAGTACACCTTCATCCAGTCCATCTGAAAACCCATCTGGAAGTTTCTACCCAAGTAGTGCACCGAGTGACACTCCAACTTTGAGTGCAGAGCCCAGTGCCAGTCCATCTTCTGCTCCATCTGCAAGCCCATCCAGCAGTCCTTCCTCCACTCCATCAGCTAGCCCATCCAGTAGTCCCTCAAGCTCTCCAAGTGGAAGCCCATCATCTGCCCCTTCTGCCAGTCCATCTGGAAGCCCATCAAGTGCCCCCTCATCAAGTCCATCCTCAGCACCCTCTGCTAGTCCATCTTCCAGTCCATCTTCTGCACCATCAGCAAGCCCATCCTCTGCACCTTCTGGTTCCCCATCTGGAAGTCCTAGTTCAACCCCTAGTGCTGCCCCAAGTTCAGCTCCAAGCGGCACTCCATCTGCCAGCCCATCTGGAAGTCCTAGTTCAGCCCCTAGCTCGTCCCCTTCAGGGACTCCATCTGCCAGTCCCTCTAGTACACCTTCATCCAGTCCATCTGAGAACCCATCTGGAAGTTTCTACCCAAGTAGTGCACCGAGTGACACTCCAACTTTGAGTGCAGAGCCAAGTGCCAGTCCATCTTCTGCTCCATCTGCAAGCCCATCCAGCAGTCCTTCCTCCACTCCATCAGCTAGCCCATCCAGTAGTCCCTCAAGCTCTCCAAGTGGAAGCCCATCATCTGCCCCTTCTGCCAGTCCATCTGGAAGCCCATCAAGTGCCCCCTCATCAAGTCCATCCTCAGCACCCTCTGCTAGTCCATCTTCCAGTCCATCTTCTGCACCATCAGCAAGCCCATCCTCTGCACCTTCTGGTTCCCCATCTGGAAGTCCTAGTTCAACCCCTAGTGCTGCCCCAAGTTCAGCTCCAAGCGGCACTCCATCTGCCAGCCCATCTGGAAGTCCTAGTTCAGCCCCTAGCTTGTCCCCTTCAGGGACTCCATCTGCCAGTCCCTCTAGTACACCTTCATCCAGTCCATCTGAGAACCCATCTGGAAGTTTCTACCCAAGTAGTGCACCGAGTGACACTCCAACTTTGAGTGCAGAGCCCAGTGCCAGTCCATCTTCTGCTCCATCTGCAAGCCCATCCAGCAGTCCTTCCTCCACTCCATCAGCTAGCCCATCAAGTAGTCCCTCAAGCTCTCCAAGTGGAAGCCCATCATCTGCCCCTTCTGCCAGTCCATCTGGAAGCCCATCAAGTGCCCCCTCATCAAGTCCATCCTCAGCACCCTCTGCTAGTCCATCTTCCAGTCCATCTTCTGCACCATCAGCAAGCCCATCCTCTGCACCTTCTGGTTCCCCATCTGGAAGTCCTAGTTCAACCCCTAGTGCTGCCCCAAGTTCAGCTCCAAGCGGCACTCCATCTGCCAGCCCATCTGGAAGTCCTAGTTCAGCCCCTAGCTCGTCCCCTTCAGGGACTCCATCTGCCAGTCCCTCTAGTACACCTTCATCCAGTCCATCTGAGAACCCATCTGGAAGTTTCTACCCAAGTAGTGCACCGAGTGACACTCCAACTTTGAGTGCAGAGCCCAGTGCCAGTCCATCTTCTGCTCCATCTGCAAGCCCATCCAGCAGTCCTTCCTCCACTCCATCAGCTAGCCCATCCAGTAGTCCCTCAAGCTCTCCAAGTGGAAGCCCATCATCTGCCCCTTCTGCCAGTCCATCTGGAAGCCCATCAAGTGCCCCCTCATCAAGTCCATCCTCAGCACCCTCTGCTAGTCCATCTTCCAGTCCATCTTCTGCACCATCAGCAAGCCCATCCTCTGCACCTTCTGGTTCCCCATCTGGAAGTCCTAGTTCAACCCCTAGTGCTGCCCCAAGTTCAGCTCCAAGCGGCACTCCATCTGCCAGCCCATCTGGAAGTCCTAGTTCAGCCCCTAGCTCGTCCCCTTCAGGGACTCCATCTGCCAGTCCCTCTAGTACACCTTCATCCAGTCCATCTGAGAACCCATCTGGAAGTTTCTACCCAAGTAGTGCACCGAGTGACACTCCAACTTTGAGTGCAGAGCCCAGTGCCAGTCCATCTTCTGCTCCATCTGCAAGCCCATCCAGCAGTCCTTCCTCCACTCCATCAGCTAGCCCATCCAGTAGTCCCTCAAGCTCTCCAAGTGGAAGCCCATCATCTGCCCCTTCTGCCAGTCCATCTGGAAGCCCATCAAGTGCCCCCTCATCAAGTCCATCCTCAGCACCCTCTGCTAGTCCATCTTCCAGTCCATCTTCTGCACCATCAGCAAGCCCATCCTCTGCACCTTCTGGTTCCCCATCTGGAAGTCCTAGTTCAACCCCTAGTGCTGCCCCAAGTTCAGCTCCAAGCGGCACTCCATCTGCCAGCCCATCTGGAAGTCCTAGTTCAGCCCCTAGCTCGTCCCCTTCAGGGACTCCATCTGCCAGTCCCTCTAGTACACCTTCATCCAGTCCATCTGAGAACCCATCTGGAAGTTTCTACCCAAGTAGTGCCCCGAGTGACACTCCAACTTTGAGTGCAGAGCCAAGTGCCAGTCCATCTTCTGCTCCATCTGCAAGCCCATCCAGCAGTCCTTCCTCCACTCCATCAGCTAGCCCATCCAGTAGTCCCTCAAGCTCTCCAAGTGGAAGCCCATCATCTGCCCCTTCTGCCAGTCCATCTGGAAGCCCATCAAGTGCCCCCTCATCAAGTCCATCCTCAGCACCCTCTGCTAGTCCATCTTCCAGTCCATCTTCTGCACCATCAGCAAGCCCATCCTCTGCACCTTCTGGTTCCCCATCTGGAAGTCCTAGTTCAACCCCTAGTGCTGCCCCAAGTTCAGCTCCAAGCGGCACTCCATCTGCCAGCCCATCTGGAAGTCCTAGTTCAGCCCCTAGCTCGTCCCCTTCAGGGACTCCATCTGCCAGTCCCTCTAGCACACCTTCATCCAGTCCATCTGAGAACCCATCTGGAAGTTTCTACCCAAGTAGTGCACCGAGTGACACTCCAACTTTGAGTGCAGAGCCCAGTGCCAGTCCATCTTCTGCTCCATCTGCAAGCCCATCCAGCAGTCCTTCCTCCACTCCATCAGCTAGCCCATCCAGTAGTCCCTCAAGCTCTCCAAGTGGAAGCCCATCTAGTAGTCCCTCAAGCTCCCCAAGTGGAAGCCCATCATCTGCTCCTTCTGCCAGCCCTTCTGCCACTCCATCAGCTAGTCCAAGTGAAAGTTTTGTTCCAACCAACTGTTATGACAAGTATGACATTGATGCTGAACAGGTGATTGAGCAAGTCGGTTCTGAGGAGCCCCTTCCTGAAGACACTCTACAAATCGTCAAAGCTGATGACAATATGACCATCACTCTCCGTAAGTTTTACTTTGTGATCAGATATCTCGATATTCTTGCTTTTCTCAATTATTTCTTTTGATCATACAGAAATCAATCAAATGTGGACAAGTGATGCCACTGTTAATGTTTTCATTCATTATCATAGTCCAGAAACACAGAGTAGTGTTTGTGAATCTCAGGAAGATCTGAAATATGAAGAGTCCTTCACGAAAGAGCTTATCTGCTATGATGGTTGGACTGATGTTGGTCTCTTTGTCTATCTTGATGATGAATTTTCAATTGAAGAATGTGACGAATGCCACCCACCAGGAAGTGATGTGGACAATGTTATTGCATACTATTTTGAGGTAAGGCTTTTCATTCTTTTCATTCCACCTGTCTCATTATTTAGCTTACTCCTCATCGTCTGAATCTCTATCGATTCACAGCTGCCTTGTGAGCCAATCTGTATCACGCTTCCTCCTGAAACAGTTACTACTCCGTCCCCAACTTTGGCTCCTGTATCAGAACCAACAACAGTGCCATCTATCTGCATTCCAACACCTATTCTTGTTAGTGGTTTGGTTGAAGGTGTCACGGAAACCACAGTCCAAATTACTGGACCCAAGATTCAGACAATTGACTTTGATGTTGTGCAGACATGGATTCAAAAAGGAAATTTGGATGAGTTTGCTATCCAGTACTTGAACACGGAATTAGTTGATGTTTGTGAGCAATTCACTGATATTGCATTTGAACACAAAGAATCATTTACAGCAGCTTGTGTGGACAACATCACATCAATTACTCTCTTCATTTATGTTGGAGATGACTTCAACACTGTCGAGTGTAATGCCTGCACAGCTCCGGAAGGGTCAGAGGACTACGAAACCTTTGTTTTTGAACTACCATGTGTTCCTGAGTGTGTTCCTGTGATTCCAACTGAATCACCTGAATCACCTACAACAACGCCTACCATTTGCATTCCTCAACCAGATCTTGTTAACACCACTGGCTCAGCTGAGGACATCACAGAAAAAACTGTTCAAATCACTGGACCTAACATTGGCACAATTGACTTTGATGTTGTGCAGACATGGATTCAAGAAGGAAATCTTGATGAGTTTGCTATCCAATACTTGAATACGGATTTTGTTGATGTTTGTGAGCAATTTACTGATATTGAATTTGAACACAAAGAATCTTTCACTGCAGCCTGTGTGGACAACATCACATCAATCACTCTTTTCATTTATGTTGGAGATGAGTTCAATATTGATGAGTGCAATGCTTGCACAGCTCCAGAAGGGTCAGCGGATTACGAGACCTATGTTTTTGAGCTACCATGTGTTCCTGAGTGTGTTCCAGCGTTTCCAACTGACTCACCTACCTCATCGCCTAACTCACCTACCTCATCGCCTACTATCTGTATTCCCGAGCCTGATCTTGTCAGCACCACTGGCTCAGCTGAGGACATCACAGAAAAAACTGTTCAAATCACTGGACCTAACATTGACACAATTGACTTTGATGTTGTGCAGACATGGATTCAAGAAGGAAATCTCGATGAATTTGCTATTCGGTATTTGAACACAGACTATATTGAGGTCTGTGAACAGTTCACTGACATCAGCTATGAGCATAAACAAACTTTCACTGCAGCTTGTGTGGAAAACATTACCTCAATCAGTCTTTATATTTATGTTGGAGATGATTTCAACATTGATGAGTGCCATGCCTGCACTGTACCAATTGAGGGATCTGAAGATTACGAAGCATATGTTTTCGAATTGCCATGTGTCCCTGATTGTCCAACATCTGCTCCTGTCCCAGCAATTCAGACTGATCCACCAACTTCTGCTGACATTGTTGATGTTGGTGCAATGGACAATGTTGATCCAGTAGTGCCAAAAGCTGCTGATTGTTTCAGTGGTATCAAGCTCTTGGAACCAGAGAAAGACATGTGGTGTAATGCTAATGAAACTGTCCTTGCCATTGAGAAGCAACTTGTTGTTGATGGTTCCTCCGTTCAGTTCACTGTGAAGAATGTCTTCTCTCGGAGTGCCAACTTTGAGCTTCGCTATGACATGGAGGCAGGTAACCAGTGCCAGGACTTGCTTGTTCTGAATAAAGGTAGTGTCTACAAGGATGTCCTGACAGCCAAGTGCAATCCTATCACAAACACTGCTGTCATCCAGTTGTTTGTTGACAACAACCGCCAAAGTCATGCGGCAAATGGAAAACAATGTCATGACCAAGGGCACAATACTTGCCACATCATTTATGAAATCCCTTGCATGCCAGATACCATGTGCACAGATGCACGGAAATTGTCTGAAGACACAACCACTCATGGAGCTGTCACAGCAGAAATGAGTGAGGTTGGTAATTCCAATGAAGTGGAAGATGATGCTCCTTACTGTGTGAACAAAGACTTCCCTTGCGAAGGTGAGGAGGAGAACATGGTCTATGTCTGCCACTACTCCAACCGTGCTGGATACCAAACTTTCTGTATCCCTGAGGCTGATTCTGATATGATGAGATTTTACTCCAATGATTATTGTGGTCCATGCGAAGGTTGGAATGGTATTAGTCATGCAAGTCAATTCTAATTCAGTTCAACAGTCCTTTTTGGATGGAAACAAAGAAAAGAAAGCCAAGTGCACCATTTATTAAAAATCAAAGAAAACTAAGAATGATCCAACCCTAACCCTAACAGGTGTATGAGAAGGTTGTAAGTGAACTGCCTACAGTTTCCATTTCATGGAGTTAGAAAGGTACTGACTATTAATATCAAGAAAGGCAAAAAGTTGTTATGTAATCACCGATCACAGGATGCCTTTCACTAGCTAGTGCCACAAAATGGTGGTGTTGTGTGCTTTTTGTGTACATTATCATTTGCTGCTACTCAGCAAGGATCGAAGATAGATCTCATGGACTTTCGATATGAAATAATTTTGGCTGGATCAAAGGTATTATAATAATGAAATCTATTTTATGGCTATGCCTACTAGCTACCGGTAGTTCCTCTTATGGACTGTGGATATGAAGTTATAATGGTGAATATGGTGCTACCTAATGTATTGCGTTAACTTTGACGTATCGTTAAAAATGTGAATGGTGCGCGGGACGCTCCCATGTTGCCTCCCTGGTGTTCATGTTTCAATAATAGTATGTCCCATCATTGGCAATTTTTCGCTTCCAACCTTCTGGCAACACATCATCCGGATGGATTGGCTGTTTAGGAAGCTCCTTTCAAGTGCTACCATCTGTCATTCCATCCAATGACGGGAGATCGACCCAAGCAATACGGGCCTTTCTATGCAAATCATCAGGAAGGTCATGAACAATGTTTTGGTATTGGGCTTCGATGTACCAAGCAATGCGATCGGCTTGATCGTCATGCCGTGCCAAAGTCATTGCATCGTCCGGACCTTGCTCCAAGAGAGCTATATTGATCCAGAAACCCTAACCCCAACCCTAAAAGCAACCACCGCAGCACCTTTCGCTGCATCCTCTGATGAGGACGTCTGTGTCTCTCTCTGCCACATCATTTCTCTGCCTGTGTCCATGGGTGATGGTGTGTTGATCCCCGGCTGGAACCCAGAAATATCTTACCGCTCTACTAAAGTTACCATCTCCCCGACGGCCATACAAGAGTTCCCATAGACAGCATCCTCATAAATGGTGTAGGTTCTTGTTAACACACACCTACATCAGTAGTTGTCCTGAGTCTTAAGAAGTCCCATGCAGGTATGGGCATTAGACATTGAGTCCAGAGGGAGATACATGATGTACTCCCCAGTAGTTGTTGTGTTCTCACAATTCGATCAAGTTCCACTATTTTTAATCAGTTTAAAAATCTGTACGGTTCGGGCAAAGCTTTAGCTGAGGGGAGGTATGGAGGGGGGATCCGTACAAAACTGGACTTTAGAGCAGGTTCGGTTTACTTAGACGACACTTAGGAAAACCTTGGCATTGCCGGCAACACGCTGCGACATGAGAATTCACGTTTCCTTCATGTATGCACATGTGTGGAACAAATTATAGGAAATTTTACATGTTCGCGCACGACCCACGGAAATTTTCACCCCTTCGTATCGTGGCAATTTTTCGGTCCCGAATGATGCGAGCCTTTCCGTCCTCACGTTTTAGCTCGCGCGACAAACCGCAGACATATTTTGCCACATTCGTGTATACCTCATATTCATGTATCAATAGTATCAATAGCAATAAAATCAAAAGTTACATATGCCTATTTAACGACTTTTACCCTCCCAAAAAATGCTTACTTTTAAAATTAACGTTTCCTGCCAAGCGTTACCAGACCAGCCATGCCTCTTAACTTTACCCGGACGGACTAAAAATTCAATCCGATCAAGTTCATTTGTCATTTGGACGAAGAAACCAAGTATGAATGAATATAAACTTTCAAAACGAATGGATCAACCATTTATTTGTCTACCGTAATTTGACTACCGTAGGCAGAATACAACTATGATACCAGATAAACTGCGCGCTATCACATCACATACAGTACTTCCATACGACGAACGTAGGGTGCGCGCTTGTGCAGTAGAAATAAAAACAATACTCGGGTACGTAGTACTACAGAAGTAAGTACGACTACCAGTAGTACGGTAGTTGAGGCTACTGCGACCAGAATGATACTAACGACTTTACTACCGGTAGTAGTAGTAGCATATCTACTTCAGAGGAAGTCTTGAGATGAATCAAAATTTGTCACTTTACAAAAAGCTTTCCTAAAGATCTTCTCTGTGAAGATGCACACGGTCGTATTTCTTTATTTCTCTCATACTCTTCATAAATGTGTCGACTCAGTAGCTAAGGGTAATAGACAACTAAGTAAGAAAAGAGTGATCACAGGCACCATGTCGGAGATGGAACCGGTCTTAGGTACTAGCCTAGGCACGATTTGTACAACACCCTTCCCTGATCGAAACACCTGTGAGGAGATCATCAAATGGACAAATGGTGCCAAAAAACCAGCAAAAGGAAATGTAGAATATGTAATGTGGAGAAAATAAAGGAATGAAAAAGAAACATGAAAGAGGATCAACAATAGTAGTGACCCATAATACGCCGGCAGTGACGGGAATGTAGAACCCAACCAATCAGTTTCGTAAGGGAATCAGAAGGATTGATAACACCAGGAATGTGATGCATCAAGATATCACCATTATCCTTCCAATCTTGAAATCGCGAAAGCCTGGATGTCAATATGGCGCGATCGCTCAGTGGGTTTGCGAGCATTGATAATTTGGATAGCGGATACATTATCAATATGAATGGGGGTAGGGGAAAGCTGGGGAAAAGAGAGCTCATGGAGAACTGCATGAAGGTACTTTGCAGTTTTCGCAGCAGACACGGCAGCAATGAAGTCGGCCTCAGTGGAGCTAGTAGCAGTGACAGTTTGTGTCTTGGAACGGTAAGCAATAGCACCGCCGTTAAGGACGAAAGCGTAACCGGTAGTAGAGCGACGGTTGCGGAGATCATTTGCATGAGCAGCGTCAACATACCCAGTGAGTTGAAGGGGGGAATGGATAGAAGGGAAGGCAGGGAGAGATGGATCAAGGGATAGTTGGTGGGGGGCGCCAGGTGGCAAACAGGGGTCATGAGTGCGTCGGACGAAACGGATACCCCAGTGTTCAGTGCGGCGGAGATAGCGTGCGACACCCTTAAGACAGTTGTAGTGGTAGGCATGTGGTGCAGAGGCAAACTTGGACAAAGTCACAACAGCATAGCCAATATAAGCTCGGCAAGTAATGTAGGCATAAAGAAGCTCACCAAGAAGGGTACGGTAGGAGAAACCCTGGTAGTCACAAAGGGCAGCGTGTTCAGGAGAACCTTTAGAGTGGCCAGCAGGGGACTGATAGAGGCCATCCACAGCATCAACTGGAAGGGGTGCAGAACGGTCATCAGAGGACTCATGCGGACAGGGCGTATCCCAGCCATGGCTACGAAGGAGGCGATCAATATACCCAGTAGAGGTTAGCTCGATGTAGTCCGCCGTTTGGTGAACGTCAACGCCATTGTAGTCACTGAGTAGTCCAAGATAGGTGAAGAGGGTTGAGCCTCATTAGGTTGTTGGAGGGCTTTACCAATGAAGTCATATACAGCCTTAGCAGTAGATTCACGACGGCAAGCCAAAGCAAAATCATCCACCTGGTGGAGGAGCAAGATAGGCTCACCCTCAAAGACACCACTGTAGATGGTACGATCATGGGTAGTAGACTTGAAGCTCAATTCAGGAAGGGAAAGGATCTTGTTGATGTAGGTTTCCCAGAGGCGACCAGATTCAGGATGACCCTGCAAGGCGTGAAGGACAGGAAGGACCATGTTCCGATCAAGGGTGATACCAAAACGGGCTTTGTACCATTCCGCATATGCATCATCAATCATGATGAAGGTAGGTGTCTCAGGGGGGGAAGAATGAGCGAAAGCATCAGTGGCATCACCACCATACACCCGCATATCATGGGCAGCAGCCAGAGCAAAAAACATCCGTTGGATAGGCTGTTCAACACAAGAAGAGTATGTGGAGGCAACTTGGTGAAGGAGAGGAGCAGCACGGAGGGAGCCATCACAACAGCTGCGGGAATGGCGTTCTCCAGAGCGCTTGATCTGGTATTGCCAATGTAAGCGAAGAATAATCGCACCAGGGGGTGCGGCAACAGGGGCACCAAACATACCAAGGTCATGCATAAGGTCCAATTGCTTGAACACACCACGTTGCCAGTCGGGCCATGTGGAAAGGCGTTGGAGCTTACGGCGGGTAAAGAAACCAAGGGCTTGTTCAGCAGGTGTGATAGCCGTAGAAGTGACAGCTTGAATGGCGGCCACGAGGTCTTCGACGGGAAAAGAGGAGAAGTCACTCTCGGGGAAACGCAGGGAGCATAGACCGGATAGCATCAAGGGTGAGAACAGGAGTCTCTTCATCAAGCAGGGCGGGATGGGTGAAGAGGGAGGGTTCACGATGTTCAGCAAGAGCACGACGGAGCTCAGCCATTGTCAAGTGTTTCTCTGGAGCAAAGGTCAGAGAGAGGGAGGGGGAGTTGGAGTCAAAAGCCTTACGGAACTCAAGAAGTGCCTGTTCTTTCGTGAAGACCAGTACATCATTAATGGCAACCAGGTAAGCACCACGCAGCGCATTATTGGTGGCCTTGGGGGAAGAGCGAATCCGTGATGCAGGGCTACCAGGCCAAATCTTCGCAACAAAGACACGGTTGTTGAGTTCACCCCTAAGGAGATCAAAGCCAAAAGTGGGGCTACGGTTAGAGGCCGTAAGGGATTCCAACAGAGTATGACTGAAAGGATTGACGAAGGCAGTAAACACTTCAACAGCAGCGTCATCCTCCTCAGCAGGAAATGGCTCGCCAGAGTGGACACGCTGTAAATGCTGGACATTGGGGGGAAGAGCGCCAAACGGAAGGTCATTCAGGCCCTCATCAAAGCGAGCATGTTTGGCAATTTTCACCTGGCCAGTGTCAACATCATACCATAGGATATTCTTTGTCGTATTTGGGAGAAAACCAAGGAAAATACCTTTGCGTGCGTTTGGTAAGAGCTTAGAACGGCAACGACCAGGGGGGCGGACCCACACACGGCAACCAAAAGTGTGGAAGCCAGTGAAATCCTCTTTCGCACCATGAAGGATCTCAAAAGGGGACTTGACTTGGTCACGGGAAGGAGTGGCATTAGTGATACGGAGGAAAAGATGGAAGGCATAGGGCCAAAAACGAGGGTCAAGACAGGCACCAAGCAACATTGATCGCAAAGCATTCGCAACAGTGAGGTGGGCACGTTCAACAGGACCATTTTGATTGGAAGCGTCGGCACCAGTGGGGCGAATGGCATACCAAACTGCTCAAACAATGTTCGGACAGCAGGATTAGCATAAAGCTCACCACCTTGGTCCAGGTAAACATATTTGTCTTGACACTGTGGGGAGTACTGGTGAAGGAAGGACCAGAGCCACTCAATAGGGGAAGCCTTGGAAACACGGGTGTCACCAAAGACAGCACGGGTGAAGTGGTCAGTCACCAAAACCCAACACGTCTCACCGTTTAGACCAGTGAAGTCTTTCTTTCTGTCAACATCCTTTGAGCGAACACCAGCAAACGAGAAATCAATGGAGTGACCCTGGAATGGCTGGGTAGCAGCGCGATTAGAGTGAGCACCAGAAGATTCCTTGGTCTGTTTAGCCCGGATGCAGGTGGGACACTGTTCCAATATAGGGTCAAAATGGCGAAAGCGAGGAACCCCAGTAATGTGCTCATGGGCATGGTATAGATAGTGGTCGGAAGGGTGACCCAGGCGTTGGTGCCAGAGCAGGCGCTCAGCAGTAGCACGGATGGCCATAACCGAAGTGGCATGTGAGATGTACTGGTGAAAGGGAAAATCCCGGAACTCAGGAGGTTTCTCGTCTAGGTCGGCGGCCAAAGTCCGGTATAGGGCATTGCGGACATCAATTGTAAGGGAGCGTTCCAAGTCATTGCATTCCGCAGCAAGGGCAGGGTCACACTGCATAGCAACAGCCAAAGAATTCTCGGCAGTGGCCAGAGGGTCATCCGCAGAAAGGGAGGGGCGGATAAGCGGTAATGTCAATTTCTGACCATGGAGGACAACATTCTTCGAGGAAGTGAGCTTGTGATGGGCAGTGGCTGTCCAAGTGCCGGTAGCATAAAAGTGTTGGTGGGAGACACCAGATTACTGAGATCGCTGATAGCCAAAGGCCTTGTATAGATCACTCTCACTGAGGAGGGTAGCATTCAGCAAGGGGGAGTAATGGACCAGGAAGTCATGGTAGTCATAAGGAGCAGGCGCAGGAACATGGATGTAACCTTGGCCTTCAGGGAGGACAGCAGCATGGTGTACAGCAGGCTTGAGGCGAATGGGGCAAGGGAAATCCAGGCCATATGGACGGTAGTGATGGAGAAGGGTTTTATCATTGGAACAAGAGACCTGAGCAGCATCGTCCATCTGTGAGCGAGGAAGATCATCAAACCCATCTAGATCCGTAGGAAGCACCGGTGTGGTTCAGTAGATGTCCAATTGACCGTCCGAGGATTGTCATCCGCAGGAAGAGGATCGGTGGGATCATCAATGGCATAAACATCATCAAAGGGTAGTTGGAGGCCAAGAGGCTTGAAGTCCACAGCGTTGATATTCCAACCAACAAGATCAGGGTCAATGACATATGACAGTATTAACTTGCGATCCAAGAATGCCCACGGCCAAAAAGTCATTACATCATACAACCGCCAAAATAACCCACAACGCGACATTCGTGGAATTCATGTTGGTCTCCCACAACACTACACTGGTTATCTGGTACATGTGCCACAAATGAACAGTGTCTTGCATTGCAATGATGTGTACTTTGATGAGAACTTTGAATCTACCCTTGCCTACACACCCAGTTGCCACCCAGCACATTTTGATATCATCGTCACTGAAATACCGCCACATGACAATGACAATGTTGAGCAAACGGGCTCACCCCTTTGGTTCTGCAATAAGAAGTCTTCTCCCTATGGCAAACCTATGCGGTCTTTCTCTAAAGCAATCGTCCACGAAGACTATGACATCAACGTTCATGCTTCAAACGATGACTCAGACGATGATGCTTCAGTCAAAAGTAATGATGACATGCCCGCCCTTATTGCCCGTTACGATGATGACAGCGACAGCCACGAGGAGGAGGAGGAGGAGGAATTCAACCAAGACACCAATACGCACAATACAAAACAATTGTCTTACCCTGAATCCATCAATATCTACGACCAACCAACAGATGCAGCAACATCGCCACAGCATCGCTACCCACAAAGGACTCGACGAGCAAATCCAAAATATGCTTATAATGCAAAACAACACATACATCAACCCACCGTACCAACTCCCGAAGCAACTGATTCTAGAAGTTACAGACATGCAACCAACAATGTTCCTCCCAGCACCTGACAACTGGAAACAGATCCTCAAACTACCTCCATACGTCATAACTTATTGGAGCGCATCTCTACTGAAGGAACTGAAAGAACTTGTCAAGAAACAAACTTTTGTTATTGACACTTCCAATTCTGGTGATCCCATCATTCCCGTGACAGCGAAGTTCCATGTAAAGCTGACCAAGGATGGAATAATTGAAAAGCTCAAGTCTCGTATAGCATTAAGAGGAGACTTGATGCGAGACAATGTTGAAATCCCCGACACCTGGTGCCCCATCGCAGGATTCCACGCCTTCAAAATGTTCCTGGCAATGGCTGCACACTACAAGAAATGGATTTATCAACTTGACTCATTCTTACAAGCAGACGTATTGGGTCGAAAATTCACAACATTACCAATTGAGTGGAAGGAAATGTTTCGATGAAATCCAGAAGTGCAACAATGGCTAGGTAAACCATTGAGACTTACTAAATCATTGTATGGAGATCGAGTTGCCAACCTTGCATGGGACGAAACAAAGAGCAAGTGGCTGACAAGTGAAGAAATTGGTTTCGAGAGACTACCCAGCGAAAGATCCATCTATATCAAAAGAACAAAGGAAAGGATTAATGATGGTCTTAAATGCCGTGGATGACCAGTTTATTTTGCAACCACCATGGAAATGAAAGATTGGTTTGAGAGAGAAACAGATAACAGGTTCGATGTCTACAAACTGGGACAAGCAGAGTGGTACCTTCAATCCAGAATCACTCAACTGGCCGATTACTCCATTATCATGGACCAATCCATATACGCTGTTTTGGTAGCAGGAAGATACCTGATTTGAATACCCAACGATTTGAGATGCGTATCATAGAAGACCGTTCGACGTATTCAAAACTTTGAAGTCCATGGAAAGTTGGTTGCTGCGTTGTGTAGAAATTTTACCAGATGATGCGTGGAAAATCCTCGGATGTTTTAGAACTCGCCAGTACTTCTTTTCCTCTTCTCGACCTCTCGGGAAACGCATACTCAGAACCGCGTTCCTGATTTTCTTTCCCAGATGCAACGGCATGATTGATTTTGTGAATCGCCTCCTGCTGAAGATGATCCAACAGTTTTTCTGTTTTTGTTGTCTCTTGATCGGCAAGGTTGAGGGCTTTCCGCACCATCTCCCTCACCTGTGCATTGCCTGCGTTCCGCCTTTCTCGCAGAAAAGTTACCGCATTGCGCTGTGATAGCTGCAGATTTTGAATTGTGTCTGGGATGTGGCACTCGACCTCAAAAGTGGATTCACGTGCCTCGTCCAATTCCTGAAGTTTTGGTAATGGAAATCCTTTTAAGTACCACCCTTTCCTGGACTCACGTTAGTTGATGTAAGTTCTTCGCATGTATAACCATTGCATTGTCGTCTTCGATGGATAGCCACGACTCCGGCTTTTGAGAAAGGAAGTCCATGCTGTGGACATAAATACATTTGCCGTTGCTGTGATCCCTCTCGAACTCTTCCACCAGCATCACGTCAAACACGTCCGTCCAGTCCTCGGCTCCGTCCCTTCCGTAGTAGGGTTGGAACTGCGAGTGGCAGCGCACGGCAAATATGCTCATGGATACTTGCTTCGTCACGGCATATGTGTCGGCAGGGATACTTCAGCTGTTGTACAAATTGTGCCTAGGCTAGTACCTAAGACCGGTTCCATCTCCGACATGGTGCCTGTGGTCACTCTTTTCCTACTTAGTTATCTATTACCCATAGCTACCGGTACTGACAGTGAGTCAACATCAGCCTTGATGGCAGTCCACGGGTTGTAACATTTTTTGGGTTGTAGCTTTGTTTTTCCATCTTCGTTGTTGTATTAAACATTCTTTCCGCCCTATCTGTTTCTCTCCTTGCCATTCTGTAGATTGTACGCGCCGTATGTCATGGAATAGCAATTCACGTTCCAGAACGCTGGATGTTGCGCTTCGACGATTCACCGATATTCGTCACACCTCATTACGTTCCTCAAACAAAAGTTCACAATCCCAAACACAATAACGATCGTGAAGCTTTTGGAGTTCAGGATGTAGACCGGAGGAACGTTGAAGCTGTGTTTCCGTGGGGTCAACTATTGTCGTCATTGTGATAGTCTGTAGTATTTATTTTGTTACGGTGCAAGAACAAAGAAATAGAAATACTACTGCAGTAATTATTTTCTGAAATTGGAAATACTCCTGCGTACATTTCAACCGTTGAAAAGAAGAGAGGCAAAGTTACTGCAAGTCGGGCAGACTCGAAAGAGCCAGCCGAACATCACGCCCGCCGGTTGGGGTGGGTTGGAACTGTTTTCGACGGACAGACGTACTTTATGCGGCGGTTGGGAAATCCAGAAAGGGCGATTCTGATTCTTCGCGACCGGCAGTCCTTTCTCCGGCTTAAAAAAACCAGAAGGCATAGCAACAAGAACTGAAAGAATCTTGACCTTCTCATTTTGTGATGGATTCATCCATAGTATGCACATCATCCAAGACGATCCACAAGGGGCAATTGGCGTACGGCTCACGTTTCGATTCTATGATGATCAAATCAATCAATGGTTTTTACGAAACAAACCCCACTATGATACCAAATGTCTCTTCGCTTCACATCCGGAATGTCTGTTCCATCGAGAACAACTACTGAATGTGTCACAGTAAAAATAATACCGTCGCCCAAACGCATGATCAAATCAACATCATCTCCCTCTTTCTCTCGGTTGTCTCAGTGTTTGTACCTTTACGATTAGTCAACTCAGTTTTCATCAAGCGTTCAAATACACCCCTAGCAACTGAAGCTCTCAGAAAAAGCTACGTTTGTCATCGTTAGTCCCCTCACCCAAAGGTTATCCAACGTTATAGTTCCCACTGCTGTTGCGATTCTTATCAGGATGATGATTCGTTCCATCTTGGTTTTGGCTCTTGTTGGGTTGGTGGCTTTGCCCCATGCCAACGGCGCCATTACCTCAAACGATGCAGAACTCGGTAGAGGAACTCTTGGTTTGTTGCGCGGTTTGGAGGAGGAAGCCCACGCGAAGACCAAGCTTCTGTACCGCTATTTCGGCAACAACTTGGAGCCGTCCAAGGTCGGCAGTGGCAGCAAGTGCGACTTGAACGATCCAAGTACTCATCGATTTTGTAATCCCGCCTTGGTCGGTCCAAATGCAGGAACATCGAACCCGAATTTGCCTAGTGGAGCCAGTGTGAAGAAGGATGACGGTAGGCGTCTTGACGCATCTATTCTCCTCGAGAATGAAAATTCTCTCCCCGCTGACTGCTTGGATGATCCAGACAACCCGGCCTGCAAGAAATTGCGAGACCTTACCGGAGAAACGACGCTTCCAGGTATCAAGCAAGGAGGTGGAAAAGGCGGTGGGAAAAGCACTGGTACAAGCGGAACAAGTGGCACCGAAGAAGCTGCTGCACTGCCTTTGTTTACCTCAACCAAATGTAATGTCGGCAGTCTTTGGTCCTTCAAGTGCGGCACATCGGTTTTCACTTGTAACTTTCCTTCCTCGTCAGACGGGAGCGATATTTGTCAATCCCAGAATGGTGTGATTGTGGAAGGCGACATGAATGGCGATTCAAAACTGTGTGACTCTATGATTTCTGGCATCATTGCTGACCCATACATGATGAAGGGTGAAATCAAATGTCCCAACAAAAATGCCATTAGTAACTGGGTGTGCTATGATTATCCCAATATCAAGGTTAACACGGGCAAGGTTGGTGATATTGAAGCGAATTGCTTTTCGTCCACTCCTGCTCCTACAAGAGGAGCCGACGCATCTGCCTGGACAACGGCATCACCCACCGCTCCAATTGGTGCCATAGCATCACAGTCTCCTACCCGTTATATGTGCTACGGTAACCACGCCAGAACTAAGGATTTGGGTGGAGAAGGCCGTGAGATGAGTAATGTGCCTGGAAAATGGTGTGAATCTGAAATGCCCTCTGTCAGTTTGGAACCTTCTGAATCTCCAACTTCCATCATGGACCGAAAACAAATTGGTGGATCTGTGCCTGGTGGTACACCAGTCCCAGGTACACCTGATATGACATCTGCCCCAACTGAAAGTGGTGCTATCATTGGTGGAACTCCACATGTTGATGGTGCAATTGAGGGTGTTGAAACAGTTTCTCCAACTATTGGTGATATCATCATTGATGGACAAACAAGTTCTCCAAGTGGGATCATTGGTATTTATGGTGAGACTGCTGCTCCTTCCAGTGGTAGTATTGAGGGGCAAACAGCATCACCATCTGGAACATTTGATGGTTCTACATCAGCTCCAACCTCAGGGGATATCCAAGATGATACCAAGTCACCTACCGTAAAGCCAGACGCTGAACCATCCTTTGCCCCAACTACTTTTTATGTGGGTGGAGATGTGTACAGTGGAAATGGTATCCCAGTGGAGACAGAAGAGCCAACTTCCTCTCCCTCTGGAGCTCCTAATGGGCCTCCAACATCAGGATACACAGTTACTCCTGGAAGTCCTAGTGCCTCTCCAACGGATGGACCTACCAGCACCCAAACTATACCCCCAGAAAGTTCTTCCCCTCCTGTACCCACTGTGACTCCTGGAACCCCAAGTGCCTCTCCAACAGAAGGGCCAACTGGCTCTGATACAGGATCCCCTGAAGGTTCTTCTGCTCCTGTGCCAACTGCGACTCCTGGAACTCCAACAAAAGGACCAACTGGCTCTGAGACAGATGTACCTGAAACAAGATCCCCTGAGGGATCTGCTGCTCCTGTGCCCACTGTGACTCCTGAAACCCCAAGCGGATCTCCAACTGATGTACCAGCAACAGATGTACCTGAAACAGGATCCCCTGAAGGTTCTGCTGCTCCTGTGCCAACTGTGACTCCTGGAACCCCAAGTGGATCTCCAACTGAGGTGCCTGCAACAGATGTACCTGAAACAGGATCCCCTGAGGGATCTGCTGCTCCTGTGCCAACTGTGACTCCTGGAACCCCAAGTGGATCTCCAACTGATGTACCTGCAACAGATGTGCCTGAAACAGGATCCCCTGAAGGTTCTGCTGCTCCTGTGCCAACTGTGACTCCTGGAACCCCAAGTGGATCTCCAACTGATGTGCCTGCAACAGATGTGCCTGAAACTGGATCCCCTGAAGGTTCTGCTGCTCCTGTGCCAACTGTGACTCCTGGAACCCCAAGTGGATCTCCAACTGAGGTGCCTGCAACAGATGTACCTGAAACAGGATCCCCTGAAGGTTCTGCTGCTCCTGTGCCAACTGTGACTCCTGGAACCCCAAGTGGATCTCCAACTGAGGTGCCTGCAACAGATGTCCCTGAAACAGGATCCCCTGAGGGATCTGCTGCTCCTGTGCCAACTGTGACTCCTGGAACCCCAAGTGGATCTCCAACTGATGTGCCCGCAACAGATGTACCTGAAACAGGATCCCCTGAAGGTTCTGCTGCTCCTGTGCCCACTGTGACTCCTGGAACCCCAAGCGGATCTCCAACTGATGTCCCAGCAACAGATGTACCAGAAACAGGATCCCCTGAAGGTTCTGCTGCTCCTGTGCCAACTGTGACTCCTGGAACCCCAAGCGGATCTCCAACTGATGTACCAGCAACAGATGTACCTGAAACAGGATCCCCTGATGGTTCTGCTGCTCCTGTGCCAACTGTGACTCCCGGAACCCCAACTGGATCTCCAACTGATGTACCAGCAACAGATGTACCTGAAACAGGATCCCCTGAAGGTTCTGCTGCTCCTGTGCCAACTGTGACTCCTGGAACCCCAAGTGGATCTCCAACTGATGTACCCGCAACAGATGTACCTGAAACAAGATCCCCTGAGGGATCTGCTGCTCCTGTGCCCACTGTGACTCCTGGAACCCCAAGTGGATCTCCAACTGATGTACCAGCAACAGATGTACCTGAAACAGGATCCCCTGAAGGTTCTGCTGCTCCTGTGCCCACTGTGACTCCTGGAACCCCAAGCGGATCTCCAACTGATGTACCAGCAACAGATGTGCCTGAAACAGGATCACCTGAAGGTTCTGCTGCTCCTGTGCCCACTGTGACTCCTGGAACCCCAAGCGGATCTCCAACTGATGTACCAGCAACAGATGTGCCTGAAACAGTATCCCCTGAAGGTTCTTCTGCTCCTGTGCCCACTGTGACTCCTGGAACCCCAAGTGGATCTCCAACTGATGTACCTGCAACAGATGTACCTGAAACAGGATCCCCTGAAGGTTCTGCTGCTCCTGTGCCAACTGTGACTCCTGGAACCCCAAGCGGATCTCCAACTGATGTACCAGCAACAGATGTACCTGAAACAGGATCCCCTGAAGGTTCTGCTGCTCCTGTGCCCACTGTTACTCCTGGAACCCCAAGTGGATCTCCAACTGATGTACCCGCAACAGATGTACCTGAAACAGGATCCCCTGAAGGTTCTGCTGCTCCTGTGCCCACTGTGACTCCTGGAACCCCAAGCGGATCTCCAACTGATGTACCAGCAACAGATGTACCTGAAACAGGATCCCCTGAAGGTTCTGCTGCTCCTGTGCCCACTGTGACTCCTGGAACCCCAAGCGGATCTCCAACTGATGTACCTGCAACAGATGTGCCTGAAACAGGATCCCCTGAAGGTTCTGCTGCTCCTGTGCCAACTGTGACTCCTGGAACCCCAAGTGGATCTCCAACTGATGTGCCCGCAACAGATGTGCCTGAAACTGGATCCCCTGAAGGTTCTGCTGCTCCTGTGCCAACTGTTACTCCTGGAACCCCAAGCGGATCTCCAACTGATGTACCTGCAACAGATGTACCTGAAACAGGATCCCCTGAAGGTTCTGCTGCTCCTGTGCCAACTGTGACTCCTGGAACCCCAAGCGGATCTCCAACTGATGAACCAGCAACAGATGTACCTGAAACAGGATCCCCTGAGGGATCTGCTGCTCCTGTGCCAACTGTGACTCCTGGAACCCCAAGTGGATCTCCAACTGATGTACCCGCAACAGATGTACCTGAAACAGGATCCCCTGAGGGATCTGCTGCTCCTGTGCCAACTGTGACTCCTGGAACCCCAAGTGGATCTCCAACGGATGTACCTGCAACAGATGTACCTGAAACAACATCCCCTGAAGGTTCTGCTGCTCCTGTGCCAACTGTGACTCCTGGAACCCCAAGTGGATCTCCAACTGATGTACCTGCAACAGATGTGCCTGAAACAGGATCCCCTGAGGGATCTGCTGCTCCTGTGCCAACTGTTACTCCTGGAACCCCAAGTGGATCTCCAACTGATGTACCAGCAACAGATGTGCCTGAAACAGGATCACCTGAAGGTTCTGCTGCTCCTGTGCCCACTGTGACTCCTGGAACCCCAAGTGGATCTCCAACTGATGTACCAGCAACAGATGTGCCT
Organism: Nitzschia inconspicua; assembly: GCA_019154785.2. Classification (NCBI taxonomy): domain Eukaryota; phylum Bacillariophyta; class Bacillariophyceae; order Bacillariales; family Bacillariaceae; genus Nitzschia; species Nitzschia inconspicua. Next base: position 1,282,968 of record JAGRRH010000023.1, read on the forward strand.
GAAACAGTATCCCCTGAAGGTTCTGCTGCTCCTGTGCCCACTGTGACTCCTGGAACCCCAAGCGGATCTCCAACTGATGTACCTGCAACAGATGTACCTGAAACAGGATCCCCTGAAGGTTCTGCTGCTCCTGTGCCCACTGTGACTCCTGGAACCCCAAGCGGATCTCCAACTGATGTACCTCCAACAGATGTGCCTGAAACAGGATCCCCTGAAGGTTCTTCTGCTCCTGTGCCAACTGTGACTCCTGGAACCCCAAGTGGATCTCCAACTGATGTGCCTGCAACTGATGTGCCTGAAACTGGATCCCCTGAAGGTTCTGCTGCTCCTGTGCCAACTGTGACTCCTGGAACCCCAAGTGGATCTCCAACTGAGGTGCCTGCAACAGATGTACCTGAAACAGGATCCCCTGAGGGATCTGCTGCTCCTGTGCCAACTGTGACTCCTGGAACCCCAAGTGGATCTCCAACTGATGTACCTGCAACAGATGTGCCTGAAACAGGATCCCCTGAAGGTTCTGCTGCTCCTGTGCCAACTGTGACTCCTGGAACCCCAAGTGGATCTCCAAATGATGTACCTGCAACAGATGTGCCTGAAACAGGATCCCCTGAAGGTTCTGCTGCTCCTGTGCCAACTGTGACTCCTGGAACCCCAAGTGGATCTCCAACTGATGTACCTGCAACAGATGTACCTGAAACAGGATCCCCTGAAGGTTCTGCTGCTCCTGTGCCAACTGTGACTCCTGGAACCCCAAGCGGATCTCCAACTGATGTACCAGCAACAGATGTACCTGAAACAGGATCCCCTGAAGGTTCTGCTGCTCCTGTGCCCACTGTTACTCCTGGAACCCCAAGTGGATCTCCAACTGATGTACCCGCAACAGATGTACCTGAAACAGGATCCCCTGAAGGTTCTGCTGCTCCTGTGCCCACTGTGACTCCTGGAACCCCAAGCGGATCTCCAACTGATGTACCAGTAACAGATGTACCTGAAACAGGATCCCCTGAAGGTTCTGCTGCTCCTGTGCCCACTGTGACTCCTGGAACCCCAAGCGGATCTCCAACTGATGTACCAGCAACAGATGTACCTGAAACAGGATCCCCTGAAGGTTCTGCTGCTCCTGTGCCCACTGTTACTCCTGGAACCCCAAGCGGATCTCCAACTGATGTACCCGCAACAGATGTACCTGAAACGGGATCCCCTGAAGGTTCTGCTGCTCCTGTGCCCACTGTGACTCCTGGAACCCCAAGTGGATCTCCAACTGATGTACCAGCAACAGATGTGCCTGAAACAGGATCCCCTGAAGGTTCTTCTGCTCCTGTTCCCACTGTGACTCCTGGAACCCCAAGTGGATCTCCAACTGATGTACCAGCAACAGATGTACCTGAAACAGGATCCCCTGAAGGTTCTGCTGCTCCTGTGCCAACTGTGACTCCTGGAACCCCAAGTGGATCTCCAACTGATGTGCCTGCAACAGATGTGCCTGAAACTGGATCCCCTGAGGGATCTGCTGCTCCTGTGCCAACTGTTACTCCTGGAACCCCAAGCGGATCTCCAACTGATGTACCAGCAACAGATGTACCTGAAACTGGATCCCCTGAGGGATCTGCTGCTCCTGTGCCAATTGTGACTCCTGGAACCCCAAGCGGATCTCCAACTGATGTACCTGCAACAGATGTACCTGAAACGGGATCCCCTGAAGGTTCTGCTGCTCCTGTGCCCACTGTGACTCCTGGAACCCCAAGCGGATCTCCAACTGATGTACCTCCAACAGATGTACCTGAAACAGGATCCCCTGAGGGATCTGCTGCTCCTGTGCCAACTGTGACTCCTGGAACCCCAAGTGGATCTCCAACTGATGTACCTGCAACAGATGTGCCTGAAACAGGATCCCCTGAAGGTTCTGCTGCTCCTGTGCCAACTGTGACTCCTGGAACCCCAAGTGGATCTCCAACTGATGTGCCTGCAACAGATGTGCCTGAAACTGGATCCCCTGAAGGTTCTGCTGCTCCTGTGCCAACTGTTACTCCTGGAACCCCAAGCGGATCTCCAACTGATGTACCAGCAACAGATGTACCTGAAACAGGATCCCCTGAGGGATCTGCTGCTCCTGTGCCAACTGTGACTCCTGGAACCCCAAGTGGATCTCCAACTGAGGTGCCTGCAACAGATGTACCTGAAACAGGATCCCCTGAAGGTTCTGCTGCTCCTGTGCCCACTGTGACTCCTGGAACCCCAAGCGGATCTCCAACTGATGTACCAGCAACAGATGTACCTGAAACAGGATCCCCTGAAGGTTCTGCTGCTCCTGTGCCCACTGTGACTCCTGGAACCCCAAGCGGATCTCCAACTGATGTACCAGCAACAGATGTACCTGAAACTGGATCCCCTGAAGGTTCTGCTGCTCCTGTGCCCACTGTGACTCCTGGAACCCCAAGCGGATCTCCAACTGATGTACCTGCAACAGATGTACCTGAAACGGGATCCCCTGAAGGTTCTGCTGCTCCTGTGCCCACTGTGACTCCTGGAACCCCAAGCGGATCTCCAACTGATGTACCTCCAACAGATGTACCTGAAACTGGATCCCCTGAGGGATCTGCTGCTCCTGTGCCAACTGTGACTCCTGGAACCCCAAGTGGATCTCCAACTGATGTACCTGCAACAGATGTGCCTGAAACAGGATCCCCTGAAGGTTCTGCTGCTCCTGTGCCAACTGTGACTCCTGGAACCCCAAGTGGATCTCCAACTGATGTGCCTGCAACAGATGTGCCTGAAACTGGATCCCCTGAAGGTTCTGCTGCTCCTGTGCCAACTGTTACTCCTGGAACCCCAAGCGGATCTCCAACTGATGTACCAGCAACAGATGTACCTGAAACAGGATCCCCTGAGGGATCTGCTGCTCCTGTGCCAACTGTGACTCCTGGAACCCCAAGTGGATCTCCAACTGATGTGCCTGCAACAGATGTACCTGAAACAGGATCCCCTGAAAGTTCTGCTGCTCCTGTGCCCACTGTGACTCCTGGAACCCCAAGCGGATCTCCAACTGATGTACCAGCAACAGATGTACCTGAAACAGGATCCCCTGAAGGTTCTGCTGCTCCTGTGCCCACTGTGACTCCTGGAACCCCAAGCGGATCTCCAACTGATGTACCAGCAACAGATGTACCTGAAACAGGATCCCCTGAAGGTTCTGCTGCTCCTGTGCCCACTGTGACTCCTGGAACCCCAAGCGGATCTCCAACTGATGTACCAGCAACAGATGTACCTGAAACAGGATCCCCTGAAGGTTCTTCTGCTCCTGTGCCCACTGTGACTCCTGGAACCCCAAGCGGATCTCCAACTGATGTACCTGCAACAGATGTACCTGAAACAGGATCCCCTGAAGGTTCTGCTGCTCCTGTGCCAACTGTTACTCCTGGAACCCCAAGTGGATCTCCAACGGATGTACCTGCAACAGATGTACCTGAAACAACATCCCCTGAAGGTTCTGCTGCTCCTGTGCCAACTGTGACTCCTGGAACCCCAAGTGGATCTCCAACTGATGTACCTGCAACAGATGTACCTGAAACAGGATCCCCTGAGGGATCTGCTGCTCCTGTGCCAACTGTGACTCCTGGAACCCCAAGTGGATCTCCAACTGATGTCCCAGCAACAGATGTGCCTGAAACAGGATCCCCTGAAGGTTCTGCTGCACCTGTGCCAACTGTGACTCCTGGAACCCCAAGTGGATCTCCAACTGATGTGCCTGCAACAGATGTGCCTGAAACTGGATCCCCTGAAGGTTCTGCTGCTCCTGTGCCAACTGTGACTCCTGGAACCCCAAGTGGATCTCCAACTGAGGTGCCTGCAACAGATGTACCTGAAACAGGATCCCCTGAAGGTTCTGCTGCTCCTGTGCCAACTGTGACTCCTGGAACCCCAAGTGGATCTCCAACTGATGTACCTGCAACAGGATCCCCTGAGGGATCTGCTGCTCCTGTGCCCACTGTGACTCCTGGAACCCCAAGTGCCTCGCCAACAGATCAGCCCAAAACCGCAGTTCCCACAATGGGGACTTTCAGTCCAAGTGAAAGTTTTGCTCCAACCAATTGCTATGATAAGTATGACATTGATGCTGAACAGGTGATTGAGCAAGTGGGTTCTGAGGAGCCTCTACCTGAAGACACTCTACAAATCATCAAAGCTCATGACAATATGACTATCACTCTCCGTAAGTTTTACTTTGTGATCAGACTTCTTGTGATTCTTGCTTTTCTCAATTTTTTTACTTTTTTCATCATACAGAAATCAATCAAATGTGGACAAGTGATGCCACTGTCAATGTTTTCATTCATTATCATAATCCAGAAACACAGAGCAGTGTTTGTGAATCCCAGGAAGATTTGAAATATGAGGAGTCCTTCACAAAAGAGCTCATCTGCTATGATGGTTGGACTGATGTTGGTCTCTTTGTCTATTTTGATGATGAATTCTCAATAGAAGAATGTGATGAATGCCACCCACCAGGAAGTGATGTGGACAATGTTATTGCATACTACTTTGAGGTGAGGGTTTCATGCCTGTCCTTTGACCTTTCTCATTATCTAGCTAACTCCTCCTTCCTAAATCTCTATTGATTCACAGCTGCCTTGTGAGCCAATCTGTATCACGCTTCCTCCTGAAACAGTTACTACTCCGTCCCCAACTTTGGCTCTTGTATCAGAACCAACAACAGTGCCATCTATCTGCATTCCAACACCAATTCTTGTCAGTGGATTGGTTGAAGGTGTCACGGAAACCACAGTCCAAATTACTGGACCCAAGATTCAGACAATTGACTTTGATGTTGTGCAGACATGGATTCAAGAAGGAAATTTGGATGAGTTTGCTATCCAGTACTTGAACACAGAATTAGTTGATGTTTGTGAGCAATTCACTGATATTGCATTTGAACACAAAGAATCATTTACAGCAGCTTGTGTGGACAACATCACATCAATTACTCTCTTCATTTATGTTGGAGATGACTTCAACACTGTCGAGTGTAATGCCTGCACAGCTCCGGAAGGGTCAGAGGACTACGAGAGCTATGTTTTTGAGCTACCATGTGTTCCTGAGTGTGTTCCAGCGTTTCCAACTGAATCACCTGAATCACCTACCTCATCGCCTGAATCACCTACCTCATCGCCTGAATCACCTACGTCATTGCCTGAATCACCTACGTCATTGCCTGAATCACCTACGTCATTGCCTGAATCACCTACCTCATCGCCTGAATCACCTACCTCATCGCCTGAATCACCTACCTCATCACCTGAATCACCTACCTCATTGCCTGAATCACCTACCTCATTGCCTGAATCACCTACTTCATTGCCTGAATCACCTACCTCATTGCCTGAATCACCTACCTCATTGCCTGAATCACCTACCTCATCGCCTGAATCACCTACGTCATTGCCTGAATCACCTACGTCATTGCCTGAATCACCTACGTCATCGCCTACTATCTGCATTCCCGAGCCTGATCTTGTCAGCACCACTGGCTCAGCTGAGGACATCACAGAAAAAACTGTTCAAATCACTGGACCTAACATTGACACAATTGACTTTGATGTTGTGCAGACATGGATTCAAGAAGGAAATCTGGATGAGTTTGCTATCCAGTACTTGAACACACACTTCATTGATGTTTGTGAGCAATTTACTGATATCGCATTTGAACACAAAGAATCTTTCACTGCAGCCTGCGTGGACAACATCACATCAATCACTCTTTTCATATATGTTGGAGATGAGTTCAATATCAACGAATGCAATGCTTGCACAGCTCCAGAAGGGTCAGCGGATTACGAGACCTATGTTTTTGAGCTACCATGTGTTCCTGAGTGTGTTCCAGCGTTTCCAACTGAATCACCTGACTCACCTACCTCATCGCCTGACTCACCTACCTCATCGCCTACTATCTGTATTCCCGAGCCTGATCTTGTCAGCACCACTGGCTCAGCTGAGGACATCACAGAAAAAACTGTTCAAATCACTGGACCTAACATTGACACAATTGACTTTGATGTTGCGCAGACATGGATTCAAGAAGGAAATCTTGACCAATTTGCCATTCGGTACTTGAATACAGACTATGTTGAGGTCTGTGAACAGTTCACTGACATCAGCTATGAACACAAGGAATCCTTCACTGCAGCCTGTGTGGAAAACATTACCTCAATCAGTCTTTATATTTATGTTGGAGATGATTTCAACATTGATGAGTGCCATGCCTGCACTGTACCAATTGATGGATCTGAAGATTACGAAGCATATGTTTTTGAATTGCCTTGTGTGCCTGAATGTCCAACATCTGCTCCTGTCCCAGCAATTCAGACTAATCCACCAACTTCTGCCGACAGTGTTGATATTGGTGCAACAGACAATGTTGATCCAGTAGTGCCAAAAGCTGCTGATTGTTTCAGTGGTATCAAGCTCTTGGAACCAGAGAAAGACATGTGGTGTAATGCTAATGAAACTGTCCTTGCCATTGAGAAGCAACTTGTTGTTGATGGTTCCTCCGTTCAGTTCACTGTGAAGAATGTCTTCTCTCGGAGTGCCAACTTTGAGCTTCGCTATGACATGGAGGCAGGTAACCAGTGCCAGGACTTGCTTGTTCTGAATAAAGGTAGTGTCTACAAGGATGTCCTGACAGCCAAGTGCAATCCTATCACAAACACTGCTGTCATCCAGTTGTTTGTTGACAACAACCGCCAAAGTCATGCGGCAAATGGAAAACAATGTCATGACCAAGGGCACAATACTTGCCACATCATTTATGAAATCCCTTGCATGCCAGATATCATGTGCAAAGATGCACGGAAATTGTCTGAAGACACAACCACTGATGGAGCTGTCACACCAGAAATGAGTGAGGCTGCTAATTCCAATGAAGTGGAAGATGATGCTCCTTACTGTGTGAACAAAGACTTCCCTTGCGAAGGTGACGAGGAGAACATGGTCTACGTCTGCCACTACTCCAAACGTGGTGGATACCAAACTTTCTGTATCCCTGAGGCTGATTCTGATATGATGAGATTTTACTCCAATGATTATTGTGGTCCATGCGAAGGTTGGAATGGTATTAGTCATGCAAGTCAATTCTAATTAACAGTAAATATTCGTTTTTGGATGGAAACAAAGGAAAAAAGCCAAGTATGTCATTTTTTAACAGTAAATCAAATAAAATTAGGAATGATCTTGTAAGGTATTAGGAGGTTGTACGTGAACTGCCTACAGTTTCCAATTTATGGTGTTAGAAAGGTACTGACTGTGAATATCAAGAACGGCGAAAATCAGTCATGCAAGCATAGGATGCCTTCTATTAGTGAGAAGTTGACGCATCATGAAAAATTTAAAAATGTGAATGGTGCGCGGGACGCTCCCATGTTGCCTCCCTGGTGTTCATGTTCCAATAATAGTATGTCCCATCATTGGCAATGTTTCGCTTCCAGCCTTCTGGCAACACATCCTCCGGATGGATTGGCTGTTTGGGAAGCTCCTTTCCAGTGTTACCATCTATCATTCCATCAAATGAAGGAAGATCAACCCAAGCAATACGGGCCCTTCGCTGCAAATCATCGGGAAGATCATGAACAATGTTTTGGTATTGGGCTTCGATGTACCAAGCAATGCGATCGGCTTGATCGTCATGCCGCGCCAAAGTCATTGCATCGTCCGGACTCAACAACAAAATGTGGGTCTTGACAAGATTTTTTAGTTCATCCAGTCGATAATTCGGATTCTCGAGCAGGTCTCCCGTATAGCAATGATCGTAATGGAATAAATGCATGAAGGTGTATTGCTGCACTGTCTTGAGATTCTTTTGTATTAGCCATTCATTGACGCCATGAGCACGCATGCGATTGCTAGAATCCGTCCAAAAAATATCAAACAACTCCTCTTGGATGAGCGCCGCTTGATGTGGGTCCGTCGTCTCGTTGATGAGGCGCTTGTGCAAGAACCAAAGGTGCATTGTCAACAAAGCTTGGTACGACCGAAAGTCTCGTCCAATTCGGCCGGGTCCAAACCAACGTCTAGAAACAAGAGAGTGCAACATTGTTGAAAAACAACTGAGAGATAGTGACGTGACTGATACTAATATTGGAGAAACAACCAAGAACCTTTCGTTTTTTTTGGGAACACCATTTTCTTGTGCGATACGGTCATATAGACTTACGGGTCACTGGCCTGGGCAGTAGCTGCCTGTAAGAAGGACTCTGCCATTAGAATGCGATTGGTTTGTCGTGAAAATGAATACTTGTCCAAAAATCGTTGCAGGATGTTCTTGTCGCTACGTTCCAAAAGTGTAGGCTCAGCCTGTTGATGTAGGTTCGGCAATGGTGTTTCCCTTGCCTGTTGCTTGTCAAAGTCTTTGTTGGTGGTGTTTTTACTGGAGGTAACTGAAGAAAAGCAGCGCTGTGGGAAGGAGGCCGATCCCATGCGACACCGAATGCTGAATATTGTTGCCGCCGATGTCAGGACTGTTTCGGGGAGAGTCGTGTGCGAAGAAGAGAAGAATGGAAATGTCCGACCTGTCCGATACAACATCGCAGCAGAGGTCTTACTGAGACAAACTTGGAGAGACTTCGACATTCTCATTGTCGAAGCTGAAAATCAAGACTGTATGAAGGCTAGATTGGAAACGTGCTGTACTGACTGCGAGTCGTACAAAATATTGAATACGTCGTATTGGATATATTGTTAATACCACTTCTTCAATTACAAACAACAATCAACTTGATCCGAGAATCACGCTATTTTCGTTTGTGTCGAACAATAATTTGACTTCACCAGTAGCCAGAAACAAAAACGAGACGAACAAAACTACCTACTAGTCTAGCTGGTAGAGCGTAACAGCAAGCCCAGAATGAAGCGCCGTCGTCAAAGTCCCATTTCAACGATGAATGAAGCAAGACATTAAACGTCCTGCATTCCATCTCACCATAGAGTACGTAGAAAAAATACGGTAAATGTAAATTAACAGTAGTAGTTAAGCGTTTTCTCTGTGTCGATTGACTCATCCATCACACAGTCACACCGTACGTATGTCGTGTCGCATCTTCGAATCGACGTACGGTATACCTACGGTACGGTAGACCTACGGTATACGTATTTCCAATTTCCATGCTCTGGTCATGACCACAACATTGAACATTCCAACGTACGTTCTTACTGTTGATACACTGTTAGGGTTGTATCATAGTCGCATTGGACTACGGTACCGGTAACTGTACCAGTACTACAGGCTACTGTCGTACCACGTGATTTGGACGACAATCCAAATGAAAATACCGTATTCCGTAAATTCGTATCATTGTAACTTCAGTAATACGGAGTAAGTACATCGAATACTGCACTACCGGTATTATTAGGTATTTTACAGTTAACTCCGAGGTAATTATTGCAAGTCGAGTAGCGAGAAAAATTCCAAATTCCTGAAAGAAAGTATCCTAAGTAAGCCCGCGCGGTGTTGTTTTATAATTCGTTTAAATGCATCTAATTGCGAGCCAGCCAGGTATCTTACTTAGAGACAAATAGAATCTGTCTTCGAATAAAACGCAAAAGCGGGCAGGCGCACTGATAGGTATGATAGCGTGTTCTCAAATAAGTTCGAATAAATCCGCACTGTTATCATCCATGCCTTTTTTGAGTGGTGGAAGTGCTCGAAAGTGCTTCGTTCGCAACACACTAAACAACGTCGATTTAGTAGTCAGTGTGGGAAATAAAGCTTATCGAATGTCTCTCAATAAAAAGAGCTTCGAGCCTTCATTAGGGAGCATACCACGCATAAACACAAATTTCATAATCGATTGACGATACCAGCACTTCTACAACTATTGCTGTCTCACATTTTTTGAAATAAGAAACACCATACAACATCATTGTACCGTTGTTCATTGCCAAGACAATACCAACAAATCCGGAACGGCAATTAAGAAAAAAACAAAGATTTTTAGCAGCGACAACAACAACATGTAAGTAACACTTTCAAAACACGATGTTGTCAGCATGACACCATCTCCACGTATGTTGTGGTAGCACTTTCTACGTGAATAGTAGTCGTGAAATGCCTACCACAGTGCTGTATTTTTCAAAATTGTAAACAAGAATTCACGGCTATGCAAACAGAAAGATACATCAACGTCCATGGGATATCCATTCATCCCGTCGGTCTTCTCATCCTATTACAGACGCCCTTTGTCACGGTCTGTTGTTGCCTCGTTTGGTCATGGTCATTGAAGGGATCGCACGTCACCTCTCTTCATCGAAGCGAAAAACTCACATACATGGTTGTGAATTGCTATAGACTTCATTTCTTTGTCTAGAACAGCAAAACAATTAAGGCATCATGGCTCAAGATGGTCAAGGAATGGGCGGCTTGGGCGGCTTGGACCACAATAGTTTGGCGGCCCTCCAACAACAAGATGGCAGTGACGGAAATGGCCAAGGCGGCCATGATGCTAACAACGCCTTGCTCGCCCAACAGCAAGCATTGATGGCAATGGCTGGCGGCAATGCAGGCATGGATGCCGGTGCCAGCCGTGATGCCTTGATGAATCTCTTGGCCAAGCAAGGCTTTGGCGGCGGCGGTCAGCAAGGAGGCATGCCTCAGATGGGCATGATGGGAGGCATGGGTGGCATGAATGGCATGCAAATGGGAGCCATGAACGCCATGGGACAAATGAATGCGATGAATGGCATGAATGGACTTCAAGGAAACAACCAGGTGGACAACTCCAATGGTGGTGATGGAGGGAATAACAGCGCCAACCAAAACTTCATGTCCAATCCAGCTTTTGGTGGCTTTGCCCCTGCAATGGGAGGCTTCCAAGGTGGCTTCCCAATGGCGATGGGTGAGTCTTGTATTTGCAGCTTTGGTATCAGAAAAGCGCATGCTGAAATCTTTGTTTCAGTTGAGTGTGGTTACTTATAATTTTGTCTACTTTGTTCAAAAAAAGGTATGGGAATGCCTGGAATGGCCATGGGTGGTGCTGGAATGATGGGATCTGTTTTGGGCAATGCAAACCTTCTAGGTGCGGGCGGAGCCCCACAAATGGGTCTTGGTGGCAACAATGGAATGAAAGAGGAAGATGGAAACCATGATGCTGCTAACAATTCCATGGCCCAACAAAACATGCTCATGCAGCAATTGCTGGCACAGCAGCAAGTTGCTGCTGGTGCTGGATCTATCTGGCAACAATATGGAATGCAAGGTGCTGATGGTATGATGGGCACCATGGGTGGACTTCCTACAAGCAGTTACCTTTCCATGCTGGGTCAAGGTGCTGGAGCAGGAGGTGCTGTTACAGGTGGAACCAGTGGGAACCGTGAAGCTGGGGATACCGGCGTTTTCCAGTCTGGTGCCATCCCGGACTTTGCCAAGTCGGGCAAGAAATCTCGTCCTAAGAAGCCTAAAAACAAGCCCAAACGCCCATTGAGTGCTTACAATATTTTTTTCAAGGATGAACGTGCCAAAATTCTATCTGGAATCCCTGATAAATCTGAAGAAGATGAAGATGAAGATGCTGGTGAAGATGGGGAGAATGAAAACAAACCCATCAAGAAGGAAGGTGAAGAAGGAGCAGCTGGTGAAGACGGGGAAAAGAAAAAGACATCCAGCAAGAAGCGCAAGCGTGTCCCTCACGGAAAGATTGGTTTTGAAAGCCTTGCAAAGATTGTAGGACAAAGGTGGAAGGAGCTCCCACCTGAAGAATTAGAACAATACAAGAAACGTGCAGAAGAGGACATGAAGCGATACCGCAAAGAAATGGAAGCTTACGTCCAAAAACAACGTGAGGGACTTGAACAGAGCCGGGAGCATTTAGAAAAGCTGGTGGATGAGGAAACCAAGAAGAGGTACTTTGGGGATGCAACCACCTCTGGAGGTGTCTAGAGATGAGCCAAGTTTTGAGCCAAGATTTAGAGGATGTAACAAGACAGAGGTACAGAAGGATTATTGTGAGGAGGAAAAAAGTAAGGACGAGGATAGTACAGCATGGTTTGATGTGAAAATGAGGATCCCAATTAACCAGGATACATTTGAGTAATATGTGGTACATGAAAGTAGACAAATAATAATATATTTAATATTCTCATATTGTTATACTACGTACTACGGAGTACGTAGTATTTGTTATTGTTGGAATTGTAAAAGTAATACTTTTCTAACATACTGTCATAGTTGTAGTTTTTTTTTTACCTTTTGCCCCCCCCCCCCTGGAGAAATTCAGTTTGTCAGAGCAGAGGGAACTACTTCCTACTACTAGTGTCAAGAATCTTCAGACACAGGGAAAATACTACTGGTGGTGCTTCATTGAAGACGGCACCATTGCTTGATATGGAAAGTGTCCCTCACATGTACATGTACAATCTGCCCTATTGGGTTGCAACAGTGGGAAACTGTCACAAACCCCAATCTATTTGTGTCCTTACTACTGCCTTCCCAGCATTGCTGTTGTTTGTTGGGAGACCATGCAAGATTTGGAATTTTCCTCCCTTGTGAGGTTTGGACTTTTCAGTGCTGAGCGGCCGGGAAACAAACAGGACTGAGCAAATGTCTGATTGCATTGCCCCTATGGGCCCGGCCGGTGAGCCAACTCATTCAATACGGAAGTAGGGAAGTAGGTTAGTAATACCTCTAGAGTTGGCATAGCCATAAATAGACTTACAGTTATTTTACTCCATGGAAAGCTGCTGCATGATCCCCCCCCCCCCCCCCCCCCCCCCCGGGAGTACTAGTCGTAACTTCTTCGATCGATGGCAGCTGAGATACTGATGCATTCTTTAGTACTACGGAGCTACGGAATCGCTCCTTGATACCTATCGGTAGATATTTCCCCCCCAACAATTTAGTAAAATATTTTGTTGAAAACTGAAATCTAGTACTTAACTGGCACTCAAAATACCTACCGGTACTCTACTACTCGTAGCTACTCTAGAGTAGCTCTAGTAGTAGAAGTCCATTTTTCAACTGTAAACTCTTTTTTGTGTTCGTCCGTCTGAAGTCTGATCGTTCATGCTACATAGCTGCCGGTATGTAATCCCGTAGAGAGTTACCGGTATGTACCTGGTAGAGACTACTGCTACGTTCCACCAAGTACTGTAATACACCGAGTGGAGTTCGACGTACGTACAAGGTACCGGTACGTACTACCGGTGCCGGTGGTAATAAGTCGTAGTAAAATATACCTTTTTTCTACGACTACCTCTACTCTCTAGCTAGCTAGCGTAATAGAGAGAGAGTCTACCGGTAGTAGAGTCTCTATTACCTACCGTATCTCATCTATTAATAGGTACTACCGGTAGATAGCTATGAATACCGTAGCTCTCTAGGTAGTAGAGTCGGTAGTACGATTACTGTATTACCGTACTGTCGTAGTCTACCGGTACTCATATAAAATGAATCTTCGAATGCGTCAAACGCACAGAACAGCTGTTTACCATCAGATTATTTTTTCCTCTGTGTCTGTTCTTCGCCTTCTTCCATTCTTCGCTTTCTTCCTTGACGTTTCTCAACCAATGAGAATCAACCACCTTTTCCACCCTACACTTTGAACTTTCAATCCCTGCGAACACGAACCAAAGAAAAGAGGCGAAAACATCAATCAAGTTGTGCTTTTGGTACACTACCGTAGTCTACACACTACTCGGTGACCTCTTTTTGTTGACGACAGTGCAATGCAATAGTCACAGACAAGTCCAGCAGACATAAAAATTCAAAATCGACGACCACGTTCCCCTTGAAACCATACGACAGTGCTCGGATTCACCATCACCGTTTCTACAATAGTACGGCGACGCATATTATCCACAGTTTCCTCTACCAAAATGGCATCTTCACTCCTTTCTAAAAGCGTCTACCTCCGGTCCCATTCGGCAATCGAAGGAAAGCATGCCCATGTCGCCATGATGACTAGTGGCGGTCTCGCTCCTTGTCTCTCCAGCTCGATTGCCCAGCTGGCCAAATATTGGGTCAAGGCCTTGCGAGAAGGTCAAATTGCTGGCCTCACCTTGCGCTGCTACATTGACGGGTACGCTGGTGTCTTGACAGGAAATTCCATCGTGATTCCCGAATCCGACTGGGATCGGTTGGTACATTTGAACGATCTCGGCGGTTCTCCTATCGGCAACTCTCGTGTCAAGGTACGCATTAAACCTTTAAAAGTACAGGAGCAGTTTAGTAACTTGCTTCAACTCATATCTCGTTTGGTCAATCGTCTTTCCGCTTTCAACAGTTAACCAATGTTAAAGATTGTGTCAAGAGAGGATTTATCCAGGAGGGAGACGATCCTTTGGAAATCGCTGCTCAACAATTGATGAAGGATGGAATCAATGTCATTCATACCATCGGAGGAGATGACACCAACACACAGGCCGCCGTCTTGTCAAAGTACCTCATGGACAAGCACAATGGTAGTGTAATTGTCATTGGAATGCCCAAGACCATCGACAACGATGTCGTTCCCATTAAACAAACCTTTGGTGCCGACACCGCAGCCCAACAGGGGGCAATCTTTTTCAATAACATTGTTAACGAAGACACCGCAAACCCTCGCATGCTCATTTTACACGAAGTCATGGGACGCGATTGTGGATACTTGACTGCCAAGACGGCTCAATACTATCGCGAAACCCTGGCCACACAACAGTTTGCCAGTGACTTGTTCCCCAGCAGTCGTTCGTCGCGCGATATTCATGCCATTTGGATTCCCGAACTCAAGTTGGACTTGTTGGCGGAAGGTTCCCGTCTCAAAAAAGTCATGGACGAACATGGATGCGTAAATGTCTTTTTTGGAGAGGGCACGGGTGTCGAAGAAATTGTTCGCGACATGGAGGCCAATGGTGAAGAAGTCCCTCGCGATGCCTTTGGTCATGTGACATTGAACAAGATCAACCCTGGAGAATATTTTTCCAAGCGTCTGGCCAAATACGTGGAAGCTGAAAAGACCATTGTCCAAAAAAGTGGATATTTTGCCCGAAGTGCTGCCGCCAATGACTTTGATCGCGACTTGATTGGGCGATGCGCAGAAGTAGGAGTAGCTTCGGCCATTGCCGGCGTCTCGGGATGCATGGGCGAAGACGAAGAGCGAGAGGGCAGTCCTATTCGTCCCATTGAATTCGAACGTATCAAAGGCGGAAAGGCCTTTGATATTGAACAAGAGTGGTTTCAGACCATGCTCAAAGAAATTGGACAAATCTAAATGTGATGTCGATCCAGTGATGATTAAAAAGGATGATGCCAAGCTGACAACATTCTCGTACCGATTGCTTTTGGCAGAAATGACTCCAGATGACGAACATCTACCACAAGAGTAATTTAGGAAAGTGTAAATTGAAGTGTAATTTGCAATCATTACTACGAAAAAGTTCAAGTCAGAATTCGCAAAGAAAACGATTGAAGCTACTGTGTATTGTGTATTGGCGTTGAAATAGAAAGCTCTTTCCGCATGGTTCGACTAATGAAGCGTTGTCAGGAAGGTGATGTAGCAAAGTTCACCGATGTGCTCATCCTTTTTTCAAGCTCCTCCTCAGTTTGGATATCGATGCAAAGTTCGGTCGCATTGATATTCGATCACTCCCTTCTTCCCTCTATTCCGAGAGAGATCTTCAAACGTCTCGTAAACGAATGAGCAACACTTGAAATCAATTTCAAACTTTTTAGATACAGTTCCCTTCCTGGAAAGATCGTACAACTCGCATTTTTCCGAGCTCCTGTACGTTGGACGTTCCGATCGCCTTTTCTTGATCCTACTAGCTACTAGAGAAAAAACTCCTTTCGCAGTTTTTTTGCTCATGCGTCAGCTTTGCATCTCAAGGGTGCTTTGGACATCGGCATTACTAAGTCGTAATGCATACGTGTATTGTGGTAGTTGATAGCCTTCAAATAGAATTACTGGAGTACTTTTCTACGGTAGTACTTCGAAGGACGGTAGCTACTACTGATAGCTAGCAGTAGTAGTATTTACGTCGTAATTTACTGTAACTGCAACAGCAAATAATAGAGGGTCCACCGGACGGAAAAAAAAATCGTTTTACAGTTTAGACTGCGTCGCACGCGACTGCATGGCACCCGATTTTCACCTTGTTCTCCGAAAACGTAAAGCAATAAAATAATATATACTACCGGTATTAATAGTATATATATATTAATTGTAAATACTATCTCTTTGCTTACACATCATCGTTGTTCTGATCCAGACTCGAATAACACTTTGCAAAATCTGAGGCCCGTAGACCAGCAGACCTGGTGATCCCGGTACAGGAGGAGCAACAACCGTTTCTTATATGCATCGTACTATTTGCGAATCGTGACTTTCTTGTATTGCAACAGCTTTCTGGTCATCATGGCGACGCCACAAATAGCAGATTCATCTCTATTTTGTACTGGTACTGCAATAAAATTTCTTCCATTTTCTTCAACTATCGACTCTCCCTTTTGGGTTCAATACTGCCGCTTGAAGTTGGAAACGATCAAACTCGACGAATCCCCTATAGCCATTCGTGCATCTTATGGGCTAGAAAATTACACAAATGCGTCTGCTTCCGGAAATAGTGGAATTATTGCGACTACCAATCGAATGCAGTTTCAAGAATCGAGTTTGAAAAATCAAGATTTCCAAGTTCCCAACCATCGTGTGGCATGTCAAGGAATATTAGTGGGGTTCAATACGCTAGAGGCATTTCAAAAAGTCGACAAGAATGACCTCCTCAAACAGGAGTTTTGCTCTCAACTCTTTCATGAAACCGACGAACAGAAAAGTATCGATGTATTGTCCTCATTTGTGGCAATAACCTTTGCAGATCTCAAACAGCACAAAGTCTTGTATTGGTTTGGCTTTCCCGCTCTCTTGACTCAATCTCCCATTTTAGCGACTCGTCTCCATCTCACTGCAGTACTCTGGCAAACCTTGGCACAAGAACTTCAATCTTTTCGGCAACGAGAAAATAGGTTGCCGCCTTTCTTTGTGATGGCAACAGGTCTCTCCACGCAAACAACAACAAGTGCAAAGATCTTTGTTCCTTTGAGCTCCTCTTGTCTGCAAGAGCTGCAAGCCGACAAGACTAAGCTAGATGACGTTGTCTTTGGATTTCTAGATCCCACCTCATGCTCGTCTTCCACATCGAATGAAGAAGTACCCATCATGGGATGGTCCATGCGAAATCTGGTAGCCTACTTGGTCCTTCGTCTACAATTGGGTGGTAAGACTGTAAAAATAGTTAGCCTTCGACCCGGAGTCAATGGAGGGATTCTAAAAGGACGAATCTTGCAAAGTGCAGAAGAGAACGATGGTATTGACATGACGCCAGCTGATTTCGACGCATTGTCGAAACATTCCGTAGCCATACAAGTGACGCTTCCAACAACCAAAGACTACGATTTTAGCAAGGATGGGAGTTCTGAAACGCCCGTGTACAAAGTAGTGGGGTGGGAACTCAATTCCCGCCAAAAACCTGGCCCTCGATGGGTAAATCTACGTCCCTTGCTTGATCAAAATCATTTAGCAATTCAAGCGGCTGATCTGAACTTGAAGCTAATGAAGTGGAGAATGATCCCAAGTTTGAACGTAGAAATGTTGCAATCCACCAAAGTGTTGCTGTTGGGAGCGGGGACATTGGGGTGTTCTGTGGCACGAACCCTTCTGGGGTGGGGCGTCCGTAATTTCAAATTTGTTGATTACGGGCTTGTAAGCTATTCCAATCCTGTCCGACAAAATCTGTTTACTTTAGATGACTGTCATTTCAATCACTGCCAAGGTAGACCCAAAGCACAAGCCGCGGCGGATGCACTCAAGACCATTGCTGCGGACGTCACGAGTGAAGGAATCCATCTGAGCATTCCTATGCCTGGCCATGTTGCCGAAACAACCACCTCTGGTAAAACCGATGACGGAATGACCCCTTTGGATAAGACTGTCGAGCAACTGGACGAATTAGTGAAAGAAACGGACGCTGTGTTTCTATTGACTGATACAAGGGAATCTCGATGGCTTCCCACTCTCGTTGCGGCTGTGCATGACAAGATCCTCATCAACGCTGCGTTAGGACTGGATTCGTGGCTGGTCATGAGGCATGGTGGGGGTGACGACATTAGTGGAAATGGTACTTCGACAAATCGTTTAGGGTGCTACTTTTGCAATGATGTCGTCGCTCCAGAGAACTCCACCAAGAATCGCACGCTGGATCAACAATGTACAGTTACCCGACCCGGCTTGGCTCCCATTGCCAGTAGTATGGCCGTGGAGTTGCTGGTATCTCTGATGCACCACTCAAAACGACAAAAGGCTCCCGCGCCATTACCAACGTCCCAACATACGGGCTACTCTCCAGCAGGAAGTGGCAGTAACGACGAAAGTAGCAGTGCCCTGGGCGTCATTCCCCATCAAATTCGAGGTTCATTGGTTTCCTACACGATGATGACACCGACGGTTCCTGCTTTCAAATGTTGCACTGGATGTGCCGCTCCCGTCATAGAGGCATATAGAGACGACAAGTTTGGATTGGTGTCTTCCGTTTGTGGCTCGATGGATGGGTCCTACTTGGAGAATCTTTCTGGTCTGACGGCATTTCGAGCGGAAGCGGCAGATAAGTTGGCCCAGATGGAAGAAGATTGGGAAGATGACGAGTAGCAGTCAGATATACTGCGTCTTATCCACTTTGCCATGCCCGCCAGTCATTGTCCTCGACGTCTATAGCTCATTGTGTGAAGTAACCAGCGGGAGGGAATTAATTACAGCTGCACAGCTTTTTCCCCATCTCTTTTCTCCTTTGTTCTCCCTTTTTGGTGTTTCCCCCCTCTTTCATACTATTATTAGCATCATAAGAGTCATGGAAATTAAAATCCACTTCGTCTATTGCGCAGGAGTCAGAATGACTCGCTTCTCTTGCTTTTATTACCTCTACGACTTGGTACATCGTAGCTACCTGGTTGCAATAGTCACAGCTTACAGTCACATGCCCGTGGCAGCTTAGATTCTGAAGCTTTTTCATCTTCTCACGCTCATTGTAAAAGCAATCATCGCCTGCGCAGCCAGACTGGTGCCGAACGGTACATTCCTATGAACGAGTACTCGTTCTATAGACGACTACCTTTGGTATCTCCATGTATGGAGGACGATACTACCGGTAGGTACCTACCGGTACCCCTCTACGGTGGTTGATGAACGGTATGATATACAAGCACTACGTACCTATCGTACTGGTAGCTTGATTACCTGGTACGTGTACGACTGTATTAGACTTTGATACGATTGTACCGGTAGACCCGCACACGTCGTAGTGGAAGCAGAAATGACTCACTATTATCGCACAACCCCAACATCCAGTGGAAACATTCACCGTTCTATTGCCTGAACCATCATTATTATGCTTTTTTAATTTTTAAAGCTTTCCTCATGAACTGAACACAACGACGTCCATTTTTTGTAAGTCGACTTCACCATGCATCCTCCCCTCGATCGACCTCACCCAGATTGTCAACCAGAAATCGACGCCCTCCGACACTGTCATGCCACGGAAAGTAAATTAAAATTTTGGGCCTGTAACGAAATCAAGAGTAATTTGGATGAATGTTTCAAACAGGAGAAGAAGCGCATGCTCCAACACCTCAATGCTAATTTGGAAGAGACCAAGAACATCGAACAAGCCCAAGCTGCCTTGGCTTTTGATCGAAAGGAAACCTTTCAAGAGTTCTTGGCCAAGGACAAGGAATATCAGAAGGATTTGGAATGTGAACGATTGCGGCAACAGCAAGGTGGTTCCTGGTTCTCTTCTTTTTTTTCATGATTGGGCAGAGCACACTAATAACAATGCACAATAATCGGGCGTTCTGGTTAATGAGCCTTTCTCTCATCTTCTATGTACTCCGTAGTTGTATGCTGTACGGTACTTGCGTTTTTCCTATCATATCCTTTCTATACCACAACAATGCTATTCTCTGGTAGAAGACTGACCAGATCTCCCTCCACACTCCCTGATTCAGGTACTTTAGTACTGAAGTAATTGATAGTATAAGTGTTCATGGCAAAATAACATATAGGACAGACGAGGGTATTTTTTCTTACCCCCAGCCTCTTACCGCAAAGTACTGGTGCCTTCCCTGAGGTGCAGATTCGACGATAAATGGTGGGTGGGAAAATTCCTACCATCAAATATCTTCCCATGTTGGGTCAAGGTGCTGTTGGAGGTGCCAGTAGAAAACCCGAAGTTGAGAACACAGTCTGATCCTGTTCCAAACATCGATTCAGATTGAAAAGGAGATCAAATGGCCGTATCAGAGTTCGTATTTTTGCAAATTTTACGAACAGGGCGACACTTCTCTTCCTTACGTTCTTGTTGACTCAATTTGATGCTGCTTTATCTCAAGCAACCCCGCCTGCGCCTAACGAAACATAACAATTAGCAATAAAGACCATTGCTGCAGGAGAAAGATTGGAGGAACAGATATCCAGTTGAAAGAGAAACTCAGGAAATCACAGAAAACAGTCAAGAGCAAAAATAGACAGAAATTTTGACCCGAGGAACTTCACTGATCACTGCATTCACACTCTATGATAGCTAGGCCCATAGAACACCGACGCCTGTTTGATTATCCCACCCTACTATTATCAATTAGCCAGGGGCTTGCTCTTGCTGGATTCTTCATCGCTTGGTACACAGCCTTCACCAAAAATAGCTCTGGAAGTATTGAAGCGTTTTGTAAACAACGCGGTGCCAAGAGAGGTGTCACATTGTTCAACGCCATATTTATCAATTGGATTGGTCGACTTTCTTGCGATAAGCAATTCTGGTATGGGAAAATTTCTACCCATACCAATTTCATAATATAATTTTGTTTTTGCGCAGTTTGTTTCCGTCATGGCGCCGACTTTCTCGTCATCCCCTCCTCCGAAGCGTTTGAAAAAGAGCGGTAATTGCAGCTTCTCTGCTCCCTCAGCTGTGAATAAGGACCAGCAGCCATGTGAATGTGAAACATCTTTGAAATTGCTTACCTTCAACATGGCTAGATGCCAGCCATCCAAGGCAGCACCTCTCTCGTGGACACAATCCGATTCATTCGAGGCTTTGGAGAAAGCGATTCTGAAAGAGGACCCCAAGCCGGACGTAGTCGCACTACAAGAAGCACCATTGTTTGTTCTAGGTAGGAATACAGCATTTCAGGACTACAAATTAATTGGATCACGATCATCCCATGCTCCGTTTGTCGCTCTTTTTGTCCACAGAAGGTGGAAAGCTGAGCAAGTGAACAGTGACTTTATTGAACAATATGATTTTGAGGGATTGCCGGCAGTCATGGCAGTAATTGACATTTCGAAGAGCCACGAGGGCAAGAAAGAATCCGAAGAGAACCGTCGCCTTCTCTGGGTTGCTAGTGTGCACTTGGAACCCTTTGCCGGAGGAGCTCGCATCCGTAATCGACAGCTAAGGGCGTTGGCAGAGCAAGCACGGGCCGCCCACACGCCGTTGATCATAGCCGGAGACACCAACATGAGAGTGTCTGAAGACGAAAACGCAGAAATCGACTTGGGCTTGCAGGACATTTGGAAGCTGTCCGGCAGCAACATTATGACCAAGTACACCGTAAGTCATTACAAAGCTTAAACGAGTTCTGCACCTTGAACTATGACCCAACTAACTGTAAGCCGTTATTTGCTCGATTTCAAAGTGGAACACCAGGGATGAACTACAAAAGGGTGGAAATTTCAATCAATTCTATGGGAGCAACACAAGAGAATATGTCGCTAGATACGATCGGTTGTACGCAGTAAATCCAGCCGCTGCAAGCTCATCTGACGGTCAGCAAGGTCTACACACACTTTCTGTGAACTCATTTCGTCTGTTCGCAAACAAACCGATAGGAGAGTCAAAGCGGCATTTCTTGAGTGATCATTTTGGCATTGTTGCTGATGTTCGTATCAAGTGGTTGATTTAGTCACGAACCAAAACACATACGTCGTACGACAGTACAGTAACAATGTTGAAATAAAATGTTTCCTATTTACAGCTCCTCGCCGTCTGGTACTGTCTCCTCAGCGGCATCTTTTTCATCACTTGTAGATTCTACTTTCTCTGTTTCGTTGGTCTTCACGGTTTCGTTTGTTTCGGCTGACGTCTTGTTGTCAGCCGTATCTAGTTTTTCAACCTTCGGTTTTGGCTTCTTCATTAGCCTTGTAACAAGCTTCATAATTGGTTGCATCTGCCCCGGAACTTCTTCACTTGAGAAGGCCGGATCTTCGTGTGAAGCTTTGGCCGCTTGTTCATCTTCCTTGTCTGCCACCCATTTTCGCGCAGCTTCAAACTTGGAAGCAAGATCCGCCTTTTCGTCATCAGTGATGTAGTCTTTTCCCTCAAACCACTTGTTTAGTTTTTCTTCCGTCTCTTTCAGTTTATCTTTAAGTGCTTGAACAGCTTCAGGACGAGCTGTGCTCTCAGATAATCGGAACCACACTTTTTCGGCGGGCTTTGCTAGTTCTTCATACTTGGCCTTAACAGTTGCAACATCAGCACTGTCACCCTCGTCAAATAACCAGTCTTCTGCAGCCATTGTCAGCTTGCTTAACTCTTCCCGCTGTTCCTCGGTCGAGATCTTCGAAATCTTTTCTTCTTCATCTGACAGCTTGTTCTTAACCTTGTATATGTAGCTTTCCAGTTGATTCTTGGCTTCCTCTAGAAGCATCCGCTCCTTGTCCATTCTTGCAAGTTCAGCAATATTGAACTTGTATTCTTCTTTTAGTTCCTTTGACAACGGCTGGATTTTGCCAACGTGGTACTCTTCCACATCCAATACCTTCTTGTGAGTCTTCTTCATTTCCTGCGATTGAATGACGAAAGCAGGTTTTTTGTTGCGCAAACCAAACAACTGAGAAATGAGTTTGTTGGCTCAGAGTGCACGAAAATACGCAGATGTAAAGCTGAGCTGGAAGCAACACTTACCTTTTCGACCATCTTTGTCTTCTTCTTCGGCTTTTCTGTATCTTTCGTAGCGTTCCCGGCCTTGGTTTCGTTGTCTGCCTTCTCAGCTTCCTCTGTTGATTGTTCAGTCGTTTCAGCAGAGGCGTCCTTCGTCTCTTCTGTCTTTCTTTCTGTTGTTTCGTCAGCTGCATCCGTTTCGTTCGATGACTTATCTTCGTCGTCTTCAACTTCCACTTCAACCTCCACTGTATATGTCTCTTCTACGGCAGCTTCAGCCTTGATCAATGACGTGATACCACTTTGACTCAATTCAAATTGCAATGATACCTTGGGCTTCCCGAGCCCCTTTTCTTCCATCTCTTTTGCAAACCCTGCAATACCCTTAATCTTGTACCGCTGCAACTCTGGTTTACTTCCAGTAGGGAGTGTTTCTGGCTCGGCGTAGTCTAATGCACAGTGAACATCCTCGTCATGAGTAAAGGCGATGGTCTTCTTTACAGCAATCTTGCCATTCGTCTTGAAAACAGTTGCCTGTTTACTCCATACTTCCTTGTCATTGGATGTCTTCTTGTCTGACTCCAAGTTCTCCAACGAGATACTAATAGGGAACGGATTAATGTCAGTCAAACCGACCTGTCGTACCTTGAAAGCTGTCGAAATGTTGGCACCAAAGAATGCTGCACCCAATGCCATACTTTCATCTGAGTTGATGTGCATGCCTAGTTCTTTTTCTCCAAGTACAGCTGCAAGCCCCGATTGAACCTTGGGAACGCGCATCCCTCCGCCAATTAATTCAATGGCGGTAACGTCGTCAAGTGTCAAGTTGGCTGCCACCAAAGCTGAATGAACTGGAGCAACTGCTCGTTCCATTAGATCGTCACAAAGTTCCTCCAACCGTGTCCGTGTCATTTGAATAGAGAGGGACATGTCATCGTGAAGCGAATCTACGTGGACAGGAATTTCCTGATTGGCAGACAGAACGTGCTTCACTTTGTTCGCTTGGAGACGAAGCTTGGTCATGGCACGTGGAATGTCGCGAATATCCTTGTCATGTCCACGAGCCTTTCTCCACTCTCGATTGAAATGGTCGGCCATGTATTCCACAATGCGATTGTCGAATTCCATTCCACCAAGGGTAGCGTCCCATCCTTTGCCCAACACCTCAATGGATCCCACCCTTTTCATCTTTTTGGAATATTTAGATTCTGGAACTTCATATGAATGGAATTTTACGACACTGACTTGCAAAGAGCTGGCACCCATGTTGTAAAAGAGATAGATTTGGGGTTCTTCAAAAGTCTTATCCATACCAAAGTTCAACGCCGAGGCAGTGTTTTCATCGATCAAACTCAACACTTTAAAGCCGGCCAACTCGGCAGCATCCAGTAGTGCCCGGCGTTCGGCTTGAGTCGCGAACGATGGCACCGTCAAGACACAATCGGTAATGTCACCATAAGTGTTGCCTTTTTCTTTGCCATAATGGTGGGTGATTTCCTCGGCATAGTGCAAAACCATGGCCGTCAATTCCTCGGGACTGTATGACTGTTTGCCACCATCAATGGGGATGTTCAATCCCTTTCGTGTTTCATTGTAAACGGGAATAATGGGGTAATGCCGTTCGGACAGAACCTGAAAATGTGAAGTGGTAGCAACGTTAGCGACAGCATCAAGATCTTTCAAGAGAGGTCATTCACAAACTAGTTTGTTCAACAAAAATCTTGATTTTTGTCCGACGTACTTTGACAGAAGGGTGGTCCTCGTCGCGTCCCAACAGGACACTCATTCCCCCGGGTGTTTTCGTGGGTTTTCTTGCCAAAAGACTGCTGGCATCGGCACCGTAGAATCGCGTTCCTTGATCGAATAAAATCATTTGTTCTGTTTTACGCTTCGAGTGCATGTTGGTTACGATTTCCAGAGGAGCACCGCGTTGGACCAATGCCACTTTCATGTAAAGGGATCCCAAATCGACACCCAAAATGGCTTTGGCCGAAACGGATGTACTGAGAAAAAGACCAACGCCAGCGATCCACATCAAAGCCCGGGCGGACGCCGATGATACTTTCATGGTGATATTTTGTGTATATTATAGTTTGAAATGCTGGTGAAAATTGTTGTTGTGAGTAGCCCAAGCTGCAACAGTCACGATCTAGCCGAGGATGGTCAGGGAAGAGAAAAGAGGAATTTTTTTGAACGATTATCTTCGATTGCTCTTTTTGTGGACGAGAATGACGATGGAACATACCGGTACGTAATGATAGTACGTGTTGTAACATCATCAGCGGTGACGACTTCGATCTGTTCCCCTGATACGACTACCGGTAGATCAGAGAATTCGAACGAAACGGGGGAATCTTCCACGTGTCGAATCGAGATTTGGTGAAAGGGGGATGAAGGTTGGACCCCTTATTAACGATTCCCCTCTCAAAACGTTTGGCAATAATGGCTTTCATCAATCTCTGCATTTGATGTACTCCCTTCTAATTAACGTAGCGTTCATTTCCTGCATTAGCATTACTCCCTTCTTGAAGGCGTCGTAATGCAATTGTTCACGTAGTCCATCGCAGTTGCCATACCTAAACACTGAGGACACTATCATTTGTTGTTTTGTCATAGTACTACGATTTGCGAAGCTGTCTTCCACTCTTTGGAATCGTTCCAATTTCAAAATTGCCACTCTGGCCCGGACTTGAATGTAAGGGACAAAGTATGACCATTCTTATCGTTTATTGGAAAGTCTCTGGAAAAATTTATGTTTTCTCGAAACGCAATTACTTTTTTAGGGCATGATTTCTAATTTGCTTCATCCAAATAATCTTGAATCTGTTCTGGAGTCAAAATGCTAAACTTGCCGTTGCGGACCACGCCTACTTCAATATTCTCCGAGTTCATTTCTCCCTCAAATCCCTCTCGCAATGTCAACAAGGCTGTATGGATTGCATCTTCCAATTCCATATCGTCCGTGTAACGCTTTTCCAGAAAGTTTTTGGCATTTACATAATTTTTGCCAATAGCAGTGGCCTTCCAAGAAAAGTACGCACCAGAAGGATCCACTTGATACAACCTAGGTGTCCCGTCAGCCTCCACACCGCCAATCAGTAGGGAAACGCCAAAGGGTCGCACACCACCCCGTTGTGTATATTCTTGCATGACACCGGCAGTGCGTTTGACGAGTTGCGTGACAGGTTGGACTTCGCCAAATTGTCGTAGATAGGCCTGGGATGATTTGCGAGCTTGATGAACTGAAGGAACAGGGAAAGGAAGACGGTAAATGCATTGAGCAATTTGTAATGATGGCGTAAAGTATTGATCATCATTTTTAAGACGGACCGTGACTGTGGTCATCCGAACAGCTGCAACAAGACAGCATCAAATATAGTATTCACTCACCCAACACTCGAAAGTCCGGTCCCACTCCGGAATAACACACACCGCACGATGGTGTCAAGAGTTCCACTTTGTGTACGTGAGCCACGTCGACGAGTTCACTGGTCAATTTCTTGTCGGTGGCAATCACTACACCGTCCCTGGCACAAATGCCAAGCGAGGTTCGTCCATTGGCGACAGCATTCAAGGCATATTCAATCTGCAGCAACTTTCCCGTTCGGGAAAAGGTAGTCAATGAAAAGCTATAGGCAGAATCTCCCATTGTTACGATACAGCAGTAATTCTGGAGCCTCACTCGCAATAAAATCAAAGGGTTGTCGTTGTTATTGTTACTAATGTTGTTGTAGAGGTCTCTATGTGAGCCTCATGTATCGCTACGGCGATTGGGTAAAGTGAGATTGATTGGGACGAAGCGGAAAGATCTCGAGGGATTAACCCTCCATAAACAAAATGTGAATCGAAACAATTAAAGTTATAGCTCTCATCTTGTTGTGCGGCGTCAAAAATTCTACGGAGTATTACTCTCTCTACTCTACGGTAGTAGAGTACCGGTAGTAGACTACCGGTAGCGCGCATAAAATTATTACGTAGTACAATAACATTATAACGTACGGTATTAAGGTAGGAACACGTTCCTCACTTCGGCGCCAAAACGATTTTTCCGAGTCCCGCGCAAAAAATTGAAGCGCAAGGGGGTGTTTCAGCTCCCACTTTATTTCATACACGCGACGGCGAACGACCAACAAGACAACAGAGTCGTTTATGGTGGCAGCCAACGAGCTTCTGCTGTTAAAGGCAATGGTTGCTGTGGAAGAGTAACTGATATTTGATGTTTGTTATTACGAAAAATTATCTGCAGTATCTGTAGTCCTGAAAAAAATAATCAGGAAGTGTTCCTCTGTCAGCACCGTCTTCCAGCCATAATAGCATCCTTCAATCCTTGATGCCGCGCCTGCACTGTGCTCTGTCTGGTATGCATCTCACAGACATCAGCAATGGCTTGAGCATCTGAATCGCCTCGCCGCATTTGGAGTTTTTGTGCGTCCAAGACTGCCGCCACAACAGCAGCCAATCCGGCGTACCGGTGGATGCGGGCTATATCTGTTTTACTTTCGAGCCCACGAACGCAAACGTCCGAGCGCTCCAAATGTTCCCAGTTGATCTTATTGATGTTGTCCATGCGTTTGATCAATGCTCTTCGCTCTTGCTTCATGGCGTCCCATTCTCGGTTAGTATACCATGTGGCGTGAAATTCTTCGGCGGTGTAATCCTTGTAGTGGAGCGATTCGATTTCAACACGGGTAGGTGAAAAGGAGACGGACCGACTGCATTTTCGTCGTCTGCGCGGAGCCACTTGAGCTTGTAGCATAGGTTCTGTATCACACGAATGTCGATTCACTGGTTGGGGTGTAAAAGATGATGTCCTATTGCCACAGAATTTGTCATGGTTCAACGTTGGAGTCGGTTTGAAGAAACCTTCGAGCAACAGCCTTCTCTTTTGTTTCGGTTTATCATTGCAGTCGATGTGAGGTGAGAGTGGCCCCGATGCTGGAGTTGTGATGGTCATGGTGTTCAAATGAAAGGGCGGTGGATAGTTTGGGGACGAGAATCCGTTTTGCGAATGATATTTTTGTGTTTGTACGGAGATCAAGTCGACTGAGATGACAATCCTTCGTACACCGAAATGTTATACGCGAGTATATTTGAATAAAATAATACGTATTATAGCAGTAGTGTAATTATTTTGCTTCGAATTTTTATTATTTTCGAAACCTCGGGAATTTCAAGTCTTGTAGATGAGATAGGGAGTCCTCTTCATGCGATTTTTTCTTGTACAGAGACAATAATGAGTGAAGGAAGGTCGGACAGACCACTCAGGATAGCACTCAGGATAGAATTGTACGGACGACGGATCAGACGTTCAGCAGACGTTCCGCATTCCGCAAGAAGTCACGAAGTTTGTGAACAAGATGAACAAGAGCGAGTGCATAAACAGGCAGGAACGCAATCGCCCATCTCGCCCATGTCGGCAAATCATTCGACTTTCGGCACATACCTCTTGACGCCTGCTCATCGCCTTTGTCGGCACATCATCAGCACATCACCAGTCATTCTCGACTAGACATCATGTCATCCCTCAACCCTTTTTTTGGAGACGGCGATAACAGGGATTCTGATTGGGAGGATTTTGAGGAAGAAGCCGCTCTATTGAACGAGTCTGGAGGTGTCTCGCAGCCGAAAGACGGCACATCCAGGCTTTGCATCCAGGGCCTTGGGCAGTCTTCTTCCAATGTTGGTGTGAAAAACGCTTCCATCAAGGTTTTCACTGCATGGCGGAAATACAGAGGCAAACCTGCAGATGTAACTTGGATGGAGATTGATGGCGACAATCTAATGGGCTACACGAACGAAGCCTGTATGTGGGCGTCAAAGGCCTGCGTGCCATATGGTGGAGTAACTTGTTTTGATGAAAATCTTCAGCCAACCAATCCGTCCAACAGAAGATGTTTGACCTTCAGAACTCTCGGGATATACCTGGGTCAACATTTACAAGCGATCAAGGAGCGTTTCCCTCACCATGCGGATTTCAAGAAGCCCGCCGATGCCCCAAAGGATCAGGTAACACCTTGGTGGTGTGCCATGAGAATTTCGTTTCTCAAGAGATGCAAGAAGTTTCAGGCAGCCTATGGAGATGATGTAGTGTTTGGAGTTGACTTGCTATTGGCCCAGTTATTCTTGGTGATCCATTTGCGCCTGTTGACCAGAAGTCTGTTTTGCTAGAGAAAGTACAGAAGGCAACGAACAGGAAAGGCAAGAGTCTGGAGGAGCGCTGTTGGCTGGTATTCGTCGGCGAGGCTCTGGCCAGAGGAGGAGAGGTGCGTTATCTTAACTATGATAACTGGACGTTTCATCAATTCACCCATGTCCTTGACACACAGTGGACTGAGATGAAGACGGTCAACACGTACGCCATGCCTTTTGTTTCAATGCTGTGCCAGCAGAGACGACTAAATTGGATATGTCAAGCGCTTCTTTCAAGGATCTGCTGTATGACCTCAAGGATATTCTTAATCTGGAAGATTTGGGGAAAACCCCAATCCCAAAAGACACGGTGACAGAAAATTGGGCATTGACCAATTGCCTTGAGCTCCTGCAAATTGCTGTCACTCAATCCACAGAAGCCAAGGAGGCAAAGGAAGAGTTGAAGGAGCTCAAACATGGGACTGTGAGAGGTGACTGCCTTCGGCTAGCAGCCAAATTGGAGAGGCGAGCTCTGGACATGCTGTTTTTACTCAAAGGTGATGATCCAACAATTGAGTGGACGAAAAAAGGCAAGAAGCCAACTGGAAAATTCCGTAGTCTTGGAGGACGGGTTCATGCATGTAAAAAGGAGCTGATCAAAAAGCTTGGCCTTGACAAAAAAAATCCAAAGATTGCACCTAAAGACCAGCCTCTCATATTCTGGAACGATGCAAAGGCTCACACAAGTGGAACCCCGCCAGGACAGCAATCCATAGCTCGGCTTCTGCGCAAGAATGCACCAACACCTACTGTTGATGCCTCAAGAACCACCGCTACTGTCACGGTGCCTGCAGCAGGGCAGCAAACATGGACAACACCGGCAATAATATCACTGCAGAAACCAAGCAGATCAAAATCATGTAGTCACAGTCAAAAACAGACAAAACAAAGAAAACTGAATGGTACCGGTACTGCTCTGGCTCCTGCAGGTGACTCTCTTACAACAAGAGATCTAGCTGTTGTCATGAATAATCTCAACGCCGAACACAAAAAGCTTGCTGCCTTGAAAGATGGTCATATGGTCTTACCCAGCAACAACGTTGTGAAACCAGGATTGGCAGTTGGACTTTGCGGTTCATTCCCCGGTCACTGCCAGATGGGAGGGCTTGTGAGGGCAAGCAATGCCAATGGTATGGTAATGAAACATCAATGTGGAATGTGTGGCTATTTCACTCATGGAGCCCTGTGTTGCCCAAACAATGTGGATACTGGATCCTACCAATGCTACTACTGTTTGAACGGAATGATCCGTCCCAAGATCGGCGGTTAGACAATACTCCCGTGGAATTTACGATTTTGTTTACATACGACGTAGATTAGGTACATGTCATCATAATAATTGTTCACTGTCATTCGGTAAATAATGCTAGGTAGGTAGGTAGACTTTCGAATCTGCTGAACCGTCAAGTAGCCGGTGCAGTGACGTTGACGCTAACCTTAATATGTCCAGGATGGGGCTCAGAACACCGGCCGCTGGCACGCCAGCAGCTCACTCAGGATCACTCAGGATCGGCCCCTTCGGGGCCCATCCTGAGCTCAGGATCGCGCTTCGCGCTCATTATGGCATTTTTTCGTGGAATTATTTAACGGCTCAGTCCTCTTCAGACTTACAACGAGTATTCTACGTTCAACTACCGGTATCGTGCTACCGTATGGCGTGCTACTGTGCTACGAAGCAAGTAGTAGTACAATTCTTCACCACACATCATCATTCGATCATCATCGCAATAAATAGTTCGCCGATCGCATCCAAATTTTTGACGTGATCCGACTGAGAGTGAATAGAGTGTGTATTAGAACGAACAACATGGAGTCGATACGACGTACTATTACCGGTAGTACTAGCTACTGAACGACTGCTGTGTTTGCAGAAGAAGTGGGCCAACGAGCACAAAGTATTGGCAATGGGTTCTGCACTGACAAGTTGAATAGCGGAGCCATATCCACGCGAGTCGTTTTATGCAAACCATTGTTGCATTTCTCAACACAAACATTCAACCAATCTACCGGTAGCTCCAGTAGAAGGGAAGAACGTACGCGTAAACTCTTTTAATAGTAACATCTAACACTGGCTAGATCCTGAGACAACAACGAGTCATACCGACGGATTTTTTCTGTAGTCTGAAAATAAATACTCCACGATTGTTGACGAGGATTCATTTGTCCCATAGACAGAAATTTGAAAATCCAAGCCATGAACCTCGATTCGGGAAACAAGGAGGATCCTCACACATTTTGAATAAGATATCTCTGGAGAAGCAAACTACTAGTAGCTTTGGAGTGTTGAGATTTTGTAGGGTTGAAGAAGCTTCTTGAATCGTGAGGCAACATAAGATGGTTCGATGTTCGATGGACTCGTATAACCCTACTTTTTTTCTTGCGGTCCCCTAACGCGGACCGCAACGTTCACTTTTGTAGAGCAGCTACGTAAAACGCCTTACGGTCCGCACGCGGACCGCAAGGCTTACATGTTTTTAGTGCCATTGCCACGTGTCAAAACAAAGACCCATAAAAAGACTCGAGTTATGACTGCTCCTCCTCGGTGTTGAAGTAGTGACAACTCGCCGTACAGTACCTGCTGGTATAAGAACCACAAACTACTCCATGTTAATACTAAAAAAACGTAGATTTAACGGTTGAACTTTCTTCTTCTAGGCATGTGGGGGGGGGTACTGCACCCTTGAAAATTTTTTCAACGGATGTGATCCGTTACTATGGAGAATTGAAAGAGGGACTCTTGCGGTCCGCGTGCGGACCGTAAGAGAAATGACCGAATGACCGTTTTCCCTCTGCGGTCCGCATGCGGACCGCAAGAAAAAAGTAGGGATAATAAGGTGTGATGACGAGTCGTCATAGCTTTTTTGTGTACGTACACAGCTACACAGTACACACATTATTTGGAGACACCGGGAGTCTTGTTATTAGGGTTGGAGATTTTGGATTGATGACTTTCAGTCATGATGACTACGACAGTGTGTATCATACGAGTAGACTACCGGTACGGTAGTACCGGTACAACAAGAAAGTACAGATAGTTGATGGACGCCCTACACGTTTTAAAACAACAACAACAAAATCAAGCAGGAAAAGGAAGTCGAAAAAGACTAATTACATGAGACGACGACCCCAAACACAAAGGCAGTAGGTGCCTTTAAGGGTACGACTACACTATAAGAACCTCAACTGTCTTCAAACCGATATTAGTGCTTTCGCAAAGTCTGAAAAACGAAGGAGCTTTGAGGTTGGTTGATTGGTTCGTTGTCGACCAATCGGGAATTTCCACTTCACTCTTCACTGCGTGAAGATAACAACATCATGTTTTCTTCAGCAAATGGCAACCGCAACAGACGAGGCTCTGGATATCGATCGGCTCGATCCGTTCAGCATCAGCGAAGTTTTGATATATCTTCGCCCCGGAACAGTTTTTCGTCCAAATGGACGGCTGTGAAAATTGTCGTCTTACTGCTGGTAGCTGGTACACTGATGATGACAACCGTTTTGCCCATGTTCCTGCTGGAAAGCACCAACGGCGGTGTCAGTTCAGCCTCCAATGGTCAAATCGGTGGAGGAGGACACGTCTCCCTTCATAATCTAATATACGCTTCGGCGCACCTGAAAGAGCAGCTGGAAGAAAAAAATCTACTAGTTCCTACTGGGGGAAGTGACGTGCAGCAGCAGCAGCAGCAAATGAAAGTCAAAGTTCCAGACCAGCGCATTGGTGGTAGGGATAACTCCCAGCATGATCCGATGAAAGTACCTACGAAAGGTGCCAACAAGGAGGATAAGGATGTACACGAACAGGCAAAAGAAGGAAAAGAGACTCCAAATCCGCTACCAAAGCATCACGACAATATATCTGACAACAACAACAACAACAACAACAACCACCACCACGACGACAAACCTAGCAATATTGACGCCAAAAATCATCCAAAATCAAAAGTTAACAAGAATATTTTGGCTCGTGGTGTATCGGGACTTCCCATGTCCAAGACTCCTGCCCTGGTCGGTGCCAAGTGGGGACATGTGGAGTGCGATATCGACGTAGATGATATCGTATACTGGAACGATCCTCAAGGCTCCCGAGATCAGCAATTCGTCAGTCCCTTTGCCAAGCATAGCCAGTTGTCAGCAACTGCAAGGTACTTGACCTTTGAACCCGATCCGGGCGGTTGGAACAATGTTCGAATGAGTATGGAGATTATCTTTGTTTTGGCTGCTGCCACTGGGAGGACTTTGGTGTTGCCACCCAAAGCTCCCTTTTATTTAATGGGAATAGGCAAGGAGAATGCTCGATCCTTTGCGTCCTTTTACGATGTCGACAAGGAAGCGTTTCAAAACAAAGTCAAGGTCATTTCTATGGCGGAGTTTTTCGACATAGAAACAAAAGACGGCGGGCTGTTGAGCGCATTAACCGAAGAAGAAAAGGACGAACTCAAGCCAGTCGCGGACACTTGTATTTATCAAGAAAACTCTCCAATTCGTTGTGAAAAAATCTGGCAGCGCTTGCGCAACATTGGATTTCAACCACCTATTGGTGCTAACAAACAATGTTTCATTTTTGATCATGACGTTTTCGAAGGTCAAGATGTGTCAGACGATTTAAAAGAGCGTGTGGATAGGTTCTGTGGGGAAGAGCGCACACCTTTTTTCTACAACCAAACCATTCACGAGCCCCAATTGATTCATTGGGATGCGTCGGCGCCTGAAGGCAACGGCGTTACTGGTTTTCGTCTACTGAACCACTTCTACGCATTCCTCTTCTTTTCCGATCCGGTTGTTGACAACTTTTACAAGCGCTTTGTACGGGACTATTTGCACTACAAGGACAGTCTATTTTGTGCAGCAGGAAAAGTCGTTCATGCGCTCAATGCCGAGGGGAAAGAATGGTCCACCATGCATGTGCGACGGGGCGATTTACAATACAAACAAGTAAAGATTTCGGCAGAAGAATGGTATGAGAATCTGAAAGAGATCTGGAATGAGGGAGAAATGATTTTTATTGCGACGGACGAACGCAACAAGACATTCTTCGACCCCATCAAAGAGCATCATGAGCTGCGCTTTCTCGATGATTACTGGGACGTGGCAGATTTGGCCAATTTAGACCCATATTTTCTGAGCATGGTGGATACAGTTGTCGCTAGTCATGGCCGAACTTTTGCAGGTACTTGGTTCTCCACGTTCACTGGCTTCATAAATCGCATGAGAGGATACCTCGGCTATTCAATGATGGATTCGTGGTACGGATGGCTTCCCCGTAAGGAAGCAGTCCGACAATACAAGTATCCGACTGGAAATTACGGAGCACGAGAATGGCCTATTGGATGGATAGCAATCGACGGTGACGACGTCATCGAGCACGAAGGGACGCCTGTCGTGAAGGAGGAAGGAATCAATGAGAAGAGTGGCGGTGGCAGCAAGCGAAAGGTACGATAAGATAGATGTTGTGTGAGAGGGAAAACGACACAAACTGACAAATTCCTGTTCCCATACATTTTCGCATGCCGCAGCCTCCGCCCCTTATTGAACTAGATGGGCTTGACACGGACGAAGACTTTGTCAAGAAACCACTGAGCAGAGGTCTGGCTGGAAGACCAATGGAAGAGACGCCAGCTCTCGATGGAGCTTCTAGAGGGTCCATTCAATGCGACCTGAATGTCGATTCGTTGGCATACTGGAACGATCCCCAGGGGATTCGCGACGAAGAATTTGTGTCACCATTTGTTCCCAAAGGTAATGATGAAAAGTACATCACTTTCACCATAGATCGTGGAGGCTGGAACAATGTGCGAATGTCTATGGAAATTATTTTCGTCATTGCGGCAGCGACCGGAAGGACGTTGGTTTTGCCACCGAAGGAGCCGTTGTATCGTCTTGGTGCCGACAAGGAAAATAAACAGCGTGGTTTTGCAGATTTCTTTCCGCTGGAAACTCCCAAATTCGCCAAACGAGTTAAGACCATCACCATGAAAGAGTTCATCGAACGCGAAGGCGGAGAAAATGGACGTCTTCCAATCCCCGAACACCTTAGGAAGCATGTGACCAACAGTGCCGAGCTTTGTGACAAACGCCAAAAAAGCAAGCATTATTGTGGACACATCAAGGAGTATTTGGACAAAGCTGGCAAGGTTCCTGATGCTAGGGCTCAAGATTACTGTATTATCTTTGACAAAGACCTATACGAAGGAAACCCGAAGACAGAAGACATCGAAAGCAAGGTTGTCGACTTTTGCGGTACTCGAAACAGATACATCTGGACCAAAGAGCTAAATGACGAGGTTTTGATACACTTTCGAGCCGGGGACAAAGAATGGCGTCTCTTAGCGCACTTCTACGGCATCATCCACTTCACAGATCCCGCCATCGACAATTACTACAAGAGATTTGTAAGAGATTTTCTACACTACAATGACCAGATTTATTGTGCCGCTGGAAAAATTGTCAAGGCTCTCCAAGCAGAAGCGAAAGAACGAGGTTTTGAGCCGGACAGTGAGCATGCTGGTGGATATTCGGCGATGCACATTCGTCGCGGAGACTTTCAGTACAAAAAGGTCAAGCTCCCGGCGGAAGAATGGTACGAAAATACAAAAGAGCTATGGAAGCCAAACGAGATCATCTTCATTGCCACAGATGAGAGAGACAAATCGTTCTTTGACCCGATTGCGGAGCACCATGATATTCGATTCCTAGACGACTATTGGGATCTCGCTTCTCTTGGCGACCTTGACCCAAACTACTTCGGCATGATCGACACTATTGTATCAAGTCGAGCCCGTGTATTTGCTGGAACATGGTTCAGTACGTTTACCGGTTACATCAACCGAATGAGGGGTTACCACGGAATGACTATGATGGACTCTTGGTATTCGTTCCTGGAGCGAAAAACGAAAGTTCATTCGTGGGAAAAGATGGACTCATTCGCCTACGCCTATGAATGGCCTGATGGATGGATTGGAATTGATGCCGACGAATGGCCAGATAGATCAATATTTTAAGAGATTTTTTAAACACGGAAATGTGTGTACTTCTACTACCGGTACCTACCTCCAACGGTAAATATTACTACTATTATGTTGTACGACGTTTCTCACAGTCAATAATTCTGTCGTAGTCCAAATTGAACTTCACCTCAACAATAATGTGAAATGCTTTTTGCACTCACAGTCAACACATTGTTATAAAACGTAGTAAAGAGCCAAATGAAGCATCTTCAGAAAAAAATTGTAGTTGTCAACATTGAAGTATTAAGTAGTACCGAAGAAGTCTACTTTTACACAAACTCAACATTCTCTACTAACAAAGCGAGAGTTGGTTAAGAAAACGAACCTTCGGTAGAAATTCCATTGACATGGATTCTTTAGCATTCTACCGTCCATAATTCTGGCCGAAAGTTTTCTTTACAGTTAGGATTTTCATTGTTTTTACTCCAAGGTGCGTATTATGTCTAACGCAGAACGCCGTATTTTTAGGAACACGTGGTATTAGTGTTGAACCTTCCTCTCGGACTTTCTCGGATCGAAGTTATTTTTTCAACACAAAACAATGTGAGAGATCTAACTGTAAACAATAGTGACAACACGGCCAATTGATGGTGGACAGAAAACGCGACAACTCGGAAGTACGTAGTCTCTGAGGCCTGATATCTGGAAAGTCCAAGTGAAAATCTCGAAACGGGTTTTAGAGAATTATACTACAGAAGCAGTTAATAATAACATGTGTGATTTGTGTGATGGTGTTTTGTACAATGTACAGCAGAAACAATAGTGGATGGGATAGTGATTACGATTTAATCGCATCACTTTTCTTTCAATATATGTCCACCGCTCATTAGGCCGCACGGCTGGATAGCCGTCGTGGCATTTGTGTGGCAAGATTTTCGTTGGAAAGCGCGACCGTCGATTCGAGAGCCGCTCGTTGATCGTACAATCCTCGTTCCGCGGCGGCAGCACGGGCATGAGCCGCTACGGCACGGTACGCATCGGCAATCGAATGGAATGCCTCCTCCTTCTTGCGGTAGTAGTTATGATTCATTTGTTGCTCGTCAAAGACGACCATGGCCGCTTCGACTATGTTCCACTGTTTCCGCTGTGCTCCTTTGCGTGTTTTATTTTCAAAACCACGAAAGTAATGTTTACCGTCATCAACAGTAGGATTACCATCCTCCATGATCTTGACTGTGACTCGTCTGTCATTCTTTAAGTTTTCGACTTCTTGTCTCGAGTACCAGGAAGACAACTTTTCAACGTCACTGTAGTCATCAATGCTTTCAACAAACTGAACTCGGACAGAGTGAAAAAAGGAGACCTTTCGTTTAGAACAACTCTTGTTTTCCTTTCCCAACACCTGTTCAGACAAAGGCCTAGTGATGGGATCAGCGGCGATGGTGCTGGAATCCGATGAGGAAGAGGACGAGTCTAGAGAAAGAGATGACGGATCCATCTCTACCTCTTGCCGTGATTCACCAATTTGGTGATGGTGTGCAACAAATTCAAACAATGAAGAAAAAGGAGCCATCCTGGAATAGTAAAACGTTTTTTGTCTGTATGTGTTGATGTACTTTCCAAATCCACTATTATGTCTGAACGAAAAACCTATCGACAGCTTAAACGTGATGGTTTTTGTTGAGTGGACGTGATAATCTCTTCTCCGTTGCGAGCGTAAAACTTCTTCCTCCATCTGTTGTGACGAAATAGTGCGGGCAGCAGAACAAAGCAACAAACTCCTTTTCTCGCGGACGAATTACTTATTATTCGAAAATGTCTGTTTCAGTCCTTAATTAAAAAATATTCATGCCATCGTCATCCCACAAATAGGAGGATTTTACCAAATCAATTAATTCACATGCCCCTACGTCACAAACCCTAAGAAACACTTTTCCTGCCTTTATGTAGGGAATGCTATGCATTCTGACAACCTCTCTCTGTGTATGAAGTTTTATGTTTACGTATGATGGAAGCAGATTTTTCCATGAAATACGTCGGACCTCTGCGGGACTGTCGTTCGTCGTAGACTCTACTAGTAGGTTCGGGTCATTTGTCCAGAATTTTCGAACCCACTTCTTGTCGAATTCACAGTCATTCAAATGACTGCTTTTCTGTACGAGTACTACGTCGTAGTAGCTTCAACTTGAGAATGAGAGGTATTGTTGGGCCTTTATTTTCTGCTTTGTTTCGAGATTGAGAAGTGGGGAAGGGGTTGGAAAAGACAATGCATTTCCTTTCCCCCAAAGACTTTCATTTTAAATTGACTGTTGAATGACCCATGTCTTCGTCAGTCCATCGTCCGATATAGGCCCTCATTTCGTTAAGTCTTGAGGCGATACAGATTCCCGGTATTAATAGAGTGTGAAGACTTATTACAAGAACAATGTTGTTCTGGACGGATCGTGACCCTGTTGCGTTGACAACATGCATACCGTCTTGCTGCGCGGAGGTGTGTCTGTTGTCTCGCCCACACCATATATCACGGTAACGGTACTTGCCTGCACTACCAGTGGGGTACATGAGGAAGCTCACCTTCACTCGTTCATCGCAGTGGTGTCGTTCTTCATTGTATGTTTGTTACTCTCCCCGATTGTTTCTTACTACCTTTCCATCATCATCATGAATGGAACTGCGGTCATGAATATGACAGATATAACCGAAGATTTTAACAAGGTCTCTCTTGACGAGGCTGACGGTGCTTCGCCGAATGTCACAATCCAAACAGAAGCTTCCGAAAACACGG
This sequence comes from Nitzschia inconspicua, assembly GCA_019154785.2. NCBI lineage: Eukaryota > Bacillariophyta > Bacillariophyceae > Bacillariales > Bacillariaceae > Nitzschia > Nitzschia inconspicua. The sequence goes on from JAGRRH010000023.1 coordinate 1,321,818, forward strand.
GTATTCCCTCTCCTCCCACTCGTCGTTTGTCGCGAAACAAGAGTGGCCCACAAGGCAACCGTCCCATGCCTTCTACAACCAGCAGCAGCACTAGTGGTGTTGGTGCTGGTGGACTCACGCGAAGAGCTCCACCGGGACGATCGAAAAGCCATAAAATTGGTCGGCCTACGTTCGACCCATCTGCTCCCACCAACGAGCCAGTCCGAGGATTGAATCGCAGCAAGAGTGGCCGGACCAAGGTTTTGCCTAGTCGTACCGGGTCCTTCAATCGTAGGGTGCCTGATCGTTCAGCCAGTGCCTCCTCATCTCTGCGGACTCGGCGGCAGCTCCAACAATCGCAGCAATCTTATGGTGCGGAAAGTTTGGACGACGTTTCTGTGACAGATTCGGTTTTTACATCGGCATCGATTCAGACTTTGGATTCGATTGCCGTTCGAAAGAAGCAAATCGTGACCGGTGATGTCCCCGTCATGGCGGGGGGGATGAGAGGGCAGCGACCAGTTGGAGGCGAGATTCCAGCCGAATTCGACGATACCTTGCATACCGTCGACTCGATGCACCTCAATCACAGACACGTTTCCGAAGAATATTATGATGACGATTGTGATGACTTGTCGGTATTTTCGGAATCCTTCGCCTCAACGGCATCGTGCGAAGTACTAAGTGATTTCGAAGAGAATGAAATGGATGGAGCCATAGCAGAAGATGAAAATGAAGTAACGGTGAAGTTCGAGGGGGACGAAAAGATGGAATAATGACACGGTGTCCATGCTAAGATTTGGAAAAGGTGGTTGCGAAAATTAATTCGGTAATCTTGTGGGAGTCCTTCTCACTCCATTTATTGGCATGTCTAGCTACGTTTGTGGGGAGCCTTCTCACTCCTTCTTTTGGGCATGTCCTGCTGTTGATTGGCACATTGTGGCAACACTGAATATAAGAATATTATCTATTGTAAAGTAGCAGACTTCTTTCTCAGATGATGCGCAGGCGAGGAGTAGGGCTGTCTCTTGAGGTACCTTGTCGTCCTCTGCATACGCATGGTCTACACAACCGTTGAAATCTTCTCCAGCTGGTGGGCGACAGAAACGGTGTCGATCACAAGTGGGATCCTCTTGGGCAATGATGGATCGAATAGATCAGCGTATTGGAAAGTATACCTGACCTGTGTAGATTGACGAGTGCTTTCCCGAACGATGTGAGCGTTCTCAAGCTTTTGATGTCGGAATCAACCAGTGTTTGGCAAATCCAAAGCAGGTACCCACGTAAATACCCATAATTGTCAATATTTGAATCAATCCAAACGCCAGAAAGAACGAACCAAGCAAGCCTTGCAATCTGGATATCAAAGGATATCGTGCCCGGTGCTCTCTAGAAAAACAGAAGCTCTCCACTGTGCATACCAAATTCTCGTAGTAGGGCAATATCACCAAAGTTCCCAATGCTTTCAGTACAAAGATTATAGGATCAATTTGTAGTATCAATGTTCTGTACGCCTGTGAAAACAAGACCTTTTGATACTGCTGTATAGGGTACCAAACGACCTGCTGCCAGGAGAAGATGGTCGGTTGCGTCCAGTACGTCCAGGCCCATAAGCCTGAAACAGTCAAAGAGGTCAAGGTCATTGCAACGCACTCCCACGCCAAGACGGCTACACATACCGCTCGGATGGCTGACAGCAAAATGTAATTCCGACGAAGTTTGGACCAGTCTATGACAGATGGAAGAATGGAGGAGGCGTCATGGTTGGAATGGTTGTTTGGGAGTGTTCACAAGATCCACACTGACGCTCGTAGTTCCCAACACAACACTCGCACACCCACACACACTCCAATCTACTAGTACGTACCTCCAATCAGATATCGCCAAATATGATCTCCAACATCCGGAACAGTTTCTTCCTTCACCAGCCACGACTCTTTCCATGCATCGACAATCGTTTGATTGGGAAAAGATTTTTTGAAACTATTGTTGCTGTTGGTCTGATCCTTGTTGGTTTCTTTCGTTGGATTGACCAAGGAGATCGATTCCTTCCACCCTTCCAAGACGTTCATTCGCTTTGTATCAGCGTTGGACCAATCGACCAATAAAGTGAACAACTGAGATGCCCATGGCGGTTGTGATGATTCGGTCGTCGTCTTCGTCGTTGTTGTTGTTTCCGTTATTGACTCCTCTTTTTTTGAAACAGAGTTTTCTTCTTCCCAGTCATCGCCTATCTTTTCACTGCCATTGTCGTGGATTTTAGCACCAAATTTCATGGGTGTGGCAAGGCAATGTGGAGCAGGAGACCATTGGTGTTGTTGCTTCTTGGGCAACAACGTTTTCGGAGGATGGAAGCAATTCATGTTCGGGCGGTAGTTCGAAACAACCAAGCCGAAGGAACGACAAAACGAAATGCACACCGCCGTAATGGCAACGCACAATGCAGCCCTTCTGATCCTCTTCATTTTGAAGGATGGCCTTGCCTCTGTGGGTATGAGTACCTATCTTTGCTGTGATCAGACAGAGAGAGAGAGAGAGACGAGTACGACGTATGATAGAAAACAATACAACGACGATACGTCGAAGTTTGAAAGTTGGGGGCAGACAGACAGAGTGTTGAAAATAATGATGATGAGTTCGCCTTGCGCTGCTAATAGAAAGGGGGGAGAATATTTAAAAAAAGTTCCAATTCGGGGGGGAGGATCCAAACGAAAACGATGGAACCCGAGAGATCGAAGTTGAAAACAACCAAGAAGATCATACACTTTTTACACTGTTAGCCCATTGCGTCTATCATCACACAGCACTTAAACCGTCTCTAATTTCAACACACACAAGTGTGCCTGCCTGCCAACCAACAACAGTAGTATGTATTCCGACTTGTTTGATGCTCTCGGTGGTGGCGGTGGTGGATCATCTCGTAACGTCCACACCAGCAGCAACAATGAAAATGACACCACCAACAGCAGAAGTCCTCTGTTGAGTTTCAAGGCCGGTAAAATGGAGTTGGCTTTACAAGAGAATGGGAACTTTTTGATCACTCCCGACACACGTCGTTGTCAAGTGAATTTGAAGTACGGTGACGATTCACAACTGGAATGGGAATGGTACGATCGTCGCGAAAAGAAAGTCATCGACACGATCCGCATCACCGATCCTGTCCTGTTGAAACGAGCCGACGTCCCCAAGTCGCAAGATGCAGATCAAACTGATCGCGTGTACTATTGGAAACTTGACTCAGAATGGCGGATGCTATGGTTGCAAGACAAGGAGGAAGATCCCGAGCTGATTCACAAGGCTAATGAAATATTAAAGGTAACTCGAAAGCCAAACACCGAGGGTACGGACTCGAACAGTCCCAGTGCGTCCCCTGGCAATGCAAGTACGTCCAGTGCATCCACCACCACCCGACAAGTGGATGCTTTGAGCAGTATTTTGGAGAATTTGGGCATGCCCCAAGGAGGTGGACGAGAGGGAGGTGCTCCGGCGGCATCTCCCGCACCAGTTTCGGGAGGAGGAGGAGGAGGAGGAAGAGGAACCTTGACCTTGGCCGACTTGCAAAATGCTATGGGCGGCATGGCACAGCAACAACAAGCTTCCATCAATCCTCCCGCCTTGAATGAGATCGTCACTCCGGATGCCATCTCCAGCCTCTTGGCGAATGCGGATGTCCGCCAGCGCCTTCTGGAACAGTTACCGGAAGAGCAACGCACCGAAACCTTTTTGGAAGAGAACCTGCGCTCTCCGCAAATTCAACAGACCTTACGCTCCTTGACGGCTGCCCTCATGCCGGATGATAATGGCAGTATGGATGGGTACCATTCTGTCTTGGCCAACTTTCAGCTCGATGCGACCCATGGACAACGTGCCTTGACATCGGGACAATCTCCCATTCAAGCCTTTTTGGATTGTGTCTTGGCCAGTGTCGAAAACGAAAAGGCTTCCGAAGGAAAGGAAGAAACCATGGAAGAGGCGGAAACCAAGAGAGAGGAGGAGGACGATGAAATGATGGAATAAATAGTAATGATCGAGGCGCTACAACAGGACATTATTCCAAATCAAGTACTATTATCGATCATTCATTGTGCCATTGCAATATTATATTTACCGAAAGGGAAAAGACTTCACTACACTCAAATCATCAGGAAAAGGATATTCTGTAAAATTAATTATTAAAAATGGCGAAACGAAAGATCATAGAATGTTCCTACCAGTATTTGTAGTATTTTGGTGAAAATTGTTAATAATAGTAGTAAATGAAACAGTGTTGTGAATGGTTTGTGCCTGCTTTTTCTGCACAGTCAAAACGAACATGCTTCCTTTTGTCACCTTCGCAACGGCACATCAGGACGTGTTTCCAGCATGGTAAACAGCAAGGAGGGGTCGTCGTGTGACACTTTGGATAGGATGCGAGGCCACAAATTCGATCGAATGGACACATCGGCAAGTTTACGACGACCGGCTCGATTCAAGGCCAGATAAAAGTCAATCTCATGACGCAAGTGACACTGGTCGCACGAACAGTTCATTTTTTCCATGAGTCGGGGCATTTTGCGATTCCGTCGAGTCGGAATCCGTCGTGTGCATGTCGAAAATTGTTGTTGTTGTTGTTGTTGTTGTTGTTGTTCGTCGGCACTGTTGTCCTGTTCCTCTTCAAACACGAAATACTCCAAAGTGGTGTTTTCGCGTGTTTGCAGCACACTCCGAATCGCCATCAATCCCTCCTCTCCAATCTTATTGTACTTTACATCCAAATGTTTGAGAGTCGTGTTGTGTCGTAGGGCCTCGGCAATCTTGATCATGCCTTCGTCAGCCAACCGATTGTTGTCCAACAGTAGCGTCTGCACACGACTTTCCGGATGTTGCATAGCTTCAGCGATGGATACAGCCCCAACGGCGTTAATCTTGTTGTCTGACATATGAATCACAGTGCATTGTCGAAACGCCATGGGAGCCAAGGCGGATATGCCGGCGTTGCCAATGTAGTTGCTGGATAGATAAAGATACTTGAGACGGGGTGAAACTGACAAGAGATTGCGCAATGCTCGAGCTCCCAGTGGATAAATGTCGTTGCCCTCCAACCAAAGGGCTACCAACGGAGAATTTGTGGTCCGGGGCTGGTAACCGTAGTTGTTGTCGTCGTCGTTTGTGTATTGCTTGGAATCGTCATATCCACAACTAGCGGCGAGTTTGACGACCCCCTCACTGCCCACTCCTCGACAAGATAGGTTCAGGAGAGACAAAGTCTCATCGTGCGCTTTCAGACGCTGACAGACATAGGAAAGTTGCTGATCCATGCTGGAGTTGATGAGATAGATGTTCCAAATGGCCGCTTTCTTGTTGTTCGCATTCAAGTTCGTGTTTCCAAGCTGTTGTCGTGCCGTTCGTTTCGATGAAGCAGATCTTTGTGCGAATAGGTGAAGCGGCGAAGCGTACGTAGTGAGAGGTTGTAAGAAAGATAAACGAAAATGTGCATCGACTGATCTTTCTGCTGGACACCAACCGGAACTCTTGATGTCACTCACCTTCACAACCGATTAAAGAATACGACGTAAAGAATAATATTGAGATCGGGTTCGAGGAAAATCAGGAACCGAAGCCTGCAGTTTTTGATGACAGGAGACTACCCAGTTTTACAGTTAATAGAGTACTTCGTATCCTTTTTGCTATATTATTTTCGCTTTGACGCTGAGTTGATGTTCGTCATGGTCGCCCTTACTTAACAAAAAGAACCCACAAATAATCGAGGACCTTTCGCGTATTCGCGGTGACAAGAATTTCAGCAGGAAATATTGATGATGCATCAAAGGGTTGTCCAATCACCATACAAGGAGGAAGCAAGACGGTAGCTCTAGCTAGCCGTACCTGTACAGTGACTGTGAGAAGAGTACATTACGACTACCGGTAGCTACTAGTAGGCGATTTATCGGACGAGCACCATCGTGGGCGTGCACCATCAAGAAATAGTACATAGTAATAATGATTTTATTTTGGTCCCCAAACAGCTCCTATTCTCCGTATCACATACACACTTTAAAGCTGCCTATAACTCTAGTGTTGACCCTTGGCTCACATTTCAATGAAGGCTTGGCCCCTTAAATGACACTGGTTGTGGATAGATAACACAGAGTGCTCCCTTCTCTGCACTGCAGCAGGCAGCATTTCCAATTCCCAGGCACACCTTCTGTCAAGGCAAGATGGACCAGCCTCTTCACTGCTTGGAATTGCCAGCAAGATCTGAGTGCAAGAGAGAGGAATACTATTACCAGATTCTTGATGTTGGTGTTGACATGGATACCAAAAGGGAAAGAGCTCACTAACAGTAAACCCTTTTAGCAAGTCAGAAACAGAACAGCCCAACACGCAGAAGCGATTCTGACAGGATTGCCTCATCGCTCAATCCTGGCTGGACTCTGGTCACAGGCTTTTAGGTATGCTACACCCCTGGAGTTATTCTTGACCAAGCACTTGGATGTCTCTCCACTTGTGGATGAGGATTTGGTTGGTCTAGATTGTTGCACAGCTGACATTGAGACAGCTGCTAGCTGGCTTTGCAGACCAGGGCTCTTACAGGAGGTGGGTTGAGCACCACCGTGCATCTCAACTGAGATATTGGAACTACTAGAACTAGAAACATGGTGAAGGCGCAGTTGATACCTTTGAACTAATCTTGAGGCATCAAGAAAAATCACAGAGAACACAACATGTGAGTTGCAGCGAAGGTTGTGATCCAAAAAACCCACTGAAGATGTTTTATACATAGTCTTAGATATCTACTACTACGTTTGTACAAAGTAGTGAAGAGTTAGTTACCCCCCTGAGTGGATCACCTTGTCATGGTAGGGGGGCTTAACCCAGGTTTGTCAGAGCCTGGGGAACTAAGAATCCACAGACAATCTATCAGTGCAATGGAAGATATCGTCCCAGCGGTGGTACAAACTACTGCTGTCTAATGGATGGCATCATGCAGAACCGGTGTCCGACAAGAAAGATTGCGTTTCTCTTATTTAGTCAGAAGGGGGCTAAGGGAGAAGGAGGAAGAATCAATGCATGTGCATGAATCCTGATAGAGTTTTGGTGGGCACTGACATTACTGTGGAAGAAATGGCATCATAACTCTGCCAAGTGTCAAGTGCATGGGGACGGTACTTCATTGGGAATAATGCTGGTGCTTGACATGGAAGCTTTCTTTTCCATGTACATATCCGCCCATTTGAGTTGCAACAGATTGAAGATATCAACACACCCAACATGTTAATGCGGTTATTGCTGCCTTCCCAGCATTATTTTTCGCAGAACACGCCAAATCTGACACTCACAGGTTTGGACTTTTCCTCATTCACGAGGTTTTTCGCCTTTCCAGTTCTGAGTGGTGGGCTATTGCCTAACTGTCCTGCCCGCTCAGTGGCAAGGCGGGTGAGCCAACTTTTCGGATGTGGAATGGATGGCAGCTGGTAGTTGGTATAGCCTGTCTATTGATAGTAAATAGTTAGTTAAAAATTAGATCAGAGACTCCAAATTGATGCAGAACGCATTGGTTTCTGCTATTGTACGATGGGTAATGGAGTCAAATACAATCCGATTTGATATGCTACCACCCGAGCTATGAGCGTTTGGACCAATTCTACATTCTATGAACAAAAATACTGCTACCTACTCGTTGTAGTAGTGTTAGCTACCACTTGCCATTGATGACCATTTTGCGGAACAACGCCTCTGTAGCAGGGTGGATCTTTTGCTTGATATCTTCGGGTCGCTTCATGGTTCCTCCACCACAGACACAGCAGGCTTCATTAGCCGTCACATCACTATCCTTTCCGACAGAAGTTCCCATTGTGGCGCATAATCTTTCCTTTTCGTACTCCACACATGTCTTACTGGTCTCTACCTCGAACCATCCTTCCTTGTCGTCGCAACGGTCGTGTGGGTCCTCGCAATGGTTATTCCAACCCAATCGATACAAGGCATCAAACGAATTGTTGGCTTCTAACCAGTCGGGCGATCTCTTATGCATATGACAAAGGCATTGAAACAAATACCCATTGTCCTCGTTTTGTTGTCCAAAGTGATTGCGGGCAGCGGATTCCAAAGCTAAACTGCGCACCAAACCAGCGGCGGCCCAAGGGACGATCTCCGGACGCTTTGCAGACTCGATGTGCTTGGCTTTGGACGGCCAAGAAAAGTTTTTGCTATTTGGTTCCTTGACTGGTCCTGCACACAACAAATAGTTCAACAGACTGCCAAAATTTTCTTTTTTCACGTATTGCATTATGCGATCGCGAACCATTTGATCGACATGACGGGTATCCCTCTTTTGAACACCGCGGGGAAGATATAACTCAGGGGATCGCTTTTTTCGTTTCCAATTGCACGTGCCATCTTCAGAATCGCAGTACGAGGCGGCCATGTTTTGTAGGGCGGCCAGGGACCACATTACGGCTTCACTGCACGGACCTTCATGGCCAAATCGGACGGGACAAGTCTGGATTGTCCGAACGAGCTCGTCAACGACTCCAGCAGAGAAAAATCCTTGCTGATTCATCTCATTGTTGAAGGAGAGAATCCAAACGGCCTCAGCCGCCTGGGCTACCGTCTTACCGACCAAGTCCATGGTTTGGTACACTTCGATGCGCCCCGAGTGTACCAACGGAATAGAGGCATTCCAAGTAGTCATGCTAGTGTGAATCAGGTCCTTGATTCCGTCAAACACTGCTCCATTTTCAACACGACCAATTTTGGCTCGATTGGTGGGGTTGTTGGTAATGCACAAATGTAAAACTTCGGCAGCTTCACCTCGAACGGGAAGAGATAGCTTTTTGTCACCGAGTGTCTTTACTAGGGAAGGAATGACTGAGGGGCATGCAATCGTCTGAATCCTAATCGTGGCTTCGGTTGGACTCGGCCGAATCAATCGTTCATCGTCACTACGTAGCGCCTGACTGAGCCCTTGCAGTTCCGACAGGTCCAACAAGGTTGCTGGTCCGTCCAATTGCATCCACCATACGCCGATGAAGGAAACGAGAATCGCAACAACGAGAGCGGTACGCATACTTGCTTGCAAAAGCTCGATAGAATGATTTTCAAGTTGACAGAGTTACAGTTGGTGAAAAATGAACAGAGATCTATAGTGTGGAAACAAAAGCTACACTCGAACAAAAAATGCATTCGATCGGTTGGGATGGTGGGATCCGGATCATTTCGGACACTCAATTTTCGGGCACAAGGTGCGCAACTCTCGCCGTCCAGTCTATTATGGTTTGAATAGTGCAAGCTTTTTTATTTATGATTTCTATGATATTGTTGCCTAACTGTAAGTTGCTTTTGACCTTAAATATTATTTATTAATTTAAGTGTCAAAACTCATTCAAGAACTCTCCAGAACGGCCGACTGAACTCTCCATCACACAACAACACAGTCACGACCCAGAGTTGAAACAGAAAAATCCGACAAAATAACACACCGACTCACAACCAGATACACCATTCATTCAATTCGCAATATCCCGAAATATTTTATCAATACAAGTCCGTAACGCTCCTATATCTGATATAAAGAGATGAAAACTCTGACTTTCGAACAAACGCTTCGTCCGGAATGCATCAGCGCAGATGGATCGCCGGCAGACTCTCCATGGGAAACGTTTTTCCGGGAAGCTCGCGGCGACATTCCCATCGCGATCGCCGAACCAATCGATGAGAATCCTGAGCCCGTTACCCAACCAGAAGACAACTTTGTGAATGCAGAGGTTGTAGTTCTTTACAAAGATGGACCGTCTGGGATGCTGCCAACGCGTACAGCAAACGAGAAAGAATTAGAAGGACAGCAGAGCCAACGCTGCGCTGGAAAAGCGTGTTTCTACCATGAGGGCTTGGTTGGAAGTATTTTGGCTTTATCGGTTACTTTGATCGTTTTTTCTTTGGAGATGTGTGGAGCCGTGGTCTACCTTTTCGCCGTTGGGTTCAACTTGTTGTCCTCGGAGGAAAGCGGGATGCCGTTTCTTTTTAAGGTCATCATTTCTTTGGTTGTCAATACCCTCATGCTTGCCGATTCGATCTGTCTTTTTTGCAGCGTTCTCGTAAGTGCGAGTTTGTACAAGGTATACAACAGGGCTTATATTGTCACACAGGAATCTGATTTCCGAAGTGCTCGCCTGCACTACTAGTTTCATCATGTTCCTTTCGTGTGCTTTTTCAGTGGATTGTTTCGAAGCGGCATCATAGTGGCACCAGTACATTCGCAAAATGGGACATTTAGCTCGATGGTCTTTCCGGTCTCTCCACAGCGGTTGGAAACCGGAACGAGTGTTTCCATGGCGATCTGGTGGGTCAAACACCTCCTCAAGCAGTGCAGTCCAAACGTGTGATAATGGAAGCGACGACGATCGTGCCGTCATTTACCTCAGCACTGCATCTATTGTCGTGGAACCTGAGCCTGAAAGAACCACAGGGGGTTCGTCTTCTAATAAAGGGTCTAGCGTTTCCATTGCTTCGGCCCCTCTTGCCCCAGGGGAAATCGGGACTTTTGATGCGTCCCGACCGAACGTTTCAATAGTCATGCCCGACGACCCAAAACCATCTTGGCGACAGCATTTCGAGATGCATTAGTGGAGAGGATACTCCAACAAAAACTGCGATGGCAGCGAGTATTCGGTGGATTGAAACGTGCCGTGAAACTTTGTCGATCATCATCTACGAATCATTGTTGCAATCTGACGCAATAGAGAAGTCGTAAGGAGGAAGAAAGTAAATAATCCAATACCCATTATTGCACACGTGCTATTCCATATCCCGGAAACAAGGAGAAGCGATGGCAGCCATACGGCCTTTGTTTCCTGATCAGACAAGTGACATGCGTTAATTGTTGAAGACACTTTTGTAAAGAGGTTGCGTCTCCACGAATTCATGCAAGTAATGTTCCGAGTATTGAGGAAAAGCTGCAGAAAGTGCTTTGGCGCGTCTTTCCTTCAACATGGCAGTGAAAGGCTTCATCCCCAAATTTTTTATTTGTGCTCTGTAACGCATTGAGACGAAGTGAGATATTGACTGAACATCGACATTTGCGAACCGCAATCGGTCGCCTCCCTTTATTCTCACCTTGAAAACTGCAAGCATAGCAACGAGAACGATGCCGTTCCAATAAATGGTTCATTCCAGTTCCATGTCCAGGCCCCCACTTCTAGCCATGTGTCGAGGTCGGAAGGTTCTGGAATTTCCATCGTAACGAAATGATGATTGAACCATAGAGAAGTTGCTTCATCAAAGACCATGGGCCATGCCGCCATGGCAGCCATCAAAGAAAATGCAATACCGATTTGGTAGGGGATCATTTGCAAGAAAACACCCTCCGAACTCTTGGCGGCGATCTTTTCAAACGTCATTTCGGCTATCTCGTACCCAACTTTGTCAACAGCCATGATATGACGCTTCAACAGCTCAATGCGAGCGCCGTGATTTCCCATTTCGGCTACCGCCAAGAGAGGCTCATTATCCATTTCACTCCACCCGTTGGGTAGAGCCTCGGCTACGGCCAAGGAAGGGACTTGAATGCCTGGTTTTTCTGCTGGGATGCGAGGGCTGCTTCCAACTCGAATGGCAGTCACGGGACCAGGACCGGACCCTTTTCCCTTGAAGTAGATACCATCGTTGATACCCTTCTTTTTCAAAAAGCGACGGTAGGCAGGGGCAGTATGATGACGAATGGAACCCATTGAGGTTGTCGCCATCTTAATGGGCGGCAAGAGGTGCGTAGAGCCAGTGATCGACGACAAAACTTTCAAGCCATGAAGATTTCCAAGAACATTGCTGCCGGAGTGAAGCATCGAAGTTGCGTATCGAATGGACATCATCTTTTTATGATTCTGTTTCAGACTCCAATATGCTGGTTATGACTGTAATGTTGCGGCGTCACTGGTGAAAGAAGGGAGAAATATTAATATTATGGTTGTTTGCGAAACCAAGAGAAGAGACTGGTACTACCGTACCAGGTACCGGTACTCCGAGCTGTGACCGTACTGCCAGTACGTATCGGGTTTCATGACCGTTAAAACGAACGTCGGCAGGATTGAAACCATACTCGTTTCAAAATGCGTAGTAGACAACCGGCACCGTTCTTCTAATAGCACGGTAACGGTAGTACCGGTACTCTACGGTACCTTAATACGGTACCGACAACCGTACCGCACTACCGGTTACGGTACTGCCCGCACTACGATAGTAATCCTTGCGTAGGATACCATCGCACGTGCGGTACTACCGGCTACGTCGTGTAAGGTACTAGCAGTAATGTAGGTATCACCTTTCCGTGGTTATCACCTTGCCTCTTGCCGTGGTAGGGGGGCAGGCTCAACTCACTGTCAGGTTGCTTTATCAGAGCCTCGGGAACTACCTACGTCGTACTTACAGTTAGTAACTGTAAATAAGAATCCATAGATGATATATCAGTGCAATGAAAGATATTGTCCCAGGGATGGTAGTACAAGCTATTGCTGTCTTAATGCATGGCATCATGTATAAGCGCTGTAGTGGAAAGATTGTATTTCTCTTCTTGCTGAGTTGGAAGGGGCCTAAGGGTAGGTGAAAGAATGCCCCCTTCGCATGATTCCTGGTAGAGTTGTGGTGGGCACTGACACACAGTGGTTATTGCTGCCTTCCCAGCATTATTTTCGGAAGACTCACGCCATATCTTGCAGTCACTGGTCTGGACGTTTCCTCATTTTATGATGGTATTCGCTTTTCCACTTTCCAGTAATAGTGGTGGGCAACAGAGTACGGAGTGGATGGAAAGGTGTTGCATGATTTGCCCCACCCTCTTGGGGGCCAGGCTGGTGAGCCAACTTCCCGCCGGATACGGCATCGATGGCAGCTGGTATAGCCTTAAAATAGACTCTCTTCTACTTCGAATGCTTTTATACTACCGTACAATGAAAGGCGCTACTACGAACGGTACCGGCAGCAGAGTATTGATATAACGTAGACTTTAATGTCTTTACCATCAACCTTGTAATACGACTAGTAAAGGGATGCTGCGTACTACGGAATAGAATTGAAGAAAAAAATTCAGGGAAAAAATGGGGAAAAGCATCAAGTTTGGGTGGGGAGTGCCATGAGAGTGCAACTCTATACACATTCCAAGGAAGAAACAAAAGAAACTTTGGATATCTGAACATTGAAATTGACACTTTCAGTCAATGGTTACTTCCTGCGTATTTTTTGTGAAATAGCCATCGCCGTCGTCGTCATTTTCATTGAAATTTTCGCCCGCCAAGACATGGACATGTTCCGCGGCAACAGTGACGGGTGGCATTTCGGACGGTAGTACAGTAGCGGTTGTTAACGTAGATATAGTTGTCGTATCGTCGACGTCGCTGTTGTTCGTGTCATATCCGCAAGAGGTAGATCGTGTACCACCATCATTGACAGGGAGTTGACTTAGTGCTGCTTGTTCGGCAACAACATCTCGGTATTCGGACATGCTAGATTGTGAGTTTGTCTGCTGTTGTCTAGACATTTCATGATTTATCGCTGTAGGACGTGGTTGTAGAGATGCACTCTCGGCGGACTCAGAAATGGGAAAGATACGTTCGGGCTTCCATCCCATGGTCATACAGCTACGAAATCCCCACCTTGTCAAATGACACGTCCTTCGAATGAACCTATGAATGGAACGTGACGTAGGTGAAAATGTAGACAGTGAGATGAAGTTGCTGTGTTCGACAAAACGCCAAACGGTTTTCCAAAGACGCACATGTGCCATTCAGTACCACTTCTAGGACCACCAAAGACGGTGCACAAAATTAGGGCTAATGCTCCCATTATTTCCGTTACCAGAACGCTGACCATGATCAGTACCGAATCGACAATCATCAAGACAGCTGTAACGATGCTAAAGATGCTCTTGCACAGCAATGTGGCCGAAGTTTGGCCAAAGACCTTTTCGGCCAAGACGTGAAAGAAGGCAGCCATTGCGTAAACAACGAAGGCAGTCACTTCCAGCTTGACCGTTGTAATCCAAGCACAAAAGGCAAGCACGAATCCCAGTACCAAGTCGATGGCATTGGAATGCCTCCATGGTTTGGGTCGGTACACGTTGCCAGAAGCCATTGTTTCGTCGAGATCCTCCTGGTCTTGATGTGAGAGTGCCGTATGCCCATTGTGGGTGTGATTTCTCGTTGACGTATAAAGCTGTTGATTTGCGGAAACAGTTAATTGTTCTTGATCGTCGTCATTGTCAACGGTGACTACTTGTACCGCCACGGGCAAACCATCGAAGTAGACGTCGTCGCTGGCGATTTCGTGGTAGACAACTTCGAGCGGGTTGCGAGTTGTTGACGACACTCCGGAGGATGCCATGGCCGATTCAGGATGCAGCGTTGCCGTCCACGACAGAAAAGAAGTATCATCTTGATGTCGAACCATGATTGTGTCAATCAATAGTCAACAATATAGGATAAGAACCCTGGAGGAACAGCTTGGATTCTGGACGATGATCAGACAGATAAATAGGATTCGCCAGCAGACGAAAGAGATACGGACGAAGATGGATTTCCTATCAGGATCGGATAATGATTGCAACAAAAGATCCTATGGAGTAGAGTTTAGAGAGGACATAGGAAGTCTAGCTATTGGTAGGAGAGGCATTAAGAACAAGTAACAAGAGGATGGATCATTATGCGTGTGTTTTGACTTGCGAAGTTGACTGAGTTTCGTTCTCTTTTACTGCAGAGTGCAGAGTAGCTGCCGTACCGGTAGGTACCCAGTCGTACCGGTACCGTACCTTCGCTTACTGTTAAAATATAAGTCGTGGGAATGTGAAGGATCAAGCAAAGTACCCAGGTACTATTATACTGCTGGTAGTCGAATGTGGTACGTATGAAAAGTATGAATGTGTCGCCGGTATTAAAATGTACGTAGAACTTGTACCACCGTATTCTACCGTGGTACTTCTTCACATTCCCAGTCACAGGGGTAGGTACGGTACTTACTCCGTAGTAATACCGGTACCGGTAGTTAGGTACCGTACCAGGTATTACAGTTACTTACCGCTTACCGGTATGACTCCAGGAGTAACTGTAAGTACTGGTACATATGTAGTTATAGTACATACTTTCATACATTCATTTACTGACTACTGTCGAATTGCAAAAGAGGGTACCGTCGGACCGTCGGGTACTCGGAGTATGAGAGATGATGTTTGACAAGTCAATCCCCTCGAAACCTACAATGTCAACAGTGTGCTGCCACAGTTTTATCGCTTTATAGGCTTGCTATAACTGGACATAACAAAGCAGTAGCAGAATAAGCTGAGATTGATCCTCTGTGCTGTAACATAGTCCTTGCCACACGACTCGCAAATTTTTCGTTGATACCAAAGTTTTGCCATGGAACTCAACGACAGATTCGAGGATGCAGACGAAGAGGAATATCTTCTCAAGATCGCGCCTGGGAATGGAAGACTTGGCAGAAGTGAGAAGCGACGAGGCCGCTTGCGGGGTCTGGTTGAAGAAACCAAACCTAAATGGGACGATCGCAAGCATGAGATTACGCCAATGGACATAGAAGCGGACTGCATAATGGACGATGGTGACAATTTGGAAGAAGACGAGATCCTCGACAATACAACGACGGCAGCAAAGGAGGTCGTCTTCGACGAAAAGAAATTCTTCTCGGCTCCAAAATTTCCTGGTCGTGTTTTGGAGCAAGCCAAGGCCATGATCTATGATCGTATTGAAGATGCGCTTCGTCGTTTGGAAGCTGAGAATGGCAATGAGGTATTTCTCAAGTATCGGCAGGAACGACGGAAAAAAGCCAAAACCGACAAAGACAAACAACAACAAAGACTCCAGCGGAATCTGGACGACTTTTTGGTACGAGGGGACCCTCGAGACTATCAAATACAACTCCTGAACATCGCTCTGAAGACCAACACCATTGTCAACCTTGGTACTGGAACGGGAAAAACTATGATTGCTCTCATGTGTATCAAAGAAATACGAGCTACCGACCAGGAACATAAACAGACGTTGTTTCTCGTGCCCTCTGTAGCCTTGGCCATTCAACACAGCCTGACGCTACAAGCAAATCTCCCGAATTACAAAATCGAATCGGCGTATTGCGAAAAATCTGGATCTCAAAATTCAAAGAAGAGACTGATGAATTGCGACATCATTGTCGCAACTCACGGGGCAGTGAGTTGTAGTACAATCGTGGAGAATTGATTGCGTATCTTGGATAATGTTTCTCAGTATCATGTTCTTCTCCTTTGCAGATTATGGATCTTCTCATGCATTACGGTGACATGTTTTCATTGAATCGTTTCAATTTGGTGGTCATTGATGAGTGTCACTATGCCTGTGGAAGTCACCCGTATCGACTCTTGATGAACAAGTTTTACCATACGTTACCACCCAAGGATCGCCCCCATATTTTGGGTCTCACTGCATCTCCACTCATTTCCTTTTCGGAAAACTACAGCGACGAACAGCTTTCTGGGTTACTGGATAACTTGGAAGGGACATTGGACGCAACGTTGGTATCAGCGTCAGGATTACAAGAATCATTCTCAGAGCCTCCCATGTTGTCCTTGCAGTCAAAGACTATCGAAGAAGAGGTGTTGCATTACCAAAGTACCAACAGGGGTCGGTCGATACCTTCTGCGAAAAATTTATTGCTCTTGCCGTCTCGTTACAGAGAATTCGAGCAATTGGAGTACTTGTACAAGGAAGTGGGACCGTTAGTTCTTAGGATATACAGCCAAGTGGTACGGCGGGAACTTTCACGAAACTTTTTCGAGTCGGAATCCAATGAGCAGTTTGCACGAGCCAGGGAATACCTGAAAAGTGTTGAAGATTTTTGCGATCAGGAAGTTCAAACTCTCCCTGCAATGGTAAGTCCATCGATACTGTGTTGTTATTACGATATGAGTGAGGTCCTCTCACTTATATCTATCGTCGTAATAAGGGTCGGACCGACAAGCTTCTTGCTCTGGAGGAACTTGTGGAAAATCTCATTGAAAACAATGAGGACGAACGTGCTACTGGATTAGTTTTTGTGGAGCGTCGAATAATGGCAGTGGCATTGCATTGCTACTTTTCTCATAAAAGAGACGTCCTATTAAAAGAAGACGGCTGGAAGATCGCTGTCGATGCGCGTCGTGACCTTCGAAACACCGAAAAAGAACGTCTCGAATCCTTGCCCTACGAGCATAGCAGCGATTTCGAAGACTCAACGGATGACCCTTTGCACGTTCATTGTCGGGGGAACGGTAAAAAGAGGAAGATAGAACTTCTGAATCCACAAGTGACCTTAGAAGGACTCCATGTTGTTGAAAGAGGTACCGGGCAAAATCCAAAGTCGAAAAAACGATCAAGTCGTCTAGGTTAGTGAATGCTTTCTGTTGAATGTGTTTTCGGTCTTCGATTTCTCACTTTTGAATGATTGAAGACAGTAGCAGGGTTTATTCCGTCGTTTTGGTGAGAAATCCGACTCATATTTTCAATTCTCTCAGTTTGGCTCATCATAAACTGAAGGATACTGAAATGACCAAGGTCCAAGATACGTGGGTCCACAAGGACACCAACCTGCGAGAAACTTTAGCTGCTGTTCGCAGTGGCGATGTCAATCTCTTATTTGCCACTGCAGTGGTCGAAGAAGGCTTGGACGTGAAAGCTTGCTCCTTTGTGGTTGCTTTCGATGGGATTAACAGTGTCAAGGGGTACATTCAAATGAAGGGAAGAGCAAGGCATGAAAATGCAAAATTTTTTCTGCTTCATGACCCATTGGCTAGCGAAAGAAAACAACTTGATTTGCCAACTGCAAGAGAGATGGAGCGCCGTGTCGGTTACATAATTGAAAAAAGAATGAGAGCCGGCGATGAAGATGTGGTTCTTTCCTGCCCCGAACCATCGCCATTGATAAATGGAAATTCAGAGCCTAATGAGTTGTCGGCCATACAGTCTGGATTATACAAAGTGGGAGAAGCAGCTGTTGATCTACATACAGCGAAATCACTTTTACATCGTTACTATGTGTCTCTTCCCATGGAAGATATGGTGCGCCAGAAGAAAGCACTGCTCACCGCATACTTGCCTTCTTTTGACAATGACAAACTCGAACTGCCAACTCACATTCCTCATTCGGCTCGTACTGTTTTGCTCCCGGATGAATACAAAGGACGATCCAAAAAAGAAAAGGAAAAGATTCTGTCGCTCATGGCAGTTGTGAGGCTTCACCGCCACGGATTGTTGAACGAGAGGCTGCTTCCTCTCAACAAAAAAGATATGCATCGTCGTATTCTGAATTTGCTTTCTGCGGAAATACAGAGAAGCGTACATGTCCCAAAGCAGCGTCAGGTGGTTAACTCCGACGAATCAGTCAGAGAGTTTTATGTTTATCCGATGAGACAGCATGGTACCCTCCTTTCCTTATTCGAAGGACAATTGAAGGGACAGGGTCACATGCTGGGTCTTCTCACCCTCGATCCTATCCACACTTTTGAAGCCACCACTGTTCACCACAAAGAGTTTGGACATGTGACTCTGTCGCTTGGAGAGCCGACTGTAGTTGTGTGCTCCCCTGATCAATGCCAAATTTTCAAAGAAATCTTTTCGCTGCTTTTCAATCATAGATGGAGCCGTCGAAGCCGAGACTTATTTTACGAATTTCGAGATCGAAACGACGCTGAACATTTGATTCAACCGTATTTCGTGGCGATTCTATCGAGGACTTTGTCTCTGGATTTTGAAATGATGGCACGTATCATTGACGAAACAAAGCGCACTTTTCAGCAGCGGCAAGAAGCTGTGGCGCAAACGGTTCTCGCTTCAACAATGCCATCCCCAAGAATATGGTCACCAGTCTACAGTGAATTTAGGCAATACGTTGTTTCAGGTTCATCAGAAAAAACTTGTAACCATCCATTTCCGCGTACCGACGAAGGCATTGATTGTTTCCGTGATTACTACAAATCGAAATACGGACTGTTGGTACAAGAAGATGAACCGCTTTTCGAGGCCCGGTGTTTTTGGACATGCAATACCAGTCTGAGAGTATCACCCATTCAAGAATCCGATTCATCACATGATGCACTTGCTCTTCGATCTATTTTGCTTCCACCATCCCTTTGTGTTGAAGCTCCCTTGGCCGATCCGCACATTGCACTACTCTCACTTTTCCTTCCACAATTTCTTTTTCTGTTCGAACGCAATCGCATTGTAGAAGGATTTTTGCGACACTGTGAACTGGAAGCACCTATACTAGGATCCTACTGTCGAAGAGTAGACGCAGAATTATTAGCAACTGTTCTTACGGCCAAAAGCTGCAACAGGGAGGACAACTACGACACTTGGGAATGGCTCGGCGACGCTGTGCTGAAACTACTACAATCGGACTCACTCCTGAAATCACAAAAGCCAAAAGGATTTGTAGAGTTTTTACACGAAGGAGACCTCTCGTTGCTACGATCAGGTATGTCAACACTACAATGTATTACAGCATAACGTCAATCAGATTCTATCACGTTCCTCACCCATTAATTTTTCAAATACATAGCCATGGGCTCAAACGAGAGACTTGCCAAGGTGCGAAAAATTGAGATGGTTTTGATTTAGGAATTTTCATTCCCCCCTTCTCACCTGTTTCGCTTTGTATCGTTGAAGGTTTGCACAAGATTCGGAATAGAAAAGTTCGTAATGGCAGCTCCTTTGGCGAGGGGGAAGTGGATACCCAGCCCCCTACGAGTGCGAAAGGACAATGATGCGACCCGAGAATTATCAGAAACGAGACACAAGACGATGGCTGATATCGTAGAAGCTCTCTTGGGTTTAATTTACATAAAATTTGGGTATGATGCTTGCAGAGAAGTTGGCCAGGAGCTTGAAATTTCTTTGGAGTTCAGTGATCTCGACTCTACTGCGGTGGGTGTGGATCACAAGAACAGAGATCTTGAGAATGTCGTGTATTCTTGCACCGACTATAAGCATTTTCAATCTCCACAGCTGCTCGAGGAGGCTTTCACGCATCCTAGCGCAATCAATACGACTGTTCCTTCCTACCAAAGATTGGAATGGATAGGAGATGCAGTGATCTGTCTTTGCGCCAGAGAGTGGTTGTTTCGTAAGTGTTCAGATGATCTCAAGCTTAAAGATTTGGTAATGATGGAGGATGCTGTTGTTTCCAACGAGACACTTGCTCTGCTTTCCATGAAACACGGGCTGCCGCACTATCTGAACCATCGCGATCAGATGTTGCCTGGTCGGCTGGAATCCTATTTCTCAAGAGTTCAAGGGGGGAGCGGTCTTTGGAACACGGATCCTCCCAAAACTGTTTCCGATCTTGTCGAGTCGTTGATGGGTGCAATTCATATCGATGGCGGCTACGAAGCGGGCCAGGCAGCCGCGAAAAAGATACTCG